>OY759251.1:12760540-14150187 GCA_963662185.1 Eilema griseolum
GTGTTCCTTGAGATAACTTACACTTCAAGCTCTTTAACCACCCCGCGAGCAAACCTGCTAAAAAGTACTATCAAGCTAAATTTAAATAATTAAATTATACCAAATATATCTAATCATACATACAATCACACCTTTATCCCGAAGCTATACATACAATCACACCTTTATCCCGAAGCTAAGTGTCACCATTGTCACATGGTATGTGTAAGTAATGGTGACCCTCTTTTCTGAGACTTTGCCTTCAGCTTACCATCAGGCAAGGCGAAGTCTAATTGGCGTGTTCTATATAAAAAAAAGGGTTAGGCAGAGGTAAATAAACACCCACATTTCACCAATCATTGAGGAGGTGAGCCTATTGCCGTCTTACGGGCACTATTGACTGAAGCCATGCATCGAAGCCTGAGTCTGGGCTGTATAAGTCTGTCCGATGTTAAACAGCCTTATCCCTTAGTCACCTTGTCCTACGATACCGCATGGGAAGAGATGGGTGGTCCAAATTCTACTCTGCCGGGAACCACGCGGTTATATATAAATTGCGATAAACTCCATTAAAAAGTGTTTCAATGAGTTGGAAGGCGGAGGATCGGAGAACATGGCGCACATTGGGGGAGGCCTATGTCCAGCAGTGGACTGCAGTGGGCTAATTGATTGATTGTATAAGTCGACTAAGCGATATATTGGCGAACGCACCTCTGCGTTAGTACTTGTTATTAGACCTGTCCGGTTTCACATTTTGTATAGTTTTTTTTTTTTTTTTTACGTGCGCAAAATCCCCACGGATACCTCCCCACCGGAGCCGGTGGAGGAGGTTATGTCGGACTCGAACCGACTAAAACGCACGCCGCCTGTGGGTCGTTTTGGTTGCCGAAGGTGAGGTTGACAGGCATATCCCTCGCACCCCGGCCGACCCAGGGCCATCTCTCACGATCTGGCCCTCGTCTCGGGTGTGGGGACTACAGAGTCCCCAACTCGACCCCGGAAACGGGGAGGCGCGCTAGGCGCGCCACCGCCGCGGCCTGCTTCTGCCAGGGTAACAGGCGGCTCCACCTGTCACCCCCAGGCCGGCGCTCATGGGGGGCGGAGGTCGTTCATCGACCTCCGACGCCCGAGTTGCCTTCGTACGCGGGCAGCTTGGCTTGCGATCCTTCGTCGCTCCCGCTGCCGCTCCCGCCCCGCCTCCTCCTTCACGAGCATTACTTGCTCGCAGAAGGAGGCGCCGGCCGCCCACGCATCCGCGCAGCGGACCATCGCCGCGAGCAAGGTGGAGAGCGTGAGAACTCTCACTCCCAGGGCCGCCACAAGCTCCCGCCTCGGCGTCTCCCACGCCGGACACTCGGTGAGCGTGTGCGGACCTGAGTCCTCGCTCGCGTCGCAGTGATGGCACTCGGACGTTGGCTCTTTCTCCATCCGACGCAGATACTTGCCGAAGCATCCGTGCTCGGTGATCATCTGCGTCAGACGGTACGAGAGGCTGCCGTGTGGCCTCTCTAGCCACTCCCCCATGATGGGTCTTACCGCCGCTACTACGGCGCGCCCTGCGCCTGGTCGCCCAAGTCGTAGCTCCCATTCCGCCACCATTTCCCTGTGGAGCCGGGATCTCACGGCCCGAATTTCTTCGGGCTCGGGATCGTGACCCCGCTCCCGCGCCGCCTTTCGGAACCGGTATAGCGCCGAAAGGGATCTCGCTTCCAGGATCCATGGTGGCGATCCGGCGAGGAGACTCGCCGCGTTGAAGGATATCGTGCGGTACCCCCTTATGATGCGGCACGCCAACTTCTGCTGCGGACGCTGCAGCAGGGGCATGTGCCGATCATTCAGGGTGTCCGCCCACACGGGACACCCGTACAGGGCCATGGACCGCACGACACCCGCGTAGAGTCTCCTGCAGGAGTCCTCTGGGCCCCTCAGGTTAGGCAGTAGCCGCGCCAGAGCGTTGGCTGTGCCCACCAATTTGGGGCCTAGACTTCGGAAGTGCTTCTCGAAGTCCCACCGGCCGTCGAGCACGAGCCCCAGATATTTCATCTGGGGCTTGATGCCGATGAGAGTGCCTCCCACTGTGAGACTGGAACCAGGTGGCGTGCGCCGAGGTCCATGAAAGAACATGGCCTCGGATTTATGCAGAGCCACCTCAAGGCCCAGCCGCTGGATCCGTTCCACACATTTTGTATAGTTATTGTTTACGTTTAAACTATCCAATACTTTTCATATTTATTTGTAATAGTTAATCGGGTTTTTGATCAAAAACCCGATTCTCAATTTCTACGTATAATTACCGAGAGGGAGTATACTTACATTACTCCTATCTGGCAAACTATCTCACTCGATTAGCTTTCCCAGTCTAACTGCGGATTTGGCTAAACTTCGATATTGTCCCTCGCCGTAGGCAGGGAATTCATCCCCACACATTGCGACCTGAGACAGCGCGCACTGTGGGTCATGAAAGAAATTTCATACCACGCACACTCGAGCTGTGGAATGAACTTCCTGCTCCGTTTTTACCCTGGGGTTTTTTTATATGGGGTTCTTCAAAAGGGGCATTAGAAGGTTTCTTCAGGGTCGGCCACTCAAGCTGTGGAATGACCAATTTTATACTGATTTTTCCATCATCTTAAAATCTTACGTTTGTTTGATTGCAATCAGTTGCGTAGAACCGAAGATAAGAGATCCACGCGGGCGAAGCCGTGGGCGTAAGGCTTTACCACTTAGGTGGCAGACAAGCACACGGCCAGGCCCACCTGATGGTTACCGTGGCCTATGGACGTGTGTAACACCAGAGCCGAGGTCCGCTTATAGTTTCTGATTGATATGTCAGTTTAACTGGGAATGACCTTCCAATCCTTAGAGAAAAGCTTTTTAGATGCAGCTATCGGACGCACAAAGTCGTGATAAAGTCAAAATCATGTTTACATTATAATGTCGGATTTTTAAAAAAAAAGTTAGGTACTTTTTACTAAACGTAAAAACGGTAAGTTATGCAGTTTACGCTAGTAATTATAATAATTATATGACGGAATCTTGTATGAAATAAATGATTTTGACATAACATGCAATAATATGTGTAATAAATACTAATTAGTAGGTAAATGTATGCATGTGTAACGAAATAAATATGTCTGTGAAGTGTGACGTCAGAATTTTTAATTGTCAAATAATTTACTTCCTCTTAGATGCTCCACCATAGTATGAACGTGCCTGTTTTATCTGATATGTACCTAAATATATTGGTATTTCCGCCCGATTGAGCAGTCCGACTGGGGTAGTACCTCCACCCTACAGAATACTGCGGTTAAAATAACTTCGTGTTGTGTTCCCAGCGGTGAGTACGGTAGCCAGAGCTCACTGGAGAATTTGTGCTGTCAGTGGGAAGACTAAAGGCTTGTCCTGCTTTGAGAGGTGCGATGATAGAATGTGGCTGCGGGCAGCATGTCAAATAATTCATCTGAACACAAACCATTGTATAGGCGGTAGAACACACACAGTGAGGCAAAATCTCTCCGAAGGCTAAGAGGTTCCACACTACCTGTGAGTATGGGATTGTCAACCAGCCTCAATGCCCGTCTTTGCACGGAGTCGAAGGGGTCCGCAAGTTTGCGAGACGCTTGGCAAGAGGGTGCGACAGTTGATTACAACACTAAACTACAGATGATTGGAAAATCATTGTATCAAACTGGTTATGAAGACATTGGGACCTTATCATTTTGAATACAGGATGTCGGTTGCAGCCTATTGGCCATCCATTAACATGAATCTGTTTCTGACGGTTATCTCAGTGTAAAAAGAAGTGTCGATGTTATCATGAGCTTATCAGTGTTCGCGTGTCGTAAGGGTCAAGGAAGGGAAATGGTTACTATTGGAATAGATGTAGATACATGAATAGTTGAACAGTTTGTATATATATATATCTTCCATCTATATAATTTTTCAAAAGGGCTTGAATGACCAAACCCTAAAGTATAAGGAATAGCGAAAATTCTCAAAAGAGTCACGAGCCCGATTTTAATGAAACTTAAAACCTCATCATTAGATTTTTGAAAAACCAATAATCCTAAATGAACACAGTTTTTCCTGAACAGTTCCAACTTGGGTAAAGGCATTTTTTTTGGGAGGTGCGTTACCTGTCGCTTTCCTATGTTATCGTTATTCTCGAATAGATGGTCATGGAGTTTTACAAATTTAGCGACTTCGTAAATGTAAATGCTTGGAACTGTTAACAGATTTTAAAAGGCATCTCGATCCTTAGGTTTCATTATGCGTAGGAACAATTTTGAGGAAGTTAAGACCATCAAAATACTGTACTGTACATATATTCGAAGTGTATTGGAATACGGTTCTGAGGTCTGGAATTCCAGATACAAAATTTAAGTTTGTAAGAAAATTAGATAAATGAAATGATTGGATTCAATCATAAAATCATCATCATTTTCGACTCACTGATGAGAATTTACGAGTCTGTAGGAAGATTGTCATCTGTGTTTTGAAGATCTTAGTAATATAAATAACATAGAAAATGTGTTTATTTTAACTCACTGCAGCAAATAATAGTGAACTAATGACAGTACTTATATATGTTTTAACTTACTGCAGCAAATAGGAGTTGACTAATTACAGTACTTATATATGTTTTAACTTACTGCAGCAAATAAGAGTGAGTGAGGCAACGAATTCCATAACCTTACTGCGCGAACAGTAAATGAGCCATCGTAATGGCTGGAGCAGTAGAGGGGTTCGAAGAAGAAGTGCTGTGTGAAGCGTTCTCGTAAGTAAGCAGGCGAATCAGGATTAAAAAGAATAAGAGTAGAGAAGAGAGAGAATCTATGAAAATGGTCGCGATACGTAACAATATGGTTTATCGAGCACCTTCTCAACGGCCTTCTTGACGCAGTCGGCGTTGGTGGCGGTGATGTAGGCGTGCAGCGGCTCGTCCTCGCCGGGCAGAGGCTGGCCGTCCTTGCGCCCCACCTTGCCCTCCTTCACGGAGCCCTTGCCGCGGATTATGATCTTCGCACCCGTCTCCTTCTCCATCGCTGCGAACATTCACATCGCCGTACAGTTTAACATTACACTCAGTGGAACACACTGCTGTAAAAAGAACCAGTTGTAAGGTGTAGAAGTGGAACTCACCTTTGAGCGTGTTCCCGCGCGGCCCGATGAGCAGTCCCACGAAGTTGATGTCATCATTTTATTTTCATTTCCAAATTCCTTTTTCCTTTGTCTCATTTATTTTGTGTGTACAGGTGTGTTAATTTCAAACGTCAGTTATTCTTTGTAATTTACGATTCCAGTTAATTTCACTAAAGCTCGGATTATAAATAACTATTCATACAAAGCATTGGTGTTCCCGGAACGAACTTTGAAAAATCTATATTGTTCAGGTCAATAGATAAGACAGTTAATTATTTTATTTTCTGAAAGAAAACTTTATGAAAAAGTTTTTCTGAGAAGAAAACCAACGAAACATGAAAGAATCTTCAGATGTAACAGTTACCTACCACACACAATTAAAAAAACCAACAGGACAGAAAGCCTAAAAATATTAAATGGATTAGACTGCAGTAAAATAGAACGAATGTATTTAATTAAAATAATACAATATACTATTTTACGTGAGTTCAATAATTAGCCAGTCAGAAACAGGTTTGGAACAATAGTGTGAAATATGAATTAAATACACAAACTTAATCACTAGAGCACTGCTAAATTTTTTCAACATCGAGTCACCAGAGGTTTTATCAAAAACTAGGGCTCGATGGGACCTGATACGTTTTTTGACTGAACAGTATTTGAATTACAAACTTCGCAATTCTTCGTAGTGACGCCAAGCTTGTGACATTTAAAACAAATTACACCTGGAAATGAATCTTCCACATACCATATTTCAGGCAGATTCATTGAGTCCTTAGAGTGGATTGAATAACAAACATCCAAATATCTTCACAAATTTTCGTATAGATAGATAGATAGATAATTCTTTATTGTATACCAATAGATTACAGTAAAATTTGTAGTGAGCATGCATACAGTTTAATGTCCGGGGATAAAGGCGTGATTATATGTATGTATGTTACAAAAAAAGAATCTAAGTATGTTTATCTGCAGTCTAGATTCCATAACACAAGCGGGTTAAATTACGTTTACCATGGGTATAGATAGTGATGTGTAGAATATTTATTCACGGAATTATTGGTTTCACTGCATCTGTGGCGTAGCAGTAGAACGTTCGGGAAATAAAGAATTTGAATTTGAATAGATACGGTATAACAAAAGCTTCTATACAACACATAGTTTTTTTTAAATATCTCTTCCTATATTGAACACTCTTGACCAGGAACCTAATAGGTGGTTAACAATACCACATTAAAATAAAATATGTCACTAGTTTCGAAAACAAATAATTATTCTAGCAAATTTTATGATTATAACACAAAAACTAGTCTATTGTAAAGTTAACATTTTTAGAACTCTTTTTATTTTAGCCCTATACTAAAATTGCCGTTTTTGTAACATACTGAATTAATATTTATGTGAAGTAATCGGGCAAGTTTAGGACCTTCTCAGAAATAACTACAATAATATTTTCGTTTTCGGTCCGGTGACTCTTTCCTTTGTCGCCTTCCTCTGTGATGTCTATAGTCTGTGGTTAATTCTTTGTTTACAAACGGTTTTCTGGCATGGGACGGCGCTGTTGCAAGCACCATGATCACGGAGGAGGAGGTTACATGCCGAATCAAGGAACACATCAGGGCAGTCAAAAACAATGAACCACATAAATCTGCAATCGCTCTCAGAAGCTCTCGACAGAACGCCACTATATACCAAGACTGGTTAGGGAAGCAATTGAAATAAAAAAGTATAAATTTCACAGTATTTTGAGGACAAGCACATTAATAATAGGAGTTCCCGTTATTTCGGCGGTGTTGCAAGCCCAACATGATATATCCCAATAGCTTTAACACTAAAATATAATTTTGAATGTATGGAATTGATACGTATTTTGATGCTTATGACAGTCTTCAACGTATGTCAATCCGCGGGAATCGGGAAAAACTTCCTCTACTACTCCTAGAGGCCAATGTAAAGGAGGTGCATTCCCAGTCATAAGGACTACCACCGTACCTACAGTAATTGGGTTAGATGGAGTATTCCATTTTTGACGCGACTGCAGCGTGTGCAAACAATCAATAATGTTTTTTGGTATAAGTTGTTTTAAATTAATCATATACCTACTCACATAGGTGTTGGTTAATCACATGTTATACGAAAACTGTAATCTGATCCATCGTTAACTTTTACTGTAGCTGAATTGTCGGAGTAGTCATTTTACACAATGTATTATGAACAAACAAGGCAGTTGTCTGATCGCCAGCGATGACCTTGCCATATCCCTTGCACTCCTGCCGGCCGAAGACCGTCTCTTATGAGACGTTCTCTTCGGATGTAGGGACCACGGAGTCTTCATCTCGTCCGCCGCGACTTGCTCATCCACGCAAATACACGGACGCGCAAAACAAACCGTATAATAATAAAAAAGTTATAAACTATTTTCGATTTTTTTTTACGATTGTACCCCAGGGTACGGTTCTAGGGTTAATTGTCTCTTGATCTTTACTTAGGGATATTATCTAAGCTATGTCTGAACTGAGAAATATTATTCTCTCGAATAACGTCGTATCGTAAGCAACATAAATTCTAAATTACTGTGTATTAAGCACGTACAAAACCCAAGATTTTGTCAAGAAAATGATTGACTGTTATATCTCCTGATATTAATTGCAAACGCGTATTTAATACAAAATTATTCCTTTCTCGGTCTCTCCACCTTGCTCGCCGCTACGCGGATGCGTGGGCGACCGGCGCCTCCTTCTGCGAGCAAGTAATGCTCATGAAGGAGGAGGTGGGGCGGGAGCGACGAAGGATCGCAAGCCAAGCTGCCCGCGTACGAAGGCAATTCGGGCGTCTGAGGTCGATGAATCGTCTAACGACAAAAAGAAAAAAAGAAAAGGGTCGTGAAAGGAAAGGGGTAAGTAAAATTAACATTTAATTGTATTTATTTCTTCGAATTTTACTGTTACATATTCTGCATACTTTCAATAATTGTAATACATAGGTACGAGTACATAAATGTTTCATGGCTTTAAATCTATACTAGTCGCAATAGATTCTGAAGATGAGATCTAGCTAATCATAGAATCTATCAAGCAATTACAAGTAATCACATAGCTGATATTGGATACGGATGTAGCTGACTCTCGTAGTGTTCAAATAACTAAATAAATCATCTATCAACGCACAGTCCAAACCACTGGACGGATCGGGCTGAAATTTGACATGCAGGTAGATGTTATGACGTAGGCATCTGCTAAGAAAGGATTTTGATTAATTCTACCCCCAAGGGGATAAAATAGGGGATGAAAGTTTGTATGAAACTTAGTCAATTTCAAACCGATCGGGCGCCTACCCCACTGGGAAAAGGCGTGACTGTATGTACGTAATGTATGTAATTAGGCAGATAGGTGAATAATACTTTATTTGTATACCATTTTTACAATATGTGTAAGTAACTTGTACCTGTCATTAATACAAAAGTTTCCAAAAAAGAATCATTCAATACGAGCTCGGTTTGTTTACCTTCGCAGGAATTGTGAAACGGAGAATAAATAGTTACCTGCTAGCGTAACCTTGTAGTGGCGCGTGTGTTGAACACAGATTCAACAATTATTAAACAATAGTACCAATGACTCCTATGTATAGGTACTGTTAGATTGACTGTACCGCGCCGCGGTTTCACCCGCGTAAATCGTGATCCCATGGGAATATCGGGATAAAAAGTAGCCTATGTCACTCACGAAGAATGTAGCTTTCTAATGGTGAACGAATTATTAAAATCGGTCCAGTACTTTTAATTATAATACATTTACATACAAAAATACAAATCTTTCCTCTTTATAATATTAGTATAGATTTGAAGTCTTCAATTTTTTACCTTGGGTCCCATATTCTAGCTGTGCAGTCTTCACCACCTGTGTACATCCATTGATCATTTTTCTGTAAGTACATAGGTAGCATAATTATTTTTTATATATTGGCGTACTCTAATTTCTAAATTATTGTAAATCTAATTTTAAGTGAACTTTATGTTTTTATGAAAACTCGGTTTATAAATATTTTTCTGTTTAGAAATTTATTTTGAAGTCTAAAAACCAGATACTTTTGCTGTAAACGCACATGCCTGCGTCTTCTTGGCATTGAACTCAACCAGGTTCTCAGAGCCCCATTGAGAAATGTGATTCAGGACCCCGTCAAGCTCAGTGACAAGAAGCTGCCTTTTCTCTGCGATATCTGACTGCTTGGCCGCTGGATGTCCATGATAACTCCCATGTAACAAAACTGTAGATATTTATGCTGTGTCTCTGACCCCCATAGTCCGGAAAAAAGCCTACACCACAACTTCATCCGTAAATCAGCAGTTGTGTATCGACTTGCAGGTGACTTGACTTACAAAAGATCTTAGTGGGGTCTACATTCTAGTACCTCTGCCTACCCCTTCGGGGACATAGGCGTGAGATTATGTTATGTTATGTTACAAATTTCATCAAAATGCACTTAACGCACGCATTCTATATTCTAGCGAGAAAATCCTTGCATTATTACCGTTTTAGAGAATTATATTAAATTCTATTGGAATATAGCATTCCATACCCGCTAGGATCGCATCAGCTACTGCTGTTGCACAGGAGCTGGGATCATTTGAAGTGAAGCAAAGCCGCCTCCACGGGTACGACGCGAAGAATTCTCGCAGTCCATCCCAGTCTGCAGACTTGTAGAGAACAAACTCCAATATGAACACGAGGTCCTAATTTTTTTATAAATTTGTGCGACTTACCGCCTTAATTTGCTGGAACAATGCCAATAGCAAAAGAAATCATAATATTCTCAGATTAAGAGCTGAAACAATAGAATTTTAACAATTATTTTTCAAATTAGGAACCTAGCGACTAAGAAAATAGTCATGGATACAGGACTTCTACCGTGCCTCACCTATGGATGCCAGACTTGGACCTTCGACCTCAAAGCCAGGAATAAAATTCAGACGACCCAGAGAAGAATGGAAAGAAGTTGCCTAGGTATAAAATTGAAGGATAAGGAAATCTGTATGTTTGCATCCACATTTAAATAAATAGATCAGTAATTTTTTATTGTACACCAATAGATTTACAGTAGGAAGCATGTATACACGAATATGACCTTATCGCTGGATTTTGTTAAAATTGTTAATTTGTTTGTGGCTAGTTTTACATAAATAATAATAATTCAAGTGGTTCTGCCATAGCGACTACTGGAGACATTTCCTATCATCATTGAATTTTGAAACTATGAAGTTAAAATTTTGGCAAGACGATTACAAGTTTAGCATGAAATTTAGTTATAATTTCCATATATGTAGGTCTCTTGGCAAGCCTCAATAAAATATGATATTATAATATATTTACAATTACTTACTAATTTATATAAAACTATGCTAACTATACAATATATACAAAAATGGGATAGAGAAAAAGAGGGAGACTGTAATTTTAGGCATTGAAATATGTAAAAATAGGTCCCAATTTTTAGATAGTAATGTGTAGTGTTTATACATAGTTATAAGTAGATGAAGCTATTAGAAGTGTAGGGAATAGAGGGGCTGTGTATTTACATATTGTATTGTGAAAACAACACTAAATGCATATGTACACAAGCCTAGATCCCGATTCTCTCTCTCTCATCAACCAGGTGTAACCGGGACGAGTAAGAACCGTAGATATTAAAAACCAAATGCAGGATGTTAACGACCGGTGTCATGGTCTGCCCGTCTAACTACAATCCCAATTTTTTAATGTTTATTTAATAATAATATACTTACCTATGTTTTACAGGTTGCAGACCTTCGTCAGCCCTGCTCACGCGCACCCCACCGCGCGCGCTCAGCACGAGGTCTTGGAAAGAAGCGATTTGTGCCAGACTCTATCGAAAGCTTTGGCGATGTCAAGACTAATTGCCAGTGACTCGCCGTGCTTGTCCATAGTCTCACCCTAAAGATGGGTAACGTATGCTAGAAGATCACCCGTTGACCGTTTCGCAATTTTAATACAGTTGTAAGTAATTTGTAAGAATCGTATCTCGCTGAGACCTATGCTATAGTCTTCTATTAATCGCCGAAATGTAAAGCAATGTATGATGTTGTCATTACATAGCTCATATCTTATTTACACTGAAATATTGTAATGAAGTTTCCCAAATGGTCCACCAACCAACCAAGCATGCTATTTTTAGGCATAACTTCAATAGTTCAATTAAATTATGTTTCTTTTTCACATCACTTAGGTGGATGACAAGCATACGGCCAATCTGATAGAAATTGGTTACTTTAGCCCAAGGACGTATGCGCGGTTATTGCCTTGCGCCTTGCTTGATTAGGTTTTGTAAATCTTTCTTTCAAATTTTATTAAATTCTATTACAAGTAAAAATTGTACAGGTAAATATTGAATCATTTTGTTGTAAACACACAGCACACACGGGTCTCAGGGTCTCAACACAGTTTTTAGAACTAAAACAGTTTCATACGATATAAAACTGCGTGAATTTAAAAGGCCAGTGACCTTTGACTTTGTTATCTAGCAGTTTTAAGATAAATTTGGTTAAATATTATATTAATATGATACTGTTTGAAGTTTACGCAAATTTTTACTAATCTAAACAAACTCATTCAATGATAGCTCACCATTACTCCAAGCCAGCAATAAGTCCTTTTGCCTCTCGGTCATTTCATCTCGACGTCGAGGTCGAGGCCGGAGCTTTTTCGCATTCATAGTTGGGCATATATATGCACTGACATAATATTATGGTATCAGGTGGCATTTTCTACTAGTCAAATTTAGGGCGATGCAGAGATATTTATATCAAAGGTAGGTGCACGAAATGTTGTATTGAGAGCTTTTCCCAGTCTGGTACACAAATGCCCTTGTTTTAAATAATAAAATTTTAAATAATTACAGACTATTTATACTGTAGATTGATGGCATTTGGTGGAATTTGTTTTCACCTCTGCCTAACCCTACGGGGATAAAGGCGTGATGTATGTATGTGTGTATGTATGTATGTATGTACGTAGAACATAATTCATTGTATAGAAGAACTGCCGGTAGATGCCTTCAGTGTCCCCGTAAAATGTATGTTTAAGATGATTTTAAATATCCTTCAGTTCATTTTCATTCGGCATTTCCATGATATTGGAAACGTAATGAGTTTTTAAATCTCGTTCTGTATATCGACATTTACCAATTTAAATTTACATGAAAAAGTGTCCAAAAATTGTAAATAAGCTTACTTTTACAGTGGTGACATGATCGTGTCAGATACGTCATTTGTAAATAAATGTAACTTCATTCACACAGTCAGGGTCCCAAATATTTTAAACTTGGCAGGTAGCAAAAATTAGAAAAATATATATCTAAAATTGCAAAAATCCGGTAATTTCCGATGTGTTGTATGTCCGTGTGTTCGTTGCATACACTAAACACTAATCATGAGTCGGGTTTCGTACGAACCAAACGTTGCAAAGTCCGTGAGCGCGCCATTAACACCCACATTTCACCAATAATTACACATGTTCTCTTGAAATACGGAACCTTAAACGGAGAAAGTTACGCAGTTTCGTACAATTTTATTGATTGCGATCCAAAGATTTCACATTAAAATATATAATCGCCTTTAAATCATTTTAATTAATATCATTTTTATATATTTAATATAACTTTATTTAATGTTCTAGCACACAGAATGCAGCGGTCAATGGCTGCATAAACTGATTTTATCACTTCGACTGGCGTTTATACATATCACTCATGTCTACCTCGTTCTGAGGTAGACAGAGTCCTTACATACAGGGGGTGACAGGTGAAGCCGCCTGTCACCCTTGCAGAAGCAGGCCGCGGCGGCGGCGCGCGTGGCGCGCCTCCCCGTTTCCGGGGACGAGTTGGGGACTCTGTGGTCCCCACACCCGAGAAGAGGGCCAGATCGTGAGAGATGGCCCTGGGTCGGCCGGGGTGCGAGGGATATGCCTGTCAACCTCACCTTCGGCAACCGAAACGACCCACAGGCGGCGTGCGTTTTAGTCGGTTCGAGTCCGACATAACCTCCTCCACCGGGTCCGGTGGGGAGGTATCCGTGGGGATTTTGCGCACGTAAAAAAAAAAAAAAAAAAAAAAGTCCTTACATACAGGTAAATGTGTGAGATGTATTCTCTCTGGCCGTATTCTATCGCCTCTGCCACGGTTTTCCCAAGCGCCTACAATATGGGGTTCTTCAGGAGGGGCATCAGAAGGTTTCTTCATGGTCGGCAGCACGAGCGTGACACCCCTGGTGTTGCATACGTCCATAGGCCACGGTAACCGCTTCCCATCAGGTGGGCCGTGTGCTGATACGTTTACGATACGATTACCATAGTTTTTCTTGCTAGGGGTACAGGTTCCTTTTGAGATAACAGTAGGTATCATTCAAAATTGAGAACATCATTCAACACAAGGAGTAGTAATCCTGGTAAAAGCTTTTAAGCTCAATGTCACAATTGTATAACATGATGTAATGACTCCCCCATGATGGGTCTTACCGCCGCTGCCAGGTGGTGGAGCATACGGCCCACCTGATGGAAAGTGGTTACCGTGGCCTATGGACGTGTGTAACACCAGAGGAGCCACACTCGCTCTGCTGACCCTGTAAGCACAGAGTTTCTGTGCCGTCAGCGGACATAACCACCACCGCTGGCTCAAAAAGGGGTTCGCTTACTATATCCTCTGGTTTTGGTATAGTTCCCGCTGTTTTCAACCCCAGAGGAATGCTGGCGCCAAGAACTCATCCGTCTATCATCAGGTTCATTTGCAGGACAAGGTTAAGTTGGCATCAAGAAAGCTTGGATTTTTTTAGTTAAAATTATAATATTATAAACACTAATTAATCACCATTAACTAAGTCTTAAATAGCTTGCATTGTTACTTTGGTGCAGTAAAGCTCAATTCAGTACATGTGCCAAATGTGTGACAACCAACATTTTGAAGAAAATTAGAAAACAATTTTCAAATTCACTTGCACACGTCGCAATTTCTCTTCAAGAATAAAAGTAACCAAATGTACTATTATTCCTGTTAACACATCCAGCTCTGCTAAAATTGAAATGTTAGAAGTAAATTCACATCGATAGAACACACTGTGGGAACCTGAAGATCTCGGTGGAGCCACCATACATTCAATTTAACAATAACTAATATACATATAAGATACATAATCATGTTCAAAACCGGTCAAAGTCTACAAGACAACCATAGCAAAATAAATGCTGAAACCCATATCACTAGGCTGCCGATATAATGATACTGCAGAAAGCATTTTTCGTTAAATATAAGTTTAAGTTTAGAAATTTACATATTTACGTGCAGCCTTTAACTTCTTATTTTATCCAGATTGTAAAAAAAATGAGTTATCAATTTACTAATATTAAAAATGCGAAAGCTCTGAGAGAGAAATACGTATTTTACGCAACGTATTTCGATGGCGAAGCCTTTGGAAAGTTGGATAACATTATGCATATTATCAGATTATTACAATTTTATGATCATGTTTCGAATAAATAAACACCTCAACAAAGTCTAGGGAACAAGATGACCCCAATTTTATTTTTTCCTGTAAATCTTGTTTTTGCGTGAACTCTCGAAATTTTGTTGAGAAATGTCATTCGTTCTCTGTCTAACATAGGAATTGTTACTCATGATGATTGAAACACCAACATGTAAATGTAGGTACCGAAAGACTGAGATAGACCACACTGCTTTAGTCAATTTGTACTAAGGATGGATTTATCCGATTAAAATAAACGCGTTAAGCAATCTTGAACAATGAAATTCTCTTTCAAACGGATTCTCACTGGTGAAATTCAATGTACCTAAAGCTCTTATTCCTAAAACATAACAGTTCCTTCGCACATTGATGTTTTCTGAAAGGGTTTTTAGACTTGATGCGAAGGTTCATTTTTCAATAACATTGATCTTTAGTGCGCTCTAAATAAATATTCTCAATAAGACGTTATGCTATATGATCAAAATTTCATTACGTTATATTTTTTCGTAGCCCCCACAGGCTGACTGCGAGGTACCAGCGCCTACCGCGGCCCCCGCGCTGGCAACTCCTGCCCAAGCACTCCCCGAATCATTGGACTCGGATGCATTACCTAAATACAAACGTGACTTAGCAGCTAAGGCAAGAGTCCTGCGAGCTCCATAATATCCAACATATTAGGAGCCTATGTTCAAATCCCAAGTCATCCCCAAAAGAAAACATATAGAAAATAAAATGAAAAAGACTCAAGCCATCATCGAGGTGGGGCCCCACTGGTGGTTTAGTCTTCAACACTGGCTATAATTTTGGGGGCTGTAGGATAGGTCGGCAGTCGTCCCCGTAAAAGCCCTGACACCTACCTATTATATATCATGTTACAAGTACATTAAGTAGTAAAATTCTGCTGTTTGTTATATGGCTGTTTGTTACTCAATACGCTCAAACGGCTGAACAGATCAGTCTGAATGCCGCATTTTCACATTCCGCTTAAAGAACCCAGGACGAGAAAGAATACTTACAAGTATCACCACCCTATCTCATCCGAAGGATGTCGTAAGAGGTGACTAACGGAAGAAAACGCAGACATTATCACTGCGAGAGAAGGAAATCTTGAAATAAAACCGTGTACCAACCAGTCTGGTCAGCATAAATTCTCAATATACATTTTATCGTAAAATATTAATAAAAGTTTTAGTTTTTCAAGTGTAAAATCTTCCATGGATGTGGCCATCGGTGAAGTGTCTATTTCGAAAATTACCAATGACAGCCCCAAGAAAGGACATTCCCCAAGACCCTCACCAAGCATTGGCCGCTAAAAGAGAGCATAAATTTCTAAATACATTATAGGTTCTTTGTCCGAAGCTTCTAAGCAGCCGTTTTATAACACAAGTATGGATGTTGGTGTTCAAGTTAATTTGGCTCTATTAAGCAATGAACAAAGATTACATACCTATGCATAGGTACTGTTCATTAATGGCACTTGGTGAAATTGGTGGTTACACATATTGAAGACACACTTGTACTTTTGCTATACTATTTTTTATTAGATAGATAGATAGATATCATGATTCGTTATCAAGGGCAAGGTTTTATGCCTACTTAACTTTAAACCAGATAGTCAAAAGCCTATTTTTTGTATTTATAGTTTGTTTTTTTCAGCAAACGTCAAAATTGAGGTCGGCCAAATTCTTCAAGGCCCAACTAAACGCCCCTGCAAGTTGGGTAAGGGCGCGCGTCACGCGCCATCCCGGTACCCTGGCAGAAGCAGGCCGCGGCGGCGCAACGGCGCGCCTTGCGCGCCTCCCCATTTCCGGGGACGAGTTGGCCCTGAGTTGGCCGGGGTGCGAGGGATATGCCTGTTAACCTCTTTCACCGGCTCCAGTGGGGGGGGGGAGGGGGGGATCCCTGTCTGCTCCAACTACGCGTAACGACGAACTTTTAACGTGCTCTCCGAGGCACCCAGACGAATGCAAATAGACATATTAATACATCTACATACATATAATCACGTCTTTATCCCCGGAGGGCTAGGCAGAGGCGAATTAACACCCACTTTTCTCTCTTTTCATTCGGTCCCACGTAATAGGTCAATATAACTAAGTTGGTAAATTAAAATGTTTAGCCTTTAATAATAGATAAATAATAACTTCAACTTCATTAGCAAACAAATGAAAAAATATTAAAAAATGTAACGGTTTATTTCACGCCCTGCAAACTTTTGGCGCTAAAATGGTTACCATAGACAATGTATCGGTATCATAATGAACGAACAATAGTTTGACTAATCTGTGGTTTTATTTAGGCCAAGGTTTAAATTATGGTCTATGGATTATTCAGCTTTTGTAATAAGGAGAAGTTTAAACCATGGTCTTGATATTAAGCCTAGACTTTATACTAGCCATGTTATTTAATCTGTGTGTGAGTCATGCTTACCTGCCTAGTCCAATGACGAGGACGGTGGTGACACCCATTTTAAAGAATAGAACGGGTGACATTTCTGATTTAAATAATTGTAGGCCTGTTTCCCTGGCGACTGTAATCGCGAAAGTGACAGGGAGACATGTGTGGAAGCCTTTGAGCAGCTCTCTACAGACCCGCTCACGTCGCAGCCGGTATTTGCCGTAGGTGGCAGCGCGTCCCCTGGGAGAGAAATGCACCCGTGTTTGTTGCCCAAGGTACACCATATGGAGGTTTTGGACAACGCACCCCGATCCCGTTCTGCATAATTCTTTTAGGAGAAGAGGACTTTAAAGTCAATCTATTTTACGTCTACATAAACAAATACAAGGCAAACAATGGACCGTGAGCCACCCCCTTCGTGCAAGTGAATGCATTTGATGAAATTGCTTTCCATCAATGGAGGCAGACCGTTTTATCGTTGCTAGAAGTTATTGGATTTGCGGTATAATAGTGATAACGCTAGTACATTTCGTTGCGCAAGTTCTCAGTTAAACGATTTATACAAACTTTTAGCCGTCAGAACACTGTCAACCCACTCCCGCCTGATAGAACTAAATGAAGCCCTGAAAGACATAAAATACGATATCATCGGTCTGTGTGAAGTACAACACGACGCCCGTCCATTATCATTTTAGTGGAAAGACGACGTCTCGTACTAACAGTAGGCTGTAAGCGACGACTAGTTACATATTAGATATATTACAAAACTTTGAAAACATTGTGTATAAGAGTTATTGAATCGTTAATTTCGTACGCCAAATAGAAAGTTATTTCAAAATGAAAGTTACTGATTCTAGCTAATTTGAGGGAGCTGAAGAATAATATGCTAATGAAAAAAATCTAGGAAAACTGAAAAGTGGTATTTCACGATACTCACTAAAGTGAGGGTTCGGATAGGTAAAGTGATGTTATGGGAAGTGACAAAGAAACATACTTTTCGAACGTTTTGAAATGAAGAGTATCACGTTAGAACCTTGTCATACCAAGAAATAATAGCAAATGCCCAAATAAAGAATAATTGGTAAAAGATGCAGTCTGATGACGTAAATGAGCTATATTTAGGATTTCGCGCCGGAAAGACGACGCAAGCAATAGACGTAGCCCATCTTGCGAGGGATATGCCTGTCAACCTCACCTTCGGCAACCAAAGCGACCCACAGGCGGCGTGCGCTTTAGTCGGTTCGAGTCCGACATAACCTCCTCCACCGGCTCCAGCGGGGAGGTATCTGGGGATTTTGGGCACGTAAAAAAAAAAAATCACCACCCCATCTGCCTCTGTCATATCAAATCATCTAATATCAGATTGTCCGACTTTGAATGAATGATTTGAGGGCAAACGCTCAAAGAAATTGTTAATTAATTTTGGATTTCGTATTGCTCTGATCTAGTTTTACAATGAATCAATTTTATTAAAGAGACTTTTTGGGTAATAACAAAGATTAAAATGTTATTACTTTTTGGTTTTATTTTATCGTGTTTTTAATAATTATGACCATCACACAGCGAGGGGCCCACTTGTATAAAAGGAGCCCGTCGAATTTAATATCTGTCCATCCTTCCAACACCCGTAGAAGGGCATGTGCCAGTCTTTTTTTATCATGCGCTAAATCCCCACGTATACCCCTACTCACCTTCACTGGAGATTGAAATAAAAATCCTTTTAAGAGAGATACTAAAGATTCCATTAAATAAAAATACAAATAAATGGCTTTAAGCTTTTAGGTTTCCAAGCAGATGCTTTTCTTATATTCCATTTTAGCCATAATGTCCCCGTGTACATTATGGGATGCACGTCTGCAAGATTGCAAAGCTACACCGAAAAAAAGAACGTAAAAATCTCCCTTCTTTATCGATCAATATAAGAGGAAAAGAGAAAATAAACAGGCTTTAAGTGGACGCGTCTTTAAAAATGAACGCGTAATACGCATATTTATGTTCTCAAATTAAGGTGAATGTGTTTATAGAACTCTCCCGACGGCTCAGTTGGAAGCGCCCGTACACCTTCGGCCGCTCACCACAGAAGAGAGTACGCCGCCCACCACCGCCAGCGAACTCGTCTATGCACTACAGAAACGGTTAGTTTAAAAAAAATGTATACGTCTCACGTCTTTATCCCGGTGGGTTAGGGACACGGCGGTATTTCCGCCCGATTGATCAGTCCGACTGGGGTAGTACCTCTGCCCTACAGAATACCGTGGCTATAATAACCTCTTGTTGTGTTCCCAGCGGTGAGTAGGGTAGCCAGAGCTCACTGGAGAATTTGTGCTGTCAGTGGGAAGACTAAAGGCTTGTCCTGCAACAGCCAATATCACGCCCTCAGCCTCCCTCGCTCTCCAGTGAGTGAACATATACAAATGTATATGTATAGAAAGTAGATAAACATCCAAATATCTACGTGTAAAATGTAAGTGTAGGTAAGTAGGTACATAACATTAAGATAATCAAAAAAGAAGTTTTAATTGTGTTAGTTGCTGATGCCGAAACTACAGCAAAAATTTCGAGATATTCTATTTTACAGTATATATTGCAATATAACATAATTATTTTGATTTACTTAATGTTTTCGGAATGACTGAAACCTTGTACAGAGGCAGATGAAGATGGATTTTCCAGTACCGGATTTGCAATAACTTTATGACTTCTAGATGATTTAGTAGATTTAGATTTGGTATCTTTTATGTCTATGTTTGATTGTCTATTTGGATTATTAACACTGTGCTGTGTATCAACACATTTAGCAAGTTATATTAACAGAACCGTGTAAGAAAAGTGTTATTAGTGTCCCAGATCGGTGCCTACGGGCTTTGATGTCAGTCCCGCGCTACACCGAGACCGTCATCACGTCCCCGAGTGGCCTTTCGGGTGTAGGGTACACAATACAGATTAACACATTTATCGTGAAATCGAAACCAAACGGTTGGTTGCAGTACCTCAGGCATGTTTGCAGAAATGCACACCGCTTCCACGCCATCATGAGAAAAAGAGACGCCTCTCTGCTGCAACGTGTCCGAAACAGCGCCAACGGCATTCTAAGTGCGCTAGCGGATAGGGTAGACTAATCTTACACAAGCCATACTCTACCATTGTGTGGCGTACAAAAATATATCTTACAATTAAAATAAAATTATTTGATAGTTAAAATTATCATATACATTATCATGCAAAATGTTTATTATGCATTATAAAAATGTTTATTATTTGTTTATTTGTTTATTTGTTTATTTGGGATAGGGGAGGTTATTTACATATCGGCAAGTTCCTCCAGCCAGCAAGAGGCTTTAAATCGGTGGGTACGTATAAAAAATCGACCATTGGATTTACACGTACGCGTCAGATTAACATAAGAGAGGTTAGTTGCTAACAAGAGTCCTCAACCCAATGGCTTTTTAACAAATCATAAAAAATATTTATAAAGCGAGTTTTTTTAATGATGCATCGCGAGGACACAATTTTGACACTAGTGCTTGCTAGTGACATTTATTTAACAATAAATAACAATAATTCAAAAACTTATGAAACAAAAAAAAACATAAGACATTTATTGAGTTTTGTTTCGACTGAATTTTATAACGATTTTTTTGATTTGCTATCATAAAAGACTCATTTCTCGCAACGATTAATCAACAGCTTGTTTGGGTTGTGGAGGTCAAGTATCAGTCGCTACAAGGGAAATATTGAAATACACCGCATCATCAGTTAGACTGGAAAGCCGATCCCTATTGGGTTGGAAAAAGGCTCAGAGAATGATGAATGATGATGTTTCGTTTATTATTTGATAAAATTTACATACATACATACATACATCTACCTACCCCTTCGGATTATGGGCCTAGATAGCGTTGTGTAAAATGTTGCAAAAATATTTATTTATTCACTTTTTTATTGAGTACTTACTTTTCTGAATTGTTTATTAAGTAAAGAATAGTAAAGGAGCAGTGAAAATAACATCCATTTTTATTTATATTGTGATGTCATGGAATATTCTGTAATATATGAATCTTGCAGACTCGAAAATTTGCATAAAAGCCGTAAAATTATCTTCACCGTACCTCTGGCTTCTTCCGATAGTACAAGGGGGGAATGTCTGAGTGGGAATACCAGAAGTTATCCGTTTGCAATAAAATTTGACTTTGACGTTTACGGAAGCGAATGTAATCCTTCTTCTCCTGACACTCTAAAGGTTAAAATCTCGAGAGGAAAGCCTGTGCCACTTGCCAGAGCCTCGTCCGTCAGTCAGCAGTTAACTTCTTTATCAGTTCAGTGTTACCACTTTATTAAGTGTTTAATTTTTACAAAAAATGATGAATCGTGGTAGAACTTAGTACTTTAAAATTTTTAATAAGAAATTCGTTTATAAAAATGACTATAGGTAAATGTTCATTTATTTTGCTTACCTGCATCGGGTACAGGGACCGAGCTATCGGTGGGTGAGGCTCCAGAGAGAGGAATCTCCTCACAATACGTGCCTTGTCAAGGAGTACCGCCTTTTTCAACGAGCCCTAGTATTTCTATTAACATATCTTCGGTATCGCGTAATCATCAAAGTGTTAGTTCAGCTTGTACTTTGGCATCCGGAGTCTGCTTTGCTACTCCTTTCTTTTTTTTATACAACTTAGGTGACAGACAATCACACGGCTCACCTGATGGAAAGTGGTTACCGTGACCTATGAACGTTTGTAACACCAGTGGAGTCATACCCGTGCTGCCGACCCTGTAAGAACAGATATTTCCTGTGCCTTCAGTGCAGAACACAAAAGGTATTTTAAAATGCGTCGATCAATAATACAAGAACAATGTACATAAGCGCTTGAAGCCCTATTAAATGATACTCAAAAGATAGTAGGAATACATTCAACTTTATCATTAAATCAAGATCAGCAACATAACGCTTTTATACACAATTCCTCTTGACGTCGGCACATAATGTATGACCTCTGCCTAACCCTCCGGGGATGAAGGCGTGATTTTATGTATGTATGTATGTATGTACACCACGATAATTTAAAAATACTATTTGACAAAGATAGTTGACATATCTAGTGGCATAACAGAAAAATTGTATAATATATATAACCTGGGGGTGATAATAGATGGACATCTGAAGTAACTACATGGAACGGCCCTCAGGGGAAGAGGCGTGTTGGTAGACCATGTATGCGCTGGGAGGACGATATTAAAAAAATCACCGGACCGGACTGGATCAAAGTAGCAAAAGACAGGGAAAAATGGAGATCTTTGGAGGAGGCCTTCACCTGGAACACGAAGTTATTATAACCGCGGTATTCTGTAGGGCGGAGGTACTACTCCAGTCGGACTGCTCAATTGGGCGGATATACCGCCGTGTCCTACCTCCTATAAGTTAGTTATTTATAGGTTTAATATTTTGTCTTAGTTCATGTTCAAATATTACAACTTACAACTTTGCCAATTGTACAGCAGGTTACCATCACGCTGTGAAACGTCATATTGTCGTGTCCTGTAAAGGAATCATCTGAATTAAATTGGATCGCATATGCTAGATGTAGTGGGCTTACTGTTATCTATACACAACCATCTTGGAGTAACGGTTGGGAGCCATCTCCCGATGATCATATGAACGAAGGAAAAAAAATGAATTGTTACGTTTCGCCCACTAACAGGTTGTAAGGGATAAAATACAATAATAATAAGAAACTCAAAGGATTACTCGAACCGACTAAAACGCACGCCGCCTGTGGGTCGTTTTGGTTGCCGAAGGTGAGGTTGACAGGCATATCCCTCTCACCCCGGCCGACCCAGGGCCATCTCTCACGATCTGGCCCTCTTCACATTTCAAGTTACTAGAATCTTCTTCGGTTGCTTAAGTTCGCTGTGTTCGTTATCGATCTTAAAGACAGAATGAATCGTGTAGCTATGCGAGCGTGTTTTTATACCTCTCAATTAGGAGGGTCGAATCATCTGCCTCGTTGTTCCTGATAGAGTAGAATTTGGGCCACCCATCTCTTCCCATGCGGTGTCCTTCAAAGCGACTAAGGAATAGGGCTGTTTGACATCAGACAGATATATACGGCCCAGACTCAGCCACAGATGCATACCTCGAATCAACAATAGGGATCTCACGCTGTGGCATAACTGCTACCTACATACTTTCTTGTAACATGTTGTGATATGTTCTTATTTAGCGTTACTTAAGCAGCAACAGATAACATTGCACATATTGTAAACTTTGCAGCCACACGCATACACGCTGCTGGCGATACTGAATCACACGAGGCATCAAGTACGTAACCTGACAGGTGATTATGTTTTTGAGCCGTTTGGGGTTGAAACGTTAGGGACGTGGGGTCCAAGTGCTCGTTCTCTATATAAAGACTTGGCAAAGCAGCTGATCGACGCTACGCGTGACCAGAAGGCTGGTTATTATCTTGCACAGAGGATAAGCATTGCCATTCAACGTGGCAATGCTGATATAATATAAGGTAGCAAAAAACAATTTGAAAGATTTTTGTCTGTCTATTTGCATTCGTTTGTTCTGAGTATCTGTTTATGTCTCCGATTTAGCTAAACTTGTTATGATTTAGGTATCTATATTTTGTTTTTGTTACATATTATAATCAATACAGGTGATAGTTTATTTTTATTTAAGATTTATGCACATTCAAAACAATCAATCAGTTAGCCCACCGCAGTCCACTGCTGGACATAGGCCTCTCCCAAATGTGTGCCATTTTATCCGATCCTCTGCCTTTCGCATCCAGTCTGTCCCGGCCATCTTTTTCAGGTTGTCCGTCCATCTGGCTAACGAATACGTGGTTGTATAGAAGACTAGAGCATTGTATTTACTTCTTTTTCTATTTATATATTTACGTAGGTGTTTTGGTGGCGACATGGGTATAACTTGTTGCTCAGTTGAATTCTCTGTTTTCATTTACTCATCGGTTCATAATAAGCCCAAGGTAATTTGTTATAGTGCTACTTATTATGGTGTTGTATACATAAACAATGATTATACATAAATATAATGGACTTGATATCTGGGCCACAGGTTGCCGGAGGTCAGATTATCTAACATATCCCTCGTAATGAATTTAAGACCTTAATGTAGGACGGAGAGGAGAGGAGGACAGAGGACAGAGGACAGAGTCACCGAACCGCTTGGTTCTTGATCGGTTGTTCTGCATAGCGGAGGTACTTACCCAGTCGGACATAAATTCTTACTTAGTCATGTTTGATCGCAATCGCATGGCTAGAGGCAGAGATATGACCAAAAGTCCATATCTGGTGAATATGGTGGTTGCTCGATGGTATTTGTTGAGTGTTTGGACAAAAATTCGTTCACAATGATGGCCTTGTGCGAAGGCGCATTATCATGGTGCAAAATCCAAGAATTTTCTTTCCATGTAAAGGTTCGATTGGGAGAGAAATACAACACGACTTGCAAGCAAGAGATATTATTTATTAGATCCTGTGAGCATTTGTTTTACTATTAACCGCACGAAAGACCTTGGTATAGCCAGAACGCTTGTCATATTCAAATTCAAATTTAAATTTTATTTGCATAAAACATGGTGTACATAAATGTTATAAAAGGTTTACTGAGCATGCATGTTTTGCCAGTGGTGAGTAGTGTGTTCTGAAGAGTGGTAAGGAGAAAACAAAAATTGTCTACTGTGAACATTAAAAATTCAAACTTATTGAAATTTTTAAAGTAAGACAATAAACTATATTCTTATATTCTTCAACTGACGTCAATACAGTTTTACGAATTGGCGTAGTAAATTATTGCAGAAAATGAAATAAATAAACAAAAGTTAATAGAGAAAAAGCTTTCTATTTAAATGGACTTCTATAAATCTTTTAGAGACACTAATAAATGATTCATAAGGGTAATTTTAGAGAACCCTTGTATAGATGTACGTGGACAACTCCAAAAAGTTGTGTATAGCGCCATCTCGTCACAAAGCTATGAACTCGCAAGCCTGTTCTTTCAGTACGGGCTTACGTGTATAATATGCTAAGTAGTTAGACAGTTGTACAGATAGAGGTATCGCCATGTCCCGTTTTGAAAGTAACTATGTCCTCGCGTTGCCGAGAAAAATAAAATATTAAACTTACTTCTATATTTCTGAAGAGGTAGGCAGAGACATCACTGTTAACTACGTTTTTGTCATGCTATTGAGTACGACTCAATTGTCGTAATTGAGAACTATTTCTAAACTCAGTACCAACAAACGACGTCTCAATAATTTACACCATTTTCAGGTCAAATAAACGGGCACAGAGCGTATAATTATTCTGCTGTAAGTCTATAAATCTTCAAAGGTTTCCGATAGCTAGGGTCTACGATCAATCACTGACCCCAACGGCAATACTTCATATCCTTAGATTGGTTTCATGCCTTCCTATCGGCAATCCCAAGACGCATAGAATAAAGTATATCTACTTGTATTATTTTTGTATGTACCGAATAAACTCTAAAAAGTACCGGACCAGAATCAAAAATTCTGTTACCATTACGGCTTTAATAATATCACTGTGTAAGCTGTATATCATCACGCTACTATCCAAGGGAGAAGATTTTTAATGTTTTCAATGCGTATGTAAGATGTTTTAATCTGTATCGTAACCTATGTACATATCTAATTAATATACAAATATAACATAAATACAATATTATATGTATAAATATATTTAGATATACAAGAGTGGTAAAAATATGTACAAAACCAAACAATATACATACTTAACACATTAAAATTAAGATTTTAGTACAAATACATGTATCTTACAATTTAAGTCCTGTTGAATCAATATTAGTTACTAATAGTACCTAGTATTTTTTAAACAAGATTTATAAAAAGTACTTCTACTATTTATCCATAGTAGCAGGAGTTGGAGGCAGGACGGCATTTCCGTCCAACTGAGCAGTCGGTTCTGGGGGATATGATGGGATCACTGATCATGTCGTTACTGACCATCAGGCGAAATATTATCAGTTCAACACGGAAAAATGTCATAACAGAGTGCACATCGACCTTTCCTACACAGGACAACACGTGCTGGTCTTAGATGTCACCCGCACACGGTGCAGAACATCCGATCAAGAACCAAGCGGTTCGGTGACTTTATCCTCTGTCGCACCATTGAGGCCTGGAATTCATTACCAGCTCACGTTTTTCCTTCTTCCTACAGTCCAGCGTCCTTTAAGCGGGGCGTGAAAAAGCATATGATGAGGCCGACAAGCTGAGTCACCATTGTCACATGGTATGTGTAAGTAATGGTGACCCTCTATTCTGAGACTTTGGTTTATTTGAACTTTTATGGCAGTGACTCTCAGGTTACCAGTTTAACGTCTAAGAAATACAATGAAATCTAGAAACATCTGATAATTATCGTTAGAAAACTTACCCAAAAACTATACAAAAAGGGAATATTTCGAACAGAACTGACGCTACACAATTCTTGCGGCCACCATACGATATATATCCGAAATGAAGCCACTTAACACTCTATTATGAACACTGAAACACCTCACGTGCACTGAAAACACTTTTAAATAATTTCCAAATCAATTTTTACACGTTTTTACGATAATCTATCGCCCTAAGAGTTTTGACATTACGTGAGTCGGCCATTTTTCCTTTTCATGCTGGACATAGGCCTCTTAGAATGTGCGGTACTGCTCCCGATCCTCCGCCTTCAGCATGCAGTCTCTCCCAGTCAGTTTTAGGTCGTCTGTCCATCTGGCTAGGAGGTCTGTCCAGCTTCACAACCGTCTGGTAGAAATAAAAGATTGGCAACATTGAGCAACTAAGAATCTGTAAAAAAATACCCTTGGGACCTATCTTC
This sequence comes from Eilema griseolum, assembly GCA_963662185.1. Lineage (NCBI taxonomy): Eukaryota > Metazoa > Arthropoda > Insecta > Lepidoptera > Erebidae > Eilema > Eilema griseolum. The sequence continues at coordinate 12,787,473 of OY759251.1, forward strand.
TTTAACTTATTTATAAATGATCTGGCGGATTACGTTTGTAATGAAATTCCTGACATGAAACTCGTGCTCTTTGCTGACGATACAAATGCAATTATTTCAGCTGATAGCATTGACGATCTTGAAACCAAGGTTACTTATCTCAGATTTGTATTCCAATAATAAATTAAATAAAGTTTTCAAAATTATTTCTGTCATTATCTTCCGCAAGGTGAGTTAGGGTTAAACATTCCGTCTACACAATATGGGGAATTAGACTTCATCTCGAAAGTCTCAAACTTGTTATGCGCGTGATCACCGCCTATACAATGGTTTGTGCTCAGATTAATTTAATAATAATAATAATAATCATTTATTGACCAAAAGTACTTAAATCTAGTTACATATACTCTGACTACCAAACTAGATCTTTGCAGATCTGTGCTGTGGCAGTCAGGCTCGCAATCCTTCGTGGTTGTTTTTGTGTGTGTGGTTCTTTTTGTGCGTGTGTGTGTGTGTGTGTGTGTGTGTGTGTGTGTGGTGTGTGTGTGTGTGTGTGTGTGTGTGTGTGTGTGTGTGTGTGTGTGTGTGTGTCTGTGTGTGTTTGTGTGTGTGTGTGTGTGCGCATGTGCGTGCATGCGTCTGTGTGTATGTGTGTGGGTATGCGCGCGTGGTTGTGTGTGAGTGCGTGTGTCTGTCAGGTGAGTGTGTCTGTGTACCTACGTTAATAAGTGTCACCTACTTAACTTACAGTATGGGTTTGATATAATTTTCTGTTGTTGAGTAGTTCAATTCGGTAAGTTCAGAGAATAATATTTTTTTCAGGGAAAACCTACTTTTTCTTACTATGTCTCTCGATTTACAATTTTTTTTGTATATGTGTTGACCTAGAAAGGGATATTGGCGATGTGCAAATGTTGATCTTGTTATTTTGTTAGGGATGTCTGGTCTCCTACTCCTATTGCCAAGAGGTGGTGGAAGTATGGTGGAATGAATTTTGAGGACTATTTCTCTTATGTACAGTTGTCGGACTGTTAATATCTTTGCATCTTTGTATAAAGAATCAGTAGGGTGTAGACGCGGTTTTCTTAGCATTATTTTTAAGGTTGCACGCTGGGCCCTCTCTAGCTCAAGCATGTGGGTTTTTGCTGCTCCTCCCCACACTGGCAGGCAGTATGTTAAAAGCGATTGGCAAAGTGCGGTATATACGTTCAAAAGAAGGTTAGTTTCAGCCACGTCCCTAAGGTTCCTAAAGACGGGTATAAGTTTTCTTACTCTTTTTGTTAATGAAGATATGTGGGGTTTCCAATTAAGGTTTTTATCTATAATTAATCCTAGGTATCGTATATGTTGTGTTGATTCTAGTTCGTCACAGTTACAAATGTCAGTCGGTGTGTCTTGTCTGTTGCATGGGAATGTGTGGATTTGGATAGAAAGATTGTCGGGGGGCTTCGAATGCATTGTGTTATGGAAGCATATGTATTTTGTTTTCTGGGCGTTAATCGTTAGGAGATTATCTTCGAGCCATCGTGTAACTACTCTTAAACAAGCCTCTGCTCTATTTCTGGCATCTTGCCATGTTTTACCATGGAATAGAATGGCAGTATCGTCAGCGAAGGCAACAATGTGCCCATGCGAGATGTTAAGATTCGCGAGGTTGTTGACGTAGGCAAGAAAAAGCGTAGGTCCCAGCGTGCTACCTTGTGGAATGCCATATGAAGCTGTTTTTGTTGGACTACTTAGAGCATTCCCCACCTTTATTACTTGTTCTCTATCGTTCAAATAGTCATAAAACCAATTTAGGGCCAAACCTCTCACCCCCATCATATCCAGTCTATTTAGGAGGAGGGGTAAGGACACCGTATCGAACGCCTTCTTTAGGTCGAGGAAAACGCCTATACATTTCTCTTTTTTATCGACGTAATCTGCTACCATGTTGGAAAGTGAAAGAACCGCGTCTGTCGTGGATTTTGCAGGCCTGAAGCCAAATTGCTTGGTGGACAACAATCTATTATATTCCAAGTATTTTACAAGTCTGTGATTGACGATTTTCTCCAGTATTTTACTTAAACTACTTAGCAGCGATATTGGTCTGTAGTTCGATACAGTGTCCCTATCCCCATCCTTAAAAACAGGAATAACAACTGCCCTTTTGAATGCTTGAGGAAAGACACCTTGGCTAAGACTAAGATTACAGATGTGTGCAATCGGAGAACATAGAATTGTGTGGTATTTTTTAAGGAAATCACTAGAGATGGTATCTATCCCTGGAGCACTTTTACTTTTTAGTTTAAGAATGATTTCATCTACTTCGATGTTATCAGTAGGAAAGAGCATAAACGAAGGGCATATGTAGTGATTTTCAGTTAGTCTACTTTTGTTTATTAGATCCGTTTCTGTTGAGTTTGTTTTCCTAAGTATGTTTTTTGCTAGATCCTGACCAATTGTTGTAAAGAATTTATTGACAAAATCAAGTGAGCTTTCAGGGTTATCAGTCAGTTTTAGTAAGTCTGTAGCTTGTGTGTTTTTAGTCTTAATATTACTAATTTCCTTTATTGTATCCCAAGTGTTCCTTTTATTGTCCAGATTTTTGAGTAATTTTTCTCTATAGTAGTTCCTTTTTAATGATTTTACTAATTTATTACATGCGTTTCTATATGAGATGTATATTTTCCTACAATCTAAATCGTCGGGATTTTTTCGAGACTGCATATGTAGATTATCTCTTTTATGGAAACATTTGATAATATTATGAGTAATCCATGGCTTAATCGGCTGCTTACGTTTGGAATATATTAGGGTTTCTGTGTTTGCTGTAATTATGTCTTGTAATGTGGTCGTAATGTAGTCTACCGCTTGATTCACATCTGTTATTTTAAAGAATGCAACCCAGTCTATGTCATTAATGGCCGTGCGAATAGCTTCGTAGTGCATTTTAGTCCGTGTGTAATTGTTTGTTATATTCGTACGAGCAGGGCTGCCAATAATAGATAACATATAATTGTTTGACATGATGCCCGTAGCTACATTCTATCATCACAGCTCTCGTCATAGGCAGGGAATTCATCCTCACTCATTGCGACCTGTGACGGTGCGCACTGTGCGTTTTGAAAGAAACTTCATCCCACGCACACTCAAGCTGTAGAACACTGCTTCCAATCCTCCATCTTCTTCATCCAGTCTATCACATCCAAGTAAATTCATATATTTTTCTCGGAAGTGTATTGATACATATATATCAGTTAGGTAGAGGTGAATTAACACCCACATTTCACTAAGTTACCGCGTGGTTCACGGCAGAGCAGAATTTGGACCACCCCATCTCTTTCCATGCGGTTATTTTATGTGTGTTATGTATATATACTATTATACCCCCACCCTTTCGAGCATTCCGTAACTCTGTTATCATGTTATAGCCGTCGATATTGTATAAGCAACTAAGATTTTCTGAAATATTAGCCTCAGTTAATATAACTCACCCTATCCCGGTGAGTATGACTCGTGGCAGATGTTAGTAACACCACGAAGGTGAGTATTGTATACTGGTGATACGATACATTGTATAGCTTGATAAAGAAGAGTACTTACATGGTAAATATTATTCACACCATGAAGGTACAACTCTCAATTAGACTATAATACATGTTCACTTACATGAGCATGGAATACTCGAGTTAGCGGATAACATACATTACTGTGCCTTGTGCCTTGTTACATTATGTTGAGCTGTCGGTAATTGGCCACAGGATTGTAATTATCGTTAAATTAAATCAGTGACTGTCCCAGCGACGCGGGACGGGGCGGCGCGGTGTGGCCACCGACGACGCGTTCATTCATTTTTGTATTCTACCTCCTAAGTTCTTACAATTTCTCGCTTGTGTATAAAAAACTGTTATTATTGTGAGTCCAAGTAGGGAAGTGTCCCATGCCCTTTGACCCTTTGACATGCGTTTGACACTGTTGACTGCTGACAGCTTACACAGATAGTACACAGCGTGCTTGTTTTTTTTTTTTTTTATACTACTTAGGTGGTAGACAAGCACACGGCCCACCTGATGGAAAGTAGTTACCGTGGCCTATGAACGTATGTAACACCAATGGAGTCACATCCGTGCTGCCGACTCTGTAAGAACAGAGATTTTAAGTGCCTTCAGTGCAGAACACGAAATCAGGACAAGCCTTTGGTGCAGTGCACGGCGGCGGTGACGGTCGGTGACCGCTGCTTCCGCTGTGGCCAACCCGGCCATACGGCCGGTGGATGCGAAGCTCCGCTGCACTGTTTCAGGTGTGCAGCGGGGGGCAAACCGGCCGACCATAGGGTTGGCAGCAAGGCCTGCACCGGGGGGGAGATTACAGTTTGTCCTGTATAAGAACTGCCACAGTTACAGTTAATCTTGTACACTCTCTAAGTACTACGTCCAGTAGAGAGCCATCTTTGGGTGACAGCTTTTTAATAGGAGTGAAGATGGTTTTGACAGAAACCTTCAGGAAGTTAGCGACCTTATCTGTCACTCCTTTGATGTAGGATAAAAAGGCTGGCTGTCTTTCCACCTTGCAGTTCCAGGGTTTATTTGTGATGATTAATATCATGAAGAACAATACAACATGGTAAATATCCTGATAATGTTAATACTAATATGTCTGTAATTTCCCGAAAGATTAAGATATCCAGTAATTTATTAGATTACAAAAAAATATGGGAATCTACAGAATAGCCGCGTGGTTTCCGGCAGAGTAGAATTTGGGCCACCACATCTCGTCCAATAGGAAGAGATGGGGTGGCCCAAATTCTACAGACACAGCATGCTGTCGACTAAGGGATAGAGCAGTTTAACATCAGACATATACAGCCAAGACTCCGCATGAGATGCATGGCTCGAGTCAACAATAGTGCCCGGAAAACGGCAATAGGTTCACCACCTATTACGTAGGACTGTATACAATGATTGGTGAAATGTGGGTGTTTTTAGAGGTAAGGTTGGTTTGGTTCCCCAATATCTTGGTGGGGTCCAATAACACCCAATAACAATTGCAGGTCTAAAAAGGCCACTTTATTGGAATATAATTACATACATATGATCACACGTTTATCCCCGAAGGGTTAGGCAGAGGTAGTTTTCTTTTAACAAACTATATTTTATTTTTAAATGAATGGGTAATACTTTACAGTGTTTAAAAAGACCCAGATCATCATTGCTATATTCTAACTTAATTTGCTTCGATATTATTGTCTTTAATATTTTCAGTTGCAGATTATATATTTTATTTATGTGTGTTTTATAGGTGTACTTGAGCTTTTCCTTTTTAATAAATTCAGGTCATTCAGTTACAGGGGACCCTACTAATAAAGATGTACGACTTGGAACAAAGCTTAGAAGATAATTTGTGTGAGTTAGTTGAGCCTCAATTCGGTCGAGGACGCCGTAGTTCCAGAAATATTAATTATTTTAAATTTTTTTCGCTGTTGCAGTTATAGTTAATTATTAATTGAATTGTGCACAAGTACTAGTTATGAAGAAAATGATTTATCCTGTACCCCGCCCGATACAGATGTGAAGCCCTTAACGTTATGGAAAATTGCTATTTCTCATAATAAGCAAGAAATGTCACACCTAAATTGACAAAAATAACACAGTTTGTACAGTTAAACTAGCATGCTGGCTATGTTTGCGTTCGATATTAGCATTTATTATTGACATGCTAAAACTTGCGGTTTCAATATACACGAGCGGTACTCAATGAGCTGCCATCAATCAACAATATAAATAGTAATTAAATCAATTATTTTGTTAATAACAATGGCAATCCTAATAAAAGTAGTTTGTATACAATGGTTAGGTAGTTCGTCACGGTACTGTAAGTGTACCTAATAAAAGCATATTAAAAATAGTGACCTCGGAAATGACCTAAAGACTTAAGAACCAAGGGTCATATCATTGTGTGGGATTAACACGTTTATCCACGTTTTTGATAGTCGTCAACGTATGTTAATCTTATTTACATTGATTGATTTATTATTTTCTACAAATGTATTGTTACAAAGAGTAGGAAAGAAGAGCAACACATGTTGTGGCCTCAGTTCGTTAGAAACAACGTCTCGGGTTTATGGCGTGTTGTAAAGTACATCGCCGCGCCGCGCCGTACGAATATTACTGACATTCAAATTATACGTAATATAGCCTTAGTGCCACTTAAATTTCATCTGCCCATAACATTTTATTTCTTCCGGCTGATAACTAAATACCTGAGACGGCTCATCTAGACAGAAAAACTCCCTAATAACCGGATGGTTAGGCAACTTACTCAGAATTGCGTTCACGAAGATCTGCAGCCCCCTTACTCTGTCTTCCAAAAACGCTGGTTCAAAGAATTCACCTCTGCCTAACTCTCCGGGGATAAAGGCGTGATTATATGTATGGGAAATATGGTAAACGTGTCGTATGTTATAACTAATCTTCGTAATATTTTAAATTAGGTATTAGAATAAAAAAAAATAAAAAAAAATTGGTATATACCTACTTAATAGTAATTAAAAAAAAAAAAAAAATATCAACTAGCCTAATTAAATAGGTACCTAAGTAGTACGTAAGTGTATATAGGAACTTTTTGCAATTAAATCATGGAACTTATTATTACTGCCGTTTCTGTAACCTTCTGTAACCCCTATCTTAAACAACGAGAAATCCCAATCAGTTTTGGGTTTTAATTTTTCAATTATTATTTCTGTGATATTTTGCAAAACATTTTGCTCCCGATTCAGTCTCCCAAGCACCCAGCGTGGCTCGCGTGGGGCCGGTATGACCGGCGCATCGCCGGCGGGGGGGGAGACATCAAACCGAACGTATCGGTGATCCGCCAGTGTCTCCACCCCCACAACAACACGCCAGTTCCGCACACGGTGCGACAGCGAAGCGCCTGCGAACGAAAGGTCGATAATCGAACTAATACATATAACTTTATTAGTGACATTGTCCAGAAATCATTTGTATATCGTAGAACAGTTACAAATGAATTTTTAATCTTACTTTTATAAGATTCTGAACCTTTTAGTTTTTGCATGTTTATCTGTTTGTTATACATGTAGATACAAAATAACAAATATGCAGTATATAATACCTCTTCCTAATTAATACTTCGAAAAGCATCGAAAAGTCATTGGTGTGTGCCATGGTAAAACCTGGGATCACTTATTTTTTAATATATCGCTCATGTTTTTATGCTAACACTACCACATGGGGCTTCAATTTTAAATTTGGAGGCTCTCGAATTTATGGGGCGTCGGCTCTTAAAACTTCCCTACGAAACAACCACCGGTCATTGACTTCCAAAAGTCAGCTGATTAGTAAAAACAGTTTGAGTTATTGCCTGTTTGTGAAGTGGTGCTGGATGTGCTTGTCTATGCTATCTTACATTCTGACTTAGTACTAGAAGGGTTATATATTACTTATATAAGCCTTCTAGTACTAACCTAACCGTGATTATTCTCCTGTGGTTCTTCCGCCCAACCGAGTAAGTAATGAAACAATGAAAGTAGAACACCAGCACCTCGTTTTGTCAATAGTTTACTTTTCAAAATCTTCTAGTACTTATGCGCAACAGTTCGGGACGCATTAAGCAAGTAATCAACTTAGTTAATAATACTTCTGCAGTAGAAATGGAACACCTAGCCTTGCGTACAAGGAGATTCTTCAGAAAATTACAAAATACAATTTGAATTACTGATGATACAATTCTAGACATTAGACAAGACACCATTTTTTTAAGTACATTAAAATCGAAATTACTAATATTCTCTCTAACCCCTCCAACTAAGCTGAATTGCTTGTATTAGAAGTGGGTTTACGTGGATAGTGTCATGGCCAGGAAATACCAAAGATACTCCGGAAAGCGTATTATTTTTTGAAAGGCTGCATCCATCGCGTACGACAGACTCTCATTGAGCACATGCTCGAGTCCACAACCCTCAGCTAGAGATGTGAGGCAATCGGAACATATCACAGAACAAGATGACTCGCCCAGTTTCGTTACTATGTCTTGGAGAACGAAGTTTGCCGCAGTAAAACAACAGTCAAGTGCTTTGACATAAGCAGGTAAGTAGTGGGAGTTTCAAACAATTTTGACCCTGAAGAGTGGAGCTAAACAGTCTTTATAGCGAGCGCTATTCTTCTTTCTTACGCGGAACGCGAACATTTTAACTCGTTATGACAAGATAAGACTTCTATGTTTAAAGTTTTCACTTTCCACTGTTAGCCCCTAGTTACCAAGATTCTCTAATGTATTGGACTCATTAAACCCATTCAAATGACCATAATCCCGAGGTGTTTACTAGTAACCATTGAAGAGTTTCACTTTTAATATCCCTCTCCAACATAAGAATTTTATACCTTACATTCTAAAAAGAATTAATCAATTTGGTGTCGCACAACCATTATGTAAAGAAACCACTATGCCTACCACATTGTAGTTATACTGTGTGGAAGCATTTTTGAATGACTACGGACGTATATTACATAATATTATGTGACTACGGCCTGTTACAGCTGATTTGTAAAATACCAAGACTTGGAAGTCAGTGACAAATGTTCCATAAAATTATTTATAAACATTACACAAATTCAAATGGTTTGTATTTATTTATTTACATTATTTATATAACTGGAGTGTGAAGCAAGTAAATGAAGGGTTTATCTAATATTAATCAAATCAATTAGCGTTATAAATAAACTCGCGAATTGAACTTTGCCGCGTTGTTCTGAAATACGGGCCTAAGCGAAGACCGTGAGTGTTCTATGAACTTTGTCCTCAGAGTTATAATAAAATATAGAAACTTCAAAGAGACCCATTTTGCCATGATAAAAAGGAAATAATAAAACTCGTTACAGATGTATAACACGAAGTTATTATAACCGCGGTATTCTGTAAGACGGAGGTACTTCCCCAGTCGGACTGCTCAATTGGGCGGAAATACCGCCGTGTCCTACCTCCTCAAAACATTTTGTAAGGTAATAGCATCAAATTGTATGTTGAGGATACTTTTCTTCCTCGCGTCAGTCGGACAAGGCACTGCTTTGAATTGAAATAGCTTGGCAGGGTTGCTATGTGAAATAAATATTACGTAAGAGATTTTTGTCCGTTTTTACCACCATCCCCTTAATTTTAGGGGCTATCTAAGGAAAGTTAGGTAGTACGTACACGGCTACAGGATCGATTCCTGCTTATTTAAAAAATGTATGTATAATATGTGCATGAATAGCAACATTTGTAATGGTTTAGAGGTTTCTGATGATTGCTATTAAAAATATAACGTTTTCAGTGCCTCTGTGGCGTGGCGGACGCGACTAAATGGTAACCTTCAGACAGTTTAGCAATAAACGGGGTAAAGTCATAATAATAATGAAATGGGTTGAACTAAAAATCAATACTGAGTTTTTTTTTTTTTTTATAGGACACGTCAATTGGACTTCGCCTTGCCTGATGGTAAGCTGAAGGCAAAGTCCCAGAAAAGAGGGGATTTTAGACACAAGTTGTTCGCGACTCTTCTCCACCTCGGACTGAGGGATATTTGCACGGCCCGTGTAACACGTGTCCCCGGTACTGTCGTCCGCATAACAATGAATGGAGCCATCAGACAGCATGTCATTGATATGCAGCAGAAACAGCGTCGGAGACAACACGGAGCCTTGTGGGACACCAGCGTTTATGTTCATGCGGTCCGAGCAGCTGCCGTCGACGACGGCTTGGATGCTTCTGTTGGGTATTGAGGTTTAAACAGAATATCTCACACCCGTGATCTGTTCTACAACGTTGACTTTATGTATATCAGGGTATGTGGAGATCTGAACTTTGTCGATTAACTACGAATATTGCACAAGTCCCTACGCTGCTTGCACCAACAGCTTGCATTATACATGGTAATTGAATGTGCGCTGTTCAAGAGCTTTTATTTGTCATCTGTTAAGATGTTCGCTTCAGAATCATTATTCCTCGGTCCCACTTTTGGTCATAATTTTCTATTTACTTACTTTGTACCGAAAAAATGTTTTACTTAATATTTACTTAATACCTATTGGTTTAACTATCGTTACATATCTCGTTACACATAATATTAAAGTTCCAATCTGTTGGAGTATAATAAAGAATTATCTATCTATCTATACATGTATCAATAAATTAATTATTGTATAATTAGATAGTTATAGAAAGTCGTTATATTTATTGTTTTGTTAAATATTTTATGTCAACTCAAGATAATACAAAAATACATACATTGTTAAACAATAGAGTAAACTAAGTTATATTAAAAAAATTAAAAAATTGCAATTCTCAGCCCCAAAATATGATTAAACTGCAAGATGCCTACAATATAATTAATTCGGATGCGTATAAAAAAATATTTCTATAGAGAAAACTCCTGCCGTGCATAGAATAGTAATCATATACAAAAGGCTGTGAATGAGCTTCCACAAGTGGCTCTATTAGAGTGAAGAACGAACCCGTCCCACCTTCCTGCCTTACCTTCAAACCAAACGATGCGCATTCAATCAATCAATCAATCAGCCCACTGCAGTCCACTGCTGGACATAGGCCTCTCCCAATGTGCGCCATTTTCTCCGATCCTCCCTCGGCTTCATCGTCACTGTCGTGATCCGAATGTGCTACTTCAGGGCCCTGAGCCAGTGGCTCGTATCCGAAATATTCGTGTTCTTCATCACTTTCATCACCATTACCGTTCATAACGAGTTCGTGTCTAGGAGGCGGAACGAGTTCCTGTGGATACAGCGCTTTTGAGCAATGAACGCACGTTCGTGGTCTGTACTGTTACCCCAGAATATCACCCCGTATCTGAGTGTTGAGCTAACGTAGCCGTGATAGGCTGTTACTAAAGTACATGTATTTGCAACCTTTCTTAATTTCTGGAGTGGCGCGCTGCAGCTCCGCCGCCACCAGAGCGTAGAACTCGAGTGTCGGGCCCAGCCCCGTGCCCTCTTCACCCGCGAATTCTACCTCGAGGACAGATTTACGACCCGCGTGGACACGCATCACCTGTGAAAGTAAATGATTTTATTACAATACTGATTTTGTAACATAATTTGAATGTTTATGAGAAGGATAATATTTGTCCTCTTATAAAAAGGGGGTGAAAAATTTCAATCTTAAGTCGAAAGACTTGTAAATTCGTACGTTCTATTAGAATGACTGGTAACTGAATAAAATACTACGATCTTTATTATGAATAAAATACTAGATAGAAAGTACAGTAACTGATAGTTCTGCAGCCTTAGCATGGCGGTCAAAATATTTAAAAATATATCACGTGATTATTGGACAATACACATGTTTACAACTATAGTATTAATAAAGCTAATAGAATACGAGATTCTATAATAATATACTTGTTTCTCGGTCAGCCGCAAGGTCAATGTTTCTTTATACAATAAAGCCAACTATTACTGTCGGTGCACCGAGAATTGAAACTAGTACGAAAAGACTTGCAACCATCTCCGTCAACTTCTGGACAGCTGTAGCTTACTGTTGGGGCGTAGACAGAGTAATGAGTCGATTTATTTTTAGCTTGTGCGACTGCTACAAACACAACAGCAGTACCGGGATAGGCACTCAACACGCGACGCATGTCCTGTGTCGAACTTGTTTGAGTTATCTGAATGAAAAATATTCTATTAATAGATATTTCTATACCACTGCCCGCACCTTAGGAACGTGGCGGGGGACGAGGTAAAAAAAAGAGATAGATAGAGCATGAGACGAGAGATACTGCTGCCAGCAATAGCAGCGGTGTCTCTTGATTTATATTAACTGGCACTTTGTGAGTTACATCCTCAATTTACACGGTTCATCGGATCTTATGGGTCGGTTGGAAAAACGGTTCGTAATGTATAGACTGTATAGTCAGGGCCTACCGGTGAGAAGGTTCACAGGACCGATTCGTGCGACTCGCTTGGTTCGCTCGCTCGCTCATGAAGCGGTAGTTTCAGACGAGTCGTGCAATTACATCTGAAGTTTTCAACTCGGAAACTACGACCTGCTTACTCCTTCTGATCCTTTTGATTTTGCATATCGACTTTTATGGGGGTGAATGAGCGACTAATTAAACTCCGAGGAGACTCGTTCGCCAATCAGAAGGTGTATGAGCTTGCAGGACAGATTCCCTTGGCCCGATGGTAGATAATCTTATATTATATTGTTTTCTAGAAACAATATAATATCTCCAGAAGAATCTCAGTTAAAATGGTCTTCTTACCACGCACAACTTGAAGAATATTTTTTAACAATATTAGAACCGAACTCTCTCTTTACTAAACTAAGCTAAATTGCTTGTGTTGCCATTAACCGGGCACTTATAAACCTGCGATAAATTCACACATAACTTCGAAAAGCATCGGAAAGTGATTGGTGTGTGCCATGGTAAAACATGGGATCGAACCCAAGACCTCGTCTCAGCAGTCCATTACCCATACCACTAGGCTACCGCGGTTCACGGTCATTATTATGTGTGATAATAATGTTTGTGATCAGTTTATGCAGAAAACGGCCCACTGAAACGGTAAAAATAAACGACTTAACGCTTCGGCTGACGTTAGTACCTACTCCTTTTTTGTCGCACCGCCCAGTGGCACTCCATTTATCAACTTTTTATAGAAACAGTTGTTTTAGGGTGACCCTAACGTGCAAATTCGTGGCTTTATTTTGTTGTTGTTTATGCAAACCATGTCCGCGTACACTAATTTTACGAAGGGGGAGAGGGAATTACACCGTTTTCTCCTTTTTTTTTCTCTCCTTCCTCTGTATTTACATTCGCTATCATCAGTTTTAAATGGAATTCTGTAGATTTCCAAAAAGTTTACATGAATAACGGTTATTCATTTTTGTTATGATTTTAGTTACGTTACAAAAATGAAATAACAAAAATACAAAAATGAAATAACAAAAATGAACTAAAGTCGCAATCACATTGCTGGTAAAATGTTATTATTAGAGATTATAATGTTATAATTATATTTGAGTGTATTTTTTTTTATAAAAAATACCGTTTAGTGCTTGAAGCAGTTCCATAAAATCTTTTTGAATATATCCACAGAACAAATGTTCAGCACTCGGTGGAATGGGAGTAATTGTGTATTATAACAATTCTATTCCAATCGGATTGTGATCTGCGCCACTGCGGCGAGAGAATCTTGCGAAATCGACTATCTTCCTTTACTTGTATGTTTTTATTTCACACACATATTTCGTATGCGCGCGTGTGTGTGTGAAATGAAAAACCTTTGCCTATATCGATTAAAATAGGAAAAAATTAATCGGTGCAAGCGGGATTTGAAACGAGCAAAAAAAATTTATGTAGAAATTTTGGTTACTAATCCTCATTACAAAAAAAAAACTTAGACATCAATTATTTTAATTGATGTCAATGTAAAGGTCATTCAGTAATTAATTCATATATAGTAACTTTTCACTGCGACTGTACATGACAGTATGAATCAACACGTCTTTTAATGATGTTGTTATATAATTATAACATTTATTTTCCTTTACAATTGGTTGCACAAATATCTTGTTAATATAAGGCATGTGATGCTGTTATTAGCTTGTCGAGGTTTGGGTTGAATGTACGCATGTGGTTTCACACCATTTGTATATGACAGAATACTATTTCTCTTCTTCATCTCTTATTTTAAATTCGTCACCGTCATGCAGGAGCACATTTTTATTGATAAATTCACAAACTATTCAATTCAATTCTTAAAAGAAAATAACGACAGAATTTAAATTAAGCCGCGTGGTTCCCGGCAGAGTAGAATTAGGGCCACCCCATCTCTTCGATACCTAGTATAATTATGAATTATAAATAATTCTCTACATGTACATATATACATAGGTTACACTAAAAGTTTCCGGAACTGGCCACTTACATAAACAATATTTAAAAATTTATTACAACATTTGAAAATAGAACTCTTTGGCTGTAGAATACAGTTTGTTTCATCTGACTGTCTTTTGTTTTTGGAATACAATTAGTTTGGAAGTCTTTCCTTCTAGTACTTTCGCTAAATTTTCTTTCCTCTTCTGTTTCGAACTCATGTCCATATTTAACAAAGTATTTCATTAGCACAAGCACATACAACGATTTCTAACGGTCGAGATTTAAAATGGAACAGCCAAAAGTAACTGACATCAGAATAAAACCACAACAAAGAATAAAACCAAAAAAAAACAACCGGGTAGGTAAATAGGTACTTAACTAAATATTGTTGACAGATTATCGACAGTCATGAATTACAGCCGATGGACAAATCGGTATTTAGATCTTTTGAATATTATTGGGATGAGGAAGTCTTAAAGTACTGGTCAGTGCACCAGGACAGGAAAATAACAAAACAAAGGTTAGGGATATTATTTTCCAAAGTGTGGGTCAAACCTGCGACTACATTCTTTGTTATGTTCCTGATAATATTCATCTGTGTTAGTAAATAGTGCTTGGCTACATTCAGGAAAGTTTTCATTGTATTCTGATTCTCTATCTGCAAAACATTATTTTTTTTGATAAATCAATTATTGTTGTGAAATAATTATGATATCTTCCACTAAGTAAATAAAATTGCGCAAACTTGCATTGTACTATGTTAATATTAAAAATGTTTCAATAAGTTTGTGAAAAATGTTGATAAGCACTGACAAATATTACATAAAATATGAATAACTATATTACACTTTTTTCCCTTGTCTCATAAAAAAGTGTAATATATTATATTACACTTTTTTATGAGACTGTACTGAAAACTGTGAACTGTAAAAATTGAATAAGTACATGATGCTGACCTCGCAACTTACCTACACAAACAGAGGAACCTGTTTCCATTATAAAACGTAGTATATATTACGCTACTAACTGGCACGTGACGTCACTCGCCAGTACGATTTTGTATGGAACGTTTTCGGCCGACTTGAGAAACTGAATTTTCAAAATCAAATATATTTTTAAACTAATTGTCATAAGAATATTCCTCTTTAGCAGTTCAATATCATATTAGTTGTGTTTTTTTTTTTTTGAAACTGAGTTTTTAAGGAAAATCATATAAACACACGTGAGTTTTTAAATAAAAAATATTAGACAAGAATGTATAGTTAAATATGTAACAAAACAAAGTTAGAGTACAGAATGGTGACCCAGCTTACGTGTGGAAGTTTCTAAGATCACTGGGAGGCGGTAAATCTCGACAAAACACAATTTCAAAAAATGTAGATGTAAATTCCCTTGGCCAACACTTCTCTGCCCCGTCATCGCGTGACGCGGCACAATAAACATAATACTATAAACAATCTTTCATCTACCGCTACTCACGACTGCTCTCCGTTTGTTTTCACTCAATTCACTAGTTGTGATGTTAAGAAGAGCATAATGTCGATCACTTCCAATGCGATCGGAGTCGACTGTGTCAGCCCTAATATGATTGTACCCATCATTGAAGAAATCCTCCCTAAATTGGTCATATTTTCAACTTTTCGGCAGCTAGCAGCACCTTCCCATCCGCATGGAAAGATGCCCAAATAATTCCAATTCCTAAGAAGAGCAATCCCTCATTCTTCTCCGAATACCGACCTATCTCGATACTTTCCTTCCTTTCTCAAGTCCTTGAACGTCTGATAATACAGACTAAATTTACGTTTAAATTACGACTTTTTTTTTCTATTGGATGCCAATTAGATTTCATTTCGCCTGATGGTAAGATAAAGGCAAAGTTTCAGGAAATAGGGTCACCATTACAGACATGTAGGATGATACAATGGTGGCATGGCATGGCATGGCGCATACTTTATTCGTCTAGTATTACTAAGTTCCGAGGACGAGGCACTACGCGAAAAAATACACCTATAAAAATAACGACGATGAAAGAAATCAAGTAGCATCTCATACCGGAGGTCGATGAATGACCTCCGCCACCTATGAGCGCAGGCCTAGGAGTGACGGGTGGAGCCGTTACACTCGCGCTGCCGCCCATGAAGAAGCCTCTTGAAGAACCCCATATTGTAGGTGCTTGGGAAAACCGCAGCAGGGAGGTCATACCACAGCTTGAGTGTGCGTGGGATGAAGTTTCTTTCATACCGCACAGTGCGCACCGTCTCAGTTCGCAATGTGTGACAACACGAGGTTATTATGGCCGCGGTATTCTGTAGCCGGAGGTACTTCCCCAGTCGGACTGCTCAATATATACAAATATCCGTCGTGTCTACCTCCTCATACATCTTGTAGTTTATGTATAGATAATTTGTTAAAGCTTAGAAGATTTTGTCAACTGTTATGTCATAATGCTCACGTAATTTTCATCTCAAGGTTGTCTGGCAGAGATTGGCCGCACTGATTACAACTTTGGCAAACTGCCAACGTTTACATTCGAGTTTCAGTTGTTATTTTATAATAATAATATTATTTTATTTATATATGTGTTGGATCTGAAATATCAATATTTGTTTATTTCATACGTTTCTAATTAGATTATCTTTGCAAATAATAAAGCTAAAGATTAGATTTGGATACACTACTTGCACGATCGACCCTCTAGCTTCACCTTGGCATTGAAACTGAAACAAATTCCATTTTGAAAAATTCCCTACGATACGATTGATACAAATAAACACAATAATAATAATTTGTAATTGCCAAATGGAATGTAATTGTGGGAGTCGATCCAGAAGGGAGCGTGTAAAAGCATCTGCCAAGCTGAGTACCAGTAACTTTCTGTCACGGACCGCACTTGGGAAAATGTCACACAGTTGCTGCGAAATACATAACCTCGTTTACTTGTACTGCTTTTGTCAAAACAGATGGATTAAAACGACGAACGAAAAAAAAAGTTTGTTTTGGTATAATTATGTACTAAGCCACCATTTAAGTTTATTTAGAACATTTCATACATTACTTGCTGCTTGGAATTCATTACCAACACACGTGTTTCCTTTTTCCTACAGTCTCAGGTCCTTTAAGCGGGCGCATCGCAAGCATCTGATGAGGCCGCCAAGCTGTGTGCCCATCGACGCCGTTGTCGTTATCGTAGTTGTATTGTAAAAATATAAACTTGGTGACGGTTGCGTCAAAACCACGGGGGCTGTCAGCATCTGGCTACAGGGATAGATTTAGATTGGAACAATACAGGTACAGTATGACGAGTGTGTGAAGTGAGTATGATTTATGAGTCGTTAGACTGTGCTATAGTTTTAATTTTTTTCCAAGAAAATATGCCTTACATATTTGCATACTTGGTTCCTAGGACGGGATACTATGGAGTTGTTTATAAAACTTTGCCGCTTGTGCCCATCCTCATTTAGAGAGTTATCAAAACTCGTGTCAGATATTATTGATAAGCTCGTGAGTGTCATCGAATATTTGTTTCCAGATTTCGATGGTGCAACCGCATCGGAATAACAGAATAGATTCAAAATGTTAGAAGAATTAGTGAAAGATTGGCTGTCTTCTTTGATGACATCGCTTGCACGGGGCGCACGTGGGTTGAGCATATCGCTAATTTGAAAGCCCTATTATGTCGGTTGCGTGAAGTTGGTCTTGGAATTAAATTAAATAAATGTGCATTTTTGCAAGACAGTATTACTTATGTTGGTTTTGTTATCGATAAGCATACCACTTCTGCAGAGTCTGAATACCCTTATAAATGAAACTCAAGGACTTGTGGCTATATATGTCGTTTTGGTTAATACTTTTCGGCATATATGCATTATATATGCATTTCGTATAATTTTAACATATAAAATTCAACTGGGTGTTTTTTTTTATACCACTTAGGTGGCAGACAAGCATACGGCCCACCTGATAGGACACGCAATTTCAAGACATAAAATCAGAAACCAATGCAATAAATTCTTAATCGTCACACACCCTACAAGCCACATAACACATAACACATACATTATGACCTCAGCACGACTAGGTCAGCCTCTAATTGGATAAGTTTTGCGCAGCTAGAAAATAACAAATACTTTTGTACGGTACAATATGTTGTCGCCAATTTTATCAGTTCTCAAACTAGCACACTAGTGTAAACACGCAGGTTTTATCGAGCAATTAAACGTTCTCAAGTACGTCAGCGTATCAATTAACCTCGTGCATCAAAGGGTACAAACAGACAGGTGCTCGTACAGCCATTTATTTATTATTGGATGACAATTCCATCCAGGTACTGGAGTGGTCTTAAATTTGTTGAAGGTTAGCTCTTTAATGAGTCTGGGTATGTGGTTATAAATATTGGTTGTCATATTATACCTAATATGCATTATTTTGATGTGGAGAAGTTGAATGAAACTTTGGTAATTAATTACCTTCCCCTTTGACACATGCGTGAAGGTGAATAAACTTAATATTTAATTACTATGATATCAATCGAATAAGTATCCAAAATAAATATATAATTTATACTCTTTGTTGTATCTATAAGGTTTATAATTGCTTACAATGTTCTTACATTTTCGTTTACCGAAGCAATGTAATTAATTAACGATGCTTTGTCTTATTTATCGTACAAAAATAATAACTTCTGAACCGAGATACTTCCCCAGTCGAACTGCTCAATTGGACGGAAATACGTCGTGTCCTATCTCGCTCGCGCACACAATTAGTAAAATAGTATAGAAAATACTATAAATCGATTGTTTTATGGCATTTATTACAATTTACCAATACTGGTGGTAGAGATTTGACGGCACAAATTTGTCACAAATTTCGACCGGGTTGGTACCACCGTGCAATATTGCGAAAAACCCTTCATAGTAATTCAATTTCGGTTGGATTGCGTTCAGGGATCAGCAAATGCATAGCCGGGTAGGGGTGCTGGTGGTCGCAGCACTAGTGGGACCAGTGGGTCTTGGCGTAGTCTAGTGAGGATGGTGCGGGGCGACGCGCCGGTCAGGGAGACCCGTAGAAACGGTGGTGCCGCTGGCCGCCCGCGGTATAGTACAGAGGCCCAACTGGGACTAACCACCCTGGAAGGCTGCCTCACCAGACCGCGCATAATCCCGGTATGGCTCGTCGTGCCGGTTGGTGACCGGAAGTGGGGGCCAGGCGACCATATTCGGGGGGGTACGGGGGCCCTTCCGTACGGCGTGTCGGCTCACGCCATGCCTCATAATCATAGACAAAACCAATATCCCGCACTATGTCACGCGGTGCTGCGACGACAATCACCTCTTTTTTTCACGCCCTTTTCTCCTTTTCATCATGGCAGCGCATTTAAGAGTATTGGGCAACACAGCGGCTCTACAGACTCCCACAAGCTCGCTATTTGAGGTGGAGTCCACTAACATCTGTGGACTCCATGCGAACCTCAACGCCGTCCACCAACACCTTGAGACGGCGAAACCAGATATGCTCTTTCTCACGGAGACACAAATAGGCCGCCCTGATGACACGACCTACTTGCTTTACCCCGGCTATGTTATCGAGGAAAATTTCCGTGCAAAAGCCGGGGTGTGCGTGTTTGTTAGGGCGGATGTTTGTTGTCGCCGTTTGCGCTGCCTTGAGGACCCATCCTTTTCAACCCTATGGGTACACGTAGACCATGGCTCTACGAGTCAGATCTATGTGTGCCTCTACCGTTCCCATACAGGAGATGCTGAGACAACTCGACTCTTTGAATATCTGAGTCAGGCGGCAGATGATGCGCAGGAACGGTTTCCGAACGCCGAAGTGGTATTTTTGGGGGACTTTAACGCCCACCACGAAACCTGGTTGGGCTCCTCCAAAACAGACCATGCGGGAAGAGCCGCCCATGCATTTGCTCTGGCGCATGGCCTGACCCAATTGGTACACGAGGTCACTAGAATACCAAGAAGGTCGGGCCTAGCACCCTCTCTGCTAGACCTTCTGCTGACGAGTCACCCAGACCTGTACAGTGTTTCGGTACAAGCCGCTTTAGGCAATTCCGACCACTGTCTGGTCTGCTCCAAGGTGCCAATTATAGCGCCTTCACGACCCGTGCAGGGGAAGCGGCGTCTCTGGCACTACTCGTCAGCAGATTGGGATGGGCTGCGCAACTATTTTGCGTCCATCCCGTGGGTTGAACGCTGCTTTGAAGGTAAGAAACCCTCGGATTGTGCTACTGCTGTTGCCGGTGAGATCGGTCTGGGTATGGAATACTATATTCCGTACACTGATGTCACCGGTGCCCGAGGAGTGCGCCCTTGGTTCGGGCGCGAGTGTGCGGGGGCTGTTGATCAAAAGCAGTCCGCGTATCGCGCTTGGGTAAGGGCGCGTGCCACGCACGATCCCAATGTGAGCCACTTCAAGGCGGCGTACAACAGAGCCACAAAGGTCTGCAAGAGGGCTTACGTCAAAGCGGATGCCCTGCGCATTGCGCGGCTTGGTCAAGAGCTAGTGGCACATCCCACGGGCAGCCGTGGATACTGGCGACTGGCCAAAGCCGTGCAGGCCAACTTCTGTCAGCCTTCGCTGCCACCGCTGCGCTACCCTGATGGATCCCTGGCCCATGGACCGCAAGAGAAAGCCAATATGCTAGTAAATCTCTTTGCAGCCAATTCCCGAGTCGATGATTGCGGTATACAGCCGCCGACACTACCCAATGGTGACCACGTAATGCCTGAAATACGTATCAGGCAATGCGATGTTCGTGCGGTGCTTCAATCACTCGATGTCCGGAAAGCCAGTGGCCCGGATGGTATTCCAGCGGTGGTCTTACAAAAATGTGCAGCGGAGTTGTCTCCGATGCTTACGCGGCTGTACCGACTGTCCTACAGCTCGGGTACAGTGCCTTCGGCTTGGAAAGAGGCGAATGTACAGCCGATCCCCAAGAAGGGGGATCGCTCAGAGCCAGCCAACTATCGACCCATAGCCGTCACCTCAGTGCTGTGCAAGGTCTTCGAGCACATCATTAACAAACAGCTCATGCGTCACCTAGAGGATCACTCCTTAATTAATGACCGGCAATATGGCTTCAGGCCGAAACGGTCAACGGGTGATCTTCTAGCATACGTTACCCATCTTTGGGGTGAGGCTATGGACAAGCACGGCGAGTCACTGGCAATTAGTCTTGATATCGCCAAAGCTTTCGATAGAGTCTGGCACAAATCGCTTCTCTCCAAGCTACCAGCCTTTGGTCTGCCTCCTAGACTGTGCAACTGGATTGCTAGTTTCCTGCAGGAGCGCCGTATCCGCGTCCTCTGTGATGGACGGGCTTCGGAGTTCTTGCAAATAAATGCTGGCGTACCGCAGGGGTCTGTATTATCTCCCACTCTCTTTCTTCTGCATATCAACGACATGCTGTCCACCGGCAGCATACATTGCTATGCAGACGATAGCACCGTACACGGGAGTTATCACGGACAACCTGCGGCCAAACAGTCTGATATCGTGGAAAAAAGACAGCTTCTTGTCACTGAACTGGACCGGATCTTGAATCACATTTCTCAATGGGGCTCCGAGAACATGGTCGAGTTCAATGCCAAGAAGACGCAGGCTTGTGCGTTCACAGCAAAGGTATCTTCTTTCCTTCCCCTTCCCACTCTTCAGAGCACGCCACTTCCACTGCAGGACAATCTCTATATCCTAGGCATGGATATTCGCTGCAAACTGAATAACAGAAATTACATCGAGAGCATCATCAAAACAGCCTCGCGGAAACTCGGACTCCTAAACAAAGTGAGACGTTTTTTCACGCCGGAGCAGCGGTGTCTTCTCTATAAGACACAAATTCGCTCCTGCGTGGAATACTGCTCGCATCTCTGGGATGGCTCCGCGAAATACCTACTAGATGCTCTCGACAGGTTGCAGCGACGCGCGGTCCGAATTATTGGGAACCCTGAGGTCACGAACACCCTCGAGCCTTTGCAGATGCGTAGAGATATTGCTTCCTTGGCTGTATTTTACCGTCTCTACCACGGTGAGTGTTCTGACGAGCTCTTCCAACTAATCCCACCATCTCCTTTCCTACATAGGACAACACGTGCAGGCCTTAGATGTCACCCTCACACTGTGCAGAATATACGAGCAAGAACCAAGCGGTTCGGAGACTCTTTTCTTTGCCGCACCACCAAGACCTGGAATTCATTACCAGCACACGTGTTTCCTTCTTCCTACAGTCCCGGGGCCTTTAAGCGGGGCGTGAAAAAGCATCTGATGAGGCCGCCAAGCTGAGTGCCACCATTGTAGCACTTAGTGTCTGTAATGGTGACCCTCTTTCCTGAGACTTTGCCTTTAGCTTACCATCAGGCGAGGTGAGGTCAAGTTGGCGTGTCGTATATAAAAAAAAAAAAAAAAAAAAAAAAAAAAATTTGATTTCTAAAAAATCCAATATGATCTTATGTCACCAATG
The DNA here is from genome assembly GCA_963662185.1 of Eilema griseolum. Lineage (NCBI taxonomy): Eukaryota > Metazoa > Arthropoda > Insecta > Lepidoptera > Erebidae > Eilema > Eilema griseolum. The sequence continues at coordinate 12,809,798 of OY759251.1, forward strand.
CATTTTTAGGTTATTTTGAAGTTTAGATTTAAAATATAATTAAAGTAAGCTCACGGCATCCCTCGGCGAGTATATGTAAACACAGCAGCGAGAAAGCTCGTAGCAGGCGAAGTTTTCAGTTTAAGCCCATGCTGCGACCTGAGCAACGACTGTGGACTACTGTAAACTACTGAGCGACTGCTATATGATTAATCACAATTTTTTGCACTAAATTTATACAAATATTTAATATTTTAGTTACTTTTTAGAGGTTATGCATTTGTTTTGCTATGACTGACGGGAGGGACAGTTGGCAGTTGGCAGAATTGACACTATTGACAGTTGTTTTTCGTTTTTTCTCATTTTTTATTAAACGAACATGAATACAGATACCTACTCGAGTCCTAAAATAGTAACTGGTTGTGGTTATGAGTATAACAGTAGAATGTCAGGGTTGTTAGGTTGTTTGATCTATCATGGTAAAACCATTTATAGTGTCTGTGGTGCATAAAAAGCACTTTGTTTGATAGAGAACGACATATCAAAACTCTTACAGGGTCGGCAGCACAAGTGTGACTTCCCTTTTTTTTTTACGTGCGCAAAATCCCCACGGATACCTCCCCACCGGAGCCGGTGGAGGAGGTTATGTCGGACTCGAACCGACTAAAACGCACGCCGCATGTGGATCGCTTTGGTTGCCGAAGGTGAGGTTGACAGGCATATCCCTCGCACCCCGGTCGACCCAGGGCCATCTCTCACGATCTGGCTCTCTTCTCGGGTGTGGGGACTACAGAGTCCCCAACTCGTCCCCGGAAACGGGGAGACGCGCTAGGCGCGCCACCGCCGCGGCCTGCTTCTGCCAGAGCGCCATCAGGATGCCATGAGCGCCGGCCTGGGGGTGACAGGTGGCTCCACCTGTCACCCCCAGGCCGGCGCTCATGGGGGACGGAGGTCGTTCATCGACCTCCGACGCCCGAGTTGCCTTCGTACGCGGGCAGCTTGTCTTGCGATCCTTCATCGCTCCCGCTGCCGCTCCCAATACATTCTTGGGAAAAGTGGGCTACGACCAAGCCAAGAAGCCAAGAATATCAAGGATAGCCGTATCCTTGATATTTTCTTGTTTAATACTGTTTAGAGCGTGATTTTACAGTAGTCGTGTTTTAGTTTTAAACTTATTTTTCCTAACAGAAACCAATTTCTAAATCTTTCCTGAGATTTTGGCTTTAGCTTACTATCAGGTGAGGTGTAGTCAAGTTGGCGTGTCCTAGATTAAAAAAAACAGTTGTTTTAAGACTGTGGGGCAAATGCATCCTTTATCAAAACAAACACATCAAAATCTTGTCAGCCAGGAGTAAATAGAATAATTAAAACAACAACATTTTATCCGACTTTTATTTCGAACATCACATAATTATCCACGTAATAGGGAGTGAGCCTATTGCCGTCTTCCAGGCACTATTGTTGACTCAAGCCATGCATGCATATATATGTCTATATGACAGCCATATATACCTTAGTCGCCTTGTACGACACCTCATGGGAAGAAATGTGGTACTAATTGATGTGTATTGCAGTAAAACCAAACTGCATCTGACAGTATTTAAGTCGAAAACAAATGACTTGCTTAGCTAAATTTCAAAGGAAATCAAAATTGAACACCTGACACCAAGCAAGCAAACACGTGTTTACGTGAGTCATAAATTTATTATCGTATACTCCTAAAATGTTTTCTAAGAAACAATAGTGTACCCACATTTCGGCAAGTTCTTAAAGTCGGTAACTTATTTTTGTTCGAACAATAGAGGTAATAAATTCCAAATGATCAAGTTGTAAAGGTTGTAAAATAAAACGTTGCTATGTTCGAGATACAGAGGTCAAATTTAATTTTTCGAGTTATAGAGTGAAAATATGTACCAAAATGGCTTGGAGGGACTCGGTGATTATTTCGACTAACAGAGGGTCAAGATTTCAAGTAATGGAGGTTTTGGTGTTTGAAGGGAAGGGAACAAAACATTTTTTCGAGATTTGGAGGTTTTTGACTTATCGAGGTTCGACTTAACGAGGTTCTACTGTATATCGAAATTATTTAATGTAGAAGCTTATGATGACGTATTGTTACATGATACCTAAAACCATCCATTACTCGTTTCTTTATATCAGATCATGTTTATTTTATAAAATAATAAGCTTATTTTCCTTCTCTTCTTTTTACTGAAATAAATATCTAACGAAAATAGCAAGTTGTTTACTTAATGTTTTATACGTCCATAGGTCACGGTAACCACTTTCCATCAGGTGGGCCGTGTGCTTGTCTGCCAACCAAGTGGTACATAAAAAAACTAGTTACAACGTAAACGATTTCGATTCCTGTTTTTTTTTAATAGAAATCCTCAATTTGACTTGCCTACACGGAAATCAAACCCAGTCCATTTTCAAGGATACAAAGCTCCGCAGATGTATTTATCCAAAACGAAGTAATATTATAAAAATAGAATAGTGGAAAATGGTAACTATATTGCTTAGCTATATTTCTCAGTAGTGTACAATATTTGGCCCAGACTCCATACATTTATGAAACATCTCCTTTATCCCTTTTATACTTTCCTTATTAATTTTATACTGATTTGTTTGTAGTATCTAGATATGTTATGTTGGTTACATTTACAGCTTTCTAAAATATAGTTTTAGATATGAAATTTGATGTACTTTTAATATGTAATAGCTTTTTAGCGCTAAATACAATATTTTTCTATCTATGTTGTGAAAAGTGAAAAATATCAGAAAAGACATCCTAAGCAAAGAAGACAGAACACTCGGCGTTAAACTCAACAGATTACACACCCGTCCCGGTAGGCGATGCCGCGATGACTTGATGAGCACACGGAACCGGTTAAGTATCTGAAAATTACGAAAATTCTTTTTACGACCTATATATAAATTACATAATTTTCTACTGGTGCAGAAACAAAAAGGTACCGATTTCGTGCAAATATTCTTATTCATGCATACAAATATTATTAAATATAGGTACTATATATAAAATAGTTAGCATGCTTGAAATTTTTAATAAAGCCGAGTAAGCCTGTATTTCGTCTATGAAATTCGTTCAAGAAGGAAATATCCGTGGGGATTTACAGCACGTTAAAAAAATGAACTAATTAAATGTTATGATTATTTGTATTTTTCAAATAACGTAAGATAATCTACTGGATTCATTGATGTTAATAACTACTACCCGCTCCTTTGAGTCGTTACGTAATGATACGGGCTATTTAACACAATTATCATTTTTCATTGATATACCGTGAACTTGCGCCCCGCAGAACAAATGTTGCCCCTTGGCCGCACTATGTGTGTCTATTTTAATGAGGCCCTTGCAATGAGTTGGCAAGTCACTGCCTGCCTTTTTAACGATGTTAAAAGTTATTGTCACGGCAGGCGTCCGTTAATCTGCTCCTATAGCCCATTTAACAGTCCATCCAATACTCAACCCCATAGCCCATAATCTAGTTTCCATCGCGGCCGTAGTACTGTATAGCAATTGTCTATGCACCTGGCGGGGACCATCTACAGGTGTATAATAGTATTTGTATATCTTATAAAAACCTGGAATTAAAAACTACGACCCATAGCTAGCAGTCGCACTCTGTCACCGAGACAGTAAGCCAAATTAATTATTACTCAAGTACTATTTATGTAATACATAATAATACCCATTACCCAACTATTGGCAGTCATGAAAATATACTAAAAATATCGCAAAGTTTTGAGTTCGATTCACGTCCCTTACTTACGAACGTAATTTGAGAAGTTATAGTCCGTCTGCAAAGACGTTCAAATCCCTCCAAAGGCTAAGAGGTTCCCTATATTATTTATGCTTGCATTACCCTCCAAATAAAGTAATTATTACGATTCAATTAAAAATAATTGCCTTAAAGAATAAACTAGTAAATTATATATTGCTATGCAAAACTACTATTTTAGAATATTCGACGAATTCCGTATTCTATTCGTTCCAAAATTCACCCATGCCCTACGATCAACGCCATTTTTTAAACATTTAACGATTTTGAAAAAAATGGACGAAATTATAGAAAATACCCTCACCAAAATTTTAAATGTGGCCTTGGATGACCGAGCTTTACTACAAGCGACTCTACCGATTCGCTTGGGTGTTACATTATTGCTAAATTGCTTAGTTTAGTTAGAATTATACTTCTTGAAATTTTAGCTCATGGTGGGTCCGTAAACTGTTGAATCTGCTTTTGTCATAGCTAACAAAAGAGCACCTCAAATATAATTTTTGTTTTCGCTTTTTAGTGTTGTGCAAATATGTGAACTTATACAGCCCGGCATCTTTTAAAGTTGCACATAACTTTGCCAATGTTGGAAATTCGCCTCTTTTAAAATACCCGTATATATGGTTTCTAATAGCATGACTATCGAATTCATCGATGCCTGTCACAGGTTTATTTCTTTTTCGTTTTTTCGGTGTGTGAAGTACGTTACTGTGATAGGCGGCGCGGGAGCGGGGTCACGATCCCGAGCCCGAAGAAATTCGGGCCGTGAGATCCCGGCTCCACAGGGAAATGGTGGCGGAATGGGAGCTACGACTTGGGCGACCAGGCGCAGGGCGCGCTGTTGTAGCGGCGGTAAGACCCATCATGGGGGAGTAGGTATGTAATTAATTTTACTTTCTTATCTTTGCTAAACTCACGCATAACTGTCATTTGTCTAATCAATTGTCTGTGCTAATATAGATTTTTCTTTTCTTTTTTTTCTCTTCAATATTATAATATTACGCATGCTCACAAATCACACGACTTTAGAATATCTAAGTGCATTCCGCGCGACAGCAAGTCAGCTGGGTTGTGTTTACCAGCGATATGAAACCACGGTTTATCGCCTGTCAGCTCGTTTATTTCAATTACACGATTCTGTACAAATGGTTTCAGTAAGTTAGGCGACATCTTAAGCCATCCTAAAGTGGTTACCGTGACCTATGGACGTCTGTAACACCAGAGGAGTCACAGTCGCGCTGCCAACCCTGTAAGTACAGAGTTTCTGTGCCGTCAGTAGAAGACAACGTGTTTTAAACCGCGATCTAACGGGACAGGGAGCTTTAAAGGGTAAGAATTTGGGCCTCTCTTCCCATGTGGTGTCGTACAAGGCGACTTAGGGGTAGGGCTGTTCAACATCAGACAGATATATACAGCTGTCAGTGTAGAGGACAAAGCAGGACAAGCCTTTGGTCATCCCACTGACAGCACAAAAACTCTTCAGTGAGCTCTGGCTACCCTACTCACCGCCGGGAACACAACACGAAGTTATTATAACCGCGGTATTCTGTAGGATGTAGGATGTTTTGCCAGTCGCTCAGGTAAAAGCTGATCAAGTTAAATTAAGTCAAGGAGTGGTGTTAAAGTACAAGCATGCAACCGGGCGTGTTGTGCCAATATTTCCATTAAAAAAATTACATAGCAGTTGTATATACCCTGTGTATATTTTATTAGTAAGGGCCAGTGTTAAGTGCTAAACCGCGCAATGTCTCCCTACTTTGTATAACATAGTCACCGTGTATAACGCAGTGTCACAATGCATAACAAAGTCACCGTGTCCATAAAACTGAAAATAACTTATACACTTGCACTGAACGTTGAACTAGTTCAGAAGCCCTCACGTAATATGGACGCTTTAGCAGTTTTTAAGTTATATCCACTTCATCAGTTATTTTCATCTTTAGATGTTTTTGTGTTCTAGGAAATAGCGAGACTATTAAGACCACACACAATGAGAGCGAAGCTTGGGACTAACAAAATTAAAAACGCCATCCACTGCAGGTTTTGTTTAAAAAAAATAACCATGAAACAATTCTAACCTAATCTATCCAATTCGGATTGCGCGGGGTGGATACCTACTGCGTGTCACTCGTCTCGACATGGAGGTTGCACATATAGCACTGCTTGTTATATATTATAAATTAGCGAATGTCTGATGACATGTTTCACATATAATTTCATTTTCGGTAACCTTACTTTCTATCTCAGAGTTGTGATGAAACTGTACGTGGCTGTCATAGTTCTCTCTACCGATGATAACTTTACCACACTCGTTACATGGAATTTGTTCATGACTATCCGTACTATGTGTAGAAATTCGTAAACAGAAAAGCTGGTTTTTGTCTATAACTGGTCCCATAACACGTGAATAACTGATGATTCATTGATTACATGCATTCCGTTGGAGATGTTAATTGGTGCCTGATGTTACTAATCAGAAACAGAGCTCTTTAAAAGAGATTTCGATTTGCCGATTTTGGAAAAGTATGTATATATTTTGGCGCAACGCAGCCCTGTGTTTCATTCAAACGTGAATATACTGCTGTGAGGTGTAAAGTTGTGTAGTGTGTGAATTAATTATAATTCGTCTATTATTTGCCATTTGGACTGTATTTCGAGCTTGTTTTGACTTGGTAAGTGTTCCCAGGTTTTACCATGGCACACACCAATGATTTTTCGATGCTTTTCGAAGTTATGTGTGTATTTATCGCAGGTTTATAAGCGCCCGGTTAATGCCAATAGGCTCGCTACCTATTACATTGGGACCTAAATATAAACTGGCGAAATGTGGGTGCTAGCACCTCTGCCTACCCCTTAGGAGATATAGGCGTGAGTTTATGTTATGTTTTCCATATTTACTTATATATAACAGCGAAGTGGGCTATTTTAATTAAAGTTATTACCCGACATTGTCATAAAATCCTCTTCAGATATCAACCCTCTATCGGAACACATAGCACAACTTCTAAGCAGTCTCGTATTAATTATGGTACCTATACTTATTATTGTTTTACTGTAATATTTAAATATTTTTTTGATATTCTGATATTGTATGGTAATATCTCTACGCATCTGCCAAGGGTCGAGGGTGTTCGTGACCTCAGGATTCCCAACAATGCGGACCGCGCCCACATACATCAACACCAAATTCAACAACAGTATATAAATAATGCAATACTGTTGTACAATTTATATAAGACAACATTTCAAGAAACACTTAGTTTGCCTAATACATATTTATAAATCACATACAAAACATAATAACGTGAACCGACTTCAGATATGTTTCATATATGTTACATACAATTAGTTTTCGATAGCACGATTTATTTTCGATATTTAATAAACACAAGTTAGGTACTTGTTTGAAAGGCTTTTCTATGCATATCCCTATAAGTAGGTATAACATTTGAGGCACATACACAAGGCACGCAATTTTTTTATACATATAATCTCCAGTGACGTCACTGAGTCTGACCAATGAGCTGTGCTGTGCTCAACGCTGTGAGCTTAGAGAATTGCACAGCGGGACCCTGTTCCTGCTAATGGAAAGACACACTACTGCGCTTGGTAGGCCGGGTGCGGTGTTGATGCGCACAAGTACAGCCGCCAAGATAACGTCGCGCTGCCGAGGACTGCGAAACTTTACAATCACGTTACGAGGTCTGTCACTCTCCCTATTTAGTTTAGCAACTCTTGTAACTTGTAATATGTCAGTATCCTGAATTTCGGTTCCAGTGAGGTCCGCCAGATGTAGAACGGGAGTTCATGGATCAAATGGGAGTATATTTCGTTGGATTCGTATCACAATACGGTTACGACCGAGTTCTATCGGTGCTCGGTCGACATATGAGGGATTTTCTCAACGGGTTGGACAATCTTCACGAGTATTTAAAATTCAGTTACCGCAACGCGTGAACTTTAATCACACAGGATCGGTAGTTCTTTAGTAGTATCGTTTAGCCCACTGTCGCTGGATGGTGCTAGGTGTATGTAGTTATCACCACTTATCTACATATTTTAGATCTATAGAAAATAATTCTCACGCAGACAATCAATGTACGAATCAGTCTTAATGAGTGATGTGTGAGCAACTAAATAAAATAATACATTACAAAATAATAAAATCTTTGAAAGAGAGGAAAATTTAAAGAAAGTAGAAATTAGGAAGTCTTGTAAATTATTTCCAAAATAAAAAGATAGGTAGGTATCTAAGGAGTTCCTTTATATCTGGATATGTTATCTGTCACTTTATATAAGAAGCTGACTGTACACTAAAGCTGGGGATACACATGCCCGTAGCTTGCACACTTGTATACCAGCTAATTACAGTGCCAAAGAATGCGAGCATTCTTGAAGGCCCGCAAAGGTCTTGCGGTTGAGAGGTCTCAGGTTCAATACCTGGTAAGATAAATAGTATATATTTAGCTATTTACACTTATCATTGCTATCTTAGCGGTGTTCCCTTCACTTCTCCTCCTACTAAACATTCTGTAAATATTTCAAACGTCCATCTGTTGCCGTTAAATTAGAAACGAGTACCTAATCGAGCAAAAATGATACAGAAAATCACGTTTGTTGTATGGGAGTCCCGCATACATATTTTTTCTGTTTTTAGTATTTGTTGTTATAGCGGCAATATAAATACATCATCTGTGAAAATCTCAGCTGTCTAGGCTATCATGGTTGATGAAATTTAGTCTGGTGACAAAGAGGCAGACGGCCAGCGAATTCTCAGTAATAGGGCAGATTCCAAAGTAAGCTGTTGATTATACACTCGACTATACACCGACAAAACGGAGTTGATACTATGATTTGTTTTAATTTTTTTAAATAGGCAAGTACGCATAAACATCAGACACCAGCCTACAAAGTGCTAATGACATGTGTTTAGTCCTTAAATATAAAGATAAAAACATGTATTTATTAGCAAAAACAATAGAAAATTTTTTATTTTCTTAGAAAATGTATCAAGATTGTTTATAGCTAATTGCATTTCTAATGATATATTAAGGTGCAGCTACAGCTCATGTTAGCACAAGATATTATAGAGATATGAGAATAGAGAGCAACACTATAGAGATGCTTTAATACTTTCTCTAAGTTGCTAAACATATAACAACAAGTACCTTGGAGCAAGTATTCTTTCTGTAAAGTACTAAATATCATTAAAAATGTGAAAAACCATAGAGAGATTAGATTTTCTTAATCTCCCACACTTCTACCGTTGCCAGTTGTTAGAAGTTTTTATGGGCCTTAGTAACTGCATACTTTCTGGTAGGTTGAGCTCCTCATTTGCCACATTAGTCGTATAATTGCTTTCGTTCATTCATATCACTTTTTCTTTTTGACGTTTTGTAAGTGCCGTCCGTTGAAGCCCTTAAATATTTTTTTTATTTCTGAATTATCGGCTATACCCTACGTATTGCCGAAAATTCAAATATAAAAAAATATTTTTGTCGTACTTGAAAACATTTTCAACGAAAATTTTCACACTATGTTTAGTTAGTTATTTAAATAATGATAAAAAATCTTGATACATCTTTTAATCGCCGCGTGGTTCCCGGCAGAGTGGAATTTGGACCACACCATTTCTTCCCATGCGGTGTCGTACAAGGCGACTAAGGGAAAGGGCTGTTTAACATCAGATACATACAGCTCAGACTCAGCCTCAGATAAATGGCTTGAGTCAACAATAATGCCTGGAAGACGGCAATAGGCTCACCCTCCATTACGTGGGACCGTATTCAATGATTGGTGAAATGTGGGTGTTAATTCACCTCTGCATAACCCTCCGGGGATAAAGGCGTGATTATATGTATGTCTTTTAATATGTTTAATTTAAAATATCGACTACATACCCGAAGCTCTATCCCAAAAACACCCTTATTTTTTTATATTTTTTTTATATATAGGACACGCCAACTTGACCTCACCTCGCCTGATGGTAAGCTAAAGGCAAAGTCTCAGGAAAGAGGGTCACCATTACAGACACTAAGTGTTTATTACCTATCAGTTACATGCATATTAAATTATCAAATTATTAAAAAAAAAAAAAAAAACATCCTTATTATTTAATGTCAAGAAACAATGTCAAAATCAAAATTAAAAATATTTTGTCAATTATACACATTCATACTAAAAATTACAATTCAAATTATACTCATACCATTAAATCTACATCATGTCAAACATCATAAACTATCATTTAGGAAATCCTCAATATCATAATAACATTTTGTAATTAATAAGTCCTTTAATTCCTTATATAAATAAATTATAACTTAAGTCCTTAACCATAACGGTAGCGGTAGCCTAGTGGTATGGGTAATGGACTGCTGGGACGAGGTCTCGGGTTCGATCCCAGGTTTTACCATGGCACACACCATTGACTTTCCGAAGTTATGTGTGTATTTATCGCAGGTTTATAAGTGCCCGATTAATGGCAATATGCTCGCCACCTATTACATTGACTAAAGTTATTTAACTTGTGAAGAGGTCGCGTATGTACTCCAAGAAATTAAAGAACACAGCGTTTAAATAAAGAATATAATTAAGTAAGTTTAGTGTAAAATAGTACTTACATTAGTGTATTTTTACTATTAATATTATTCACCAAAACAAAAATTGTGTGTCTGCATCAACATGGATTTAACTCGGGAAAATTTTCGTAGTATGATTTTCTACGATTTTAAGTGTAATTTGACGGCTCAACAGAGCATCGCTCGGCTTGAAACAGCTTTTGGCGATGAAGCTCCATGCAAGACGACTGTTTATAGCTAAAAAATTTTCTATTGTTTTTGCTAATAAATACATGTTTTTATCTTTATATTTAAGGACTAAACACATGTCATTAGCACTTTGTAGGCAAGTACGCATAAACATCAGACACCAGCCTACAAAGTGCTAATGACATGTGTTTAGTCCTTAAATATAAAGATAAAAACATGTATTTATTAGCAAAAACAATAGAAAAATTTTTAGCTATAAACAGTCGTCTTGCATGGAGCTTCATCGCCAAAAGCTGTTTCAAGCCGAGCGATGCTCTGTTGAGCCGTCAAATTACACTTAAAATCGTAGAAAATCATACTACGAAAATTTTCCCGAGTTAAATCCATGTTGATGCAGACACACAATTTTTGTTTTGGTGAATAATATTAATAGTAAAAATACACTAATGTAAGTACTATTTTACACTAAACTTACTTAATTATATTCTTTATTTAAACGCTGTGTTCTTTAATTTCTTGGAGTACATACGCGACCTCTTCACAAGTTAAATAACTTTAGTCAATGTAATAGGTGGCGAGCATATTGCCATTAATCGGGCACTTATAAACCTGCGATAAATACACACATAACTTCGGAAAGTCAATGGTGTGTGCCATGGTAAAACCTGGGATCGAACCCGAGACCTCGTCCCAGCAGTCCATTACCCATACCACTAGGCTACCGCTACCGTTATGGTTAAGGACTTAAGTTATAATTTATTTATATAAGGAATTAAAGGACTTATTAATTACAAAATGTTATTATGATATTGAGGATTTCCTAAATGATAGTTTATGATGTTTGACATGATGTAGATTTAATGGTATGAGTATAATTTGAATTGTAATTTTTAGTATGAATGTGTATAATTGACAAAATATTTTTAATTTTGATTTTGACATTGTTTCTTGACATTAAATAATAAGGATGTTTTTTTTTTTTTTTTAATAATTTGATAATTTAATATGCATGTAACTGATAGGTAATAAACACTTAGTGTCTGTAATGGTGACCCTCTTTCCTGAGACTTTGCCTTTAGCTTACCATCAGGCGAGGTGAGGTCAAGTTGGCGTGTCCTATATATAAAAAAAATATAAAAAAATAAGGGTGTTTTTGGGATAGAGCTTCGGGTATGTAGTCGATATTTTAAATTAAACATATTAAAAGACATACATATAATCACGCCTTTATCCCCGGAGGGTTATGCAGAGGTGAATTAACACCCACATTTCACCAATCATTGAATACGGTCCCACGTAATGGAGGGTGAGCCTATTGCCGTCTTCCAGGCATTATTGTTGACTCAAGCCATTTATCTGAGGCTGAGTCTGAGCTGTATGTATCTGATGTTAAACAGCCCTTTCCCTTAGTCGCCTTGTACGACACCGCATGGGAAGAAATGGTGTGGTCCAAATTCCACTCTGCCGGGAACCACGCGGCGATTAAAAGATGTATCAAGATTTTTTATCATTATTTAAATAACTAACTAAACATAGTGTGAAAATTTTCGTTGAAAATGTTTTCAAGTACGACAAAAATATTTTTTTATATTTGAATTTTCGGCAATACGTAGGGTATAGCCGATAATTCAGAAATAAAAAAAATATTTAAGGGCTTCAACGGACGGCACTTACAAAACGTCAAAAAGAAAAAGTGATATGAATGAACGAAAGCAATTATACGACTAATGTGGCAAATGAGGAGCTCAACCTACCAGAAAGTATGCAGTTACTAAGGCCCATAAAAACTTCTAACAACTGGCAACGGTAGAAGTGTGGGAGATTAAGGAAATCTAATCTCTCTATGGTTTTTCACATTTTTAATGATATTTAGTACTTTACAGAAAGAATACTTGCTCCAAGGTACTTGTTGTTATATGTTTAGCAACTTAGAGAAAGTATTAAAGCATCTCTATAGTGTTGCTCTCTATTCTCATATCTCTATAATATCTTGTGCTAACATGAGCTGTAGCTGCACCTTAATATATCATTAGAAATGCAATTAGCTATAAACAATCTTGATACATTTTCTAAGAAAATAAAGTGGCCAATCAATTCCTATCTGTCATCATTAGTCATAATATTGACTAATGGTTGCCACTCGTTAAAACATGTCGAATAAAAATTTGGTGCATAAAATCTTAACAATCTAATTGTTCATCGAGTCTCACTGCTACTCATGTTTTTAACTAATATTGTTAAGTTATTTAAAAATAGGTAATATACCTCGTATAATATACCTCTAACTACCCTACGGTGAAAGCAACTGCGATGTTATTTTACATTTTTTATTTTTACTGTCATTTAGCTTGCTGGCGTGCTTTAACCTTGAAAGAAACACCATACCTAATCATCCACATAACGATGCATAGAACCTAAAAACTCTTAGGATAGATACTTTTGAATTTATGATGTAGCCTTGGCATGAGTTTATCTGAAGGCCACAATCAACTAATCGGTTTAAAGCTGTTTCTTACTGCAATTTGTTTGTTGGTGTTCAGTGTGCATTCGTACTGTGCGACTCTGTATCAAGTTTGTTTCTCTAATGTGGTAAAAATATTAATTTTTATTTTCAATTCTAAATATTTCTTAATTTACATAATTTACAATATTAAATTGTTACATAAATGTCAATTAGCCAGCCAAGCTTTTGTCATGTATATAACCTGCCTCAGGTCGTGTCCGGTGCAAAGGAGCCGTAACGCCACTGGTGATACATATATCCATAGACCACGGTGATCACTTCCTATCAGGTGGTCTGTGTGCTTGTCCTAACTTAAGTGGTATAAAAAAGCCATATCATGTTTTAGCTTCAATGTGAAGCTGAATGGAACTAGATCGTGAGAGTTGGCCCTGGGTCGGCCGGGGTGCGAGGGATATGCCTGTCAACCTCACCTTCGGCAACCAAAGCGACCCACAGGCGGCGTGCGTTATAGTCGGTTCGAGTCCGACATAACCTCCTCCACCGGCTCCGGTGGGGAGGTATCCGTGGGGATTTTGCGCACGTAAAAAAAAAAAGGGTTAGGCAGTTTGCTTATTTGGCGCACCAAAGCGCATTATAGCGGACCAGGGTAGATGCTATATTAGTTTTGCAACGACAAAAATTTAAATTATTTCTATGTTACCGTAGCATCCGTTATCACTTTTTTGGTCGATCTCTTTAATAAAGGTGCTTCATATGGCACTATTAATAGCCACCGATCTGCCCTAACATTACTCCTGGGGAATAACGTAGGGTCAGATGAACTAATGACATATTTAAGGGTCGTTACACATGCCTGATAACCAGTCGATATGCACCGGCCAATGTACAAATAGTAATAAAGTGATGACATCGTTAATAGTCTTACAAAATTAATAAATTCGTTAAATTTTTCGATATTTAGCAAAAGCGGTCGGTGCAACACAATACACATACCAATAGAACAAGAAAGCACAACAATGACACGAATAACTACAGCCAAAAGCTACCTACTTCCTAATGGTTCTTTTAGGCTTTGTGAGTCCAAACCTGGGCACTGAGGCTGCGAGAGGTTCCGGCTGACTACTGTCCTGAGCCAAAAAAAATCTATAACGCACATCTAGTTATTTTCGCGCAATTGAGTGACAAACTAACGAACGAGCTTTCGAACAAAAACCACATATATATTATTTCATTAGAAGACATTTAAAGAAGAAAGTTAAAGTACAATTTAGAAATTATTCCTGAAGCTCAGAGTTCTACCAATATAATGTTTTTTTTTTTTTTTTTTTATTAAATACAAAACATCGTCATAAAAATGCCACATAAACTCATTAGAGTTTTGCCGTGCATTAGTGCCATCAATGTTCAAACAGATTACAATACCTTTCACCAATGTAGGCGCCTATATTCCTCTACCACAATTGGTACACCTCGCCTGATAGTAAGCTGAATGGTAAAGTCTCAGGAAAGGGTCACCATTATAGATATACCATATTACAATGATGGCACTCAGCTTGACGGCCTAGAGTATGAAGCTAGCTCGAAAAGTTAGGACACGGAAAGAAGACGATCTTCATGCTCAGCAAAAGACATAATAAAAAAGAAAGTAGAAGCTGCTGTAGAAAGATGTTTAAATAATGACGATAATATATTACATAATCGTATAGCCAGAATACAGAATACTGCTAAATTAGTTCCCGATTTTGATCCGGATAATCGTGATTTAAATATAAAAAGTTGGATTAAGAAAATTGAGCAGTTAGGCTCAATTTTAACCTTTGTCTTTCAACCGTCGATATGTTTTCGTTTTTCTAAATTCTATAGTACCGACTGAGTATGTGTATCTCATAATGCGACATGCGACATAGATTAGTCGCATTAACGAGTTTATAATTAAATAGCACTATTCTCGTTAACGCTCGTCGCCGTACAACTCCCGCGTGATCCACACAACAACGAAAATGTCAGCCACGTCTCACTTCTACTGCTTTTGATGGGCTGAATGTAATGTGTGGTAAAATTAAAGAACAGTAAAATCATACGTATAGGTATGCTCCACGCTGTTATGAAGCAGTTTTAGAACTGTAATACCCAAATCGTCTCTGAGCCCAGGAAGGTAAGGAAGAATTACTGTTTTAAACCAAACGGATTAGAGGATTGATATTTCAAAAGCTATATTCAAACTCATTCACACGTCACCACTCTAGCTAAGATCTTAAATTTCACAGAACGTCTGAAGTGCGTCAGTACATTTCTATACTCGTCTCGCGAGTAATCCGAGAGCCAAGCCAAGCCTGATGTGTTCCGACAGTGGGGAGTGGCTTTTGTGGAAAAACCCAGATCTAAGACATTATTTATTCATAAATTAATGATGCTTAAGTAATACTGTAATAGTTTTTGATAATAGAAATTTGGTACGAATGTAGTATATTATTATTATTATTATTACTTTATTAGGAGGTAGGACACGGCGGTATTTCCGCTCAATTGAGCGACCTTGCTGTCACATGCTTTATGCTAAGTAGCCATCTTAATGTTATAAAGACTTACACGACATAATTTTAAAAAACCATCATGGACTCTGTGGAATGAAAAAGCGTGAGGCACATTGTTCGTGATGGGGATCCCCCGACCGCACTATTTTTTTTGCTACCGCACTTACACTTAATGCATCGATGAATATTCACAGGATGTGTTTACATAATTTTGCTATATTTGTACGGGTCCCACAGGGTTTGGCAGAAAAGTGTTTGGCAGTAAAGTGGTAACATAACATAAATTCACGCCTATATCCCCGAAGGGGTAGGCAGAGGTGCTAGCATTTTGCCAGTTTTGATTAGGTCCCGATGTAATAGGTGGCGAGCCTATTGCCATTAACCGGGCACTTATAAAGTAAAGTGGTAGTTGTAAGATTTTCTATTTTGTAGTATGAAAGTACCTATTTTTCTCGTGCGAAAATCTGCCTCTCGCCGGAGTCAGTTACATAAGATTATCTTGGACTGCGGGCTCGGAGAGATATACACCAAGAGATACAGTATCTACACAACAATAATTCAAATTTGAGGCGTTACTCAAATGTTTGGTGCTGTTCTACTGTTTGGGTGGTGCAGCTTATTCAGCAAAGGGATTGGAGCTCGATTCCAGTGTCTTACAAAATGTTATTGGCATTTAATACTGTTTTTATTTTTTCGAAGCACAGGCTTTATGATAGTGCTTTATTTGCCATAAGAACAAAAAATTAAAATTACGTTCCAGTATAGATATTATATATATATATATACGTACTAATAAAATTATGACCCACATTTCGCCAGTTTATGTTTAGGTCCCAATGTAATAGGTGGCTAGCCTATTGCCATTAACCGGGCACTTATAAACCTGCGATAAATACACACATAACTTCGAAAAGCATCAAAAAATCATTGGTGTGTGCCATGGTAAAACCTGGAACTTTTTTTGTCCAGCACCATAAGTAGGCAAGACAAAGGTATATACTTGACATCACCTGTTTTGTATACCTATCATTACTACACGTATTTCTGTACCCAAACAGAATCTCTGACGTATCACTTATGAGGAATTGGGTAAAAATGTGGTATTTTTTGCAAATTATGATGATGATTATTTCATCAATCCATCAACCTATTTTAGTCCACAGTTGGATATATGCCTCTTTCAATTCACGCCATTATTGTAACATTCATGCAATCAGGTCTTTATCCCCGTAGGGTTAGGTAGATAGAGGTGAACTGCAGAGTTTCCATGATGATCTTAACTTTGTGGCACTCAGCTTGACGGCCTCATCATATGCTTTTTCACGCCCCGCTTAAAGGACCCGGGACTGTAGGAAAAGGGAAACATGTGTGCTGGTAATGAATTCCAGGCCTTAATGGTGCGAAAGAGGAAAGAGTCACCGAATGTGTGGATTGACATATCCCTCGCACCCGGCTGGCCTAGGACCGTCTCCTCTGAGACGGCCCTTTTACACAGCAAACGGCCTTATGAAATATATATATCACAATGGAACCATTAAAATATGAAATGCCAAATCATATGACTCAATTGCAATTGCATAACATAACATAATCTCACGCCTATATCCCCGAAGGGGTAGGCAGAAGAACTAGATCTTCTTGACCCCGCTATTTTTCAGATATGGTGTGGTGTGTAGGTACATTATATTCGTCCATTTGTGTGTTCGAGAATTCAGATACCTCAGTGTAGAGAGTCTTGTAGAATAGTGTGGCTTCCTTTATAATATCGGGATGCCTTGACTGAATCTCTCCCTGTTTGCTTTTCACTATTTCAGTCCACACAGATTTATTACTTAGCTCTTTGTAGGCCATCCGTAGGGTACAGCCAGCATCAGATAGATATTGACGAACAAAATACTCAGAACGATCTTAATTCTTTTTTTTTATACTACTTAGGTGGCAGACAAGCACACGGCCCACCTGATGGAAAGTGGTTACCGTGGCCTATGGACGTTTGTGACACCAGAGTAGTCACAGTCGCGCTGCCGTCTTCAAAATATGTGTCAAAAATTACCGGATTTGTTAACATTTATTATCAATGCTCCGCTCCCTTAAGTAGTAGCGTGATGAAATATAGCTTAAAACCTTCCTTGATAAATGGACTACCCAACACTGAAAGAATCATTCAAATCGGACCAGTAGTTCCAGAGATTCGCGTGTTCAAACAAACAAACAAATAAACTCTGCAGCTTTAAAATAAAAGTAAAAAACTAGAAACAAGGTGTATTACAAAAAAAAGTAAGAAAGATATGAGAGAAGTTTAAATAAAGTAAAATAAATATACAACTTTAGCACATAAATAGATATACGAAGTAAATAGCACATACTAATAAGAAGGGAAAATAGTGAGCATATTAATTGTGGTGAAAAGGCAGTGGTTAGACGCGGCGAGAGAAGTGTCAGTACAGGTCTCCGATGTAACTACAAGTTGTATAGCGGTAACCAAGCAGAACAAAATATTTATAAGACAAGCAATAACCCCGCATGTGAAAAACCTACTTTGGAAAGCTAAGCAGGAACTGAAAGAGACGTACAAATACATCTGGTGCAGAGAAGGTAGATTTGATTTTTGGTAAACAAATATACATGCAGCAAAATTTCCACAAGGTGGAGTAAAACTGAAAAAGCTATTGAATTTTGGGTACGAGAAGATAACGTTTTAACGGACTGTAGTCCATAGATTAGTAGTGGCCAAATTACTACATTTGCATACAACAGTACACATGTATAAACAAGTCTATAATAATATTTTTACATCTATATACATGTAGTGTCCTGGCGCGTGACCATGAGGCTACAGGAATGTATGAAAAGTAAAGTTAAAATCCACTTATATTGGATCGATTGAAAGCTGAGAAATTTTATGTTCACTAATAAGGTGGCAAAACAGTTCGCGGTACATTTGATAAAATGTAGATATTTCAAAATTGTGTTTTGATTGTATAAAAGAAAAGTTTTGTGTTTACTAATAAGGTGGCAAAACAGTTTTTGTATACTACTTAGGTGGCAGACAAGCACACGGCCCACCTGATGGAAAGTGGTTACCGTGGCCTATGCATTTGATTGACGTCACTCGAAGGAAAGCGCACTTTTATACAGTGAGTTTGTTCGACTATAATACGTACCTATACCTACGTATATTATAAGTGGTATATGGTGGCGCATGGCCGTGCGGTAATGGACTGTATTGCGGGAAGTAGCTAACTGTTCTATTGACGCTTTACACACAAAAGACAGGTGGCCGGGCTGCCGCGGATTCGATCCAGGCAGTGAATGCAGCCCGAGAAATTAGGAGAGGATGCACTAACCTTCACGACACACGTGTTTTCATCGCAGCCGGTACACGGATCTTCTCTTCCTTGCTCAGGAGCTGCCGTCAGCATCACTAGATCGCTTGAGGAACACACGAGAGGCACAATCCGATCGGTAAAGGTCTATGAAGCGGTAAAAATGTAACAAATATTATACATTTCTGAGAGACGCGAGCGCGGTCCGTCCGTCTTTACGCTGGCTAGTTCAAAGCGAGACTCCGTGTCTATATTTCACAAATGGCGGACGGAAGCTACATCTATGGTTAGTGCGGAAGGGGAGACGGGTATAAAAGGAGTGTGTTTCCGTGTCAAAAATACAGTTTTTACATCGGCGCAACCATTCCCCCCGGCTTGAAGGGTTACCTTCGAAACGACAAATGCGAAACAAATCTAAAGTCTAATCTAAATCTAGGTTTGGGAAATAACAACTAAATATAAACCTAGATTGGAGCTCGTGCCTACTGCTGGCTAGGCAGAGGGCAGAGGCGAACAAACAACACAACGCAACATTCTCGACCAAGACGAGACGCGATTAGCCAACAACAAAATAAGGGTCTCTTCACGTGGGACCGATACAACAAGCGAGTGCTTCTTCTCCTCGGGTGGTTCGGAAACCGTAGTGGGGTTGAATTGACTAACTGGCCACTTATCTAACGCGGCATGAATCCAGGACGGTCCACTAAACCATAACGGGTGATCTAAAATTTGCGAAGGAAGCAATCCACGAGAGAGACAATCGGCTGGGTTGTCGGTGCCAGCAACGTGAAAGAGATTATGTGGCGCCAATTCAGATTGAATTTTTGCCACTCTATTAGCGACGAATGTGTCCCAACGATGGGGCGAAGAGTGGGCCCAACACAAAGCGACTGTTGAGTCCTAAAAGCTAAAAATTACTAATATTAATGCGAAAATTTACAATTATGTCATTAAGCGACACGGAAGTGCTAGTCTTAGCACTGCCATCCAAAACTACACGGAGTTTTAGTAGTAAGCTTATCTTCTCTAATAACTCCGCGGTGCGGGATAATGTACGAAGGCTGGGTCCCGCCAGTGTCCGCAGGCGCAGGTGAGATGTAACCTTTATCTAAATATTCGTTAACAACCTCATCATAGGCCCGCTTCGACTTTGGGGACGCCTGCATCTTTCGTTCCAAACAAAGAAAGCGTTTTTCAGCGGATACACGGGAGCCACCGAGCGAAAACTTGCGGATGGTAGACTCCAGTGGCGGCTCGACGGTGCAACAGAACGAAGCAGTCGAGTGACTAAAACTATCCATAGAAGCGGGTGCGGAACCAATTATAACAAAACCAAGAACTGTTTCCAGTGCGTGCGGAGCGGGGTACGTCGGTCCCCCTTGAACCTTACGTGATAACTGGAGGTGCGGGAGAATCGAAGCGCCGATCAATATATCGACGACTCCAGGAACAGCGTAAGTCTCATCTGCTAAAGGCAAGTCTTTAAATTTCGTTAATAAAGACGTGTCAACCGGGACGGTAGGCAACTGTTCAGCTATTCTATCTATAACGAGCGAATCCATGTCAAACCAAATATTATTATTAAAACGAGATCTAAACCTTGTTTTAACGGTGCCACGAACAGCTGACTGTAAGCTTCCAAAACCCTTCACCACTGAGCGGGTTGAACGCTTATCAACATTGAAACCAAGACGCCGACAACAATCTTGAGTAATAAAATTACTTTGCGAAGCGCCATCTAACAGCGCTCGAACAATGCGCGGCTTACCTAATGCATCAACAATAACAACGCGAGCGGTCGCAAGACACACAGTAGTGAGTGCAGCACTAGCGGAGAACGAACACAAGGTGACGTCATCCGCGGCGGTCACCGGGCGGGCCGGAGCGCGCGCGAGCGCGGGCTGCGGCTGCGGCGCAGGCCGCCGTGTGTCACCGCTCGACGAGCCAACCGTGCTCACATTGGATGCGGCATTACTATTCTCAAAATGAAGCAAAGTGTGGTGTCTCGCTTGACATTTGCGACAACTATTTCTACTATTACATAAAACAACGCGGTGTTTAGTACCGAGACAATTAAAACAAAAATTATTAGCGCGAACAAATTTATAACGATCACTAGGCGACAACTTTAGAAAACCAGGACACCTGTACAGTTGCGAATGATGAGTACTACACAAAGAGCAAACAGGTGATTGTACATGTGCTGGTGCGGTATTAACATAAGTATGGGTTGACCTCAGTGACCTCGATGACGCATCTATTTTGCGCGCGGGACTAACAACTGTCTTCGCGCCTTCATGTTTCGATGAAGCGCGTTGTAATATTTTTATATGCTCGCGAACAAAACCTTCTAAGTCTTCGAACTTAGGAATTTTATTGCCGCGATGATCCGACTCAAACAAACGAATGGTTTCGGAATCTAATTTCCTTAAACCCATATACAAAAATACGAAGTCGCAGAGGTCATCAATCTTTAGGTTCTTTACAGCGCGAACAGCTGACGCGAAAGTGTCTAGAAATTTCTCTAAGTTTTGATCGTTACATGCCGTAATAGATTTCAAATCAAACATCTGATCCAAATAGGCGTTAGCTACCGATCTTTTATCCTCATACTTAGCTTTCAAAGTATTTAAAATTAAATTATAATTCCCGGCACTAAACGTAATTCCAGCGCAAACGGTTATAGCTTTACCAGTCAATTTTTCAACAAGATAATGCAATTTTTCGTGATCTGTCAACGAATCGTTCTTATCTATTGTATTCTCAAAACTAGCGAATGTTACCATCAAATTCTGGTATTTGAATTGGTGGCAACTTAGGTCGGTCGCGAGTGGGGTTGGGTAGGTCAGCCGGTTTCTCCAAACTCCTAGCGACGCGTTTGATACGACAATACAAATCGTCAAACGACGACAAGGCCTGATAACTCACTGAGTAATCGGGATTCAAATTCAACTCTAAAACGTTGATGTCATGTACTAAGGTTTCGAAATCCGCACGTAGACTATCTAAGTTTTCTATAGAACACAAGAACGAATCTCTGATGACCAAATCAGAGGTTTTAAGTGCATTATCATAAATCGATTGTACGCGAGAGTAAATCATTTCTTTTTTAGCGTTTAAAAGTTTCAATTGAACCTTACCGGTCCTATCAACCTTTGGGGACATGTTTATAATTAAATCTCAAACTAAAGTGAGGTAAACAACAAATATGAAATGACTTAATCTTAGCGGTACAGAGCAGCGAGGCGGCGCGAGCGACACTCGGCAGATAGGTAGGTACCTACAACTGTGAATGCACGCTTGAACAAACGCGCATAGCAACAAGGTCGTACCTACGCGATGGTCGCTGTCTAGGTTCAACTATTATTTCCGAGATTAAGTATTGCGTAATATCTATTCAAATTAAAATACTTTCGTATGAATTGGGATGAGATGCGAGCGAGGTAGGTACAGCCACGTGTCTACCCACGCAGGTACTAGGCAAATACGACGCGAGCCGAGAACAACGTAATTGAAAAAAACAAAACAAAGCCAAATGCGTTAGGTATTACACTGTGCCTATGCACTAGGGTGTCTGAGTATACCTAAGATCTAAGCCTAAATGTCTGGATGCGGGGTTTTCTACTAAAATAACCAGGCACTTAGGTGCGATGCGAAAATTGCGAACTACGATTAAGTGTTGATATGATACCTAACCTATTTATGTATTAGGTAGGTACAATGCGAGCCAGCGGCGAACGGACAACAAATTCTAAGCCTAAGTGTCTGGATGCGGGGTTTTCTACTAAAATAACCAGGCACTTAGGTGCGGTGCGCTCATTCCCATTAGAATAATAACAAAATACGAACTACGGCTAAGAATCCGGCTCGATCCGGACCAAAAATGGTGGCGCATGGCCGTGCGGTAATGGACTGTATTGCGGGAAGTAGCTAACTGTTCTATTGACGCTTTACACACAAAAGACAGGTGGCCGGGCTGCCGCGGATTCGATCCAGGCAGTGAATGCAGCCCGAGAAATTAGGAGAGGATGCACTAACCTTCACGACACACGTGTTTTCATCGCAGCCGGTACACGGATCTTCTCTTCCTTGCTCAGGAGCTGCCGTCAGCATCACTAGATCGCTTGAGGAACACACGAGAGGCACAATCCGATCGGTAAAGGTCTATGAAGCGGTAAAAATGTAACAAATATTATACATTTCTGAGAGACGCGAGCGCGGTCCGTCCGTCTTTACGCTGGCTAGTTCAAAGCGAGACTCCGTGTCTATATTTCACAAATGGCGGACGGAAGCTACATCTATGGTTAGTGCGGAAGGGGAGACGGGTATAAAAGGAGTGTGTTTCCGTGTCAAAAATACAGTTTTTACATCGGCGCAACCAGTATACAACCACAGCTATCCTTGATAATTTCTGGTTTAATACTTTTTAAAGCGTAAAGTGTTCTTTTCGCGTATAAAAAACAATATTTTATTTAACACTTATCACATTTTTTAAGCTACGGGTATTTAAACAGTATTTTAGAATTTCAGTGTAACTATTATAGGATAGCATTGTTAAGGCATCATAATATATTCATTTATTGTATTATGGCAATGCTTATTCTCTGACCTAAAAAGAGGCCAGCCTTCTGGTCACGAGAAGCGTCGACCATACGCTTCGCAATCTCACGGAAGAGGTTGCGAGCGCTCGGACCCCATGACCCCAAAGTCTCGACTCCAAAGAAAAATATCGAAATCAACAACAACAATAATACCATTAATGTACATACAACTACCCAATAAAACTGAACAGGTTTATCGGGTAATGTATTGTAATGTCTTCTATTGTATAAATCAATAATAATTTAAAATAGTATTTGTATAAACTTACTTCAATTTAGACTTCTCACGAAGATTCTACGACTTATGGGTTATGGTGAAGAACTTAGCACTTGTGGAATGTTTTGAAATAAAAATATACCGATTTAATTATTCAGAAATATATTAGAGTAAAATAACTATGATGTCACACGAAGTTCAAGAAGTATCACCAAAATTAAAAGGAGGTCATCTGTTCAAGTTCATTTTTCTCACCTTTTCAGAAGTTACCGAAAATGACAATTACAACGTTATAACGAGTAATACGAATAATAAAATAATTGAGAATGTTGAGAAATGTGGCCACGCGGTAAATCCAAATGTCCGCAGCCACCACCAATTAACTTCACTGAGCTAAAGTCATACAAGCCGACTTAGGGATAGGGCTGTTTAACATCAGACATACATATACAGCATAGACTCAGCCTCAGATGCATGGCTTTAATCAACAATAGTGCACGAAAGAAGGCTCACCCCCTATTACATAGGACCAAATTCAATGAATTATGAAATATCGGTGTTAATTCAAGTTACTATTGTTAATTTAACAAGCTCAGCTAAATAAATACATTTATATATATAAGTGTACGCTACATATTTTATAGATTAGTTATGTTACTAATGGCTACGATATGTCCAGACTTATATATCATTACTAACACCTTCTCCGAGTATCGAGAAGTTCTAAGTCACAGATCGTACGTTTTTAAAAATACAAATAATATTTATAACTACGCACTGTATATGCTACATAATCATTACATTATTATAAAAAATCTTATAATCTTTATAATTCACCATTCCATTACGTATATCCGTTGCGTCGTATAACAAACAAACAAAGAAAAATAAATTAAATAACATGTTATAAATGTAGTTAGTGTAATCCTTTATCAGTTTAAGTACCTTCAGAATTATTATTAGGTTGTGCAGTCAACTGCGTGAAGAAAGAAGAGTACATAACAAGAATAATGGAAATGGAACTATCGTTTCAGAAAATCTGCTAGGACCTACAGCGGCTGCTGCAGGGCCGTATGCTGGTGCAATACCCTCACTCACGATACCAACAGCTCCATTTCCACAGCCGTAATCGATAACACCAGCTCCAACACTTGGTAAAGAACCTTCCATAGCTATAGCACTCAAGAATGGTAGCTCTCCAATAACATTTAAGGCAGATCCCCACGAATATTTCTGTTATAATGGGACATTTGTCATAGCTTTGAAATAACAAGTGTTACTTTGTAATCTAGAAATACCTTTAGGTGTATATGAAGCTAGTTGCTATCTGCGGATCCGCCTATCTCTGTACCGCGGTTCCACAAATTTGTATATCTCTGTACCATTTCGAACAGTATGTGTGTATTAATTTTTATTAAATAGTGTCTAACACAGTGCCTGACAGCCTGACAACAAAAGGTTCGCTCAATTTTTATTCTTATGTGCCTTGTGGGTTAAGCAATAATACTACCTATCTAAAGAATAAGTCGAGAACAACGTATAACCATCTCACTAAGGTGTGTTTTTAGCAATATTACATACATACATACATATATTCACGCCTTTATCCTCGGAGGGTTAGATAGAGGTGAATCAGTATTTTGAAAAAGTTTATTGTGAGCATTTTTTTTATACCACTTAGTTGGCAGACAAGCACACGGCCCACCTGATAAAAAGCGGTTACCGTGGCCTATGGACGTATGCAACATCAGGGGTGTCACACTCGCGCTGCCGACCATGAAGAAACCTTCTGATGCCCCTCTTGAACTTCAGATCGCCCACTTAAAATTAATGTCTTATACTATTATTATATAGCTTATACTATTCTTCGGGATTACCTTTCCATTTCAAAATTCACCCATGCCTTTAGGTCTACCCCATTTTGGAAACTCTCACCACAATTTTAAATCTGGCCTTGAATGAGCGAGCTTCAGACTACATTATTGTGAGAGAAATGTTCCTTTGTTCTTCTCCTAAAGATGTCTAGAGTATTACTACCATGAATGGCAAGAGGTAGTGCATTCCAAAGACGTACAGCTTGCACCGTGAACGATCCATCACAGCAGCAAGAAGTGTGAGCAGGTGTGCGAAGCGAAACGTCGGGCTAAGTGTAAATTATACCAAATTACGATTAATTTGGTATAATTTACACTTAATATCTTGATAGAATCTGTTAAAGAGTGGTTTTATTTCAATGAATGATATTCGCGTAAACTACCGACATACTGTCGTCAAGACTCAACTAAAATGTTCTGTTTTTCCATCTCAGATTTATTTGCTATTTTTCTAGCAGTTTACTGAGAATTAGGCTATATATTGGTCTTGATGGGGCCAATATGTCCTATGCAGTAGGTACAGTATCAGTAAAATGAAGTAGAATCGTCGGTACTGCTTATTTACAAATTAAATATTAGAAACCACACATATCTTCTCACATTTCACCAATAAATGTATTCGGTTCCACGTAATAGGGGGTGAGCCTATTGCCGAATTTCGGGCACTATTGTTAACTAGAGGCATGCATCTGAGACTGAGTCTGGCTGTATATATATATCTGTCCGATGTTACACAGCTCTATCCTTTAGTCGCTTTGTACGACACCACATGGGAAGAGATGGGGGAAATATATTTATATTTATTTTACAAAATTTTATAACACAAGCTAGTATGTATAATGGGAATGGTATGTATGTGTAATGGGATCTAGAATACGGATATACATACTTAGATACTTTTTTTTTTTGTAAATACATACATATTATACATAGAAACACCCGGTTCGAGTGTGCGCTGTTGTGCCCAATCGCGCAGAACCGATCAACCAATCAGAACGCTGCATGCATTCTCAAACACCACACATTGATTAATTACGAAATATTAGATACTCTGATCTGCTGAGGCCGCCAAACTGAGTGCCACACCAGCATTATACCATTACTTAGTGTCGGTAATAGTGACCCTCTTTCCCGGGACTTTGCCTTTAGCTTACCATCAGGCGAGGTGAAGTCAAGCCCATTGTATATTTTTGGTTTAAATAATCCTTGATAAGCATGGGTCGAACCTCTATAGTCATTGATAAAGGAAAATATGTTAATTTAGACGCTACGAGAGAACCAACATGCACTGCTAAGTGATTGGGTTCGTGATGCGTGGCGTGTTTGGAATCGCGCGGAGTAGGAGAGTGCAAAAAGGCGTGTAAGTACAGGGCACAGCTCGGGGGCGCAGTGTTTAAGCACCATCGCCGGTATCCCATCCGGCCCACTCGACTTCCGAACATCTAGGGACTTAAGCTCACGCCGGACCGCCCGTTGCGTGATTTTAACTTCAGACATGGAAACACGGAAATGGTATTTGTGCTAGTATGCAAGTCTAGTCTTACTTATTTAACTTCATAGATAAATAATAATTTATTGGACACTAATAATAAGTAGGTAGCATGTATGTACAATGGGCGGCCTTATCGCTGATCTCCAGAGAGTCTGTAATTCAGTAAACAATCTGATATAAAACAATTTGTAGTTTATAAT
Organism: Eilema griseolum; assembly: GCA_963662185.1. Lineage (NCBI taxonomy): Eukaryota > Metazoa > Arthropoda > Insecta > Lepidoptera > Erebidae > Eilema > Eilema griseolum. The sequence continues at coordinate 12,837,055 of OY759251.1, forward strand.
ACATATAACAACGTAAATGATATTAATTGGTTAATTAGTAGATAGTGATATTAATATGGTCAGAAGTGGGTACGTTTGAGTTTTTAAATATATATTTTGTAACTATATCCAGGTTATTATAAATAGTTGTATGACGGAGTATTTTGCAACTCTAGCCGAGTTACACGAACGATCCTTGTCATTGAGATTCTACTCGCCGCAGTGTCGTGGACGTTACCCGTACAACCCGTACAACCCGTACAACCCGTACTACCCGTACTACGCGTACTACCCGTACTACCCGTACAACCCGTACTACCCGTACTTACATAACGATTACGATTATTGGAATGACATTGAGCTCGTCTATCTGATGCATCTTCCGACTCCGACAATATTCAGAGGGTATTTCTATGAGGATGTATGAGAGACTATACATTCACCCTTGCAGGAATGCATTAACAATTGTGTGTGTAACACACATATACACACTAAAAAATCGAAATAGTTTTAATTATTTTAAAAATGAAATTATGTTTATAATATTAATAACTTGTAATAAAAATACTGATATGCAAATTCAACCGGGGCGAGATTATCTGAGACATAACCCTCGCACCCCGGCTTGCCCAGGACTGTCTCTTAAGAGACGGCCTTCTTCAGGTGTGAGCAACACGGAGTCCCCATCTCGTCCCTGGGTATGTGGAGTTCCTAAGTGTAAGAGACAAACAAAGCATCGCTAACGACCAAGGGAACCGCACGACACCATCGTATGTCACTACAATACTTTACATCCTCATAGTAACGACAACGAATCCTCATAGTCGTCACTATGAGGATTCGTTGCAAGAAATAGCAGAGAGAGTTATAACATAAATATATCTACGTGATTACTACGTAATATATTCTTAGTTAATGTCATGCACCGACGCAGTCAGACTGAGGATGGGTGGGCAGAGTATTTGTTATAAAGTTGGTTGTTACTGAAATATATTTATCTGATGTTTCGTTAAGAATAGTTTGTCTGAATATTATGGGGGTTGGGGGAAGTTGAACAGAAAACAGTACAAATTTTATAGTTATCGCAAGCATGTTTTAGATGCTCAATGCTCAGACCATCATGACCAGGAGACCTACCACGTGACATTGACTTTATAACTACTCGAACATCCTTGGCTGTGACTCTAGTCTCTAGCTCCTGTCCATGTGACCCACCTACACTAAATGAACATGTCAACTTACACCATTTCCAGCTTTAAAGGCTTCCAATGTTGTTTCAAATGGTGTCTCTAACTGACCTATAATGACTTCTGCATTCTTTATCACTTCTATAGAATTTTTAACATCTTGTTTGCTGAGACAACTATTAGCCCCTGGGACAATCACAATCTGATTTTCAGAACCTCGTGCATGAATCAGAAGGGGCACGGACTTAGCCCTGATGAAGGTGTAAATAACCCTGTAACAAGCCCAATGTAAATAATAAACAACACTAAAGTGCGATAAAAATAGTTTTATTTCAAGTGTTTTATTGTAGTTATTTACATCTAGTACAAAACACACTGATTCATCTTTCACTATATCCACACTGTCCCTTTTCTGTTTTTTAACCAAATCTGTACTCTAGAATTAAATATGAAGAGCTCAAAACTACACCAATCTCAGGGATTAAATAGCAGCTCTGAGAGTTATTGATAAATACAACTTTTTATAGCATGGTGCCTGTGATATCTTTGTAAAAATTTTGAAATTTGATTTTAATAAGTTTTTTATATTCTGCTTAGACAGGCAACAGAATAAAACACGGTGATAATGCATCAGAAACATCTTGCAATATCAGCATCACATTTGGAGAGGAGACTGTTAATAATCAATATACCTAAACACTATCTATTTATTCACTAAATATTATTAAAACATTGAACACACTATTCTTATCAAAATAGGTACGTACAGTCATAAAAATAAACAATATTGAATAACACAATTATACGTTTCTATTGTTATGCGCCTAGCGACTGCGTTGCGTAGTTTGATTTGATTGGTTGACTTCCTAGTAAAGAAAGTAAACAAATAAACCGGGGATTCCCCGCACTCTGGTCGGCGGCAAATGTTGCCAGACTAAGAAAACATGTTTCACAACAAAATTGATTTATATTTTTTTTGTTTTGTGAGCACCGCACAGTCATCAAACTTGGGCAAAGTTGTGTAATACCACCTGATGCACTGATGGCAACTTTACAAGTAGTCACATATAAATAACGTGATGGGTTTCCTCGCTGCTTACCCTCTTGCGTTGGGGTTTATAGAATGTGGAGGGATTTTGCGTACACATCTGGATTCCCGAAATTTTGCAGTTATTTTGTATGGAAAACTAGGTTATCCCGCGATTTATTCGTCTATCAGCAGATGACTCGCCGCGCGATCGCTGCGTTGCCGTTGAAGCACATATTTATTTGTTGTTATATGTGCCATTCTGTAAGCTATTTCTAGTACATACTTTATCTAGTATGATTTCATTATTCATGTAATCGGTTTAATTAACAAAAATGAACTGAAAGTAAAAGATATTGTTGCAATCGACTTGCATAATGACACTAAAAATACCGAAATGTAAAATGTTTGCCTACTTCGTTAACCCACTTTCCGAACAAATTTTCGTGGGCTTTATTTATGCCATGCAAATTCAATATTGCAGTGTCTTGCAACTTGATTGTAGATGTGGTGGTCGATATACGGGGCCAAGCGTCTAGCAAACGTATTGGTTTTCGGCAAGGTACGTCTGAATACTCTACGTCTGAGTAAATTGTCATAATCTGCAGAATTGATGACAACCCGGTGTACTATGAGGAATGATTTCAAAATAAACAACTGTCGTACGTTGAGAACCTTACTTTCGTTGTACAGCAGCGCAGTAGGATATCTAAATGATTTTTTGTACATAGTTTTTAGTACCAATCGCTGAGCTCTTTCTAACTATATCAAGATCGATTTGCCAGAACCGTAACCACTGCCCATCAGGTGGGACGTGTGATTGTCTGCTACATAAGTGGTGAGCGAGCAACAAAATTTCAATAAAAAACATGAAAACCAAATCAAATTCTATGTGTAAGAGTAATTTTGAAAGTTACAAACCTTTTTTTTTCTTGCGATAGATCCCCCGGATACCCCCCCTCCCCCACCAGAGCCAGTGGGAGAGGTTATGTCGGACTCGAACCGACTAAAACGCACGCCGTCTGAGGGTTGTAAGCTGCCGGAGATAAATATTTCAGCTAATGTCCATATAGTATTTATTACATAAACTGCAAAAATTAAAGACAACAGGAAACTGACAGATATAAATTTCATTCTCTTCAGTTATATTCCTATGCAATGCCAATATATTTTATTAAGGAATCCTGCTTAAAATGTAATAAATACGCGTGAAATAGATGTGTGCAACACTGGGAGCTTCAAATTTGTGCTGTAGGAACCTTCTAATGCCCTTCTTGAAGTACCCCATATTGTAGTAGCTTGGGAAAACCATGGCAGGAAGTTTATTGTTAGCATAAGTATATAATACAGTTTATTATTATAATTGTAGGTTAGCAGCAAGTATTCATAGTCAACCTGACTGTACCTTAGAATTTTTTTTTTTTGTTAGGTATATAAGTCTTGGATCGTTTTATTTTTTATTTTTTTTATATAGGACACGTCAATTGGACTTCGCCTTGCCTGATGGTAAGCTGAAGGCAAAGTCCCAGAAAAGAGGTCGTATCGTTTCGATAATATGACGAAATCTGTTTTTGTTTACAATAATTCATATGTCGTACGAGTAAATAAGAGACTTAATGCGAATTGGTATTTAATGTATTTATTGCTCTTTAGTAATTCATAATTAATTTAAAGTGTTACCGTAACATCAAAAATGAATGATATAAATGATTTTAAAATCATTGAACGTGGACGAGGGAGGGTTTTATTGTTTCATGGGTATCCTTCTGTTTCTAGGAATTTAGAAATGAGAGATTATCCATTTGATATTTATCTACATGTACCTTTATGTTGTAAACTATTACAATTACAACTGTTGAATATGTATATTGTTATTATGTAGGTATATATTACAAACTGGTACACGAATAGGTAAATATGCCTTTATAATATTATGCCTTATTTACTCACGTAAGCTTCCAATGTAAACGTAATTGCGAGAGGGAGAAAGTCTACTAGTGAGTATTTTAGTATTTCGTAGTAGGAGAATATTACGAATACTTTGGCAGCTGTAAGTTCATTGTCTAAGGAAATGTAGGAGATAATACTTAAGAGTATAAACACTCCTTGTTAAGGCGGGAATGCCATTTTGAATTTGGAATGGGACGTGTAAAAACTAGATAAATGTTCAATGTTCTTTTATTCAAAGCTTCTGCAATGAATCGCCGCAGTTTTGCCAATGTCAAGTAAATTGTAAATGTTAACATTATAAATTGCAAAAACAAATTAATTAGTATATTTATTTCTCAGATGTAATAACAAAGGACCTTCATAGGTAATACAAAAAAATTAAAAATTCATAGGTAATCAAAAATTAAATCAATTTTTCTTTGAAGTTAATATTATTCACCTATATCAAATACTTTAATAACTTTCCAATAAGGTACTGGATTTCGGACACCATTTCTTCCTTCTTCTTCCCGAATTTCTTCGAGCTCAGGATCGTGGCCCCGCTCCCGCGCCGCATATCGGAACCGGTATAGCGCCGAAAGGCATCTCGCTTCCAGGATCCATGGTGGCGATCAGGCGAGGAGACTCGCCGCGTCTCTTTTAATGATACTTACTTGTATCTGAAAGTGCAGTAAGTAGTATTAATGTCTTTGAAGTACAGTGATAAACGATGCGTCAAACTTAATATCTACTACTAACCTTCTGCCTGCGACACCATTCACATGGATCTCTTAAAACCAGTTTTACTGAACCGAAACATCACTTACCACATATATGTTTTCAGACCAATAACATTTTAATTCCTACCCGCAGGCTACGTTCGTCCTGGACACTACCACGACTGGTACGATGAAGTGACGGGTCTTAGCTTCGACTGGGATAGCGAAGGCGATTCGAAGAGCATACTGCCAACATTATTGTCACTTTTACGGGAACGATACGCGGTGGTACGGGGTTTATTTTTATTATTGAAAGAAAGAAAGAAAACTTTTGTAATACTATAAATTGTATAAATTGTATTGGTCAAATGCCTGTACTCGATGTGTAAAAATGGAATACAGTAAAACTAAAATATTAATATTATGCTTGCGGCACTTTACATACAGAGTAAAACTTCAGTCGAAATAATAACAAATATATTAGAAAAAAAAAACACTACAAGTCACTAGCCTGTATCATGAACGGTAGACCAGCGCTTCTCCTGGCATTATTATTGTTTATGGTAGCTGATGCCCGCAGCTCTGTCTGCATGGAAATCAATTTATGTGACTATTGGTCTATTTCTGATTCTACAGAAGCACTTGCAATTAAATATATGGTACATTTAAATCAGAACAAGACTTTCCTTCTGGTGGACTGTGTGCTTTTTTTATATCAGAAAGGGTATTATTCACTTCGTCAAGTACTACTTCATGTCAATCAGTCTTAAAAATTAATGATGTGTCATCAGCAAATAATACAATTTCACAAAGATTTGTCGCAAAGTAAGGAAGATCATTAACATGTATCAGTAAAACCAGAAGTTACACTAGATAAAGCGGACCACCTTGAGGGGTAAGCATTGGATGCGACTAATCTTAACGCTAGAATGAATAAGAATAATTACGCAGTATTTTCGTCCTTTCGAAATAATCACAACTATTATAAAATAGATACGTACAAATATGTGTCCCCACTGGACAGACCGGGAGTGTACAAGATTGACTGTAGCTGTGGCAGTTCTTATATAGGACAAACAAAAAGAACGGTTACATGCCGATTCAAGGAACACATCAGGGCAGTCAAAAACAATGAACCGCATAAATCTGCAATCGCTCAACATTTATTGGAGTCCGGTACGAACCCAGTAAAAATATGGAGCTTAATAAGTTGAACTTTTTGAGGGTTTTTGTTAACACTGCCTATTTTGATAAACCAGTCACATACTTTAGTACTACGGTAGAAACGACACAAAGGTTGTTGCTTTACAAAAATACTGTTATGTTACCTACATTATGTATGCCAACACACAAAATTACTTTTTATTTTATTTTAATATTATTGTATACCTATACCTATATTATAAGTTAACACATATAAGTAGGTAGTAAGTATGTAATTATTACTTATAAGTAGTGCAGTAATTAATTTTAGTTGTTTCTTTAATTCTAGAAAAAGTCTATGAAAACCGTGAGAGGCAACTGTCACGTGCACCTTGGGGTAGCTTAAAACATACAGTTGCCCGTGTAATTAATATAATTACTGGGTGAAAACATCAAGATATAGAGACATTTCTAAACGCCTAGAATCTAGTACTTAACGGAAAAATAGTACTGGAATTGGGTTTTTTCACCGTTAAAACCAAAATTAATTACAGTATATTTATTACTCGGAGTATTAAACCGTGAGGTAGGTGGACCTCCTAGCACAGAAATTTAAATAAAAGTAGTACATTCCAGCCGTTTGCTTGGTAGAAAGCTGTTTGTTTTGTTAATAAAAATAAAAAAAACTAAACTGGCCGTTCAAAGTCCTCAAGTCGTGGATTTTCATTATTATTTATTATCTTACGTAGGTACCTACCTATTTAAAATAAATAACTTGAATAAAATCAATAGGACCTAAGTTGATAAACTTAAATGATATTAAAAATGAAAATAACGGAAGAAGGTAACCAAACTTAAACTATTGAGCCATATTCCCGCCCCGCCTCCTCCTTCACGAGCATTACTTGCTCGCAGAAGGAGGCGCCGGCCGCCCACGCATCCGCGCAGCGAACCATCGCCGCGAGCAAGGTGGAGAGCGTGAGAAAGGGATAGGGCTGTTTAACATCAGACAGATATATACTGACATCATAGCCCGATATAACCAAAGTAATGACATTCCTTACTTCGATTCCCGTGCAAATATTTGTATGCATGAATATGTTATATTTGCATTGGTCTGGGTGTTTCTATGAATAATATGTATGTATTTACAAAAACAAGTTTCTAAGTATGTTTAAGCTATGCTTACCATGGATCTAGAGAGCGTTGTGTAGAATGTCGTGGCAGACGCTTCTCCTTCGCTCCGGCCAGAATCGCTTGCCTAGACGATAAAATGGACGTCAGTGTAAAGTATCGTTAGTGGTGATGAGGAGGTAGGACACGGCGGTATTTCCCCCCAATTGAGCAGTCCGACTGGGGAAGTCAAAGACTTTAGTATTTTGATTAGAAGATTGTAACTGTAGTAGTTTCCAAGCATGTATAGTAGTGCTGAATTTCCTACCTATTGTTTACATAATCGGAGCTTATGTATAAATAATAGGTTCTAGGTAATAAGTACGAGCACCTGCTTGCGTGAAAATACTAGGTAAGTATGTTCTTTCCATCAGGTGGGCCGTGTGCTTGTCTGCTAACTAAGTGGTATAAAAAAAAAACGCAGTTACTTCCGTTGTTACGTACAACGGCTTTTATAACAACACAACATATATGTATGTAAATTTAATAGCCATCTGACCTCCAAAACCCAAAGGCAATAATCTCAGTTGAAATGTTAAACAGAATTGGATTGGAGTATAGATCCCATTCACCTCCTTTGTTCTCTAGGTTCTAATTGGACGGTTTTATTTTATGAGTTATGACACATCCACGCAAACTTGTGAGAACAACACAGAGCAAGATATTATAACAGAGGTGATATGTATCCACACTACCTACATAAGCCAGTTTTTTGACCTAGTCACATTATTATATTATACTTCTAAATAGTAAAAATGTTACGTCCAAAATTTATTTACAATTGTATAGTCTCGAATTTATATTCTTAAAAATCGATAACATTATAAAATGCACAATGATAATGGTAGAATTTACCATATTTTTTCCTCCGCAGTGACAGATTGTGGAGCGTGATTTGTAAGCTTCACGTCCGCCATGTTGTTATTTGCTCTGTGTATATATGAATTTTGATAGCGAGCGTACATGAAAATTCCATTTCCACGGACCGCTACAGTAATTTATGTATAACACTAAGGTTACTATTATATAGCCGTGGTATTCTGTAAGGTGGAGGTACTTCACCAGTCGGACTGCTCAATTGGGACGGACCCTTCGGATGAGATAAAGTCGTGACACCTGAGAACGAACTCAACAGCTGAAACCACAGAAATATACATCACTATCGACTGCAATAGAAGAAAAAAGTAGTAAACGACTTCAATATTAGATTGTTTATAGAAAATAGATCCCTACTTTCTACCTGAATACACAAGACTATACATGGACTGATTAGTGATCGCGAAAAGGAAACCGCTAGGAATTGTGTGGAATCACTGGACTGTTGCAGATAATTTAAACCCATCTTCACGAATGAAATTTTTGTGTTTCTTGATTACAATTGCTTCACGTAAATCAAAGGTATGTATGTACTTATACCGTTAATTTCCGTAAAGATTATTGTAAAAGAAGAGTACTGTTATTTGCTAGAATTTTACCTGTTTTGTTTCTGAATAACGAAATTGTGATATTTAAATAATATATGTTGTGAAGTAATGTATTATTAAAATAGGATACTAGATCAAATCAAATTAAATTTATTTTATAATCGTTGTACAGTATTTTACATGGGTTCGTGCGTTTTGCATTGTGGAAGGGACGCGTGCCTTTCACTTTTTATGTCTGTCTCTCTCGCTCTTAGGCGGGCTAACCATGCCCGAGTGGAAGGGACGCGTGCCTCTCACTCGCTCTCATTGTGAGCGCATAACGTGAGCGGAGCGTAACGCAGTTTCTTGAAGTGTCACCCGGCAAACAAAATGGTAACTAACCTCACGACACATCAAGTAACGTCACGAACCGCGTGTTTATTGAAAGATTGTATAACTATCAGAGAGTTTATGCTGGTCATGCATACTGCTCGCCTTGAAATGCTTAATATTATAAAGTAAACATGTCAATCACATTTAAATGTAACACATTAGACTTTAAAATTAATAGCAAGTTGAGCTCAATTACATTATTTTGTTCTATCATTAATAGCTTTCGCAGCACACGCAGCAATTGCGATATAATGATTTTTAAGGTCTTTTTTTACATCTTGGGTTACATTATTTGAATTTTAGAAAGGATCCCTAATTTTTTGAAAATATAATATCCATACACCTGACATTATCCAATAAGTTAGGTACTAACTGGACAATGACAGTTCCAGCAAGAAATAACCATTTTGCCACGATAACCATATTAGATGTTCTGGTAATCAGAATTCACGTATAAGTACAGTGAATCATAGTGTCGCTTCAGTGAGTTCTTTGACACTTTTCTGTGTTGAACATGTGGCACTCGGGCGTTGGCTCTTTCTCCATCTGACGCAGATACTTCCCGAAGCACCCGTGCTCGGATCATCTGCGTCAGACGGTACGAGGGGCTGTCGTGTGGCCTCTCTAGCCACTCGCATCATGGGTCTTACCGCCGCTGGAACATGGTTTTACAAACAAATGTTTTATTGGGTACATCAGAGTTCGGTTCGACAATAGATGAAAAATATTTAACGGAACGTTTACGTCTAGACACAGCATTTGAAGTAGACGGATACCTGGTGTCGGTTACTTCGGTATGATTAACAATGTAATCCCACTGTCTAGAGGGCACGCCAACTTCCGCTGCGGACGCTGCAAAACTCTCCAGTGAGCTCTGGCTACCCTACTCACCGCCGGGAATACAACACGAGGTACTTCCCCAGTCGGATTGCTCAATTAGCCCCACTTATTTAGATAGCTTAAATTAGGAATGCTCAAAAAGGTCGGTTGCTGCGGAGGTAGGACACGACGTTATTCCCGTGAATACCGCCGTGTGTCCTAAAGTGAAGGTTAGGCATGATACAATTATTGGGCCTGGTAATGGAGGATGTCGGCTGCAATCGAGTTACAGGAATTTCCTTCAAAATTTTCTTGCTGGATACGAGCTAACGAAACTATTTGCATGGTCAGTTTTAAAATAATTTTGCAAAAGCATATCAAATGTATTCTACCATTCATCAACATACTCGTACATGTAACAACTTCTCCCGAGTGATCGAACTTCGTGGCGCCGTTTTAGACTTAACAACATTAAACTTAATTACAATGTACGCTTGCTGAATATTCCAACAGAAATTAACCAGCATGCTCTAAATTTGGTGACGTCATATTAGAGCATCGTTAAAGACGTTCTTATATGACACGTCACACAGGAACGCGGTCCAACGGTATGAAGGTCGACCGGGATGAAAAGTATCCTATGTCCGTCTCCTGGTTCTAAGCTACATCCTCACCAATACAGCATGTGCCGAGAGAGATGGTCCTGGGTCGGCTGGGGTGCGAGGGATATGCCTGGCAACCTCACCTCCAGCAACCAATAACGACCCATAAACGGCGAGCGTTTTAATCGGTTCAAAGACGACATAACCTCCTCCACTGGCTCCGTGGGTATAATTGATACCAGTCACCGATAATATTGAAAGTTTCATTCACAGAATATGATTAAGTTTCAGACGCGACCGATATTAACGCAACGATTTTGATGATTTAAAACCAGTAAACTTTATTCACGTGATCGTTTCGTAAAATGTTCTGAGTTATTTATTCGTTGATAGGTATAGATTCCCGGTGGAATAGAACAGGGCCACCCCATCTCTTCCCGTGATTGTCTTAGAAAGCCGTGAGATTGCGAAGCGTATGATCAACGCTTCATGTGACCAGAAGGCTGGCCTCTTTTTAGTTCAGAGAATAAGCATTGATACAACGTGGCAATGCTGCCTGACTTCTGGGAACGCTATCGACCGCTACCGCTACGCTACAAGAGGCATGCGATGCGTAGGAATTCCACGACGCATTTTAATTATTCTTAGCTATAAGCTGTAATAGTTATTTTAGTTTTATTGTATTTAATTTATGAATATATTACTACATCTAAATTCCCTACATAAAAGATATAAATTGATTAGAATATATGTCCAAATTATGCGAATATCCGCTAATCCCACGGCAAGATACTACCTGGTAAGGCACTACCTGGACGTAAGCCACACGAGAATGCCCCAGGATGACGCCACTGGTAGTGTCAAGGGTTATGTTTCGTAGTTGTAATAGACATACGCATTTCGTAGATTAAGTCTGGATTGTCAGCCCCAAAACTGGGTTTCTTCTTTGATTTTTTTTAATTTTCAAGATTTTGAACTTTAAAAACCAACTTCAATTTTAAAACGAATGTGCAGAAATTTATATCGGTAAGTTCCTTCAAATGAGACAAAACATTAGGATTTTTTTGTTAAATCATGGCAATCTCTGCGATGGAATAAAAGTTACAAATGCCACGTATCTCTTTGCAAGTGTCCAGTTCGGGCCCCTCGTATTCAGTGGAGCCCTATGGTATGATATCCAACTACAGTAGTTACTACACTGTACCACAGTGTAGTAACTTATCCTAGTTCGTATTAGTAGGTGTGCCGGTTTGCAAGTGTCCAGTTCGGGCCCCTCGTATTCAGTGGAGCCCTATGGTATGATATCCAACTACAGTAGTTACCGACTATACAATGGTTTGTACTTAGATGAATTGTTTGACATGTTGGCCAAAGCTACATTCTATAATCACACCTCTCGCCATAGGCAGGGATTTCATCCTCACACATTGCGACCTGAAAAGGTGCGCATTGTGCGGTATGAAAGAAACTTCATCCCTCGCACACTCACCGCCTTGTTATTACACAATTAAATCGGTTCAGGGGTTCTATCATAATCGATTTGAATACTTAGCATACATGATAATTAATTAATTCAATTATTTGGGCGGAATCATCCAAAATCAATGTTTAAAAATGATTGTGACATTATTTATTGTTTTCATATAGACACGGCATGCAGGAACATGGCGACTTTTAAAAATGGCGCAAATACTATGCATAAAAAGAAATTATCTACTTACTCGTGTGAAGAAATAATACGTCATTACTAATAATTTGTATCAGTTATATTATCCTTACTATCCTTACTAATATTATAAATGTGAAAGGACCTTTTTAGACACGGTGACATTTAAACAAAGTTAGAATCTGCTTAGTAACTTATTACAAAAACAAAACAAGACCAAAAAGCTGGCTCGTGGAGGATTTGAACCTCCGCCCTCCGCTGCTCAAGTTTTAAGACACTGATGATAATTTTTTTTTCTTTCTCTTAACTAAAATGCGTATTATTCTAAAGAGAGGTCGGCCGGTCATAAACTATATTTTTTTTGTTAGAGCGTCCACTTCAACGCTATGGGAACGATGGCTAAATCGAATTCGTGGGATATTCTATAAGACCTTTTCCTTAATTTACTAACAATTTGTATGAAATTTGAAATACAACACCAGCGATTATGCGCCACCTATCGGGATAAATAAGTAGTGTGCCTCCTCATTTTGGTTGCTAATATCCTTTTCAAGACTAGCTCATAAAGTGGCTTTTATTTCTAACTAAAAAAGAACCGCAGTGTAACTCGCACGTATAACCTGTAATGCATACCTTTTACGTTCGATTTTTATGAATGTTCCAAATTCAAATAACTTTTCCGCCCGCTAAAAAGTCCTTAACAGAAAAGAGATATTTCCCTTCCGCTTATAGAGAAACAAAGCTCTTTTTTTTCAACCTTACGCCAATTTAGGCTTTAAAGAGAGTCAATTTGACTGTTTGTACAATGTGCAAACCTCTGGACTGCCATGTCTAAATCTTCCCTGACCTCGTCTGTAACCCAGTAACCCAAGTACTTGAAAGACTTTACCCAGTTCAATCCAACCGTGGGGTTGGCTAGCAGAATCAATATTCAAGGAAATAGGGCTGTTTGATATACGTAAATTTATTTGGTCAAAAGAATGCCTAGCTACACTACAGTGAAGATTGCAAGTCTAGCCTAGCCTAGCCTAGATCTAGCTAGAATCTCTGTCCCAAGATACGTCCCACGTAGTGGAAGCGCAAAGATGTATATTTGGCTTCTCTACTCTATATAATTATAGTTCTCTTTGCGTCTTTAATATAGCCCTATCCCTTAGTCGCCTTGTACGACACCGTATGGGAAGAGATGGGGTGGCCATAATTCTACTCTGCCGGAAACCACGCGGCAAATATAATAACAAAATATTAATTTGACAAATTTAAATAGAAAATCCAGCTGTGTGAACCCCTTAATAAATATTAGGCCCCTATAAATTTTCACGCGACACTCAGATACTGTACTCAGATAAAATATATTATATGGCTATAGGTAATAGCATTGGCTTGGGGATTTTGTGAGAAGTCGGGGAAAAAAAAACTATTCACTTATAGAACGACTATGGTATATATTGAAATATCTGTCCATCGAGCCTGACACGCAGTCCAAGGAATCGTTGCTGACACCAAAGACTTTGATGGAACGAGCCAGGATGAATGTTGGGTGAGTGTATTTTTGGTAGAAATAGGATGTCACTACGTCGGTCATCTCTTGTTAGATATCCGGAGCGTCACAAAAATGTACAATTTATGTGAGGCGACTGAAAAGTGCTAATGTGAATGAGAAGAATGAATGTGGTCGCGGTAGCCTAGTGGCATAAGTAATGGACTGCTGAGACGAGGTCTCGGGATAGATCCCTGGTTTTACTATGCGTCCAATTGAGCAGTCCGTCTGGGAAACTACAGATTACCGTGATCATAATAACCTCGTGTTGAGTTCCCGGCGGTGAGTAGGGCAGCCATAGCTCATTGGAGAGTTTTTATACTGTCTGTGGGAAGACCAAAAGCTCGTCCTGCTTTATCTTTTACACTGACGGCACAGAAACTCTTGTGACATTGACTGTTATATAAGAACTGAAGTCAATGATTTTCTAGTCAACACAACATTTGACGTGATTTCTCTGGGCTATTCGTCTTACGTAGATAGGTAGATAATTCTTTATTGTACACCAACAGATTTATAGTAGGACAAGTAGGTAATAAAATTACAAAAGTAAAAGTTTGGACGTATAAAGTGATACAATTTGGGTGTATGTTGTTAAATTGTGATTTGTTGGGATTCGTAGATGCATTTTCCAACTTAGTAAATTTATAATTCACTGATGTTTTAGTTTAATTTGAGTGAGTTGAGTGGGCATCAATTGGACTGTTTGAGACTGTTATTGGCGCTATTGAAACGATAAGTAGATGCGGATCCCGCTTTTTAATGAGAGCAGCTGAGTTATAGTATAGATGTATTTTCATAACGGTGAGGGTAGCAGAAGTGGTGGAGATTATGGTTTAGTTAAAGTATGTTTGGCACTGGAGGAGGTTTCTGCACCAAAAATAAAACAATATTCTGTCTTTATGACCAACCAACGCAACGTAAAATCGCCATATCGCCATGTTCACTTTGTAATAACCCTTTTCCATTAAACATTTTTTGACTTCTATTTTAAACTTATTAAGTCAGTTAGTGCTGTTTTTCTGCGAAAAATAATTATTATGGATAATAAATAATAATATCTATGAACAACTATTTTAAATGTCAAGCGTTTAATTGACAATCTTTTTATTTTGTTGTGATCCAGGAACCTTCTAGGCATAACTACCAGGCCACAAAAATTAACGAGTTCCCTCAACATAACAATGACATCCTATTATCTACCAGGGAAATTAAACGATATCGCAGATCGCCTATCAAGGGGCCAACAAGTACCCCAATGGTATTTACTAGTAATTAACCAATTGAGACATGCGTTGCCTCGTCCTTGCTTACAGATGAGATTGGTTTAGGATTTACAGCTTCTTCTTCATATTAGCGTTAAGCCCAATCGCATCCGATGCTTTCACCTCGAAGTCCCAGACTTCGAGGTGAAAGCATCGGATGCCACTTTACCAGGTTTTACCATGGCACACACCAATGACTTATCGATGCTTTTCGAAGTTAGGTTAGGTTAGGTTATATCCCCGAAGGGGGAGGCAGAAGTGCTAGCACCCTCATTTCGCCAGTTTATGTTTAGGTCCCAATGTAATAGGTGGCGAGCCTATTGCGCATTGCTCGCCTATGCACCGCTGTGCATCGTGCGCACGCGTTCTCGACCCGTTTAAAT
Organism: Eilema griseolum; assembly: GCA_963662185.1. Classification (NCBI taxonomy): domain Eukaryota; kingdom Metazoa; phylum Arthropoda; class Insecta; order Lepidoptera; family Erebidae; genus Eilema; species Eilema griseolum. The sequence continues at coordinate 12,852,283 of OY759251.1, forward strand.
TCCAAAGACTAACAACAATACTACGCCCTGAACTATCGCCCTTACGGAGCACACGATAGGGCGCACTGCGACCACAGCCCGCTCGCTCGAACTATATTTAGGTATACTTATTAGTATATATAAACATAAGAGTTTGTTTGTTTGAACGCTAACTTCAAAAAAAATATTTAAAAATTTAAAAAACCCCGTCACAAAAAGCAACCTCTAAAAGTAAAAAATAAGTTTTGTTAGTTAGACCTATTACTTTGATATACCTAGTAATACATATTTTGATGCAAGCCTTATCATGTCGGGGGTCCCTAACTGGTAGATACAACTACGATAACGACAACGGCGTCGTGAAAAAGCATCTGATGAGGCCGCCAAGCTGAGTGCCACCATTGTAACACTTAGTGTCTGTACTCTGTAATGGTGACCCTCTTTCCTGAGACTTAGCCTTTAGCTTACCATCAGGCGAGGTGAGGTCAAGTTGGAGTGTCCTATATTTAAAAAAAAAACATAATCTTTTTTATTTATAAGATAAACCAATAAATAAAATAAAAGATAAACCGCGGGCAAACGTATGAGGTGCAAGGGAATATCGCATTTATCTCGGTCTGCGCTGTGTTTACAGGGATATAGTTCAAAATAAAAGTAATTACAAATGAGGAAGAATAAGGAATCAAAAAATTTATAAATTTTAAATTGATTTAACTTAAGAATTAGGTGCTATAAATATTGTCACTAAGTCATATTACTAAGGCAGAAATAGTAGCCCGTCATCTGGATTAAATTGTCCTTACACACTTCATGAGGTTCCTCTACTGTCATTAAACGATAAAAAAACTTCATTATGTTATTATTTGTTTCTTTGTGCTGTGTTTTTTATGTCAGTATCTTTGATTTTTTTATAACTTTAGTAAATTAGGTAGCGAACAAACATATATGACTTACTAGATATACAATACCGCAGAGTTGTCTGCATACTGTAGGGAAAAACGAGTGGCTGAAACATTGATGTATATAATTGGGCTCAAAGAAGAACAGAGAAAAAAATTGAAAGTCAAATTTTTGAGAATTGCTGATTGATTGTTGAGATGAGAATTGCGACGACGGGCGACGAAGATCGCGCGTGTCGGGTTTCGTTTGGATGCAACCGGGATTGGCTTTTGAATAATTATTATGCCGCGATAGCCTAGCTGGAGATTGGGATTGGATGAATGCTCCACGAATCTGATGTAGGAGATATAGTATGTGGTTGCGCCGAAGTGGAAACTGTATTTTTGACACGGAAACACACTCCTTTTATACCCGTCTCCTCTCCCGCACTAATCATAGATATGGCTTCCGTCCGCCATTTGTGAAATATAGACACTCAGTCTCGCTTTGAACTAGCCAGCGTGATGACGGACCGCGCTCGCGTCTCTCAAAAATGATTAATATTTGTTACATTTTACCGCTTCATAGACCTTTACCGATCGGATTGTGCCTCTCGTGTGTTCCTCAAGTGATCTAGTGATGCTGACGGCAGCTCCTGAGCAAGGAAGAGAAGATCCGTGTACCGGCTGCGATGAAAACACGTGTGTCGTGAAGGTTAGTGCATCCTCTCCTAATTTCTCGGGTTGCATTCATTGCTTGGATCACTCCCGCGGCAACCCGACCACCTGTCTCTTGTGTGTAAAGCGTCAATGGAACAGTTAGCTACTTCCCGCAATACAGTCCATTACCGCACGCTGCCAAGCGCCACCATTTTTGGTCCGGATCGAGCCGGATTCTTAGCCGTAGTTCGTATTTTGTTATTATTCTAATGGGAATGAGCGCACCGCACCTAAGTGCCTGGTTCGCCGCTGGCTCGCATTGTACCTACCTAATACATAAATAGGTTAGGTATCATATCAACACTTAATCGTAGTTCGCAATTTTCGCATCGCACCTAAGTGCCTGGTTATTTTAGTAGAAAACCCCGCATCCAGACATTTAGGCTTAGATCTTAGGTATACTCAGACACCCTAGTGCATAGGCACAGTGTAATACCTAACGCATTTGGCTTTGTTTTGTTTTTTTCAATTACGTTGTTCTCGGCTCGCGTCGTATTTGCCTAGTACCTGCGTGGGTGGACACGTGGCTGTACCTACCTCGCTCGCATCTCATCCCAATTCATACGAAAGTATTTTAATTTGAATAGATATTACGCAATACTTAATCTCTGAAATAATAGTTGAACCTAGACAGCGACCATCGCGTAGGTACGACCTTGTTGCTATGCGCGTTAGTTCAAGCTTGCACTGGCAGTCATAAGTACCTACCTACCTACGGTTATCGCTCGCGCCGCCTCGCTGCTCTGTACCGCTAAGATTAAGTCATTTCATATTTGTTATTTACCGCACTTTAGTTTGAGATTTAATTGTAAACATGTCCCCAAAGGTTGATAAGACCGGTAAGGTTCAATTGAAACTTTTATACGCTAAAAAAGAAATGATTTACTCTCGCGTACAATCGATCTATGATAATGCACTTAAAACCTCTGATTTGGTCATCAGAGATTCGTTCTTGTGTTCTATAGAAAACTTAGATAGTCTACGCGCGGATTTCGAAACCTTAGTACATGACATCAATGTTTTAGAGTTGAATTTGGATCCCGATTACTCAGTGAGTTATCAAGCCTTGTCGTCGTTTGACGATTTGTATTGTCGTATCAAACGCGTCGCTAGGAGTTTGGAGAAACCGGCTGACCTACCCAACCCCACTCGCGACCGACCTAAGTTGCCACCAATTCAAATACCCGAATTTGATGGTAACATTCGCAATTGGTGTCTATTTATAGATAGTTTTGAGAATACGATAGATAAGAACGATTCGTTGACAGATCACGAAAAATTGCATTATCTCGTTGAAAAATTGACTGGTAAAGCTATAACCGCTTGCGCTGGAATTACGTTTAGTGCCGGGAATTATAATTTAATTTTAAATACTTTGAAAGCTAAGTATGAGGATAAAAGATCGGTAGCTAACGCCTATTTAGATCAGATGTCTGATTTGAAATCTATTACGGCATGTAACGATCAAAACTTAGAGAAATTTCTAGATACTTTCGCGTCAGCTGTTCGCGCCGTAAAGAACCTAAAGATTGATGACCTCTGCGACTTCGTATTTTTGTATATGGGTTTAAAGAAATTAGATTCCGAAACCATTCGTTTGTTTGAGTCGGATCATCGCGGCAGTAAAATTCCTAAGTTCGAAGACTTAGAAAGTTTTGTTCGCGAGCATATAAAGGTATTGCAACGCTCTTCATCGAAACATGAAGGCGCGAAGAAGGTTGTTACTTCTGAACGCAAAATAGATGCCTCATCGAGGTCACCGAGGTCAACCCATACTTATGTTAATACCGCACCAGCACGTGTACAATCATCTGTTTGCTCTTTGTGTAGTACTCATCATTCGCAACTGTACAAGTGTCCTGGTTTCCTAAAATTGTCGCCTAGTGATCGTTATAAATTTGTTCGCGCTAATAATTTTTGTTTTAATTGTCTCGGTACTAAACACCGCGTTGTTTTATGTAATAGTAGAAATAGTTGTCGCAAATGTCAAGCGAGACACCACACTTTGCTTCATTTTGAGAATAGTAATGCCGCATCCAATGTGAGCACGGTTGGCTCGTCGAGCGGTGACACACGGCAGCCTGCGCCGCAGCCGCAGCCCGCGCTCGCGCGCGCTCCGGCCCGCCCGGTGACCGCCGCTGATGACGTCACCTTGTGTTCGTTCTCCGCTAGTGCTGCACTCACTACTGTGTGTCTTGCGACCGCTCGCGTTGTTATTGTTGATGCATTAGGTAAGCCGCGCATTGTTCGAGCGCTGTTAGATGGCGCTTCGCAAAGTAATTTTATTACTCAAGATTGTTGTCGGCGTCTTGGTTTCAATGTTGATAAGCGTTCAACCCGCTCAGTGGTGAAGGGTTTTGGAAGCTTACAGTCAGCTGTTCGTGGCACCGTTAAAACAAGGTTTAGATCTCGTTTTAATAATAATATTTGGTTTGACATGGATTCGCTCGTTATAGATAGAATAGCTGAACAGTTGCCTACCGTCCCGGTTGACACGTCTTTATTAACGAAATTTAAAGACTTGCCTTTAGCAGATGAGACTTACGCTGTTCCTGGAGTCGTCGATATATTGATCGGCGCTTCGATTCTCCCGCACCTCCAGTTATCACGTAAGGTTCAAGGGGGACCGACGTACCCCGCTCCGCACGCACTGGAAACAGTTCTTGGTTTTGTTATAATTGGTTCCGCACCCGCTTCTATGGATAGTTTTAGTCACTCGACTGCTTCGTTCTGTTGCACCGTCGAGCCGCCACTGGAGTCTACCATCCGCAAGTTTTCGCTCGGTGGCTCCCGTGTATCCGCTGAAAAACGCTTTCTTTGTTTGGAACGAAAGATGCAGGCGTCCCCAAAGTCGAAGCGGGCCTATGATGAGGTTGTTAACGAATATTTAGATAAAGGTTACATCTCACCTGCGCCTGCGGACACTGGCGGGACCCAGCCTTCGTACATTATCCCGCACCGCGGAGTTATTAGAGAAGATAAGCTTACTACTAAAACTCCGCGTAGTTTTGGATGGCAGTGCTAAGACTAGCACTTCCGTGTCGCTTAATGACATTTTGTATTGTGGTCGGAATCTTTAAGGTAATTTATTTGACATAATTGTAAATTTTCGCATTAATATTAGTAGAATTTTAGCTTTTAGGACTCAACAGTCGCTTTGTGTTGGGCCCACTCTTCGCCCCATCGTTGGGACACATTCGTCGCTAATAGAGTGGCAAAATTCAATCTGAATTGGCGCCACATAATCTCTTTCACGTTGCTGGCACCGACAACCCAGCCGATTGTCTCTCTCGTGGATTGCTTCCTTCGCAAATTTTGGATCACCCGTTGTGGTTTGGTGGACCGTCCTGGATTCATGCCGCGTTAGATGGGTGGCCAGTTAGTCAATTCAATCCCACTACGGTTTCCGAACCACCCGAGGAGAAGAAGCACTCGCTTGTTGTATCGGTCCCACGTGAAGAGACCCTTATTTTGTTGTTGGCTAATCGCGTCTCGTCTTGGTCGAGACTGTTGCGTTGTGTTGTTTGTTCGCCTCTGCCCGCTGCCTAGCCAGCAGTAGGCACGAGCTCCAATCTAGGTTTATATTTTAGTTGTTATTTCCCAAACCTAGATTTAGATTAGACTTTAGATTTGTTTCGCATTTGTCGTTTCGAAGGTAACCCTTCAAGCCGGGGGGAATGGTTGCGCCGAAGTGGAAACTGTATTTTTGACACGGAAACACACTCCTTTTATACCCGTCTCCTCTCCCGCACTAATCATAGATATGGCTTCCGTCCGCCATTTGTGAAATATAGACACTCAGTCTCGCTTTGAACTAGCCAGCGTGATGACGGACCGCGCTCGCGTCTCTCAAAAATGATTAATATTTGTTACATTTTACCGCTTCATAGACCTTTACCGATCGGATTGTGCCTCTCGTGTGTTCCTCAAGTGATCTAGTGATGCTGACGGCAGCTCCTGAGCAAGGAAGAGAAGATCCGTGTACCGGCTGCGATGAAAACACGTGTGTCGTGAAGGTTAGTGCATCCTCTCCTAATTTCTCGGGTTGCATTCATTGCTTGGATCACTCCCGCGGCAACCCGACCACCTGTCTCTTGTGTGTAAAGCGTCAATGGAACAGTTAGCTACTTCCCGCAATACAGTCCATTACCGCACGCTGCCAAGCGCCACCAGTATGGATTTAATAATTGTTTCGATTCAGTGAAGTTGCGGTACTTAGAGCAAAGCACTTAAAGATTTTTAGTATAAATTATAATTGTGAGAGTTTTAGTACCTATTAGAATTGGTTTCGTTCTACTAAAATGATAAGCGTATTGTTGCTGTTTAAACTATAATTCTTAATTTTTTTAATGATGTTACAGTAAGTTAATCCCGGCATACAATAATTAGTAATCTTATGTTCTAAATATGAACTTAGTAACTGGCCCATTGATTTCCCCAATTATAGAAGTTCAGACTTCAGAAATCGGAATGGAAGCACGGCTTCACTTTGTAGAGCATACCTGCAGGAATTTTTCTATAAGAACCCCTCACCTTTAATAGGTAATAGAGCGAAGCTTTTCCCATTAAGAATGATATGGGTGGGCCCAGCTCAACTATGTAAGTGCAGCCATTTTTTGTGCTGTACATGTCGTACAGTTCTGGTAGTATTTAATCATGCAAGACCGGACGGCATATTTAAATAAGGATGTTTTTTCTTAGCGATTCCTATCAGTAATGATAACCACACATTTACCTACCTACGTATATTACAAACCTTAACGAATCTAATCAAATAAACAACCCAGCAAGCAACAATTGGGTGTCGTGGGGAAAGTCAAAACCAACAATTGCTAAGAAAACATAACCACGTGGGGTGAACGCACCCATTCTAAGCACTTGCCACCATTGGGCATCGGTAATTAAAGCAATTGTGAAATACGTTCGGGGTTGTATACTGATATAAGTACACATTAGCCTTATCTGGATTTATTAGACAAATACGAGGAAAGTAAAGTTATTTAAATGGATTTTATCGCGATTCATACGGTGTTATTTTATTATTTACACTACGGTCAATCAGAATCGATGTAAATAATAAATTATACCATATGAATTCGCGCACCGCGCACGGCCGGCGCAACAAACACCGCGCTCGTGTACGTTCGGATTCGGCTAGGCAAAACAAAACTACAGACCTAATTAACAAAAATAAAAATTTAACTTCATGTTGTGTTCCCAGCGATGAGTAGGGTAGCCAGAGCTCACTGGATAATTTTTGCTGTCAGTGGGATGACTAAAGCCTTGTCCTGCTTTGTCATCTACACTGACGGCACAGAAACTCTGTGCTTACAGGGTCGACAGCGCGAATGTGGCTTCTCTGGTGTTAAAAATCAAACGTATCGACAAATCAATCTAATGTTAGTTTTCAGCAGCCTTAGCATTGCTATATAGACTTACAAATATATCTTCGATTCTGTTCAACCAACGAAGACGTACGTCATAACATTTTGGTCAAATTACACCTTTTTCAGCGATTTTATTGGTCTAGGACAAGCCTTTAGTTATCCCACTGACAGCACAACACTGGGGCAGGCTCTCTTCTTGGGGTGGCTCCCTGAACATACGAAACATAAAATTATTATTTCCTTTTTGCTTCACCGTAGTCGGCTGAAAAAAAACAGACACCAAACTCCAAATTTCAAACCATAGAAAAACAAATTTGTATTAGATTTTTAGAGTCTGGTCACAGTTTCTTGCCCAATGATACAGATTTCGGGAAAATAGAATGTGCTCTGAAATACCAACAAAGGGACCTTTTTACCTACCTGAAGATTATATGAACACAATGAAAAGCTGCATAAAAATAAACCTCTTCGGGATTGGTTCACCGTCTGGAGTTGACAGGACTTTGATACTCTCGTAAACTAATCCAAACCTTATTCTTTAAAGGTTAGAATTGATAATCCTTTTGCATTTATTATTTTATAACTCCATTTTTTCTATTTATGATTTTATCGAGATACTGAGATACATAGATTGAGGGTGAAAAGTAGTATACTTCAAGCACTATCTTAGTATATTTTTGTTAACCATTTGAGAAACGATAATACGATATGTAAAACTAATACTTTATTACCTCTCTAGCTGATTCCTGACCCACGAGACCGGCTGCCATTTGAATAGGAACACCATTTTCATCCAAACCTAAGCCCTTTATGTGACTATGTGCGGATATTCTTTGGGTTTTGGCAGTACTTTTCACTTCTTCAATCTTCATTTTGTCTAGCTACTGCTTCAGAAATCTTAAATGAATTACTCACAAACCCGTATTGACTAAAATCATTTTCATTTTCCTATTTTGTTTATCGATTTATAATCAATAATGTTAAACAAAAATATATTATAATAATAATCGATATGTAGTTTATTACCGATTTTAGAATCGGGTAACATTACGTCCATGCCATTATGCTTTAAAAAAGTAAACAGGAAATCAAGACGGAAAATTATAATTTAATTTTAAATACTTTGAAAGCTAAGTATGAGGATAAAAGATCGGTAGCTAACGCATATTTGGATCAGATGTTTGATTTGAAATCCATTACGGCATGTAACGATCAAAACTTAGAGAAGTTTCTAGATACTTTCGGTACCAAAACACGAAATTAGACTGAAATAATACTGCTTTAAGAGGTTGTAGTTAGGCCCCTGATAATGAAAACACTGTTTTGCGTCGGCTTGATGCGTTATTTGTCTAAATAACTATTTGTATTTTTATTAATATATATATAGTAGGGAGCTAGGTATATTTCTCCAGACGTACAACTCACTATATAAGTGAGAACACAGCTGCTTTCATAACAGGATGTGTCCTATTTCTCATAGATTAAATAAATAGTAGTTATCGATGCAAGAGAGCTTAGTTCAAAAAATATATTTCCTTTTCAACATAAGCCCGAAGGCATTTGTGCGTAAAGAAGAATGCAGGTTAAGTTATATGTACATTTCGGGAGGTTTAGCCAGTAAAAACTGTTACCGCCTTCACCGCGTGGAGGTACTCCCAGCTTATGTTATATTACTTAATACGATCGTGAGGTCTAAGGATCAAATTGTAATAATTACATTATAAACGTAAACCCACTCCTAGCATAAGAACATTGTTAGCTTGGCTGAAGGGCTTACCAAAACTGCTAATATTTTGTTAATTAATAATAATTCTTTAAAAATATATAATATTATATTCAATAGTTGAAATCAAACTAAAATTATTCATAATAACATTATTAAAGGTCAAGTAGAGTGACAACCCTAACACAATTTTTTTTTTTTTTTATCTTTATGTATTTACAGGACTTTTATCGTAAGACATGTCGACACTCGGGCTATGCTGCGCACTCTGTATCATGGACCTCGAGAATGTACTGTTCCAATTTCATCACAATACGGCAGATTTTTAATATCATAAATACAACTGGTTGAAATTTACCGTAGCATAGCTTGTAATATTGTATTCTAGAAGAGGGATAAACGTATTTAGATGTATTTTTTTATTTTTTCGAGACTGTCATCAGCGAATAGTGTCATGGGTTGGCTTATTGCCTTAGGTAAGTCGTTAATATATAAATTAAAAAGTAAAGGACCAAGGACGCTGCCTTGTGGTAATCCGTAGGTCACTTTACGCGATCTGGACATTGAAGTTATCTCATGTTTTGTGTTCAAGTCCTTTCCACTGGGTGAGCTGTGTACTTGTCTGCCACCTAAGTAGTATAAAATATAATAATAACAATTTAATTCATTGATATTTTTATTTCATAGCACCATGAACTCTTCCAATAACCCTGGCATAAGCGGACGGAGAGGATCAGATAAAATGGTTAAATATACCTGACCCCAATTCCGAGAGGAAAACCAACGCTACAGCCCCGTCCGTCATTCAGCAGGGGAGTGCCGACAACCTAGGTACCGCAATAGATAATTCAACAGGTCGACTAAAAAATCAACTCAATCGTATGACAAGAAGTTGAATTTTCTGGCCGTCTTATTTTTGATCAGACTAGATGCGGATGGATGAGCGTTTCTGCCAGACTCTATCGAAAGCTTTGGCGATATCAAGACTAATTGCCAGAGACTCGCCGTGCTTGTCCATAGCCTCACCCCAAAGATGGGTAACGTATGCTAGAAGATCACCCGTTGACCGTTTCGGCCTGAAGCCATATTGCCGGTCATTAATTAAGGAGTGATCCTCTAGGTGACGCATGAGAGTGAGCCGTAGTTGTTATTGTCATTGGTTCTTTGATGCTAACTGAGTGCTTTTGTTTTTGGCACTTGTCACATTTCTTAATAAATTGAGTAACGTCTCGTTCTAATCAATTCAGGCGGGAATTTTTGAATCAATTCCGGCGGGAATTTTTGAATCAATTCCGGCGGGAAATTTTTGAATCAATCCCGGCGGGAATTTTTGAATCAATTTCGGCGGGAATTTTTCCCATCTGAATCGATTTGAATAGTCAGCATACTAAATGCTTTAAAATTTCATTCAAATTTAAACTAGTCGTGAACTGAAGCCTGGCTGTTGGATTGATTGGATCGTTCTATAATGGTCCAAAGATGGGACTCACGGGACGAGAGATGTCCTGAATTATTAAAGCAACATTGCATGCAAATATGGGACAATTTACGTGGGACAAATATTTGCAAGAATGTTGACTTCCCCGAGCTGTTCCTGTACTGATGCGGCGTCGTTGTAGCAGGTGGGTGCGGGAGCAACGACATAACCACTAGAATTATTGCTCGGGACATATATCTTGGACTTCAAATGTGCTCTATACGCGCCGTACACGTTTCTTGGGTGTCTTTTGAAGGAAAAGAAAACTCTTCCCGGACCTCTCGGCGGCGTCTTCAGGCCACTTTGGGTTAATTATTAATTTTTATATTTATATAAATTTTTGTAGTATGAACTAATATTGATGTAAATGAATCAAATGATTGACGATTGATGAATATATATATAATAGTTGGTATTTTAATGTATTGTATAATAAGTAAGATATGGAATTTAATGGTTTTTTTTTTTTTTGTAATTAGAATAACATTGCTAGCGTCTTGGTGCTCACTGTAAGCTTGCAATGTTCACTGTTTATATATGATTAAATGATTAAATGATAAATACTCGAAGAGTCCATAGATAATGCAATTACTGTATTGGTATTCTTATCCCAAAGCAATAATATTTTTTTAGGTTGGTCAGAATATTAAGTGCAAATAACTATTTACCACTCGGTATCGAATTATTGTCACGTCGTCGTTGGCAAATATATAGAGCACTTTTGCAGGTACAGCCAGCACCAAATCGATCTAGACTACCTCTTTGCATATTTCTTTTTATGTTTTTTTTTATAATGTATGGTAATGCATGAAAATGTAAATAACTACATACATAAATATATACATACATATAATCACGCCTTTATCCCGGAGGGTTAGGCAGAGACGAATTAACACCCACATCTCAGAATTCGCTGAACCAATTTGAATGTGGTTTTCACTAATTAGTGTTTGTTTCATTGAAATCGGTTCATAAATTAAAAAGGTATGTCAATAATAGTCAATCACGTCCAACAATTTTGTTGTGTGGATGGATCAAACCAATAAAAGCAGTATAAATGCTTAAAGTTTTTCTGTGCCTGTGCTTAAAATAAACTTTCCTTTCTTCTGTTGGTGAGTGTTTAATTGTGAATACAAACATAAACCCCATAACATAATAACTAGCATTAAGAATGTTAATATCTGATGTAGATCGCTGGATAATCCAACTGTCGTATCTTTTACTAAGCCCGCAATAGGGAATCGAAGTATGGCAGAACTCACTAGAGAATTTATGCTGTCAGTGGGATGCCTAAAGGCTTGTCCTGCTTTGTCCTCTACACTAACAGCACAGAGACTCTGTGCTTACAGGGTCGGCAGCGCGAGTGTGGCTTCTCAGGTGTTACACACGTCCATAGGCCACGGTAACCACTTTCCATCAGGTGGGCCGTGCGCTTGTCTGCCACCTAAGCCCTCACACTGTGCAGAATATACGAGCAAGAACCAAGCGGTTCGGAGACTCTTTGCCGCACCACCAAGACCTGGAATTAATTCTTCCTACAGTCCAGGGGCCTTTAAGCGGAGCGTGAAAAAGCATCTGATGAGGTCGCCAAGCTGATGGGGATGTTCCGATGCCTAATATTGCAATTCTAATCTGTCAATATCTTGTCTTATTGTATTTATATTGTATCGTATTACAAACAATCAAATAGCCTATCGTAATACACGTCCATCCATGCTGGACATAGGCCTCTCCCAATGCTGGGAGGCAATGACCTACTGTTTTACACGCTGGCCAGATGGATTATCGGCACGTATATTACAAGCCAAAAAAGTTAACGCAAATGTAAATTTCAGAGCGATTACCCGCCAATACCAGTCCGACATTTTTTAACAGCTGTAATAATCTCGGACATCTCAAACCAAACACCGGCTATTTATTTTTATTATGAAATTATCCAAAAATATTACACTACTGTCCTCTGTGCATTGAGGACGAGTGCAACTTCTGCGCATAGCCGCCGGCTTTCGGCTCTTCCTCGGGCGGTATTATTGTAGCCAGTTTTCGCTAGCTGAGGATGCCTCTTCACGAACTCTATAATAATCTGCCTCATACACCTGTTTCGTTAGTCTTCTTTCATTCATTCTCTCAACATGACCAAACCATCTCAACATTCCTCTCTCAATTCTCATCACTACATCTTCTATCACTCCACATCGTTCTCTTACCACGCTATTTCTCACTCTATCTTTCAAGGTCAAGCTTCCCGGCGGTGAGTAGGGTAGAGCTCATTGGAGAGTTGATTCTGCTAGGATGACAGGTGGCTAAGCCCATCATCCCTAGACCTGTGGACCTAGGACGGAGATTATTATGCGACCTCAGACGCTCTCCTTGATGTATTCACGTTATATGAGCTATATACACTGGTAATGCTAGTATAATTATACAATCACAAAAGCACACGCACTTATTTACATGCATAGCAACATTCGGTGACTCAACAATATTCAAATGTTTGCACTGAGAGGGAATCGAATCCGCGACCTTTGACTTAGCTGCTATTCAACGGCCAGCCTTCTGGCTACCCTCCCTTTTGACTTAGATGGGGAGGAATTCTTTTATGCCTCATGTCCTATATAAAAAAAAAATCAATTGTTCATCAAATGTAAGATGTTTGAAACCAAATTAGATTTGAACTATTATTTATTTTATTTACTAATTTATGATATTAAAATACCCAAAAGACTACAAAAATATTACCTATTCAGTTGTTACATCGTTTTCATTATATGTACCTTATACATGAATATAATTGCATTTCTATATAGTATTTATTTATATTGTATATATATTAAATATAGTATATATATACCAATTATAATATATATAATACATATATATAGAACATGGTATATGGTTTAAAGGCATCGTATTATGAATTGTATCTGACCGTAGCCTCATTGATTAATTAGAAAGACGATCCATGTACCTACTTAGTAGATTAAGTTAGCTTTAGTTAGTAAGAATTAGCATAACATTATAAGCGATTTGGTGTTTTTCACTGTTAGTTTATATTGTTTGTAATGTACACATCCTTTACAGCATCTTACTGGGTTTAAAGGGTGCTTGAGTCAACCCTGTTGACTAGAGAGCACTTAGCGTGACCCAAGCCACAGGACCCAAAGGCGTATTTACATAAACATATGAATAGTAGTTTGGAGGAATTAGAATACAATTTTGGTAGTAGTCCTTAAGCCATCGGGATACGAACGCTGTATTTTATCTTAAACTGAGTTATGCGGTTGTTGTAATAACTAAATTAAATTTTATGAACAACTACATATTCCATTCGTAAATATTACATATTTATAAATCTAATTACAAAATGTTCGTGTTAATGCGAGTTCTTGGTAGTTTTAATTTGTTGTGCCTCCTTCTGCGAGCAAGTAATGCTCGTGAAGGAGGAGGCGGGGCGGGAGCGGCAGCGGGAGCGACGACGGATCGCAAGCCAAGCTGCCCGCGTACGAAGGCAACTCGGGCGTCGGAGGTCGATGAACGACCTCCGCCCCCCATGAGCGCCGGCCGCAAAGGTTTCCCTCACATTACTAGGAGTTCTGATAGCAGTCAGTCCAATATGCTGTGACAGTCAAATCTGTGTAAGCAAAACCCAAAGAAGGAGATGGAGTAATTGGAACGGAGAGTGTATTATATAAAAGTTTAATTTTACTAGTTAATCCATAATTAAGTAGATATTTATAAGATGTTTATTGTATTTATTGTACACCCTCAGATTTACAGCACGAGAAGTAGGTAGCATGTATACAGTTCAATGTACAATGGTACTTATCAAAAATAGAATGACGATACTGGATCGCAATATAAATACTAATGTACTGTTTGTAAGTATAAACAAATATTTCATCATCGAATTGACAAAATTGAGCCCGTAATTGAGCCAAATTAAACACTTCCTACACTCCAGCAAAATAGTCCTTAAATCATTCAATGATAAACGTCAACCCTTCCATGAATATTACCGACCTAAACGATATCGATACGGCAGCTAAAATTGAGTTTCTTAATTGCCTATCCATCTCTTCCCATGCGGTGTCGTACAAGGTGACTAAGGGATAGGGCTGTTTAACACCGAACAGATATATACAGCTCAGACTCAGGCACAGATACAAGGCTACAGTCAATAATAGTGCCAGGAATACGACAATAGGCTTACCCCCTATTACGTGGGATCGAATTTAATGATTGGTGAAATGTGGGTGTTAATTGAAACTGTGGCATAAGTTTCGTGCAATCTTAGTTTTGCACCTTCGGACAACCTTGACCTTAAAACAAAAGTTATTAGCTTATTTCGCTCCTCAACTTCCAACATATCAGAGTACATTTCAATATTAGAAATTAATTGCTTTGTTACAATGACTCGAGAGCAAATTATTTTTCTCTGGCTTTTGAATCCCTCGCTGCGTTCAGGATTCTATTCTAGAATCCTTCTCTACGCTCGTGATTCAAAGTAGCGCAGTCGTCGCCCTAAAAATAGTACTTTGCTTACTTGTTATCAATTATTTAGTCATGTGTTCTACTAAACCTGAAATTCAATAGCAGCGCAGCATACTGGTTTCTAATGAGAATTAAAACTATCCAGAAACTTAAAACAATTTCACGAAAATTTTCCCTCAGAACCTAAATGTTTAAAATTTCAAATTACAATACTGAAAACGTTTTGTTTTAAACATTGCAAGTATCAAATAGAGCCCCGATTCTCAACATAAGAGTACCTGTTAAGGACTCAAGCATTTTCCGAAAGTCTTAAGTGGTTTTTATTGCTTCGAAGTAAAATTTAAATAGAAAAACTGAAAACAATGGTACCTACCCAATGTTTTTATGTCTAGTGCAATAAAATTGATTGACGAATGAATTTATTTATTTTGAATAGTTTGGATCATGATTTTATTTATTTAATCACTTACCTCAATAAACTTTCTAAATCACGCATAAAGAACATAACATAACATAAACTCACGCCTATATCCCCAAAAGGGTAGACAAAGGTGCTAGCATTCACATTTCGCCAGTTTATGTGGTGGATGCTGTCAACACCCAACCAAGCGTAATTTGCAGATTATGAGCACGCTACAGGTCTACAGGGGATATTGCCGAACGTCACAGGAGACGAAATAGGGTTACTACCCCGCGACAAGATCGTTTCTTGCAAAATTCCGCAAGGCGGCAACCCACGATTACTGCTCGTCGGTTAGTCGCAGGCCTCCAGTCTCAGCATCAAGTGGTTATTAGCGATCAAACTGTCAGGAGAAGACTACATGAAGCTAATCTTCACGCTCGCAGACCGCTTAGGGTTCCAGCTCTTCGACGTGGAAATCGAGGTCGTCGCTTATTATGGGCTATCGTACATTTACAGTGGACCGACCATCAATGGGCACGGGTTCTGTTTTCCGACGAATCTCGCTTCGGTTTTCATCCTGATTCGAGAAGAGTGCGTATATGGCGAGTTCCTGGACGTTGGAGTCGTCTCCAGGATCCGCAAGAAGTTCATCCTTACCAAGGTGATTTTGTAGAAGTTTGGTATTGGGGTGATTTGTGGTATTTTTGATTAGACTATAAAAACGACATCGGCTATGTTTTGACAGGATAACCTATATATATTAATGATAATAGATATATGTATCTATCTACTTGATGATATTGTACTTACTAATGCTGGGAAGACGATGAAGGAGTAGCACTCGCTACACTTCAAGTCTAGACTACTCCTTTAGTACGTGATTTGAAGTCAAACCCATAAATAAATTAGATTTTCGAACTATCTCTATACATAAAAAATGTTTGATTTTTCAGCAACAGCCAGAAGTTGAGGCTCCGGGATATGTAATATTTTTAGAACCTTCGCCAAAATATGCTGCTGGTACTTTTATGGTCGTTCCGTAGACTAGTTCGGCTGCTGAGTATCCCGTGTCTTGTCGAAAACTGGTACGCAATCCAAATAATACCGATGCTAGTTCTTGTGTCCAATTTATCATGTTTCCTCTTGCCATCAATGCTCTTTCATATTAACTATAATTTTATTGTATCAATAGATATTATTAAAATACTAGCGACCAGTTTCAAGGCTTAATCCACTAAAAGCTTCATAATACATTCATAATAAAAATGTAGAACCCCACAGCAGTTCACTTTTTGCGATCTAAATCTACGGATTAGTTTGCCCGATATGGTATAAAATCCATTTCCACCCTTTTTACAAGATGGCGTCCCAATATCGCGGACATAAAGCGGCCATGGTGTATTTTTGGTGTCTTGCTTTCTTAACAAAAAAATGATAAAAAGCTTGCGTTGTCGGTTTTTATTGCTTCGAAGTAAAATTTAAATAGAAAAACTGAAAACAATGGTACCTACCCAATGTTTTTATGTCTAGTGCAATAAAATTGATTGACGAATGAATTTATTTATTTTGAATAGTTTAAAACATACATCTTGGTCTGACACTGCTGCGGGTCTTTCTTATTTACACTTAGCCGACCTTTAGGCTGCTTTTCAGCAGCCATGGTCGTACGAGAGACTATTTCAATGATTCATATTCGCGTACTTGCGACAATATCAAGTAGTTATAGTTATAAAACCTCCCACACATATATGCCAAATCGGGTTTACAAACTAGTCTTAAAAAGGTTAACAATACAAAATTGTTACTATTATTATATAAAATACATATTATACAATGCAAATATACATATTCTTGCATAGAAATATTTACACTGAGAGAAAATCTTATCAAATTTCGAATCAGCTACTGCCACTGCCTGATTCGTCTGGGCAGCGATGCATCGTGGCAACTGAAGGCCTAAGCCTGGAAGGATTGGCATTGGGAGATGTCTTTGTCTATGTCTAACAATGGACTGCGATAGGCGAATTGAGTGATCTAGTTCCTTGTACCAGCTGTGATACATTTCTTTTATAACATTTACCTCTTAATATCCCTTTCTCCTATCTCCTCTCCTCTCACTCGAGTATTCCAAGTAAGATCACGCGTAAGTTAGGTCCAGGAAAAACAAACTAAATAACGGAATATTTTTTTGTTCGCTATAGCAGAGTCTAAAGTAAAAGAATTGTATTTAGTTGGGCGAAGAGGGCCTTTACAAGTTGCATTTACTATTAAAGAGCTTCGGGAACAACTGAAGTTAAAAAATTGCACAACTGTTTGGAGAAAACGTGACTTTGATCATGTAGACGAAATTATACACCCCATATTATAGGTGCTTGGGAAAACCGCAGCAGGGAGGTCATTCCACATCTTAAGTGTTCGTGGGATGAAGTTTCTTTCATCGCGCACAGTGCGCTCCGTCTCATTCGCAATGTGTGAGGATGAATTCCCTGCCTACGGTGAGAGGTGCGATGATGGAATGTAGTTGTGGGCATCATGTCAAACAATTCATCTAATTTCGTTTGATGCTTTTTGTATACTTTCGTAACTTTGGAAAAAGTACAGTGGGAATCTCTTTCACCAACTAGCTCTTAGAGCAATCCACCCAGTAACCATCCTGAGATATGGGACTGCTTTGAAGTACTCTAAACGTATTTTTTATCAATGTATGGTCCTTAAGGTATGAGTGACCATGATAGTTTAAAAACCTACTTATGTAAAAACAAATAAAGACTCGATAAGATACAATTGCACGTAATATTTCATTTTTCTATTGCTAAGAGATTAACATCATAAATCTTGTAGAGATTACGATCATGCATCTGAGGCTGAGTCTACTTTGTATATATCTGTCTGATGTTTAACAGCCCTATCCCTAACTGTCAAATTGAAACTTTTTTCAGTGTGACAGATATATACAGACCAGACTCCACCTCAAATGCATGGCTCGAATCAACAATCGTCCCCGAAAGACGACATTAGACTCAGCTCCTATTACGTGGGACCGAATACAATGATTGATGAACTGTGGTTGTAATTTTTTTTTATACCACTTACCAAAATGTCTTGGCAGGGCTCAATACACCCCTCAAAGGTCTTGACAGGGCCCAATATACCCCAAAGGTCTTGGTAGAGGCCAATACACCCCAAAAAGTTTAAGCAGGGCCTAATACACCCCAAAAAGTCTTAGCAGGGTCCAATACACTCCGCAAAAGGTCTTGGACCTGCGCATTCAGTATAATAACGCATTCAGGATGCTGTTGGGGCTGTCTCGGAGATGCAGTGCATCAGGAATGTTTGCAGAGGCCCGCACAGACGATTTCTATGCTATTATTAGAAAGCGTTCGGCCTCTGCCTTGGCACGACTCCGCCGCAGCTGCAAACCCTGTACGCATATCATTCAACGCGGCGAATATCATTCAACGCGGCGAGTCTCCTCGCCGGATCGCCACCATGGATCCTGGAAGCGAGATGCCTTTCGGCGCTATACCGGTTCCGAAAGGCGGCGCGGGAGCGGGGTCACGATCCCGAGCCCGAAGAAATTCGGGCCGTGAGATCCCGGCTCCACAGGGAAATGGTGACTACAATAGTTTAATAGGTGTCTGTTAATAAAATACATCTGCTCAAGTCAACAAGGTCAATAGTGGTTGAAATCTATTTACATTTCAATAGACAATATATGGTTTACATAAAGTTATCAGTAGATATACACATATTGTTTCAACTACAAAAATCCTTTAAACCGATCGTGAAGGTCGCCGGGAAGCACTGGATGCGGGCTGCTTTAGATCGGTCATTCTGGAAGTCTATGGGAGAGGCCTATGTTCAGCAGTGGACTATGTGTGGCGGACATGATGAAACCGATCGTAATAAAATTTAATCTCAGAAACTACCGGTCCGCATCAAAAAATCATTTTTGGTTGAATAGACTATTTATCGACGGAGGTTATATATAGGCTATATAACTTCACGCTAACACAAAAGGGAGCAGAGCAGTGATCATAAATGTCAAAAAATACGGTAGATTTTCATACATATATTGAATTTTTTAGCCAGTTAAATAGAATACTTGTATCCCATATTGGTAGTTTTTGTGATTGAGGTTTGGCTAGAGATATAGCCTTTAACACCTGATGGATAAAGAAATTCTTTGATAGTTCCATGCCTGATGTAGCACAGTATGTGGACACTGCTGATTTGTGAAAAATATTGTCTGTAAATATTGTCGGTTCTCAATGTTCTCATTGTTTGCTGATGCTATTGGGAACGTATCCTGAGACTCAAGAGAAAATACACCAAGAGTATGTATAGATAACCCTTTAATTCAATCTACTTGTGACGCTTCAAGTATAGTATTAGAGGTAGTTTTTTTTTTTTTTTTTTACGTGCGCAAAATCCCCACGGATACCTCACAACACGAAGTTATTATAGCCGCGGTATTCTGTACGGTGGAGGTACTTCCCCAGTCGGACTGCTCATAACATAACATAACATAAACTCACGCCTATATCCCCGAAGGGGTAGGCAGAGGTGCTAGCACCCACATTTCGCCAGTTTATGTTTAGGTCCCAATGAGGACTTTAATCTTACAAAGTAATGAGTGACAGGAAAATATTATCAGTCAAATCTTGCCATGTTCTGTAAACTGACTGCTGTATTATAGGTGCAAATGTGCGTAGGTGGAGCGCTGGCGGAATGCAATGTACACCACGTCATTGGTTCTTCAAGGTAAATTGTATTGATGTTATAAAAAACTGTAATAATATTATGTATTTATATTACTAATTGACATTATTCACTTTTATTTTGACAGGGAAAAATTGTATTAGACGGCCAAGAAATAGATGAATCCTTGATTGATATGGCCAGATCGAGAGAGATGACCCTGAGTCGAGGTCTGGGTGCGAGGTACATGCCTGTCAACCTCACCACCGGCAACAGCAACCCAGAAACGCCGTGCGGTATGTCGGTTCGAGTCCGATATTACCTCTCCCACCGGTTCAGGCGGGGGTATGGTATGGGTATGTAGAAATATTGCGCTCGTTAAAAAACCCATGAGGTGGAGTAAAATCTTATTTAAAAAGCACAAAATATGCACTGAAAGGGAATTGAATTCGCAACCATGACGCAATATTGCAATAAAAATTAAGTTTAAAACTAAAACCCGACTGTTTGGGCTGTGCGTTGATAGATCACTATGTCAGTCAGTCAGTCAGTCACCTTTGAGTTGTATATATTTAGATAAGTCGTATATTTTAATAAAGAGAAATAACTATTGTTTCAGATAACTAACGTGAACAGGTCGAAAGAGTTATACGTGGTGATACGTTTCTTTCATATATGTCATCTTCTCAGTTATTACTTTTTTATCTATTTATATTTATTTATTTATTTTATTCATTTATACTTTATGCACGATGTACATTGGCGGACTTAATGCCGTAGTTTATATCATCGTGAGTTTATATCATCTACTTCTTTTCTCAATCATTCACCCAATCAAAACATATTCGAACACAATGTCATTGTTTTATCAAGCAGGGGTCTCCATTGTATTAACAGATGTGGTTAACGTTTGCGCACCGTAATTAAAGCGGGGGTGCGAGCGGTGCAAGCCCTTTGTTCTGGTAGTGGTCTGAGATCCGCTCCACGGCAGTCTTTTACGTTGTCTTGGCCCAGCAGGTTACGCAATTTCGTTCCTGGGGCAAAGGTTGGCTATTGCATACAATTTTGTATAAGTATATTAATTAATTGTTTATACTCGTACAGTGAAAGTCAAGTTTTTATGATGTAATCATCCTTTGGATGACCCCTTTAAAAAATAAATATTTGGTTTAACCAATATAATTGTTGCTATAAATATGTTTACTACAAAATATCTGCATCAAAATACTACTGTGTTTCGTGTAATAAATTTAACTAGGTATCAATTTCTGTATATTTACTGACATACATATTAAGCAAATCTTACTCCACTACAGCTTTCACAGACTAAAAGTTTCTTATGTGGATACTGAATACGTCTCATTTCCATCTGTTCATCAATCCAAACGAGCAAACGATCTTTCAACATCAATATTGTATCGTATCAGTTGCCATATTAATCGGACGGTTAAGTACTCTAGTAGGTATGTAAATAGCTTGGGTACCATCATTAGTGAGTATTAAAATTTACTGTAGGTAACCTTATACTTTTATTGAAATAAGTTTTAGTAAAACTTCAAATAGGTAAGGAATCAACACTAAGGGTAAGACTTGAACGCGTCTCCTAATTATCCCATAACCAGTAGGGAAACCCGTGCTTCCCTCGACAGGGAAGGCCATATTAAATACGTATATCGTTCAAAATTTAGCCTTTTTTTATACCACTTAGGTGGCAGATAAGCACACGGCGCACCTGATGGGAAGTGGTTCCCGTATCCTATGATTCCTCTTCATCGTTGCGATAATTCCAGTCGCCTCCAAAGATCTAACCTCGGAGTCCAGGGTCCGCGTTTTAAAATCTAACTACGTATTTCGGCTAAACTTTGATATTTTCTGTGAAGCGATTACCATTTGTCTTCTGCAACCCATTGGCAATTTCGAAGACCCCATCTCTTCCCATGCGGTGTCGTACAAGCACGTCCATAGGCAACGGTAACCACATTCCATCAGGTGGGCCGTGTGCTTATCTGCCACCTAAGATGTATAAAAAATAATGGGAGCGACTTCCGTCTGACTTCCCAACCCCAAGGGAAAACTTGCGCCCTCGTTTATCAATCAGCAGTAGTTAATAGTATTTTTCAATGCATTCCTTTTTCCTACAGCATCGGGTACTTTAAAGATGCGACTACAGCTCATGTTTTTCGCGACATTTTCACTACAAAATACTGTCTACAGTATTTTGTAGTGAAAAATACAAAATACTGTCTACAGTATTTTGTTCAGAGATCTTGTAGACACATTTCACGCCCTAGACAAACTCTCCAGTGAGCTCTGGCTACCCTTCTCAAGGTTGGGAACACAATACGAAGTTATTATGGCCGCGATATTCTGTAGGACGGAGGTACTTCCCCAGCCACACTGCCCAATTGGACAGAAATACCGCCATGTCCTACCTCCTACAGAGTTTTTGTTTTTTAGGTCGAAGGGAAGTACCTAAAGATGATTATAGTTTGTGATTAAAGCTTTTCTTGTAAATTTTTATAATCCCATCCTGATGATGTTGATACTATATGATGAAGGACTATCACAGGTCCTTTCTAAAGGAATTCCAACTGCAAAATCATAAGTTCTTTTTTATATCATATAGTTTATTTTTTCATATATAAAGTATATAATGAAAGTTAGTCGGTGAAAGTATTACGCTATTTTTTCTGACCGCTATGATTAAATCTTTTCATAAAAGAGATTTAACGAAAGTACCTACCTATTACTTCATAGTGACAGGAATGACTGATTGTAGCCACAGGTGAAATAAAAATAAAAGCTGATCTTTCTCTGTATATTTAGATTCCGTTATATTTTGTTTTGTTTTGTTTGAAGTGCTGTCCTCTGTAGTGACTTTTTTATTGGATTATTGTTTATTGAATAATTAAGATGACTATTTTAGTGTAACAAACTCAGAGAAGGAACACTCGAGAGAGAAGTCTCTTTATTAACCCGTCTTGCCAGTATGACAATAGTAGGTTAAACGCTCCAAAATGGATAGATGCCACAATGCATAAATGACGCAAATTGGGAGAGGCCTTTGTCCAGCAGTGGACTGCAATAGGCTAAATGATTGATCTCTGGTAATAAAAAGCCGCATTGAATGAAAACAAAAAACAAGCAAGTCTATTTCATAGTACGCTCTGCAGTTGCTGCTGCTATCTGCGGTCGGCTTCGGAATCATAGCTTTATCTTTGCATGTTAAGGCTGCAATATTCTAGATAATATGATTAAAAATGTAATAAAAATGTGGCTGGGGTCTCCTAGGACTGACTTCGCTCTGACCTATGGGCTCTCTCAACTGGTGCATTCTATTACTAGAACACCAGAAATTGAGACCCACAGAATGGACCTTCTGCTGACTACGCGCCCGGATGAATATTCCATAAGGGTGGAAGCCTGCACCTCTCGGTAATTCGAAACTTTTAATTGCGGTTTTTTCATTAATAGGCCGCAAAACCTTGTAGGCAGTTTGGTCACCGTCAGCTTGCGAAATCGTCAGGTCAACAAACAAATTTTCAATTTTATTTCCAAAATCGTCTAAAGTAGTACCATTTTGTCGAATTTTAATTAATTCGGACTGTAAAGCTGTACTTGACTTTTTGGTAAGCAGATGACTTCGCATATCCTGAACAAGCGCACCACATGAACTATATGAGTCATATAATCGTAATTTTGCGTTCTGGTTTAATCGCGTTTTCAGCACGAATTTAATTAACATGCTATTACCCTGATCGTTCAACGAGGAACTATAAAGCTCAATAGCATCAATGAGGTTCTTTGTAACTTCCTCATTACCAGTCATTACCGGAAGCATAGAAACTGCAGTCTTGAAATCAAAATTGGTTGCCATTATGGTGGTTAGCTGAACACATTAAAATTTACAAAACATATCTTCTTCTTGATCTTAGCGTTAATCCCAGTAGCATCCGAAACTTTCGCCTCGGAGTTTAGGGTCCGCTTTACCAGTCAACTACGAATTTGGCTGACCTTCGATATTTTCCGTGAAGCGCCTACGTGGATCACGCGGTTGGCCAGCCTGTATCAAATAACAACATATTTATTCGTTGCTGTAAATATAATAAATTAATAGTTTTTATGTTTTGTTTTTATTATTTTTTAGTATTTTGTACTTAGTATTTGGCAAATATGACGAATACATCACATTCAAAATGATAAATAAGAATTGTCTAAAAGTAAAATTATCATTATATGTTACACATATTGTTAACATAACATAAACTCACGCCTCACGCCATATCCCCGAAGAGGTAGGCAGAGGTAAAGGTTATTATAAAATCCAAGAATATTTAGATGAGTAACAAGCTTGGAAAGGTTCTTGGTGATGTAGAATAGGCTATCTCATATCTTCCCGTGGGTTAGGAGGTGACTAAGGGATAGGGCGGTTCTTCATCACGCATAGTAAACATCTATATTGATCCATGAATTAATCTGTATAATCAAAGATAAAAGTATTAAAGTATTACCTATAGCCCTTTCGAGTCATATCATCATTTACACAGTTCATCCACCGTTATATCATCAATACCTTATTACTTTCAATAAAACATAGATATTGCACACTGTTCGCAAAAGGGGTGAGGCAGGTCAAAAGTTAAAGGCAGTAGTTATGGGAGTAACTGCTAAGTTCTCTAGCGCTCGCTCATTACGCGCTTCGCTTGGAATGTGCACACGTTTGAACAAACCCTACATGTTCATCTCTCAATTCAGTATTGTACGGAGCCCCTCAGAGTCAGTGCGCGAATCCTACTCGCGCTTGACAGATTTTTGTTAAATGGCATTGCAATCAAGTTATATGATTTTTTAATTGAAATCCTATAAGGAAAAGATTCTGTATCTGAAGAAACTCTGTTCTAAAATATGACTGTGTCTGGCGACTTTATTAAACTGACTGTCCAATATTCCATTAGGTAAATCTAATGGTTCCAATTTTGCACGTCGTGTAAGATTTTCTGTGCTAAAATTTGTATGTATGAATATGGGTTTTTGTTTTGCCCTGATCGTGCCTCGAAGAGCACGTTTTGCCGTCTGCCCTGGTTGCCATACGAACATCTATGGCAGTCGATACGGGTAATTGGAGTCCTATAAAGTCCAATAACTGGTCTAACGAAACCCGCCTGCTCTCTTGGTTGATTTTCATCCAATGTATTAGTTATTCTATTGAGTATAACTTTTGCGAAAATTTTATACATATTCGACATTAAACTTATGGGCCTATAATTATTAATGTTGTTTTTATCTCCTTTTTTATGTAGTTCTAAAATCACAAAGAATTGAAGAATTTTTGAGACTGAAACTAACAGTAAAAAACCGACTACCCTTTAAGCGTCATAATTGTGTGGTTATGTAGTTACGTTTAACCTCAATATTGTGTAGCGTAACTTCAAAGGAAGGGGTGTTTTCACAGCTTGTTAAAATAATGTGAAACATTACATTATAAGAGGATGATCCTACCTCAGTCAAACTAGCATTTATTTATTTAATAAGATTCAATCTATAACAATTGTTCAGATTAAAGGTAAAACAATAAAACCTAATATAAGGTACATGCGCCTTTTAAGGCCCTTTTTTTGCTAAATTGAAAGAAATAAAAGAAATAAAATAATTTATGAAAACCAACTTAATTTCCACATTACTCATTTATTTCTGAATATAATCAACATACAGATCAACACGTTTGATAAAACTTTAATTAGGAAACAACTGGTTTTAAAAACCTCCAAAGTGGGCTTTTTTAGGAACATGGGTACTTAACATAGCCCTATATTAGTTAAATCGTTTATAAACGCTATCAAAACAAAACATAAGTAAATATGTAAAACTTAACTTAACATATGAGATTCTTAAGTAATTAGTCTGTTAAAATAGTATTTTTGGTCATTAATTGTACGATGGGCCATCTTAGACATACGAAAACTTAATTTACCTAGAAAACAAAAATATCTGAAGAAAAACAATAAAAAATACCTTTGTGACATTATTCTAACAATAATTATTGGTAAGAACAATAAAAAAAACTAAATTATAAATAAATATTTTTGTCCGCAATTTCGGTGGGCCCTATTAGGGTAATGAAAAAAAAAACAAAATAAAAATGTAAAATAGAGCGCAATAGGATTTTTAGTTGCATTCTGGACATATGAAATCCTCTAAGTCTTTTTTAGTTAATCCCACACATTCTTCGTGGTACCACAATAAACAACTAATACATTTTCGCATAGCCCTCACTGCTTCAGTTTTACAAGCTGAGCAATACCAATTTTCAGCTTTATTCTTTGATTGTAAACTTTTTTTAACATTAACTTTCTTATGTTTTATCTTCTTTTCTCTCAACTTCTTCTTATCCATTTTCGTCTTGCCTGTATTATTTTTGTTCTTTTTTCGGTTTACAATTCTTTTTGGCTTCGATATTGCTGTAACCGTTTTCTTTTCTTTTTTTTCTTTAACACTATCAAATAAGTCCTTAGTCACCTTTTGACCAATATAATTAATTGCTTTTCGTCTTGGTTTATTCTTTACTATTGCATAGTTAGGTGTAGGTATAAGTTCGTGAAATGGAGACCTCTTTTGTGTTTTCCTAATAGTTTGTTTCAAATCTAATAGTGGCACATTGTCTGAATCTTCAGACTGGTGATCTTCTATTTGGGTTTGATGTGTATTTACTTCTGTGCATGCTGGTATTCCATCAGATGGATCTAGTATTGATTCTTCTGATTCCGATGACGTATAAATTTTACTCCTCCTGGCAGGATATTGAAAGTATTTTTGTAATGCGTTTATGTCAATATTTTCATCATCTTCGTCTGATGTGGAAGAATTTATGACTGGTCTTTGTAGGAAATTCTGTCCTAACCCAGAGGTGCTGGGAATTGGAGATTGAAATTGTGACTCTCTATTACATACATTCAAGTCTGTTACTGTAGATTGTTCTATAATATCAATAGTAGTAGATTCGGTGGAAGAACTGTATTCAACCAATTTCCTATAGGCGTAAGTTGGTGAATGTTTCTGTGCCCCAAGAGTAGGTGAAGGTGAGGATGAATATCTAGACAAAGGCTGAGGCAGATGCAGCAAAGTTCTAGGTTCAGAGCAACAGTCAAAATCAACATTTTCTTTATTTATTATTGACGGTGACATGCAAAAGCTTTCTTCACAATCTGTATCTGAATCATTAACCACGGACTGTTCTAAAGCTGCTGAAGCGACTGAGTTAGAAGCGGTTTCATCAAGAGCAGGTCTATTAGTAAGAATGGAAGGTGCAAAAGCCTCCTCGGGAATCGCATTTGGATTATAGGGATGGAGTCCAGTAGCTTTAAACCCATTTTTTATGTTATCTTGAGTTACACACTTAGGCCATACCTTCGAGAAAATTTTGTTAAACCGTAACTTCGTGAGTTTACGATCTGGGTGACGATAGGCGTACAACAAGACTTCTTCATCCCAATGATGTTCGAACGATTTGTTCACAGATTTATCTAATGGTTGTAACTCATGGGTGGTATTTGAGGGTAGGCAATATAATACGATTTGGTTTTCATCTGCGGCATCCACAATCCTAGCATCCAAATGCGAAGCAGCTCCATCGAAAACAAGCAAACATTTTCCAGGCGACTTGTAGTTGCCAAGATGATGGATGAAATCTATAAATAAATCAGTAGTCATGCTACCTTTTGGCGCCATTTTGACTATAGTACCATCAGGCAAATTATCATTAAATTCTGGTCTTAGCCTTTTACCTTTAAATATTATCATTGGTGGTACTGAATTACCTGAAGCATTGACACACATAGCGATGGTGACGTTTTCAGCATGCTCCTGTGCGATAAAATGAACTCTTTTACTGCCTTTTTGTGCAAGAACATGTTGCTGGTGGTGCAATGTCAACCGACAGCCCTTTTCATCTATATTATATAAACGTTCTGGATGCCGAGGAATGTCTAACTCATCATATATATTTTTTATAGCCGTGAAATGTTGTTGCACAATGTACTTGTTCAATTTTTGAGCCCTTGCAGAGTTCATAAACTGTGCTTTGCGAACTGAAATTTCAGGGTTTCGTTTTAAAAAATTCGAGAGCCATTTTCTACCTGCTATGCATTTGACGTCATTGAAAGTATTTGGTATTTCATTGGCTTGACAAAATAAGTAGGCTTGCTTTCTCACAATCTTGCGCGTTAACGGGACGCCTACTTGAGCAAGTCGAATTATCCGTCTTGCTAAATCTTTTTCTTGGGCATCAGTTAGAGTAGTTGTTCGGCCAGTTCTCTTTTCTGCACTGCCAGATATAAGGTGATTTCGAATAGTTCGTCGTGGGATATTAAAGGTAGCTGCTGCCTTTCTTTGTGACATACGACCGTGTTTTATAGCCTCTATTGCAGATTTAAGTTGCTGTTCAGTCCATACACCACGTCGCTTTTTATTACTTGTTTCCATTTTTTTTTAACTGAAAATAAATTCCATTTTTTTTTAACTGAAAATAAATTAATATTTTAATACAATAAAACATCGATTTACGCAACACCCTTTTTCGGCACCACATCAAGTGATAAGGTAATTAAAATGATTATAAATTCCAACTTAACCCACTAAATATAAGAGAACTCTCAATTTGAAATTTAGAGTAAAAGGTAGTCAGGCACCTACTTATTTACTCGTACTTTTCTTTTACTCGGCTTGACAGGAATTAGCACTTATCTAACTTTAAAATATGTTCAAAATAACTTATTTTCAAAGAAACTACGAAATCGCATAATCCTAATAAGGCCCGGGCCTTCTTGGGAATTCGTATAGTGGGCTATCTTAGAGACTTTACCAGACAATAACGACTTTTTCCATTAAATTAAAACTAACAAAGAATACTTAAGACACTTACCTTCTACGTAATTTTCACGAATCTAAGTCACATTGTATTTAAAAATAAATATGAAAACTGGCAGTTTTTTTATAGAATTATTAAAAAGTTTGTGAATGAGAGGTTATAAAACGTCACTCATGTGCTAAGTTACGGACAAACTGTCAACCATTGCAAAGATGGCGGCTCCCTTCCATTTAAATAAAGTTGCAGTTTTGTCTTTGGCCCAATCCAAATATGAGCGCGAAATTTAAACTCATTCGAATGTATAAAAGCATAAAATTTTGGAAGTGGGCCATCTTAGGAGCAGGGCCTTCTTAGGCGTATGTACCTTAATTAAGATTATTTTGTGTCATTGCTTTATTATACACCTCTGCCCACCCCTGTAGTTCCAACGTATATCTGATTACTGATTAAATGAACTTTATAATATATAACTTTAATAAACTGCCTAAATCTTTGGGTAGTTATGAATTTTTAGTGGTTACACATATACAGAACTCACTTGTACTTTTTCACATTATTTTTAATTGTTATAAGATCTGAACGGTTTCAAAACGGCTCGATAAATTTGTCTGAAATTTTACACAACTCACTGGAAGTAGGACATACGCTACTTTTTATCCCAGGACACATCATAGAACAAAGCTTTGAAAGCGAAGTCGAAGCTACAAAGGTAATACTTGTAGGTTCGAATGCGTACCCATAAGACCGAGATGAAAAATCTGCTAAGGTGTTGTTTGTTTACCAACTTGTGAATTTCTCTTTAGGTGTTAACAGAGAGCCACAGCCGAGCAGGTCGGCAGCGCGAGTGTGACACCCCTGGTGTTGCATACGTCCATAGGCCACGGTAACCGCTTCCCATCAGGTGGGCCGTGTGCTTGTCTGCCAACTAAGAACATTTCCTATCACAGTAATGTAGTCTGAATATATTTATGTGTCTATATGTATGCATTATGTTTATGTATGTATGTATATTTGTATGTATGTACGTAGGTGTAATATGTATACTGTGTAGTGTATGTATGTTTATGTGTATATATATATATATATGTATCTGTTTAGGTGAAGTGTGGATGTAGTAAATTACGAATATTTAAAGTATCATAGTCACTTATTATATATATATGAGAACTTATTTATGAAAAACTTACATGCTGCCTGAAGGTTGAAATTCTAATTTTTATAAAATAATAATAAATTTAATTTTTATTTATTTTTTTTTTTTTTTTTTTTTTTTTATATATAGGACACGTCAATTGGACTTCGCCTTGCCTGATGGTAAGCTGAAGGCAATGTCCCAGAAAAGAGGGTCACCATTACTTACACATACCGTGTGACAATGGTGACACTCAGCTTGACGGCCTCATCATATGCTTTTTCACGCCCCGCTTAAAGGACCCGGGACTGTAGGAAGAAGGAAACACGTGAGCTGGTAATGAATTCCAGGCCTTAATGGTGCGACAGAGGAAAGAGTCTCCGAACCGCTTGGTTCTTGATCGGATGTTTTGCACCGTGTGCGGATGACATCTAAGACCTGCACGCGTTGTCCTGTGTAGTAATTATTTTTATAATTCGTAAAAATATCGACTGTAGGCTGGTGCGTCGCAAGCGCTGTCCCGAAGTGGTCCAGCGAGCTCAGAAAGTGGCATATATGGCTCGTGCTCAGTGTCAACAGATTTAGTGACAACATGATGAATATGAACAGGATTTAGTTTCATTTTGTACCTCATGGCTTTGACCAACCTCCAGACTCGTATAGAATAATTAGTATATAAGAGTGTGTAAATAGTAAATAAATTAATCTTGTTCCAACTGGTAAACCATCTTTTACTCACCTCCGCAATATCAACAGATGTTACTATGAAAATATAGAAATTCCTGATCCACTGTCCAAATACACATTCTAGATTCTTCCACGACTTAGAATTATATTTATTCTACTCTTTTTGGTTTCATATTACTCTTTAGCGTTAATCCCAGTCGCTTTCACCTCGAAGTCTGGGGTCCGCTTTACCAGTCTAACTGCAGATTTGACTGAACCTCGATATCAGTATCAGAATAAACGGGATATTTACCATGTTTCTGACAGCACAAATTCCCCAGTGAGCTGTTTTTTTTCTGTTTTCTATACCAAGAGCATGAACGCGATAAAAAATTTGCAAATTATCTTTCACCAGATTCAAGCGCCACTATATTCCTTCACAGGGTAACAGCATCATGGTAATGACTTTATTGTATGCCATCCAGAACTTACGAATGGTTCAACGAGACAACCATTTGTTGCATCAGCCCCCCTTGGGTATATTAGAGTAACAATTCAATGGAGTAACAACCAGTCAGTGATTGATCAATAAATTCTTTTCCTTCAATTTACTTTTATTTGACGGTTCCAACGCATTTTATCATAATTATAACCAGCCTATCGCCCGCGACTCCGTCCGCGTGGATCTCTTTATCTCAGATTATGCTTAATCCATTGCAATCAAATAAACGTAAGATTTAAGTCTGACGTACATTAGTTTTTGTGTCCATTCACTCACATCAGTATCAGAATAAACGGGATAGTTACCATGTTCGAGCTACATAACCCTCAGAACTCAGAAAAGAGTAAATTAAACTTATTTCAACACAAAAGTGAAAATAAATCTTTCAATAAAATAAATTAAATAATCCCTACTCAATTCTATTCCAGATATCGATTAGGCAACCAACGCCGTCGAATCCTATCCTTGATCTTAACCAGCCTTCTAGCATCAATACAAAAGTGCGGTTGAGCTCCTTACTGGTTTCACTTGCACACACACACGATGCTTACTGTATCTATTTGCGATTTTGTTTTGGCTTAGACACTAGATACCAAACGTATCGAAAACTCGAAACTATGCAACATGGTAAATAACATAACATAACATAAACCCACGTCTATATCCCCGAAGGGGTAGGCATCCCGCTCACCCCGGACGATTGCTCTGTTTAGACGGCTTCGTCGACAGACTGTGAAGTATGAGTCTTTAGACTGTGGTACTAGTCTCAGATCTAGATTCTAGAATTCTCCATTAACGTCACGATATTTTATAAGGTCAGTAAATACACTCGAGAGCAATGAATCCGGGTCACTTAAAGAATGTTAAAAATCTCGGAAACTAAAAATGATAGGTTAATGCAATAAATTGTATTTAATAGACAATGTAATACTCCTTAAATGAAAGTAAAAAAAATATGAGTCACCATACATTTTATTAACACAAAATTACATAAAGAAAAAAACTGCTGATCTCTCCTTAAAACAAAAATAGGAAACATGAAATTTTTGAACTTTATTACGATTTTCTTGAATTTTAATACTTCGTATTGCCTCCTCGTGCTTCCATTACTGCGTTTACGCGGTTTGGCATGCTGTACACCAAGTTCCTTATACGATTTTGGGGAATATTCTCCCATTCCTCTGTGAGAGCAATTTTGAGCTCACGAAGCGTGATTGGGGGAGGGTTTCGTTGTTTTACGCATCTGCCTAGCTCGTCCCAAGCATGCTCGATCGGGTTGATATCCGGGCTGCGCGCTGGCCACTCCATACGAGTAATGTTCATCTCTTGAAGGTAGTCATTCACAATCCTACCTGTATGAGGTCTGGCATTGTCATGCATAAATATAGCATCCTCACCTAAATTGACCATAAATGGACCAACGTGATCATTGAGGATTTCTTCCACATATCTTACGCTAGTTAAAGAGCCGTTTTCTATGATCACCAGCTCTGTGCGACTTTCAGAAGAAATTCCGGCCCACACAAGTACAGACCCACCACCGTAGGCTACTTTTTCTTCGATGCATGCTTGCTTGAATCTTTCCCCTGGTCTTCGATACACTCTGTGTCTTCCATCGTGCTTGTAGAGCATAAATTTTGATTCGTCGGAGAACATAACTTTTGACCAATCTTCAATACTCCAATTTACGTGGCTCTGGGCATAACTTAGTCTCGAAATACGATGCCCACGCTCCAGTTTAGGGCCGTTTGCAGGTCTAAGGGGTTTTAAGTTAGATTCAGCAAGCCGACGTCTTACTGTCCATGCACTTGGGTTACTTCCTCCGAGGCGTCGAAACTGATTGGTGAGTTCAGTTCCTGTGAGAAAGCGATTTCGAAGCATGGTGTTCACCAAGTATCGGTCTTCTCGTGCTGTGGTACACCTGGTTCTGCCCGTTCCTGGTCTGCGTAGGTTAGAACCAGTTTCTTCGTAACGTCGGAGATCTCTTTGTACTGTTGACAGCAACACACCGACAGTCCTGGCTGTATCGCGCTGACTCCGGCCGGTTTCCAGCATTGTAAGTATTCTGGTGCATTCTTCAGGCGTAAGCGACATAATTTCAGCTTGATTAATGAATATAGAGCACTATCAACATGGTTTATGTACCCACATAAATGACAGATTACAAACAAAAGCAACACCAAATGCTGTAATTTCGTAGTTCCATCTTCGAAAGTGGCCCTTTTTCAAATTTGATTTTTTTATGATATAACTTTACAATAACTAAGAAGTTTTAATACCTTCATTTAAGGAGTATTACATTGTCTATTAAATACAATTTATTGCATTAACCTAGCATTTTTAGTTTCCGAGATTTTTAGGATTCTTTAAGTGACCCGGATTCATTGCTCTCGAGTGTACATTGTTAGAGACATACTCGTATGTACCTAAGTGAAAAAAACGTTTCAAAATTGGATGATTTTGGCTTCATAAGAAATCAACATTGTTAGTTATTTCATCGTAATTTAGAAACGCACGTTTTTTTTGTTTTTTTAAAATAATGTGTAGTTAGAATAATACTATTATGTAACAAGTCTCTCATTGCTTTGTGAGTCACATCTCTTAACACAACTGCAAAAAAATCTCTATATAGAGAACATCATCGTCACAAAGAAACTTCAAGCTGTTATAATAATAATTCATAATTACCAATTGGATGTTGACATGGATTCATTTGAAACATCTTTTTAATCTCCAGATAAAACACGTCAATATGACTTCACCTCACTTGATAGTAAGCTGAAAGTAGTCTTCGTCAGTTAAAGTTGAAAATAAAACGAGTATAAATCGTCAGATAATAAATACTCAGAGCAAAACTGATGTAACTATTGGGAGGTGAAAAAAAGATTGCGGGAGCCCCCCAACTCAAACACGAAATTTACAAAAGGCAAGAGCAACGTTACCACAGCGGCTCCATCATCCACATTTAATGTGGATTTCTGCAACATCAGGGGCCTACACTCCAACCTTAATGCGGTCGATCTCCACTTAGAGACCGCGCAGCCATTTCCGCCCAATTGAGCAGTCCGACTGGGGAAGTACTTCCGCCCTACAGAATACCGCGGTTATAATAACTTCGTGTTGTGTTCCCAGCGGTGAGTAGGGTAGCCAGAGCTCACTGGAGAATTTGTGCTGTCAGTATATAAGGTAACCAAAAGAGATGAACAGAGTATTTCCTAAAGGATGGTACTACCAGTAATGGGCAAATTTTATTTGCAATTAACCCGATTGCTGTCCAAAAAAACAAGTTTCCTGCAGTCGGTACTCATTAATTTGGTTTTTGATTGTCAATGGGGTACTTTGTCCGCCCTTAGCCTCCTATTTTAGGGCCGTTGTACAAGATTTCTATTAATTAGATTGTACTACAAACATGTTTAATCGCACATCATCACACTCTGCGGTCCGCAGTCGTTCAGTACAGACGTGCTCTGAGCTCCGAATATACTCCGGTATATTGTGCGATCTCAAGTTGTCCTAACCGCTGTTCTCACAGCGAACGACGTCACCATCCGTCCATCGGTAAAAGTCCGCTGTTTTCACAGCGCCCTCTGCTGGTGGCAGATAAAAGTCGCTCCATTTGCGAGCCGTACAGGTGCGAGCCGAACGACTTTTCGCGCGCTTTTTGACCGTTTCATTACGGTCGAGTTGCGCGCGTGAATTTGTTTAGCGAGTGTCTTCGCGTTTGCCCCTTCAGGGATTACACTGGTTGAAACCTCACGGTGCCAACGAAGCCAGTGAGCGGCGACCCGACCCGCGAGCGTTACCCCTTCAGGGTAAAGCTAGTCGGACGCTGGGTTGGGGCAACCGGTGGCGAGGAAGCCCTCCTGCCGATCCCAACTATCGCCCACTAACACCCCCTGCCCATCCCCCCACCTATTCTCAGTTGTCTGTTGAGTGTGCGGTCCCCTAACCGACCAATTATCACCTCGGCAACTGGGCAGTTAGGGACTCACTCATTGCACCGAGAGTGTATGACCAGCTGTTGAGGTACACAATACACAACACACATCCTCCCAACCCACGTTGGGAGGGATTAGGACTAGGTCGCGGAACGTTAGGGCTTACTTTCGTAGGTCGTTTTAGGGAAACACCACACCGTCTACTTAAGGCACACACACACTCGTAAATTTTTATTGTGGGTTTACATTTTATTTTTATTTTTCAACATTTCGTCACATTAATTTTGACAGTTAAGGCTTCACCTAACTGTAGCCAGGGGCAGGCGGGGAAGACGGCGTGATGGCCAACCCTTCCCCGCTCGAGCTCCTTGAGCTAATTTTAAACGACGCGGACGTCCTTCTGCTCCTAAAGCAGAAGTTTGGGAAAATAATCCCAGACAAAGGCACAGGGAAGCCATGTGGTGACATCACCACCGAGCACCCTCCAGCACCCGAAAGGACTAGGGCCCCCGCGTCCCCGTCCACTAGCTGCCCGGGCAGCTCGAGATCCCCGACGCGAGAGCGAAGCCCGCTTCGTAGGTCCCCTGCCACCACCGACGCCAGCAGCTCCGAGATGGAGACTGACTGCACTTCGTCTGCCGAAGAAGAAGCAGCCACCACTTCCGACACTCCCACCGACTCGGACGACGACGGTTACTCCGTCGTGGGTCAGAAGAGGCGGAAGCCCACAGCCGCACAGGCGGCGCCTCCGGCGAAAGCGCCAAAAAATAAGGAACCACCGGTTCCCCTTAGCAACAACCCAGCACAGGGACCTCGGCCCACTCAGGGGCCATCCCAACCCCCGGCTCGCAAGGAGCCCCCCCCGCCCCCAATCTTCGTTCACGACAAGGACCGGTGGACGACCATCTCTGGTTGGTGCAATGAGCACCACATTCTTTTCACCTCCGCCCGCTCTACCCCTCAGGGAATAAAGGTTTCGGTACCCTCTTCCAGGGACCATCGCGCGCTCACATCCCTCCTAAGAGAACGGAACATTCAGTTCCATTCCTTCACCCTACAGGAGGATAAGCTTCTCCGCGCAGTCGTGCGCGGAATCCCCAAAGAGGTCTCCTTAGAGGAGGTCTCAAAATCCCTTAAAGAGGAGCATGGCCTCCCCCTTCACAGCGTCCATAGGATGGTTAGGGGTCGAACACACACGGCCTACGATATGGTTCTGGCCACACTGGACCGATCCAGTGAGGGCAAAGCCATATTCGGGGTGAAGACGGTGTGCCAGTTGTCTGGCATCACCGTAGAACCGCCACACCACAAGGGGATTATATCCCAATGCCATCGTTGCCAGCAGTACGGGCACTCCGCCCGAAACTGCTTCGCCCGCCCTAGGTGCGTCAAGTGCCTAGAGGACCACAGCACAGCAGAGTGTAGCCGTCCGAAGGATAGGGCACTCTGCTCGACACCACCTGCCTGTGTCCTATGCGGCGAA
This sequence comes from Eilema griseolum, assembly GCA_963662185.1. NCBI lineage: Eukaryota > Metazoa > Arthropoda > Insecta > Lepidoptera > Erebidae > Eilema > Eilema griseolum. The sequence continues at coordinate 12,888,626 of OY759251.1, forward strand.
ACGGGCCACCCCGCGAACTACCGCGGGTGCCCGAAGGCACCCAAACAACCTCAGCGCCCTTCCAGGCGCCCCCAACCACAGACAGGAGTAGGACTAGGCTTAGCACGCACGCAGCCCACCACTTCATCTTCAACTTCGGCTCCACCGAAGCCCTGCCCATGGGGACCCAACGCGACCTCCTCTAGGTCAGCGTTCCCCCCCCTTCGCACCCCAGCTAGGGACTCTACATCATCTTCGGGGATTCCCGCGCTCATGAGCGTCTATATCCCCCCGTCATCTGTCTCCCAGCCTCTGTCGCGCCCCCCACCTCCTCCGCGGCAGCCGCGCCCCCAGAACCATTCGCGGTCGCAGGCTGATAGGGAAACTCGCCCACAGCCACTGACACACACCAACACGGCGAGCCAGCCAACCACCGGGGACTCTGACCTCGATGTCGTGGCTCGCTTTGCCAGCATCCTCAATTTCACTGAGCTGCGCGACATGGCCGCGCAGATCCGTGAAAATGAGGGAAACCCCATGGCACTCCTGGGCGTCACCATGCGGTACTCGACCGTATTCGAATCACTCGCGAACTTTAAAGTAAACCCCTAATGGATTTACAAAACACTGGCAGAGTCAAACCACGATCACTCAAGTTAGGGTATTTCAACGCGGCCGGAATAGCCGGCAATAGGACAGAGTTAGGTGACTTTCTTAGGGCACACCAACCGGACATTTTTCTCGTGCAAGAGACCTTCTTGAAGCCCGCCCAGAGAGACCCTAACATTGCAAACTACCTCGTGGTGCGCAATGACAGGGTGGGCTCCCCCTTGGGCGGGACTCTCATCTATTACAAGAGATCTCTGCACTGCTCACCTATGGATCCGCCAACGCTGACGAACGTTGAGGTATCGGTCTGTCGGTTAGGGATGACCGGCCACCAGCCAATAGTCATAGTGTCAGCTTATCTGTCACCCACCAAAGACCTTCCCGAGAGCGATCTCAGGGCCTTATTCGACCTCGGCCCGTCGGTCATAGTGGCCGGCGACCTCAACGCCAAACATACAATGTGGAACTGCCACGTTACCAACACCAGAGGCAGGGTCCTGAGATCGCTCTCGGATCGTCTCAATTACGACATCATAGCCCCGTTGGAAGCTACGCACTATCCGAATATAGTGGAACATAGGCCATATATACTAGACATAATGCTCCTAAGGAATGTAAACTTACGTTTGTGTTCCATAGAAGTATTACACGAGCTTACCTCGGACCATAGGCCAGTCATGGTAGAACTCGCAAACAGAATAGGTCCCATTGATACAGGTCAGCCCCCCCCAAATAGGTGGATTACGGATTGGGCGCGACTCGGGGTAAAACTCGAGTCGACTGAATCCGTACATCTGAACAAAATACCAGACAACATCGTTAGCATAGAGGACACCACGGCGGCGATCGACGCCTTCACGGATCACGTTCAATCGTTACTCAACGATTGTTCTCGGAGGGCCCCGGCGGCGGAAGACCGTCGCTGGAGCCTCCCCGACGACGTACGCGATCTGCTGAGGAGGAAGAACGCCGCCGTGCGCGCCTACGATAGGTACCCTTGCGAAGGCAACAGGGTTAGTCTACGCAGTTTAGAACGGCAAGTTAAGGCACGCATAAAGGACTTGCGCCAATCTCGATGGGACGCTACACTGAGCGAGCTCGAGCCGTCTCAGCACGCTTTTTGGCAGTTGTCTCGATCTTTGAGAAAGGACAGAATCAGCTCTATGCCTCCCTTAACGAGACCGGACCAGTCGATAGCTTTCGATGACTTAGAAAAGGCGGAATGTCTGGCCGAAAGTCTCGAGCTTCAATGTTCGCCCAGCACCCTACACCCCGACTTGGAACACATACGCGAGGTAGACTCAGAAGTGGAACGGCGAGCCTCACTCCCGTTACCACCGGATAGCGACAGTCAGTTCGAGGCTGTCACCCCAGATGAGGTTGAGGAGATCATCAAGGGTTTGCACACGCGCAAAGCACCCGGCTCGGACGGTATAACAAATAAACTCATTAAAATGTTCCCAGCTAGGCTACTCGTCCTTCTGACATACATTTTTAACGCAGCGCTCACAAATAACATCTTCCCGCAGCAATGGAAAGATGCCGTGGTCATTGGGATACCCAAGCCCGGAAAAAGAAGGTCCGAGCCGTCCAGTTATAGGCCCATCAGTCTGCTTAAAGGCTTAGGGAAAATTTACGAGCGATTAGTATGCAATAGGCTGAACGCGTATGCCGAAGCAAACGGTCTCCTACCACACGAGCAGTTTGGTTTTCGCGCCAAACACTCATGCGTACATCAGGTCCACCGCATCGTCGAGCACATCAGCGCGCGGTTTCAACGCAACTACTTCACAGGGGTTCTCTTCTTCGACGTGGCGAAAGCGTTCGACAAAGTGTGGCACAACGGCTTGATCTACAAGCTGTTCGCTATGGGCGTGCCACACAGACTCGTACTCATCATACGAGACTACTTGTCGAACAGATGCTATCGCTACCGAGTGGAAGGGACCCTCTCTAGTCCACACCCCATCCGCGCCGGTGTACCGCAGGGGTCGGTACTCTCACCTCTTCTCTTCACTCTATTCACGTCGGACATACCTTTGCTTCCGCACGTGCAGACGGCACTTTTCGCAGACGACACAGCCATCTACTACTCGGGGCGCCGTCCCAACACGATAGCTAGGCAACTCCAATCCGCAGCCGACACCCTGGGTGCGTGGTTTCGGAAATGGAGAATAGAGGTCAATCCAGACAAGAGCCAGGCTGTGCTTTTTCATACGAGAAAGCGCAGCCTGTACCCTTTAGAGGGGCTCACACAGATTAGGATGTTTGACAGGCCTATCCCTTGGGCTAGGCAGGCCAAATATTTAGGTATCATCCTCGACGATCATCTCAACTTCAGAGCACACATTAAAGCGGTCCGCGATCGGGCCGCCTTCGTATTAGGTAGGCTCCACAGTTTAGTGAACTCTCGTTCACAGTTATCGCTTAGGAGTAAAGTTAGACTTTACACTGCTTGTGTTAGGCCAATCATGACATACGGATGTCCCATCTTTGCACACGTTTGTGACATAAGGATCCATAGACTACAGACAGTACAAAATAGATTCATGCGCCGGGCTACGGGAGCACCGTGGTTTATGCGTAATGTCGATCTCCACATCGACCTTGAGCTGCCGACCATCAGGCAGTACATAAAGCAGTGCTCCCTTAGCCACTTTGACTCTGCCCCGACTCACCCCAACCCTCTAGTGGTTGCGGCTGTAAACTACACACCGAGCTTAATTTCACGCATACGTAGACCTAGACATGCTCTCGGAGAGCCAGACGATGCAATCACACTCGCTCAACGAAGAGCCTACACAGCTCGCGAAGCTACAACAAACCAACCGCGGTTCCGCCCTCGCCGACGGGGGCGGAACACGCGCCGCGCATTGTTCGTAAATGTGGGCCTAGGTCGCCCCAGTATTAATTCAGCAGCAGACCAAGCCGAGGCCGCCCCTCTCGGGGACCCTTGAGCCTGTTGTTTAAAATCAACTTTGGTTGAGAGCCCTATGCGCTCACCACACTGTTCGCGTAAGGTTGTAGAGGCCTGTCGGCCAACAACCCACACCCCACACACCAAAAACATGTTTAATGACAGTATAGAGAATTCATCAAACAAATAGCGGATTGAAGTCTCTGTTTAACCTGGAGTTAAAAAAGTCGTGAGTATATCTATATGACAACAGACAAGTCCAAAAAGTCCATTATCGAGGAATTTTGAATACCGAATGTGTGGCGAGGGAGAATGGGTAACCCTGTACTATAAACATATATGTATATATATATATCGCATAATTGTATTGTGTGAGTAATAAAATGTCAATATTGTTCTTTAACTTGTCAATGTGTGCATGTTATTGAATGTATATGTCAAATTGTACCGGATTCATTCTACAGCTGTGAGGCTGGTACGGATATCAGTAGTGCTATTACTTATTAGCATGGCCGCTTGGGCGGGCTTGAGAGCTGGCTTTGAATCCAGAACTATAGTCCTGATCATGTCTTCTATAGTTGCTTTCGGTACATTCTTATTACTCAGTCCCTTCCCAAGCTGTACCACGAAGGATCGCAAGACAAGCTGCCCGCGTACGAAGGCAACTCGGGCGTCGGAGAAGCCGCCTGTCACCCTGGCAGAAGCAGGCCGCGGCGGTGGCGCGCGTGGCGCGCCTCCCCGTTTCCGGGGACGAGTTGGGGACTCTGTAGTCCCCACACCCGAGAAGAGGCTTACGGTCTAATGATGACTCATTTAGGTCACTTAGATTGTAACAATAACCAAGAACCGTTGATTATATTGATTTACTAGCGTGCTTGCTTTGTAGATGACACTTATCAGATGTTAATAAAAAAAATACAATAGCCAGCTGTCAATACACAGTTATGATCTTTGACCCACATTGCCTTTAAAGAGTCGCCCCAGAAAAACCAGAGATTATACCACGCCACAGAGGCTGTCAATAATAGTAAATCATTCATCAGACAGGCGTCGGTGGCTTAGTGATTAAGGAGTCGGCCTTACGATCGAGAGGTCCCGGGTTCGATTCCTGGTCATCACACTACCGACGTGAACCCACTCCTAACACAAGCAATTTAGCTTAGCTGGAGGGGTTAGAGTTGGAAAAAAGGGTTTTAGTAGACGTCTAAAATTGTTTTTTACGCTTTCTTTCGTACAGGTCACCAGTTTCGAAATATTTTTGCGAGCTAAATCTTACTCTCTCTTTATTATTGTTACTACTGTTGCTAATTTTAGTTTTTAATATGTTTAAATAGAGACCTAAATATAAATGAACTATAATACCTTCTTTTTTTTCAGGTATCCAAGACTAATATACAAGACTGATTTTTGACTAATTTAACTAAGCTATATCTAATATAAAAATATACATCAGCCATTATGTTTTTTACTTTTAAATACTATTTACCAAGTACTGGTTCGATTTGAAAAAGTATTTTTGTGTTGAATAGCCCGTTTATTGACTATTAAAACAAGCGAAGTAGTAGTGATCAAAAATGTCAACAAATTCAGCATATATTATTTAAAAAATAAAAAGAAATGGGCATAAAGGTGATAAGGGGATTCGCGTGGGATGAATTTTTTTTCATACCGCACAATGCGTACCGTCTCAGGTTGCAATGTGTGTCACACGATAAATAGCTGCTAGAATATTCTACAATCTTGGTATCTTGAACGAGGTCCTCCTCCATCGACATTGTAAGTACTTTTTACTGTATTGCAGCTTTCTAAAACCTGGTCTACATACATACTTATGATCTAAAATACAATAATTATGGAATTTATTCTACAGGTGAATTACGCATTAGCGCATATTTATTTATGATTCCCGATCCGTGGAAGGGTACGTAGCGGCTTTACTCGTCTGAAACAAAGCGTTTAATCAATTTGAAATTTTTACCCATTCCAAAAAGTACACAGCGCCGCTAAAGAAGATATTGGAAAGCCACGAGTGCGGTACCGATGAGGCGGATGGAGCGCAGCACGTTGGCCACCATCATGGTCTTGAACACGTTGAGCTCGAAGTGCCCGTTGCTAAACAACGTTTGCCGGGTTAGCTAGTATTATTATAATAATGTTTATTTGACTAAATAATTCGTTAGTCAAATTGATGTTTTTACAAAATGATAGTGAACGTTTAAAAAAACACACACTGTCTTAAATAACCGAAATAAGTAGAATTCGGTTCATATGACCGCGCGTAGATAAAATTCTCAAAAATCGGCCTACATAAACAACACAACGCAACAGTCTCGACCAAGACGAGACGCGATTAGCCAACAACAAAATAAGGGACTCTTCACGCGGGACCGATACAACAAGCGAGTGCTTCTTCTCCTCGGGTGGTTCGGAAACCGTAGAATTATTAAGATATCTGTGACTAGCGAGTAACCCCTTAACATACCAACATACTTGGTAATTAAGGAGACTGCATGTAATGTAACCCGATAACGCGATCGATAACTTGCTATAACAAAATATGAACTACTTCACTACATTGACCTATATATAGAAAATTGATTATTTTTCATCGCGTCTTTTATAATTGCAGATTTTTGTTTAATTACAAATAAATGCTAGTATTCTATTCACTAATTTTAGGGCTTCGGGTAGTTTATGGGCTTTCGTAGTTAATAGCACTAAAGTTGACACACGTGCGTTGCCAACAAACTAGTTCGAAGTATTTTTTTTCCATTGACTTCCCTCTACTTCCTACTATTATTATTAACTAGCTAATATGATTGATGATGATTCCAAACACGTGGAAATCTGATCCTACTATTATTATTAAATAGCTAATACCCATGATTCACCGACCGCAAACCTGCGGCGGACACCTAAAAGGTCCAGTGGGGGTCATACAGACCCCGAACTTTCCTAACCCTTTCCCTGTCCCTATTAAATGCAAATGGATAATAGAACATAACATAGTGAATGGGACTATATCGACCTACCATGAAATTCGCGCATCCTTAGAAATAGGCATGAGTCAAATACAATCAATCCTACACAAACATTTGGGTGTGAGAAAGCTGTGCTCGCGGTGGATCCCACATAACTTGACCGAGGATCAAAAAACGGACCACGTCAAAATTTATTTAAGTAGGTACCTACTTACTAGTGCGGCTGCCTCGAATACACAGTCGCCGAACACCAGTGCGGCTGCCGTGATTAACCCTTCGCTGAACCCCAGTGTAGATGACTGGACTGCAACTGCACGGAGCATCAGTGTAGATGACTGGGCTGCAATTCCTCTGAGCACCAGTGCAGATGACTGGAACACAGCATGATGTAAAAAGAGACAATTATTGCAAGCTTTTTTGTAACTTGCAATATTAGTTTTTAAAGGTCAAATCTAGCAAGTTCAATAAGAAACACTTCTTATTATCTTACAAATAGGTTCTTAATTTCTTTACGTAATGATAATGCGACTCCGGCCGGTTTCCAGCATTGTAAGTATTCTGGTGCATTCTTCAGGCGTAAGCGACATAATTTCAGCTTGATTAATGAATATAGAGCACTATCAACATGGTTTATGTACCCACATAAATGACAGATTACAAACAAAAGCAACACCAAATGCTGTAATTTCGTAGTTCCATCTTCGAAAGGTTTGAAATTAGACGCGAATATTGAGCAGTTTGATTACGTAAAGATACAAAATGTTTCTCGCTTTTTATACTTACTGCAATCAGTCCATCACACTTACTTACCTTAAGATATTTTATTACTTTTGGTGACAGACATTTCTGCTGAACTTTTCGTACCAGACATTTCTGTTGCACTTTTCATGTCAGACATCTCTGAGGCAATTTTCATACCAGACATCTCTGTTATGCTTTTCGTACCAGGCATCTCTGGTGCAAATTTGGGGGCAGACGTCTCTGTTGCACTTTTCGTGCCAGATATCTCTGTTTAGACCTTGATATCATTTCTGGCCTGTAATTAATTTATTCACATACTTGAATATAACTCAGTAGTGCAGCGGTAGTGAATGTGGTTCAATATATGTTGGCCCGCAGGTTCGCGCGTTGTACACCGGCAGTTAAAATAACTCTTTTTAAAGCCTTCTGCCAGTCCATGTACACGTGTTCCCTGTGGGTTCGCTATACATACAAGGCATACAACGCTATCATTCGTGTCTTATGATCTTTTGAAGTGCATTTGCTCATTCACGAGGATTAAATAAGTACTAATAGAAGTATATTAATGAAAATGAATGTTATTTGCTCTCAATATGTTAACGATCCATCGACATTTAACGCCAAACCTATTGGACAGGCAAGCACATGGCCCACCTGATGGAAAGTGGTTACCATGACCTATGAACGTGTGTAACACTTGTGGAGTCACATCCGTGCTGCCGACCCTGTAAGAACAGAGATTTTATGCCGTCAGTGTAGAGGACAAAGCGGTATATGCCTAAAGAAAGAGTGGTAAGTTTGGTTTCCGTTCATCATGAAAATTAAATCACATTGATTGATTAATTAATCTTCAAAATGTTCACAATCTTTGCCATTTATAATATTACATATTGAACAATTACAGGGTTCAGAAGAATTTCTGACCCATACCTCCCCTGCCGGGCATGGTCATATATATATAAATTTTATCTGTCTATTACAATAAATAGACCGATAAAATTTAAAAAAGAAACTGAATATTTCATTTCTAACATATTTAAATATCCGGTAAAGTGAATGAAATGGAAAAGATAACTATAGTTAAAGCAATAACGAAATCGGTAGCTTGGTGGTTAAGGAGTCGGCCTTACGATCGAGAGGTCCTGGTTTCGAAATCCACCGAAAAGTCCCAGACACGTTTGGCGAGACGGTAAATCACGAGATAGCGTGGAGAAAGCCAAAGTACCAACACAATATATAAACTAGTGTGACCACAAGGTCTTAGTTTCAGTGGGAGTGACATATGCGGTAATAAAATTGTGATAAACTCATCTTGATATCAGTCCAATCTAGAGATTGATGGCCCAGGAAATTAAGTTATTACGTGAAATAATAATGATTGGCAGTGACAAATTAAACAAATCAGAATTCTACAAAATCTTTGTCATTTATCAGTAAGCAGTGGATTATTAGCAATATTTTGTGTTTATACTACTGAATGTAGAAAGGGCATGCAGAAGATTTTCAAACTTATAGTTTACAATGAAATAGTTTTAAATGCAGTTACCCGGTAAGACCCATCATACCGCTATAATTATGGTGTGTCCGGACGAACTAATAATATTACATCGTTTTAAAATTATTCTGGAATTTGCAAACCCACCAATATAGATAATTAATTTAATCGATACCGTGATACCACGTTATGAAATTTTAAAGCTACACGTAATCTGTTGATTTTAGGTAATCGCTCACACGTAAATGAAACGCGGCCCCGACCTGAGAAGACTCCGGCAAGAAACTCAGCTGGCATTTTCTTTTTCGGTCTATTTACAAACATACACTTAGTCTATTTAATCTAAATACAAAAATTTACTTGAGTAGAATAGTTGAGCGAACAGCTCATTTCCAAGCTTGTTTATCATCCAAGTATTCTTTTTTTTTCTTCAAAATTATTAGTTAATAGAATCGATTTCTTCTTCATTAATAAATGATCTCGATAAGATATATAATCGATTTTATTTCATGCGATTTTATCTTGACTACATCTCTAGTAACTTCAAATCCCAAACGTCACCGTACCCATCCTACGGAAAATTTTCATGATGGGAGGAACAAACCACACGCACGCACGCAGACTACCATAATAAGGATGCTAATGCATTAATATATACTAGGCCCGGCATGGCGCATATCGACTATCGATAAAATCGAGATATCTCTTCGACCAATGAATGATAGTGAAGTCGTTGGATAAAACAGTTACAAGATTATCTGAGACAAATCCCTCGCATCCCGGCTGGCCTAGAACTGTCTCTTTTGAGACGGCCCTCTTCGGGTGTGGGGACCACGGAGTCTCCATCTCGTCCCCGCGTAGTGATCGCAGTGATGGCACTCAGATGTTGACGCCCTTCCGATCCAATGCAGATACCGCCCGAAGTACCCATATCCGGTGATAATCTGCGTCAGCCACTCCCCCATGATGGGTCTTACCACCGCTATTATGGCGTGCCCCGAACTGTACCGTCTCGTGTCTTCCTTGATGTTTTGGACTAGAACTTAACGAACAATTCAACTTAGATAACGCGCGCGTGACTCGAGAGGCCCTGAATTCCGAATTGCCGCTCCGTGTTAGTGTTACATACAAACATGAGCGACATATTAAATAGTAATTGACAAATTAACAAAAATAAAAGAATTTTCACCAGAATTCAGCTACAACGCTAGAAGAACTCACTCCCGTGAAAGTCAAAATAAACTATGTTCGAACCAACAGTTCCGGGAACTGAGGGATGGCACCACCGTCCCTTAAATGTAATAAAATTGTGTTAAATTGATTGAAAAAAAAAACAGCATGAATTTGACACTGACAACTCGATTTCCGATTTTAGCCATATCATACCACATCTCAGAGGAATATAAGAGGTTTGACAGCACAACTGCCATGTAAACAGATATTTTGGTGGCCAGCTTAAGGTCATTTGAGCAGAAAACCTTGGAATGCAGCTTCCCAAATATCGCAGCTGCGGCATAGATCCTGCTGCCGATCTCATCATCAAGGTCATACTTGGATGTTATAGTACTCCCCAGATAGCAAAACTGGTCAACCTGCTTGAGCATGTCCTGACCTAGCTGTATAGACAGTGTCTCGTGACCATGTGTGTCCAGAGACATCACCTCCGTCTTCTTGACGCTGATTTTAAGGTCGAACTTGCAGCAAGCTTGGTGACAACTGGACATTAGCTGTTGCAGGCCATCAGGGGATTCTATTTTTTTTTATTTTTCGAATCCGAATGAAAGAAGTTGCCTTACGACATGTCGTCGTACGAAAGTAGTTGGAGCCCCTTACTTCTGATTTTTTTTTAATATACCACTTAGGTGGCAGACAAACACACGGCCCACCTGGTGGGAAGTGGTTACCGTGACTTATGGACGTAACACCCACATTTCAGTAATAACTGTATTAGTTCCCACGTAATAGATGGTGAGCCTATTGCCGTATATCGGACACTATAGTTGACTCGAGCCCCGCATCTGAGGCTGAGTCTGGGCTGTCTGATGTTAAACAGCCCTATCCCTTAGTCGCCTTGTACTATACAATCTGCTAGCAGCGTTAGCATTGCACCGACATCCTCCATAAATGAGATGCATGTTAGCGTATTCCATCGGCGTGTATGGTAGCGGCATAATAGCGCTAAACAGTCCAATACACGCCAAAAGTCCAATTCACAAAACACTGTCACAGTCCAAAATAATGCCAGAACTGTCCATTTTCTCGTCCTATGTCGTGCAGGACACACAGCTAGCATACGGTCAGCTAAATCCACTCCACCCATATTACTGTTGTACAATTTTACAACAACAGGTCTTCTAACATTGATGTAAGATTTGGTTGATTTACACCAACGACGCACTTGATCTTCGGGATCATTCCCATAGAGAGACGGAAATAAATACATGAATATAAAAACATTAGGTACGCCAAAAATTAAGGTACACATAAAAATTAAAGTGTGGCGTAAGTAGACATGAGAAAATAATTAGGTAATAAATAAAGGAGTGATGAATGAGAAAGATAACAAAAGAAAATGAAGCTTACCAAAGTTAAGCAGGCAACAGTTAGTAAAATATAACTTGAAGATGATGATGCACTTATATACATACATATAAAGGGTTAGGCAGAGGTGAATTAACACCCACATTTCACCATTCAATTTGCTCAAGCCATGTATCTCAGGCTGAGTGTTTATCTGTCTTCCTAAAACAAGCAGTTTAGCTTAGCTAGAGGGGCTAGAGGGAATATTAGTAATTACGCTTCTAAAATTCATTTAAAAAAAACAAATATATATATATAAATGTGTGTTCGTATATTCGTCTTTTCTTGTATTTACATCGCTGCCCTAAAACCTCTGAATTCTGAAACTTTAAAGATGGTTTTAACTACACTGTTCATTACGGACAAACAGAGAAACATAGAAGAATTAAAAAAAAATGTTTTGCACCTATCGTTTATATAACATTGCTTGAATATTTTTTAATTCTAGTACCTTCACCACACAGAATAACGTGGCTATTGTAGACATGACCTGAAGTTTTATTTATATTTTATTAAAGACTTGTAAGCATAAGAAGGGAGATAGAGATATGATAGATATATGTTAGTGAGAGAGATATATGTTAGTATTAGTAGTAGGTAGTGAAAAAATGTTGTCTCTGCCTGGACAACAACCCTCCCGCTGATGAAGGTAAGTTTACAGTAACATATGAGTTTTACTACTTTAACAATTTTTTCTCCTGTCATGGTCACTCGCACAAAAATGCACCATGTTAAATATCCTGATAATTCTATTTTTTTTTTCTTAGCTTCTGCACTGAGGCACGATTGTCATATATGCGTAATTTTTTTATTTTATTTTTATTATCTACGATAGGCTGTATATTATCTTTCTATCGGCGAATATATTTATAGCAATAAAAAAATGTTCAGCATCGTTAATAGGTACCTATAATCTTATACCTAGTAGGTAATATTTTGATTCAAGCGGTGTCATTGTCGGGTGGACCTTGGATCGTTATGATAATATGACGTAGTGCTCTACCTGTTAGGGTCCCCCGACATGACAAGGCTGCATCAAGGTTATAGGGCTAACTAACACAACTTATTTTCAAAACGATAAGATACTTACAAGCCAATTAATGCATTTAATAATTTTTGTTGATCAGTTGTAAGTTTTGTATTTTTGGGCATAAGACTTTCATTCATTGTTTGTTCTAAATCATATTCCGTTCTACTATTGCCTACAGCACGTTCATTTTTAGTTTACCATGGAAACCACCGAGAGAACGCGTTGCCGAAGCATTGGGAATAGGGAAGAAGACAGTAACTCAAATTCTGAAAGAGAAATACGGACCATCAGGCTCAGAAGATAATACTTTACGTACACCGATAAAACGAAAGAGGGACAAGAAAATTGTTGACGTTGATAATTTTGATGCAGCTGCTCCCATGGGAATGTCGGGATAAAAAGTAGCCTATGTTACTCACGGAGAATGTAGCTTCCTAATGAAAAAAGAATTATTAAAATCGGTCCAGTACTTTTTGAGTTTATTCGTTACATACAAAAATACAAATCTTTCCTCTTTATAATATTAGTAAAGATTATCGTCGAGAAAACACCATAATAAGAAGGGTGCAGTAGACTAAGGAATGCCAAGGTCTTACTGGTGGTCAACCTCATCTGCTAATTAAGGAACGAAGCTCTGGCGTAGGAATTCCTCCTGCGGATTAGACATTGTCAGTAGTTTCTTAAATGGCAAATTAAACTAAATTGTGAGAAGCAGGAGTAAGTCTGGGCTGTATATATCTGTCTGATGTTAAACAGCATTATCCCTTGGTCGCTTTATACGACACCGCATGGGAAGAGATGGGGTGGCCCTAATTCTACTCTGCCGGAAACCACGCGGTATTATCAAAATTACTACATACAAATATGACTCCAAACGGCTCAAAATTATAATTACCAGTTAAATTGGTATATTTGCGCCGTTTGAGAGTCTCCGCTGATGCAGCAGCAGCGCATGCGCAGTCCATCGTACTTAGAAGATGGGAAGGCGCCAGGGTGTCACAATAATAAAAAAAAATTTAGCAATTGGGTATCCTTATTTTTCATTGCTAGATATTAAGCTATTAAATCTATCTATAAACTACGTATACCATTCTAAATACATAAAGATACTGATACTTGTATATTATTTGTATTTTTTATTACCTCTTCGATGACTTGGTTACTGGACTTTTCGATCAATTTATACTCACATCATTTTGAGTAGTTAGCTAGTCTGTAGTAGATCTGATGCTGACTGTACCTCTCGATAAAAACGAACGAATTAAAACCTTACTTCTTTGAAAATATATTACCCAATGAAAAAACATTCGTTTTTCAAATCTTCAATGATTGGTGAACATGCGGTATCGTACGCTCGGACGGCAGTAGGCTCACCTCCTATTACGTGGGACCGAATTCAATGATTGGTGAAATGTATCTATAATGTTAATTCATCTCTGCCTAACTCTTCGGGGATGGAGGCGTGATTGTATGTATGTTCTTCCCATGCGGTGTCGTACAAGGCGACTAAAGGATAGGGCTGTTTAACATCAGACAGATATATATACAGTCCAGATGCATGGCTCGAGTCAACAATAGTGCCCGGATTACGGCAATAGGCTCACCCCCTATTACGTGGGACCGAATACAATTATTAGTGAAATGTGGGTCACTAGTTTTTCGTCGACCGTTAAAAACAGTCAAACAATATTATTAAAATCAACCACCAAAACATAGTTTGTAATCAAATTAGTGATTAAGGTAATTAAATAATAATTGTAATCAATGAACAAAATAAGAAAACTACAAAGTAGTATCTATGTAAATTTACACCGGTGGGGGAAGATTGAAGAAAGATTCATTCAACTTCGTTTTCTTGTAATTTCCATATAAAAGTAATGGTAGCCTCTGTGGAGCGGCGGTAGTGAAGGCGGCCGAAAGCAGGAGGCGCGGGTTCGATCCCCTTTCATGTATGCATGAATATGAGTATTTGCATTCGTTTGGTAGTAGATCCGTAAGTCATCACTGGTAACACACATTGGTTAAAGACTTTCGTCTTCAGGCGCTGAGGTATGTCGGACGAGAAGACATCCCGTAGCCGTAGTCCCGAACGCTGCCCAGCCGAGTCGGATTCGTCAATGTACCTCGTCCTCGAAGCTGGAATTTCCTACCTGGATCAAAACATACGGGCTCAAAGGGATATGAAGCTTCAAAATATGCCCCGGGCGAAGCTGGGGTGAGTCAGCTAGTTTTAGAGTAAAATTCCGAGAAGGCGTTATTGCACACCACAGTTCATTATAATGGAAGTGTAGATGGGAATCCTAATCCACACATTGATCACGATGATGCTTCACGTTATTGGCACGATAAAGACCTGCCAGTTACTGGTTGCTATCAACTTGGGAGGTACTTAGCACGATTTAATTAATTTTATTAATTTCGATAGGTAAAGCAATTATACTGCTAAACTACTAGTAATCTAGATAACATGGTTTCAGCAGGACGGCGCCTTATTGCAGCAACGATTTGCCAATATTGTTTTTATAAAATATTTCTTTTGAGTGATTCATATTCATTTATTCGTTATTTTGACTATTAGATTTATACTTTACCCTGAATATCTATTGACCTAATTAACTTGTAAAACTGCGATTGTGATAACATCCCATAGCCATCAAAACCGCACAATTAGCCGCGCTTTTGAAGATAGCGTAGAAATGTTTTTAGATATATATAAAATTGGTGTTTTATCACGTTCACGACATACGATGCTCACTGTATCCACTCGCGATTTTGTTTTAGCTTGTTCCCGGTTGTTTTTGCAATGACGGTGACCATGATAGTTTAAATACCTATAATATACAAATAACTAAACACCCAAACTTTTTTTTTCTATACAACTTTGGCAGCAGAGAAGTCCACGGGCACTACCCTAGCGGTGTGTGACCGTGCATTATCTTGCATGAACATAAAATCTTGACCGAACTGCTGTCGATGAGGGATTACCATGGGGTGTATAACCTCCTGAATGTATTGGTTTGCATTCAAATTGCCCCGTATCCAAACGAGGTCGGTCGTTCCACCAAGGCACGACATTCCACACAACGCTATCTAGACCCATGGTAAGCATAGCTTAACTAACTTGTGTTATGGGATCTAGAATGCGGATAAACATACTTACTTCTTTTTTTGTAAATACATACATATTATATGTACATACAAACACCCAGACCGAAGCTACGTTAGTTCTTGCTAGAAGTATAACAGAGCTTCAATAATTTAATTTTTATACCAATATTGTGCAAAAAATGTTTTTGTATATTGAATTCATGCCGCCTATAATGTTGTAACTTTGCGATGGGTGCTACACGGTTATAGACGTTATGTCGCATTCGAGAAAGTTCACTATTGTTAAACGTAATTCCAGCGCAAACGGTTATAGCTTTACCAGTCAATTTTTCAACGAGATAATGCAATTTTTCGTGATCTGTCAACGAAACGTTCTTATCTATTGTATTCTCAAAACTATCTATAAATAAACACCAATTGCGAATGTTACCATCAAATTCGGGTATTTGAATTGGTGGCAACTTAGGTCGGTCGCGAGTGGGATTGGGTCGGTCAGACGGTTTCTCCAAACTCCTAGCGACGCGTTTGATACGACAATACAAATCGTCAAACGACGACAAGGCCTGATAACTCACTGAGTAATCGGGATTTAAATTTAACTCAAAACAACTATGTAGCGGCGGTTAAATCTTATAAGTAAAATGTGTATTTTCTAACAATCAATTTAGTCGTATACGCTGTGGTTATAATGCCGTGAGCCTCTTAGCAGTTAACCTCGAATTAAATCAGAACTGCGTGTCTTTTATGACTGTTGTACTGTAAAAAAGAGTACGATTGGAACTCCGCGTGCGTAAGAAGATAGATCGTGTAAATTGACGTGTATACGTTATTTAAGGGTTTAAACAAAACAAACGATCTACGTTTTCATGAGGTTAATAAACTTCCAAATCAAAATTGTGTTTTCAATTAGATATTGACCAAATAAAAAAGCTTTGCTCTTCTCTAAAAACAACGTATTCTGCACTGAGGGCACATAAAATCTCTATTCTTACAGGGTCTGCAGCACGGATGTGACTCCACTGGTTTTACACACGTTCATAGGTCACGGTAACCACTTTCCATCAGGTGGGCCGTGTGCTTGTCTGCCCCCTAAGTTTTTGAAATTTTTACACACTTATCAAGATTATAAATAAAAGCATATAAAAAAACAATTAAACAGTAATAACAAAAAAAATCGTTGGGTACTTACAACAATCGCCGTTAAATTTATTAGACCTTTTTATCCATAACATGTAAAGAGTATAGATGAAAGTTTAATTAAGTGGTAAAAATGGCGTCACGTAAAATAAATTGACAACCACACATTTAAAACTCTAAGGGAATGTGTCTCACAAGAAAAATTAAAAGTTATTTACTTAGCCCTATGTCAGTCCATCGTTCAGTATTGCATTACAGCTTGGGGCAGTGCCGCTAAGACACTACTTCTAGGTCTGGAAAGAGTAGAAAGAGCGGTGCTCAACACCTGTGAGAGCATACTTGGTTGATGGACCAACAAGTTTCAGAGTTTTGTCCAAGTCCTGATCTTCATATACATACATAGTTAGCACTGGGCCAAAGATCTCATCTACCATACACTTGTCCAGAGGATCAGTTGTCTCGATGATAACAGAGCCACAAAGGTCTGTAGAAGGGCCTATGTCTACAATTATTGGTGAAATGTGGGTGTTAATTCACCTCTGCTTAACCCTCCGGGGATAAAGGCGTGATTATATGTATGTATGTATGTATGTATAATTATAGGTATATAAATATACATACTATAAATATTCCAGAAGATATTGTAAACATTTTATCTTGCTTTGAAAACATATCTTTCGTTTGTCGTCTCTTTTCGTGGTTTTTTCTCATTGGTCCAAATCAGACAACGAGCCTAGACAAGTACCCCCACCACCAGAGCCGGTGGGAGAGGTTATGTCGGACTCGAACCTACTAAAACGCACGACATCTGTGGGTCTTTTTTGATTGCCTAAGGTGAGGTTAACAGGCATATACCTCTCACAGGTACAAATATTTGCCAATTGAAGGATTGTCGGGGTACGAAGAATATGCCTTATTGGGCCTACACCTTGGCATTTGAGACCCAAGACGGCGTGCAGGTTCGAGCCCAAAGCGGCGTCCTACGTGAGCGAATTCGAAGTGAACGTGAAGCGGTGCGATGCGCCGCGAAAACAACAAAGCCATTGTCCTACGTGAGCGACGAGTGCGACAACGCGAAGCGTTTCGACGCGGCGCGTAAATATCAAATGGTCGTTGTTCTTTATTGTGTCCTACGTTGTGTCGCGTGAATTTGTCACATGAAGTGTGGAAGAATGTGTCACGTGCTGTCGCGCTTATCGCTCACGTAGGACGACGTGAAACAGTCGATACATATTGAACATTATGCATTAGGACGCGGCTATAACGACAAACTACTGCGATAATAACAGCGCACGTAATTGTTTGACGGAATAGGAATTTGCACAATTTTTTTTTCCAATTTTCTTTACCTTTTCAAGTCTACTGACCGATAAGTACATAGATGTTCATATTGGAGTTTGTTCTAATGACATGCAATTTTGTTACAGGTTTCCAAATTGGAACCGCCTTTGCCCTTTTTCTCATTTTCTTTTTGCCTTTGGATCTTTTCTTTGGACCTTTGTCTTCGGTCATCTGCATTTCCTTATGGAGGGTTTGGACTTTTCTTCAGACGACAGTCGCTCCCGTAAAAGTCAAAGTAATATCTGCATTTTCGTATTTTTCCCATTTAGGTATAGAGAACAGTTCGCTATTTGCTACTGTATTAATGCTTTTCACTTCAAGAAAAACTGTTAATTAACTAAATTTCAAGGTAAATAAACGATCATTTTAATTTTACCTTAACTTTGACTTCATATAATTGAAACCTCTTTACAAATCATTCCTTCTCGCCTTCTATCGCCCATAACCAAGTATCAAACCTATTTAAATTTCGTAATACTAAACGGTCCAACAAAGTAAACCACTTATTAAAATAGATAGATGGCACAAAATCGCAATAAAAACAAATAAGCATTGCAGTGACTTCAATAATAATACGAACAGAAATCCACCAAAATAACAATCTTGATGGGGGTGGGCGATTCTATGGGTAATTATTCTATATAGGCTTCTAAAATGTAAGACTTAAGTACGAAGTTTCAAAATATAAATAGGTGTCCCGCGTGAAGAGTCCCTTATTTTGTTGTTGGCTAATCGCGTCTCGTCTTGGTCGAGACTGTTGCGTTGTATTTTATGTATTTTATCTACGCGCGGTCATATAGAGTTGACCGGTGATTTAAGTACGCAAAATATTTGCCCGCAATAGATGTTAATGACGATAGAATGCACCTTCTAACTCGAAAACAATGAGTGGTGAAATGTGGGTGTAATATAATATTAAACAAATTGCAATAGACTCTGTTAAACATATTTTTATTTGTGTGATGTCTCTTGTTCCACAGAGTGTGCTGGAGAGCGTATGCCCAGTAGAATGGCGGGCAGCGCGGCGACTACTTCGTAGTTAAACTACAGAAGCCCACTCCGACCGATTTGAGAAAATGCTCCAAGGATGATGATACTCTCGAGTGTAACTCTATTGGTTTTGCACACGTCCATAGGCCACGGTGACCACTTTCCATCAGGTGAGCCGTGTGCTTGTGTGCCATAATTTGGTAGGAGGGAAAATGGGGGAGAAAAGGATAAAGTTTCGCATTATTTATAAACGGATCTTATGATTTTTGGCTGAAATATCAATAACATCTTCATAGGTCTTTGTTATAGAAAAAAACAGATAAGAAAAAAGGGGGTGTTTTCTGTAGCTAAAAAAATTACAATTTGAAAAATATAACAGCATACAATGCAAAAAAAAAGAAGTAAAGTGGTACCATATTTTTTAACCATAACCCAAAATACAATGAGCGATTGATTAATTGCACTATCAGTAAATCGACTGGCGTAAAACAGATCAAGGCCAGCCTTTTTCTTTTGAGTTTGAAAAGAAGGATCACCCGATGGTGATCCTTCTTTTCAAACCCAAAACGAAAAAGGGAAAATTCCTGAAGAAAGCGACGCAGATTTAATCTTAAATCTGCGTCGCTTTCTTCAGGATTAATAGGTGAAACGCGATAATCTATAGAAGTCCTTTTACGGCTGCTCTTCGATTGGAAAGTTTTAGTCGGTAGTTTATGAAAGTCTTATTATTATGTAGTGAGGCATATGTCATAACACTCGTTTTTGCACCACAGTCGAGCGTATTCGCTGCCAAACTTTATCGGTCCCTTGAGCTAATAGAAGGGTCTGTGTTTGGCATATTACAATTTACTATCCTTTGTTACAGTTTACTATAATCATCATTAGGAAATAAATACATATCAGGCACTGTTTCATGTACTTGTTTACTGAATCTTAGCAAACATTCCATCTTTACAATTACCAACAGGCTTTAAGCAAACAATCCTTTTTCTGTACCTTTACCTTCTTTTCGTACCACGTCTGAACTCCGCCACTCAATTCGTAACAGTCGCATACGAACGAGTGGACTCACCCTAGTAGCAGACATCATCATCATCAGTTATAGCTTTTGTAGATTAACCTTTCAAATTCAAATATTTTTACTAAATAATGTAGCTACAAAATGAGGATAGTTATAAAACATACCAGTGACTCTGACTATGTTAGATCAAGAACTTTTCAAATGACCTTCGTATAGTCGCAAGACAACCAGTACGTAGACAACCTACATAAAAAACTTACATACATTACGTTTTGTTAATTTTGTTACGCCCTATTTGACCTGACAACAGTTGCCTGTGACACCAGCTGACACATTTTCCACCGCGATGTGGGCAGCTGACAATTGATTTCCTTCCAGTTATTGGCTTAACTGCATTTTGGCCAATTTTGAGTTGGGAGGAAATAACTCTAATTTAGCCAATTATCAGCTGGGAGGATTTTTTTTATTTTTTTACGTTTGCGCGGTCAGAACAGGACAAAACGTGCAGGTCACCCTCACACTGTGCAGAATATACAAGCAAGAACCAAGCGGTTCGGAGACTCTTTTCTTTGCCGCACTACCAAGACCTGGAATTCATTACCAGCTCACGTATTTCCTTCTTCCTACAGTCCCGGGTCCTTTAAGCGGTTCTGAAGAGACTTAGATAATGTCGAACACATTTTAAGGTCATCAAAAAAATCGATGAGTAGGAAGGTAAGTATGCATTTTGCCATTTAAAAGAAAAGTTGTATTTTATTCAGAATAATGATCTATAAATAGGTAGGTAAATGAAAAAGCGTGCACAGGAAACTTAGAAAGAGCTTTTGATAACTTCATTACACTCGGTAATTTCGTCAACGACAATGCAGGTGCTGTTGCTGTCAATCTTAAACACATTGTTGAAAGGGTGACTCGAGGATTTCAACAAAATACAGGTACGTATCTATTTTAAGAAGTTTTCACCGCTGTCCAACCTCAGTTGACAATCCTTTTTGCCTTGTTTAATTATTTATATAAATTTCTTAATTTAGCTCCGGTGGCAAATTTGTTGAGTTAACACTTTGAGTGCGTGCACGTTTTTCCATACGATGAGAATCAATATTTTATTTAAGCGCCTAAATTGGGTGAAAATGTTATCGCTGGTCCTATGTGATATTTTCACATTATACCATGAGTCAGTGAAATTGTGAAACCTCATTATGCCGCTTACAAGTGAGAAAACTTCAAACGGCTTACTTTTATATTAAAATAGAAAATATAGTTTCAGAATGATAAATCTCAAAGACTGAATGAATCGTGTCGCTATGCGAGCGTGTTTTTATACCTCTCAATTAGGAGGAAAAATACTTTAATGAATAAAGGTTACTATAAAGTAGATGAGTATCTTGATGTAAATGCGTGGTCAACATAATTGTCTTGCTTGCTCGCAAAAATAAATTGTAAACTAAAGCAAATTTAAAAAAAAGGTCATTGGTTGGGTATTAGACCTCTTTTTATTGATTGATAATTGAAAAATCGTTTGTGGTTTTCAAGAATAATTAAGAAAGAAATCATAGTCTATAATCGCGCCTACAGTTTTTTTTTCTTTGCAAAAATTATCAGGATGACTGTGAAAGCCCAGAACTGGTTATAGAAGATGATTTGAATTTGGAGGACCTTATGAAACAAAAAGAATTGCTTCAAGCACGCCTTGTTGCATATTACTCAGAGAAGAGTGATGATGACTGTGCCAACGCTAAGGGTAACAAATCAATTGATATTATAAGCATAAATGATGACGCAAGATCACCTAGAGACGAGGCTCCTGGCGCAGTGTGATTACAAATTTAAGCCGTCATTTATGATTTTCGGTCCCACGTTTTTATACGTTTTAATGTTAAATCTAGCATAACATCACACTTCCGCGTTGCAAGCACAGTTCAAGCAAACGAAGACGAGTAATACCGTGTTTATATGTAATTAATTCAAACAAATAATACCGCGGTAGCCTAGTGGTGACTAAATCCCAGGCATGCTCTATGGGATTGAGGTCGGCAGACTGAGCAGGCTATTCCAACGTCGTCATATTGTGCTCGCTTAACGCATTGACCACTACCCTCGCGGTGTGTGACCGTGCATTATCTTGCATGAACATAAAATCTTGACCGAACTGCTGTCGATGAAAAATTTGAAATTTAAATAGATATTGGACAATATTGAAACATTGCAGCGGTTTTCCCATGCGCCTACAATATGGGATTCTTCAAAAGGGGCATTAAGAGGTTTCTTTAGGGTCGGCAGCGCGAGTGACGAAGTTATGGCCGCGGTATTCTGTAGGGCGGAGGTACTTCCCCAGTCGGACTGCTCAATTGGGCGGAAATACCGTCGTGTCCTACCTCCTAAAGTAGGTCTTAAAGTAGGTACCTACCTACTTAACTAAAAGTTATAATATTGTCAGCAGTTTACGCGAATATACATATATTGTGTTCCCGCGTGGTTCCCGGCAGAGTAGAATTTGGGCCACCCCATCGCTTGCCATGCGGTGTCGTACAAGACGACTAAGGGATAGAGCTGTTTAATATCAAACAGATATATACAGCTCAGACTCGTGCACACTCAAAATGATCTTAATGCTTTGGTTTTCCTCCCTTTCTATTGACTGGTAGTTCTTATATTTGGTATACACAATCAATTTTTTTTATATAGAACACGTCAATTAGACTTCGCCTTGCCTGATGGTAAGCTGAAGGCAAAGTCTCAGAAAAGACGGTCACCATTACTTACACATACCGTGTGACAATGGACAACCTTCTATGATTAGGCACAAAAATAACGAGGTAGTAAAAAATACAGTAATTAACCGTACTTTAAACGTTTTTAATAATTTGTAGGACCTCATAAAGCATTAGCAACAGCTCGACAACGGCGTGGCATACTTAGTAGAGAGATGGCCCTGGGTCGGGCTGGGTGCGAGGGACATGCCTGTTAACCTTAACGCCACGCCTGTGACCTTTTACATCATCATCTGATATTATGGGTTTTTATCCTTTCGCTACCTCTGTTTATTTCAAAATATTGTTACTACTAACTATTTCATGAAACATCCATACATAAGTGTGAAAGTAACTGTCTTCTGTCTGTCTGTTTATCAGGCTTTCACGCATGAACCACCGCGCCCTTACCCAAGCGCGATACGCGGACTGCTTTTGATCAACAGCCCTCGCACACTCGCGCCCGAACCAAGGGCGCACTCCTCGGGCACCGGTGACATCAGTGTACGGGATATAGTATTCCATACCCAGACCGATCTCACCGGCAACAGCAGTTGCGAAACGGCCGGCTCCACTGGCAGTAGTTGGTCTTCACACTGACAGTACAATAACTCTCCAGTGAGCTGTGGCTACCCTACTCACCACCAGGAACACAACAAGAGGTTATTATTGCCGTGGTATTCTGTAGGGCGGAGGAACTTCCCCAGTCGGACTGCTCAAATAGACGGAAATACCGTCGTGTCCTACAACTGCCATGTTCATGTATGTAGGACTAGTAACTAACACAATATAAGTTACTGCAGAATTCATACAAAGACTATCAGTAGGTAGTAAGTAGATTTCTATACAGGTAAATTTAATAAAACAAATATATATAAGTTCATATCTTGTGCATTTATTACTTCAAAGCCCTATCAATGCGCTTTCTGGTCATTCTTGATAGATTAAAGCAAACAATCTAAAAAGTCCGTACGTCACT
Source organism: Eilema griseolum (assembly GCA_963662185.1). Classification (NCBI taxonomy): domain Eukaryota; kingdom Metazoa; phylum Arthropoda; class Insecta; order Lepidoptera; family Erebidae; genus Eilema; species Eilema griseolum. The sequence continues at coordinate 12,912,284 of OY759251.1, forward strand.
TATTCTAAAGTACCATTAGAACAAGTGCTGTGCTAACAATGTTGTTGCAGGCGCTGATAAAACCACTGGTTTCCGTGTGATGAAAGAACACAAGTAATTGCCAATATAATGCCATTGAACTGATTTGGGCCCAAGTTAAAGGTAATATTTTATAATATTATAATAATAACACGAGTACTTCTAACATTTATAATTTAAACAATGGTTTTCGTCTGCTATCAAATAGTTACATTATTGTTTTACAGGTTATGCAGACACTTGACAACCTCGATTTGTTTACCTTTAGTTAAGTTACCCAAGCATTAAGTAATCAAACCGAGCGCTGCGATCCCTCAGCTTTGATGCAAAATAAAAAAAATACTATTGAGTTTAAGCTGTGCTATGTGTAACGGAATTTCTATTCGTTATATATTTTTTTTTGTAGGTGAATTCAAAACTGATGGGCATTAATCAAGCTTTGGGCGAAAGGACCTTACCGCGTTGTTTGAAGGGCGGTGGTGTCATGATAGTTGGTGCTGACGTGACTCACCCATCTCCAGACCAGGTCCTATTGTTGACTCGAGCAATGCGTCTGAGGCTGAGTCTGGGCTGTATATATCTGTCCGATGTTAAACAGCCCTATCCCTTAGTCGCCTTGTTCGACACCACATGGGAAGAGATGGGGTGGTCCAAATTCGATTTTCATTCAAATTCCTACATTAGGCTCTTTTTTATACCATTAAGGTGGCAGATAAGCATACGGCCCGCCTGATGGGAAGTGGTTATTGTGGCCTATGGACGTATGCAACACCAGGGGTGTTACACTCGCGCTGTTGACCATGAAGAAACACACACATACATAGGTAAGGTACGTATCTTTTTTAAGTATATTTGTGTGATTTTTAAGAAATTATATATTACACAATACAAGTATAAGTTTTCCTGTATGAAATCATTACAACTCGAGCGAACTAACATAGACATAATATTTTATATTTTGTCTAATATATATAATTATATTCGCACTTGGCACTTTCACATAAGTATATTAATATATCACTAGCTGCCTTTGACAGCGTATTTTTTTTAAATAATTGCAGATTTGAGTGAGGTGTTCATATTTTCCTTCTGCTAGCAAGTAATGCTCGTTAAGGAGGAGGCGGGGCGGGAGCGGCAGCGGGAGCGACGAAGGATCGCAAGACAAGCTGCCCGCGTACGAAGGCAACTCGGGCGTCGGAGGTCGATGAACGACCTCCGCCCCCCATGAGCGCCGGCCTGGGGGTGGTACATTCTCTTTGCATTTGCTGCGGGGTGCTCACGAAATTGCTCATTGATCACATATTTAATTACCGAAAAAGAAACCATTGTGATAATATCAGCATTCCGTTCGGTCGGTTGTGTGTTAGCAGTGTTTTCGATACAGTACATCTAGCAATTTGATAATTAAAATGCCGAAAGCTGTGTGTGTTCTCAAGGGAGACGTCAATGGAACAGTCTTCTTCAATCAGCAGGTTTTTATTTTTTTATATGTATTTGTTATGAATGCCTTTGGCAACAAGTTACGCATTTATCATAAGGTAGTTAACAAGTCAAGACAAAATAAAAAACTCTTCGACAGAGGAAGTTGGGCAGAGTTGTTCCACAATAGATACACACTGTAGAAACTGCATTAATTATTCGTAACTTGTGACCTAGAAAGGTACCATCCATTGTGGAATACTGGCTCATTGACGGCAAGTGATATTGACATTTATTGCTAAAAGAATAAAGATTTATATCGCCTGCAGTTATTGGTTGTAAATTAGAACATGACAAATAGGAACTCATATTATATTCTGTCGCATAGAACTCTGATGCTACTAATCAGTATAATGACATCTCTGTCAAACATCAGAATCTGCGTCTCGACTAAGACAACAGAAAAATTTGCCACGTGACTAGTTATTTTTTAATTCTCAAAAAACAAGACCTTTGCCTAGTCTGCAGTACGAAGACTAAAAGTGTGATCTATGTTGCTGGAAGGTTATGAAGATACTTTACTGTTATTCAGTATTACAACGTTTTCAGTAGATTTAGCTGGATGATGATAAGACTCTTTTAAAATGTTAGTGTTAAAAATATCAGTCGAAGTTAACGCGAATATCTCTAATTAAAATAAAACCACTTTAAAGTGCGATGGGTGGTAGCGCCAAACCTGGGGAGGAGAGTATTCCACGGGGACCTCTTGAGCGGCTCCACCGGCACCCCACATCAGCACCGTCTGCCGAGGCATCTCTGACGCTTGAGGCTGCTGCATCCTGTCCTGCTCCGAATTACTAGAACCAGCCGGACTTGGCCCAGGCATTAGTGTGGTACCGCAATAAGTATCCGTTGCGGTATGTGCCAACAAGAAAGGTTATTACAAATCTTTTGAAAAACCTGGAATTGCAGGGTTCTTTCAAAAGAAAGCGGCAGCCTCGTGTGGACATGGACACGGAGATTGCGGTTCTGACTTATGTGCCACAGGCATTCTCTACCAGTCAACCTTATAGGTAACTCAACATTTAAATTATGTAAATTTATGTTTGAAACCAGAATAATACTATCTTTATACGTATGGAATGCGTATGCCAATGAGGCAGACTTATTTAGTCTGTTTTTACAGACAGACTCGCGTTCTTAGGATATTCATAGTTCATAAATTAACGTATAGCGAATGAATAAACTATATTTACGTAATTGGGGGTGAGACCTATCGCCGTATTCCGGGCACTATTGTTGACTCGAGCCATGCTTCTGAGGCTGAGTTTGGGCTGTATATATCTGTCTGATGTTAAACAGCCCTATCCCTTAGTCGTCTTGTACACCGCAAAGGAAAACATGGGGTGGCCTCATTTATTATTAAAACGTTAAGTGTGTTGATCGTATGCTGTACAGCCAGCATCAGATCGATCTTGACGAACAAGGTACTCAAATTTATCTTAATGCCTTGTTGCACTTCACAATCAGTCAACAGGAAGGGGGACACCCTTCCTGTTGACGAGATTCACTGATTTTGTAAGCGGCAAGCTTTGGGTAGCATGTGTTAGATATTTTGTTAGTATGGTTTCGTATCTACTAAAAAGCCGGTCAAGTGTGCACCAAGTGTTCCGTTTCCAGTAAACCGTATTTTTATACAACTTAGGTGGCAGACAAACACACGACCCACCATATAGTAGAATTTGGACCACCCCATCTCTTCCCATGCGGCGTCGTACAAGGCGACTAAGTAATAGAGCTGTTTAACACAAGACAGATATATACAGCCCAGACTCAGCTTCACATGCATGGCTTGAGTCAACAATAGTGTCCGAAAGACGGCAATAGGCTCACCCCCTATTACGTGGGACCACAAATATTACATAGTGCTATTCATACTAGACCTAAAGTAATCATACCGTTACACAAAAGTTTTCTTTCTCAAGTTCCAAGCGGCCCGCCTCTGGACGTCAAAGTTGAAGCTAAAAGTTCTACCGAGCTGTTGGTCAGCTGGGAACCACCACAAAGAGACCTGTGGAATGCACATTCGTGCTTCCGACCTTGTAAGAACAGAGATTTTGTGCTGTCAGTGTAGAGGACAAAGCAGGACAAGCCTTTGGTCATCCCACTGACAGCACAAAAACTCTCCAGTGAGCTCTGACTACGCTACTCCCCGCTGGGAACGGTGCGAGCCGCTTTAGGCAGCTCCGACCACTGCCTGGTCTGTTCCACGGTGCCTATTATAGCACCCCCACGACCCGTGCAGGGGAAGCGGTGTCTCTGGCACTACTCGTCAGCGGACTGGGATGGACTTCGTGACTATTTTGCGTCCATCCCGTGGGTTGAGCGCTGCTTTGAAGGTAAAAACCCATCGGATTGTGCTAGTTATTACTACATATTAAATTTATGGGTGAAAATCATTTAAAATGTCCATTGAAACAAAAATGAATATGTAACATAAATTAAAATGTAACAAAAATGAACCGCGTAACAAAAAATAACAATAATGAAAATTAGGACTCGTTTACACATTTGATAAGTCACTTGTACTTTGCGACACTCAAACATATTACACATGTGTGTAATATGTTTGAGTGTCGCAATGTTTCTAATAGGAATGTTCTTAAATGTCATTATAAACCTTTGAGGATGCCGTAAGGCGAAACCGGTCAGGTGTAATAAGTAATAAAGTAATGTGGAAAAGTACAAGTGAGTTATCCTTCTCAGTGTCCAGAAATCAAATCGATAATGGGCTTTATATGTGTTTACTCAGTCAATACGGTTGCGGGTCGCCCTGAGGTGCTAATAATGCTTGCTGTTGTTTTGTTGCGTGTTACATTTTATTTTTTGTATTGCGTTTTATTTTGTTTCTGTTGTAGTTCGTGATCAAAACCGTTACAGATTCGAAAATTTTATTTTTTTTCTGTTGCCAACATTAAGATTTTGTTGTTGCTGTTTAAATTTTTGAAAACTTAATTTTCAATTTAAAAATTATCAACAGTAAGATTAGTTTTATTTTTTGAGTTTTTGAATAAGAAAATTTCACATGAAATTTTCTGTGTAGGTCTATACAAAAACTAATAAAGACTTGTTTGAAGAAAAGTACCTACCTACTACTACAAACTAGCCACATTACCATTCACCATTCGAGAAATGGACAATATTTTCAACATTTATGAGACAAACGGCCATGTACAGAGAGTAAAGCAAGAAAATATTGAACTAATTGATAAGTAAAGTGTAGTTAGTAAGTGAAATTATTTGAAGATGTTGATCAAGAACATTTTCATTGAGCTGCGCTCCCGTTTGAGGAGTTGCAACGTTTTTATAACGACCGGAGTTGATTTTACAAAGAATTGTAATTTGAAAATTAGTATACAAGCCAATTGTATCGTCCTGAACTATTATAAAGATGACAGCGACACTTCGAAGAGACGAGACAGTCTGTCGTCTATTGAGAGTCTTTCGGATTGTTATTCCGAAGATGATGATGATGAAGAAGTTAGTTGTGTCATCCCGATACAGGAATTCTGCCAAATCATACCAAATTCTATGTCATGTCTCAAAATTGATAACAGCAGTATATCATTTAGGATTCTGACAGGAAAAAAACATAAAGGTGCTTGATGCTATTTTTTTTTTCAAGAAGCTACAATGGCTTTTTATGAAGATATAGTAATTGATCAAAATAATAAAACAAAGTGTGAATTGTGTAATATATTTTTAAATAAGACAAGCTCAATTGAAGTCCATTTGAATGATAAGAACCCTTTGTCCTCTACACTGACGGCACAAAATCTCTGTTCTCACAGGGTCGGCTGCACGGATGTGACTCCACTGGTGTTACACACGTTCATAGGTCATGGTAACCACTTTCCATCAGGTGAACCGTGTGCTTGTCTGCCACCTAAGTTGTATAAAAAAACACACCGCCAGCATTTACCTGCAGAAACTCCGAAGCACATTCGTCAAAAAAGAAGTGAATACAACGCCCCTGCAAGAAGCTAGCAACACAGTGGCACAGCCAAGGCGGCAGAACAAAGGCTGGTAACTTGGAAACAAGCGGCTTGTGTCAGACTCTATTGAAAGCTTTGGCGATATCAAGACTAATTGCCAGTAATGAACACCCACATTTCACCAATTATTAAATTTGGTGTCACGTAATAGGGGGTGAACCTATTACCGTATTCCTGGCACTATTTTAGACTCGAGTCATGCATCTGAGACTGAGTCTGGGCTGCGTATATCTGTCTGATGTTAAACAACCCTACCCCTTAGTCGCTTTGTCTCCCGTGTAGGAAAGGAGATAGTAGAACTAATTGAAAGAGCTCGTCAGAACATTCACCATGGAGCAGACGGTAACATACTGCCAAGGACGCAAAATCTGTAAAGATTTTGCGTCCTTGGCAGTATGTGTAAGCATATTAGGAATATGCGTAAGCATATTAGTTCCCTCATAAGTACTAGAGGAAAGGTCGGTAATGCGTGAGTGCTATTAAAGACATCAATGTCTAGATCTCAAAACTTCCAAGTTAGTTCTCAGTAAATCAAATACCTATTAGCGGTATTTTATTTATATCTACTAAATGACGTAATTCAATGTTAACGTGCCTATAACTCATTCATCGAAACAGTAAGGTTATAAAATAAATAAATACCTATATATATAGTTGTTTGTAGTTACCCCGATATAAGTAAGTATATTAGCGGTCATAAATTCTATTTATGTACCTATATCATGTGAATTTATACTGTCCAATAAAATTGAAACTCGTAAGTCCGATACGTTATTTAAGCAGTTACATTAAAATACATCACAGCTGCTCATAGTTACGGTATTCTACGTACCTTTTTCTTTTAACTAAGATCATTACTGGATTAATTAACACTGAAGCAGCTAAACCATTAAATATAAGCATAATTAAGTTGAATATAATGTCCCTTTCTAGCGTGCTTTACATTTTATAAGAGAAAATGTGACAGACCATTTAATTACATTCCTGGATCATCCAGTTAAACCAGTCCAAGTGCAGTGTACTCCACCTTGGGCAAACAAACCCCAAAATCACATACACGTTGGATGGCATGCCTATTAACTCTGTTAGCAAACAAAAAGACTTGGGGATTGTGATAACCTCTAACCTAAAATGGGAAGATCACATTGCTGAAATTTGCACATGTTCAAAGGTAAGTAATCACTTTTCATTGGGTGGGGTCCGTGTCTACCTCAGTGGTATATCTAATAGAACTAAGTAGAAATCTCCCTGTGTGAGCACGGCGCCCATTAATCAGCCGCGATTGGTGAGGAAACGAAAAATAGTTTGATAAAGTTACTTTCGCGCTCGCTTCAAAATCGCTCACGTAGGACGCCGCGCTAATTACGTTCTATCTCTACATTCAAGGACACATCAATAACAATATTATTTGACCATTATTGTTCCGCATTTCATTTATAAGTGGTATCAATATTTATTCTGATGGTATGTTTAATTTGAAATCGTTTGATGTCAAATGTATAAATAAATAAATTAAAATAATAAGTTAAAAATAATCAAGTCATTAATAAAATCTGTTATATATAACATATCAGTAGAGGAACGTGTAACTTTGTGAAAAAATCTCTATTCTCTGTTGATTTGCCTATCTTAACTTTTATGGGAGCGACTGCCAGAGCTTTATGTCTCTCCGGTACGGATCCAATTAATAAAAGTTACGTATGTAAGATTAATTGAGTGATGTATACAAAAGTGTAATTTAAGATTATGAATAAATAAAATAGACATTAGATTTATTTGCGTAATTAGTTGTTGTACAATCTAATTCATGATAAAAAAAATTATACCACTTAGGTGGCAGACAAGCAGTCCGCCGCTCCGATGAGTCTCCCGCCGTAACCGAACCGCTGACCTCAGCATGTTTTTCCGCCGCCTCCAGTGCTAACGCCAGCTCGACCGCCTTCTTGTATCGAATATTTTTCTCGGCGAAAATCCGCGATCTCATGGCCTCACCCGGAAACAAACAGAAATTCCGTAACGAAAAAAACCTAACACCCCCCACTCCGAGCTCGCACGAATCGGGCCGAGCTGCTCCGAAGTAGCTCCGCTTAACGTAAGTAATTATAATTGCATAAGTTGTTAATTTTCAAATTCATAGGGGGTGAGCCTATTGCCGTTTTCCGGGCACTATTGTTGCCTCGAGCTATACATCTCTGGCTGAGTCTGAGCTGTATATATCTGTCTGACGTTAAACAGTCTTATCCCTTAGTCGCCTTGTACGACACCGCATGGGAAGAGATAGGGTGTACGGCATATGTGGGAATCGACCCACAAACAGTGGCAGTTGGTGACATGAACATGACCGCTTAACCGCAAAGGTATCCGCTGTGGTTATTCTCGTATATGAGTGTGTGTGTGTGTGTGTGTGTGTTTGCGAGTAGGTCTTTGATAGTTTGAACTTTGTGGCATCTTTTTCAGCTGTATATTTTATATAGGCCTTAATGTCGAAGATATCATATATGATTTGTGATAAGTGATCCGGATCAATTAAATATCTCAAGCCCCGAAGAGCGAGAATATGAATCTCAAGCCCCGAAGAGAGTACGCTGCCTACATTGTACTCAAGCTCGTTTTTTTAAAAGTGAGCGTGGTTTGAAAATACATTTTGGGAGGGTACATAAGCCCCAAAATGTGCTTCCAAGCGCAACGCCACCACAGTTGTCCAATCCCCAAATTCCCTTTTGGCAGAACCTTGCAAAATTAAAAAATTCTATACCGCTACGCGGATGATGATGATGATAATGGAAAGAAAGATTAGAATACTCTGGGACGCCAAAGTGTAAAAGTTTAACCAAGATTACGTTCCTACAAATAGTGGCTATTTAAGTAATCTATGGTAGCGGGTGGAGACACGGGCATCAGCGAGCAATAGGCTATTTGACAAGATCGTCCGATTCTTTCCAATACTGCTTAATATGTTAGTTTGTTCTGAAAAAATATGCCTTACGAAATAAAATATTGCCTGACTCAACTGAAACTATGAGTTTTCATTATTTATAATTCCCACAGTAAGTTGGAAATGTATGTGCAAAAGTGGACAAGTTTGTATTCGCTCTAAGGAAATTGAGACAGATAGCTTCCAGAGAGACAGCTCTGTCAGCGTATCATGGATACATCTCATCAGTGCTACGATATGGTATCGTTGTATGGGGTAACACGGTAGAAGTAGAGAGTGAATACATTCTACACAACGCTATCTAGACCCAAGGTAAGCATAGTTTCACTAGCTTGTGTTATGGAATCTAGAATACGGATAAACAAACTTAAATACAATTTTTTTTGTAAATACATACATATTATACATAGAAACACCCAGACCAATGCAAATACCCATATTCATTCATACAAATATTTGCACTGAGCGGCTAACACTCGCGATGTATGCTTTTGAGTGGCATGTGTATACCATGTATTGGTGACCCGTCACCATAGCCATTCAATGATGGAAAGGACTTGGAGGAATTAGGTTATGCAACTCCAACGCACACCGATATTTATATTCTCAAGAAATCATTTTGAAAACAGGATATTGGTTTGTATTTTCTGTTTTTGATTTTATTTTTCATAAAATTGTAAATTTGGATCGTTGTGTACAAAATGAAATATCTAGTGCTGTGTAACATTTTATTCACATCATTTATTTTATGCAGTGATACCCCAGCGAGTAAATCGAAAGTAACAAATAATATTTTACATGATCCTCAGATCTGTGTATGAGGAATGAATTACAGCTTGATACCTCCAGGCATTACTGAGAAAAGGTCTTGATAGACAGACAGATTGACGAACGGACAACGAATTGATCCAATAAAGAATTCCGTTATTTTTTCTTCTGAGGTCGGAACCATTAAAATTTTATTTAAGCTCTCGTCCTTCCACCTGGCCTTACGACGTCCTACAAAACATAAAACTGGCGAAATGTGGGTGGTAGCACCTCTGCCTACCCCTTCGGGGATATAGGCGTGAGTTTATGTTATGTTATATTATGTTATGTCATTACTGTTCATAATAGTGTATTTCACCAAGACTTTAGCAACCAAAAAAGATCTACTGGCAACCTGCGTTTTGGTGGGTTCGAATCCAAAATAACCTCCCCACCGGCTCCAGCTTGAGGGAGAGAGGGGGGCTATTTTGTTTTCGCACGTAAAAAAAGTCTAACGTCTCGTGGAAAACTTCGAAGATGCTGCTTTCGCAGTTACATTGAAAATCGACCACAATTGAATTGGGAAAAGGTTTGAAGGAGGATGGTATATGTATATAGCTCACGTGTTTCCTACTTCCTACAGTCCCGGGTCCTTTAAGCGGGGCGTGAAAAAGCATATAATGAGGCTGTCAAACTGAGTGTCACCATTGTCACACGGTATGTGTAAGTAATGGTGACCCTCTTTTCTCAGGCCAAGTGCCCGCTCAAAGTGTAACCGAAGCAGTCTATTTGTGGTATCTAGGGCCTGCAGAATTTTGCAATGTGCGCAGACCGTGAGTCAATTATCTTAACTCTTTGTGCTGAAAGTGTAGGATGTCAGCAATGGTACTAACCGTAATTAATTCGAACTAGCCTTACTAACATTCTAATTAGTAGCCTTATTAGCTTGTCTCAGCAGTCCATTACCACAATCTCATACTAAGTATGCCACGCCGTTGTCGAGCTGTTGCTAATGCTTTAGGAGGTCCTACAGATTATTAAAAACGTTTAAAGTGCGGTTAATTACTGTATTTCTTACTACCTCGTTATTTTTGTGCCTAATCATAGAAGGTTACTTCATTTCATCTTTCATATTATGTTTAACGTCATTATTTTCGTACAACCTATTATCATAATCATCAAGACTTCTCACATGAACGTGAATGTAGAACAATGGGGGTATTAAAGCGCGCCGCAGTAGGTGTCCATGTTAAAATATCTAAAGGTGCGATATACCTACAGCTTCTGCGTCTACAATTTCAGCCAATCGGTACTCTTCAGGCTGGAATGGTTGAATGAATATGTGATGAATATTTTATTACACAGGCAACGAAGTAAGTTATAACATAACACAAACTCACGCCTATATCCCCGAAGGGGTAGGCAGAAAAAAAGGTTAAATTTGCAAAAATCCAAAGTGTGGAGCGAAGTTCAGGTGAAATCGAAAAGAATCGGTTAGGTTAGGTTAAGTTAGTATTATGATAAACAATGCACGAGCCGAGCGAGCGAAGCGAGCGTGCCACGGCAGCGGCCGGCGAACTGGAACCGACTAAAACGCACGCCGTCTGTGGGTCGCTTTGGTTGCCGAAGGTGAGGTTGACAGGCATATCCCTCGCACCCTAGCTGGAGGGGTATGTACTCGCAATTTTAGTACTATTGTTTGGTAGATATTCTATAAACAATGTCGGCAGAGAAGAATTTGGACTACCCGATCTCTTACCATACGGTGTCGTACAAGGAGACTAAGGGATAGGGCTGTTTAACATCAGACAGATATATTCAGTCCAGACTCAGCCGCAGATGCTGGACTTGAGTCAACAATAGCACCCGGTAGACGGCAATAGGCTCCAACTTGTCTCCTCTCTCCAAGACATTATGCGCATATGCCTGTACTAATGGAGCAAGAGCCCCTAAATGCTGAGCATTAACTGCAGTAGGTGGGCCATGAGTCCTTCGTCCTGCGCGCAAACTGTGTAAAACTCCTAAGTGCAGCTTAATGTATAATTCTAACGTTTTTTTATATCTCTTAATTTTTTATCCGTCAGCTGTGAATAGGCATTTTAAATAGGTCCCATACCTAAACCTACATCACAAAAACATTCTCCAAAAAGTTGAAACTAAATTGTTTTGGTTAGCCCTATAACTTTGATGTACCTAGTGATATTTTGTTTCAAGCGTTGTCATGTCAGGGGACTCTAAATGGTAAAGCACTCAGTCGTATTATCGAAACGATTCAAGGTCCCCCGACATGTGCTTATTATGTTAGCAATAAAGGATTATTATACCTATGTAATTACTTTTTATATTTGTATTGTAAAAGTACGCCCATTCCTACAACTTTAAAAGGTTGCCTGGCAGAAATCGCTTAAAGCGATAAGGCCACCCATTGTACTGATTCCTTGTTTATAGACTTTAGTAAATTTATTAATGGTGTATAATAAAGTATAAATTAAATATATAGTTGTAAAGTAATGTATACCAGAAATAATATCTAGATTGTCCTAAAGATATTACAAACTTTAAAACAACATTTTAAAAAAACAGTGTAACAATGAATGCAAGTGATATCAATCAACAGTACAAATAGTTACTCCCAGTTACTCCTAAAGCAACAGGAGGCCACGGCCTCCCAACATTGGGAGAGGCGTATGTCCAACAGTGGACTGTGATAGGATTGATTGATTGATTGACTCCTGAAGCTTTCACTTCGGACTATTTTAATATGGAACGTATGTTCTGTTTTGTCTTTAAAAGTGAACCTAATCAAACACACAAGCACTTTATTGATAAGTAATTAGTATAAGTACTTAACGTACCTCATTAAGATTGATTTATTATTTATAATATATTTGACACTCTATTTGACAGTCTCAATATTTGATTTTTCACGTCCCGCTTAAAGGACCTGGGCCTGTAGGAAGAAGGTAACACGTGAGCTGGTAATGAATTCCAGGCCTTAATGGTGCAACAAAGAGAGTCTCCGAACCGCTTAGTTCTTAATTGCTTAACCTGGAAGTCTCAACAAACTGAAATCGATTCTCTACTCATTGCCTGATCTTGATTAGTCGAGCTATTCTTCTTATTCCTCTTCATTAGTCTACTATTAATATTAATATTAAAAATAAATTGCATGTGTACGTGATAGTGTAGATTCAACTGATCATCACTATTACATTACATACTCATCTATCAGTCACTACTCCTGACATGTCATTCACATTAATAGAGTAAAACCTCGCCGGGACATTTAACATGTTTATTATTTACGCTGAGTAACCAATATTTCGGCGCTGTTTTTTTTAATACCGCTTAGGTGGCCGACAAGCACACGGCCCACCTGATGGGAAGTGGTTACCGTGGCCTACACTCGTGCTACCGACCACGAAGAAACCTTCTGATGCCTATCTTGAAGAACCCCATATTGTAGGTGCTTGGGAAAACCGCAGCAGGGAGGTCATTCCACAGCTTGAGTGTGCGTGGGATGAAGTTTCTTTCATACTGCACAGTGCGTACCGTCTCAGTTCGCAATGTGTGGGGCTGAATTCCCTGCTTATGGCGAGAGGTGCGATGATAGAATGTAGCTGTGGGCATCATGTCAAACAATTCATCTGAGCACAAACTATTGTATTGGCGGTAGAACACACATAGCGAGGCAAGTTGTTACAAGTGCTATGATCATGGTAAATATCCCGGCGAGCTTTACACTATTAATTATAGTAAAAAATCTTACCATACAAATATTCCACTATATTGTTGGTTATATCCGAGATCAGTGGCAGCATGTACTTCATTTTGGATCCCGTGAAGGCAGGACTGAGGGTGGTTCTCATGTGACGCCATTTTTCCGTGAATTGATTATGTTGAAAGTTATTTTTTTCGATTAAGTTGTAAATAAATATATTTAATTTATAACTATTGGTGCTGCAAATAAACGAATATGCACAATATAGTGTTTTATTACTATATATATATATATATATATATATATATATATATATATATATATATATATATATATATATTACAGGGCCTATTTTTATCTCCGAATTCGATATAGCCTACTCAAGTGTGGAAGTAGTGTCCTCATCGCAATCCGGAGGGACAGAGAACAGCGTTTTTATTCCTCCTAGAGAATTTTCCTCCGAATGTAATGAAGCATCAATCAACAAAAACCATCTTACTCAGAATATGATTCTCAGTAACTAATTCTGGAAACAAGTGAAGGGCTGTATCCTTCGATCTAATTTGTGAATAAAAAAGAGAGCAATAGACATCATTTGTTGTTTTTTTTTTCAAGGTGTAAATAAGATTCTTGAATTTATCCATACATTGACAACCAGTCGACATATTACATTTTAATTACACCAAGCAGCTTCGTAGGAGGATCACACTGAAACTGTATAAGTCTCATAATTTCAAAACACTACATGTGAACGATATCGTTATGTAGTTATAAATAAAACAATAATAGGTAACTAATTTCCTCCCGGCTCAAAATTGGCTAAATTATATAGTTAAGCCAATGTATTATTAGGTTTGGTATTAAAATGGTTTAGCACACGTGTCCCATATGAACAATAGAATATTATAAGGAGGCAAATGAGGGCAGTGTGCACCGCGATAAACACCGCTCTATTTGATTGCCCTATATAAAGCTCTGTCTGAAGTAATAGTTTATTGTTATTTATACGTTACTTACGTTGTCCACTACATTAGTTGTGTCATTGTATCATCATTATATACTTTATAATGAGTTCTTTTAGGGGTACAAGACGTCAACTGTTACGCTTCTTAAAGTCGGTTTAAGCTTTTCGTTTATATTTTATTTATTCAATTGAATTTTATTTATGGTACCTTTGGGGTATGAAGTCAGTTTTTTTTATTAAAATTTTACTTATGTTGTTTAAATATACGAGAATAACTTAATTTTACATTGGGCTGACTGAGATATATAGCCTAAAACCTTCGTTGATAAATGGACTATTCAACACAAAAATATTTTCTCAATTCGAATTTGTAGTTCCTGAGATTAGCGCGTTTAAACAATGACACAAATAAACTCTTTAGCTTTATATTTGTATAGATCATGCTCCTCACCTTCACCTTCGTTGCTCCTTGGAAACTTTTCAGTAAGTGATTTTTGATTTTCACTCTAACTTACTGCTCTAGTCATACTCTAGCTGTGATATGAACTTTCTACTGTGATATGTCCAAGGGACTACAGGATTCTTGAAGAAGGGCAATAGAAGGTTCTTACGGGGTCGGCAACAACCGACCCGCACATTCGCACCGAGAATTCGATATATCTCATCGGTACGGTCAGTAAAGGTCACGTAAACACTGAGGTTGGTAGGTAGGTACATACACGTTGGTAGGTATCTAGATTGACAAGTGACGGGATGTAAATGAAACACTGGAGGGTAACCATTCTTTTCGCAGCACGAATGGGTTAACTACATTGGAGAATTACGTATGCTTAATATTGGACAACGAACTGTAAGACGAGTAACTAAAGAAAGAAAGTTCATCCCACGCAAACTCAAGCTGTGGAAAGACCTCCCTGCTGCGGTTTTCCCTTGCACCTACAATATGGGGTTCTTCAAGAGGGGCATCAGAAGGTTTCTTCGTGGTCGGCAGCGCGAGTTAACTATCTGATTGTGTAAAAAATATTTCAAATGAAATCATTAAAATATTGTCAGCTACGAAGCTATTAAACACAGTATTTCTATTAATTAATTGAGATATAATCTTTTTTACATAATAATATATACAACATAAATAAGCATAATTTATGAAAAAAACTCGTTGAGTAACATCACTATGGAAGAGCGTCCAGCACTAAAGGACATTAGGGATAACCCAGACATTTTAGTGCTTAAAGCCGATAAGGGAAACGCCACCGTAGTGATGAATAATACTGATTATCAGAATAAAGTTCCCGAACTGTTTAGTGATGACGGTATGTGGCTTTAGGTATACAAATATTTATTTTATTTTATTATTCTAATTACAGAGGTGCAGCATGGGAGGACGCGTTTTTGGACACGGTTGGGATAGCAGAAGATACTGGACGTTTCAAACACATTTCCGTCTCGCGATTCGCTTCACGAACACTCGAAAATCTCACCGCTATAGTTTAAAAACAAAACTGACGCTTGTTTAGTTTTTTCTAGTGCGCGTGTTAATGGTTGAGTACGGACCAAGGTTCCATATTACGTGATTCATTCATTCTTATTCCTAACTTTGTAAGTTGGAGTACCTGTTCAATGACGCTCAAGCTTATTAGCAATATGATAATGTCTGAAATACGTACGTATATTTCTACGAGACAATTACAAAGCCTAATTGAATAGAATATTGTTGTTGAACTTGATGTATTTTAGAGAATTATTGATCAGATCGATGTTATATAGATGTTTATTGTAAATATTAGCTTTAAAGAGCCAAAGAAGCGTGAACTGCTCTTCGGGGCTTGAGATTCATAATCTCGCTCTTCGGGGCTTGAGATTCTTATTCTCGCTCTTCGGGGCTTGAGACATTTAATTGATCCGGATCACATATCACAAATCATATATGATATCTTCAACATTAAAGGCCTATATATAAATATACAGCTGAAAAAGATCCGCTGAGGGGAAGGAGGGGGAGAGCGGGACCGGTTCAAGCTCGTCACTGACTATAGTTAATAATAAATCTTGACTGTGTCCCCGTTTACCTTGCCTTCTTGTTTATATTGTAGTCAATTAAATTGTTCATAAAATATCTCCTGCAAAAGTTGATACTACATATCTATACAGTATCTGTGATACTGTTGAAGACGACTGTACCAATATGAAGCACAAGACTAACAAAATATTGAAATTTTTTTAAGAAAAAACATTATTAAAGTAGTTTAATAATCTTCAAACTCTATTTCAGGGGACTGAGTCCGAGACTAACAAAATCCGATTTTTTTATGAGAGTCACCTCACAACCTGGGTCGACGAAAGCATTTAAGATATTACCTATACCATTGATACTGGTTTAGCAATGCCCATTTTTCATAGTAATATACTTCTATTGTCTCGTTAAGTCTACTTTTCCCCTTTGGCATGTATTCCAATAATGGACCATCTTTTGTTCACATGGGAAGGCCTCAAGTTAAGTAACCACTCTTCCCAAGTAAATAATATTGAATGAAGACTGAATACCAGGTCTTTGCTAGACCTCCCTGCTTCTGCATAGCAAAATTTACCTCAGAACTTCTTCAGGACTCTGGTTTTCATCATTGTGATCATCAGTGATGTGTTTCTGTAATAAAGCAGCTAAATGTAAACTTCAATGTCCTAATGGTGATCTGTAAGATAGTTCATCAGCATTTTTTATATGCAAACGCCAATGCCAATAGGTATATTCAAATAATGCCAAAATTTTGCATGAAAAGTTTAAATATTTTTATGGATATGAACCCTTTAAAGAGAATAGTATATCTACCATTAATAGCGATTCTCAGTAAAGAACGTTAGGCGTTATATGTTGATAAAATAATATGCAGTTAATGCAATCCATTTCCAGATTATAATAATATTACCGGTTACGAGGGATATGCCAACCTCATCTCCGGCAACCAACAACGACCCACAGACGGCGTACGTTTTAGTCGGTTCAAGTCCGACATAACCTCCCTCACCGGTTTCGGAGGGGGATGGGAGGGCGTAATCGTGGGAATTTTGCGCACATAAAAAAAGCATGACCTTTGTTAGTTAGATATTTTTCTTTTTACGTAGGTAGTTGCGTAGTCGTGAATACGGTGTGCTGTCTTGTGGTTATTCACGCGGTACTTACAAACAATGCAATTATTAGAAAAAAGCCTGTAATCGCTGATTTTAGTAGATAATTTGCTGTATACTTGACTGAAGTCGTTTTAAATTAAAACTTGTCGTTGATACCTGATCCTCAGGATTTATGTCGAAGTTAAGGGAGCCCATCGATCTTTACTAGTCCTCATACATACGTAATTGCAAATGGTAAAGAAACGTTTTACCTACTTTGCGTATTTATAAACCAAGATATTTTAAATTTTAAGTGCTTTCTTACTTTAGCATGTAAAAGTTTGTTCGTATGGATGAATGTTTGTTGACATACCTTTGGTTTGCCTGACGTTTCGACCAGGTTAAACCGGTCGTGGTCACAGGCTGACTGGCTCAGCGGTGCACACCCGCCGTCTTCGAGCTCGTGATGTAGAAGGTGCGGGTAGAGGAAGAACTTGTGACCTCGGCCGGTGTAACCTGGTCGAAACTTCAGGCAAACTAAAGGTATATATGTACCTATACCATGATCGCGTTAATTTCCGTTAACATTATTGTATGTTTGTTACTTTTCATGCAAAAACTGTTTAATGAAGATTGATATAATCTGATGTAGCATATATCATTCTTTTTACCCCAGAAATAAGCTACTGTAAGGCACACTCCTTCATCTGTGGATCTAGTGTAGTGATCACTGAGTCTACTGAGCTCTTCGCCTTTTCCGCCACACGGTGTAATATGCCACCGGTAAACACCGCCCCCTTCATCCAAGTGAACAATCCACTTCCAGGTAATATGTCACCTTAACCAAGAAATATACATATTACTACCATTCCTGTGATATTTTCTTACTGTTTTCTGAAGTGAAAGCTTCTCTAGGAGGCATTATGCAGTATTCATAGAATGTTTTGTTTGTTGAAAATTTTGGGCTGTATAGAATTTAATATATTTGACAAAATTGTGACAAGTCATATTATGTGACGAGTTATACATATATCTTTAGTTACGATAATATCGATAGTTACACATACTTTTAACTAATAAGAAAACATACCTACTTACTTTAACTATAAGGCTTGAAATAGTTGATAGATCTATCTACTTGTTCAATCCTACCTATCGCATTTCTTAAGTAGTTAGGTACTTACTCGCTACTATTATTGACGTTGAGACTAAAGATTTACGATAGCTGTTCGGCCTCTTGCCTCCCTCCCTCCGGGGCAGGCAGAGACAACCGCCCGCAACACACCTCACGAGCTCACCTCACTGTCGTTTTTCACCTGTTTTTCAAGACCTACCTTTACCTGTGCTAAATATTCTACGAAGTTGTCCCTGAAACAATGGCAAGTGTAAAAAGATGTTTTCGTTTTGTAAATGGATTTCAATGGCTCGTGTTAAAAGCTGTTTGCGTTTACTAAATGATTCTTTTTCTTTTGTCAATTATTGCTAAGTATAGCCTTCGAAAACATTACATAGCCCATATAACAAATGGTTTAGTTAAAATAGTATATATATATATATATATATGCAACATATACAAATATATTAACTTTGTAACATTCACTATTATAATATTGATGTAGAGTACAGTTCCAAGAATGTGACAGGTTCACTGAACCTTACTTGGAATGTAAACAAAAAAATATCTAGTACGTTCACTATCGAGTGACTGTACTAGATATTTTTTTGTTTCTATTTAATAATAAATAACTTTCTCAAAGAAGCAATTATTTATTTATTTCATTAACCTTCATCTTCTTCATCCTAGCGTTGCCGCTGATTTGAACTCTCGATCTCCTGTCTGATCATTACATGTTGAAGATTGCCTGTTCATCATTCGGGTATTGTCATAGGGTATTACGATTTTAAAATGACTGCTTGGTTACTAGATATTATATTTTATTCTATTCTATTGTTAATTAACGACACAGCCTTATAATTATTATTGACCACTAGCGAAGTAGTTTTTACAAGGAGCCCACTAACATCTGTGGGCTCCATGCAAACCTCAACGCCGTCCACCAACACCTAGAGACGGCGAAACCTGCCATGTTTTTTCTAACGGAGACACAAATATACCGCCCTGACGACACGACCTACTTACTCTACACTGGCTATGTTCTTGAGGAAAGTTTTCGTGCAAAAGCCGGGGTGTGCGTGTATGTTAGGGCGGATGTTTGATGTCGCTGTTTGCGCTGCCTAGAGGACCCATCCTTCTCTATCCTATGGGTACACGTAGACCATGGACCTATGAGTCAGATCTATGTGTGCCTCTACCGTTCCCATACAGGAGATACCAAGACAACTTGACGCTTTGAATATCTGAGTCAGGCGGCAGATGATGCGCAGGAGCGATTTCCGAACGCCGAAATACTTCTTCGAGCCAGTTTTTGGTTTTCTGGCTCTTTATCGGTTGTTTTTCGTGTTAGTGGTGCTAAATATTAACCAACAGCCATGGCGCTCAGCGATGCAGATGTTCAAAAGCAGGTACGCATATGAATTTCGAAATACAGCTAATAGCAGCGTAGATTTGTCGACATGGATTTGTCAGAATAATTGATCCAAAATGAGGCACTTGAAGATGTGGTTCCAAATAGCTCTGAATCTCCAAAAGGGTTGTAATGGTGTTATTATACTTTCCAAATGGGTATCATTGAGATGTTTAATTTTTTTATCACTAGATCAAGCACATGATGGCCTTCATCGAACAAGAGGCCACTGAAAAAGCCGAAGAAATCGATTCATTTTGTGCGTGTCGAAATTCAACTGAACTGATTATATTTTACGTTGTAAATGACATAAAACGAACAAACTTTCCTAATTAATATAATTAGATTTCCTTCACAAAGAATTTTCAAAGTAATACAGAGGCTTTACGTACCTAATAGCACATCTATTTAATATAATAATTTTATTCATAGAGGAAAAGGTCGTGTATATGGATGAATTTTAATAGACGATGATGAGACTCGGAGCGTGGAAGAGTAATTACGTTGGTCATCCGACACAGGCAACGCCCTCTGCTGCCCTACCTATACATTATCTTATTTACATTTTTATACGAAGTGTTTTTGTACGTAAGTCAGTTGTTTTTGTACAAAACATATTTAGTCACAGAATGCAGGCTAGCGTGACACTGACGGCACCAAAACTCTATGCTTACAGGGTCGGCAGCGCGAGTGTGGCTTCTCTGGTGTTACAAACGTCCAAAGGCCGCGGTAACCATATTCTATCAGGTGGGCCGTGCGCTTGTCTGCCCAGGAAATTCATAAAGTTACTAATTTTTAGCAGAACCGCTCAATGTGTCCTTTTTAGACCGCCTGGTCATTGATGATTGTATTATATTTTATACAAGTTACCATATAATTTATGTATTGATATCAGGTAACCTCAAATAAACTTCGAGCCACCAAAGACTTGGAATTTGTTATCGACCCTTGTATTTCTTTCTTCTCACAATCCCAGGATTTTTGTGCAGGAGGTAGACAAGCATCTGACGAGGCTATCAAACTGAGGGCCACTATTGTAGCTTTATTTCTATTTCATCAATCATTTTAGCTGTCAATCACCACTATGACCAACCTACTAACAAAAAGAAAGTTTATTTAATATTTATACAAAGATGTTTCAGGGCACCACATCCTATACCTGTCGTATATTATAACATGTAGTCATTGTCTCCTAGAATTAATTTAACTTAACCACCATCTTCTTTTTTAGCTGTTCAAATCTTATAGGAAACGGAAAGCTTCTTGTATTTATATTGCTGATAACAAATCCAGGACTGTTAATGATAGACCACATACATTTCCAGTATAATGGGCTTCTATATGGCATACTTCTGTATTCTATTGCACATATAATAAAGGTAAGTTTCATTTTGGTCATAATTAAGTGCTTAAAGTGTGCTAGAGACATGAAAGAAGTATTTTTATTATACCTCTTTGGTGGCAGGCAAGCCCACGTTTCACCTGATAGGATGTGGTTACCGGGGCCTATGGAATAAGTTCTGGCGGGGGAAGGAGGGGGGAGAGTGTGGAGGAAACTCGGAGGGATTACCACACTATAAGAAAACATGAATAATGACAAAACCATAATGTCATAAACTTAATAGAATCGGGGCTAACCCGAGTATTGCACCTTCTAATGATAAATTTTGATATTTTGCAGGTGCAGCGATCCAATTTGCAACAGTTTGTGCGGGAGTGTTGTCCTGTTGCGTTCAATCTGTGTTTAAAAAGAGCGTCATTTCGCTGGCTGGCAATTCTTAAAATAGTACGTAAAGTGACACAACTTCGCTATTCACTTAGAATTAAATTACAAATCAAACCAATCAAAATAGTGATCATGTTACGAATATAATGTCACCAGCGTTTTGGGCACGGTACCCAGTAGAGATCGATGGGGAGGAATTTTTCGATGCCTAAAGTTATTTGATTTTTATTGATGGGTGGGGACGATTCCGCCCATGGTCCTTTGTCTAGCTATTATTTCACTGAAATTTATAATTACGTACATAATCGTTCTAAAAACGAGTTCTAATGAATTTATAGAGATGAAAAGTCAATAGTTTTCACTGTATTCACTGACAAACATCGTAAAAATAACTGCCATTAGGTCGAGTGCTGAAAGTAGACGGCGCGTACGCCGCAGTGCGATTCCCTACTATCGGAAAAGATGGCAAAGAAGTCGTACCGTCGACCCCCGACGATTTGTCCACACTGTTACAAGATTGTAGGCTCGTGCGCAAAGATGATTTGCATCATTGGGAATCCCGAGATCACGAACACCCTAGAAAAATATGAAAAAACGCTGTGGTTTTAATCGGTTCGATATTCGATACCGACAGCGCGTAGGAGTTACCACACATGAAAAGAAAGGCCTAGTTTTTTGTACATTACGTGCGTTTGAATGATGACAATCAGAAGATCAAACTAAACATAATCATTGTTCCCAACAGGCACCTGTCGTTTTTCCAAGGCACCAAAGTAAGCCCATCTGGTCGCTTCCCGTCCGATCTGCTGAGACCCGAGGGCTCCAACGTACAATATAAGCCGATATAAGGGCCCTATATAAGGGCCCTACGAACTATATCGTTGAGGGCACGGTGGCGCGGAAACCTGCCCGTGCAGACAGCACAAATTCTCCAGTGAGCTCTGGCTACCCTACTCACCGCTGGGAACACAACACGAAGTTATTATAACCACGGTATTCTGTAGGGCGGAGGTACTTCCCCAGTCGGACTGCTCAATTAGGCGGAAATACCGCCATGTCATTTTGGGTTACCTATGTTTGACACAAAAGAAATTGCCAAAAAATTATCACTTCCCAAAAAAATAGCCGCATAATTTCATTTACCAAATTATTACTTAGCAAAAGATCTCTTCATAAATAACTGTAACGCAAACGTTATGTTTGAGTGGAGAATCCTCCGACTTCGATGAGAATCAGTATGAAGCCCACAATCGTGAGAACCCACGTCCCGACCATGAAAATACGATGGTACTGAAATTGTAATAACTTAGTTGTAATAAAACTATCCAACTAATTTTCACAGATTCTATCCTCAATACAAACTATTTAATTTAATGAGAAATAAAGAAAAGACAGGTAGGACATGGCTTTAGGAGGTAGGACACGACGGTATTTCCGCCCAATTAAGCAGTCCGACTGGGGAAGCACCTCTATCCCTCCCCTAGAGTTTGTGCTTGCAGCTGTGATGTGTGGCCTCCTCCAGAATCATTGTCATCATATAATTACGCCTTTACCCCTGGAGGGTTAGGCAAAGGTGAATGGACACCCACATTTATATTCGGTCCCACGTAATACTTGGGCGACCAAGCGCAGGGTGCGTCGTAGTAGCGGTCCCGCGCGTCATGCGTTGCAGTCACGTTCACTACCACCACACCATGGAGGCTGTCAGTCTGTCCAATATTAATTCATATTCAATATTAATAGTAAAGCTGAAGAGTTTGTTTGCCTATTTATTTGTCTGAAGGTAAAAAATTGGAGTGAAATTAAGCACTTATACGTTTTGAGATACATAATCGTTGTTTTTTATATTATGGACACGGCGGTATTTCCGCCCAATTGAGCAGTCCGACTGGGGAAGCACCTCCGCCCTACAGAATACCGCGGTTATAATAACTTCGTGTTGTGTTCCCGGCGGTGAGTAGGGTAGCCAGAGCTCACTGGAGAGTTTTTGTGCTGTTATCCCACTGGATAACCAAAGGCTTGTTCTGCTTTGTTCTCTACACTGACGGCACAAAATCTCTGTTCTTACAGGGTCGGCAGCACGGATGTGACTCCACTGGTGTTACACACGTTCATAGGTCATGGTAACCACTTTCCATCAGCCACACGTGCCGCCACTGAGGTGGCCGCGGTGGTGCAGACCGCGCGAGTGTCCTTTTAAATCTTATCTATTCTGGATATTCTATGGTCGATATTATCGATAATGAAACTGTCAAGACTGCCTAATACTTGCCTAATACTACGTGAAGACTTATCGTCAATACTGAAGAAGACCAAGGTTCAGGATCAAATAAATTATTACTACTTCATAAGATGATTGTGTTAAACATACTAGAGTAGTACAAAAATGTTGAGCCTGACACAGCCTTTGTACGATACCGCATAGAAAGAGGAAGCAGTTTAAGTTAATAAAGATATATTTATGTATCTTGTGTTGTCCCGCATGAATTTACATGTAATCCATCCGAAAGCGATGGAACTTGATATCTTCTTCATTCACTTGATAATATATACATTGATGTTGCCTCACTCGTCAGACATTTTGAACTGCATTCAAATATGAAGAGTCTACTCAAAATTTTAAAACAACCTACGTAAACAATTTTCAATGTAAATATCCAATGAACTATAAATAAATACATTTCTTACAATATGTATAACACATACACACTCACAACTCACACGCACATTCAAATACTCACACACACCTACTCACTTATTCACTCACACACTAACACACCAATTCACACACACGCACACACACATATTTGAAACACAGGACGCCTAATTGGGTATTTGACTGACTAGTCAAATTAGTGTCACTCTTTTCTTTGCCGAATTCATTACTAGCTCACGTGTTTTCTTCTTCCTACAGTCTCGGGTCCTTTAAACGGGGGCGTGAAAAAGCATATGATAAGGCTGTTAAGCTGAGTTTCACCATTATAACATGGTATGTGTATGTAATGGTGACGAACCATGCATCTGAGGCTAAGTCTGGACTGTATATCTCTCTGATGTAAAATTTTATTAAATGAGGTACATTTTAAACTGATTATGCAGATGCGGAGGTATTTTTCCAGTTACGTCTAAGGATTGCAATTTGGAGCCCAAGGTCCGCTTATTCTACAAAATTATGACTATGTATAATATAAACGTACTTTTTTTTTACGTGCGCAAAATCCCCACGGATACCTCCCCATCGGAACCGGTGGAAGAGGTTATGTCGGACTCGAACCGACTAAAACGCACGCTGCCTGTGGGTCGTTTTGGTTGCCGAAGGTGAGGTTGACAGGCATATCCCTCGGTTCGTGCCAATAGCGGTGGAGACTCTGGGGAGTTGGGGCAAGGAAGCTAAAAGCCTTATTAAAGAAATCGGACAGAGGCTCATCGAGGCGACCGGTGACACTCGTTGTGGGTCGTTCTTGGTTCAAAGGCTGTCCATTGCCATCCAACATGGCATGTTATTTAATTTTTATTTTACACTTTTTAATTTCATCTACTCCACAAGCTCTTTGATTTGATACCCATATTGAGGGAGTTGAAAAAAAATATGTACTCCGTCATTTTGTAGCGGCGGCCATCTTGGACTGATTTTTTTCAAACATAGCTAAGACTCGCCTGATGGTAAGGTGAAGGCAAAGTCTCAGAGAAGAGGGTCACCATTACTTATGTATACCGTGTTACAATGGTGACACTCAGCTTGACGGCCTCATCATATGCTTTTTCACGCCCCGCTTAATAGAGCCGGAGCTATAGGAAAAAGGAAACACGTGAGCAGCACCTCTGCTTACCCCTTCGGGGTATATAGGCGTGAGTTTATGTTATGTTATTGTTCTGAGCTCACCCGATAACTTTAATACTTACGTGAGTGATGATGATAGTTTAAATATTCGTTTCTGAATTCAATTGTAGCAAACATGGAAAAATACAACTGGCTCGGAATTCGCCTTGGTGGAAGGACCGACCTCGTTTGGATACGGGGCAATTTGAATGCAAACCAATACATTCAGGAGGTTATACACCCCATGGTAATCCCTCATCGACAGCAGTTCGGTCAAGATTTTATGTTCATGCAAGATAATGGTTACAAAATACTTGACGAACGAATTAATAAATAAGCAATGATCAATCAAGTGACATTTCGGCATCGTCATCCTTTTTCTCGGTTTTATTATCTTTAGGTTTCTCTTCTTTCTTCTTATCACCTTCTTCTTTGGACTTGCTCGAATCCGAAGTATTGGATGTCTTTTCAAAGGAATTTCATGACGCATTATGTATGTAATTTTTATGTTTATTTTATTTTAGTGTATTTTAGTAGCTATCTAATAATAGTTTTAGTTTTAATTTTTATTATAAATATAATTTATAATGAATATCAAAAAAAAAAAAAAAGAGACAGATAGCATCTTTGCTATCATATTATCGACTGTAAATTTTTCCATTAGTCGCCTCTTACAACACCCTTCGTGTAAGATGGGGTAGTGACACTTGCATTCTTTCTCCGTACTCACTCAGAAATGACAATTAAATAAGCATATTGAATAAACCACTTTGTGCTTTACCACTATTATTTTTCACTACAAAATAATTAACACAATCCCTTTACAATAACCTTACTATATTTCCGATAAATAAGAATAAGCTGCCCTCATGAATTCATTCAGAGTACACATATATATTTTGAATTGCAGCCAATTAAGGTTTGTACTCACTTCGTTTATTACAATCATATTTATTACATCTGGGCATTTTGATATTGAAGGGAGACAACACACAAAACTAGAAAATTGCCCTATATTTACGCAGCTAATGATAGTAACATCTCTTGTCAATCAGTATTTTTCTTGACAATTTGCTGTGTAATAAGCTACATCCCCACCAATTTTCAGCTAGAGCCTGTAACGCCAGAAATGAATCAAAGTATAAACACTGGCAACCCGGTAGGGGTAGACGTAGACATACGTATGTTAATCAAGAATTTTAAAGGAAGGACATGTCAAGAGTACCCGAAACCGGCGTACCCGGAAAGCATGTTTGAAAACAATTATGAATGGCCATCCTTTGCCCCAGAAATGAGCCAGAGCGAGAGGATAGCGAATAACTTGTAGTTCATTGATTGCACCGGCAATCAAACAGAATAAATCAACTAATTCTATAACAATTTGTCTATATGACAAGTATGAACATCATCATCATCATCATATAACCACGCCTTTATCCCCGGAGGGTTAGGCAGAGGACTCCGGGGGGAGTATGGTTGCAAAGCTGAAACTTAAAGGAATTGACGGAAGGGCACCATTAGGAGCTCAGCAGCACGCGTGCAGGCTGTTTTATTGATGGAATTTCTTTTAATAATATAAGTTATGCAGACGATATGGTGCTGCTGGCCCCCTCTATCAGTGCATTACGAAAGCTACTTGTCATATGTGAGAAGTATGCGGACAAACATGGGAAACTCAAAACAATGAAACATGGTAAATATCCCGTTTATTTTGATACTAATACTGATCTGTTATGAAGTAACATTATTTAGTTCGTTGAAGTCAATCTTTACTTATTTTATTCAAATATTATCGGAGCTATTGTTCACAAGTACATAGTGCGGTTGGCGACCCAAAGCGACCAAACTACTAGATGTATCCCATTCGCTTTTTAATAAATAAAAGTCTAGCGCAGGCTAGGGTTATGGGTGGGAGGGTCGAATAGCAGTTGCTCCCATAAAAACCAAGGTAAACCAGATCAGGAAAGAGAAGAGTCATCACAGTTCATTCATTACCAAACAAGATGGAAGAAACCTTCTAATGTCCCTCTTGAAGAACCCCATATTGTAGGCACATGGGAAAACCACAGCAGGGAGTTCATTCCACATCTTGAGTGTGTGTGGGATGAATTTTCTTCAAAACTGCACAGTGTGCACCAAAGTTTCAATTTTCAAATTATATAATGTATGTAATTTGTTCCACTTCATTTACACGGATGTCATGCATAATCTTTTGTTTTACATGGAGAAATTTCATTACTATTAAATACTAAATACTCCTGTGTGAATGAAGTCTTAGAATAAGTCAAGAAAGTCATGAAAAGAATGTAATAATTTTCCTTAAGTTTGCAACACTCAACAACTGCCAAACCGTCTTGTCAGATATCAATTCCTGGTTTTGATGTAAGTTCTTCGTATATCATTTACGTATACTCAATGATATTATATACAAGATATGTTACGTTCATAGTAACTGACTCGTCAAATCTGATCCGGCAGGCTAAACATGCCCATACAGTGCACAACAGTTGACAATTAGCGTTAAAGTAGTGCGAAAGATGGGATAAGCACGTGAGTAAAAAAGATAGCTATAACTCGGACGATTGCGCTTCTAGTATAGCTTCGAAGCATAGATTAGTTTTGTTGAACAGAAGGGGTATTTCGTTGGTAGGTAAGAAATAAAATTCGATGAAAAAAATATAGGTACGTATTTATTTATTTCGGAAAATGATAATATAAAATTCAAAATGATAATTAAGAAACAAAACGATAATTAAGAAAAAATTAAACGCCTTCGAATAAATTTAATTTATTTCTTTTCTGCCTCTTAGAAAGTTTTTTTATTTCGGGATTATTTTTATGAGCAGAATGAAGCCGAACAGCAGTATATTTTTGTCAATTAATGTTTTAATTAAATTTATGCGATGATTAAAAGACGCACCGTCTTTGTTGCTTTGAATGGTCTAAAAGTGAGTGAAATATGTTGGAGCTTAAAAACTTTTTTAAAATTCGATACTTTAACTTATCAACATCTTCATTATTTACAAAATGAACTCCTTTTTCATTCAAATGAGATTTAATAACACTTTCTGACTGTTAGCAAACGGAAAACAAATCTTCTGATGAATAGCATAAACCTCCCATATCTCTAATTGAAATTAATTTGTGGAACCACAATTTTTCATTAGGGTACAAGGTATCAACACAGGTTTCACATTTTAAAGTATTTGCTAATTTTCTTGCAATCCAACCAGAAATATTTGTTTAGCCGATTCTGAAGAACTTTCGTTACTAAGCATTCCAGCAAGAATATTAGTATTATTTTTAAACTTTCGCGGTGTGAATTCATAATTATACTAAGTATCGGGACTTCTCGCGAATTATATTTTGGAACTTACTATTTCTGCCGACGTTTCGGATGCGTTGCAGCACCCGTGGTCACGACTTGACTAGTCTTCGAGCGTCGAGATGTATGCGGGGAACATTTTTTGAGCGTCTACCCACCATTACACTTATTATGAATGGTTAGGCTGGCGACACACCACACTCACTATGTCAGTTTTTAACGGCACTGTGTTTTTTGGTTTTAGTATCTTAATCACTGGATTCCACGTTCCGGATAGCTTGAATCCATCTTCCCTATCCGAAGCTATCCGGAACGTGGAATCCAGTGATTAAGATACTAAAACCAAAAAACACAGTGCCGTTAAAAACTGACATATTGAGTGTGGTGTGTCGCCAGCCTAACCATTCATAATAAGTGTAATGGTGGGTAGGCGCTCAAAAAATGTTCCCCGCATACATCTCGACGCTCAAAGACTAGTCAAGTCGTGACCACGGGTGCTGCAACGCATCCGAAACGTCGGCAGAAATAGTAAGTTCCAAAATATAATTCGCGAGAAGTCCCGATACTTAGTATAATTATGAATATTAGTATTGTTTTCCGAATTTTTATCACTGGATGTAAGGATATCTACAATATTATCAGTTTCGTGTAAAACAGGAAGTCGTGACGACGAATTAATATTTATGATTCCTGATGATGAGCACGTAAATACAGGAATATTTTCCAAAGGAATACAATTGCCACTAAAAGCACTACGTAACTCTAAATGATTGAAATTTTTTTGTACAATCCATTTAATTGAATGGTGTTCAGATTGTTGTTGTAACCACCTTGGCGTCGAATGATACCAAAAATAATTTCAATATGGTCCTGACTTAATCGATATGTCGCGATATACCTTAATACTGGTGATGGTGATTAATACTGGTGATTACAAACTTTTAAATAACAAATGAAACTGAACAGCAGGTCAATTATTACTTTAGTAGGCAGTAAAGTGAAAATGTCCCATCTGTACTGATAATCTATGCATGCAGTGTTTTATTGTGTCCTTGTCGTACTCATGTCAAAAATATTTTTGTCTCGTTTTTCTGCCGCCATTACTTTAAGAATATTATTAAACTAATTTTATTAGAAAACACTAATAAATCGGTAATATTTTATGTATTTACATGTTATAGGAGATCCCTTGTGTTTTATTAATCTTAGTGTCGTAATTTGTACATTTTTAAAGGCACGCGATGGCATTTTGTTGCAATTTTACTAAGCGCTTACATACGTGACAACTCGGCGTTTGCAAGACATGCACTGAATGCGATACGTCCCAATTGGGACGTTTTCACGTCTTCACCAGGCGCGCTCTAGTAACATATCTGCCTCTTTTTTAGTATGTAATATCATTGCGTATACTGAATATCTTTGCATCTAATAACAGTGTACAGTGTATAAATTACCGTATTGGTATTCTAGTTGTATGAGATATATCGTATTCAAAGGTATCGAGAATCCAATATAATATTGTCACATTTATGCCTCCGCATGTTCCAAGCACACGGGTAATATAAAAAACATGACAAAGAATAATTGAATGTTTTTCGTTTCCAGTATTTAGCAATTTCACGCTCAGTAAATGCAATAATCTACGCCACAGTAGATAATTATTCCAAGTGCCTTCACTCCTAGAGTTACTGAAGCACCTAGGCTTAGGAACGACATCGATAAGGAACCCAATGCAGCTACTGCTGGTTACTCCTTTATACAAAGAGGATCGAGTAGGTTCAGGAACGATAGGTTGCTACCTGTGCCAGTAGACGATAGTGGATATTCTCATCGCCGCGAGCAAGGTGGAGAGCGTGAGAACCCTCACTCCCAGGGCCGCCACAAGCTCCCGCCTTGGCGTCTCCCACGCCGGACACTCGGTGAGCGTGTGCGGACCTGAGTCCTCGCTCGCGTCGCAGTGATGGCACTCGGACGTTGGCTCTTTTGTGCATCCGACGCAGACATACATAACTATAGTAAGTATAAATCCCAGAAAATGGCCCCGCAAAGCAAAGCCCTGCAAAGCGGGGCTCCGTCGACGTACCTATAGTTCACATATAGGTATTTTGTAGTTAATTTTTCGGAATATAATTTGTATACTTATAATAATTATCGTTATGCGTCGTTATGCATAAGTAAACTTAGGCTTTGGGATTTTTCATCAGGTGGTCTATGTGCTTGTCTGCCACCTAAATGGTATAAAAAAAATATTGATGATGTGATGATACTTTCCTAGATCCCAATAGGAATCTAATAGAAATACTAATAGATTCTGACAACATATTGAACAGAAATAATCAAACAATATGCAACAATAACATTCCATTCTATGAGTTTGTTTGACTTTTGAGTTTAGCGTTTTGCTATCAATGCAATTAACTTCATTCATAATTTAATTAACTTTAATTAGAAACTTTAATTGATACTTTAATTAGAAACTTATAGTGTATTTAATACAACTTTTTATTAGATTTTCACATCCTTTTATAAATCAAACATGGATAAGGAAATACAGGTCCCGCCTTTGTTTGAGAATATTGTTGGTGATGTTCCAGTTGGTACTTCTACTCATGAGATAATTAATTTATTATATAACTAGCTGACTCCCAGCAAGCACCGCAATATCTCTTTCAACAATGAATCAATTCACACAAGTGCCAATAACAAAATATAGTTTCACCACAATCGAATGAAAAGAACACACCTACAGGCGAAAGGAAATGAAGTTAAACAATATTTTTCCTAACCTATTTGATTTCTTTTTTGCCCTGATTTCTAAGAGTCTCGACTCGAGCGATGAATTTGAGGCTGAGTGAAATGTGAGTGTTATAGAAGCGACAGTCGCTGGCCTTCCAACCCCAAGAGAAATCCTGCCTGAAGCCTCGTCTGTAGTACAAAAGGTGGCATTATTATCAGGTGAGATTCGACTTGGGTCCCGAAGGTATTTTCCCGGCGCAAAGGAGCGAGATTCACCGCCTTGATCGTGGATACGATGGTCAATTTCTTCGAGATATAAATTGTATAATAGCCTCTCTTTTATCTAGCACCACAGATTAATAAATAGTTACTACGTCTAGCACACAAATCATCTCCTTCGAGATAGTCGATTGTCTTTGCAATGTATTTTATTGGCTGCGTCTATACCGTATATGGTCAAAGTTTTTACGATATGATAAACAGAGTTATCTACAACCAAGAGGTTGTAGACTAGTTTTCAACTGGTTCTTGACTAATTGTCGTATGGTTTTCAACTGACTGAAAAGTCTTTGAACAGTGCGCCCTACCTGTTATGACTTATGGTGCCGAAACGTGGACACTTACAGTGGGGCTGGTACATAGCTTAAAAGCCCCGCAGCGGGCTTTGGAGTGAGCTGTGCTTGCAGTTTCTCTGAAGGATAGAATTCGGAACGAGGTTATCTGACATAGAACTAAACTTACCGACATAGGTCGCAGAATAAGCAAGCTGAAGTGGCAGTGGGGTGGCCACATTTGTCGTAGGACCGATGGCCGTTGGAGCAAACCACAAAGATGTTGGTATGACAAGCGGGACTGACGGTTTATAGCGTCACCTACTAGGCGCGGAAATACCCCGACAAAAGCATACAAATACTTGCACTGAGCGGGAATCGAATCCGTCCACCCTGCGTGTCAGTCGAGGTCACTACCGCCACGTCATGTAGACTGCATACAATATAAACATAACAATATAACATAAACTCACGCCTATATTCCCGAAGGGGTAGGCAGAGGTGCTAGCACCCACATTTCGCCAGTTTATGTTTAGGTCCCAATGTAATAGGTGGCGAGCCTATTGCCATTAACCGGGCACTTATAAACCTGCGATAAATACACACATAACTTCGAAAAGCATCTAAAAGTCATTGGTGTGTGCCATGGTAAACCTGGGATCGAACACGAGACCTCGTCTCAGCAGTCCATTACCCATACTACTAGGCAACCAATATAAAGGCTCATAAAAATTTAATTTTACATACTTTCTTAATACCTTTCGGATAAGTTTAACTTTTGTTTTCACGATATTCAATGAAGCCTACAACACAATGTTGGAAATAATTAAAGCATTAAGTTCGTACAAAAGCTGTTTGCAATCCACATTCAGTTGTCCCAAACATAAATAAAATAATAAAAATAAAATAGTTTATTTGCATTATACATGGGGTGTTAAAAAATGTCGACGGTGCTTAATTGGTTTTTGGTCTGTTGCTATAATAATATATCGTCCGAATGTTTTTAGAGCAGAAATCGTCCGAATCGATCTTGCTCTAACATTAAAGGTTAAGCTTTCTAACTAAAAGCTCCAAATTCCACGACTGAGTGTTTTTATTGACCTATATTAACTATACTGTTCGATTTAGGGATCATTTGGTCACTTACTGAGTACGTACTTACATAAAGTTTTTATTGTAGCGAATATTGGAATATAATCATTTCTAGTATTTAGGTATATTTTGAGGTGGTAGGACACGACGGTATTTCCGTCCGAATTGAGCAGTCCGACTGGGGAAGTACCTCCACCCTACAATATGGGGTTCTTCAAGAGGGGCATCAGAAGGTTTCTTCATGGTCGACAGCGCGAGTGTGACACCCCTGGTGTTGCATACGTCCATAGGCCACGGTAACCGCTTCCCATCAGGTGGGCCGTGTGCTTGTCTGTCAACTAAGAGGTATAAAAAAAAATATAAAAAAATACCACGGCTATAATAACCTCGTGTTGTGTTCCCGGTGGTGAGTAGGGTAGCCAGAGCTCACTGAAGAATTTTTGTGCTGTCAGTGGGAAGACCAAAGGCTTGTCCTGATTTTGTGTTCTGCACTGAGGGCACATAAAATCTCTGTTCTTACGGCAGCACGGATGTGACTCCACTGGTGTTACACACGTTCATAAGTCACGGTAACCACTTTCCATCAGGTGGGCCGTGTGCTTGTTGTTGTATAAAGTTGTATAAAAAAAAGAAAATTATTTGATGTATTTTAGACTGCCATATAAGCAAGCAAGCTGTTAAGCAATGCAAACATTTTTCATTATTAGATAGATAGATAGATAGATAGATAATACTTTATTGTACACCAACATTCACAACTGAGACAAGTAGGTAACATGCATATATAGTTTAATGTACAAAGGGCGGCCTTATCGCTGAAGCGATTTCTTCCAGGCAACCTTGAGATGGACAGTAATGTGACAAGACAAATGATATATGGTGTAGTTATCATATAAAACTAAATAAAAGGTGTACTACACAGATGGCACAGAAACTCTCTATTTATACAGGGTCGCCAGCATGAGTGTGTCTCCTCTCTACAAGTCCATAGGCCACGGTAACCACTTTCCATCTGGTGGGCCGTATAAATTGTATAAATAAAGCAGAGAAATTAGCTAACCGTTTTCTTTACCCTTACATACTTCACGAGCTTCCTATGCAGTCATTATACATTTTGGTACCGGTAGCGAATTTGATTAACTGTGTCTCAGAAGCTACGTGACATGCACCGGTAACACCAAGACCCTTATAGCACACGTACGTATATCGTTCAAGAGGTAGGCAGAGATGTATGATGTCCCTCGTACTAGGAAGTGAGGTTATTATCCTTATTACCACTTGAGGCCCGATTCAAGCGGTTCGGTGACTCTTTCCTTTGTCGCACCATTAAGGCCTGGAATAAATTACCAGCTCACGTGTTTCCTTCTTTCTACAGTCCCGGGTCCTTTAAGCGGGGCGTAAAAAAGCATATGATGAGGCCATGGTACAGCTTATCAAAATTCATCATTTCCTCATTGCTTGAAAAACAAATGCAATTGATACGAAATACCTACCAATTAATCGCGAGGTGAACACCCAAACTTCCGTTCGGGACAAGAAACACTACTTAATTAGAAAACATGGAGTTTCAGGACTACATATTAACTTTAATTTAGAAATGTGATTAGTGGCAAGTAGCTCTTATGTCACCCTAAGACTACGTATTCTGCTATCCAGAAGGCCAATTCTCGTTATTTATATCTGTCAAAATTCAGACTCAATCTATTGTCAATCTCCCAAATGTCAAAAATGGTAACGGGTTCACCGTCTCAAAAATCTGTAAGTATATCGTTTGCTTTAAGACCACTTGAAAATTTGCACACACATTGTTGAATATGTGGGCTTTTAAATAAAATTAGGTACTATAAATGAATATTTTTGTTAATTACGCGCACTTGATACAATCGTCATATGGCTCTGCGTCGGCCATTTGACCCGGTCGCACACGATTTAGAAGCTAGTTTTCGTTTGACGCGATTCGCGGACCTGAAAGGAAGGAGCTGTAAAGTTCCCCAAGATGTGTTGGGAAAATTGGTGGAATCCCTACAACAGGACTGTTCCAGAGATTAGCGCGTTCAAACAAACAAACAAACAAAAAAACTCTGCAGCTTTATAATATTAGTATAGATAATCTGTGCTATTATAGCTCTGTACTGCCAGGCTCTGTATCCCCGCTAGAGCACGGTAAGCCGTCGGTACCAGTTGCCAAACAAACATCTATCAACATAATTAGGAAGACAAGACAGTTTAACTCTGATAACAGACAGTGCAAGCTCAGTTCTTCTCACATAGATATGGACGGTCCCCCGATGCCTATTTACATTTCGGACTTCTTACCACCCCTAACTCAGCACAACTTCTATCTGGCTAGAAAATTTGCAAAGGAACATAATTATATGTACACCCTACTCACCACCGAGAACACAACATGAGGTTATTATAGCCGTGGTATTCTGTAGGGTGGAGATATTTCCCCAGTCGGACTGCTCAATTCGGACGGGAATACCGTCGTGTCGTGTCGTGCTTGTCTGTCACCTAAGTGGCATAAAAATAAACTTTATAACTCTATTGGAAAATATTTCCCTCAAAGAGTCTAAACAATTTTAGGCACTAAACTGAATAAAAGGTGCACCATAAAAATAATCTTTGAACTCATAATAGCCGAGACGCTTTGAAGAATAATAGCTTTGTTACAACATAGTGTAACAACGCAGTTTTTAAAATACATCGTGAGATACTTTATTAACACTGTTTTAATCGTTGGGTGAATCGAAAGGTCTCGGGTCCAAATCATAGTCATAACTCTATCAACAAGAACTCACATCTGTCACAAGCAAATTTAGTTAAGCTAGTGGGGTTAGGGGGGAAATTTATAAACTCGATTTCTTCACAATACCTTACCTTCCCTTTTGGCCGCGTGGTTTCCGACAGAGTAGAGTTAGGGCCAGCCTAATTACCTACCTAATATGTGTTAAAACTTTAATTTAGTCAGTTTTCGATTCCAGCAAGTAAGTCGATACTATACTAATTATATACTAGGCCATGTATTACATAAAAAGAACTGGAAATATAAGCTTTCGGTAAACGTAACGTGGTCTCCACCCACGTAGATTTGCTGTGCTATTATATGTATTATACACATAAACACATACACATAAACTTGCCTCTTCGATCATTAGCTGTTAGAAAACGCATCAAAATTAATTGAGTAGTTTTTAAGATCTTTTTTTTATTTATTTATTAGGCTTTCAACATTGAGTACACCATTTTACCAACAACTATATGCAATTTAGAAAAAGCTAAAATAATCTATCAATTAAGAATTTGAATGTATTAACAGCCCATCGCCGTAGCCCTCACCACATTTTTATATTTTTTATCAAGATTTAAAATATTCCCGACGGCAGCACTCCCGTATAAATAAACGGTAGGTACTCGACAAAACATGTACGCAAAGCGCTCTTCATCACATGCGCCCGTTTAAAATTGTCCAAAGCTCACCTCGGAGTCTGGAGTATGCTTTACCGGTCTAACTGCGGATTTGGCTGAACTTCGAATTTTCTGTAAAGTGACTACCATCTGACCTCCACAATCGAATGATGATATCGAAGTATTGCAGTTACACCAGTTATTGGGTTTTTTAGGGCTCCAATTACCCGTAACGACGCCATGAGTCCGGGTAGGAGAAGGCGTGAAAAAAGAGGTGATTACCGCCGCAGCTGGGCCCCTGTACTATACCGCGGGCGGCCAGCGGCACCACCGTTTCTACAGGTCTCCCTGTTCGGTGCATCGCCCCTCACCATCCCCACAAGACTACGCCAAGACCCACTGGTCCCACTATAATTAAACATTATATTTTAAGAATTTGTGTATTAGGTGCAATAGTAGGTGCATAGTTAAAACGTATAGGTGACTAAGTAAGCACTAAGTTATTGATTGTTAACTTCTTTACTTGTAAATTCCAGGCTTACATCGCCCGGCTCCCAGTATGACCGACGAAAAGGATTTAATAAAGAACTACAACAGTACATTGTGACGTCTTTTCATTCGCTTGCTTGCAATTACACAGCTTGATTTTTACCCGACTAAAGGCAAAGGAGGGTTATAATTTTGACAGGCTATGCATGTATGTATACTACTTAGTCTAACAAAAATACATTCAAGGAAA
Organism: Eilema griseolum; assembly: GCA_963662185.1. NCBI lineage: Eukaryota > Metazoa > Arthropoda > Insecta > Lepidoptera > Erebidae > Eilema > Eilema griseolum. Next base: position 12,949,170 of record OY759251.1, read on the forward strand.
AAGTGGCAATGACGCGAATGCGACAACGACTATCCTTGATAAATTTTTTATACTACTTAGGTGGCAGACAAGCGCACGGCCCACCTGATAGAAAGTGGTTACCGTAGCCTATGGACGTGTGTAACACTAGAGAAGTCACACTCGCGCTCCCGACCCTGTAAGCACAGAGTTTCTGTGCCGTCAGTGTGGAGGACAAAGCAGGACAAGCCTTTAGTCATCCCACTGACAGCACAAATTCTCCAGTGAGCTCTGGCTACCCTACTCACCGCTGGGAACGGAACTTACGATTTAATAATCGGCCATTTATATAGAAGTCGAAGCGGTTATAAGCCTTTCTTGATCAACGGACCTTCGAAATAAAGCTTCAATAAGTGCTACGGTTTTCAGTAAAATTTGCTCAAGACTTAAAGTAAAAGTACAACTAAGTACTCAGATTTCACAAGGGTCGGTGAAATGGCTATATAACAGACTGATTATTATTTATTAGAAATCGCGACAAGTACAAAAGTAAACTTTATATGAGTAACAACAGTGGCATGCACACATAAACGGATATGTAAGTACGAGGTTACTGGATGAAGTCAACTCCTATGCTAAATGCTCAGAATGCGTGCGGCGCGCTCACCGCGCCGGGGCGCCTCCTCTCCGCGTGTGCTACGTGGGGGTGTGGCTGTACTCACGCAGTGCGACGTGCGCGGCGAGGTCGGGCGCGAAGTTCCGGTGCGGCGCGCTCACCGCGCCGGGTGTTAAATTCACCTCTGCTAATAACCCTCCGGGGATAAAGGCGTGATTATATATATGAATGAATGGTTTTTTTTTTGTACGAAACCATAATACAATTTTTTTTTAAATTTCAAGCGACTACATTACATAAAATTAGAAGCCACTGGAAAGTTTTTGTGGTAAGACCAAAGGCTTGTCCGGTTATTTAACTTCATGAAGCAGTGCCCCATTCCAAGTCGTAATGCTGCAGGCTGTCAGGATTAGTCCTAAGAGCTTTCTTGTAAAAAGCTAATGCTCCTCTATAGTCTTTTCGGTTAAACGCAATACAAGCTTTACCAAGCAATGAAGGTACATTATTAGGTGACTGATTGAGCACAAAGTTAAATTGTGCATCAGCTTGCTCCATTTTATCACCTTCAAGTAGACAGAAGTAGGCTCGACCGAGCAGATGATTCTGAAAGGTACAGTTACAATTTAAATCAATAAAAGGGTATTAACATTATTGTTTAGTACCTACCTATTTTGTGATAATCTTCTATACTATTATATAATTGTAAAGTGATTGTGTTTAACATTTGAGATATTTAAAAAAAAACTTGCAATACAAAACGTTATGACTATCACACAAAAAGTACTTAATGGATTTAAAAAAAAACAGAAGGAAGAATGAGTGAGTGAATGATATTCGGATTATTATGTCAATTGTTCGCATTTCAAGGTAAATGATAGTATTCAGCCGTATCATTTGAAGTCCTAATAAGGGATAATGTTATGATTTGTTCCATTTTATAGCGTCGTCACAAATATAATAAGTCTTAATTCTGAACTTGTTAGCACTAGAATGCGAGGTTGTAGCCCCCAACAATTACAGGATCAATACAGTGAGGTTGCTCCGCGAAGCCTGTGAAGTCCCCAGTAAGCTTGGTCGTTTCTGGGTGGAGCTAGGCTTGCAGCTCTAGCCAGTAACTTTGCGCGCACAATGGCTTAAAAGGGAAGCTAAGTGCGGAAGCCATCCATTAGTTGAATAACCACTTCAACGTTTCAGCGTTCGTCACAGATACATCGATTCCATTACAGAACTTGTAGAGCCTGTTTCTGCTGCGCACGCGCAGAGAAGGCTAGCTCAACAAAGGCGCATGTACACTTATTAGCACTACAATTGCTGTTGCCCCTGGAAACATAATACTAGACACCTTTTCCGTGTTTGTGTATGTACTGATACCTACTTAATTAAGGAGATACAAGACAAGTAAGGGCCTTATCATACTAGCGGTTTCGGGGCGGAGCATCCAAAATGGATTCCGACGAGGAAACATTGTTGTTGGCTTTGTTAATGCGAAGACGCCGGAGACGGAAACGAAAGCATCGACCAATTTGGGAAGACCCGTTATCAATTAATCTAATGGAAGAGAGTGATTACTGTGTGTTATATTGCAAACGATTAAACGAATCCATTTTGTTACTGAGTGTATTGTCAGTATATCGTAAACTCATTGCAAATCCGCGGCGTCTCCAATGCGCAACCGCGGCGTCTCCGCTCCGCCTTGAACCCTTTAAGTCTGATAAGGCCCTAAGGTGCTTAATTAAGCACTTAATTCACTAAATGCAAAAAAAAAAAACCTACGTGTTAACATAATTCCAAACCAATATTTGCTGTGGTCATCATCCTTTGAGCCTTTTCCCTACTCAGTTCGGCCTTCGAGTCTAACTATCATTTTTTTTTTTTTTTTTTTTTTTTTTATATAGGACACGTCAATTGGACTTCGCCTTGCCTGATGGTAAGCTGAAGGCAAAATCCCAGAAAAGAGGGTCACCATTACTTACACATACCGTGTGACAATGGTGACACTCAGCTTGACGGCCTTATCATATGCTTTTTCACGCCCCGCTTAAAGGACCCGGGACTGTAGGAAGAAGGAAACACGTGAGCTGGTAATGAATTCCAGGCCTTAATGGTGCGACAGAGGAAAGAGTCTCCGAACCGCTTGGTTCTTGATCGGATGTTTTGCACCGTGTGCGGATGACATCTAAGACCTGCACGCGTTGTCCTGTGTAGGAAAGGGGAGGGTGGGACTAATTGGAAGAGCTCATCAGAACACTCCCCATGGTACAGACGGTAAAATACAGCCATGGACGCAACATCTCTACGCAGCTGTAAAGGTTCTAGGGTGTTCGTGATCTCGGGATTCCCAATGATGCGGATCGCACGTCGCTGCAACCTGTCGAGAGCATCTAGTAAGTACTTTGCTGAACCATCCCAGAGATGCGAGCAGTACTCCACACAGGAGCGAATTTGTGTCTTGTATAGAAGACACCGCTGCTCCGGCGTGAAAAATCGTCTCACTCTGTTCAGGACTCCGAGTTTTCGTGAGGCTGTTTTGATGATGCTTTCGATGTAGTTTTTGTTATTCAGGTTGCAGCGAACATCCATACCTAGGATATTGAGATTGTCCTGCAGCGGCAGTGGCGTGCTCTGAAGAGTGGGGAGGGGAAGGAAAGAAGATACTTTTGCTGTAAACGCACATGCCTGCGTCTTCTTGGCATTGAACTCAACCAGGTTCTCAGAGCCCCATTGAGAAATGTGATTCAGGACCCCGTCAAGCTCAGTGACAAGAAGCTGCCTTTTCTCTGCGATATCTGACTGCTTGGCCGCTGGATGTCCATGATAACTCCCATGTAAAGTGCTATCGTCTGCATAACAATGAACATTGCCGGTAGACAGCATGTCGTTGATATGCAGAAGAAAGAGAGTGGGTGATAAGACGGACCCCTGGGGCACGCCAGCATTAACCTGCAGAAATTCTGAAGCTCGTCCGTCACAAAGGACGCGAATACGGCGCCCCTGCAGGAAGCTAGCAACCCAGTTGCACAGCCTAGAAGGCAGACCAAAGGCAGGTAGCTTAGAAAGAAGCGATTTGTGCCAGACTCTATCGAAAGCTTTGGCGATGTCAAGACTAATTGCCAGTGACTCGCCGTGCTTGTCCATAGCCTCACCCCAAAGATGGGTAACGTATGCTAGAAGATCACCCGTTGACCGTTTCGGTCTGAAGCCATATTGCCGGTCATTAATTAAGGAGTGATCCTCTAGGTGCCGCATGAGCTGTTTGTTAATTATGTGCTCAAACACTTTGCACAGCACTGAGGTGACGGCTATGGGTCGATAGTTGGCTGGCTCCGAGCGATCCCCCTTCTTGGGAATCGGCTGAACATTCGCCTCTTTCCAAGGCAAAGGCACTGTACCCGAACTGTAGGATAGCCGGTACAGGCGCGTAAGCATTGGAGACAACTCCGCTGCACATTTTTTCAAAACTACCGCTGGAATACCATCCGGACCACTGGCTTTCCGGACATCGAGTGATTGCAGCACTGCACGGACATCGCGTTGCCTGATATGGATATCAGGCATCGCGTGGTCACTGTCGGGTAGTGTTGGTGGCTGCGTACCACAATCATCGATTCGGGAGTTGGCCGCAAAGAGATTAGCCAGCAGATTTGCCTTCTCTTGCGACTCATGGGCCAGGGATCCATCAGGGTTACGCAGCGGAGGCAGCGAAGGCTGACAGAAGTTGGCTTGCACGGCTTTAGCCAGTCGCCAGTAGCCACGGCTTCCCGTGGGATGCATCACTAGCTCTTGACCAAGCCGCGCTATGCGCAGGGCATCCGCTCTGACATAGGCCCTTCTACGGACCTTTGTGGCTCTGTTGTACGCTGCCTTGAAGTGGCCCAGATTGGGATGGCGCGTGGCGCGCGCCCTTACCCAAGCGCGGTACGCAGACTGTTTTTGTTCAACAGCTTCCGCGCACTCGCGCCCGAACCAAGGGCGCACCCCGCGGTCACCGGTGACATCGGTGTATGAGATATAGTATTCCATACCCAGACCGATCTCACCGGCGACAGCAGTAGCACAATCCGATGGGTTCTTACCTTCAAAGCAGCGCTCAACCCACGGGATGGACGCAAAATAGTCACGAAGTCCATCCCAGTCCGCTGACGAGTAGTGCCAGAGACGCCGCTTCCCCTGCACGGGTCGTGGGGGCGCCATAATAGGCACCGTGGAACAGACCAGGCAGTGGTCAGAGTTGCCTAACGCGGCTCGCACCGATACACTGTACCGGTCCGGATCACTCGTCAGCAGAAGGTCTAGCAGAGAAGGTGCTTGGCCCGACCTTCTTGGTATCCTAGTGACCTCGTGCACCAATTGGGTCAGGCCGTGCGCCAGAGCAAATGCGTGGGCGGCTCTTCCCGCATGGTCTGTTTTGGAGGAGCCCAACCAGATCTCGTGGTGGGCGTTAAAATCCCCCAAAAATACCATTTCGGCATTCGGAAATCGCTCCTGCGCATCATCTGCCGCCTGACTCAGATATTCAAAGAGTCGAGTTGTCTCAGCATCTCCTGTATGGGAACGGTAGAGGCACACATAGATCTGACTCGTAGGGCCATGGTCTACGTGTACCCAAAGGACGGAGAAGGATGGGTCCTCTAGGCAGCGCAAACGGCGACAGCAAACATCCGCCCTAACAAACACGCACACCCCGGCTTTTGCACGAAAACTTTCCTCAAGAACATAGCCAGGGTAGAGCAAGTAGGTCGTGTCGTCAGGGCGGTGTATTTGCGTCTCCGTTAGAAAAAACATGGCAGGTTTCGCCGTCTCTAGGTGTTGGTGGACGGCGTTGAGGTTTGCATGGAGCCCACAGATGTTAGTGGACTCCACCTCAAATAGCAAGCTTTTGGGAGTGTGACGAGCCGCTGTGTTGCCTTTTTCTATAAATTGCGCTGCCATGAGTTTGGGTGGGAGAAGGCGTGAAAAAAAGAAGTGATTGCCGCCGCAGCACCGTGTGACAAAGCGCGGGATATTGGTTTTATCTATGAATGTGAGGCATGGCGAGAGCCGACGCGCCGAACGGAAGGGCCCCCGTACCCCCCCGAGTATGGTCGCCGGGCTCCCAAATCCGGTCACCAACCGGCACGACGAACCATATCGGGATTATGCGCGGCCTGGTGAGGCAGCCTCCCAAGGTGGTTAACCCCAGTTGGGCCCCTGTACTATACCGCGGGCGGCCAGCGGCACCACCGTTTCTACAGGTCTCCCTGTTCGGCGCATCGCCCCGCGCCATCCCCACTAGACTACGCCAAGACCCACTGGTCCCACTAGTGCTGCGACAACCACCACCTCTGCCCGGCTATGCACATGCTGACCCCTGAACACAATCCAACCGAGATTGAATTGCTATGGAGGGTTTTTCGCAATAGTGCACGGTGGTACCTACCCGGTCGAAACTTGAGACAAATTTGTGCCACCAAGTTTTGCGACTATTCTTCGATAAATTCCATGAAACCTGACCACCACAACATTATTGAGAAGTAAGGCTATCATTACAAATCTGCGGATAATTTAATAACATAATTTATGTTGGTAAAATATCGCTTTATCCCAACACGAATAGGCCCTGGTTTCGGAGAGGCCTATGTCCAGCAGTGGTGGGCAATTTATTATTTTGTAAAGAATTTAGAACCAAAATTACTAATATTCCCTCTAACCCCTCCAGCTAAGCTAAATTGCTTGTGTAAGGAGTGGGAGGACTCGAGCCCGAGACCTTTCACTCACCTACCAACGCTATTGATGATACATTTGATTGAGGAAGTAGGTACTTACTTAGATACCTTCGCGAATTCAAATCGGCTTAAAATAGCGGCATGCTGTGTTTACTCTTCTCATTTTCCGATTCTTCTTTCTTTTCATTTCTACAGAAGACACATAAGCTATAGATACTTCTCTGATATGTTCATATTCATAGGTCGCGGTCATCACGGGCAGTGTGCTGGCTGGAGTGCGAGGGATATGCCTCAGATATCAAATCTCACCTCCGACAACTTGCGCTCCACTCAGTCGGCGTGCGTTTTAGTTGGTTCAAGTTTTTTTTTCTACCACTTAGGTGGCAGACAAGCACACGGCCCACCTGATGGGAAGTGGTTACCGTGGCCTATGGACGTGTGTAACACCAGGGGTCTGGGTGTTTCTATATATAATATGTATGTATTTACAAAAAAAAAAAGTATTTAAGTATGTTTATCCGTATTCTAGATTCCATAACACAAGCTAGTAAAACTATGCTTACCATGGGTCTAGATAGCGTTGTGTAGAATGTTGTAACCTCTCATGGGTACTCCCCAAATTCATTACCACATGTTGACATAAATGACGAGAGGTAATTAACAGAATTCTGTAGAGAATTACGCATTAAGTAAATACCTATCTAAACTGTGTGAACGTGATGTGTATTATGAGGTCATAGTTATTACAAATCCTAATTACCGGTTTGTTATACAATGAATTATGTTTACAACTAGACTTTTTTTTTTTACGTGCGCGAAATCCCCACGGATACCTCCCCACCGGAGCCGGTGGAGGAGGTTATGTCGGACTCGAACCGACTAAAACGCACACCGCCTGTGGGTCGTTTTACCTCGCCTGCCAGAATTGGAAACGTTCCTTAGTGGGTACAGTCCACAACGCTGGTTTCTTCATAGCGATTCCCCTCACGGGACTTATCTCAGACAAATATGGCCGCCGTCCAGCTGTCATATTCGCTGCAGTTTCAAATGGCGTCTTCGGCGTCATTCGGGCGTTGTCAAATATTATGAAAACTATTTATACTGTAGATTGATGGCACTTGGTGGAATTTGTTGTTACACATATTGAGAACTCACTTGTACTTTTCCACAGTATTTTTATTTGTTATTAAGTTTCGGGATGCTGTAAGGCGAATCCGGTCAGGTCTCATCATCATCATCATGTCAGCCACACATAGTCCGGTTTACAATAAAGAATTATTTATCTATCTATCCTAATAAATGGTTCAAAAGCAGCTTAACAAATGGTTCAAATGTAGCTTAATAAATGGTTCAAATGTAGCTTAATAAAGGGTTCAAATGTAGCCTAATAAATGGCACAAAAGCAATCTAATAAATGATTCGAAAATGAGATACACGAAGCATTCATCGAGCCTGGCGCCTTAGGCTGTAGGGGGTCCCCAACCCATGTATTTGAAAGGTTATGAAAGGAACGCTAGAAGAGTTACTTATGATACATCATTCGGGACAGGGTGTCATTTGCGGTTGAAATCTCGAAGCCACCTGTTGAACCCGAGACCTCGTCTCAGCAGTCTATTACCCATATTGATGGGGTTCATTGCCTTTAATAATAAATTTAATAAGTCCGTAGTAGCACTTGTGATTGAGTTCAATAAATAAATTGTGCATTAATGAATATATTACGCTTTAATAATAAAGTTAAGTAGAGCGTAGTATGTTCTTTCCATACAAAATAATGCTTTGACAATGGCAGTGGTCACTTAAAACGATAAAGTGTTTAGATCTTCAGTATACAATATTTGTGTTTGTTTTGTGAGCATGTTCAAATATAAAGGGTTTAATTCAACTATAGCCGATAGTTCCCTAAGAAGCCTCTCAGTCTAACCAGTCTAACTTAGGATAGGACGTAGGTACTAGAGCTAAACTAGAGATTAAACATGTATTGAAGCGATTCTTTTTTGGATTTTTGTAAACATATACCATTTCAATAAGGATGTTTGCTTAGCCGTGATTAGGTACGTGTCGCCATTCTGCGCCGGTACACCTACATTATAATATTAAGCTACCTACATTTATTTCTTATATTCTACTTTGTGATTCTAGTGATTATTTTTTGTAACCTGTATTACTTATTGAAAAATAACTCGTTGCATTTGCTACAAACCTCAGTGGTTTCTAAATGCACTGTAAATAATTATGTATATATGATGTTTTTAAGGTGATAAATAAATAAAATAAAAATAATAAAAAATAATTATTTAGCTACCGCCGTACTTGCGTATAAAGCTTGCTCGAATAGTAAGGGCGAATAGTAAGCCCAGATTATTCGAGCATTTTCGAGTCGAGTCGACCAAGTGTGAATGCTCCATGAATGGTGCAGTGATCATCTATGAACAAAACTGTTCTGTAACACCAACCATCACGGTGTATTTTCGTGTGACACCATCAAAAACCCTTAAAAAATAGAGATGCTTATTATTTTATAAGTAGGTATCCATCCTAAGTCAACAAAATATTAGATTTAAGTTTGAACAACATTTTTACGAATTTAACGTCTTACCATTTAGCTTAAGTACCTACTGCACCATACATATTCACTAAGATTATGAAACCTATTGTTCGGTTACTACGCTCGGCTGGCCTGATATCTATTAATTATTTAGATGATTATTGGTTAATGGGACAGTCATACGACTACTCTTATATACCCTTTGCATACGACAAATGCTTGTACAATACTGTACTAAGAAATAAATAAATAAAATAAATATCATTTGTTTCTCTCGATAATGGTTTAAGTAATGCTTTGATCACACCCACCGAGTGGAGAGGCGAGACAGTGCTTTCGGCCGACTGCACGTACATCGCACGTGGCCGATTGCACGTAATTGCACTCGGCCGACTGCACGTAATTGCACTCGGCTTAATGCACTGTGAATTATTATCACAATTATTTTTTTCATTGGTTTTTACATAAATATTCTGTAAAAAAAGCATACAGGCTGGTGTATACAAATGTTTATTTTTTAATTCATTTATTTGTGACAACACTGTTTCCCGCGGCCTGCGTTTTGTTATTAGTCTAGGAGTTAGACACAACGGCTTCCACTACCAAGTTATCTCCCCTTCTAGCAGAACGTACACCACACTGTACAGCAGTTGTTTTGTTCCTCAGGTGACTTATTCATCCCATACTATGTCATGAATAATAACTTCAAATATGGCCTTTGTGTTTTGTGAGAAATAGACTACTGCACCTTCAGTTTGCTTATTCTACGACCTATGTCGGTAACTTTAGTTCTCTGTCGGATAACCTCGTTCCGAATTCTATTCTTCAGAGAAACTCCAAGCTTAGATCGCTCCATAGCAATATTTTAGATCTAAATTATTGGGCATAATCATTAATACATCATTATTAAAATGATCTAATTTACGTTTCTGAGGGAAAACTTTTAAAAGTGTTTGATTGTGCGGTTTCTCTGAGGCATTCCCACCTCCTTCCCGTGGCCCTACCAACCATCTTGCTTATAACGGGCCGAATCTTGGGAGATGCCTTGGGAGATACTGGCGTCTGCTTTCTTTCAGGCGCGCATTTCTTGACTTCCTACAAATTTATGTGCCCCACCATTTTCGCTCTCTCTCCTTTCTGGGGCAGCACGCCACACTAACAGGCTTCGTCGCCGTTAGAGACCTCACGAGCTTTGCAAGCAGCGGTGCGAGGGATATGCCTGTCAACCGTACCTTCGGCAACCAACCCACAGGCATGGAGGTTTGGTTAACTTCAAGGATACCACAGACTCCGCAAAAAAATGCCATGTAATTTTAAACTTAGCTGTTATGTTGTTAAATTCCAAATTTAATTGGAATCTTTTAGAGTGAATGACAAATAGGTAAATTTTGTACTTTATTTCTATAGCAATAGAGTGTAACATTTAATGGCATTTTTGCAGTGTCAGTGATAAACAATACTGCCGTCCTTACGTAAAGTGCAATAACTAGGAAAAAGTAGTTTTCGAGAAAAACGCGGTTAAAGATTTATTTTTTGATTTGTTTGTATCTCCATCACTAAACATGGTATTGACTTGAAACTTTTACCACTGTTAGATAAAAATGTAAAGAATATTATGTAGTACTTAATATTTGTAAATATATTTATTTTCGATATTAAAAAACAATAAAACTACTTATGATTAGTATTATTAGTATGTAAAAAGAAAGTTTACTAGTTATTACCGCAATAACTACGGCACTTGTTGCACTAATAATTAGGAAACTTATATAATACATTGTTGATAAACAAATGATAATGATTTATGAACTGTTTCCCAACCAGAAGTGCATAAAGTGACTTATTTATTGCTGTTTTCATTAGTAAGAAGTAAGTTTGAAAGTACAAATGAACAATTTGTACCCAAGTAATAATTGTTTCTTTGTACTCATACTAGATCAATTTCAGTATTTTCTTATGAAAGATTTGTTTGTGAACTAAGAATTTAAAAATAATAAACCTTTCAGACTAGATCAATTTCGGTATTTTCTTATGAAAGATTTGTTACATTTAGTGGTAACATAAGAACAAAATAAAATCTCTCTTATACCGTGCTTTGCTAAAAAAAACTGTCTTCATGAATCATCTGAGTTCAGATGTCTTTAAAATAATGTTAGGTTATGATATAAGTTAATAAGGAAGGAAATAGTCATTTCTTTTACAACCTTTCGATAGGTTTCCAATGAAATCGATATACTGGGATGTTTATCCGTAGAGCACTGATGCATCATTGTGACACTGATGTCACTAGACAGATAAAGTTTATTAGTAGCATACTCGCGACGGTAATGTGAAAATATTGGATTAATGCTTTGTATATGGTCCTTCATTATATTTTTATCTTTAAGATTCTTATGACGACATGATCCTCTTTTGTCCACTTGGTCATCAATTTCTTCACTGAGTGACTGAACATGACTATTATTTTGTGGGTTGTAACCAAGTGTAGTTAAGAAATAAGTTTTGCAAACGTTAATTTTTTCATTGTTGATTTGAAAATGATAGTAATATGCAACGTCTCTCTTATTCTTATCTGCCTTTGTACTTCTTGTTTTTATTTTCTTTGGTTCAACCATTTCTTTCATGAACACACCTCTAGCCTCCCAATTGAAATTTACATACTGATCATGTATGTCTCTACTAGCATCTTCAGCAATCTTAGTTGTGCACTTTTAGCGACATTTATCATTACACGGTGGTTTCAATGAAAGCTTTTCTTCGGCATCTTCTTTTTTATGTTTTACGTTCAGGGAGGGGTTCATGTCCTTTTACATTCTCAGTAATTACAGATGCCTCCACTTCGCTATTTTCACATTGAATCCCGCTATGTTAAATCTCTTCACATTCAGATTCTACACAATCAGTTTCTACACGATCAGTCTCTTCACATACTCTCTTTTTACGTGTATCCCTTTTTCCATTCTCAGTAATTGCAGATGCCTCCACTTCGCTATTTTCACATTGAATCCCGTTATGTTAAATCTCTTCACATTCAGATTCTAAACAATCAGTTTCTTCACATTCAGTTTCTACACGATCAGTCTCTTCACATACTCTCTCTTTACGTGTACTTATCCCTTTTTAATCGAGCATATTTTGAATATAATTTATATAAATAAGGGGTGAATTTAAACAATTATCTATAAAATCTGGGTAATCAGATCAGATCAGATCTTCGTCCTTGACACTATCATCGGAATCTTCAAAATAATGTATAGATCGGTTCATGGTTTCCTTTTCTTCATGGGATGATAGAAGGGTTTCATAGCACATAAAAGTATATAAGAGTCTCTTCACACTCGTAAATATATTTAACTCCCCTCGTACCCCTCTCGACCCCTGTTACTAGTTATAACCGCAATAAATAGTAATTTTATTGCTATTAGTTTCACGGAAATATACAAAATTCTCCTACTCTTCCTAAAAATAACTGTAATATATCTGATTGTTACATAAATTTCTTTATGATGATGAATAAGATTCCTTATGATAACCGCAATAAATCAACTCTTGTTGCGCTAATAACTAGTAAATGAAGATACAAATAACTAAATAGTGCAAATTATAAATGCAATAACTATAATAATTGCGCTCATTAATAGTAAAGTAACTTAATATCGTACGAAATTTATTCCTATCTATAGTTAGGTCGGTCTTACTAAGTAAACCATGGAGCAGAGATATAGATATTGCGGTAATGTTTAGTATTAAAACAGTCTCCGTCATAGATACGTTAAAACTGTCTAAAGCGAATATATAGATCTTGTTCTGCTGATTCCGAATATGTATTTAACTCATTTCGCGCCAAAACACGAGTTATTGCACTTTTCGTAAGAACGGCAGAATAGTGCCCGGAAGACGGCAATAGACTCACCCCTATTACGTGGGACTGAATTCAATGATTAGTGCAATGTGGGTGTTAATTCACCTCTGCCTAACCCTCCGGGGATAAAGGCGTGATTATATATACATACGGTTGTATTATATTATCAAGAATGACACGCTGTTTTGAACACAAAGTTAGGACAAGCCTTTGGTCTTCCCACTGACAGCACATAAATTCTCTTGTGAGCTCTGACTATACCTAGTCCCCCTACCCCTACCCCCTACTCACCGCTGGGAACACAACACGAGATTATTATAGCTGTGGAATTCGCGTCGAGATTTTCCTGGCATAGAGTTATGAGGTTATGACTTATGACCAACATAATCATGACTAAATTATTAGAAGACGTAGAAACGTAAAACGTAAACGTAAAAACCCATTATTTTAAGATAAAGATATGGAAGAAATACGGCTACAAGTGCTATCGATATGGGCGCATAGTTCAAGTGTAGTACGCTCCACGTTCTTTTTATCTGGATGTCTCCAAGCAATCTTTCGTTGTCAATACATCACATATTTACTGTTATAAATCATGTAATGTTTTGAGATTATGCTAGTAACTTCTATAATGAATTTTAATTTATAATATCGCATTTTGTTTCTTTGTTATGTTTGCTACAATTGAATATCTTTCTTATTTTAATTGTAACAGTATTTATGGCCAGACTAAGTATACTCCTCACTGTCATCATTGGCCGTGACGTCCTCCATGATGTCAATACAAAAACCACAGAACAAATGAAATTTTGTTTGACAAATACCGCCGTACACGTTCAAACTTGTTTGTCAAACGGGTATTCTTGAAATTTAACAATGGTAACTTTCATTTTGTATGACATAATGTGTAACTGTTTTGTGTCCCAATAAAAGAAAAGAAAAAGAAAAGAAATATCTTTAACTTAAGAGTGCTCTAAGGAGGAGGAGGTGGACGAGCTCAAATTCATCAAGCATAGATTATAACAAAACCTGGGCCTCGTTTCTCTTGCGACTCAGGTCTTGTCTGTCTCTAAGTATATACATATACGAGTATATTACGTATTTTGATGTTCTGAGTGCGATAAATTAAAAAAAAAGCAAGCCGACACTCGCTATCTCTCTACAATGAAGTAGATAGATAAGCAGTATATCGTTAGGCTAAACGGATTGCCATGACCCTACTGTATTTATTTGCTTGACAGTGGCACGTGTAATCATATAACATGGAACGAATAGTGGTTAGACCTGTAACATATTCGGTGCACTCCTCTAGATATAGGTATCACTCACGCTCTGCGAGCTGCCAATTTGCTTGCAAAATCACCACCAGCACAATCCATAAAAATATCGCACGATAAACGCGGATTGTACGACGTCATATTTATTTATGTATAATGTATAATATTGTATTTATTATTTATATTATAAAGGAATGTTTACATTAAGCATGTATAATGGGAATTTATTTTGAAAATGTTTTTTCCGTGGTATAAAAAAAAAACCACTAATACGAGGGAGCGAATACAATTACTATTGAAATGTGAGTGTTAATTTACCTCTGTCTTACCCTCTGGGGATAAAGGCGTGATTATGCATGTATGTTATGTATGTATATTTCAAATCGGTCCAGTAGTTTCAGACCCTATTCCACTATTTAGTAGGCAATTAAAATAGCTTGAAAAAATTCTATAACACGACTTTGTTCGTTTTCAATGCACTTACCACTTGCGCAGGCTTTTCGTTGTTTATTGTTAATGAAGCTTACTTTTCATAAATTTTAACAACGTTAATAGGATTAAGATAAAATAACACTAAGACTGCGCTTGTACAATCTCTCATTTTTCCTATTCTCGACTATGCTGATGCCAGCTATCTAGATCTCACTGAAGACCAACTTAACAAGCTTGAGAGACTCCAAAAGCTTTGTATACGATTCGTATTTGGATTACGTAAATATGATCATGTTTCAAATAAAGTTATAGTTGAGAATCAAACCACATCATCTAAATATTTATAAAGCCATACTATATACTATATATTATTACATCATGCACATTACCTAAAAACCAGGAGGTATTATTTAATGGAATACCGACGTAAAATGTAGATGTAAAAAGTGACAAAGGAAAATATGACACGAATTGGTTTTAGTTAGTTTTGAAAATAATAAAACCATATGTTTTTATGTATTTATTGGCACACAACCTATATAGGTATTATGATATCATTATCCTTACTCGAAGTGGTCATCGCTAGTGCAATCTTGCAAATTACTAATTAATTCTTGATCGCACATTGCATCTATCGAGGTAGGTGAAACGGTCAACGGGTGATCTTCTAGCATACGTTACCCATCTTTGGGGTGAGGCTATGGACAAGCACGGCGAGTCACTGGCAATTAGTCTTGACATCGCCAAAGCTTTCGATAGAGTCTGGCACAAATCGCTTCTTTCCAAGCTACCTGCCTTTGGTCTGCCTTCTGGGTTTTTCTAGCGGGGCGTACAAAGCAATCTATCAATCTTTCATGTTAGGGACCAATATTTTAAGTTAAATAGTATCGGAAATAGGGTTCACTTCTTCTGGACTGCACTTGGACTGGATTGTCTGCGGCTCCGCCCACGGAGAATTTTGATCCCGTTTTCATAACCCATAAGTATGTATTATACATATAAACTTTCGCCTTGAATCAATCTCAGGAACTACTGATACGAATTGAAAAATTATTTTGTGTATTGAATGACCCGTTTAGCGACCCGTCTATAGGCTATAAATCATCACGCTTAAGGGAGCGGAATAATCATACCCTCATACATATCAAAAAATGGAAAATTAGTAAATTGCGGGCAAATATGGCATGACAGCCTGTCACGAATGGCTGAGTCCTGCAGTTTAAACAAAAGGGGTCTAGGTTTTTTGGAGGAAGTAGCGCGACCCATCCTCTGGCAACGCCTAATGCTGCAAGCTGGAAAGTCAGTCTGACCGAGTTGTTTCTTAATGATGCCTATCACTGTGTGTGTGGGATTTTCCTCTTTCACTTCATCGACACCATGTAGCAACAGAATTTTGCGCCTCCTCTGCATCTCCATGCCATCCACAGTGTTAGCTAAGGCTTCTACTTGCTGTTGCAACTGCCTCAGAACTTGTGTGACGAATGCTCTGAATTCATTGAATTCTGCTGCTAAACCAGGAAGACTGTGCGATGCATTTGGGTCGAACTTATGTCACATAAACGGCAATGTCTTTTTATTGCGTTGACCTAGAAGATTGATTTTTTACATTTATAAGAGGGCGCAGACTTGAGTATTTAATATAAATTCTAACTTAATCCGTCCACACGTTCCCGAGAAAAGGATCTTGACAGACAGACGGACAACGAAGTGATTCCTAGTCGATAGAATAATGTAGGTAAGGGAAGTCGGCAAATTGGATCCGTAACTTCGGAATAAGGATTGGCTCTGAGGACCGGGGCGTGTCCTTTTTATACATATATATATACACATAATACTACATTATTGTAACCTTTATCTAAATATTCGTTAACAACCTCATCATAGGCTTGCTTTAACTTTGGAGACGCCTGCATCTTTCGTTCTAAACAAAGAAAGCGTTTTTCAGCGGATACACGGGAGTCACCGAGCGAAAAAATATCTCCCTTGAAAGGGAGCACCCTACTCACCACCGGGAACACTATAATAGGTTATTAAAGCCGTGATATTCTGTAGGGTGGAGGTACTTCCACAGTTGGACGGCACAATTCAGACAGGAATACCGTCGTGTCCTACCTCCTACAAAAATTCCATTATGTAACCGCGTAAAGTCTAAAACAAGAAACGGAATCCTTACTAATTGAATTCTGTCCAATTCTGTGATATTATAGGTCATTCTTGTAAGAAAACTAGTGTTATCAAGTGTACAGTTCACGACGAAGTTGATTAGTAGGCACTGAAATATTTACAAATATTTTAAGCAATAAAATTATATGATATTTTTTTTATTATTGCCGCGTAGTTTCTGGCAGAGTTAGCAACATCTATGCCAGTCGTTACTGGTAGTTGGAGCCCTAAAAGTCCAACAACTGTCTAATAGCAATACTTCGATATTGCCAATGTGTTGTGGAGGGCAGGTAACAGATAGCAATTGTTTCACAGAGAATATCGAAGTTCAGCCAAATACGCAGATCAAGTATTACATAATCGCCAACAAAGGCTGAGTCGATGGGGTTACAAAAAGATTGTTAATTTGGACTTAGAAAACCCTTTTGTTGTTGTAATTATAATTTTATATAGGTTGTGAATTTGTGATTACGGTTAAGAAAATGTGTGAATGATATGAATCGTGACGGCTAGCAAAGGAGTCACACATTTTTTCGTATTTATGTGACTTTTCAATTAATAGCATATTAGGTACCAACACTATGAAGTCACCCATTTCTTGCAACCGAGTTGACAGATTCAAGATCGCCTTTTTTCAGCAGGCTTCGAACCTTCTTTATTTATTGTTAACCCTAGCATTTGAAATCTTCGAGGGGGCGGAAACTCAAAACAATACAATATGGTAAATATTCCGATTACTCTGATACTAATGCAATGAGAACCATGACGAGTACAGTACTTTTTTGTATTATGCACAAAATCCCCACGGATACCCCCCTCCCCCCTACCACTGGAACCGCTGGGGGATGTTATGTCGGGCTTGAACGACTTAAACTCGCGCCGGACCACCCGTTGCGTGATTTTAACTTCAGTCATGGAAGCACCACAGCTGGGGATTATGGGTGGTTCGGCGTTCCCGTCGTTCATAGACGAGAGAGTTTGACGCAAAGAGAACCCAACAGATCAGCTTTCTCCTTAGCGCCATGGGCCAGACTACATGAGATACGTAGACCATCGTCAAAGGGACCTCTGCGCGGAACTGCTGCTCAATGCTCCTCGCTGCAGTACCACACTGATTCTTGCGGGAGGACTTCTTCTTCTTCTTCTCCACAACTTTGAAGTCCTCCACATTACAAGGCTAGGACAAGGTTAAGTTGGCATCAAGAAAACTCGGAGTGCTTAACAGGGCGAAGCAGTACTTCACTGCGGGGCAGCAACTCCTTCTTTATAAAGCACAGCTCTGGCCTCACATGGAGTACTGCTGCTACCTGCTACCTTTACCACTGCTAACTTTTTGCTGGAGCAGAACCGACTAAAATGGCACTCCACCCACTGTCCCTCGGTCTCAATGACCGGGGTATAAGAATAATATTATCTGTACCGGAATGTGGTGTAGTTACCCAAACAAGCCTTGGTCTGGAGGTCTAAAACACCACATTGAGCGATTCTTTACACTATAGCCTGGAAGGCGTTATCAGAGCTCGTGGACTGTAATACAAATTAATAAACCTTTCTTACGAAACAAAAACAAAATCTAAATAGTTATACAAACATGGCGTAAACACTTAAATCTAATTACATATTGCTTACCGGAAGTATAATAAGCTTCGAAACAGGTCTCCTTATTATGGAGTCCTTACAGCGCAATGAAACAACTCTCGTGACCTTATCCGAGCCAGTATGCTTTTCAACAATAAGACCATAAAGCCGAAGTCCGTGAGGTAGTGGGACTAGTAGATTCCTTATCTACCCGCATATTCTCGATATCTTTGATATTTTCGCTTCGCCATGTACTGTCACATACAACACCTACAGTGCAGTGTTCCTATTCTGTAAACAAACTGTCGGGTGTTTATCCGACTGCGCAGAAAAGCACTTCGTGTTGTGTTCCCAGTGGTGAGTAGGGTAGCCAGAGCTCACTGGAGAATTTGTGCTGTCAGTAGGAAGACTAAAGGCTTGTCCTGCTTTGTCTTCTACACTGACGGCACAGAAACTCTGTATTTACAGGGTTGGCAGCGCGACTGTGACTCCTCTGGTGTTGAATTAACACCCACATTTCGCTGATAATTGTATTCGGTCCCACGTAGGTGGGTGTAGGCGAGCCTATTGCCGTATTACCGTCACTATTGTTGACTCAGGCCATGCATCTAAGGCTGATTCTGGGATGTATTTATCTCTCTGATGTTAAATATCCCTATCGCTTAGTCAACTTGTAACACTTAATATTTCTATAAACATAACCAACATAACCTATTTCACCATAACCTAACATACATACATAGAATCACGCCTTTATCCCCGGAGAGTTAGGTAGAGGTGAATTTACACCCACATTTAATCAATAATTGTATTCGGTTTCACATAATAGGGAGCACAGCATTATCACGTGCGGTTTACGAAACATGTGTTCCCATTGTGTTATTTTTATCCGGTCTCTATATATTTTTTTTTTATTTATTATGAGTACCGTTACGATACGATTCGTCGTCTATAATCTACTCTAGTTGCATTCCACAGATAAGCAGAGTGGACTATTAGAGGTTTAAATAGAAAACTTGTGGAATGCAATGTTATCGTCAGGTATAGATTTTCTTATGATCTCAATAACCCTGTAGATGTATTCTTATTATTGACGTTAACCCTGATTAAATCTGAATTGGTACTTAGAAGCACACGCTTGGAATATATATAATAGTAACTGAAATTATTAATATTCCCTCTAACTCCTCCACCTAAGCTAAATTGCTTGTGTTAGGTACACGTCGGTATTGTAAGTAGGATTCCAAGTCGTAACCTGGCGATCGTAAGGCCGTCTTCTTAACCACTAAGCTACCGATGCCATCAATTAATTGGTTTACCTACCTTGACTTTAACCGCCACTTGAAATTGAAATTTTAAAGCATTTGTTATGTAAACTATTCAAATCGATTAACATAGAAAAAATTTAATCGGTTCAGCCGGGATTCGAGCCCGCGATCTTTGCCTTACAAGGAGACTGCACTGCACTGCACTGACCCACCGAACCTCACCTGAATCCCGCATGCCGCATGAATTTGGATAATAATCCTGAATCCCGAGGCGGGACTCGAACTCGATCTTTCCCTTCCGGGGGGAATGTTTTGACCACTGAGCCATCGAAGCCATGGCCTGAAGTCTACCGGCTCTCACCTTCACCGCGAGACGGTTATATAAATATAGACAAAACACATCACAGATGTTTACAACTACTTAATTATTTATTTTGATATTTAAAACATGAAAATTAAAAAAGGACACTGATTGCGCGATGCAGAGTCAGTAGTACTGTAATAGTTTTGCTTGATCTCACTAGATGGCGTTGTGCGCTTCGCATTCAAATAATATTCCAGCTATTAACGTAATTAGTCTCACTTAGGTCCAGGCGCACCGCCGGGGGACCCTCGGCCGACCGCCGGCTCGTGGTTCAGACCGAAACGGTCAACGGGTGATCTTCTAGCATACGTTACCCATCTTTGGGGTGAGGCTATGGACAAGCACGGCGAGTCACTGGCAATTAGTCTTGACATCGCCAAAGCTTTCGATAGAGTCTGGCACAAATCGCTTCTTTCCAAGCTGGTCTCCTTGTTGACATCCAACAGCTGATTTCAAAAGGTTGTCCTTGTATAATAATTTGGAGGGGTATCTGTAACATTGCCAAAGAAAATTATAAATTTTGGGTGTTTCTAATTTAGCTTGGTTCAACAAGGTGTCCCTGTTCACCGAGTTGAAAGCATTCTTCACATCAACCTTGAGAATAGCATCGTCAGGAACATGAAAGTTAGTATTAACATCAACCCATTCAAATTTTCCAGTAGGGAGACATTGAGACATAGCCCAACCGTAAAGGTTATTTGCATCCAGATACATTAGAAAAGAAGATGGTACAGAAGGATCATATTCTGACATATAAGAATTATTTGCTTTACAACAGACCACTTGAGTAAGCGTGTTGGCTTTCTGTGGCAGAGGCTGATGATCTGCAGGGAGAGATGGGGACCTTTGTGCCGCAGAGGTAGATTGAGTGAAAGGACAGCTTTGTAACACCTGCTATATTAACACTGTTTACAGTGTAGAAGTCTAATACAATCAATAAAAGGCTTGAATTTGATTGTAACATTTAAACAAAGTATTTTTTATGAATATATTGTGAATGAGTTGTGTGTATGAGTGTGCGTGTATGACGCCAGGAACAAAAACGCAGTATTTAAAAATTTCATGACTGTCTGTTTTCTTTCATAATTATATAACTTTTTGCGATTAAATCGTGAAACTTAAGTACTATTTTTGCTGACGTTGCGGATGCGTTGCAGCACCCGTGGTCACGACTTGACTGGCTTGAAAATTTTAAGTTCCATGATTTAATCGCGAAAAATCGAGGTCCGTTATATAATTCTTTGCAGTCTCTGTCACAACTTCGTCAATACCACTATTTCTATTGATTCGTTTACAAACAAAGCCGAGTTCACATATGTTGTAACAAGGGTGATAATAATCTCTTGATTAACATTAATTTACTCCATGGTATGTGTGCGTACGTTGCTCAAAGAACGCCGTCGTAGATGCGCCTGCGCTATATAAAAGTAGTTAATGATACTGTTACCTTCATAATAAGGGTTCGTAATCCAAATTACGTGCAGATTCATACACTAAAAGTAGTGTATGAATCTGCTAATCCCATGACATTAATATAGTTTGCGTAAAATTACAAAGTTATTTTTAGCAACAAAATTCTCCACAGACTCAAACGCAGGCAGCCTAGCATTTCATTCCCTGTTCAGTGAGTCGGATAGACGGAATAGCTGTCGACCATGTTTTCTAACAGTACAGGACTTTTCATTTTAGTACGTATGCATACTTGCCACGCAAGAGTAAGCTGCTTATAGATTGTTACATTTTTGAAGGCGGCTAATCATCGATCGTTTCCGTGAAGCGACTGTGCGGGGGAAGCGGCGTCTCTGGCACTACTCGTCAGCGGACTGGGATGGACTTCGTGACTATTTTGCGTCCATCCCGTGGGTTGAGCGCTGCTTTGAAGGTAAGAACCCATCGGATTGTGCTACTGCTGTCGCCGGTGAGATCCTGTATACACGAGGGCCGTCGCTCGAAATCAATTGTGGACGGTACGAGCTAATAATATGTACCGCGAACGCACATCTGCATATCTGCTGCCTCGCTTTGTAAACCAACTACCCTCCGATTTAAGGAATATAATATCACCGACTAATGTTAAGTCTAAGGCATGCAAATATCATTAAATTTAAATACATACAATTGAGATAATAAATATAAAACCGCTATTAAGAAATCTAAATATAGTAAGAGAAATCGACATTTTACACTAAATAATACACCATTCTATTTTAACCAACACAATAAATTCATTGTCAATAAATTAAATTAAACTTAAAGAATGTTAATTAAAGACGCGACGCCGCGCTGTCCGCATTTGGACAAGTCGACGTTTATGCTAATTAAATGTTCGTAATTACTTTTTATCTAGGACACGCCAACTTTTCTTCACCTCGCCTAATAGTAAGCTAAAGGCAAAGTCTCAGGAAAGAGGGTCACCATTACAGATACTAAGTTGTGTTACAATGATGGGACTCACTCTCTCTGGAGTATCCGATTGGGGACGACTAAACCTAGTCCAATTCAACCCCACTAAGACACAAGTATGTGTATTCACCGCTAAGAAAACCCCATTCATTGTAGCGCCGCAATTCCTGGGCACACCGCTTACCATCTCCTCGAGTATCAGTGGCCCCATCTGAAAACCAGCGCTGTGTATACCCAACGAAGGGTGTGCGCAGCATTCAAACCTGCACGAACATAGCGCCACTCTTAAAAGAGATTAGTTTCCAGACCCCTTTTGCCCTTTCAAAACGCTAGATAGGTATCTCAAACGAGCAACCTTACATAAACTCAACGGCATAACATTATCTTCAAAAGATATTATAACACGCAAGAAACAGTAAAAATATTTAATCACTGCTGCCGATCAAGCTTGTATCGGTTTTACAAGCTTTTGTTTCAAAATCAAGTTTCTAATACTTACAAAAATAACGAAAAAGACAAATAGAAATACAAAATAAACAGTTGTAAAAAAAAAACAATTGCGAGCAAGGCGAACTACGATAACAATGCGCATGCCCGAATGTTTTAACTTTCATTACTGGCCTAATATCACAACACCTCATAAAGCATGTACAATACACGCAATGGATAATAGAAATATATGCCTATACGAAACTGCAAAGGTGAGAATTTTGACTTGTGTGCAAAACTGTAGCTGACTTCGGTAAGCAAATAGAACAATTATTTGTTGATTTAACTATTTCTCAAGCGGATGGAGACTCGAAAAAATATGAAATTTTGAAAACTGTAAACGAAAAGAACGCTATTAAACGTTTTTCCGATGGTCTGAGAAATAGTCGAAACGTCAGTTATGTTTATGCTTATGTGGACTGTCTTGTTTGATTTTTTGAGTGAGATTTTTACAAATATAAAGAATACTTTGATGGTGTACATGTTCAAATGAAAAGCGTTGCCTATTATTTTTTTATTTATAACTACATAACGATATCGTTGACATGTAGTGTTTCGAAATTATGAGACTCATTGAACATCATTGTAATCCTACGAAGCTGCTTGGTGTAATTAAAATGCAATAAGTCGACTGGTTGTCAAAGTATGACTGTTGTTGATCGAAAATATTTGAGACTTGCATGATTCGAGCCATGCATCTGAGGCCGAGTCTGGGCTATATATATCTGTCCGATGTTAAACAGCCCTATCCCTTAGTCGCCTTGTACGACACCGCAACGGGAAGAGATGCGGTGGCCCAAATTCTACTTTGCCGGGAACCACGCGACATACATCTTAAATATATATAACTCAAAGGTGACTGCTAGCGACGCTAAACCCTTTATACTTGTTACTAGTGCTGCGACAAAATAATTATGTAGATGACGCTTTGCAAATATGACTGCACTAGTTACATAAAGTGATAATTTATTATTTTAATGGAGTCTGTTTCGTATCGTAATAGTGTACAGTCAGCGTCAGCACCCACATTTCGCCAATTTATGTTTAGGTCCCAATGTAATAGGTGGCGAGCCTATTGCCATTAACCGGGCACTTATAAACCTGCGATAAATACATACATTACTTCGAAAAGCATCGAAAAGTCTTTGGTGTGTGCCATGGTAAAACCTGGGATCACCTCAAAACATTAGTAAGAGGTAGGACACGGCGGTATTTCCGCCCAATTGAGCAGTCCTACTGGGGAAGTACCTCCGCCCTACAGAATACCGCGGTTATAATAACTTCGTGTTGTGTTCCCAGCGGTGAGTAGGGCAGATAGAGCTCACAGGAGAATTTGTGCTGTCTGTGGAATGACTAAAGGCTTGTCCTCTATTTCTGTGAGGTCCTCCGTAGCCTTCAGTCGTATTATATTCAATTCCCAAAATGTCCAACTGTCCAATTCTCAATTGGTCCAGTTCGCAGTTGGTCCAGTTCGCAATTGGTCGAGTTCGCAATTGGTCCAGTTCGCAATTGATCCAATTCGCAATTGGTCCAGTTCGTAATTTGTCATTTTGACCAGTTACCTTTTAACATTTTAGATTACGGTGTATATGTTTAAGGTTCTTTTTTATACCACTTAGGTGGAAGAAAAGCGCATGGCCCACCTGATGGGATGTGGTTACCGTGGCCTATGGACGAGTGTAACACCAGAGAAGCCACACTCGCGCTGCCGGTTTCTGTGCCGTCAGTGTAGAGGACAAAGCAGGACAAGCCTTTAGTCATTCCACTGACAGTACAAATTCTCCAGTGAGCTCTGGCTACTCTACTCACCACTGGGGACACAACACGAAGTTATTATAACCGCGGTATTCTGTAGGGCGGAGGTCAAATTGTTTGCTACACATGCTTTGCAATTGTCATTCTACATACATACATACATATAATCACGCGTTCATCCCTGGAGGGTTAGGCAGAGGTGAATTAACACCCACATTTCACCAATAATTGTATTCGCTCCCACGTATTGATCTGGCCCTCCTCGGGTGCTAATCATTATATTAAATGGATATATCCTCCATCCAATAGATGAAAATCTTTAATTGCGTGGTTCCCGGTAGAGTAGAATTTGGACTGGAGGATGGCGATAGGCTCACTCCTTAGATATGTTATGAAACATGAAGGCTCTGTTGCATTATACCCAGGCAAATATTTATGATTAGCCTCTGCATAACGATGGGAACACATACATAAACCACCACGTAAACCATTTTGAATCATTCTGATAATAGCCAGGTCTGATACAAGCTCTAAACGCACAGACAAACTTGGGCAGTTCCTCCTTGTCGACGGACATCGTGGACGATTGGAGAGGTCTATATCACTGATGCCCCTGCAATGAAGTATTAATCACGAATAAACTATCTGAGTCGACTACCAAAGACGATTCATTGTTAGTAAAAATTTATCAGAAAGACTAAACTTTACAGCATTTGTACATTAGTGTTTTGTAAATATTATGACTTATTATTTAATATAGATCTGGGCACTTACAAATAAAATATATTATAATGCTCGCTGACACCGTGCATAAACCTAATAATGTGCCTATCAATGCTTGCAACACCTAGTAACTTGTGTGTTGCCATTTGCAGTGGGTAAGGATGATGTAAAGGAAGCCTTTGCGTGAAAAAAATATTTGTTTGCATTATTAGGATACGGCGGTATTTCCGCCCAATTGGGTAATCCCATTGGGGAGGTACCTCAGCCCTAAAGTATACCGCAGTTATAATAACTTCGTGTTGTATTCCCAGCGGTGAGTAGGGTAACCAGAGCTCACTGGAGAATTTGTGCTGTCAGTGGGATGCATCTCCTGTGAAAAGTCTTTAAGCCGCCAAGTTGGCCGCTGAAGAGAGATATGGCTGTGGATTTATCGATCCGTCGCAAGAGTCCTGCTATATAGCGGTGGGCCCGCTATATCACAGTCCATGTAACATTTGCTTTCCTGCTCGCTAAGCCCTTCCACTTGCACTACCAACGACCTCTGTAGAGCAACAGTGAGTGCTGTTGTTGTAAATTACAACCCATATTTGCAGATGTGAACACTACTAGTGTTGTGCATGTTAAAAATATTATTATAATCTGATAAATGTATGTAATAAATGATATTCTACTTGATTAAACAAGTATAAATTATATGTGTTGGTCGGCAGCACCATGTTTAGTGGCACGGTGCGAGTGCGGGTTTGCGAGGCGACGGGTCTCAGGCCGACCGACTTTCAGAAAAGGCATAACATGACCTTCGGGAAGCCAGGTAAGCCCCATCTATCCACTCAGATAGCTTCCCTATACGTCTCTGCTGATGATTGTGTAAAGATTTTGCTCTATATGCACTGCTATGCAGGGGGCTCGGAGTTCAATTCCCGCTCAGTACAAATATTTATATGCATAAATATGTATATTTGCATTGGTCTGGGTGTTTCTATGTATAATATGCATGTACTTACAAAAAAAAAGTATCTTAAGTATGTTTATCCGCATTCTAGATCCGACAACTGACAGCTTTCTGACTTTCGGTCAATCAGTCAATTAGAAGCAGTTATATACTTTATATGTGTATATATATAACAAACTTTGTTTCTAACAAAATGCGATTAAAAGTGACCTCTTACGGTTCGCTCTAATTGGATAACGCGGGATCTAGGTTAATCTAATCTCAATTTGATTATAGGCAGGTATTTATCGTAGTATTCGTAATACTAGACACATTTTTAGAAATTATTAACAAAATTGCGATACATAATTAAAATACTTCATTTTCAAAGGAACTTTTAAGCGACCGACAAGACAAGGTAATTTGTCACTTGTGCTTGCTGAGGAAGTGTCGTTAGATTTTATGTCATCTGAATTCAACCAGGAATTTCATATATCACAAACTGGAAAAGGAAAAAGAAAATCAGAATCTGTGACAACAACAGAAGAAGACTCAACTGCAAATAGAATACATCTTGAAGACTTTGTGATTTCTAGTGATTATTTTTTGTAACCTGTAGTTCAGCTACGAACTTGGCCTTCTAACTTAAGGATTCACATGGAGGTTTAATAATAAATTACCTCCTCGGATGTACTAAAGTACGACGAAACAAAGAATTCATTTAAAAACTGTTGTAAAAAGTATATAACTCTAAAGATAAAACCGACACAAAGTGCACAAACAAAACTATAACATATCTGTTCACACAGCGATATAGCAACAATACACCAAATTCTTACTAATTCTTATAATAAAATCAACAAGTAAATTACAAAAGGCAAAACATGGGGCACCCGTCACATTTTACTTGACATGACATTAGTTCTGTTCATTAGACCTACGGGCGCTAAATTTTATATGAAAAGTGAGTTGAGAAATTAATCCTGGTGAGTCTATGAGATAGTGTATTATCTTGTACAAGTAAATCAGATCAAAATATGTGCGTCGGGTTTCCAATTGTTGTGTTTTGAATTTGCAGAGTCTACCGTGGTCTCAGGAAAGCTAAAAAAGGATAGCTTTTCGTATAGATGTATGTACCCATACAAAATTATTTCAATATTTCCACATAGTTTTTAAATCAAGATCCATCAGAAAAAGATTTATCAGTCATCCTTTTTCTATGAGATACATTGATATACAAAAAAACCCATGAGATACGTTAAATTGTGTGTATTTTCTGTCTTTCGCACAATTGAGCAGTCCGACTGAGGAAGTACCTCCGCCCTACAGAATACCGCGGCCATAATAACATCCTGTTGTGTTGCCAGGGGTGAGTAGGGTAGCCAGAGCTCACTGGAGAATTCGTGCTGTCAGTGGGAGGACTAAGTGCTTGTCCTGCTTTGTCTTCGCAATAGTTAATCCCTGAAATAATAGTTGAACCTAGACAGCGACCATCGCGTAGGTACGATCTTGTTGCTTTGCGCGTTTGTTCAAGCTTGCACGCGCAGTCATAAGTACCTACCTACCTACGGATATCGCTCGCGCCGCGTCGCTGCTCTGTACCGCTAGGATTAAGTCATTTCATATTTTGTTGTTTACCGCACTTTAGTTTGATATTTAATTGTAAACATGTCCCCAAAGGTTGATAGGACCGGTAATGGGGTTCAATTGAAACTTTTATAC
Organism: Eilema griseolum; assembly: GCA_963662185.1. Lineage (NCBI taxonomy): Eukaryota > Metazoa > Arthropoda > Insecta > Lepidoptera > Erebidae > Eilema > Eilema griseolum. Next base: position 12,976,961 of record OY759251.1, read on the forward strand.
GCTAAAAGAGAAATGATTTACAAGATCTTTTTTGTTTCAGGCATTCATATTTGGCTTCGATGTTGATGATGCACTTGCACTACTTCGTCTTGATGATCTGTTTGTTGAATCGTTTGAAGTCAAGGATGTGAAGACATTACAAGGCGACCATTTGAGTCGGGCAATTGGTAGATTTCACTTCTTCCATTTTCTTCTTCAAAAATACCTATTTTTTGGTTGCGGAGGTGCTCATTGTCTGTCTAGGCAAATATTCTCAATCTAATAGAGGTAAATATTTAGCTGTTTAGTCTATATAAAAAACTTTCTAGCCTAAATTATGTCAGTTCTTCCCAAGAAATATTCTAAACTCTTCTGCATTCTTTAAAAATTTACTCCAATATTTTATTTATAACATGATTTGCATTGCGCAAACAATATGCATCTGCTTCCAAAAGGAACTTATTTTGCTTTTTATACGCTTAACTATTTGACTGCTATATTAACTCTTATAATATTCAACAAAGTAATGAGAGTTTATTATATTATTCTAATAGGTATATAAAGTTATTTGTAGTCATATATACCTAGGTAGTATAATATCCTTGTAAGTACTTAGAATCATCGAGCTGTGGGCATGACGTAAAGGCCGATAGGAGATACGGATGAATGAGTCAGGTGCTCACTGTGCAGAATATACGAGCAAGAACCAAGCGGTTCGGAGACTCTTTTCTTTGCCGCACCACCAAGACCTGGAATTCATTACCAGCACACGTGTTTCCTTCTTCCTACAGTCCCGGGGCCTTTAAGCGGGGCGTGAAAAAGCATCTGATGAGGCCGCCAAGCTGCCATTAAACGAATTTTATAGAAATCTATTAGATCTACTTTAGACATTCATCAAGTTACTCATTTTTAGCAGCATTGCTCAATGTGGCCTTTTTAGACCCGTAGATGTCATTCCTTTAGTTGACTCGTACCTTTCTTGGACCTAAAAAAATGCAAGTTTTCATAATAATTCTCTTAAATGGTCATTTTTATTTCTATTATTCTCTTTATTGTCACTTTTTATCAAAAAGACTTTAATCAGATTCACGAGGAATAATTCCAGGCCTTAATGGTGCGACAGAGGAAAGAGTCACCGAACCGCTTGGTTCTTGATCAGATATTCTTTAAGTCTTTAAGCCCTTAATCTCACATGTCATTATTTTATTTTTGGTATAGCTACTTGGGTAAGGAAATATGTTGTACTGTTTTACGCGCTTGTACCTAGGTACGAGTTGCTAAAGAAAAAATATATCAAGAGGAACAATGAAATCATTCAGTGGTTCAAAATTCAGTTAGACATTTAGAGTAATATACCATTTTTTTTGTAGTAAACCATTACTTTTGTAGAAAAACTTCGTACAGATCTTATAAAAAAAAAAAAAATGTTTAATGCGAATGCATACCACGAGTCATGGGTACGGAAGTTCAAACTATTTAATGATCAATCTCTTTTTTGTATTACTCAGGTATGTACTTACCACCTTTAATGTGTATTTTATGTATTTCTTTTGGAACAATAAAACATTTGTGTTGTTATTCTCTTTAATTGTCATGTGAGTGAGAAGAGTGATGTGGAAATAAGCAGCTAACTTTAGTACCTATCATGGAAAATTATGTATTTGTAAGGATTTTACAACTTTGAGCTAATAATTGATTACAAGAAGCTGCAAAAGATTCCTATGGATTGCGGGAACGGGATCAGAAGTCAACATAGGCAGAGCAGCAGGCAACATTTAGACCTATATAGAAATAAAAAACAGTGTCCTACAGGCATCGGGGAGGTACAGGGATCAATATACGCGTTGTTAGGGCTCTTGATATAGTAATCCATACTAATATTATAAATCCGAAAGTAACTGTCTGTCTGTCTGTTTTACACTTACACATGTAAACTTTTCATTACCAGCTCACGTGTCCCTTCTTCCTACAGTCCTGGATCCTTTAAGTGGGGTGTGAAAATGTATATGATATGGTCGCCAGGTGAGCTGAGTGTCACCATTGTCACATAAGGTAGGTAATGGTGATCCTCTTTTCTGAAACTTTGCCTTCAACTTACCATTAGGCAAGACGAAGCCTAATTAACGTGTACTATAAAAAATAAATAAAAAAAACTACTAAACCCATTTGGATTTATTTTGGTATAGGGGTAGATTAGACTTGAGATAGAACATATGCTATGATTAGTCGCGATAATCGACATTCAGACATTCATTACAACGCTATCTAGACCCATACTAAGCACAGCTTTACAGCACAGTTTGTGTTATAGAATCTAAAACGCGAATAAACATACTTGAATCTAATAGTAAATAAATATACAAATTCATGCATACAAATATTTGCACAGTGCAGGAATTGAACCCGCCGTACCAATACCTGCGTAGCAATATCTCCTTATAATATAATTTACTAGCCCTAACCTATTAGGTACATAAGCGTAGGGGTAACTTAGAACCACTCCAGACAAAATTACCACACTATTAATTTGAGTTCCCATTTAGATGTACAAGTTTCATAAAATGACTTAAAGTGCGATAAAAAATGAAGCTGCCAGTCTTACGAGTACCATTTCTCGTTAACATCATGTGTACTGTTTGTTCAGTACCTTCAAGCTACTGATAGGAGGTCGTCTGCTAACACACTGACACAGTGCAGTGCATGTCGTAATAGTTTCGTAACACTTAGAATCACAATATGACTGTATGACTTGGTTAAAAGGAGATAAAGTAAGATAAAAGTGCATAAGATGTAAGCTTTAGAGAATATGAAATAATCTATCGTGTTTTTGACATCTAAGTGTTGTTCTCGGTGGCATCTGGGGGTAGCCGCCTGTCACCCAAGCAGAAGCAGGCCGGGGCGGTGGTGCGCGAAGCGCGCCTCCCCAAACCCGGGAATAAGATGGGGACTCCGTGGTCCCCACACCCGAAGAGGGCCGTCTCATAAGGGATAGTCCTGGGCTGAGCGAAGGATATGTCTCAATTAATCTCACCTCCGGTAAACTACGGCCCACAAAGTCCGCGTGCGTTTTAATCGGTTCAAGTCCAACATAATCTCCCGCACCGGCACCAGTGGTGGGGGTATCAGTGGCACATTTTTTTTTATCTAGGACACGCCAACTTGACTTCACCTAGCCTGATGGTAAGCTAAAGGCAAAGTCTCAGGAAAGAGGGTCACCATTACAAACACTAAGTAATGTTACAATGGTGGCACTCAGCTTGGCGACCCCATCAGATACTTTTTCACACCCCGCTTAAAGGCCCCGGGACTGTAGGAAGAACAAAACACGTGTACTGGTAATGAATTCCAGGTCTAGGAGGTGCGGCAACGAAAAGAGTCTCCGAACTGTTTGGTTCTTGCTCGTATGTTCTGCACAGTTTGTGGGTGACATCTAAGCCCTGCGCGTGTTGTCATATGTAGGAAAGAAGACATTAATCAAAAAGGTATCTGAGGGTTTGAACTCGGAGATCAGGGTCCATTTAATCCTTTTTATTCTATTGGTTTGGCTTATAAGGCTGTCTTGTGATCGATGGTTGTCTGATGGACTTCAACACTACCGCTATTGTATCGTTTTTCAATCAGTAGGGGCATCGGCGTACAGATGCGAATGACTTAGGCTACAATGTGTGTAATACATTTTATCGTAAATTAAATATTGTTCTTTATAACGGGTTTTTATTTGAACAGCACAGTGGCGCCTCCATTATTTTCTATTCTTTTGCCAAGCTGTACTGTCTCTAAAGTGGCTCTCTTGGTTTAGCACACGTCCATAGGCCACGGTGACCATTTTCCATCAGGTGGGCCGTGTGCTTGTCTGCCACCTAAGTGGTATAATTTTTTTTATGGAAATCTAGCACTTTCAAACAAACTCTTCAGCTAAGTATATAATATGGATTAGGCGCACAATGCCACATTTTCAAAATGAAATGCTGTAGCAAAATGACACATTCGCAAAATGCCCTTTCTCAATATGCCACACTAGCAAAAGGCCACATTAGCAAAACACCACACTAGCAGAATGCCACACTATCAAAATGCCACATTATCAAAATGATACATTCTCAAATGATAATTATAAGTTTAATATTAGTAAATATATGAAAGTTTGCGAAGATGTTATTTTATCACACTCTAAGATTCAACTGATCTGGTTGAAATTTGGGACAAGAATAGATTATATTTTGGACTAAAACAGGTTTTTTAGCCCAGGAGAAATTCCCAAGAGTAGCGGAAATAGGACCAGAACTTTATGCAGGCTAAGCTGCGGGCAACAGATAGTGAAAATAAATCATAACTCCGCACAAATCGTCCGTAGATAAGAAATCAGTGCGTGTTAAAATACGACATCCCAGACGAATGACTCACAAAGAATACAGCGTAATGTAGTAATGACTTCGTGTTGTATCACTCGGAACGGTAGACTGCAGAAATTATGCGCTAAAAGGAAAAAAAATCTAGTTGTTATTTTTAAAGTAGGTTAATACTGTATCTGTACGTGTTTAATGCTAAGATAACATATATACGGTGTCTTCTATAATCACTGTCCCTCACTACCTCACAGGTAGGCTTTTTTTTTTCGACTGGAATCTTTCGGCCTCCGTTTGGGTTGATTTTTTAAGTAAATTTTGTCCCAAAAAACAACGATGCCCCTAGACAAATGCAATTTGTTGGTAGACTAATTTGTAGAATAAAATGATGGTACAATGATAATGGGATTGACATGATTCTGTTCAATCAATCAATCAACTAACTCAACGCAGTCCACTCCTAGACATAGGCGTCTCCCAATGGGAATTGGCATATGTTGACAATCGTCAACATATGCTAATTACACACATCTTTACAAACGACAAGTGACAATCACTTGTTTACAGAGGCTGTTCGATACTAGAGAGCCTTGCCATCTTTCTACAGTGACTGCTAATAGGAGAGAAACTGAATAACTCGAAGCATGAGTCACTCCGCCTTGACAGAACATGTTCTGTCGAGGCGAAAATGGCTGCGAGGAATATGCCTGTGAACTTCACCTTCGGCAACCATACACGACGCACAAGCGCGGTGCGTTTTAGTCGGTTAGAGTCCTACATAACCTCTCTCACGGGTTCAGGCATTTTCCGTGATATTTCTCACGTAAAAAAAGGTGGAATTGCCCATGTTTTGTGTTCCGATTTTCCGACTAATTCGGAAGCAGTAACGCCTCCCAATAGGAAGGAAGGGAGGCATTATCGCTCCCGATACCCGGTAAGGTTGATTCAGTTGTCGATTCTTACTCGTCATTCTAGCAATACATCATCATCAACATCGAATGTGGCAAAATTAGGACAAACATTAGTATCTGCTGAACAAATTGCAAGATGAATGTTGGAACGTCGCCAGTAAAGCCATCGACAATCTTTCATTGTAGTGGTTACTTTTCTTTAGAAAGTAAATACGTAGTTACTATGGGATCCTTCGCAAAGGTTAACTATTACTGGACCATCTTTGTCCAACATTCTACAGATATGACAGAGGCTGTAAATCGCCATCTGGAAATCTGTATGATGTGGCAATTGATTATTGGACTGCCTCAGGTTTTGCACCAGTCCATAGGCTGCAGTAACTGTGTTCTAGAAGGTATGGTTGTCTGCCACCTAAGGGGTATCGTGCTCGGTGATCATCTGCGTCAGACGGTACGAGAGGCTGCCGTGTGGCCTCTCTAGCCACTCCCCCATGATGGGTCTTACCGCCGCTTCTACGGCGCGCCCTGCGCCTGGTCGCCCAAGTCGTAGCTCCTATTCAGAACACAAATGTTAACTTTAATAAGGTTTAACATTAAATTTACATACATATATATAATCATGCCTTCATCCCCGGAGGGTTAGGCAGAGGTGAATTAACACCAACATTTCACCAATAATTTTATTCGGTTCCACGTAATAGGGGATGAGCCTATTGCCGTCTTCCAGGCACCTTTTTCTACTCTAATTTAAATGAACATATTACAATATACTTACGTTCTGATAATTATTGTATTATTTTTAAAAAGTGCAATCAAAGGTCGTACTTTTCGTTAATAAGCAGTTAAGATCTTTATGAAACTTCCTAGAAGATCCCATACACCCAAAATGATGCTTACACACAACAATTTTGGAAATTAAAAATTAAACAGTAATGAACCTAGAGATAATTACTCCTTAAAATGTATAGATCAAAAAATTGAACTGAGGTATTGCCATCTATTGATGTAAGGTGAAACCCTCATTGTAGCGACATCTCTTATTGAATAACGGAACAAACAGTAAGAGTATTTCACAGTTCTTGGATAGAATACTTAACGATCACGTTGAAGTGGCTTGAACATGAGATGGGAAGGTACCAATCTTGTAATATAGTTAACGTTTTTGTAGTTAATCAATTTTTATACATACATACATTATATAATCACGCCTTTACCCCTGGAGGGTTAGGTAGAGGTGAATTAACACCCACATTTCTCCAATCATTGGATTCCTTATCCTGTTTAGTCTTTTACACTGACGGCACAGAAACTCTCAATGTTTGTAGGATTGGCAGGCCGAGTGTGACTCTCTTGGTTTTGCACGCGTCTGTAGGCCTCGGTGGCCACTTTCTATCAGGTGGATGTTGTGCTTGTCTGCCATCACGTAGTATAAAAAAATAAAAAAGGGGCGCACTCTAGGGAAATCTAGGTTGATAACGTTTACAAAGTTTTGTTAGTACAAATAAGCGAACTGACTTTTATAACCTCCTATTGCGAAGTAGGTATCAACCCCTCTTTTTTTACGTGCACAAAATCCTCACGGTTACTCCCCCTACCGGAGCCGGTGGGAAATGTTATGTCGGACTCGAACCGAACGCTATCTTTCTCGTAAAATCGACGAACGCAGCTTAATTAGCTGAGATAATTACTAACTGACTTTAGATACTGTAGTGAGATGAGAAATTAACTTGGCGAAGCTACCGTTAAGAGACTATTATGTATAGTTTAGAATCAAAATACTTATACTCCGCTTGGTTTGGTACTTGACTAAAGATTTTCAACAGCGTGCTGGGCCCTACCCTTTTTCAGCTTTACATTAATGACCTCTGCACAATCCAACTCTCTAATACCAAAATATACACCTACGCAGACGACACCGCCATTTTTGTTTGGGGACCTAACTGGCAGGCTGTGAAGGAAAGGGCCGAAAACTCCTTGTCCAGAGTCAGGGCCCTATCTCTTCCAGTGAGTTCAAACGCTTTGTTATTTTAATTTATCCTGCTTTTAGTCATTTTTTAATTTCAACTTCAAAGTAATCATTGTGTAGTGATTATTGTTTTTGTTATTGTTTTGCTGGCACTGTTATGTTCGTAGTAATTGATGATATGTGTATGTATTTTTATTGTTTAGGTACATTTTTTTTACGTGCGCAAAATCCCCACGGATAGCTCTCCACCGGAGCCGGTGAGAGAGGTTATGTCGGACTCGAACCGACTAAAACGCACGCCGCCTGTGGGTCGTTTTGGTTGCCGAAGGTGAGGTTAACAGGCATATCCCTCGCTCAAATTGAAAAATATTTTGTTGAACAGTCGATCATCTACAAAAGTTTTATGGTATATATCATCACGCAACTACTTAAGGTAACGGAGCAGTGATTAATGAATGTCTACAAATCTGACAGATTTCCATACATTTGAAGACTAAACAATTACATTCACTTGAATTGAATGACGATGTATCTGAGGATAGATTGTATGGACCTGGACCACAGTATAGATATCTGTCAAATGAATCAATTCGGTCTATACAACTTGATATGTCTTCAGATAAATCGAGATTCTAGTGAGTGTCATTCTAGAATACAGACCTGAATCTAGATAAACTTGTATGATCACACGTTGCATACAAGTATACTTAGTCTGGCCATAAATACTGTTACAATTAAAATAAGAAAGATATTACATTTGAATTTGGAATCTGTCATTTTTATACGAATGTTCATTGTGTTTCTAATTTTGGCGCCAATACATTGTACAATATTTTGCTAGGTATATTAAAATGGAGAGTTTTTATACTTTTTACACTGATCAAAGTAACGTGAAAATACTAGAGTAAAATTTCAATCAAAACTATTCTAAGTCGGTTCATCCTTTCGGGAACTACGATGCTACAGGCAGACACACACACACATACTCACAGACAGAGACACATTCACACGTTACACTGACGCACCCACACGTTACACTAACACACCCACACGGTTCACTAACACACCTACACGTTACACTAACACACCCACATGTTACACTAACACACCCACCCATTACATTAACACAAAACACGTTACATTGACTGGTGTAGTTCTGAACGTTCAGACATCGCGGTAGAGTCACGTGCCCGCATCACGGTAAACCATTTTCTTCAATCGATTTCTCAAGACTTCTGTGAAATATAAATAATTCATATCATACAGTCGAATATATATGTATAAGAGTTTTGAGGTTTTGAGAATAGATCCAGCGCAAGCTACTAACCCCGAACAACTATATAATAAGTGAAGCGCAGTGCCATGTATTTCCTCGTAGTTAATGGTTTCCTAGCGTCGGAGTGAAGCGAATTATATCTGCGAAGCAGTTCCAATTCCCCCTGCGCACTTCTTAGACGATATTCTAATTATTATTGAAGAAAAATTAAATATAAATTAAAGAGTTTTTTTTTAACATGACATCTTTGTATTTTTTTTTTTTTTTTTTTTTATAATAATAATAATCTTTAATCTTCATAAATTTACAAAATTAATACAATTTCTGAGGTCTCCTTTTAAGTGACGCCAATGTCAAGTATTTCAAATTGCGGTCCTTTAGAATGATTGTTGATGATGACGATAAGTAATGATGTTGATGATAATGATGACGATTAATGAGATGATTGCTCAGTAAAATTGTGGGGACTACACTAGAAGCTCCTTTGGAACAACGGATATTTTGCTAACAACTATCACCAAGATAACCACTTAAGTTTACATATGTTAAATAGAAATTAATCTTACACTCATTACTTATTATAGCTGATAAATTTTCTTATATTATTTATATACTCGTATTTGGCATTTGCAGAGCCTTTAAAATATTTTGGAAGGCATTTGGTGTGGGATGCAACATGTGCTGACACCCTTGCGCCTTCACACCTTCCAGGGACTGCAAACTGCACCTGCGCTGCTGCTGCGTCGGCAGAGACCCTCAAACGGCGCAAGTATAGTAATGTAAGTGGTAATTACATATTTGAGCCGTCTCGGAGAGCACGCTAAGCCGTCGTCGGTCTCAGTTGTCATACGTAATATATATGGTACTCAATATGGGTATTTGGAACCCTCAAAAGCCCTACTAGTCTGACTTCGATATCGCCAATTGATTCTGGAGGTCAGGTGGCAGTCGCTTCACAGAAAATATCGAAGTTCAACTCTTTCTTAGTAACCGGGTAGTCCACAACTGGAATAGACTACCCGAAGATGTTGTGACTGCCACTTCAGTGAACAACTTTAAAAACAGACTGGATCACTGGTTGCTAACAAACAAACTTCACAACTCTGGGCTCAATCAAGTGTAGTGACTAAATTGAACTGTTCTAAAACTGGTGAAAGTTTGGAATGATTAATTAGGTATAGAAAGAAACGCTGAACAGTTAATTAGTAAAAAACATTCACAACAATATAATCTTACATATATATAGGGTGGTGGCGCATGGCCGAGTGCGGTAATGGACTGTATTGCGGGAAGTAGCTAACTGTTCCATTGACGCTTTACACACAAAAGACAGGTGGTCGGGTTGCCGCGGGAGTGATCCAAGCAATGAATGCAACCCGAGAAATTAGGAGAGGATGCACTAACCTTCACGACACACGTGTTTTCATCGCAGCCGGTACACGGATCTTCTCTTCCTTGCTCAGGAGCTGCCGTCAGCATCACTAGATCACTTGAGGAACACACGAGAGGCACAATCCGATCGGTAAAGGTCTATGAAGCGGTAAAAATGTAACAAATATTAATCATTTTTGAGAGACGCGAGCGCGGTCCGTCATTACGCTGGCTAGTTCAAAGCGAGACTGAGTGTCTATATTTCACAAATGGCGGACGGAAGCCATATCTATGGTTAGTGCGGGAGAGGAGACGGGTATAAAAGGAGTGTGTTTCCGTGTCAAAATACAGTTTCTACACCGGCGCAACCATTCCCCCCGGCTTGAAGGGTTACCTTCGAAACGACAAATGCGAAACAAATCTAAAGTCTAATCTAAATCTAGGTTTGGGAAATAACAACTAAAATATAAACCTAGATTGGAGCTCGTGCCTACCGCTGGCTAGGCAGAGGGCAGAGGCGAACAAACAACACAACGCAACAGTCTCGACCAAGACGAGACGCGATTAGCCAACAACAAAATAAGGGTCTCTTCACGTGGGACCGATACAACAAGCGAGTGCTTCTTCTCCTCGGGTGGTTCGGAAACCGTAGTGGGATTGAATTGACTAACTGGCCACTTATCTAACGCGGCATGAATCCAGGACGGTCCACTAAACCATAACGGGTGATCTAAAATTTGCGAAGGAAGCAATCCACGAGAGAGACACCCGGCTGGGTTGTCGGTGCCAGCAACGTGAAAGAGATTATGTGGCGCCAATTCAGATTGAATTTTTGCCACTCTATTAGCGACGAATGTGTCCCAACGATGGGGCGAAGAGTGGGCCCAACACAAAGCGACTGTTGAGTCCTAAAAGCTAAAATTCTACTAATATTAATGCGAAAATTTACAATTATGTCAAATAAATTACCTTAAAGATTCCGACCACAATACAAAATGTCATTAAGCGACACGGAAGTGCTAGTCTTAGCACTGCCATCCAAAACTACGCGGAGTTTTAGTAGTAAGCTTATCTTCTCTAATAACTCCGCGGTGCGGGATAATGTACGAAGGCTGGGTCCCGCCAGTGTCCGCAGGCGCAGGTGAGATGTAACCTTTATCTAAATATTCGTTAACAACCTCATCATAGGCCCGCTTCGACTTTGGGGACGCCTGCATCTTTCGTTCCAAACAAAGAAAGCGTTTTTCAGCGGATACACGGGAGCCACCGAGTGAAAACTTGCGGATGGTAGACTCCAGTGGCGGCTCGACGGTGCAACAGAACGAAGCAGTCGAGTGACTAAAACTATCTATAGAAGCGGGTGCGGAACCAATTATAACAAAACCAAGAACTGTTTCCAGTGCGTGCGGAGCGGGGTACGTCGGTCCCCCTTGAACCTTACGTGATAACTGGAGGTGCGGGAGAATCGAAGCGCCGATCAATATATCGACGACTCCAGGAACAGCGTAAGTCTCATCAGCTAAAGGCAAGTCTTTAAATTTCGTTAATAAAGACGTGTCAACTGGGACGGTAGGCAACTGTTCAGTTATTTTATCTGTAACGAGCGAATCCATGTCAAACCAAATATTATTATTAAAACGAGATCCAAACCTTGTTTTAATGGTGCCATGAACAGCTGACTGCAAACCCCCAAACCCTTTCACCACTGAATGGGTTGAACGCTTATCAACATTGAAACCAAGACGTTGACAACAATCTTGAGTAATAAAATTACTTTGCGAAGCGCCATCTAATAGCGCTCGAACAAGGTGCGGTTTACCTAATGTATCAACAATAACAACGCGAGCGGTCGCGAGACACACAGTGGTGAGTGCAGCACTAGCGGAGAACGAACACAAGGTGACGTCATCCGCAGCGGTCACCGGGCGGGCCGGAGCGCGCGCGGGCGCGGGGTGCGGCTGCGGCGCAGGCTGCCGTGTGTCACCGCTCGACGGGCCAACTGTACTCACATTGGATGCGGCATTACTATTCTCAAAATGAAGCAAAGTGTGGTGTCTCGCTTGACATTTGCGACAACCATTTCCACTATTACATAAAACAACGCGGTGTTTAGTACCGAGACAATTAAAACAAAAATTATTAGCGCGAACAAATTTATAACGATCACTAGGCGACAATTTTAGGAAACCAGGACACTTGTACAGTTGCGAATGATGAGTACTACACAAAGAGCAAACAGATGATTGTACACGTGCTGGTGCGGTATTAACATAAGTATGGGTTGACCTCGGTGACCTCGATGAGGCATCTATTTTGCGTTCAGAAGTAACAACCTTCTTCGCGCCTTCATGTTTCGATGAAGAGCGTTGCAATACCTTTATATGCTCGCGAACAAAACTTTCTAAGTCTTCGAACTTAGGAATTTTACTGCCGCGATGATCCGACTCAAACAAACGAATGGTTTCGGAATCTAATTTCTTTAAACCCATATACAAAAATACGAAGTCGCAGAGGTCATCGATCTTCAAGTTCTTTACGGCGCGAACAGCTGACGCGAAAGTATCTAGAAATTTCTCTAAGTTTTGATCGTTACATGCCGTAATAGATTTCAAATCAGACATCTGATCTAAATAGGCGTTAGCTACCGATCTTTTATCCTCATACTTAGCTTTCAAAGTATTTAAAATTAAATTATAATTCCCGGCACTAAACGTAATTCCAGCGCAAGCGGTTATAGCTTTACCAGTCAATTTTTCAACGAGATAATGCAATTTTTCGTGATCTGTCAACGAATCGTTCTTATCTATCGTATTCTCAAAACTATCTATAAATAGACACCAATTGCGAATGTTACCATCAAATTCGGGTATTTGAATTGGTGGCAACTTAGGTCGGTCGCGAGTGGGGTTGGGTAGGTCAGCCGGTTTCTCCAAACTCCTAGCGACGCGTTTGATACGACAATACAAATCGTCAAACGACGACAAGGCTTGATAACTCACTGAGTAATCGGGATCCAAATTCAACTCTAAAACATTGATGTCATGTACTAAGGTTTCGAAATCCGCGCGTAGACCATCTAAGTTTTCTATAGAACACAAGAACGAATCTCTGATGACCAAATCAGAGGTTTTAAGTGCATTATCATAGATCGATTGTACGCGAGAGTAAATCATTTCTTTTTTAGCGTATAAAAGTTTCAATTGAACCTTACCGGTCTTATCAACCTTTGGGGACATGTTTACAATTAAATCTCAAACTAAAGTGCGGTAAATAACAAATATGAAATGACTTAATCTTAGCGGTACAGAGCAGCGAGGCGGCGCGAGCGATAACCGTAGGTAGGTAGGTACTTATGACTGCCAGTGCAAGCTTGAACTAACGCGCATAGCAACAAGGTCGTACCTACGCGATGGTCGCTGTCTAGGTTCAACTATTATTTCAGAGATTAAGTATTGCGTAATATCTATTCAAATTAAAATACTTTCGTATGAATTGGGATGAGATGCGAGCGAGGTAGGTACAGCCACGTGTCCACCCACGCAGGTACTAGGCAAATACGACGCGAGCCGAGAACAACGTAATTGAAAAAAACAAAACAAAGCCAAATGCGTTAGGTATTACACTGTGCCTATGCACTAGGGTGTCTGAGTATACCTAAGATCTAAGCCTAAATGTCTGGATGCGGGGTTTTCTACTAAAATAACCAGGCACTTAGGTGCGATGCGAAAATTGCGAACTACGATTAAGTGTTGATATGATACCTAACCTATTTATGTATTAGGTAGGTACAATGCGAGCCAGCGGCGAACGGACAACAAATCTAATCCTAAGTGTCTGGATGCGGGGTTTTCTACTAAAATAACCAGGCACTTAGGTGCGGTGCGCTCATTCCCATTAGAATAATAACAAAATACGAACTACGGCTAAGAATCCGGCTCGATCCGGACCAAAAATGGTGGCGCATGGCCGAGTGCGGTAATGGACTGTATTGCGGGAAGTAGCTAACTGTTCCATTGACGCTTTACACACAAAAGACAGGTGGTCGGGTTGCCGCGGGAGTGATCCAAGCAATGAATGCAACCCGAGAAATTAGGAGAGGATGCACTAACCTTCACGACACACGTGTTTTCATCGCAGCCGGTACACGGATCTTCTCTTCCTTGCTCAGGAGCTGCCGTCAGCATCACTAGATCACTTGAGGAACACACGAGAGGCACAATCCGATCGGTAAAGGTCTATGAAGCGGTAAAAATGTAACAAATATTAATCATTTTTGAGAGACGCGAGCGCGGTCCGTCATTACGCTGGCTAGTTCAAAGCGAGACTGAGTGTCTATATTTCACAAATGGCGGACGGAAGCCATATCTATGGTTAGTGCGGGAGAGGAGACGGGTATAAAAGGAGTGTGTTTCCGTGTCAAAATACAGTTTCTACACCGGCGCAACCATAGGGGAATTTGGATGACTTCTGCTGAGGTTCGGTGCCTCAGTGGTAATTAAAATCAATAAAATAGTTAATTTAACTGTAACGCTGACTGTACAGAGGTATCTACATATAGACTATCTAAAGAACTAAAACTTATGAAGTATGAATGATAATGAAAGTAATTTTTCTTTGTTGTATCAACTTCGATACACTATCGGGGCGGACCTAACTTAGATGATTAACAATGTTTGAAATTTAAATAATATTGTACCTAAGTAGGTTTTTCTTTTAATTACTTACTTAATTGAATTAATCCTTATGAATATAAACGAGGTATACTCAACCTTCACAGTCGACGAAACTAAGACTCATTATACAGTGCTACCTTACTAGAAGATGAATGTGGTCTGTGAAGAATGTTATGGCTAGGAATTAAGTGAATGTTGAGACAACTATATCCAAATGAACGTAAAAAACGTAACTGTATACATTTTCTGAACAATGAAGATTTTATAGAAACATACAGACCAATTCCAATATTCATGCAAACAAACATTTGTACTGAGCGGAAATTGAAGCCGCGCCCCTGCGTAGGCCATCTTCTTAGTCCAAGCCAACCTCACTCGCTGGTCAGAATAATTACCGACTCATGAAAGAGGTTCTCCTCCCCACCGGAGCCGGTGGAGGAGGTTATGTCGGACTCGAACCGACTAAAACGCACGCCGCCTATGGGTCGTTTTGGTTGCCGAAGGTGAGGTTGACAGGCATATCCCTCGCACCCCGGCCGACCCAGGGCCATCTCTCACGATCTGGCCCTCTTCTCGGGTGTGGGGACTACAGAGTCCCCAAACAATATTTTTCAAGCGATACTTGAACGCAGAACAAAATGTTTATAGAGGAATGTTCTTAAATGTTATTGTAAACCTTTGAGGATGCCGTAAGGCGAAATTGGTCAGGTCTAATAAATATTAAAATTAATGTGGAAAATAAGTCAAAATATGGTCTCAGACGCAAAATATATATGTATGAGCAGCGACTCGATCACTTTAAGATGGTTAGTCTTGAGAGAAGGAGGTGGATGAGTGACCTGTGCATACTGCACAGAATAGCGAATGGTTCACTTGACAGTTACCTGTTGAACAAATTAAACATCAAGATACCGATGCGTTCTGTGCGTATACCACAACTATTTACAATACCTGCAAGTAACAATAATGTATCTCAGAATGATCCAATAATTTTGTGTTTAATTATTTTTTTAATGTTTATCTTATAAGTATTAAGATAATAATGAAATATTTATTTTATGTTTTAGTACTCCTGAACCAAACATTACATCAGCATATAAATGGATTACCTATATTATACATATTCATAAAGACTTCCCTGGATTAACGTTCCTTCATAATTATACAACGGTTCGGAACTTTTAATTATTATTATAATTATATCATGAAACTTACTATTTCTGCCGACGTTTCGGATGCGTTGCAGCACCCGTGGTCACGGCTTGACTAGCTGGCGAGCATCGAGAGGTATGCGGGGAACATTTTTTGAGCTCCTACCCACGATTAAACCAGCTGGTCATGCACGTATGTATAAACAAACTGTATTGCGCTTTCGTCGTGAAGAGTAAGCTCTTATTTTTTTTTTATAGAATTCTATTGTGTTGTAATTTTTGTAATGCTTTGTGCCAATTATTAGATTAATCCGAAGATTAATCATTCCATGGAGTCAAACTCGCATGAACCTACAAATATGTGTGGCAGTGCAAGTTAATTTTAAGCTCATGTTTACATTCAAATATAACATGCTTTCATGCAATATAATCAATTATGATTATATTCTACAGAATATCAATCATGCAAAACAATAGTATATAAAATACAGTAAACCAAATATACAGTAACTAAATAGTAAACCAATAACTATATTTTGTATTTTGAAATGTATGTTTATATATGTATTTAAAATATAATGTATATGATGTTTACTTTAATAAAGAGGAATAATAATGTTAATCGTCTTTATTGTACGCCAATAACATATTACATTACAATAAGAAGATATTAAGGTTTGGAAACTTTAAACAATCTATAGCATTAAACTAATTGACGCTTTCACAGGCGTCCACCCAGTCATTGTAGACATCTAACGGTTCAGTCAACGCGTTTGTTCTAGTCTGAAAATCTTCCGAACAAATCCGGCACTTAATCTGAGCAGTATGCCGCTTGCCAACAATTATTATATATCTATAATGAATACTTGTCTAGTGCTAACTGACCCATCCAACACAAAGTCAAAACTAGACTCACAACAGTTGCGATTGCTATTTTTTTTGTTTTGTATTATAAAAACGAATGAAAAACGTCATGAATAAACAATTCATACGTAACAATTACAATATTTGTATACATGATTTATTTCCATTGGTTTGGGTTTGTATAAGTATGTATT
This sequence comes from Eilema griseolum, assembly GCA_963662185.1. Lineage (NCBI taxonomy): Eukaryota > Metazoa > Arthropoda > Insecta > Lepidoptera > Erebidae > Eilema > Eilema griseolum. The sequence continues at coordinate 12,993,692 of OY759251.1, forward strand.
AAGAAAAAATGTATAGTACATGTTTATACACATTCTAGATCTCAACACGAAACTATTTAAGCTATGCTTACTTTGTGGTTAGGTAGCCCAGCGTCGCAAAAAGATTAAACGAAAAATGAAAAAAATATGGGTACATCCGTTTGTATCAAACCGAAGCCAAAGCGGTGTTTTTCTCAAACTCTATGAAGATTTAAGAAAATACCCCGAAAAAATGTTCAGTTATCTGAGGATGTCACTAACATCATTTAATGAATTATTGAGTTTATGGAGTCAGCCAAAAATAAGTTTATAAGGTAAAAGCACCAATAATAGTGGACACTAATCTAATAGTGGACACTTTAGAAAAGAAACTTCATTCCACGCATACTCAAGCTGTGGAATGACCTCCCTACTGTGGTTTTCCCAAGCACCTACAATATGATAAAAATACTTCCATGATTTATGTGCGTAACCGAACTTCTGTGTGCGAAAGGAATTTCCTTCCGCCGACACTTACTATTTTGTAGATTGACCTTGCCATGATTTTATCAAGGTACATTGCGAGGTTATTCAAACAGGACGAACAGGTTTTTAACAATTGCGTTATGCCTATAAAAGTATAAACAAAAAAAAAACAAACGCATAGGAATATTGGCTATCAAACGAATCGACTGACGATCCACATTAAGTGCGACCCGCAGGTAGTAGAATGACAATTGAATAAGATTTCCTAGGGCACCGTTATGGAATAAGAGATATTTCATTATGATCTCCAGAGAACCAAAATATTCAAATCAGATGCCTTCTTGGCGGCAATAGGGTTGCTTACGTGGTACTGAAAATCAAATGATGAGAGATCAGCGTCTTCAAACAAACAAACTCTTTAGCATAATTAGTGTAGCTTGAGTCTGTACGGCCATAGTACATCTAACAAAGGCTCATTTACTATGCCTTTCGACGTGAATTCACTACTAACATTTAAGTTAGGTTTTAGGCAGGTAGGTACTATTCTTTCACAATAAATAAATGTCTTCAGTGTCGTATTGGACAGTCGAGGCGCCATTTCCCAGCACTGCTTATGCGGGCCTCTGACCTTACTTATGTACTTGTTAGCTGGAGGTGCTCGGCTGGAGGGCTCCGATTCAGTCTGATTGGGGAAGTACCTCCGCCCTACAGAATACCGCGGCCATAATAACTTCGTGTTCATAATTACTCCTGATATGTCCTATAACCTATCACACACACTACACATATAAATCACTCCCATATAATGGGTATTTTAACACGAGCTACACTTATATTCGCACTGTATTTCGTACTTCACTCGACATCACCTGGGGCAGAAGATTTTATTTCCATATTGAATTCATTGAAGAAAACTTCTCACTGTATATTTATAATAAACAGTAGACTTACAATTTAATTTATATAGTTAATATTGATACATGGTGGTTTATTTAACTTTTTTGGTAGGTAGAACATAAATAAATGTCAAGTCTCAAAAATTACAAAGAGTTTGTGGCCTTTTTTATAGTTCCACTAATTAGGCCTAAATATGTATATAACAGAAGATACATCTAAAATAATATACCTACATAAACAAAACCATGTTTTTATTTAAACATGTTGTTTATGTGGTCAGAAGAGTAATATTTATCATTTAATGACCTAAGTTCGAAGTTTGAAGTTTGAAGTTTGAAGTTTGAAGTTTGAAGTTTGAAGTTTGAAGTTTGTAGTTTGAAGTTTGAAGTTTGAAGTTTGAAGTTTGAAGTTTGAAGTTTGAAGTTTGAAGTTTGAAGTTTGAAGTTTGAAGTTTGAAGTTTGAAATTTGAAATTTGTAGTTTGAAGTTTGAAGTTTGAATTGTCAACCCTCTACAATCAACTCCTATTTTTCCATCGCGAATTTTATTTTTTCATCGTCTACAACGCTTTCGATTATACATGGCAAAACAACGTTTGCTTGGTCAGCTAGTTTTTATATAAAAGTATGATAATGATACAAAATTAAAACATAGAAATCTCGAGTAAAACGACATTTTTGTTGAAAGGTTCTCTTACATAAGTGTCTTTATTTGTCACCCACATCATGCCTACAGTGTTCGTTTCAAGTAATTCCGTAAATTACCAGATTTCAGTGGTAGTAAACCATATTTTTCGAGGCACATTCTATCATTGATGAGATGAATGCAAAGTTAATCACTGCATACCTAATATCTATATATTTCATTTTTTTTCTGGGTAACTCTACAACAAAATAAAAAGATTGTCAATTAAACGCTTGACATTTAAAATAGTTGTTCATAGATATTATTATTTATTATCCATAATAATTATTTTTCGCAGAAAAACAGCACTAACTGACTTAATAAGTTTAAAATAGAAGTCAAAAAATGTTTAATGGAAAAGGGTTATTATAAAGTAGAGGAGTATCTTGATGATAAAAATGTATGGTTATCGTAATCTCTTGCTCTTGCACTTATTTACAAATAAACAAAATTAATATTAAAAAAGAAAAAGTCATTGATTTCATCAAAAATTATGGCTGAAAAACTTTTAACAATATTAAATAAGTAGGTGTATAACTTTGAAATCTAACAAATTCTTATGGCTTTTACTACTCAAACTATACAGAAATTTACAAAAGTATTTTCACTTATGATTTGGGGTTTGAATGTTTGACGAAACTTTCTAGTTTGTACCTATTTGTACCTAACCTAAAAAGACTGTAATTACCTACTATGTATTATCGACGAAGTTTTATTTTATCTTAGTATTTATTTTTATTTATTTGATTCTTCATTACCTTGGATACATTGTGCGGAGACAGCCGCCATCTTGGAATCGAGTCTTACCATAAACAATAACTTCTATGTATACTAATTGACTGGCTGTACGGAACAACAAAATTTGATATAGTCACTAACCAACTATCGACAACACGCAATTTTTTGTAGCGCGCTATGCCTTTTGATAATATTCTTTTATAATTTCGAATTTTCACGCTTTGTGCTGCTTTATCTTGTAATTTTGTGCCTTGAGTGATGTGTGGGGGTTGTTTGTGAGTTACTATATTGTGAATATGATGTCACTATTGTACGTGATACCTTGAAAACATGAGTGTTAGAGTGGTTAAAATACAGTCAACGAACCAAAATCTTTACGCATTTGCCAAGTTTCAAGGATGTTTGTAACCTCAGGATTCCCAATAATGTGGACCGCACATCGCTGCAACCTGTCGAGAGCATCTAGCTAGTAGGTACTTCGCGAGAGATGCAAGCAGTATTCAAATTTTGAGTACGCTAGATTCAGAAGTCTGCTCGTATCAGAATGTAACCGTACTGGTGTATAGCCCAAGCTTTTGCGCCTTCTCGTACAGCTGCTTCGGTGTACGTTCAGGTTGATGTAAGGATCAGCAGGTTGGTGTAAGGTATGAACTACGAAATCTAAGTTTAACCCCATCTTTGCCAAAACACCCACATTTCACCAATAATTTCATTCGGTCCCACGTAATTGGGGGTGAGCCTATTGCCGTATTCCGGGCGCTATTGTTAGCTCGAGCCATGCATCTGAGGCTGAGTTCGGGCTGTATATATCTGTCTGATGTTTAACTGCCCTATCGCTTAGATTACAAAGCAGACTATAATGAAAATAATACATAAATAAATAGTTTGGATTGGAACAATTTTTTCAAAATCTTTCATGTGAACTGGCTGTGGATTCATTCTACAATTATTTATACGGTATTATTAAAATACATGTGCCAGCCTAGTATAATGGAAATCAAAGTTTACTTAAATGTGATTGAATACGTGTAATCTCTCGTTAGGTACTTTGATCTACAAATCTATTGTAATAGTGAACTCGGATAGAAAAGTTCATTTCAAAATTACTCTAAAAGTATCACGCCGCTCACGTGTTTAGTGGGGCAGCGTGTTACTCTTTATCTCGCTGTTGGGTGACAAGTATAATGTGTTTTATACTTGTTTACAACTTGTTGGCTATACATCCTATGTGAACGAAAAGTATCAGAGTTACATGTATAAAACAAGTATTGTGTTTTGATTTCTTTTTTATACAACTTAGGTGACAGACAAGCACACGGTAGGCCGTGTGCTGATGCCCGTGGTCACGACTTGACTAGTCTTCGAACGCCAAGAGGTATGCGGAGAACATTTTTTGAGCGCTTACCCACCATTACACTTATTATGATAGGCTGGCGAGACACCACACTATTATTATTATTATTATTATTATTATTATTATTTAATACACTAGCAGCATAAGCTGAGAAAGGTGTGGTCATATTCGAGGGACGCATTACGTGTGATATAAATAAATTTTGCGCGGGAGTATAAACACCAATTTACTTTGTATCACGTAGATAAATAATTTTCTTTTTTATCGACCATGTGTATCCCGGCAGAGTAGAATTTGGACCACCCTATCTCTTCCCATGTGGTGTCGTAGAAGCGACTAAGGGATAGGGCTGTTTAACATCGGACATATATATACAGCCCAGACTCAGCCTCAGATGTATGGCTCGAGCCAACAATAGTGCCCGAAATACGGCAACAACCAACACAATTTTTCAGTGTGCACTTTAAAGTCATATAAAATGAAAGCTTATTCGAAGAGTAGTCTCTATTGTCGCAGTTCATAATTTATTGAGTACAAAAACAGAGAGCGCGTGACAAAGACGAGTCTCGTAAAGTATTGGATAAATTTGCACTAGGAAGAATAAAGTACGTTTTACGAGAATACATTATGCCTCCGTAGCTGAGCGGGGCGATTAAATATAGGGCCCGTTTACGGCTGCCCATGCCGCATGAGTTACGACCTTTCAGTAATAAAAGTATTGTGTTGTTGCTGTTGAAGGAATTCGTCAGGTACCATGACTACATAGATTATTATTTTAACGTCTTTTTGAGTCAAAAGAGGCGTTTCTAGGCTTAGTCGGGCACTCTAGCGCCCCCTAGCTTGTGGACGCAGTAGTGCGTGGGCCGCGCGCCTCCTTACAGCCATTAACAATATTATGGATCGGATCATGTGAAATACAGATAAAAATCTCTATTTTATTTTGTAAAAATAATATATTTAAAATTCATCGTTTTGTGAAATACATTTTGTATATTTATTATTTATGTATAAGCTATCAAATGATTTTATTATATACATTTCATATTTTTTACGCGCCTCAAAAGAGATTTAATCACATTATTATTCCACTGACATAGGTAAAGGTATTTTTACCTTAGCCGACACGATAATAAACCGGTTTTCTAAACATTATACATAAAACTAAACGTTCACCTAAAGTTTTTATTATAGATAATACTGAAGTATTCATAGATTGATTAAATCTCTTTTCAGACTATGCTGTACTCACTACTATTATTATACTATTATTATAACATCACGCCTTTATCCCCGGCGATTTTGGCAGATGTGAATTAATACCCACATTTCACCAATCATTAAATTCACAAAAAGCGGTGAAGTCAATGAATTTTCGTGGAAATTTTCCAATTTTCCGGTCGCGCCGTGTAGCCGGCAGCGGTGCGAATTCAAAAATATATAGCACTATGGTATTTAATAGGTAATTTTGGTTCAAAAAATTAATATAAAGTTTGTTACATTCCCTCCTAAGGCTGAGAGGTTTCACATAACCTGTGAGCATGGGATTGTCAACCAGGCTCAACGCCCGTCTTTGCAACGAGTCAAAGGGATCAAGGTAGTATGCAGGCGCTCCAGCAAAAAGGTAACACTCCCTTTCAAGGGAGATATTTTTTCGCTCGGTGACTCCCGTGCGTCCGCTGAAAGACGCTTTCTTTGTTTAGAACGAAAGATGCAGGCGTCTCCAAAGTTAAAGCAAGCCTATGATGAGGTTGTTAACGAATATTTAGATAAAGGTTACATCTCACCTCTACATACCACAGACACTGAAAAAATGGTATTAATTTTTAGATTTTACAACTATACCATAAAAGTCCAAAATTAAATTATTAGAGTTTCATTACACTTTTTCATTCATTCACTTTTAATTTTGAACTTTAAAAGCATTGACCTGTGGGCTCACCATGAAATCTTAGGTAACGATAGGTATTCTTTCGCCAACAAATTTTTTCGTACAAGTAGGTAGGCTTTTTCCTATTTAATAAATCAAATAACAAGCAGGCTAAGTGTAACCTTCTCCTTGCCTCCATTTTTAATATGTTATGATCGTTAATTAATGGTGTCACATGTCGGCGTTGAGGTATTTTCGCAGCACTAAATGTAGTAGGTATTCTAATAACCCAAGTCTCAATGCTGCACATAATATAATAAGTATAAATAGCACAAAATACTTAAGTAAACATGTACAAGCTCATTTCATTTTTACTCAAAGTAAAGAAAATTACAAGGAAATTCCAAGACGCATTATCGGAACATATTTTTTCCATCTGAGGAAGGATATTCAAAAAATTGCTTGCCACACTCGGCAATCGAACCGACTAAAATCCGATAAATGGGCACAGTAAGGCATATTTCTATTAAAATATTTAGTGTCAAATAACACACAACGCTTAACTACCAATATATGAGATGACAATTACGACTGAAGGTCGAAATTGTCATCACGATATTATGATATTATGTGTTAATGTTCGTTTAAACGTATTAATTGAATTTTATTTTTTATTCTTAACAATTTTTATTCTGTGTCTACACTGCGCTTCATATAAGAATTATGTTATATTATCTGTGATATAAGACACTATAGACCGTTGTATACTTCGATCGGTTTAATAAGTTCGTTTTAATAATTTTATTAAAAAAAATGCCGCGTGGTTCCCGGCAGAGTAGAATTTGGACCACCCCATCTCCTCCCATGCGGTGTCGTACAAGGTGACTAAGGGATAGGGCTGTTTAACATCAGACAGATATATAGTATACGAAATAAATTAAGTTGTCCTTTGAGGATTACAAAACCCCTTAAACATTTATTATTTATTAATGTGTTTAGGTAGGACCTACCCGCGGGTATTTACTTGCATATTAATAACACAGGGAGTTGTTAAATTATATTTTTATATTTAATATCAGATGAACAGTTCTTGTGTTTGTATTGTAGCACTAAATGTCGTTCTGGAATACGTAGCTACCATGGGGTTAAACGTCATTATATCTGTGAAACCATTCACTCTTAACCACAGTATTAGCACTTAACTAAATCATAGGCCACCTGCGTGCTATAAAAAATAAAATAAATACACATTTTGTACCCTGACAGTCAAGATCGATTTCATGCCGACTGTACACTGTACATATCTATGGGGTTCGGTCTTGGTGTGTCCCCAATCACTTTTACCTCCAACTAAATTAGATCTTATTGAGCACCCTGACAGTCAAGATCGATTTCATGCCGACTGTACACTGTACATATCTACGGGGTTAACATTTATTGTAATGTAGGTATACAACTCTAGACTTTTATCGCTATGACAAAATAAAATTTTCAAGAGTGGCAATTCGACCGGTCACCTCCACGGTTGCATGAGTGAGTGTGAGTTCATAGGATTCTGCCTGTTTCATAATTGGTCCAATATACTAAAACAGATTTATTTCGTTTTGTCAACATTAAGTGATAGAAGACTGTTCTCCAACCACCTCATCACGGTTACCAAACAGTTCTCTAAATTTCCTAAATTATTGCATTCCCGACATGCACAAGTTTCATTATTTGGAGTAGACTCGTCAGTAGTACAAGTAGCTGGCATGAGTAAGTATGATAGAAAAAAATATGAAATAATATAATATGTGATAGATAGATATCATGAGACTATAGAGAGTCTGTGAAAGAATAATAAGTTAAGCGGGTACCGCAGCTACACAAAACACACTTTACTGAATCGCAATAGACATACATACATAGATACATATAATCACGCCTTTAACCCTGGAGGGTTAGGCAGAGCTCGTATTTTGAGAATATAAAACATAGGTACTTTATCTAATAATAATGAAATTATTATCCTATCGTGTACTCATTATAATTATTATACTACCTATATCACAAAACGTAATATAAAACTTGAAATTGCAACGTAACCTCATATTTGTATGCATGAATATGTATATTTGCATTGGTCTGGGTGTTTCTATGTATAATATGTATGTATTTACAAAAAAAAAAAGTATCTAAGTATGTTTATCCGCATTCAGTCAGAATCAGGATCTGTCAGAATCATGTCAGAATAAGACAAAATGTCATTGTAAAATCTAAACATATGTTATGCTCACAGAGTAAAATAAGTTATATTCTACGTAAGAAGAGACGGCACTTAGAACCACGGAGTAAGTTATATACTACGTCACTATCGGAGTATTAGCGTGTAATGAGGGAGTAGTCGGTAGTCCCGGCGCCTGCGCACCGCCCAACAACTATCTAATTAGAAAGTAGAAAATCTAATTATTGAAGCCGATAGCTTGTGAAGTTTTACCTGATTTAATGACCGCAAATGGCTCCCATCTGGTGGGCCGTGCGCTTGTCTGCCGCCTAGGTGGTATAAAAAAAGTAGTATGTAACAATGGTGGCACTCATTTTGGCGGCCTCATTAGATGCTTTTTCACGTAATAATAAAAGATATGTCTATTTGTAGCCCAGCCTATACCTATTTAATATCTGTACCGTAATAATATACAGTAAATTATTCGGTATTCTATTACTAGAACGAAGTCATTTAGTTGTATTCTTAGTTTTAAGTTATTTATTTGTAAAATTTTCTGCTAGGAGCGTATGAATGTATTGAAAGTAGCCATTTTGATAAAAAAAAATCACAATTTGTAATCTACGTCACTTAGTCCTAACTACATACCTACTAATTTCGTAATGCCTTATTGTTGTATTAATGCAATATATTAGTCAGTACTGTAAGAAAAATTTCTTCACAAAAAATGAAATGAAATGAAATGAAAATTTATTCGTAAGAGACACGGTGAAGACACAGAGATTTCTAGTGGTATGGGTAATGGACTGCTGAGACAAGGTCTCGGGTTCGATCCCAGGTTTCACCATGGCACACACCAATGACTTTTCGATGCTTTTCGAAGTTATGTGTGTATCTATCGCCGGTTTATAAGTGCCCGGATAATGGCAATATCTCGCCACCTATTACATTGGGACCTAAACATAAACTGCTAGCACCTCTGCCTACCCCTTCGGGGATATAGGCGTGAATGTATGTTATGTTATGTTTTTACAATCTGGTTAAGCTATGCTTACTTTGGGTTTAGATAGAACTGTGTAGAATGTTCGACAATATTTATATTTTATTTAAATATCGTCAAAATAGACGTCTGTTAAACCTCTTTAATCAGAAAAGATTGGAGGTATCATGTTATAATTAATATCAATAAGATACCCCTACTTGGAGTTTGAAAAAATCTAACTTACGAGAGAAGATTAATATCAGACCGGGCCGTGTTCGAGACTGGTCGTATTAGCGCTATTATTTACAATTGTGTAGTATTAGTGCTGTCAGTGGGAAGACTAAAGGCTTGCCCTTTTTTTTAGTAGTTGTTTTACGTAGTTGGCAGACAAGCGCACGGCCCACCTGATGGAAAGTAGTTACCGTGGCCTATGGACGTCTGTAACACCAGAGAGTCACAGTCGCGCTGCCAACCCTGTAAGTACAGAGTTTCTGTGCCATCAGTTTGATGGTGTTTTGAACAATCCTACCAACTTTCACCTAGGTGCGAATTATTGTAGTCTCGAAATTATTTATTGACTGGACTATTATGACGTTTTCAATGTGTTGGTTAGGTTTAATTTAGAGACGAGAGTCGCACAAAAAACAAATTAGAGGCTCTGAAAAGCCAAAAATAAATGAATTTACAGATGTATTGGAACAAGATAAAAAACAAATTGAGTCATAGAATTCAAGTAATGAACATAATCATATTTTTGTCAGTATGTAAATAGACTATGGCTAAACAAGATACCTTTGATTTGGGCCCAAATTAATTCAATGGCATTGTACTGACAGTGTTTCATTGTCGCTATAACAATAAATACAATAAAAAAAAGGTACGGAACCGCACGTTCATGAGTCCGATTCTCACTTAGCCAGTATTTTTTATTGAAAATGATATTGCCAAATCCTCACATATTAAAAGTCATCATATCACACAAAATGAAGACATGGTCAGGCGAATATAGTTACAAATAATTGCTAATTGATAGCTGTAAGTTTTCCTACTATAAAATAAATAAATGAAAATAAATAAATACTACCGTCACATCACAGATATTGTCTTATTTACTTACTAAAAGAAAATAAAAGCACCAAATAATACAGTCATCGATCATGATAAATTGACGATGTGACATAAGGGAGCCGTTATTATTGTGGCACATAATTTCAGAATGTCAGTTCTTAGGTGATCATAGCCTGTTGATTTCGTGTTATTCAAAGAGTTTATAGTTTTCAAAATGTCAGAGTCATATACCGGGGTCAAAAAAATTGTGTCCTCCTAATTTGAGGAATAATTGTTAAAATTCTATTGTTTCAGCTCTTAATCTGAAAATATTATGATTTCTTTTGCTATTGGCATTGTTCCAGCAAATTAAGGCGGTAAGTCGCACAAATTTATAGAAAATTAGGACCTCGTGTTCATATTGGAGTTTGTTCTAATGACATGGCTCCTCTGGTGTTACACACGTCCATAGGCCACGGTAACCACTTTCCATCAGGTGGTCCGTGCGCTTGTCTGCCACCTAAGTGGTATAAAAAAAACTTTACAACAACTTTTCTAATTTAAAGGCCATTCTTTAAACAATGTTAAGAAGAAAAAGAAGAGAAGCTTTACTAACCACCTTCTACAAGTTTCATTCTTATTTCATAGTACTTTTAAATTTATAAAAGTTCTTATACGCTCTAGAAAAGTTTCAATAAAAATATATTCTACAGTAAACTATAATAGTATATCACGAGAATTCACAGCACCATTTACACAAATACGTAGCGCTAGGTACGGCTGCAGTACGGCTATCCTTTCTATTTTGAGAGTACTCACAGCATAGTCCATCACGCCAGCCAAGTGCTGGCACTATCTTTAAAAATATTTTCCCATTAGAAAATCTGCCCTTCGGAATGAATATAAATAAACCAAACGAAAATAAAACATTTAGAAACTAGAAAATATAACAGCGAAGTTAATGTTTTACTTAAATGCCACCCAGCAGTACTTATTGTGCGTGTTATAAATTATTACACATGTCAAAAAACCTTCTACCATAACATTTTACAATGCTGTCAATCCAAATTGTCTGAATTCCGAAATTGGCAAGTTATGTAACACACAATATCGCTACGAAGCAAAGAAATATGGATGAAAAGCCACCCCAAAAGTAATGAAGTAGCGCAACCAACACAATCCTTCATCAGGAAAATATCTAAAACAGATATTACACGACACCGTAATTGGGTCTCTAACTTCTAAAGTAGGGTGAAATTGCTTGGGAGTGATTGGCCGCTTGCCTACTGCGAACATGTGAGTATCTGGAGCCAGCCAATCGCAATGCTCCATTCTCTCGAGACGATTATGTTAGTTTTTCGTGCTAGGAGTACATTACCTAAAAAGAGAGTACCTGTTGAAAAACATTCATTCGTTCTTAAATCAATATAGCGTTTTTAAAAAAAAAAATTACAAAAGTTGCATGTCAAGGATATTCAAATTAAAAAAATATTTTCTCTAGTTCAATAAAATACTTAAGATTATTATGTATTTTTATTATAAGTAGTCTAGCTTATTGAGTTGCTTCTCAGTGGCATTGACATAGCCCTATGGAGAATATGAAGGAGGAATGGGCAAGTGATTAGAGCAAATAACCTACCGAACCAGTGAAAGAATCATATTCCAATGGTTTATTTTTAAATTATTTAATATTTATTTCTTGACATAATTGTAAAATTTTGACATTCATATGTGCTCTTTATGTGCCTAAACTGAATAAATGAAGTTGACTCAGTTTTATTTGCCGGAAGTACCAACATCCGCACCTAACCCCACAAACAATTTTCTCTGAGTTCATTCGTTCAAAAGACGATTTCCTAAAATAAAATTAAGCGAAGCTATCAAAAGTTTTAAGGTAGATAATTGCGTTTTCCGTGGTCTCGAACCGACTAAAACGCACGCCGCCTATGGGTCGCTTTGGTTGCCGAAGGTGAGGTTGACAGGCATATCCCTCGCACCCCGGCCGACCCAGGGCCATCTCTCACGATCTGGCCCTCTTCTCGGGTGTGGGGACTACAGAGTCCCCAACTGGTCCCCGGAAACGGGGAGGCGCGCCACGCGTTTACGATTCGGTTTCTTTTTAGATTTAAATGTTACTTCCTGATCTGAAGGACGACATTTGCTTTCTGATACCTACTCCTTTCTCACGGATGCTATTGAAATTCCTGTTGATTTAGCAACTAATTGAGTGGGGGTCATAATACTGCTCGGGTTGTTATTACACTCATTTTCTTTACTGGTGGTAGAGATTTGACGGCACAAATTTGTCACAAATTTCGACCGGGTTGGTACCACCGTGCAATATTGCGAAAAACCCTTCATAGTAATTCAATTTCGGTTGGATTGCGTTCAGGGATCAGCAAATGCATAGCCGGGTAGAGGTGATGGTGGTCGCAGCACTAGTGGACCCAAAGATCTGCTTTGCAATACTCGAAGCACACACAAAATCATTCTAAACTACTTCAAAAGTTTATTTTAAAACACTAAACTTACGAAGTGCAATTTCTCAAAAAGCAAACGCACTCATGTTTCGTAAATCGTAACATAATTAATTGCCAACGCTCCACGGTTATAAAGTATTAGTTAAATTATATTGTCAGAAGTTTACGCGAATATTATTTACACATTAAAGTAAATTTATTTTTTGACGCAGTTTAGCGCAATTTATGTGGTTTTATCTTATTATTTTCACTTACAGGTATCGGCAGGATTTGCACCCGTGACATCTTAATCGTAAGACCGATTATTTAACCTCTAAGCTACCGATGATATCTTAATATAGATCTTTAAAATATTAAGTGAAAATCATGGCTTTAAAATAATATGAAACTGATATAAAAAAATTATTTTTACTAAACACATTATATAAAACAACAAGTAAGTATGATATTTTGTAGAACTTCTGGTTCCTCGCAATCACTAATTTCTTCTTCGTCACAAACAGCTGCTGGTGTGGTTACACGAACCGTCTCTGGATCAGATTCATGCTCCTCGTCTTCCAATAAATAAGCAATTTGTTCTTCATCCAAAAAACCGGCCATGACTATTGTTATTTGCTGAAAAAATGAGATATACGGGGTGGAAGATTTTGACCATGCTGGAGGGAAAGTATTCTAAATGCTAGTGATAGCTCATTTCATTCAATGGAAACATTCACTTATTTTTTAAATGAAACAAAACCACATATAAAGATTTCTGAAAAATCGCTTGCCCTAAGACAATTATTTTTAAAATCGGGCCATCGAGAAATTGACTCATCAACTGTAAAGTTTCAAACAAAAAAAAGAGAGTAATAAAATATAATTCATAATATTCCTAACTGAATGTTTCATAATATAGCTTAGGCCATACTTAAAATAGCCTCTCTAAAATTAAATAAGGCATTGAAAATGTTGTTTCATGGCTAAGTTCCTTTCATATCGCTCAGTGCGCATCGTTTTTGATAAAAAAAAAATATACCACTTAGGTGGCAGACAAGCGCACGGCCCACCTGATGGAAAGCGGTTACCGTGGCCTATGGACGTGTGTAACACCAGAGTAGCCACACTCACGCTGCCGACCCTGTAAGCACAGGATGCGGTGCGAGTTTATAATAATAATTATAATAAAACATAAACATAAACTCACGCCTATATCCCCGAAGGGGTAAACAGAGGTGCTTGCACTCACATTTCGCCAGTTTCTATTTAGATTTCAATCTAATAGGTGGCGAGCCTATTGCCATTAACCGGGCACTTGTAATCCTGCGATAAATACACACATAACTTCGAAAAGCATCGAAAAGTCATTGGTGTGTGCCATGGTAAAACCTGGGATCGAACCCGAGACCTCGTCTCAGCAGTCCATTACCAATACCACTAGACTACCGCAGATAATAATAAGCCTTTATTTAATTCCATAACAAACTAAAAGTATACAATAGCTCAACTTTATAAAATGAAACAAATTTATTACAATAATAACTTACCTTTATTATAACGGCGTGGTTCCCGGCAGAGTAGAATTTGGATCACCCCATCTCTTTCCATGCGGTGTCGTACATGTCGACTCAGGGATAAGGGCGCTACATTGGGGAATAGTAAACTTAAGAAACTTTTAACAGTAAAGTTGTTTGGTCTAAGAGCCCGTTGACGTCAGACATACTACTTTGTGAGTGAGTACGCTGTAGTAGGTCAGAAGGTTTGGCTAGTATGAACAATGATCGTATCGTCGAATCGTAGAAATTTGTTTCTGTTGCCTTCAGGCTTAGCCGCTGCTTCGACTGCCTTTATCTCTACAGCCTTTGCACTCGCATTGCCCATGTTCTTTAACAATTAATGTTTGAAATCTAGGAATAAAGATACACCGACAACACGGAATGACCTTGCTTGACAAATAATATGTCAAAGTCAAAATTATAAGGTCGTGGCTGTCATAGAACTGTCATTGTCTCACGTGCTAAAATAAAAGACAAAAAAAAAATTTTGCTTACATTTATCGAGTATCTAAATGAAGAGAATTTCAAGGAGATTACAAAAATATATACATGTCATATCAAGTTTTTAACTTTAAAATAAAATTTATAATTTAAAAAAAACCCGACCGCTGTCTAACAGATGTGTGAAAAATGTTAACAACCCTTTTTAAATAACTGACATCTATCGATAGTGTCAATCATTAGGATCAAATCTGTCTAACAAGCATGGTAAATTAAATGGAAAGATACCTAATCCTTCAAATCTATACTTCATAAGTTTAGTTTAGATTTAGTTTGGCCACGAGGACTTCAACCAATAAATCATCATACAATTCCAAAAATGTCTTCGCACGGCAATCAAACCTTGTACACACGAAACACAAATCAAATCCAAAGATGGAGGCGACTTAATACACGGGATTCGATTAAACAATCTTTTATCTAAGTATCGATTCCTAAATCTGAATCGAAGCTTGTAAGCACAGAGATAGATGTAGGCTGCTCTCTCTGCCTACCTCAGAGAATTATTTACCGAAAATATCGAAATTAAAAAAAGTAATACTCATAAAAACACTTCATAAAGTCAGGCTGTTGCTTCATTTATCATTCACCTTACTAGAGCTCCAATTTCGAATATTTTATATACCGCGATGCACGCTTCCTGTTGGTGCAGAAAAATAATCATAGTGTTGAATAATAAATAATACTGATGTTCACAAAAGATAAAAAATCGCCAGTGTCGTCTTGTAATTCATTTTATTTATCGAAACAAACCTAATTTTAGTGGAATTAGTCACAAGATTAATCTCAGAACCACATTCTATCTACCCTAAGTTTGGTGATTAGTCGTGATGGTGATAGAAAGCTTAGGATTTGAGAGATTCATCACGCTCCTGGGAGATAAACTCGTGAATCAATATATACCAGGTGGTCATAGAGTCATAGAGCCATTTGTAATTTTTCATTTAATACTTATTAATCTAATTTGTATTTTTATGAAATGTAACAATGTGTATAAAAACACAATCGTACAAAAAGAGAAAAACGACAATTACGACCGGCTCAACACCACCAGCTTCCCGTGCGCAAAGCGTAAGAGAGCTCACTGGAGAATTTGTGCTGTCAGTGAATGACTAAAGACAAGTGATGACAAGAAACTCTGTGCTTACAGGGTCGGCAGCGCGAGTGTGGCTTCTCTGGTGTTACACACGTCCATAGGCCACGGTAACCACTTTCCATTAGGTGGGCCGTGCGCTTGTCTTTAAGCCGCGAGAGCCGACGCGCCGAACGGAAGGGCCCCCGTACCCCCCCGAGTATGGTCGCCGGGCTCCCAATTCCGGTCACCAACCGGCACGACGAACCATATCGGGATTATGCGCGGCCTGGTGAGGCAGCCTCCCAAGGTGGTTAACCCCAGTTGGCGTGGCGTCAGCGCTGCCTAGTGGCCTCATCTGAAAACCAGCGCTGTGCATACCCAACGAAGGGTGTGCGCAGCATTCAATGCTGAGATGGGGCCCTATTTGGGCTCGCATAGTGTGGAGTGTTGCACCCGTAGTTTAATTTTAATGTACTGTTTTTTTTTATTTTTTTTTATTTTTGTTTTTTTTATTACAACAATGGGCTGTTAGATTACTCACAATTACTACAAAAGACTTCCTTGTTCATCTTTGGTAGATGAATACAGTCTTACAATATTATAATGTAAATTACCCAAAAAGTATATTTGGCTGTGGTATTTTGGTATATTTTGGTTGTGCAATTTGAATCTGAATGAGATGCTTATCTTGTAAGAATAAAAAAGTGGTTATGTAGAACTAAAAACGCACGCTGTTTCAGATCTCAATTACCGAGATGTTACCGAATAAGGTAATTCCCATGCATCCCGGTTGACCCTGACATGTGGTTTCCGGCAGAGTAGAATTAGGGCCACCCCATCTCTTCCCATGCGGTCGTCTTCAACATGAATGTGGTCAAAGTGCGCCAACTGTCTAGTTGGTTGGCTAGTTATAGAATAACGATCGTAACTACTGTATATACAGTGAGTACAAAGATCACTGTAATTGAATAATACACTTAATTGGACTACGGCTATTCAGTTTTATAATGCACACGAAGCGAGCCCCCTGCCCCCGCGGGGGGTGAGCGAAGTGCGTAAATGCATTCCCCCACGTAAACAAAAAACAGCCCTGGGTCAGTCGGAGTGCGTGAGGGATATGCCAGAGCCTAACTTAGTCAATCAGAAACCCAATTAAACAGTCCCACCGGGGAAGTACCTCCGCCCTACAGAATACCGCGGTCATAAGAACCTCGTGTTGTGTTCCCGGCGGTGAGTAGCGTAGCCAGTGCTCACTGGAGAGTTTATCTGCAGTCAGTGGGAAGACCAAAGGCTTGTCTTAAGCCAGGACTATAGCAAATGGACACACGTGGTCTCTGCCTACCCCACTCGGCAAGAGGCGTGATTGTATTAATGTATGTATGCTAGTTTTACTATACAGGACTTCATTACCTTCCATTAGGATAGAATTTCCTTTGAACACGATTATTTACCTTACGCGGCAGGTGAAACGTGTTCCATGTAACCGATTGGCAGAAAAGTCGTACTGTAGATAAATTTAGAAAACAAACTGAATCTATATTATAAGCCAGTGGCCCGGATGGTATTCCAGCGGTGGTTTTATAAAAATATGCAGCGGAGTTGTCTCCAATGCTTACACGGCTGTACCGACTGTCCTACAGCTCGGGTACAGTGCCTTCGTCTTGGAAAAAGGCGAATGTACAGCCGATCCCCAAGAAGGGGGATCGCTCAGAGCCAGCCAACTATCGACCCATAGCCGTCACCTCAATGCTGTGCAAGGTCTTCGAGCACATCATTAACAAACAGCTCATGCGTCACCTAGAGGATCATGACAGCCTGCACTGTGGTATCTACATATTTATAATTTTAAGGTCATTCTCTGAATGACCTCAAATAAATAGGTTTGATTTAAGCTGCCGCCGAAATAATAGATTTCGTCCGCAAAATAGAAAACCCATCGCCAAGCGATGTCGACAGGGCCCTATTTTCTCACAACCCAAAGTCGATATCGAAGAATTGCAGTTAAAGCAATTGTTGAACTTTTTAGCGCCTCAACTACGCATAACGACTGCCATGGATGTGCCTATGGCAACCGGGCACGATGGCTTAACGACAATACGACTACCAGCGAATTGCCACTTATCTAGACGGGTGGAATTACAATAGTCACAGTCAAATGCACACTGTACAATAAAGTAGGTACATCAAAATCAATCTTGCATGATTTTGCAATATTGGGACGGTTGTTGCGTCCTACAGTTCACGGAATATTTGGTGTTACTATGCTATTACAAAGGTACTTTATATTTTAGCTTACAATCGGTTAACGTATCTATTCTTGTGACTTGACACTAGAAATATTTCTTTACCACCGGATTCCACATATTATCGTCCTATCATAACTTGTAGGCAAGTAACACTTTCAGTGCAAACGCCCCTCAAGATGCATTGTATAACTAAACAATTATATATAGTTAAACTGCTTCTGTGGTGTGGCGGGTCGATTCCCGCTCAGTGCAAATATTTATGATGCATATAATATACACACACATAACTTCGAAAAGTATCGAAAAGTCATTGGTGTGTGCCATGGTAAACCTGGGTCAATGCAAAGTTCTCAAAATGATAATAGGGAGGTAGGACACGGCGGTATATCCGCCCGATTGAGCAGTCCGACTGGGGAAGTACCTCCGCCCTACAGAATACCGCGGTTATAATAACTTCGTGCTGTGTTCCCAGCGGTGAATTCAATGATTGGTGAAATGTGGGTGTTAATTCACCTCTGCCTAACCCTCCGGGGATAAAGGCGTGATTATATGTATGTATGTGTGTATGTAATGTGAGACTGCATAGTTGTCGAAAGTTGTGAGTGCTGAAACTTCTCTACCGATCTATCCAAATATATCGGCGTGAATTCAAATTTATTCCAATATTACAGGTAACCTTGATTACACTGACGCCCTCAAGTACGATAATGCCATTCAAATTTTAGAAGGAAATAACATAAAATTACAGTCAGAACTCAATAGCCACATAAGCTTAACAAAAGAATGGATGCTCAAACATTCTAGCATCTTAGATGACATAGTAGCAAATCAGGAGATGATAAAGAATATTATTAAACGATTTCTATAACACTAAAGAGACACATGTATACAGCTAGCCGTGGTCAGTAGTCCTCATTGTGTTTAACAACCATAAGTAGTACCTATTAGCAATAAGTACAAAAAAAAACAAAGAAATAAAAACGATTTAATGCCACACTGTATCAATAGATATAAATATAATAGTTAAAAGAATCAAGCATGCAATCATAAAAAATAAAAAAATAAAATCAATTATCAATGTGATTACAAATGTCAAATCTTAAAATTAATAATTGTCAAATTTATTTATTCTCATAACATATGTCCATATTAGCTCTCCAAGGCAAGACCAGACCAATGTAAACATCCATATTCATACATATAAATATTTGCACTGAGCGGGGATCGAACCCGCATCTCCTGCTTAGCGGCCGCGTTCTCTACCGCCACGCCACAGAGGTTGTTAACTGTAATCTACAGATATACTGTCAATAATTTCTCTAAGATAAGTAAACCTCTATGTAAGTTAACAGCTAAAAAAGTTAATTTCGTTTGGACATCTGAAGCTGAGGAGGCTTTTAACCTTCTCAAGTCAGCTTTGGTCTCTGCTCCTATTTTAAAAATGCCTTCTATTAAAAACCTAAGTCTTTGTAGACTCATATGTAAGAGTAGGACCATTGGGAATATTGTTTTACTGGTAAGTCTACTGGGCACAAAATTCCCAATGTTCTTACTAGTAAATCTATTGGGTAGGAAATTCCCAGTAGTCCCACTGGTAAGACTACAGGGAATACTCCTTCGTTACATAAGCTTTTTATATTTTAAATTGTTTTATATCTATGTATAAACTAACACACTGTAAAAGTAATAAATATTTGCAATAAAAAAAAATGTTTTTTCTTCGTAACAATATTTATGGCTAGACTAGGTATAATCAACAAGTATACCAGACTACTAGATGTTTACTAGACCTCGGCTCGGTGTTTATAGGGCCCTTTACACCCCAAACGGTACAAATATATAAATGAATTCATCTTTTTTTCAGAGTTGAAGGTCTACAAGTCATGTCAAACTGCAAAATTGGTTCGGGCAATCTTCAGAAAGAAGTTTTGATCGTTCAACAAGACGCCAACAAAATGTCATGTCGCTATACCGTTTATATACAATTTTTCCGTATATTATTCACGTAATATTTTATACCTATATAACAACTATATATATACTATACGTTATAATATATATATACAATATATAATATTACACCGTATCCCCATCTCTCCTCAGATAAGTGGAGCATGTATGGTATTGTTGTATTAACCAATGGATGTCCTAATTAAATAAATAAAGAAATTATCGCATACTTAAAGTGAAATACATTCGAAATTAAAAAAAAAAATTGATTTGTTTAACTGTCTTCTAGAACCCGTACTAGGAAACTGTGCTTAAGTTGGTTGAATCGGGGAACTGATGGAAAGTGGTTACCGTGGCCTATGGACGTGTGCAACACCAGGGAGTCACACATGTGCTGCCTAACCTGTAAGAATAGAGAGTTTCTGTGCCGTCAGTGTAGAAGACAAAGCCTTTGGTCTTCCCACTGTCAGCACAAAATCTCTCGGCCATAAGTATATACTTTCAATCATAGATGTTTTTACAAAATATTGTTGGATATTTCCTATGACTAGTGCTACCACTAAAGTAATTTGTAGGATACTTGAAA
The DNA here is from genome assembly GCA_963662185.1 of Eilema griseolum. Taxonomy (NCBI): domain Eukaryota; kingdom Metazoa; phylum Arthropoda; class Insecta; order Lepidoptera; family Erebidae; genus Eilema; species Eilema griseolum. The sequence goes on from OY759251.1 coordinate 13,014,280, forward strand.
AAGAAATATTTCTTAAGTTTGGAACACCTAAAATTTTTGTTTGTGATAATGGAAGCCCAATCCCGCTCACCCCTCACGATTACTCTGTCTAGACGTCTTCGTCGGCAGACTGTATTAAGATTGAATCTTTAGACTGTGTCTATAATACGACCGCGAGCGCGCGGTAGCGGGGGACAATCCAAAAAGGGAAGGGGTAATACCATTTTGCATGTGCTCACTTTTTGTTATTCCAAACACTAGTAAGTAAAAGTAATGGATGAACTAATAGTACATAATAAATTCGAATTACAAATATACTATTTAGATATTTTAATTACTATTTCCGAACTTATGTGACCGGTTCGCACCGCACCGAATCGACTGTCGCGTGACGGTGAAGAGGAAGGTTTTCCTGTCGCCAACAGCGGTCCGAACAACTGAACCGGAATCAGAACGGAACGGAACACAGTCGAAAGTGTTTTGCATGTCTGGGATAAGCAGTGCAAAGGCGTGTTCGCTAGATCCATGGATCCGTGCCCGGGACGAAACCCTTACTGACAAGACGTTTATGGTTTTCTATTTTTAAAAACGTTTATTGCATTCTTTAGTTGTTACGAAGGCAGTTGAAATGAAGAGATGATGGATAAATTTGTTATTATTATATCCCTTATTTCAACCGCGGTAGCCTAGAGATATTCTAGGGTGTTACAAAGCTGTGGGTCTGTAATAGTTAGGCGTAACTGCATTCGTAAATGTGTCCAGTACCGAGGATAGTTACAAAATAACGTTTACCCATGTTACTAATGAAGGTAGCCCCTCTTTACACTTGTTTTTACTTTTTTAGGTTATGTATGACATTGATGTATGACACGGCGGTATTTCCGCCCTATTGAGCAGTTCGACCGGGGAAGTACCTCCGCCCTACAGAATACCGTGGCTATAATAACTTCGTGTTGTGTTCCCAGTGGTGAGTAGGGTAGCCAGAGCTCACTGGAGAATTTGTGCAAACAAAGGTGTAACGATAGTCCTCTGCCCACCAAAGGGGGTCATCTTAAAATCGTAAATGAAGTCACAGTGCAAGTGAAATACCTTATTGGATGACTTATTGGTGACGGTAATGGAGACCCCGAGATGGCGTGCGGTTTTAGTCGCCCCGCTCCACCTCTGCTTACCCCTTCGGGGATATAGGCGTGAGTTTATGTTATTCTATCTAAATCTATCTGTACTGAACTGAACTGGCAATCATTTGCCAATGTCAAAATAGTTTTCGTAGGTACGCAAAGTTTCAGTGCTGAAGCAAGTTACTAGACAACTATAAGCCACTAGTAATCCCAGTGGTCGCTTGTGGACCGAATAACGAAACCCGACAGCCCCGAGCTCGAGACGGCAATCCCAACTCTCTGATGTTCTTACATCAATTTTCTTTTCGAATATAATATAAACTTCCTTGTTTGCCTAAACTATACATGATTGTTATGGAGCGAACAAAAAGAACTTTTAGTTTGTGGATCATGGAATGTAATTATGTTTCTTTAGGATAGGGGAGGATGATAGCTAATATTGACTATGTTTGAAAATAATCTAAACTTTTCGACCCTGACTTTGTGCGTTATGTTTTTAGTATCATCACGCCTCTCGCAAACGTGGGCTAATTTACAATGCGTGTCATTTCTAAAAGTTGAACTCAATGTTTGCATTACTGTTTTCCAGCGCCAAAACCTTTACTGTTTCCTTAATTTCCTTTATAATTTTTATTGAACCTGGACAAAACACTTTTAATATATCTTAGTTTGGGAACCAACATATGTAGTACTAAAGGGTTAATCCACACTGAAAGAGAAGCGGCCGGCAGCGGCTTTTTGAAACAAAATGTTACAAACCATTTGGAATCTTATCTACAGGAGAATAAGATCACAGTCATTTGAAGGCGCAGGTTCAAGGATTCAAGGATCTCCAAAATCCTAGGAATTAATGTACCTATATAATTTTCGATCAGACTACGGGCAAAATACTGTTCAGAGCTTAGTCAAAGTCAGTGCAGCCGTTTCCATAATGTTTGTGAAAAAAAGTTCCGTGATTTTTTTTCTGTTTTCCGGGTAACCTATAACTTCTAGATAAAAAAAAAAACATTTTGAAGATTATGGATTGCTGGTGATATAGACTCTTCACCATTACACTAACTTATTTTTACCGATTTATATTATATATATGGATATATAGGATTGGTTTGACTTTGGGTTTAAGAGAGCTTATGATGTAATAGTTTTGTGACTGTCTTTTTGTAAGACAATGATTACAAATAAAATATGTCTTAATCATTTTCTTAAAAATGATAAACATAACATTGATAAAAAACGATAAAATACAGACAGTGACATATCAAATCAAATATATTTTAATTGTGGTACTGAAATTTACTTTGGTTAATTAACATTACGAATAATAGCTTTATTAGTTTATTGATGTGATGGAAAGTAAAAACCCATCTTCACTTTGTCTTTGCTTACATTGGGAAAAATTAAAGATAGGTTGTTAAATCGATTAAGATATAAAAATTTTTTTTATCGGTTCTTGAGTCAAATTCTTTAGAATAAACTGGTGTTATGGAATCACAGTTCATGGGTAAGCCGGAAGTGTTTTTTGAATAGGGAACGGAACGCAGAACCTAGATAAATAATGAATTTTGACAGGTACTTTTTTTTTGGTTCTGTTCAGCTGGTCTAAGAATAGTACAAGATTACAAAATACCGCGGTTATAATAACTTCGTGTTGTGTTCCCAGCGGTGAGTAGGTTAGCCAGAGCTCACTGGAGAACTTGTGATGTCAGTGGGATGACTAAAGGCTTGTCCTGCTTTGTCCTCTACACTGACTGCACAGAAACTCTTTCCTTACAGAGTCGTGTACTTTTCACAAATCCACCAACCAATCGTAGAAACTGGTTTTGTACTGTCTGCAATTTTTTCAAATGTGTAATACAGCTTGAACCATAAAGATGGCTACCATAATCTAACCTACTTCTAATTAGGCTTATGTATAAACGCCTTAAGTGAACAGGGTGCACACCCCATCAATACTAAAAAGTTTAATTCAGATGAACTACTGGATAAGACACAAATAGTAAATAGGTTATCGCATAAAATACTAAAGATAGCTTTACTGTTACATTCTTACTTATATTTGGCAAAATTGGTCCACATAGTAGTCATGCGTTTCATCGTAATTTGATCTGAATTGTTATCCCTGGCAATTGATGAACCAAGACGGCAGTACCGTTTTAGACGACGAGAGAGTATCCGAGGAGTCTCGTCCATTGTTTAGGAGGTGCATCTGCACTGGCCCCGGCACGTGAGTTTGATTTGTGCACCATAGCTGTTGGTAGGACCCTATACAGCCCACTCATCTCAACATTCACTCTCTTCTTAACCAAGTCATCATTCTCACAATCTACCTCTCCTCTTGTAGCTACCCTCTTCCATAGTTAGTGCCTTTATTGCGACATTACTTTCATCCCTACGCATTACATGTCCGAACCACGATTTCCTCGTAGCTTTTCCGTGATTGGTGCTGTGGTATCGCGGTATTTTTTTTATTTTCCAAAATTGGTGTGAATTCGAGATTTTATGTATAAAAATGGTGGATTTTTAGATATAATATCTAAAAATTCTAAATATGTATATATATTACATATAAAATATATAAATATATATATATTATATATATATATATATACCTACTTATATACTTACCCAGACGGACTGCTCAATTTTGGACGGGAGATACCGTCATGTCCTTCCTCCAAATAAAAATACAAATAAAGGTACAAATGCGAGACACTTTAAAGTCATCCGGGACTCGCTCTTCCTCCCACATACGAGCAAAAAGTTTCCAAACCAACATCTACAACTCCCCGCCGCCGTATCGAAGCTCCACCCACGTGGATGTCGGTTATCGAGAGCTTTGGTCATATCTTTGGTTCTACTCGTCATGAGCTGGCAGCCATCTTGTTATATCAACTCAGTACGAGTGCGTCTGCCTTGTATGCGGTCTGTTTTCTTTGTTTTGAGCTTGCGTGGTGTTTTTGTTACTTGTTTTTGTTATTGACTATCGTTGTGCTTTGTTGTTTTCGTTACCGTTTTTTGTTATTGACTTTTGTTTTGTTGTTTTTTTTGGCAAAATGCCAAAAAGAACGAAAAAGACTGTGCTTGGTAGTCAAGCCCGTGAATTTGTAGTTCGATTGCGGGATTACTTTGAGCGGGAACATGAGAATGGCGGAACGCTATTGCCTGTGTCCAACGTTTTGGATCGAGTGGCAGATGCGTTAGACATTGGGCGGAACACGGTTTCTCGAATCACTCGAGAAAAATATGGTGCTCACGATACAGAAGAAAATAAGTTGTCCACCCCTAATAAAAAGCGAACCAAAAAGGCATCTGTAACAGATGTAGACAGTTATGCGGCCGATGCTATACGGAGCCACATTTATAACTATTACCAGAATAAAGAATTACCGACGCTTCTAAAGCTGGTCAAGTCTTTAAAAGATGCTGCAATCTGGATGATAATGAGTGTCTCGTCAGAAGTAGAAGGTTGAAGTTTTTAGTGTCTGACACAACGGTCAGACAAGGTATTTCATGTATTTAGCATTGTTTGATATTACTGATCTAATATTGTAAACACTTGCTATTCTTTGTTCATGTATAAATCTACACGTTTGCTAGGTGTAATATTAGTCATCGTCATTATTTATCGAATTGATACAAAATGGAGGTCATCAGCTTAGTCCGGTGACCGGTGCGGGTGCCCTAGATTTATAAACCGGATAAACAATTATAATAGGTATATTACTTTTTTTTGTTGCTTAGTCCATGTCCACTAATCAAACAACCCGCCCCTGATCGCTCCATCGAGCATTGTGATTGGTTGGCGTCACACACAAACAGATTCAAAGTAGGCAACCGGCCAATCACAATGCTCCCTTATCTCGATACGATTAAGATAGTTTTTCGTGCTAGGGTTACAGATGTGTGGGTTTTACGTTAGTCAAATGCTCAACAGCCACGTCACTCTTGTCACCTAGTCGCCATGCTCCCGGAGTACGTGATCATGGCGCTTGTAACACCGCCAAAATATCGATTACTCGGAATAGACAATAAACATAGTAAATATCCCGGCGAGTTTTACACTAGTAATGACAATAACTTTTTAACGCAGTTGTAAGTAGAAGTAGTTTGCAACAACGCTGAAATATCGGAAAGTCATACGCCCACTCCATGAATCTCTTAAACGAATTCTATTTGTGTATCTTATTACCTAATCTAACGATTTACTACATCGTATTACGGTACACTGAAGTAAGTTTTGTGTAACATTAGTTACATCGCAGAATTTCGTAGCGTAATCAACGCTGAGGAGAAATCCTGAAAAATACCACTCACTGATTTACCATCTTACCACGAAATCTTAGAAACTATAACACCTACAAACTTGGAACTTGGTAGGTAGGTTCCTTATAGTGTGTAGACATCCGCTAAGAGCGGATTTTACAGAACTCCACCTCTATGGGAGTAAACACTACCGGTTCTGTATCCGTGGTTAGATTGATCTAACAATGCAATCTAACAAAAATCTCACCACGATATCTCTCTCTATATTGGCCAGATTGATCTAATAATGCACGGAGCATTATTAGATCAATCTGGCCAAGCACAGAAGCTCTATACTGGATATTCGGCTGACTTCGCGCCCGGACGAATACTAAGTAACTGTGGAAGCACCACTTGGTACTTCGGACCACTGCCTCGTTCGGGCGCAAGTGACTCTCACGCAGCCTGAGCCACCGCGGCCACCTCCATGGCGGCATGTCTGACGGAAATTTAACGCGATCGTGATAGAAATTTATTTTATTTAGAGACATTCCTGTAATCTTTGGACAGTATATAGATCATCATCATCCTCCTGCCCTTATCCCAAGATTATTTGGGGTCGACGCAACATGTGTTCTTTTTCTATAAATCTCTAGTTGCAGTCATTTCGACATTCACTCCCTTCTTAACCATGTCCTCTTTCACACAGTCCATCCACCTCATTTTAGGCCTCCCTCTCCCCTTGTAGCCATCCACTTCCATAGTTAGTACCTTCCTTACGACATTACTTTCATCCCTACGCACTACATGCCCGAACCGGGACAAACCATTTCCTCGTAGCTTTTCTATGATTCGTGCTACTCTACTTTTTACAATTTCGGAGCTTATTCATTTCAAATAATGCTCACACAGAGCATTATTTGAAATGAATAAGCTCCGAAACTACTAGATTGATTTAGAGTAGGTATGAGAAGTATCTAACTAGAAGACAATGTAGTTTTGCATGTGAATTGAGAGCTGCCCAAGCCCAAGTATGGGGAAGAAAAAAGATATTAAGTGTTCACAAAATTGCTTTTGTCCTTTGTACTACCGATTCTGCATCTTACAACCACTGTCGTCCATACGATTCGCAGGTGTAATGAGCTTAGGTCTGAAGTATCTTGGTGGAGCCTTATATTCACTGTAACATTAAAGCGTAGATACGTTATTTCTAGTCTAACTGTGGATTTGGCTGATCTTAGATATTTTCCGTGAAGCGACTGCCACATTGAGGCTGAGTCTGGGCTGTATATATCTGTCTGATGTAATACACTATCTATTCAAGTTTAGTCGGTAACTACACCATATCTTTTGTTTTCATAACATTACTGTCCATCCCAAGGTTGCCTGGAAGAAATCGCTTCAGCGATAAGGCCGCCCATTGTACATTGAACTGTATAGATGCTATCTACTTGTCTTACTGTGAATCTGTTGGTGTACAATAAAGAATTATCTATCTATCTATCTATCTATCACTGTGACTTGGACGAAATCCGGGTTGGGAGAGGTTCAAAAGAGATTTTTTTGAGAGGAAACTAATTAATTGAGAGTGTATCAGACGTTCAAGGACTTTGGAAAGGAAGGAAAGTATAGAGATAGGTCGGTATTCGGAGAAGGATGAGGGATTGCTCTTCTTTGGAATTGGAATTATTTGGACACCCTTCCATGCGAAAAAATGAAAATATGACTAATTATAGGGACGACTTCGTCAATGATAGGAAAATCATATTACGGCTGACACAGTCGACTCCGACCGCATTAAGGCTTTGCATTGTAGAGCAGCTTGAAGGGTTGTAGGTACATGAAGCAAACATCATAGTTAGTTTAAAAAGACCATTTTACTTATACTTCTTTGTTTCGCTTTGACGATTTTAAAATCTTTTTAGGCGCATTGAGATTACGTGCGACCGAATACAATTATTGGTGAAATGTGGGTGTTAATTCACATCTGCCTAACCCGTCGAGGATAAAGGTGTGATAATGACAATCGTAGTTCTCTAGAATAGTTGGTTTTACTATAATACCTACGCCATAAGTGACGTTCATTTGTTTAGGGATTTTTGCTTCGCGTTTCAAACAAGCTATGGGTGTTGTTCGAATCGAGGCGTGGCGGTATCGATTGGCCACTAATTGAATTTATACAGCCCTGTAGTATTAACTGTAGTAGTGGCGTGCGATGAACTCGTACGAGGCGACACATCATAAATACTTAAAGAGCTATAATCACATGTTGTTACATAAAACGGCTTAAAATACGCGCTATGTGTAATGTCAAATTTTGTTCTTTACACTGTCTATGTAAACATTTTACAGCTATTCTTTACGCCGTATTGTGTTTATAGAGCCTGTTGTGTTGTATTTATGTCACAATACGCGTTCACCAGAACCATTGCATGCGGAAAACGGATGAGGTTCTTATCTCAATAAATTATTATCTATTATTGATATGTAAACTGCAATGGCATGACATTGACATTGTCATTTTAGTATTATTTAGTTTTCTATTGCAATTGAGTGCAATTTATATAAAATATATAACAACCGAAAACTTAAGAATTTTGCTTGGCTCAGCAAGGTATCCCTATTCACTGAATTGAAGGCATATACTACAATTAGTTATATATATACATATATATTATAACTAATTTTATATATATATATATAATCATAATTAGTTATAGATATACAATTTAGTTGCCAAGTAGATTGGTTTATCATAATCTCTATTTTCTCCACACAGGTAGTGATGCGAACTCAGGACGCATTAGCGATAGACGCGCTAGACGAGGCGACAAACTACCAGAATGTAGCGCAGAGACAGGCGAACAAAACCGTCACCATCTCTAGCAGCGAGCTGTTGGAGATCACTGTTACTCGAACTGGAATGGAGGTTAGTATCCAATGGTGGTTATTTTTTTTTTATACGACTTAGGTGGCAGACTAGCACACGGCCCACCTGATGGCAAGTGGTTACCATGACCTATAAACGTGTGTAACACTGGAGTCATATCCGTGCTGCCGACCCTGTAAGAGCAGAGATTTTGTGCCGTCAGTGTAGAGGACAAAGCAGGACAAGCCTTTGGTCATCCCACTGACAGCACAAAATCATCAAATCATCCTGTGAGCTCTGGCTACCCTATTCACCGCCGGAAACACAACACGATGTTATTATAACCGCGGTATTCTGTAGGGCGGAGGTACTTCCCCAGTCGGACTGCTCAATTGGGCGGAAATACCGCCGTGTCCTAACGTGTATGATATACTTTACGTCATCAAGCCAGCACTTTGGGAGTAGTAGCTTATGTAGATTTCTGAGGATAGTACGTATCCTCAGAAATCTCAATCAGTAAGAGTGCCACAAATATGGGAGTATTTAGTGCGATCCTTATTTGTTAGTCTTTACATTCACTCTTAGCTTTCATGAGTATTTTATTTTATTTACAAAGTTTCTCTGCGCATTTTGTCAGTTGCGAAGCCATGTCACTTGATTTCTCGTTATTTGAATTTTTAAAAATGAGTTCACTCACTTAATTCTAACTAAAACTACGCTTAATAATAATTGCACTAAACGCGAAAAAAAATGATTTAAGGAAATACAAACATGTAACTAACACATATTAAGTACTCCAACTTATTATAGTTTTAACGATTTATTATTAGTAATAAGTTAGAAAAAAAACAAGATCTATCTTAGTTGGAAAAAAATAATGGAAAATTGCCTTGATGATGATCATCATCATCATGATGACAAATTGGTATCTCTTCCCATGCGGTGTTGTACAAGGCGACTAAGGGATAGGGTTGTTTAACATCAGACAGATATATACAGCCCAGATTCAGCCTCAGATTCATAGTTTGAGTCAACAATAGTGCCCGAAAGACGGCAATTGGCTCATCCCCTATTATGTGAATGGGTTGTAGAGGTCAGACGGCAGTCGCTTCCCGGAAAATATTATGTCAATTTCGACGACCTCTGTGGCGTAGTGGTAGAACATTTGTCTGCTGCGCAGGGGGCGTGGATTCGATTCCCGCTCAATGCAAATATTTGTATGCATGAATATGTAAACAAATATTTGTATTGGCATTGATCTGGGTGTTTCTATGTCTAATATGTGTGTATTTAGAGAAAAAAAGTATTTAAGTGTGTTTATCTGCATTCTAGATCCCATAACACAAGCTAGTTAGTTGTGTATTATGAGTCAGTCAACAATTTGACGTCATATCAGTTTATTTTTATTTAGATAGAAGGTATCTGTTTCCTGATATTATATTCACCCACAAGATCAATTTCTTGGACATTATATATTCAAATTTACTTTCTGTAATAGTAAAAGAGGCACAGTTCCGGGTCAGGCAGATCTATCGTAAACGTGCAGCGTACGTATGATAAGTATGTAAGGTAAAAGCACCAATCGTGGACACTTGCGAATAAAACCCTTGGTTTCAAGAAAAGTAACTATTTGGTTTACATGATTGTCGGCTTAAGAGACGCTAAATGTCATCTCTAAGACATGTTTAAAATATCACAACAATGTCGTAAGCAAAGTTGTTTCTTAATTGTTTTAAGGAGAGATCTAATCTGCTCACTTACACGAACAACGCAACAATAATTCATAAAGAGTAACAAAAAACTGGACTTGACTTTGATTTACACCCTCAAAACGAGAAATTATGAGCCACAGTTTTGGATTCCCATGCCCTTTCTTAACGTTAGGCAAAAGTTATACCACGCAATGAAAAAATGTTCCGTAAGTAATATCCTATTTCCTACTAAGTTTGTGAAGATTTATTCTCCTAAGATACACTTTCCCGGTAGATACACTTTTTGAAAAATCTCGCTTTTATTCCCTTTTGGTACACTTTTGTGTAGTACAATCATATAGATAAATAAAAACCATAAGCTTTTAAAAATTTAATTTACATATTTTTAGAAACTGTTAAGTATACAGATAAAGAGTATTGCTTATGTCGTCCAAATAATAACAAAAAGCTTTATTTATTCCATACAAAAAAAATATAAACATTAAAAAATATAAGCATAATAGGTATCTATTGACAATCAGCAAATAGATGAATTAAACTAAAATAATAAATTCAACAAACTTAATCATTTGCGGGCCAGACATTTCCGTCCAATTGAGAAGTCCGACTGATCGAGTGCCGTTTTTTATACCACTTAGGTGGTAGATAAGCACACGGCCCACCTGATGGAAAGTGGTTATAGAAACCTATGAACATGTGTAACACCAGGGGAGTCACACCCGTGCTGCCGACCTTGTAAGAACTGAGAGTTTCTGTGTCGTCAGCGCTGAAGACACAATCAGGACAAACCTTTGGTTTTCCCATTGACAGCACAAAGACACTTCAATGGGCTCTGGCTACCCTACTCACCGCCGGGAACACAACACTAACTACTGCTTTCTCACCATCCAATTTCGAAAGGCGTCTATCAGCAGGTGTATAGTCTTGGTCCTAGACCATGATATGGTCCCATACACCCTAAATTAATTTCTAATCAGTCGAGAACACAAAACAGCCCACAGTCCCACAAACAGAAGCCGCTAAGTACATCATATCTCCTCTCGAAAAATTCATAAAAGAAAGCTCTGTCTGATGCGATGGCGCCGGCCATATGCACTGATAACAGTGTATAAATCAACCCGGCTCTGTCTGTGCTAACTAGCATTGTCGTGGTGCAGGATGATACGGCGTTTACGGTTATTTTTACGGAGTTCGTCAATAACTTCCGGCAAACAAATGGTCGTGTACCAGTCACTATTCACAGTACGACGATTTTCTAAAGCAACAGTAGCCACGTGTCCAGTTTTATTAAAAAAAGAAGCAATCATCCGCTTAGATGCACTTTTCACGCGCGCCACTTTGGTTGGTTTCGGCTCATCTTGAAAGACCCATACGCTCGATTGCTGCTTTGTTTTGGGATCGTAGCAATAAATCCATGTTTCGTCACCTGTTACTATGTCCCACACCAAATTTGACGCACCTTCGTTGAATCTGGTAAGCATGAAAAAATAGTCAAATAGCCTATTGGGACAAAGGGAGTTAGATGATCCTGGTAGTAGGGGTAGGAAGGTAGATCCAGCCTCGGATACATCCGTTAGGTAATATTACCTAATTTGAAATAAAAAATGCACATTGTAACTGTGACAGCGTGCGCTCGTTGCCAGAGCGTAGTATGATTGTTTTACAAGTGCCTTGTACGGAGTAGAGATTTTTTTATATCAATCATATCCATTATGTTTCAATCAAAAATCCATTTATAAATATCGCGATAACAAACTTCCCACCTATCAAAAAGCTTCTCGACAAAAGTTAGGTTCTTAATCAAAAAACATGTGTGCATTTGGTGAAAATCGGTTAAGTAATGCTTACGTCCCTGCCCTTTGTACACACCGCCCGTCGCGAAACGCTTGTTCACAAATGCAACAAATGCAGCATACTGGACTTTTCAATGTCGTATTATTTTAGAGAAAATGTGGTATTTCATCGGTTAATTATTCATTTTAAGAATATTAAAAATTATTTGACATTTTAATAAATAACTTAAAATGAATACCAATACATTCCCATTGCGAGTGTTTCAAACGTAAAAATGAGTAATGACGTGTCTTCATAATTCCTGTAGGATTTTTACGCGCTCATCTATTATTTAGGCAAGGCTTAGTCAGATTTACAGTTTCCGTTCGACGTCGGCGTGAGTTTGCACGTTTGTACTATAAGACGTGTAAAGAAGTATAGTTTTATATATAATTCTGTATCGTATTATAATTCAGAATACAAAATTTTGGGCTAAATGCAAAACAATATCTGCTGTTGCTTGAGTTAAAAAAAGAATAATTACATTCGACAGGATTTATTAGGAGTCCTTTCTTTAAAAAGGCACAGGTTCGGCGATGTGGAACCTGTCTTAGGAGGGACATTGTCTCACTGTGTGTGTTCTACCGCCTATACAACGTATCTTGTATGTTTGTAATATTCTTATAACCGCATATCTTCCAAACTGAGGGACCATTTTTTTCAATTTAAGTTTTTTTTTATACCAGTTAGGTGGCAGACAAGCACACGGCCCACCTGAGGGAAAGTGGTTACCGTGGCCTATGAACGTGTGTAACACCAGAGGAGTCACACTCGCGGTGCTGATATCGTTAGATTCGTTTCGGTAACTCAAGTGTTTTTCTCAGGTGACGCGAAGAAACCAACATGGCCGCTATAGTTTAAAGGGATTAATAATAGTGGTATAAGTACTACAATATGACTTTTTTTTTATACCACTTAGTTGGCAGACAGGCACACGGCCCACCTGATGGAAAGTAGTTACCGTGGCCTATGGACGTCTGTAACACCAGAGAGTCACAGTCGCGCTGCCAACCCTGTAAGTACACAGTTTCTGCGCCGTAAGTAGAAGACAAAGCAGGACAAGCCTTTAGTCTTCCCACTGACAGCACAAATGCTCCAGTGAGCTCTGGCTACCCTACTCACCGCTGGGAACACAACACGAAGTTATTATAACCGCGGTATTCTGTAGGGCGGAGGTACTTCCCCAGTCGGACTGCTCAATCGGGCGGAAATACCGCCGTGTCCTACCTCCTTCTAAAGTATCAAATTAAAGGGCTTGATTTCAATTCAAAATGGTATATCATAACCCCATTGCTAAATAAAAATATTAAAATTAAAACCCAACTGATGCTGATAGATCGAAGCAATGTTGAAAGTAGGCGGTGAACATTAGTTTTCTTTAGGTTTATGATTGGTAAGTGGGTACCGCCTGCTATCATACTTGTTACGATCTTTTTTTTCTTACGAAAAATGATACGCAAATAATTTCTTAACCAATGAGTCATGCATGAGTCCTGATTCTCAAAACATCACAGACGTAAAGCAAAACGTAAATAATTATAGAGGTAAAATATCATTTTTATTTACAGGGACCCTGAATCTGCGTGGCTCTGATATTCCCTTCAGCCCTGTCTTCTTCTCATACCTGCTCATCAGAACTGATGTAAGTAAACATGCACTGAAGAACCAAGAAGTGCAAGTATGACGTAATGAGATTTTTTTTAATACCCCTGGGTACAAGGAACTCAAAACGCTCACGAAGATATCAAGGAGAATGAGGGTTGTGAAGAATAGAAAAGAGAAGGGAAAGAATGTGAACATCTCGACGCCGCCGAATTGGTAACCATTTCAGTTGCCTTCTGAACTCCGAAACGTGGTCGTACTTACGTAGATGCAGTCTGTCAATCATTTTTCTATACTTAATTTTAGGTTAGGGTTAGGAGAAATATAGGATGATGAAGAAAAGAGAGTTAGGGCTATTTCATTAGATACTTGGATAGTAGTTGTCAGGTCAAGCCGGTCTATTGATGTAAGAAAAGTATTAATATATCGCATGTGATCGAATTGTTCACTGTTAATATAGTAAAACACTTGGTTTACTTAAAGTGTGAAACAGTGTTGCTTTCAAATTAGTTTAATGATTTTGTGTGACAGTGAAGAAAATAAACAAAATTTTATCTCTGAAGTATTTTGTGTTCACAAATACAATTGGAAGAATAAGTAGCATTTATTATAGTTGCAGCACTGTATGATGGTCGTTTTGACATAACTGGTTTTCTCTTTTTTTGGTGTGTGAAATTTATTTTCCATAGTCTTGCCATATTTTTCTTAAGTTATTTGTCTAACAGTTCTCTGTTCAACATTAAGCGCACCAAAAAAAGAAAACTAGTGAAACCAATTGTGCCACAACTATAGTGATTCTTTAAACTCATTTCATGGAGTTTAAATGTGTGCTAAGTATGGTGAAAATCAGTTGTGAAATGCTCCCGCTAGACTGGAACTGACAAACAATCAGACATATGGACAAAAGCAAAGTTTGCCTTGTCATAACAGAAACGACTACTATCGGTAAGTTTCAAATATATCTTTTAAAATAATATATTTTATAATATATGAGATGTATATTCTCACTATGAGATGTTCAGTGAGTGAATGAAGATATTATGAACTAACAATAACAATTGAATTAGTTACTTTTCTTCCTATTATATTTTAGGTAAGTTTGACAGCACAAATCAAGAAAATATCAGAGAATATTACAATACCACCCTGTATAACACTAGTGAAATAGATGAAACACTATAGCTTTACTTTTATATTTAAGTAATAATATTGGTGTGCAAAACATTCATGTAGCTTTGTGATTGTTCTGTTCTCAATGCTAATACTGCATTATACTTGAAGACATTGTGGGCTATTGTAGCATACTTTTACCCACTGCTGTTTGGCAATACATGCCTTAACATTAATAAAACTAAGATTTACATCAAAATCTTATTTTCACAAAGATAATGGAACTAGGGACTTGACACTTAGTACAATTTATTTATTCCAAAACTTATTTTAGTACCTACATAAATCATTCATTGGTGAAAAGTACCTAGATAATTCCTTATTTAAAAAATTGCAATTTTGCATTACCAAATCTGCATGTCGAACACCCCATTCTATTCTTCCTTCTATCCTGGTATATTCCTTATCCTGCTCGTACTATTAATCAATGTTTTCTTGCCTTATATTTACTATTTACTTGAAACTTGAGTAATCTCACTCGAACATTTTTCTTTCTTTTCAATCGATTTCAAAGTAAATGACTTCAGGGTCTATAAGGGGTCTATGGAAAAGTAGGAGTGCGCAATTTGAATCATCCAAACATCATAATGAGCTATCGTTCTTACCTGTGTTGGGACCATGCGCTGACAAACTTTCAGCTTATATAAAATGACGAAGGTCTGGCGTTGACGGGCTCATGGTCCATTAGTCTAAACACGATTTTGAAGTTATTGGGAACAATAAAATGCCACCTACTGTTTGCTCAATACTTTTGTAATTCGCTCTCTATGATACCCCAAAACTCAGCCATAGACTGAATTCTATCCTTTTCCCGCTCGCCATAGGCAGGGAATTCATCCTCACACAGTGCTTGTAACGCGCAGCGGTGGCAGCGAAGGCTGACAGAAGTTGGCCTGCACGGCTTTGGCCAGTCGCCAGTATTCACGGCTGCCCGTGGGATGTGCCACTAGCTCTTGACCAAGCCGCGCAATGCGCAGGGCATCCGCTCTGACGTAAGCCCTCTTGCAGACCTTTGTGAAATCTACATAAGAGTTTAGCAAATTCTCACGTTTGTTTGATAAGTTTAACAAACGAGATTTGAAATAACATTTGAAACGCGTATGTTATGAGTGGTTAGATACAATTTCTGTCATCATAGTACTTGTATGATTCGAGTTGTATTATATTCGTATAATATTGCTACCGGGAGTCACCGTGATCATCATATCGGAATATCAATTTGCGAAATGATAAAAAATTGAATACGATAATGTAACTTTACTTACTTCCTTAAACTTGTGTACTTAACTATGAGGACCATTTTTTGTATTCTAATGTTCAACATGATCGAACACGATAGCGTTTTAAGGTAATTGGTAAAGACAAGTTCTCTGCACCAAGTTCTTACATATTCATGATTCGTATTTTAGTTCCAGAATTTGACGTCACAAATGTGATTTCTTTGACCTTTATAATAGTTATAACGTCAATAATTTGTATTTTACATTTTTTCAAGTAAAACTTTAATGGTTTTATTTAATTATTTATTACGAAAGAATCTTATTCACGAAAAACCTACGAGGAAATCGTTTGTCCTGGTTCGGACATGTAATGCGTAGGGATGAAAGTAATCCCGTAAGGAAGGCACTAACTATGAAAGTGGATGGCTACAAGGCGAGAGGGAGACCTAAAATGAGGTGGATGGACTGTGTGAATGATGATATTGGTTAAGGAGGGAGTGAATGAGATGACTGCAACTAGAGATGAATGGAAAAAACACAACGCGCCGACCCCAAATAAATTTAGAATAAGGGAAGGAAGATAATTATGATGTATACTATCAATATCAATTTGAGCACTTATTTTTTTTTATACCACTTAGGTGGCAGACAAGCGCACGGCCCACCTGATGGAAAGTGGTTACCGTGGCCTATGGACGTGTGTAACACCAGATAAGCCACACTCGCGCTGCCGACCCTGTAAGCACAGAGTTTCTGTGCCGTCAGTGTAGAGGACAAAGCAGGACAAGCCTTTGGTCATCCCACTGACAGCACAAATTCTCCAGTGAGCAGAGCTCTACCCTACTCACCGCTGGGAACACAACACGAAGTTATTGTAACCGCGGTACTCTGTAGGGCGGATCTCCAAAGCATAGATAGGTTATTTATAAGCCGTTCCCCACTCGAAACCGATCGGAAATGCTTTCATCAATCTCAATTAACCGATTAACATTGTAAGTACCTACTATAACTATTTGAACGTTTGATCCAATTTGAGCACTGTATAACCCAATCCAATATTGTATCCAGAAGCTGTTACGGTTTACACTTACCAACATAACCAGGGTGCTTTAAAATCAAAATTCAACCTAATGTCTATCGTTTTAAGGTTTTATTGTACGCATATGTAAATGTGTCGAATCTATTGTTGAAATATCAGGTTACGTGCTATAAGTGAGTTTGAGTTACATTAATGTACTGAACGGATACTAGAAGATACATTACGGTTCTATCGCCTGAAACGATTAAGTATGGTCTATTTACACTGTGTTGTTCCAACTACGTATAATAATACTAGCTATAGCCCGCGGCTCCGCCTGTTTAGATTTAACACATCCGAAACGTCGGCAGAAATAGGGTGTTCAATATATTAGATTTGTTTTCTTGCGGGAGCCTCTGCTGCAAGGGTTGGTGCATTTCGAGGGAGAAGGAACCTTAGACCGAAAACTGCAGCCCTATCTGTGGTAATTATTCGATTTGGAATCGCAGTATAGCATTTATAGTAATTGAAGAGTTAATTCTAATAATGGGCGATTCGCGGTCTTCGAAACACATATACCTAAGTGGTATAAAAAACATTATATATATATATATATATATATATATATATATATATATATATATATATATATATATATATATATATATATATATATAACTGCGTTGGGCTAATTGATTGATTGACCATTCGATTTTATAAATAAGTTTTCAAGAAAAGCTTTAATAGTCAGTATGAGTCGTCAAAACAAAACCTATGGTTATCGTGTGGATATTTCCACAAATTCTGCCTATACTTTCATCGTCCATTACAGATATTTTATTATGGACGAAGGCTAACACTTCGTTAATCACTACATTGCAATTTGCACATTTAACCACAGAGGACATTTTTAATTCCTCGATACACACCGTCACACGTCACGCTAAACGCACTCGTGCTCCGAGGCGGAGAACTTTTATACGGACTCAAGTGTTTCCAAGTCTGAGCCAGCCTCGTCATGCGTACTCGACAAGGCGACTGTGCACCTGTACCACTGCTTCAAAAGAGTGTACGCTGATATCTTGCACCGGTGGCAGCTAATTTACAAGAAAACGGAGGTGTTCGTTTGCTTAGGTCAGCCAGAAAGTTTGAAAGAGGATGTATTAGGTTAAAATAAATGAAACAATTATTTATCTATTTGAATTAATATCAAAAGAGAAAATATGCGAATGACAAAAACTGGAAGAGAGATGAAATGGCAATTTAGTAGGTATGTATTAGAAGAGAAAGTAACACAATATTGAAAAATGACTGGTAAAATTAAGATATACGAAGAATAGAGTTTACTTAATATATCTACCATATACATAGTTAAATACAATGCAATGTTGAGTCCGTTATTACGACGTTTGTTGCTTGGATGTAATTTTTACAGTAGCCTTGTAGTACGTAATGCCTGATGTTAGACCTGATGAGTACAGCAGATCCTCCATGTGCTTTGTTGTCAGGGCGGTTAGTGTGGTACATATTGTATCCAGGTATCCTGAAGTGGTACCGTGGCCTATGAACGTGTGCAACACCATGGGAGTAACACTCGTGTTGCCATTCATGTAAGAACAGAGAGCTTCTGTGCCGTCAGTGCAGAATACAAAGCAGGAAAAGTTTTTGGTTCTCCCACCGAAAGAACAAAAACTCTTTAGTGACCTCTGGCTACCCTACTCGCCGCCGGGAAAATACAATTAACTTTTTTTAACTGTAAAAGTTTATAAGTAGGTATTGTAAACAAGAAATTAAAAGGCGTTATATTTATTTTTATTACTAGCTGTTGCCCGAGGCTCCGCACGCGTGTATGTTGGTTATTGCGATAAAGCATACCCTTTGTCCTTTTTCAAGATCTACCCGAGCTGTAGGACAGTCGGTACAGCCGCGTAAGCATCGGAGACAACTCCGCTGCACATTTTTTTAAGACCACCGCTGAAACCGATTTTTAGTGAAAACACTAGACGTGTTGTACTAGATTATACTTAATCTAGTCGAAATGTCAGGTTATTCCATAAACTTAATATATGGTTATTCTAAGTTGGAAATACATTGTCATAATTAAAAGGTTAATCCCGTTTAAATTATTGAATTTTTTTATGAAGGCTCTTGTTCCACTCAGCTTGACGGCCTTATCATATGCTTTTTCACGCCCCGCTTAAAGGACCCGGGCCTGTAGGACTTTTATTAAATTAATTAAAAAAAAATTCGATGCTTTTCGAAGTTATGTGTGTATTAATCGCAGGTTTAAAAAAGTGCCCGGTTAATGGCAATAGGCTCGCCACCTATTACGTTGGGACTTAAACATAAACTGGCGAAATATGGGTGCTAGCACCTCTGCATACCCTTTCAGGAATGTAGGCGTGAGTTGATGTTATGTTATGTTTTATTAATAAAAAATGTAAAATAAGTTAATCGCATACTAAAATGATTTATTTGATATTATATAATATTAATTTATTAGTGCTATTGAACAGGATCTTTTTTGTGACGAAACTTTTTAATAACAAAGCAACTCAACCAATAAAACTAAAAAAACTATAAGTCACTTGTGAATTATGGTCAGGCAAAAGTCACAGTTTGATAATAGGTGCCATTATGTGCCTAATTGCGGTGAATTTAGACCCGCTTTATGAGTGTGTTGAAAAAGGTTTTATTTCAAATTAGTCATTAGTTATTAAATCATTTACTGAGTAATCTACAAAACATCTACCCGAAATGATAGAATAGATAATAGTACTACGAAATTTAAAATACAGTCTTTTTTCATGAAAAACAAACGATTATTACAACAATGAAAGGTTTAGAAATAATATATTCACATATTATCATATGATAATTATGTGTACATAGAGTACTTATCTACTTAGTTGAAACTATTTGTACATGTTTATTTCTAGACTAGCGCAATATAAAGACACCCACATTATCACTTCGCTATGAAATAATCAACTTGACTTTGACACCAATTATTTTGTAAGATTGTTTAATCTCATAAATAAATAATAAAAATAAATTTAAAACTAAAACCCGACTACTGAAAAATCACGCTGGTTGCGCCGATGTGGAAACTGTATTTTTTGACATGGAAACACACTCCTTTTAGATCCGTCTCCCCCTCCGCACTAACCATAGAGTAGGGCTAGCTGTAGCTTCCGTCCGCCATTGTGTGAGATGTGGACGGTCACTCCCGCTTTGAACTAGCCAGCGTAGGGACGGATCGCGAGCGCGTCTCTCAGAAATGAATAATATTTGTTGTATTTTAACCGCCTAATAGACCTTTACCGATCGGATGGTGCCTCTCGTGTGTTCCTCAAGGGATCTAGTGACGCTGACGGCAGCTCCTGAGCAAGGAAGAGAAGATCCGTGTACCGGCTGCGATGAAAAACACGTGGGTCGTGAAGGTTAGTGCATCCTCTCCTAATTTCTCGGGCTGCATTCACTGCCTGGATCGAATCCGCAGCAGCCCGGCCACCTGTCTTGTTTTGTGTGTAAAGTGTCAATAGAACAGTTATCTGCTTCTCCGCAATACAGTCCACTCGCGCACGTTGGTCCACGCGCCACCATTTTTTGGTCCTTCGAGCCGGATTCTTAGCCGTAGTTCGTATTTTGTTATTATTCTAATGGGAATGAGCGCACCGCACCTAAGTGCCTGGTTATTTTAGTAGAAAACCCCGCATCCAGACACTTAGGCTTAGAATTTGTTGTCCGTTCGCCGCTGGCTCGCATTGTACCTACCTAATACATAAATAGGTTAGGTATCATATCAACACTTAATCGTAGTTCGCAATTTTCGCATCGCACCTAAGTGCCTGGTTATTTTAGTAGAAAACCCCGCATCCAGACATTTAGGCTTAGATCTTAGGTATACTCAGACACCCTAGTGCATAGGCACAGTGTAATACCTAACGCATTTGGCTTTGTTTTGTTTTTTTCAATTACGTTGTTCTCGGCTCACGTCGTATTTGCCTAGTACCTGCGTGGGTAGACACGTGGCTGTGCCTACCTCGCTCGCATCTCATCCCAATTCATACGAAAGTATTTTAATTTGAATAGATATTACGCAATACTTAATCTCGGAAATAATAGTTGAATCTAGACAGCGACCATCGCGTAGGTACGACCTTGTTGCTATGCGCGTTTGTTCAAGCGTGCATTCACAGTTGTAAGCACCTACCTACCTACATAGTTAACGCTCGCGCCGCCTCGCTGCTCTGTACCGCTAGGATTAAGTCATTTCATATTTATTGTTTACCGCACTTTAGTTTGAGATTTAATTGTAAACATGTCCCCAAAGGTTGATAAGACCGGTAAGGTTCAATTGAAACTTTTATACGCTAAAAAAGAAATGATTTACTCTCGCGTACAATCGATTTATGATAGTGCACTTAAAACCTCTGATTTGGTCATCAGAGATTCGTTCTTGTGTTCTATAGAAAACTTAGATAGTCTACGCGCGGATTTCGAAACCTTAGTGCATGACATCAACGTTTTAGAGTTGAATTTGGATCCCGATTACTCAGTGAGTTATCAAGCCTTGTCGTCGTTTGACGATTTGTATTGTCGTATCAAGCGCGTCGCGAGGAGTTTGGAGAAGCCGTCTGACCGACCCAACCCCACTCGCGACCGACCTAAGTTGCCACCAATTCAAATACCCGAATTTGATGGTAACATTCGCAATTGGTGTCGATTTATAGATAGTTTTGAGAATACAATAGATAAGAACGATTCGTTGACAGATCACGAAAAATTGCATTATCTTGTTGAAAAATTGACTGGTAAAGCTATAACCGTTTGCGCTGGAATTACGTTTAGTGCCGGGAATTATAATTTAATTTTAAATACTTTGAAAGCTAAGTATGAGGATAAAAGATCGGTAGCTAACGCCTATTTGGATCAGATGTTTGATTTGAAATCTATTACGGCATGTAACGATCAAAACTTAGAGAAATTTCTAGACACTTTCGCGTCAGCTGTTCGCGCTGTAAAGAACCTAAAGATTGATGACCTCTGCGACTTCGTATTTTTGTATATGGGTTTAAGGAAATTAGATTCCGAAACCATTCGTTTGTTTGAGTCGGATCATCGCGGCAATAAAATTCCTAAGTTCGAAGACTTAGAAGGTTTTGTTCGCGAGCATATAAAAATATTACAACGCTCTTCATCGAAACATGAAGGCGCGAAGACAGTTGTTAGTCCCGCGCGCAAAATAGATGCGTCATCGAGGTCACTGAGGTCAACCCATACTTATGTTAATACCGCACCAGCACGTGTACAATCACCTGTTTGCTCTTTGTGTAATACTCATCACTCGCAACTGTACAAGTGTCCTGGTTTCCTAAAATTGTCGCCTAGTGATCGTTATAAATTTGTTCGCGCTAATAATCTTTGTTTTAATTGTCTCGGTACTAAACACCGCGTGGGTTTATGTAATAGTGGAAATGGTTGTCGCAAATGTCAAGCGAGACACCACACTTTGCTTCATTTTGAAAATAGTAATGCCGCATCCAAGGTGAGCACAGTTGGTTCGTCGAGCGGTGACGCGCGGCAGCCTGCGCCGCAGCCGCAGCCCGAGCTCGCACGCGCTCCGGCCTGCCCGGGGACCGCTACGAATGACGTCACCTTGTGTTCGTTCTCCGCTAGTGCTGCCCTCACTACGGTTTGTCTTGCGACCGCTCGCGTGGTTATTGTTGATGCATTAGGTAAACCGCACATTGTTCGAGCGCTATTAGATGGCGCTTCGCAAAGTAATTTTATTACTCAAGATTGTTGTCAACGTCTTGGTTTCAATGTTGATAGGCGTTCAACCTACTCAGTGGTGACGGGTTTTGGAGGTTTACGGTCAGCTGTTCATGGCACAGTTAAAACGAGGTTTGGATCTCGTTTTAATAATAAAATTTGGTTTGACATGGATTCGTTCGTTACGGATAAAATAACTGAACAGTTGCCTACCGTCCCAGTTGACACGTCTTTATTAACGAAATTTAAAGACTTACCTTTAGCTGATGAGACTTACGCTGTTCCTGGAGTCGTCGATATATTGATCGGCGCTTCAATTCTCCCGCACCTCCAGTTATCACGTAAGGTTCGAGGGGGTCCGACGTACCCCGCTCCGCACGCCCTGGAAACAGTTCTGGGTTTTGTTATAATTGGTTCTGCACCCGCTTCTATGGATAGTTTTAGTCACTCGACTGCCTCGTTCTGTTGCACCGTCGAGCCGCCACTGGAGTCTACCATCCGCAAGTTTTGGGAGATTGAGGAGGTCAATGTCCCACCAATCCTAAGCCCTGATGACAAGATGGCTGAGGAGATTTATTGTCGCACGACTACTCGCGATGAGCAGGGTCGTTATGTTGTCGCGCTCCCTTTCAAGGGAGATATTTTTTCGCTCGGCGACTCCCGTGCATCCGCTGAAAGACGCTTTCTTTGTTTAGAACGAAAGATGCAGGCGTCTCCAAAGTTAAAGCAAGCCTATGATGAGGTTGTCAACGAATATTTAGATAAAGGTTACATCTCACCTGCGCCTGCGGACACTGACGAGACCCAGCCTTCGTACGTTATCCCGCACCACGGAGTTATTAGAGAAGATAAGCTTACTACTAAACTCCGCGTAGTTCTAGATGGCAGTGCTAAGACTAGCACTTCCGTGTCGCTTAATGACATTTTGTATTGTGGTCAAAATCTTCAAGGTAATTTATTTGACATAATTGTAAATTTTCGTTTATTCGCTGTGGCACTCTCTGCAGATATTCGACAAATGTTTTTGTGCCTTGAAGTGCGCGAACCCGATCGTAGGTTTCAACGATTTTTGTATAGATTTTCACCGCAAGAACCTTTAATGGTTTACGAGTTTAATCGTGTTTGCTTCGGGCTTAAATCTAGCCCTTTTCACGCACTTCGCACCGTCAAGCAGTTGGCCGCTGACGAGGGCGATGCATTTCCTAAAGCGAGAGCCACCATTGAGACTGGCTTATACATGGACGACTTCGTGTATAGTGTAGATAGCGAGGCCGAGGCTGTCGAGACGGCCGCTCAAGTTATAAGTCTCATGAAGGCGGGTCAATTTGATCTCGTGAAATGGACGAGCAACTCGCAAACAGCGTTAGAGTCGATTCCACCGTCGCACCGATTGTCTTCGGTTAAGGAGTTCGATGAAAGTGATACGCACAAGGTGCTTGGTTTAAGCTGGTCGCCCGCATCTGATACGTTTAGTTTGAAAAGTAGTTCGACCCCGCAAACTTGTACTAAACGCATTATCCTGTCGTGTGTGGCACGGATATGGGACGTAATGGGATTCGTAGCTCCTGTCGTTCTGTACGCCAAACTACTTATAAAAGAGCTTTGGCTTTCGAATTGTGATTGGGACGACACCGCGCCCGACAACATTGCTAAGTTGTGGGCTCGCTTTAGAAAAGAACTCTCTGTGCTTGACCAAGTACAAATTCCGCGTCATGTAGGTATATCGCAACATAGTGTTGTTACGGTAGTAGGCTTCGCGGACGCTAGTGAGAGGGCGTATGGAGGAGTAGTCTATTTTCATGTCTCGAATGTAGGTAAGGTTTCAATTAGCCTTATAAGCGCGAAATCGAAGGTCTCTCCCCGTAAGGTCGTCTCTCTGGCACGCCTCGAGCTATGCGCTTTACTATTGTTGGTTAGATTGATCACCTCTATCGCCAATGCTTGTAGTAGTCGCATTAATATTAATAGAATTTTAGCTTTTTCGGACTCAACAGTCGCTTTGTGTTGGGCCCACTCGTCGCCCCATCGTTGGGACACCTTCGTCGCTAATAGAGTGGCAAAAATTCAATCGGAATTAGCGCCAAAAAATCTCTTTCACGTTGCTGGCACCGACAACCCAGCCGATTGTCTCTCTCGTGGACTGCTTCCTTCGCAAATATTAGATCACCCGTTATGGTTTAGTGGACCGTCCTGGATTCATGCCGCGTTAGATAAGTGGCCAGTTAGTCAATTCAATCCCACTACGGTTTCCGAACCACCCGAGGAAAAGAAGCACTCGCTTGTGGTGTCGGTCCCGCGTGAAGAGTCCCTGGTTTTGTTGTTGGCTAATCGCGTCTCGTCTTGGTCGAGACTGTTGCGTTGTGTTGTTTATGTAGGCCGATTTTTGAGAATTTTATCTACACGCGGTCATATAACCGCCGCTGATTTAGATAAGGCTGAATTGATCATACTTCGCGAATTGCAGAAGTGTTATTTTGCTTCTGAATTTAAAAATTTAGAATTTAACAAACCTTGTAGTCGTTCTTTCCGACACTTGAAACCATTTTTGGAAGATGGACTCATTCGAGTAGGTGGTCGTTTGAGAAATTCAGGTTTAGGATTTGAACAAAGGCACCCAGTAATTCTCCCGCGTAAGGACCACGTATTAGATTTGTTAGTAGATTATCATCACAAGGTGAATTGTCACGCTGGTCCCGATTTGTTAATGTCTATTTTGAGACAGAAATACTGGATAATTTCCGCTCGTAATTTGATTCGCGCTAGAGTACACAGATGTGTACCTTGTTTTAAACTCCGCCCGCGTTTTATCGCGCCTGAAATGGCCGATCATCGCTCTTGTCGTGTTGTTCAATCCGCAAAACCTTTCGTACACACCGGCACAGACTTTGCTGGGCCTTTCAAGGTCACCATTGCTCGTGGTCGTGGCATTCGCTCCACGAAAGCTTATGTTTGTTTGTTCATTTGTATGACAACTCGCGCGGTTCATATAGAGTTGACCGGTGATTTAAGTACGCCAAATTTTATGTCCGCTTTTAAACGTTTTTTGTCGCGTCGGGGTCCGGTTAAGCGCATGTATTCGGACAACGGTACAAACTATGTAGGGGCCCGACGTAGTATTTCGGAATTGCACACATTCTTACGGTCTAAGTACTACCAAAGTGAATTCGCTCACATCTTAGCCGAAAATCGCATTGAATGGTACTTTAACACGCCTGCAGCTAGTCATTTTGGTGGTAATTGGGAAGCGAATATTAAAAGCCTTAAGTCGCATCTGTTTCGCGTCATAGGCGAACAGATTCTCTCGTTCGAGGAGTTGAGTACCGTACTCGCGCAAGTAGAGGCGGTGATGAACACGCGTCCGCTGTGTCGGACTCTATCTAGCGATCCGTCAGAGCCGTTAGCGCTGACGCCAGCTCACTTCTTAAATATGACTCCTTTAAAATATTTGCCCGCAATAGATGTTGATGACGATAGAATACACCTCCTAACTCGTCACGCTCTTTTAGATAAGATGGTCCAATCGTTTTGGAATCGTTGGAGAACCGATTATTTGCACACGCTGCAGTCACGTCAAAAATGGAATACTCCATCCAACCCAATTACTGTAGGTACGGTGGTAGTCCTTATGACTGAGAATGCGCCTCCTTTACATTGGCCTCTAGGAGTAGTAGAGGAAATTTTTCCCGATGCCCGCGGGATAACTCGTGTTGTACGGGTTAAAACTGCAACCGGATCGTATCTGCGCCCGGTTGTTCGCCTCTGCCCTCTGCCTAGCCAGCAGTAGGCACGAGTTCCAATCTATGTTTATATTTTAGTTGTTATTTCGCAAACCTAGATTTAGATTAGACCTTAGTTTTGTTCCACATTTTTCGTTTCGAAGGTAACCCTTCAAGCCGGGGGGAATGGTTGCGCCGATGTGGAAACTGTATTTTTTGACATGGAAACACACTCCTTTTAGATCCGTCTCCCCCTCCGCACTAACCATAGAGTAGGGCTAGCTGTAGCTTCCGTCCGCCATTGTGTGAGATGTGGACGGTCACTCCCGCTTTGAACTAGCCAGCGTAGGGACGGATCGCGAGCGCGTCTCTCAGAAATGAATAATATTTGTTGTATTTTAACCGCCTAATAGACCTTTACCGATCGGATGGTGCCTCTCGTGTGTTCCTCAAGGGATCTAGTGACGCTGACGGCAGCTCCTGAGCAAGGAAGAGAAGATCCGTGTACCGGCTGCGATGAAAAACACGTGGGTCGTGAAGGTTAGTGCATCCTCTCCTAATTTCTCGGGCTGCATTCACTGCCTGGATCGAATCCGCAGCAGCCCGGCCACCTGTCTTGTTTTGTGTGTAAAGTGTCAATAGAACAGTTATCTGCTTCTCCGCAATACAGTCCACTCGCGCACGTTGGTCCACGCGCCACCACACGCTCTAAATATATTAAACAAGAAAATATCAAGGATAGCCGTGGTCGTATGCCACTTAGTATAACAAAAAAATATATTCTAGAGAAAAGTGGCATACGACCACGGCTATCCTTGATATTTTCTTTTGGCAAGTTGTGGCTTTCACTTCAATAAGAATTGATAATTTCTTGTTAAATATTTTAGAGCCGCGTAAGGTAACCATAAACGTGAACCAACCAAACCGACCGAAAAACAGATAATAATAAACTACTATTACCTTTATATAGCTTTGGACATATGGGCATTGGACGATAAAGATATATATGTTTTCAAAACATTATGAAATCTCAATAGTCGCATATCGTAGAAATGGTCATGAATGAATGTTTATCAGTATGTTATTGTTTGTATACCTACCTACTGTTAAGCTAAGTGATATCTAGTTAAGTTTAGTATACACTGTGATTCAATGCTATGCAATGTGGTTATTTACTACTATCTCTTTATACAACTATCTTGTTACCCTGGGAATGTCAAACATGACCATTTTCATACCGGCAACAAAAGATTTCCGGACACTCAGAACGCCACTAATGTACACTTTGGATGGTCTCAGCAAAATCATTTATGCTATTTCACTAGTAGTGTTTGTTTGAATAACCACATTTCGAACAGTATGTGTGTATTAATTTTTATTAAATAGTGTCTCTTTTTGAAGCAATATTTCGTTCCCAGCGGTGACTAGGGTAGCCAGAGCTCACGGGAGACTTTTTGTGCTGTCAGTGGGAACACTAAAGGCTTGCTTTGCTTTGTCTTCTACACTGACGGCATAGAAACTGTGCTTACAGGGTCGGCAGCCCGAGTGTGACTCTTCTGGTGTTACACACGTCTATAGGCCACTGTAATCACTTTCCATCACGTGGGCCGTGTCCTTGTTTGCCACCTGAGTAGTATAAAAAAATCATAACCCTCCTTTGGCTTCGCCATAGTCGGGTATAAAGAAAATAACACTTCAGTTTCTTATAATTTTTTTACTAAATTATGGATACTAGAGCCTAGAGCAGATGCGTAGAGATCTTGTTTTGTTGGCAGTATTTTACCGCCTGTACCATGGTGAATGTTCTGTTGAACTCTTCCAATTAGTCCCTTCCTTTCCTACACCGAACAACACATGTAGAGCTTAGATGTCACCCGCATACGATGCACAAAACTTAATTAATCTCATATTGTAATGTAATATGTTATTGGTGTACAATAAAGACATTTAATATTATTAAGTACCTCACCAAAAGGAGTATTATAATGTTTGTATTGTTAACTCTTAGCAATAAAAAGGTGAATGCTAAATCCTAGTGGATAATAATCTTTCCGAAGTAGGTCATTAGAATACTACATTATTAAATGTTGTCTACACAGATTTGATCAAAAATCCAATCAGTTCGACTCCATTTAGTTTCATATCTATATCTTATCGAAACTATTATTATTTGTATTTCACCTTGCTGTAATTACTATTTTACGCAATATTGTCGCGTTTTGATAAAATTTTCAATACTTTCTAGGGGCCTTATCATACTAGCGGTTTCGGAGATATCATAAAATGGATTCGTCAATTCGTTTGCAAAAATAACACGCAAACCTAAAAATATTATTCAACCTCTAGCGTAGGTCACGAACATTTTACACTTCGATCATTCCATATCAATCAAAAAAAGAGGTCAATTTTGTTCATTTATTAAATTATAATATAAGAATTAAATTATCTGTGATTTAATGAATTGTTGTGATTCTGCTCATATGAATGAGTGACCATGTATCGAATTTTATAGAAGTCCATTGAGATCTATTATTACTATTACTATTTTTCTTGACATTATTGTATATAAATTATTATCCATACGAACGCGTATATAATGGATGAGACAGGATGTCACAATTCTGACATTAATTGGGTATCAAATATAGGTTGTTTGTCTGCTTAGCGAGGACACGTCACGTCAAGATGTCATGATTGGCATTAACAACTCTATCTCAGCAGTCTATGACCCATACCACTAGGCTACCGCGGTTTTCGTTTCACCATTCACCAATCAATAATGTTAATGGGAATTAAAGTGATCATGGCCTGGGTACATACATACTTTTAATATTAAAGCCTGTGACAGAATAGATAATAGTACCTAATAGCCTGAAAATAAAACACATTGGAGTTTACAATAATGTTTACGGGAATTAATGCGATCATGGATGGACAATTGGAGGTTCTCTTAGTTTTGTTTTCTGCCTTTTACAATTTACAAGGCTTTTTCTTCATTAAAAAACCAAAAATTCCCTAGCACCCACATTTCGCCAATTTATGTTCAGGTCCGAATGTAATAGGTGGCGAGCCTATTGCCATTAACCGGGTACTTATAAACCTGCGATAAATACACACATAACTTCGAAAAGCATCGAAAAGTCATTGGTGTGTGCCATGGTAAAACTTGGAATTAATTGATAGCGCAGCGATCCGATTACTCACAAAACACAATAAAAGTATATTTTTTAAACACACAAAGTTGTTTTATGGAACTGTAACAAGAGTATTTAATGGTTGAACAACGCACTGTGCGCCCACGCCACACCTCAGGCACTTTCGAACCGGTTTTATAAGAACCTAAAAAAAACTGTAATTTATTTAAGGAACACCTAGAAAAATATGACTTAAATATTCAAGACTGCCGTGGCCAGGGATACGACAATAGTGCAAATATGGTAGGTGTAAATAGTGGAGTTAAAACTCGAATATTGAATATTAACCCTAGGGCATTTTTCACACCTTGTGGCTGTCATAGTTGGAATCTACTATTGGTAGATGCGGGTTAAACCCACTTACCTAAACCTAAATCTTCCCTTTCTTGAATTTTCTTCAATTTAATTTACCAGGTTTGTTTGAGAGATTTGATGCAATAAATACAGGATGTTATTTTTTTCGGATAGTAGTCGTGGTTTCCGGCAGAGTAGAATTAGGACGGGTTTGATCCCAGGTTTTACCATGGCACACACCAATGACTGTTCGATGCTTTTCGAAGCTATGTGTGTATTTATCGCAGGTTTATATGTGCCCGGTTAATCGCAATAGGCTCGCTAATTATTACATTGGGACCTAAACATAAACTGGCAAAATGTGGGAGTCTTTTCCATTTGATTCCAATCTGCAGTTGCTCACTGGGAAAGTCCGCCAAGAAAACCACAGCAGAAGGTAACTACTCATAGGAAGATTTAGAACAAAGGAAAGCAGGATCCTATTTCATCTAGGTAAGAGGCTTACTCCACGTTTAAACCCAAATGACAAAGAAACCCACCGAGCCACGGATGGACCCGATTGATTATAAAGTATACCCTGGACGTAGTTTTTTTGTTCTTTATTAGATGTGAGCTGATTTCATTTTACAATCCTTCTTTTTTGACTCCATAAGATCGGAATCTGAATCTTCTAGCGACATTACGAAATCAATGACTTAGTGAGAACGGAAACATAGATATTACGAAATCATATATTCAGCCAATCTGAAGCAGTAATACACGCACCATAAGATCATATACACAAACTGTATTATCGGAACAACTTAATCGTAATGCGAACAGTAATGAAGCGCCTCACTCTTAAGCCGTACCCGCGGCACCTCAAAAGAAATGACCTTCCTTCCTATATTATAATAACGCGCATTACGCTTATAAGCTTTAAGCAATGAAGCCCGAACTTTTATAAAAATATCACTAAGTGATCTAAGTGAAAAAGCAAATGAAGACCTATCAACAACATCAAGTTGATTGAGGTTATCAAAAGAACTAAACGTCAACGTCAAACTTAAATCCTTCTTTCAATTCGGTGGCAACGAGAAGGGAGGTTAACTCTCTTACAATGTCGTAAATACTGATGATCCAAGCTCCTGTTCAACAGCAGTCGCTGACGCAATTCTAGTGGGTATGGAATGCTACATCCCCAACCGCTGGGTCGCGAAAGGAGCGAACAAACGCCCGTGGTTTAATAGGTCTTGCAGGGAAGCTAGAGACCGCAAGCAATCTGCATACAAGGCTTGAGAAGTGGAAAGTGCTGAAGTTATTGCCGGGAGCTTCATTAATTATTCGCGGAATAAAATGTTTTAGTGGTTAAAATCTTGGGAAAATTATACGAAATTAGGTCGGCGGCATATCGTGAGCAGCAGACTGTCGTTATCGACTGGAATCTAACCATGGTTTTTTTTGTAAAAGCAAGTTTATCGGCTGTCGCCGCCTCGACGAGTAGCTGCGTACATCATTCTGTACGTACGAGCGCGTACACACCCCTTCTGCCTCATTGGCGTACTTGTAATGTTTTCCTAGTTCCATAATATAGCGATTATTCGTTTCTTTGAGAATTATAGTGCTTTTTTTGGGCAAGGCACTAAAAATGCTTATTGTTGTAGCTATATTCAACTCACACACTGTAATTTTAGGGATGCCAATTTGTATGCAACAGTAGTAAGTCTGTCGTCTAGTCTTGTTTGTAAACTGTATTGCCCACCAGTGGGCTCGTAACAAGTTAATTTAAACTTCTAACGCTTATCCAACTAAACTTGATGTTTCACAGTAGGCAGCCGGCCAATCGCAATGCTCCGTTCTCTTGTTACATTTACGATACGATTACGATAGTTCTTCGTACAAGGGGTGCTGTACTTACATACTTCAGTTTTCACTTTTACGCATTTAAGCAAATTTTAAAATCTTACACGAAGGTTGACAGGCATATCCCTCGCACCCCGGCCGACCCAGGGCCATCTCTCACAATCTGGCCCTCTTCTCGGGTGTGGGGACTACAGAGTCCCCAACTCGACCCCGGAAACGGGGAGGCGCGCCAGGCGCGCCACCGTCAGTTCGTTATTCCTGTAATTTGTTGGCTATTTGCATTATTTATATTTTTGAAAGTTTATTTCAAGATTTTACAACTCTGTATTAAATTTTGTTGTTATTGGCCGCTTGATATATTAAATTCGATCTTCAAAAATAGGATACGATATACCTTAAATTCTGAAGTTTATTTTACAATCATCTAAATTGGGTACAACGCTGTTTTATAGCGAATATCGTATTAGCATTCTTGAAAATTCTGGTATTTTCAGTAATGAAAGATATGTGATATTGGATTATTATAAATCATAAACCAAATGTTTTCAATATTATATTATTCTTATATATTTGCATTGGTCTGGGTGTTTCTCTTGTAGGATATGTGTGTATATACAAAATAAAAATAGTATCTAAGCATGTTTATGCTCATCCTAGATTACATAACACAAGCTAGTTAATCTATGCTTCCATTAACGGCGCAGCGCGCGCCATTGTTCTCCGAATCTCTGTGAAACAGTAGGCCAAAGCCTCCCAGCATTGGGAGAGGCTTAGTCCAGCAGTGAACTGCGATGGGCTAGTTGATTTGATTTGATTTCAGGCGAGTTGAAGTCAAGTTGGCGTGTCCTAACTTAAAAAAAGTTTAACATTATTAATGTGAAATATAAACGTAGTATTGTAACACTATTTGTACCATATTTAGATCATTTTGACCGGCCGGGGTGAGAGGGATATGTCTCATAATTTCACCTCCGGCAACCTGGGGCCCACACAGTCGGCGTGCATTTTAGTCGGTTCAAGTCCGACAAAACCTTCCCTGAGCCGCGGCGCGATCGGGAGCCCCACATGGACAAACTCTTGACACCGGCGAACAGTCTGCGCCGCATGCCGCCGTCGGTACGCGTCGCCCCGCCTATCGACAAGTATCTCTCAGTATCGACCGCACCCCGCCCCCGCCCTGCGCCCGCGACTATGATTTCTTCAGGGTCGGCAGCGCGAGTGTGGTACGGAACCCTAAAATCCCCCACTTTGCTCCCACTCGAGTACTTATTATGAGTTATTCGAGTGAGCCTTTTACTTATAGACATGTCAAGCTATCATTACGTCTGAAAGCCAAAGCGCACTTTCTAATAGCGTTTCAATTCTGTTTTATTATACTTTTGTCTTTATTTCTTTGTATGTGACAAAAGAAGTTTGGTGTTGTTGTTTTTTGGAATTTGGGTGAATATAATCACGCCTTTATCCCCGGTGAATTAACACTCACATTTCACCAATCATTGTATTCGGTCCCACGTACCAAAGCCTGTGTGTTGGAAGACAGTGCTCTATCGGTATCTATCACATAATAAGCTATTTTGTGAAACGTGTGTCAGATACATAATAAAGGCATGATAAAACAATTTTTTTTTTTTTGCAGTGGACTGCGATGAGCTAGTTGATTGATTGATTGACCTCTCTCGCTTGTGCTCAAGCTCAACCGTTGGTAGGCGCTGTCGGTTACTTACTGTGTGTGTAGCTTGTAAGATTAATAATTCTTTGATCATGTACAGTGCATTTTTATTCACTTTATCTTATAGATAAAGTTTATTTATTAGAAATTGCATACGATAACTAGGTATCTACTATGTTGTCTGCGTAATTTTTCTGGTATTGGCATATGAGAATGCGATGTGCGACTAATCTCGATGCGAGTTGGTTCACAAAACAGATTTTGTAAATTAAAAGATTTGAAAAGATTGAGGAACCTTAACGCATTCTGGGAGTTTTCGAGAATATCAATATTAAAATCGCCACATACAACTACCGTCTTCTTACATTTACAATGTTTCCAATAAAATGCATTTTAGTATAATTAATAGAAACGGGCGTATATACAATAAAGATCAGAATTTGATCCTTAACAGCGACACTATCGTATGGTGTAATAATATAGCGTTTTTTTATCAATAAACATAGGTACGATTCCTAGCTAGGATTATTGGTTTATCAAAAATCTAATGCCCCCCGCGCGAGCTGTTCGCGTGCCTGTGAGGTGCCTGCCGGACGGCACGCCGCCAATTTGTTTTTAAATAAAGTTTTACATTTTGAACACTGAAATGTTTTGTCAAAACGTAGGTACTTTGAATCATAAAAACTGTAACCTTTAGTGGTAAATGTTAGTATTTTAATCTGCAGGAAATTATATATATGCAGGTAATTATATAGGGGTTACTAGAAGATTGCCTACCGGTGTTTCCCTCGAGGAATCGGATCAATGCAACAAAAAGAGACAATTGGATGCCATCGAAACACAGTGTTATTTGTTCACGCCATTTTTCAGAAGACTGTTTCATATATATGAAAAATCGTCGGGGTTTGTCAAAATTAGCAATGCAAATGTCTCAAAAACTATCTGTTGGATTCTAATAGTGACACCTTACGTCGATGCTACAAACTAAATTATAGTTTTTGATACTAGTCACAGATGGCTTAAGCCATGTGAGGTTGATACACACACCATTTTCTTTTCACTGTTTATGGTTACGTTAGTTTCTTAATGCCCGCTTGGTAAGTGGTTCTCGTTAGTGCGGATACATGCATGACTTGCATTGTATTACTTTCATCTTTTTGAACCTGCACAAACCTGAAGTGAAATGTGAAATTTTCGAGTACACTTTTCACGTTATCTTTCATATATAGTAAGTAGGATTTCACCCCGGACCAAACATAACCTATGTCCTTTACGAAACTCTAATCTGTCTGTGTATAGCCAGAATTCATTAGATTATCTTTATAAAAGACGAACTTTCATATAAAGCTACATCACCTATTTGAACCCCTTTTTATCCCAAAGGTTATTACAGAGTTAAATGTGCGGTTAAATTGTTTTTGATGGCTGCGGGTTGCTTTAGGCTCATTAAGGAATATTAGACTATGTTATTCTATGCTAATATATGATGTTTATCAGATAAATTGATTTATGTTTTTTTTGGATTATTAAAGTAACAAATTTGATGGTAAACGGCATCCAAAGTCTATGGACTTCTACTCGATGCAAAGACGGGCGTCGAGGCTGGTTGATAATCCTATACTCGCAGGTAGTGAGGAACCTCTTAGCCTTAGGAGGGACTTTGCCTCGCTGTGTGTGTTCTACCGCCTATACAATGGTTTGTGCTCAGATGAATTGTTTGACATGATGCCCGATAGTGTTTTTGTGCGTGTTTTAATTCATAGATTAGATGATAATGAGACAGTCTTATTAAGAAGATAAATTGTAACAATTATACCTCTTCTTCGGTCGTTAGCAATATTTTGACAGCTGTAAACCAAAGCGTAGGAGTCATAATCTGTTCCAAGTATCCAATAGTCTGTAGATGAAGTACCTAAAAGTAAAGAAATCGAGGATGAACTCAACTGCTACGTAAGGGGCGCGGGTTCGATTATAATATTATTATATTCTCACTTGAGTACCTAATATTATATTTATCGTAGGTTTAGGCTTCGAACTGATGTGTGCTAGAATGCAGTTCCACGCGAACCAGCCCTATCTCTACCTGCTGCTCGATGGCAACAAAATACCGCTCTTCCTTGGCCCATACCGTGGCATTTAGGTAATGTTGGGTAAATGCAATAGTTATTATTATTACAAGGATTTATCCCCGAAGGATTAGGCAGAGGTGAATTACCGGGCCATCAACGCTCATACCAGAGCCTCTCTTCGCAAGCTCGTCCGCGGCATCATTGCCGTAGGACCCGCTATGCCCCTTTATCCACTGCAGCGTTACTGCATTTAGGGTGGATAGCCTGTTCAGGGCAGTTTGGCACTCCGCTACTAGTGTGCTGTTGGTTATTTGCTAAAACATTAATTTATAATAATAAAGATATTACTCACCCGTGATATCGATGGTGGTGGTACGAGTTCTCGACGTCATCTGAAATACAAAAAAATATATAAAAACTACTAGTTCTCAACCTTTCGGGATGTCCATGCATGAATGTATTATAAACGAAAATAAGATAAAAATCCGTTATGCGAAATGGCTGGAAGTTTTTTTTTTATACAACTTAGGTGGCAGACAAGCACACGGTCCACCTGATGGAAAATACCTCAACCCGCACGTCACAATGATGGGTACTTTCATGGGCATCTAAAACGAAGGATGTGTAGTTTAAATGTGTAGAGAAGGTACTGTCGAGGAGAAGAGTGAGTAAAACGGCTTACTTTGATTTTGTAAAGCTTCCTCTCTATCTGCACAACCTACAGTTTGATTTCTAATCATCGTCGAATCAATTTAAATTACTTTATTTGGATTGGTTACTCCTATTTATTTACATTTTATTTCACAACTCCCTCAATACGGGTATCAAATCAAAAAGCTTGACGAGTAGATCAATAAAAAAGGGTAAAATAAAAATTAAATTAAAAATTTAAAAAACCCCCGTCACAAAAACAACTCGAAAGTCAATACTGTTTTGTGTGATAATTAAAATCTCATCACCTGGGTCTGTTTTACACTCAATGATCAATTTTGAACTACTGTTGATACTACTACTGGACATAGCAGTTACAAATTTTTTATTCGTATGAGTATACGCCCAGTCTAAACCATTTTAAATAATATATATTATAATGAAGAATAACTTTATTAAATTAATTAAACATAAAACACGCTGTATGTACACAGGCCGCCACTTATAATCTGATGAGCGAAGTTAGCAGAGCGGCCATGAACAATGTTTAACCACTGACTGGTGGCTCAGTGGTCAGAGCATTCCCCCTGTAAGGGTAAGATCGCGGGTTCGAATCCCGCTTGACCTGAGAGTGACTGTCATCCAGCAAGATGGTTGATGACGTGAAAGATATTACCGAAACCGCTGAAAGTAAAGGTATATGTGCAATTATAGTTGAAATGTGTCGTTCTAGTGTTAAAAATGTGATTGAAAATTGTCTAACCCTAAACCGTGTCGTGGCCCCACGTAGTGGGCTCGGCCTTAAGTGAATCATGTGTAATTGTGCAAACAAATGGTAAGTTATAGTTTTTAAAATTATAACTTGTACTCAATTATGGGTTCACCAAGCAAAGTAGTTCTCAAAACTGAACTCGAGCATCAGTTGTACACCCGATACAAAGAGGAACAGAATGAACGCCTCGAACTACAAAAACTAGTATATTGAAACAGAGAGACAAGGTTCCAAGGAGGAACAGGGAGCAATGCTTAGAAGATAATTTATAAATATTTTTGGACATTCAGCACAACGCTATCTGTCTTCTTCTGTCTTTTGCTTCGCAGTCTGAGTTTCTATTTTTCCAGTCTATTTGGCTGAACTTCGATATATTCCTTGAAACTACTGGCATCT
Organism: Eilema griseolum; assembly: GCA_963662185.1. Taxonomy (NCBI): domain Eukaryota; kingdom Metazoa; phylum Arthropoda; class Insecta; order Lepidoptera; family Erebidae; genus Eilema; species Eilema griseolum. The sequence goes on from OY759251.1 coordinate 13,051,427, forward strand.
GACCTCTACAACTTAATGACACTTTCGAAGCTTTGCAGTTAGACAAATCGTTGGAATTTTTAGGGCTTCAACTACCCGTAAGGACTGCCATAAATCGTATAGTAACCAGGCCTGAAACCTAGAAGAGCACATTATTCTCTCTAAGACACGAGCAGACTTATGACAGCGCTTTGAATAACGTGAACTCAAATGTTTCTTTGATTCGATTTGGTGTGTGAAGTTATTATAGCCGCGGTATTCTGTCTGTCCTCTGGGCGTTAATTCCAGTTGTATCCGAAACTTTCACCTCAGGGTCTGGAGTCCGCTTTACCAGTCTAACCTCGATATTTACCGAGAAGTGACAACCATTTGACCTTCACAACCCAAAGGCGATATCAATACATTGATAAAAACGTCGTTAGCTGAGGGGTTAAGGAGTCGGCCTTGCGATCGATAGGTTCCGGTTTCGAATCCTGGTCATTACACTATCGACGCGAACCTACTCCTAAGACAAGCAATTTAATTTAGCTGGAGGGGTTAGAGATAAGATTAGTAACTACGGTTAAATGGAGATCCGTGATCTCTGCCTACCCCTATGGGAGACAGGCGTGATTTTATGTATGTATGTATGTAATCATGTTATTTTTCATTCTCCGTGATGACATGCCATGATACTTCAGGATTCGATCAAACCCCTGTTTTTCTCATAACCCTCGAATACAGAGTCCCCAACTCGTCCCCGGAAACGGGGAGGCGCGCCAGGCGCGCCACCGCCGCGGCATGCTTCTGCCTGGGTGACAGGCGCATCCACCTGTCACCCCTAGGCCTGCGCTCATGGGAGGCGGAGATCGTAGTTAGCAGGGTCTAACGATGAAGCTGGCAGGTGGTCATAGGAATTCTGTAATAAAGAGACGAAAAAAGTCAGGTAAATGTGTCAGGTCAATTAAGCTTATCGCAGTCCACAGCTGGAAATAGGCCTTTCCCAATGCTGGGAGGCTAAAAAACTGTAATTGATATTTTTAATAAATTCAAAATTGAGCATTATGATAGCAAAAAGAAACCTCTCCGGCGGGGAATCGAACCCCGGTCTCCCGCGTGACAGGCGGGGATACTCACCCCTACAGTCCCGGGTCCATTAAGCGGGGCGTGAATAAGCATCTCTCGCATAAGGCCGCTAAGCTGAGTGTCACCATTGTCACATGTAATTATGTAAATGTCTCAGAAAAGAGGGTCATCTTTTCTGAGACTTTACCTTCAGCTTAACATCAGGCGAGGCGAATAAGTGACGTGTACGTCACATATTTTGGCATTTAGAAACAACCATGTGCAGTGCCATAAAATAATAAAGATAAAAGTTTGGACGTTGCAGACATGAGACAAGCACAACTTCCTATAAATCATGGGGGCCGTACCACCTGATGGGAAGTACGTGATCAATGTACGTGTGTAACACCAGGGGCGTAACAATATAGGATACGTCAGCACTGCGTTTTCATAATCATCATGCACCATGTCACTTTGCATGCTGTACAAAGTGACTTTACACAAAATGCATGTACCGTAAAGTGAATTTTACGCAATCGTCTTACTACAATTGAACTGCAACGTGATAAAGTGAAACACGCATGCCGTGCAAAGTGACTTTATCGTAATGCATGCTATGTAAAGTGAATTTTTACACTGTAGACACGCTTTATTTGCATGCGATTATTGTTATTTAAATAAATGTATGTGATACTTAATTTGTTTGTGTTAATATGTATTATTTGTTTATATATGTGTTTATACTTGTAATATTTATATATTAGCATATGTAATGTAAAAATCTGTACTACCTATTTATGTAAGTATAATGTTTATATATATTTACTTCTTAGATATAAATTTGATAATATTTAATTTGTGAATGAGACGCAGCATAAAGTGATGTCATTGCTTCCTGATCTGTCGGCCCGAATTAATTCTACACAATGTTTGGTACTAGTATACGCATATCTCTTAAGGCAAGTAAGACGGCTCTACCTTCAAAGACATTCATTTTAACCAATCATTGTGACGAGGGAAGCTGATAGGAAGGCCCGGAAGACGGCAATAGGCTCACCACCTATTACGTGGTACTGAATTCAATGATTGGTGAAATGTGGGTGCTAAATCACCTCTGCCTAACCCTCTGGGGATAAAGGCGTAATTATATGTATGTAATATGAAAATAAGTGAATAAACAAAATTGCTGCCGCCGCGCCGCCTGCGCGCGCACCCGCGTCACCAGTCGATGGCACAACTGTCAGAAATATCAGAAAAATAGCGAACACTTTGCACAGCACTGAGGTGGCACCTCTGCCTACCCCTTCGGGGATATAGGCGTGAGTTTATGTTATGTTATGTTATGTTATGTTTATATTAATTGATGTATGGCACATTGATGTAGGTCTGAGAAACATATCTGGTGGCGTATTAAATGTTGCTTGCGTGTCTTATACGCTATGCTGTCCGCGGGAAGACCAAAAGCTTGTCCTGCTGTCTTTTACACTGATGGCACAGAAACTTTCTATGCTTACAAGATAGGCAGTGCGAGTGACTCCCTTGGTTTTGCACACATCCATAGAGCCATAGAGCATAGGGCCGTTTGCTTGTCTGCCACCTAAGTGGTGATCCCAGGTTCACCATGGCACACACCAATGACTTTTCGATGCTTTTCGAAGTTATATGTGTATTTATCGCAGGTTTATAAGTGCCCGGTTAATGGCAATAGGCTCGCCACCTATTACATTGGGACTTAAACATAAACTGGCGAAATTTGGGTGCTAGGTCACTAGGATACCAAAAAGGTCGGGCCTAGCACCCTCTCTGTTAGACCTTTTGCTGACTAGTAACCTGGACCAGTACAGTGTGTCGGTGCGAACCGCTTTAGGCAACTCCGGCCACTGCCTGGTCTGTTCCACGGTGCCTCTTATAGCGTCCCACGTAATAGGGGGTGAGCCTATTGCCGCCTTCCGGGCACTATTGTTGACTCGAGCCCTGCATCTGAGGTTGAGTTCGGGCTGTATATATATGTCAGATGTTAAACAACCCTATCCCTTAGTCGCCTTGTACGATACCGCATGGGGTATCCGGTCAAGCTCAGTGACGAGAAGCTATCTTTTTCTGCGATATCTGAATGCTTGGCCGCAAGATGTTCGTGATATCTTCCGTGTAAGGTGCTATCGTCTCCATAACAATTAATGCTGCTGGTGAACAGCATGTCGCTGATATGCAGAAGAAAAAGAGTGGGTGATAAGACGACTCTTTTTTGTCACTCATGAGCACATGAATTAGTGGGAACGACGCCCTGTTATTCAATTCTTACATGTGATTGCTGATATACATATAATGGCACAAGGGAACTAATGGAAGTTCAAATATTTTTGTAAATCAATACTATGATAATACTTTAGGCAATTTGGGAAACATTTTTTATTTCAATCGACTAAGATTGGAAAAAGTACGGATCTAATGTAGGGAATCGCGCAAATAAGTGGTCAATGCAAGATTTTGTTATTGTATTTAATTTTGTCTCAATTCTTGTGTATTCTGTGATTCCACACATAAGCCCGTGCTCACTCAGTGTTTCCAAGTATGATTCAGTATGTGATGACATAGTTTTCAGGTCTATATTCATATCGCCGATTATTAGTGCATCGTTTTGCAACTTGAAAGTAGACACGTACTTATCAAGTTCTTTAATTAACAGTTGTTTACGAGTGTATGAATTTGTTCACACTAGGACCCGACCGCGGACGATAGTATTCGCTCGCCGTCGGGTACGCCTTTTTCCCAGTGGGGTAGGCAGAGACTACAGATTTCCACTTGCCACGATCCTGGCATACATTTTCGCTTCTACTCTCTCGAGTACTCCTGACATTTTACATAATATGGTTAAGGAAAATCATTCATAAGAACGTTCTGCCTAACCCTCCGGGAATAAATGCGTGATTACATGCATGTATAAATGTAACTATTTATAACGAAAACATATTTCATTCAAATCGGTTAAGATATAGAAAAAATTTAACCGGATCAGACGGAATTCGAACCAGCGCTCTTCCCTTTATAGGGGAAATGCTCTAACCACTAAACCACAGAACCTTTGATAAAAACAAAAATTTGGTACAGTTTTGTGGCAGTACTGTTTGGTTATGTTAGCTAAATGTTCTGAACTTGTCTAACTTGTTGAGATGTCAAAGTTTAAGGGAATGTTTCAGAGTCCATTCTGTTGTTATCAAAGTATAATTACTTTAGATGTTCCTTTATTAGATACGTCCACCATAATTTATATTAACTTTGTTGCAACCCATCGGAACCTATTCCAGAGGAATTTGAGCACAGAGGAGTGGCACAAAAGTTTTCAAAACTGGGTTGATCGAATGAAAAAGTGCATAGACGCCAAGGGAGATTATTTTGAAAAATAATAAATTAATTTTGTACCTTTAATAGTATTTTTTCATATTCATTCCGGAAACTTATAGGATATCTGTCTACTGATACTGATCATCGTCGTGGAATAAAACCGAGATCTTATTCCAATTTACTTTTAACGCCAGTTTTAATATATCTTTTAAATGAATATACAATTAATGTGTACCGTTACCACACTAAGTGTAGGTATGTGACGGTACATGGTTTTCATGCTCCTTTTTATTGACATTTTGTAAGTGCCGAGTTAATATAATCGTTTGATCAAACTTTTATTGTCTAGGTATAAAGAGTGTATACTATAATAAATCATTTAATTAAACATCAAAATATGTCATAATGAAAATATTCTGAAGCACATAAAGAGCACATATGAATGTTTTAATTTTACAATTATTTCAAGAAATAATATAAAAATATTAAATAATGTAAAAATAAATCATTGGAAAATTATTCTTTCGCTGGTTTTGTAGGTATCTTCTCAGTAGAACTCATCGAACTAAAAAAGAATCACGTACATCGGATCTAAATCTCAGAGTAATCGGTGTACTTACATATCTACCTACATAAAAAAAAAGATACCAATTGAATTGAGAACCTCCTCTTTTTTGGAAGTCGGTTAATTACACCCTATAATATAAATATTGATGTTAGCTCCGATACCCGAAATACGACAGCCGACAGGAAGTAAAATGTATATATAAAGCCGAAGTAAAATGTATGAGTATAATATACCTATATCTTTCACATTGTCCACCCGATATCGAAAATCGGAGCTGGCACCGCTGTTTTCACAGATATTGTCCTGTCCGTCAGTCACAAACCCATCCAATTATATCAGTACAACGACCACTCTTCATTGACATCCGATACAAATTTTACGGCCGCTTAATCACTGGTCTTCCGTTTTATGTGGCGAGCGATTGAAGAGTCCCGTTTATGGCCATGGGAGGGCCATGGGTCGTGACCTCTTAGGAGGGGCAGTAAAATCTTATCTAAATAGATAACGACTTAATTAGTACAAAATATCGGAACAAAGCGTTACAGTATAATATATAATCTTGCATTGTTTTTCTCTGATTAAGGTTATCATGGCTGTGTCGAAGCTTCTTGACAGTTCAACCGCATTGCCCCGACATGACAATACTTGAACTAAAATATCATTAGGTATACCAAAGTTAAAGGGCTGACCAACACAATTTATTTTCAACTTTTTGGGGGATTTTTGTGACGTGTTGTTTTTTTAATTTTACCTTTATTCTCACCTGCTTTGTAGTATCTTTTTCGCCAGCTCATTTACATAGTAATGTATTATGTGTCACTACCAAGGGAGGTATAGCCGAATTGAAGTGATTATCATAAAAAAATAGTGGAGCGGTTCAGCAAGGCAATTTACGAAGTAGACCTTAAAATATTTCTTTTTCCTCTATTTATTTTCTCTTTTTGTTTTTTTATTTATTTCTTTCCTTCTGGGATATACGTGCGTGAAAATACAAAAGAATGAAAAGAAAAAGGAAGTTAGTTAGTCTCATCTCTATGGTTTATATTATGAAAGCCAACATAAATTCGAATACCGCGATAGCCTAGTGGTATGGGTAATGGACTGCTGAGACGAGGTCTCGGGTTAGAATTTGGACCACCTCATCTCTTCCCATGCGGTGTCGTACAAAGCGACTAAGGGATAGGGCTGTTTAACATCAATACAGCCCAAACTCAGTCTCGAATGCATGACTTGAGTCAAAAATAGTGCCCGGAAGACGGCAATAAGCTCACCCCCTATTACGTGGGAACAAATTTAATGATTTGGCCTTGGCCAGTGAGATCTCCGGATCTTACCCCCTTAGATTATAATAATAATAATTTTATTTGTCTTTAAACATAGTAACATGGATCTTACAATATATATTAAAGTATAGTTACTTACAGTATTTTTCGTTTTATAATGACATTAACAAGACCCTGTTCCGCTACACATCTTTTTATGTCTTATTTATGAGCAAAGCGGGCAGTTACACACCAGTTACAAAGTAAAATCATAACTAGGTATACTAAACCATCCTATACACTCTATCTGTAATAATATTTTATATGCAAACGTAAATCACAATATCTGTGGTTTCTGAACTAACACGGTCTCTGTCTTAGTTTTAATAAACATACTAGAATAAATTGACCCTTTAGTCTATCCTATGGGTATATACTCCTACGCACAATACTGAAAATTATGGTTATTAGGACTACAAGTAAGGTAAATCATTATTTTTCTAAACGTTTTTTTTTTCTTAAATAATCTGACACGCGTTTCACAAACTAGTAGCTTTTTATGTGATAGACACCGATAGAGCACTGTCTCCCGACACACAGGCTTTAGCCTAGTTTGGGAGCCAATAACAGTCCGAGAGGTCATATTTCAATTGATTGCATCATAGTAGTTCAGGCACAAGAAACAAAGTAGGCACCGACCAACAAAACAAATTACGGATTTTACATATAACGGTTCGGCGTATGTTTTGTCCCTTAGTAGTGTAATTTTTAATAATGCTGTTAAATCTTCCCATATATTTTTAATTTATGAATTATTACTATTATGTATTTAAGTTATAATGTCAATTAAAAAATTATATAAAATTATAAGAATTTGAGGATGCCGTAAGGCGAAACCGGTCAGGTGTAATAAGCAATAAAGTAATGTGGAAAAGTACAAGTGAGTTCTAATAAAACTTACCCTCAATTCACGTAAATATTAACTTTAATCACCATCCAAAGGTTGCCTGGCAGAAATCGCTTAAAGCGATAAGGCCGCCCATTGTACAGGTCCCTTGTTTTGGACTTTAGTAATACATACATACATATAATTACGCCTTTATCCCCGGAGGGTTAGGCAGAGGTGAATTAACACCCACATTTCACCACTATTCTTCCCAGCACTATTGTTGCAACAGATAGTACTTTATAATAGCAATCCTGTATTTTTTTGTATTTGTACATGCATTTACTACTTGTACATTCCAGATTGACGGCACTTCTCTTACTTGTGTTAACTTTCGTTATTTTAGTTGACTAGTATAAAGTAATGGAAAATTAGACTGAACCGTTAAGACATAAAAAAACCTAATCAAGAATAACATCACATGTCCAAGATAGCTGACCTCCCTTTTAAATAAAGCGCACTTCTTTGGACTCAGTTTAAGGTTAGCCTCACGGATTCGAGTAAAAACTTCTTCCAGGTTCTTCAGGTTTTCTTTGAAGCTGCGTCCCATAACTATGACATCGTCCAGGGCAATATTCCGTAGTAACTTACTTTTCAAGAGCTTTCACTGATAGTAGATTTTCCTTGGGCAGAGAGAAAAAAGAAAGGACCGATAGAGCAACGTTCCCGTCATAGATTTTATAAAAGGCTACCTTTTGTGAAGTTTGTATTCTTTTTTGTGACGAAGAAAACAAAAGAAAGAGAGAAAAGTAAGTAAAATAAAATTAATATACGGCTTTACACAAAAAATATCAACATAAATTCTAACATACAAATACATATACATGTATTAAATAAATATATACATAAAGTAGATAGTTCATACTAATAAATTACTTTTTATACGAGGGACAGTCTTTAAAGTTTTTTCGTTTGCAAAATTCACGCAATTATTATTTAAAAAAATAAATAACATTTTCAACTTCTTGAATTTGGAATTCGAAAACTAAAGAATATATTTTTTTTATCTCATAAATTGTTGTAGGTAGGTATGTTCGATGCAGCTGTGGTATGCACAGCACTAACGACCAGTCCGTTAGTGATGTGCATTCCAGGCTTGATAAGCGAGTTAGAGAAGAGACGAAATCCTATTTATGGGTTTACTGTGCGGGTGCAAGGCCCATTGTTTGGCAGAGAGAGAAACGCAGGCCTAAGAAGTCCTGGTCGTGAGAGATGGCCCTGGGTCGGCCGGGGTGCGAAGGATATGCCTGTCAACCTCACCTTCGGCAACCAAAACGACTCACAGGCGGCGTGCGTTTTTGTCGGTTCGAGTCCGACATAACCTTTCCGTAATAAAGTATCCGTGGGCTTTTAAAAGTGTTTGATTGTGCAGTTTCTCTGAGGTTCAGTGGGTGTTTTGGTGTAAACGTATTGTTGCAAGTGTTTTGACTACTACACCCGAGTGATTACGTTTGTTATAGTTTGGATACTGGACAAGTGATTAAAAGTGACTGCGTGCTATGCAGCAATTAATACAGCAGCATCAAGGCAAAGTCATACAAAAACATATACATACATACAGTCACGCCTTTTTCCCAGTGGGGTAGGCAGAGACTACAGTTTTCCACATACCTCTTTCACTTAGAACATATACTTGAAAATATACTTAATTCCCCACCAGCTTCAGGTACAGGGATATTATTAATATTTGTTTAATTCAAAATGTCCAAATTAATTTTATTTACAGGGCTGAATACATACTTAAGCATATTACGTATATGGAAAAGAATGATCTCAAACCTTTTGCGATGCCTGATGTCAAACGTACCATAGACACAGAAGGAAAACGGGATGATGTAGAAATAGAAATTAACACTAACACAGTGTATTTTCATTTGACTGATCATGATTATACGTAAGTATAAGTGCTGATATAGGCATACAACAAAAAAATACAATATGGGGTTCTTTAAGAAAGTCATCGAGAAAGTGCTTACATGGTTGGCAGAATGAGATTAACGATTGGTATTGCACACCTCCATAGGCCACGGTAACTACTTCTCAACAGGGTGCTTGTCTGCAAGCACACGGCACTCATAATGAGGCACTTAAGTGTTTTCTGAAAAGCACCCACATTTCGCCAGTTTATGTTTCGGTTCCAATGTATTAGGTGACGAATCTATTGCTAAGCATCGAAAAGTAAAACCTGCTAAATATTGGAGGAAGGACATGACGGTATCTCCCGTCCAAAATTGAGCAGTCCGTCTGGGTAAGTACCTCCGCCCTACAGAAAATACGACTTATACAGTTGATGAATACGAGAATTATTTAATCGATTAACGAAAATCAATTTCGAATTTATTATAATTACGATGTTATTATATTTTTTAAAGGTGTATTATTGTTATTATTATGTTTTGTTCACTTTGACTGAAATAATACACAATTTCAGACCTCGACTTAGATTTAAGTAAAAATGTCCCCGATGTCGTGGCGAGCTGTCACAAGCAGACTAACAAATTGGACAGTTCAGAGATTAACATTATCAATGATATGGACAGTTTATTAGATGATGATTTATGATTGATTATGATAAGAAGTAGATTTTAAGTTACATTCAGAATTTAGCTTGAGAAGTATCTTGCCCAAATAAAATATTGCTGTTGGGCTTACCATGTTCTCTAACTACAATCCTATTTATCCAAATACGATAATTAAAATGTTTCGTTAAAAATACGTTCAATGAAGTAAACTTCCAAATTAAAAAGACATAAACGATAAAAGTTCAATTAAAGATAGGCCTTTTTGTGTGGATTATGGAGATACTTTATTTACTGAATGTTACCTATAAATTACCCATTTTCGCAATAAATGAGTTTGAGTTTGAGTTAAATTTTAGATCTTTTGCCCTTTTCGACAAACATTTTGTAAAGTGATAATAACATTTTTTTAAGTGTAGATATATCAAAGTTAAAAGGCAAACTAACAACTTATTAATAAATCTCCTCAGCCATCTTGTCATCAGGGCTTAGGATTGGTGGGACATTGACCTCTTCAATCTCCCAAAACTTGCGGATGGTAGACTCCAGTGGCGGCTCGACGGTGCAACAGAACGAGGCAGTCGAGTGACTAAAACTATCTATAGAAGCGGGTGCGGAACCACCATACGACTAGGCTAATAAATATATAGTAATAAAGAATTTTAATTAAATGATTTTCTTTGAATAAATCTATTATAATCTGTTAATGTGTTTGTAGTTGTTGATACATAAGTATTTATTTTATCACATTAATGTAAATTTTACGACTTTCTTAACAGATAACCACATACATAGTTAAATGCATTTTTTTTTCACCACCGTTTCTACGGGTCTCCCTGACCGGCGCGTCGTCCCGCACCATCCTCACTAGACTACGCCAAGACCCACTGGTCCCACTAGTGCTGCGACCACCTTCACCTCTACCCGGCTATGCATTTGCTGATCCCTGAACGTAATCCAACCGAAATTGAATTAGCGACAACGCGATGTCTCATCAGATAAAATTTAACGGTGGATACTATTTCGAGCCTTTTCTAAATGGAATAAGGTTGATATTTAATTAACGCTTAATAACTGCTCGCCTTATATCGCCTGATTTCAAGTAACAAGCTAGATCGTCAGTCGTTATTGTCCCTAACTGCCGCTCCAGACAAGTGGCCACGGATACCCCCCACCGGAGCCGGTGGAAGAGGTTATGTCGGGCTCGAACCGACCAAAACACACGACGCCTGTGGGTCGTTTTTGGTTGCCGAACGTGAGGTTAAAATGTTAAATTGTGGTTAAATTATGTATTGTAATGTTTACGGGAATTAACGCGATAATTGCATAACCGGTCAGGTGTAACAAATATTAAAAGTAAAGTGGAAAAGTACAAGTGAGTTATCAATATGTTTTTATAAACAAGTTTACAACTTGTTTTACAACTTGTTTCGTGGTGTAAACGAGGGGTTAGGCATCTTTATGTTTTTTTTAATGTCGCTAGTCCTAAGCCTTGTAACGTATGAAGCGATTGTGGACGTAGTGTAAATACCTAGTTACTTTCTACACGTGTCGCACCATTAAGGCCTGGAATTCATTACCAGCTCACGTGTTTCCTTCTTCCTACAGTCCCGGGTCCTTTAAGCGGGGCGTGAAAAAGCATATGATGAGGCCGTTAAACTGAGTGTCACCATTGTCACACGGTATGTGTAAGTAATGGTGACCCTCTTTTTTGGGACTTTGCCTTCAGCTTACCATCAGGCGAAGTCCAATTGACGTGTCCTATAAAAATAAAAAAAAATCTGGCGAAGAAAGCAGGAGCTATGAGGAACAGATGAACCTACATACATACATAGTACATAGCCTGACAAAATCATAACCCTCCTTTTGCTTTGCCGTAGTTGGGTAAAACGTAGCAAAAACTAACATAATTTTCACTTTGGGACATTAAATTTAAGTACGTGCCTAGCAAAAATGAATGTTACTCAAAGCTACTAGTGGCCGATGCACACAGTGCCAGTGGCGAAGTTTTGACTAGAACTGAAACAATCGGAATGATTAGTCGCGTGTCCCACGATACTAACGGTCGAGTTCAACAGCTGTAGCGAAATGTTCAACAAAAACTATGCACTTAGGTGGCAGACAAGCACACGACCCACCTGATGGAAAGTGGTTACCGTGGCCTATGGACGTGTGTAACACCAGAGGAGCACCATTTTTTTGGGAAACTTGTGTCTTACTGGACTTTACAATTTTTTGTGCTATTGTGTTTCATACACATAGTCACACCTTACGCATTGCGCACGGGAAGCTGGTGGTGTTGAGCCGGTCGTAATTGTCGTTTTTCTCTTTTTGTACGATTGTGTTTTAATATACATTAGAGCATTGGCAAAGGCTCCCAACACACACCTCTTCGCAAGCCTTAACTTAGCTTCGGCTTTATCACGCCGGCTTAGCGTGAGGGTGCGAGCAGAGCTGTGTTCTCTACGCGAAGGTAGCTTGGTAGGGTAGGAGATCGCCATACCGTCGCTTGTGGGGAATACTAGACAAGTTAAATCTTGAAGATATTACAGTTTAAAGGCCTTTTAGATTAGATATTGTTAAGTATACAGAAGTATTCGACGAAATAATCCTAATCCATACTTGCGCAAATAACTCAGTCTATCATTTACGCAGATACCGCTGAAACGAATTTTGAAAATATAGATACCTACATATAACAATAGTTAGGTACCTACTTGTAAAAATCGAAGAGGTTGACAGAGGTGTATATAAACATTAGAATTTGGTAAATTATGTTTAAATAATATATACCTTGTATTTTTAGTTTAACTGCTGATGTTTTTTCTGAATCGATATACAAGCTACCGGACTTCTCGAGAAAAACTTTGTAAGAGGCTAACATTATTATTCTCTCTATTAAAGTAAACATCATATAAATTATATTTCTAAATACATATAAAACATCTATTTACAAATTTATAAAAAAGGTACGTTTATTAGTGACCGGTTAACTACAATAAGTTCGGTCCCGCTCTCCCCCTCCTTCCCCTCAGCGGTCTCGTACCTCAACTATCACAAAGACAAAGGCGCTGAACGTGGTAACGGAGACTTCTGATCTTAATATTTTTTGCCACATTGGATAGCTAAACATCTACGTAAAATGCTATTCCAAAATGACGGTGTAGTGTAATTTGGAAATTGTTCAGCTGACCTTATTTCTTCTCCGGACATAATTCTATTATGATTGATTGATCACGTGTAGTCGGCACGTATTAGGTGTCAATCAATCAAACTAAATTCAGATTGCTGTATTCTATTTCTGTTCATATTACGTGTAGCTTTCTAAAGACAAAATGTTACCTCTGTTATTCTATTATTGTTATATTCATCTAATATTAAGGTTGCTGACGTTAAGGCGATAAAAGACGACCTGATCTGTGTTAAGGAATCGGTGGAAATGGCACATCACCTTATCAACACATTCTCTGAAAAATTCAAAAATCTGGAATCGAGAATTAAGGTAATGGAGAAAGCAGCAGCCGATGTCCCGCACCTACAGTCCGAAGTTATATATTTTCTTATTTGTATACAAAGATGAATCAGTGTAGATAGATGAATTTTATGTACACTACCTACTAGATAAGCTATTTAGACCAAATTATATATTGAGTGAGAAATAGCGTGATAAGAGAGCGATGTGGAGTGATAGAAGATGTAGTGATGAGAATTATAACTTGTTCTTAAGTAATTTCTTAAGTAAATGTTATAACACTGCTACGTTCATTAAAACGCGCACCGCACAAGCTCCCTATTCTAATGTTTAATTATACGCAACCATCAGGAATCTGTTATGCAGGTACTTAAGAGAAGTCATTCAAAATGATATTCTCTATTTAGTCGTCTTTGGGATCCTATTAATATCTGCAACGTAATTACATCTTTTTGACGTCATAACGTCAATCCCATACATTGATCATTCCATTCTATTGTATTCTACAATCGTATTCCAACTTATCTGGAGAGGCTGATTACGTTAGTCTCCAATGGGAAGCCGATGAGAATGGTATTCCAGCGGTAGTCTTGAAAAAATGTGCAGCGGAGTTGTCTCCAATGCTTACGCGCCTGTACCGGCTATCCTACAGTTCGGGTACAGTGCCTTTGCCTTGGAAAGAGGCGAATGTTCAGCCGATTCCCAAGAAGGGGGATCGCTCGGAGCCGTACTTTTAAAATTGACACTTGTAGATGTATAAAATATTGGAAATCATTTGAATCTGTATTTGTGTATTGAACTTTGCAGTAGGTTTGCCATTCTTGATATAATTCTGGTATGTCTTTGCACTGGTGGGACACTTGATCTCAATGATACTATCCTCACAAATACCATCTGGTGATCCTGCTATCATTGGGTACTCTTTAGATAGCACAAGCCCTTGTCAAGCTTACTACTTACAACTTTTCGCCACGAACACTGCAAAAAATTCATTCAATTTTAGACTTTAAGTCAATGTTCTTAAAGTCCAAAATTAAAATACTTTTTGCAGAGTATTTGTCACACATTGCGACCAGAAATGTTGTGGACTATACGGTGTGAAAGGAACTGCATCCCACACACGCTCAAGCCATGGAATGAACTGCCTGGTCCGATTTTCCCAAACGCATACTATAGGGACATTATAGGATATCTTCAGGGTCGGCATCCTATTCAAATATCTTGTTAATCATAATTCTGTCGTGCAGGATGATACGGCGTTTACGGTTATTTTTACGGAGTTCGTCAATAACTTCCGGCAAACAAATGGTCGTGTACCAGTCACTATACACAGTACGACGATTTTCTAAAGCAACAGTAGCCACGTGTCCAGTTTTATTAAAAAAAGAAGCAATCATCCGCCTAGATGCACTTTTCACGCGCGCCCGTATTGTTTTGTGATAAAATTAATTTTTACAAGAGTCCTAAATCGGAAATGTTTGCCCTAAATAATCAAATAGAATTAAGAAGAATCACAATATCTAGTCTGATAACATGCATTTATTTACCAAGTATAGTAACAGTTATCTCATATAAGGACGGATCGACTGTGTCCACCCAAAGGATTTGCCCACTTTTATTCAGAATTTATTGTTTGTCCTCTTTAATAGGATACGCGGGGATAGTAACCGCCCCCGGGATTATGTTTGTTAATAGATGCTGGATTTGTTACGTTCACGTTTTGTGCTATCTACTTACAATTACTATGGGAACGAAAGGAATTTTTCTTAGATTGGCTTCTTTTTTGACGGTTTCAATTTCATAACTCATAAGTACAGCCAAGGTTTAGAACCTACTAAATCGGCCATAACGACTGAGAAATTATTGCTTTTCATGAAAACCAATTTTTTCAAACTCAGAGCTCCAACTAATATATGAAGAGAAGCCATAATATACCATCTAGCCCGATAATATTAAATTACAATACACCTATATTTTTCTATCTTATGCTGTATTTGTTGTATTATCTTATTCATCACTATTAATTACTGTGTAATACGAGTATTCACAACGAAGAGAATTAAGACCAGAATACATTGTTGATCAAATAAATATTACTTTCGTATCTACGCATTGCGGATAGTATAAAACAGTTAGAAGACCAAGAAGCCCGGGTACAGGAGTTCATGCATGAAGCTGCCAAACCCCTCGCCAGGCATAAAGGCGATAGAGATCTTGAGAGCAATCTGAAACAGATTGAACGGGATGGAGACCCCATGCTACAGTACATTAGAAATAGAAAACGGGAGACGGGAGAGCTCGGACCAGGTAAATAATATTTCTAATGTTTAAGTAAAGTTCAGATGAATTGTTCGTTCGACATGATGCCTAACGCTACATACTATCACAACACGAAACAGTACGCACAGTCAGGTATGAGAGGAACTTCATCCCCCGCACGCTTAAGCTGTGAATGAACTCTCGACCATGGTTATTCCAAGGCTCAGGTTTTCGTTTTGAGTTGCTCCCCGAAAAGCCGACATACATATTATATAAACTCACTATTTTCTTCTTACTAATATGTACTTTTTACTTTGTATATCTATTTGTGCTATTACTTGTGAGCGGGCCTATCCAAGCAGACTCCACTTTCCAGGTCGAAGTATACCTAACATAAAACAGCAATCTTGGCTTTGCTTATTATAGTTTGATTGAATCATAGATTAATTATATTAAAGAAGTTTGCATCGAATAAAGAGGAATGTATTAAAACGTTTAAAAGCTCATAGCTCTGCGAGACAAATTGCATCACAGGATTGTGAGGATAGTAGTAACCGATATATTCTAAATTAATTATTTATAGAAATGTTCATAGTGACCACACTAGCTTAGTGTCACCCGTACCCATACAGGTCTTAATGGGATAGGTTAATTACACTTGTACCATACATGGTACACTTTACAAAACATAATGGATGTTGCAGTGTGGTTAAATGAATAATTATTTGGTCACTATTTGGGCACAACTGACCTTGGCCTCATTTCTACTTATTATTTACACTGATCGGTTACTTATCAGCAGTCATGGTCACGGGGAATCATAAAAAAAAAAATATTTCAATGAACATTACTAAAAAGAAGTGTGCTGCTATCTCTGTCTTGTTTCGTTCAAATACAACAAAACGAGACAGCATAACATAACTTGTTTTAGAAATTGGTACTGAACATGGTAGATCTGCCGCCAAAGATTTTTGTCACAGAACACAATATATCCGTTTCCCGAGGATCGGAATAGTTTTAACACTACGGTTACAGAAGTTTCTTTTTAAACATGAATCACTCGAACGTCCAAGTCCATGTCTCGGGACGCACGACACAGGATTAAATTTGAGCCGCAAAGGATAGTCGGTTTTATATCTAGCTGCTTTAAGGTATTCTAAAAGGCTTTTATGACAGTTTCCTAAGATTTGCCAAAATCTTTGCGTTCCAAGCCACCTTACCTGCAAGCCGATACACCTACTGATTGATAAACGACGTTCTGGTGTAAGTTTTCCTCTCGGGGTTGAGAGTTTAGAGAGCAGTGGCTCCCTCAAATCGATGCAGAGATACATTGAGGTAGGTGCAGGCCAAATAATAATCCATTTATTGTCATATTATCTATGTTCACAATAATAATACATACATTATACATACACACTATAACACATAAGAAATCCATACACATACTTTTAAATATATTAGGTGACGCACAAGGCAACTAAGGGATAGGGCTGTTTAACATCAGACAGATATATTCAGCCCAGACTCAGCCACAGATGCATGGCTCACCCCCTATTACGTGGGTCCTAATTCAATGACTGGTGAAATGTTGGTGTGATAAAAGCGTGATTATATGTATGTATGTATGTACATAGTTGTGATCCTCCCTGATCTGAGGCCAACGATAAAAAAATGAGGCAGACGCGATATCCGTCAGCGTTGCAACTGAAGCCAGTGTTTTATAACTTTTAAATCATTTTACGGCGCTCCAGAGCCGTGGCTTAAGCTTCAGTTTATGAGTAGTCGGCGATTCATATCCGCTGCGGAAGTATATAGCCTGGCGAGGAGATAGATTTTACACATACATGCATGTAGGATAGGAGGGTATTCCTTTGTACCTCCTATGTTCCTTTTAGGTTCAAGAGTAAAATTAATTCTACAATGTTGTAATACAAGCATAAAGTAACTTAAGACACAACGTTGGTAATTTATTTGAGTCGTAAGTAACATTAGGGAGCTCTAATTAAGTCAGTTTTGATAAAAACCTATTCTTTTGATCTTGCCGCCGTCGCTGACCTTCGAGTACATTCTCGATATTTACCTATTGTTTATTTTTATTCAACAAAGTGTTGTAGGTACTCGTAGGTAGGTTGTGACTTTTTGTTGACGATTCCAGGTATATGAAGCCCGGCGAGAAAAGATTGGTTTGTATACATATATCTCAAAAGAACAGAAAGCAAAGAAAGAAGCGTATATCCAATGTTATATCAGACTCGAACCGACTTAAACCTATTATCCGCACCCCGGCTGACCTCAAAAATTGATAAGATGAAATAAAAATTAATTACGTTACCTATTATATTTTACATCCTTCTGGAACAACTAATTGTCTTCTTTAACTTCACACACTTTAGAAATACATTAAATTACTAAGAACTTAGTTGAATTTTTATATTACACTTTTCAGCAAACAAACTGACAACATATAGGCGCTTTGGTGCAAACTGTAAGCTTATCAAATTAAAAATAGTGGTCGGTTATCAGTGAAGCATGGTTTATGAACGCTTGTTACGCTTGCTTTGCTACATCTAAAGTGTGGGGTTACTCATCTGTGCTCACATGGATGTAATGGAAGGGAATGCGCCGGCGCTCAACCCAAGCGCTTGCGCAATGCCTTTATTGAGTCACTTTGTTCAACTCCTCAATTGTGCAGAAACTAAATTGTGTTCTTACTGCTGAAAAGATATATACAGATAGCTGTCTTCTTTTCAAATTGTAGCTAGTGTCTCATTCTCGATCTATCAAAACCGGGTACTATAAAGGTTGCAGTAAAAAATCGTTTGACTCCAAAAATACTAAACACACTTTAATGAATAACTCAAAAATTATGTTGGTGACATTCATAGGCATACATAAATATGTAACACCTCTTTTCTCATTGGGGTAGGCAGAACATCTTTCCTGACATCTTATTGTCTTTTGCTTCTTTATTTATATTTTATATTATCGCCTCAGAGAAACTGCACAATCAAACACTTTTAAAAGTTTTCCCTCCATATTCGAAAATCATTACTTATTTAAATTTATTTTTAAATTTCGAACAACTTTGTAATCTACTTTATTCTATTTTTATTTATTTGCTGCCAGTTATTTGCAAAACAAGATTTACACGAAAAAAAATAATTGGGGTCATCTTGTTCCCTAGACTTTGTTGAGGTGTTTATTTACTTCAGAAAGTACTAGAACGTGCTTGAAGAAGTATTCCTTTCGAAAATAAATTTGGTAAATCTATTGATTTTCAGCATTCTTTCATTGAGACTACAATGTAAAAAAGAAGTATACGACTCTGCTAGGTATGAGCGGTTACAGTTTACAGTGGCCCGTAAAGACTTTGGACACTGAATTTTTAAATCAACCCGTACTAGAGCATTAAACTCACGATCAGTCGGAATCATAAATACAATACAAAAACACATATTGAGAACTCACTTGTACTCTTCCACATTATTTTTAATTGTTATTAGATCTGACTGGACCTTTGAGGATGCCGTAAGTCGAAACCGGTCTGGTCTAATAACAATTAAAAATAATGTGGAAAAGTGTAAGTGAATTCTCAATATGTGTAACAACAAATTCCACCAAGTGCCGTCAATCAACAGTATAAATAGTTACAATACAAAAACTTTGACTTTGTAATAATTCAGTTATCAAAGGATTAATGATTAAATATTGAACATTTTACGTTCACCCAAAACAGTCAATGAAACGTGAAAAACGTCTGCGTGAGCTAACATAGTCTTAACTTCGTCTTACAGCCAGTTTACGATGTCAAAGTCGTAAATGTCAGTTACATTGGACGCTACGTATTCACGAAGTTATTATAGCCGCGGTATTCTGTAGGGCGGAGGTAATTCCCCAGTCGGACTGCTCAATTGGGTAGAAATACCGCCGTGTCCTACCTCCTATGAGATTTTTTTTGTAAATACATACATATTATACATAGAAACACCAATACCAATGGGACGCCCCCTAGCCAGATGGACAGACGACCTGAAAAAGGTGGCTACAAGGTTTTAATAACAAACATGTGTTTTATGACGTTGCGCTTGCAGTTCATCCATCTTCTTGAAAAAGCTCTCTTCAAGACTTTTCTGCACTGATTGGATTTCCTCAAGCTGTGACATTTTCAGTGCTCTCGAAATACAGCTATAATAATCTTGCAAATTGTGTGAAGCTGGCAGGTGGTGTTTTATCACACTTGGGGGTTGGGTGGAATGAAATATTTAACGCACCACGCTCCGGACTTACTTGGTTCAAAATTGGCTTGATTGTAACATGCTGGCTCTGAACGTACACAAAATTAAATTAACTTTCAGATTAACGACAGTATGTCATCAGAGATCGATTTTGACAAATAAAGTACTCAAAATAATCTTAATATTCCCACCTTTTGACAAAAGTTTCCATTCCATTAAAAAAATTACACAAATATAAAATGCAAAGCATTTTATATTTGTGTAATTTTTTTAATGGAATATTAATCAAAATATGATACGACCAGAATTTTGTTTTCTCTTCATTTTAGTTTCTTCATCGTCTCGTTCACTCTCTTTCGCATCACAGAGCATCGTGGACGCCAGTAGGGTTTGAAGTCCTCTAACAGTCTTTTCATATAAAATAGCAAAGTTTGGACGTTTCGTTATAAGACCGAAAGTCATCTCGACTTAATTGTCAAAGACTCAAAGGAAAAATTTCTCAGTAGTTTACATAAAACAACGCGGTGTTTAGTACCGAGACAATTAAAACAAAAATTATTAGCGCGAACAAATTTATAACGATCACTAGGCGACAATTTTAGAAAACCAGGACACCTGTACAGTTGCGAATGATGAGTACTACACAAAGAGCAAACAGGTGATTGTACATGTGCTGGTGGTTAAAATGCAACAAATATTATTCATTTCTGAGAGACGCGCTCGCGGTCCGCCTTTACGCTGGCTAGTTCAAAGCGGGACTGAGTGTCTATATATCACAAATGGCGGACGGAAACTATATTATGGTTAGTGCGGGAGGGGAGCTGGGTATAGAAAGAGTGTGTTTCCGCGTCAAGAAATACAGCTCTATGTTTTAGGTTTACAGGACGCTCGTCCGGGATATGTAAGTATCAGCTGGCGAGAGCATCTGCGAACATAGACCTGAGCACTTGACCACACGACTGCCTTTGCTAATATTTACCTGTTTTAGTTATTCATCCAATTTGTGTATAATGCTAGCGTTGTCCTAACAAACGAAACCATATTTGATAATACGTACATAGACTAATAAATATGAAAATGCAGGTAGATATGGAAATTTGTTAGTAAAATCTTTTTTTTTTTGTAAATATATTTAGAACTGTGGTATATACTAACTTTGATTTGTTTATATTACATTGTATATTTGAGAAATGCTTTTGTCATGTGCTTGTCTGCCACCTAAGTGGTATAAAAAAAATCTCATTTTTGTCTAAGGTTAATCAGTATTTCCGGTACGCGGGCGGAACCGCGGAGAACAGCTACTAACTCATTCCTACTTCTGCTACCTCCGTCAAGATAATATATGGTATATATTTTGTTTATGTATTTATGTATCTGTATATGTAGGTAGGTATTTATTCTTAGAA
The DNA here is from genome assembly GCA_963662185.1 of Eilema griseolum. NCBI lineage: Eukaryota > Metazoa > Arthropoda > Insecta > Lepidoptera > Erebidae > Eilema > Eilema griseolum. Next base: position 13,072,459 of record OY759251.1, read on the forward strand.
ATAATAATATAATCCCGTATTCTTCTTCACTTCTGTTCTCTGATACCGTGGTATGGGTAATGGACTGAGACATTCTCATTTTTTAAAATTCAAAAGTCGTTCCAAGAAGCGAACAAAAGGCAATAGAACAAAGCCTCACTACAAACGCAGGGCTGCGTATGCACAGGTAAGATAGCAGTTTTTACCTTTTGTGTACTCCGCCGACGCCACCGCTAGCGAATAGAGAAACAACGCGGCAAGGATGCCCCCCTCCCACGTAATAGGGGGTGAGCCTATTGCCGTATTTCGGGCACTATTGTTGACTAAGCCATGCAATTGAGGCTGAGTCTGGGCTGTATATATCTGTCCGATGTTAAACAGCCCTATCCCTTAATCGCCTTGTACGACACCACATGGGAAGAGATGGGGTGTTCCATAATGTAGATATATTTTTCACCCTGGGGGATAGTCTGCCATCCAAATGAAGAAAATATTTACGAGCAGCTAGAATTCACGATGCAAGGACCTAAGGCGTCTCCGTACGAGAGTGGAACTTTCAAGTTGACAGTTACCATAACTCCAAGGTATCCTTTTGAACCGTTCTTCGAAGACAAAATTTTCTATTTCTGTGGGTGTATTTCTGTAACCAACTAACATAATTGCCTGTGAATTTTTGTTTTGGATACTTTAGCTTTGTCTCTAACTTGGTCAAATGATATTTTAGAAATAGTTGTTGTCTACAGTCCGTCAAATCTAAGAAGTTCAGCCTAGTCGTATTATTCAAAATCACTTTTATTATATTTTTGTCGCGTTCGTAGTTGAATTGTCCGAAAGTTTGGTCTGATAGGCCGTTTTTACATTATCAAGTCCTATATTGGTGTCGGACGACGTTAGCCGATATTCGATAGTCGACACCCTGTAGTTTAAAAAATCCTAAATTAATTAAAACCGTAATCAAGTGTTTTAAAAACTTACCAATAATACAGGAGAGGAAATGAGCTGTGAATAAGCAGACGGTCGTGGCACGCGCCATCTTTCACCGTCCTCCGGAACTCGGGGTCATTGCCCCTCGCGCTTTGTTGTTTATTTATATTATTGTTTGAAAATATAACTATTTTAACTAATTGTATAACGATTGATGCCGAAATTTCTGCCATATCTGTTCAGCCGAGCCATTAGATCGTGATTCGCTTTTTTAGGATCCCAGTTCTGACAAACGGTCTTGTTTTCGGTAGAGAGCGTAAAATTAGTGTATTTTTATTTTAATTGTAGTTAATTTACACTTTCATTGTAATTTTGCTTTACTTGAAGTGTTAAGTTTGTAGGAAACGCTATGAACTATTTATTGATGTACTTATATATAATTTATTGACTTATTTTTAATTAACTGATATTTATTTTATATAAGATGGTTGCGCCGATAGTAGAATTTGTATGTTTTTGCTCAATAGTAGTAATTCAAATTGATGACGCTGGACACACGCTTCCTAACACGAAGTAACAATAAAAGTTGTATGCAACAATATCAAATTCAGTATATATATATCCTAAGATTTTATTAATAAATGTTTTATCAAATATTTAATAAATACTATGAAAATTATTGTAGCAAGTATTAGAACAGTCTTTTCCGACAATTGTGTGATAACTCGCATAAGGCTATTGTATGGAGAAAAGATAAGTAATAGGGCCGGAATCGGAGGCAAATGCGCCGTACAGTATTACATTTTTTAGTTTTAATGTGATTGTCTCTCTAGATTTTTGTCACCCACATTTCGCCAGTTTATGTTTAGGTCCCAATGTAATAGGTGGCCTATTGCCATTAACCGGGCACTTATAAACCTGCGATAAATACACACATAACTTCGAAAAGCATCGAAACGTCATTGGTGTGGGCCATGGTAAAACCTGATATACGTTTATACATAAGATTAGATGAGATAAGACATTCTTTATTGCATCATAAAAAATTACATTACAATTTATACATAAGATAACGATTCAAACAACGGACTGTAATTTTTTTTATTTCTTGTAATAGCTTACTTTATTTAATTAATTAATTTAATTTTCTTTTCAGGTATAGACAAAACAAGAGAAACAAAATGGAAGACAAGAAAAAGAAAGGATCGTGGGAATCGTCAGCATAGCCTACAGTGAAGAGGTTATTTGCGTTTAGATCCGTTACAAGCTCGTCCACCACCAGGTTCCATAACAGGGGAGAGAGTACTCCTCCTTGTGGACATCCTCTGCTTACGATACCTTGCGTGGAGGAGTTGATTGTAAGTTGCACCGCCTTCTGTTGAAGCATATTGTCGAAAACCCTTGTCATATAAAATGGCCAATTACAAGTTTTTGCATAAAGCAATTATTTTAAGTCGTACTGAGCACATATTGGACTTGGCAATCTATCAATGAAAATCGACATTCAGGATTGCGCATCGTTCATGGACCTTATATTCACTTTGTTTATTCTTGACGGAGATCGATAAAATAAAAAATGCTGGTATAACTAGCACGATGAAATCATTTATATCAATGAATGAGAGCGAAGCTAAAACATCTAATGCTTGGGGTTGGAATATCGCGGGAATAAGAAGTTCTAATGGAGGTAGCTTTTCTAAAACATTGTTTTTGATTTTTGAACGTTTTCCCAGCTGATACTTTGACATCTGGCGAAGTGTTCTTTCAAATCCATCTCGTTTAAGTCCTACCCATCCATTAAAATCACCTAGCATTATGATTCTTTCATTATCCTTACATTCTCTTAATACATCTCTTAAACTCTCCCAAAACTGTTCTCTTTCTTCTTGTGGCTTACCCCCTATTACGTGAGACCGAATTTAATGATTGGTGAAATATGGGTGTTCATTCACCTCTGCCTAACCCTACGGGGATAAAGGCGTGATATGTATGTATCTATACATGAAAATTTCTAGATTTCGTTCGGTGCGGGCTAGCACCCAAATTTCGCCAGTTTATGTTTGGGACCTAAATAATAGGTGGCGAGAGCCTATTGTCATTAACCGGACACTTTTAAACCTGCGAAAATACACACATAACTTCGAAAAGCATCGAAAAGTCATTGGTGTGTGCCATGGTAAAACCTGGGATCCATTTTAATATAGCAAAATATTGTACAATGTATTGGCGCCAAAATTAGAAAACACAATGAACAATCGGATAAAAATGACAGATTCCAAATTCAAATGTAATATCTGTCTTATTTTAATCGTAACAGTATTTATGGCCAGACTAAGTAAGTATATCTTAGAAACTGCGTGCCACGCAGTGAGAAATATGCAGCGGTGTATGTGCGAGTCGCGTGAGGAACTCTGGCATCTGCAACATCCTACATGTCCATGACTGACATGACATGAAGAATATTCCATGTTAATCCCAGTCGTATCCGAAGCCTTCTTTGCGCTATTCACTTAAAAGCTTATCATTAGATGTATTACACCTCACACTTACGCACTCTGTTCAGTTCCGGCCGTCTGTTCGTTGTCTACGTGACTAGAAACAAGAAACGTCTCAAGTGATTACGTCAATTAGGTATCTACTTTTAGTTGATCGTTTACTGCAATTGGGTTAGAAATAACAGGTGTTTACCGCAAATGTGGCCTTACCAGCGAAGACGACTTCTCTGCTTTTCATCTGCTATGTCATGGACATGTAGGATGTTGCAGATGCCAGAGTTCCTCACGCGACTCGCACATACACCGCTGCATATTTCTCACTGCGTGGCACGCAGTTTCTAAGATATACTTACTTAGTCTGGCCATAAATACTGTTACGATTAAAATAAGACAGATATTACATTTGAATTTGGAATCTGTCATTTTTATCCGATTGTTCATTGTGTTTTCTAATTTTGGCGCCAATACATTGTACAATATTTTGCTATATTAAAATGGATCCCAGGTTTTACCATGGCACACACCAATGACTTTTCGATGCTTTTCGAAGTTATGTGTGTATTTTCGCAGGTTTAAAAGTGTCCGGTTAATGACAATAGGCTCTCGCCACCTATTATTTAGGTCCCAAACATAAACTGGCGAAATTTGGGTGCTAGCCCGCACCGAACGAAATCTAGAAATTTTCATGTATAGATACATACATATCACGCCTTTATCCCCGTAGGGTTAGGCAGAGGTGAATGAACACCCATATTTCACCAATCATTAAATTCGGTCTCACGTAATAGGGGGTAAGCCACAAGAAGAAAGAGAACAGTTTTGGGAGAGTTTAAGAGATGTATTAAGAGAATGTAAGGATAATGAAAGAATCATAATGCTAGGTGATTTTAATGGATGGGTAGGACTTAAACGAGATGGATTTGAAAGAACACTTCGCCAGATGTCAAAGTATCAGCTGGGAAAACGTTCAAAAATCAAAAACAATGTTTTAGAAAAGCTACCTCCATTAGAACTTCTTATTCCCGCGATATTCCAACCCCAAGCATTAGATGTTTTAGCTTCGCTCTCATTCATTGATATAAATGATTTCATCGTGCTAGTTATACCAGCATTTTTTATTTTATCGATCTCCGTCAAGAATAAACAAAGTGAATATAAGGTCCATGAACGATGCGCAATCCTGAATGTCGATTTTCATTGATAGATTGCCAAGTCCAATATGTGCTCAGTACGACTTAAAATAATTGCTTTATGCAAAAACTTGTAATTGGCCATTTTATATGACAAGGGTTTTCGACAATATGCTTCAACAGAAGGCGGTGCAACTTACAATCAACTCCTCCACGCAAGGTATCGTAAGCAGAGGATGTCCACAAGGAGGAGTACTCTCTCCCCTGTTATGGAACCTGGTGGTGGACGAGCTTGTAACGGATCTAAACGCAAATAACCTCTTCACTGTAGGCTATGCTGACGATTCCCACGATCCTTTCTTTTTCTTGTCTTCCATTTTGTTTCTCTTGTTTTGTCTATACCTGAAAAGAAAATTAAATTAATTAATTAAATAAAGTAAGCTATTACAAGAAATAAAAAAAATTACAGTCCGTTGTTTGAATCGTTATCTTATGTATAAATTGTAATGTAATTTTTTATGATGCAATAAAGAATGTCTTATCTCATCTAATCTTATGTATAAACGTATATCAGGTTTTACCATGGCCCACACCAATGACGTTTCGATGCTTTTCGAAGTTATGTGTGTATTTATCGCAGGTTTATAAGTGCCCGGTTAATGGCAATAGGCCACCTATTACATTGGGACCTAAACATAAACTGGCGAAATGTGGGTGACAAAAATCTAGAGAGACAATCACATTAAAACTAAAAAATGTAATACTGTACGGCGCATTTGCCTCCGATTCCGGCCCTATTACTTATCTTTTCTCCATACAATAGCCTTATGCGAGTTATCACACAATTGTCGGAAAAGACTGTTCTAATACTTGCTACAATAATTTTCATAGTATTTATTAAATATTTGATAAAACATTTATTAATAAAATCTTAGGATATATATATACTGAATTTGATATTGTTGCATACAACTTTTATTGTTACTTCGTGTTAGGAAGCGTGTGTCCAGCGTCATCAATTTGAATTACTACTATTGAGCAAAAAAATACAAATTCTACTATCGGCGCAACCATCTTATATAAAATAAATATCAGTTAATTAAAAATAAGTCAATAAATTATATATAAGTACATCAATAAATAGTTCATAGCGTTTCCTACAAACTTAACACTTCAAGTAAAGCAAAATTACAATGAAAGTGTAAATTAACTACAATTAAAATAAAAATACACTAATTTTACGCTCTCTACCGAAAACAAGACCGTTTGTCAGAACTGGGATCCTAAAAAAGCGAATCACGATCTAATGGCTCGGCTTCTGGTGTACTAAAAAAATTACTTGGTTTGGACATGTAGTTTTAATTTTATAAACATTTATACCTATATATTAAACGACTTCTTCTCTATGTTCTTCGATAATTCTGTCGTTTATGAACCGATTTTGAAAATTATTTTTGCATAGGATTCGGACTACAAAGAGGTTTTACATGTTTGGATCAGGTTGAGGCCCAAAGGAATGGGTGAAATTACATTTAGATTGCCATGGTAACCGTTGTTGTCTAACAATATTCTTTCTATATAATTTCTCTTTTTTTTTTAATAATATTAAAATATTCTTTCTATATAATTTCTCTTTTTTTTTTAATAATATTAAAAAAAAAAGAGAAATTATATAGAAAGAATATTGTTAGACAACAACGGTTACCATGGCAATCTAAATGTAATTTCACCCATTCCTTTGGGCCTCAACCTGATCCAAACATGTAAAACCTCTTTGTAGTCCGAATCCTATGCAAAAATAATTTTCAAAATCGGTTCATAAACGACAGAATTATCGAAGAACATAGAGAAGAAGTCGTTTAATATATAGGTATAAATGTTTATAAAATTAAAACTACATGTCCAAACCAAGTAATTTTTTTAGTACACCAGATGGCAACTATTCGATATGAACATAAACTAGTGCTTAGGTTTTTAGTCTTCCGCAGCTTAAATATTGGCACGTGACTTTCACCTTGGACATCCATTGTAACACACGGAATATACAATAATATAACAAGTATCACTTTAGTATGGAAATTAGTGTTGATCCCCGCTCAGTGCAAATATTTGTATGCATGAATATGGGTATTTGCATTGGTCTGGGTGTTTCTATGTATAATATGTATGTATTTACAAAAAAAAAAGTATTTAAGTATGTTTATCCGTATGGCTTAAAATATATATATACCTATACAGAGTCTGAACAACTAAGCATTATAAATAGAATATTATATTATATATAGTAGGTATAAACCACTGCTACTTCCTCACATTGACAAATATGTAAATGGTTGTACTAGAAAATTATTAAGGTAAAAATTCAGTTATTACAGCTAATTTACTACAATAATACAACAAACATAATTAGACAAAATGCAGGACAAATAATTTCGGCCATGGACCGCACCACACCCGCGTAGAGTTTCCTGCAGGAGTCCTCCAGGCCCCTCAGGTTGGGCAGTAACCGCGCCAGGGCGTTGGCTGTGCCCACCAATTTGGGGCCCAGACTTCGGAAGTGCTTGTAAACGGAAGGTAGTAGGCCTCCAAGCCAGATGGACGGACGACCTGAAAAAGACACGAGGATGGTGGACACGTCAGACTGCGACTCCCTGTCCAGTTCGTCCTCGATGGAACGCTCCGAGGTGTACGCTATGTCCATGTACGAAGGCATCTGGTTTTCTGTATAGTTCTTCATGAAGTTTATGAATTCTTTCTCCCATTTATCAGTAGCTTTGCTTTGGAAGCACTCAGGGCCACCCTCGGCAATGAACACTGAAATAAAATATTAATCTATTAGACGTATTTGTTTAATATACTGCCAGCTTATTATTTTTATCATTATTTTCAATCAATAAGCCTTTTTTTACGTAGGTGAGGTTAACAGGCATATCCGTCGCATCTCGGCCGACCCAGGGCCATCTCTATCTGTCTCTCTCCTCGGGTGTGGGGACCACAGGCATGCACATATTATTATGATGTTTTATGTTCAGTAACAATTTTTTTTTATACAACTTGGGTGGCAGACAAGCACACGGCTTACCTGATGGAAAGTGGTTACCGTGACCTATGAACGTATGGAAACTGGACCACCCCATCTCTTCCCATGCGGTGTCGTACAAGTCGAGGGATAGGGCTGTTTAACATCAGACAGATATATACAGCCCAGACACGGCCTCAGATGAATGGCTTGAGTCAACAATAGTGCCCGGAAGACGGCAATAGGCTCACCGCAACATTAGTTGCCTTAGCATCCGTGCAAAGCAGGTCAATCGCGGTCGCACTGTGGTCAGTAAAATGGGTAGGCACTGTTACATAATTAATCAAGCCAGTACTAATCAGGAAGGAGTTAAATAACTTACATTTGTATTCTGTCTGTTCCAGTTGGTCTATATTGAAATCGCCCAGGAGTCACGCTGGTCAGACGGGTTGATACAGAGATTTATTTCGAGTTTTCCTTCTCTCGCAGTGATATCGTCCAGGCGTATTTTGCCGTTGGTAGCCTCTTACGATACCTTTCGGGTGAGACGGGGTAGTGATTCTTGCATTCTTTCTCCGTCACCAAACAGATCTAAATAGATAGATAGATAGATAATTCATTAATGTCCAAGGAGGTAGGACACGACGCATTTCCGTCCAATTGAGCAGTCCGACTGGGGAAGTACATCCTCCCTACAGAATACCGCGCCCATAATAACCTCGTGTTGTGTTCCCGGCGGTGAGTAGGGCAGCCAGAGCTCACTGGAGAATTTTTGTGCTATCAGTGGGAAGATCAAAAGCTTGTCCTGCTTTGTCTTTTACACTGACGGCACAGAAACTCTCAATGCCTACATGGTTGGAAGCGCGAGTGTGACTCTCTTGGTTTTGCATACGTCCATAGGCCACGGTGGGCCGTGTGCTTGTCTGCCACCTAATTCTGGCTACCCTACTCACCAGTGGGAACACAACACGAAGTTATTTAACCGCAGTATTCTGTAGAGCGGAGGTACTCCCCCAGTCGGACTACTCAATAGGGCGAAAATACCGCCGTGTCCTACCTCCTACAACTCACAGATTGGCTACGATAAAATCATACTCCCAATTCCCAAGTATGAATTCTTATTAATTTCCGGAGTTCCCTTTTCAAGAATTAAATTAAACTTTTAACTATTTGACTAGTTTAAGGGGGTTCTACACTGACGGAACAGAAACTCTCTGTGCTTATAGGGTAGGCGCCGTCAATAATGACGGCTATTATTTTTTAAAAATGTATGTTTCTTTTTATACCACTTAGGTGGCAGACAAGCACACGGCCCACCTGATGGAAAGTGGTTACCGTGGTCTATGGACGTTTGTAACACCAGTGGAGTCACAGTTGCGCTGCCAACCCTGTAAGTACAGAGTTTCTGTGCCGTCAGTGTAGAAGACAAAGCAAGACAAGCCTTCTGACAGCACAAATTCTCCTACTATACGTTAGTAAAAATGCGGTGATTGTATGTCTGAAACCATTCACCAAGTAAAGAAAACTGTGGATTGTCGAGTCTAGATTCAATATGGACATTGGAACGGGAATCTGTACAGTTTTACCTTTAGAGTATGTACCTATTCTGAATATTTGTGACAAAATTCTATTAAAGAGTATCTAGAAGGTCTTGTAAAGGTATTATTATAACATTTAATGACCTCTAGGCGTAGCCGTAGAAACGTCAGGCAAATCAAAGGTACCTATGTATTTACCTAAACCATGATCGCGTTAATTCCCGTAAATATTATTGTATATCATAGAACGCGAAATTTTAAAAACAAGATGTAGACTAGCTTTACATTATGGACACAAAGCATCCTAAAGCACCAAAAGCAGCATATATTAATCACGATGAAGACTTAAATATAGATGATACTAGGTCAAATTATTTATTAACTTTGACACAGTCGGCCACAAGTGATAAGAAGAAGGACGATCAAGATGAAAGTGTGTTCGAATCCATTTCACAAGTAAGTATTATTTTACTATATAAATGTCCCACACCAAGCACCTGCCGTTTTTCCTCGGCACCAAAGTTAGACCATCAGGTCGCTTCCCGTCTAATCTGCAGAGACCCGGGTTCTCCAGCACGCATGGTACATTCGCCGATATGACAGCCCTTCGGACTATGTCGTTGCGGGCATGGATATTGGTAGGTTAACACAATACATTAATAATAACAGAGGTAAAAAATTAGTCAATAGAGTTAATAAAATATTTGAAAAAACAAAAGTACACTCTACGCACGAGAAGAATAATATCAGACCCGAAGAGTACTTAGACACATTAAAACAGAAGCTGTGTTTAAAATCACAAAGATTAGCTCTTTAGAGAACCCAGGTTCGTTTTGGTATCGACGCAAACCCAGTGTATTATGTTTACACAGTGAACCTGCGACCTACCACAAAGCTAACCACGACACTAAAGCGTACACAAGTAATTTGACTTAGCCGGAGGGTTCAACATGAACTCTAGTAATTTCGAGGTGGTGCATGCGGCGCAGCAGGCCAACGTGCACAACTTCATCGCCGGCCTGCCGCTGGTGGGTGCCGTCGTCCTCCCCCCACACACACACGCGCCCCCCTCCCCTCCTGTGCTAACCGTGGCGTGTCCCCCCGCAGGGTTACGAGCAAACTCGAACCCGATCTCGATCACGTTCACGACATACGATGCTCACTGTATCCACTCGCGATTTTGTTTTAGCTTGTTCCCGGTTGTTTTTGCAAAGACGGACCACTGGATGCCAGACGTTCGGCAAATTTCGTAAATATCCCGTTTATTCTGCGGTATTATATTACAAGCTATGTTTATTTTGGGTGTAGCAACAGCCGCTGACAAAAAAATTCAAAATAAAATAAAAAGTCATAAATAACTAAAGTTCAAATGTATCTGATATACTCACCGCCTGTTTTTTTTTCGTATAAAACACCAGCAAACTGTTGTTGATCCGTATAATAGTATCGTATCATAAAAAAGCTAGTAAAATTTTATGTGTACCCTATAAAAGGGAAAGAAGCCTTTTATATAAATTGAAATCTGAGGAACCCATATTAATCAATTGGCCCGAGGATTGAACCCTGTGGAACCCTCATCTATTCATCTTAACCGTCCGAATTTTCTCTGCGGGCGTCCGAGTTTCGATTCCGTATCATGGATCTTTGAATTTTGTGAATACCGTCCGTATTTAGACAGATAAATAATGGTAATTTCAAAGTTATAGGGATTAAATTAATATGTTTAGTAAACCGCAATAGCCAAGCCAGTCAAGTTTTCCGAGTTATAGTCTGCTTTTGAAGTGGTTGATAATTATTCTAAGTTGTCAAGTAATTAAATTGTTACCAATAGAAACAAACGTTGGTTTTGGAAGTAAATTAACTAAGTCAATGTATTAAGACAGGAAATAAATTGAATCAATGTTTAAAAATGATTGCAACATCATTCATCGTTGCTGATAGTTCGTACGAATATCGATAGATGACTCCCACTGTCGTCGTAAGACGGATATATATAAGTTATCAGTGCGGTGCGTGGTTGGCTTGGTATGGATGGACCCCCGGCAGACCGCTCGCTATGATTGCGGCCGTTTAACCCCCATGCAGTGTAAGAGATTATCACCAAACGTATTGTACCCAAACCATCTAAAGACATATACGGTATCTCGATGGAAATCCTGAAAGTCGCAGCGGTTCCCCTTGCCCCTGTACCGTCGGTTTATTTAACATCTGTCTGTGTGTGTTTGTAAGAATCTTTTGAATACAAAAAGTACAGTAGTTTTAAAGAGCTTGCCCTTGAATAAATAAACATTTGCAGAGTTTACTCGCATTAAACATATCAAATTCTGAAATTTCCTGCTTTGAATGAAATTTTATAGCATTTACTGCTAACTGATCAAATCTATTAAGATATAGAAAAAATTGAATCTACACTAGCGAATACCTGTGTATTCGCCTATCACAATTTTTATAACACAAATTAAGAACATGAACTGTCTGTTCGTTGAAATTATTTTAAATAGAACTAGTTAATACCTACGACTTTGTCTACTTAAAATTAAATAAAAGTAGGTATCCTACTTGTAAAAAAAAAAATACCGTTCCTAGAAATGTTTTATCTAAATCGATTCAGCCGGTTCAGTTTTATGTTTATTACTTTCTGGCTATGAAGCCTATTGATGGACGGACTGACACACTTTTTATTTATTAGCGATCAAGCTTATAACACACTTCGTTTTGCGGGGGGGTTAAAAATATATAAAAGTATAAAAATAAAGCAAACCTTATTTCATTTCACATCCTCCAGTCCAGAGACGAGGTGTAATAAGCAATGTGTGAGGATGAATTCCCTGCCTATGGCGAGAGGTGCGATGATAGAATGTAGCTGTGGGCATCATATCAAACAATTCATCTGAGAACATACCGGGTGTACACACAACCAATGAAATAAGTATAAATAAATAAATATAAACATAAATCTTCCATGACATTTTACGCAATATGTTTAGAATACGTTGACTCACAAGTTTGATTTTTGCACGGTATCAAAACGATTTAGACGGTGTGACGGAATGTGGTATTAATTTCAACTTTATACCTCCACTCATCCCTAAGAAAGAGGTCTCGACTGACAGACAGACGGACAACGAAGAACACGAAAATATCCAGGATAGCCGTGGTAGTATGCCACTTTTCCCTAGAATATATTGTTTTGTTAGATTAAATGGCATACGACCACGGCTATCCTGAATATTTTCTTGTTTAACAGTAACAGTATTACTCGTTTGGGTGTAATAGATGGGAATACACCAATAAAAATCCTTCTGTAAGAGACCACGTATTTGGCAGTTCTCTTTTCAAAAACAAACCTTAAAAAAACCTTACTGTTTTACCCCAAAACATAACAAACACTCTATCATAACCTAGAAAGGAGTACCCCATTTTAGCTGCATAAAATTCTCATTTGCCCCGTCTGTTTGTACCCTTGCCCAAAAGATCTATCTCCGTGATTCGTTTACAAGAAAAGCAAAATAAAAAGATAAAAGTAATTGATTTTGGCAAGAGAATGATTAAATCGTGTAAAAATAAAATTCAAAAAGAAGTTTCAAATAAAACTTGTTGCAAAAAGCCAACAGCACGTGGCCACACTCGCGCTGCCGACCCTGTAAGCACAGAGTTTCTGTGCCGTCAGTGTAGAAGACAAAGCAGGACAAGCCTTAGTCTTCCCACTGACAGCAGGAATTCTCCAGTGAGCTCTGGCTACCCTACTCATCGCTGGGAACACAACACGACAGTGTGATCCATTTGCTAAACGATACATAGATTGGGGCATATTCATTGGTAGTGAGTCCGAGGTGTTGACCTTGTAGCTTATCCTTATTCTTCCTGTAGTAGGATCGCGACGCTTTTAAATAGTTTGTCTTTGTGCTAGTTGACTGGAACTCCAGGACGATCGGGCCGCTTTTCTCCTGGACACCTTCATTTACACGTACACAGTTTCACACGAGACTTTTGCGGTTTGGCGTCCGTGTATCACTGCCCAATCGGGCTCCAGTTGAAAACCAGCGTTAGGTTTCTACCTGGCATATGCTGAACTGGACACCCATTTGGTGACCTGAAGACACAATAAATACGTAAAAACAACCCCTCCTTTTTTGAAGTCGGTTTAATGAGATGTAATAAGTAAAAAATCAACTATCTTTGACTTCTTCTGGACTTAATTTAGAAACGAGATTGTATTTTCTTTTTGGTCTCGGGAAACATAAACTAGCGAATGCGCCACGCACCTCCCACCATTCCTAGTGTTCATAAGGAAACGCCACGAGTCTGCTTCATCCAGCTCATTTTAGACATTCTGTGAACAAGTGTTATTTGGTTAATCGCCAGTCACTTTTACTAAAAAGTATTAAAAGTGTGAAAGTTTGTTAAGATTTTTGGATGTTTGATACTCAATCACGCTCAAATGGATGAACAGATTTGGCTGGAATTAATCTGGAATACTATATAAGCTATATTTTATCCTACCAATAGGTTCCCATTTCCCATGAGCTGTGGGCATAAGGAGCCAGTTTTAAAAGGTAAAGATTTTAATAATGACTTATGTATTAAGTATCTGAGGTTAATCTATTTACTAAGATGTGTCTCACAATTGTGTTGTTTATTAAAATTTAAACTTCTTGTTTCAATTTTAATAAACAACACAATTGTAATAAACAAAACAACACAACTCCTAATAGAAATGAAACATAATAGTTGCTACACAGAGAGATAAATTAAGATCCGAAACAAACAAGGGTAACTTTTTAAATTTATTTCTTAAAACAACACAAGATTTTTGTCAATAAACACAAAATAAATAAATAGGTATCCATTTCATATAAATATATACACTGTATTGGGTATTTCAGACTTACTTTGCATCTTATAACAGTTACCTAAGTCAGAGTGATCAAGTAATTGCTTAGGTGTAGTAACACACCAGAGACAGACAGAGAACCTGCAGTTTTATGACGATCTTTATGAAAATGAACAAAACAAAAATCTGTTCATAATTTATGTACAATAGGTTCCAATAGGGTATTATGACGTCATGGAACATCGAATACGGATTTTTAGTCGATATTCGATAAGAATGGGACGGGCATCTCCCACCATTTTTTTCTACTAATGATGACATTCAAATAGAATAAAATAACACCAGATTGGCTTATTGTGTAATCCCAAATAGCCAAGTTGCAGAAGAAACACTGAAAAAAATATACACACGCTACAGCACAGTAGCATCCCAAGACTGCGTGGACCGAGCTTTATGACCCGGCGCGTTATTTATTTATATTAGTATATTCAAAAATTTTCGTGCGTGCAGCGGGCTCCATCGAATTATAAGCGCGATGTGTAATAGTATTACTGTAGTTAGTAGTAGAGAGAGAGATAGAGAAAGAGTCGATTATAGGTATTACACTGTGCCTATGCACTAGGGTGTCTAGAATACCTAAGATCCAAACCTAAATGCCTAGATGCGGGGTTTTCTACTAAAATAACTAGGTATTTAGGTGCGGTGCGTTTATTCCCCATGGAATAAATAACAAAATTGCAGCTATATATGACCATGGTAATATAATACAACAATATTTTTTACAGCATGTCAAAGATTCTGAAGTGTGCTGGAGACAAAGACACAGTGACAATCAAAGCACAAGACAATGCAGACACAGTCACATTTGTGTTCGAGAGCCCCAACCAGGAGAAAGTCTCAGATTATGAGATGAAGCTTATGAACCTGGACCTTGAACATTTAGGTGATTATATTGTTGTGTACTTGCTTTTTTTAACTGCCTGTCTGAGACTTCATTGATTGATCAATGAAATAACTGTTTTTGCAAATTGGCTGTTGTTTCTTCATCAGAGACAAGTTTATTCTGTAATCTCCACTTATATAGGGATATAGCCAAAATCAAAATCTAATAAAACTTCTACACCAGAGCTAGGAGTAGCCTACGTAGCTGCCTTCGGCGGTATATAGGGTGGCCAGAGAGATCAGTGGAGATTTTTGCCTTTCCACCCCGCGACGAAAATTCTGATTTCCATTGTGATTTTAGCTAAGATTTTGGTATATATATGGAAGACAAAAACCGCGGTGGCCTACTGGTATGGGTAATGGACTGATGAGACGAGGTCTCGGCTTCGATTCCAGGTTTACCACATTTTTACAACATCATTACGGTATTTCGAGCACGTAATCGAATCTTATTGGTCCGTGTAGAACGCATGCGCGAACTCAGACTTCTGATTGCTCCATCTTTTATCTCTGTTGTTTCGTGCCGTTACAAACAACAGCAACGGGTGCGGCCCCGTAGAGGGACTGCTCGGAGGCTTATTCCTATATGTCCCTCTGAGTACCAGAACAGAGAACATAATTCAGCCCCTATTCAATATCTCTGATATTGTACACATATATTGTAGATCTGAATCTCGTGTGCCTACACAAGGCTCTAAGCCGAGTGTTTTGTTATATTCCGAATACAAACAAATTTAGTACATACCTATTCGTTGTAATCGTGTATTCCATTATAATTTAATTGAGACATTTCTAGTCTCCCACCTACCCTTATTACACCATGTGCATCTAAAAACAAGTTCAAGGACTTCAATCGCTTTCCCTTTGTACTTAAACTTCCTTTATCCCTCAATTCCTCTAATTCTTCGCCTAACTCTTCCTCTTGACATCTCTTCACACACACTTCCAAAGGACACTCAGCTTGACGGTCTCATCATATGCTTTTTCACGACCCGCTTAAAGGACCCGGGACTGTAGTAAGAGGGATACAAGTGAGCTGGTAATGAATTCTAGGCCTTAATGGTGCGACAGAGGAGAGAGTCACCAAACCGCTTGGTTCTTTATCGGATGTTTTGCTGCAACGCATCCGAAACGTCGGCAGAAATAGTAAGTTCCATCCAGGCTAGCAACTTTCCACGAATTCCAACAAAGTCCAGTTTATATAAAAGTCTTCTAATCGGAACTTTATCGAAGACCTTTTCGTAATCTAAGTAGATTACGTCTGTAGGCTCTCTGATATTAAAATCTTTCGTCCACGACGACAAACACGACAGACCGAGAACCATAGTTGGCAAAATGTGAGTGTTCTTCGGGATTTACAGACGTGAGTATATGTATACGTACCTAGGTATTACTGATTTTCGGAAATAAATTCTCTAAACCGACGAGCATGCATGAAGAATGTAATGAGAGTGAATGAAGCGAGAGTAATATGTCAGGATCGTAGCAAGTGGAGATCCGTGATCTCTGCCTACCCCTATGGGAGACAGGCGTGATTTTATGTATGTATGTATGTATAGACTTTATCTATACTGATTTAATTGACGCTAAACGTGACCAGAGGGCTGGTTTATTCCTTGCGCAAAGGTTTGGTATTGCCATTCAACGTGGTAATGCCGCCAGCCTTCTGGCCACCCTCCCGGTTGACATCGATGGGGAGGAATTCTTTGACGCCTGAACCTGCAGGACTATTTAGATATATATTATGGATTTTGTATATAAATTTCCCTCATCGCTTTGTGTGATTCTGCCAGCCCTGGTCCTACATTCTGCTCGCTTAGTTTTATTTCAATTAGAGGTGGTGAACAGGTCAGTACATTTTGACTTTAATATACCTTAGCTTTAGCCTCTGTGACTTGACGGTAGAGAACGCGGCCACTACCCAGGAGGCACAGGTTCGATCCTCGCTATTTGCATCTGGTCGTGCCTTAGAGAGTACGTTGCTGGTTGCCATACGAACATCTATGGCAGTCGTTACGGGTAGTTGGAGCCCCTTTTTTTTTAAAGTCTGACTAGTATTGCTGCACTTCGATATCATCAAATGGTTGTGGAGGTCATATGGCAGTCGTTTCACGGAAAATATCGGAAGTTCAGCCGCATTTTAGACTAGAAAGCCGACGAACTGAGAGGTTCAGAGAAGGATGATGACTTAGTAATGTCTCATTGTGATTTAAATGTTGTATTATGACTTCTAGAATGCAGAAAACATGCTGATATAACTTTTTTTAATACTTTTACATAGAAACACACAGACAACTACATACAAATTCAAGGATTCACTGAGCGTGAATTAAACCAACTCTAATATGACAGTTAAGTGCTCTGCCACCAGCCATAACTAATGGCATACTTTTGCCTTCCTCATCATCCTTGCGTTGGCTTGTCCAAAAGTACAGTGAGTTCTATACTAGAATGAGTATCTGAAGTTGCAGTTACGAATCTTCTCATACCCGATTTGGTAGGACAGGGAGAGAAACATGAGTAGTGAAGGTGAGTGTTGATGTACGTCAGAAAGGCGCTCCTTAAACCTACAATCCGAGTCGGTACAGGGTTTTATTTCGAGTTTTCCTTCTCTCGCAATAATCTCGTCGGTGTATTTTGCCGTTAATCGCCTCTTAGGACACCCTTCGGATGAGACGGGGTATTGTTTCTTGTATTTTTTCTCCGTCACCACACGGTATGGTTTTATAATCCTAGGCAATAATATAACAAAGTTAAATTTCTCTTTTATTTTTTATGCTGATGTTCAAAAATATTAGAATAACTCCAGTCTCACAACATATGCAACCAACAATTTTGATTTTTTATGTAACATTCATAGTACATACTAGTAATAGTATAGCTAATATCTCATAATTTGTTATTCTGTTAATACACTCGAGAGCAATGAATCCGGGTCACTTAAAGAATCCTAAAAATCTCGGAAACTAAAAATGCTAGGTTAATGCAATAAATTGTATTTAATAGACAATGTAATACTCCTTAAATGAAGGTATTAAAACTTCTTAGTTATTGTAAAGTTATATCATAAAAAAATCAAATTTGAAAAAGGGCCACTTTCGAAGATGGAACTACGAAATTACAGCATTTGGTGTTGCTTTTGTTTGTAATCTGTCATTTATGTGGGTACATAAACCATGTTGATAGTGCTCTATATTCATTAATCAAGCTGAAATTATGTCGCTTACGCCTGAAGAATGCACCAGAATACTTACAATGCTGACAATGGTTTCATTATGACATAAAATTTGCAGAATCAAGACCTTCGTGAATCTGGTAATTGAAGGAGCACTGGTGCAGACTTTCCTCTCGTGGTTGAGGGTTTAGTGGCAGTCACCGTAAAAGCTAAGATTAATGGTCAGGGTTAATCGCGGTAGCCTAGTGGTATTGGTAATGGACTGCTGATACGAGGTCTCGGATTCGCCTAGTGATGTAATGGACTGCTGAGACGAGGTCTCTGGTTCAATTCCAGGTTTTACCATGGCACACACCAATGACTTTTCAATGCTTTTCGAAGTTATGTGTGTATTGCAGGTTTAAAAGTGCCCGGTTAATGGCAATAGGCTCTGATTCCGTTTCAAAATTACACCCTGTATAACGCTCACTAAAGATTTGTCCTGCTTTGTCCTCTATACTGACAGCACCGAAACTCTGTGCTTACAGGGTCTGCAGCACGAGTGTGGCTTCTCTGGTGTTACACACGTCCATAGGCCACGGTAACCACTTTCCATTAGGTGGGCCATGCGCTTGTCTGCTAATCCCTTTCTTTATTTAATAGAGATTGCTTGGTTCTTGATCGGATATGGCTTACATTCTAAATTCGTTGTTCGAAAGTGCGAAAATATCTAATTGAACAAAAGTGCATGTTATATATAACATATACTTAGGTAACATCGTGTCACACGAATGATAAATCTACAGATAAATCTACAGATTTATCATTCTTGTTAAAGCAATGACTGGTGGAGCCGCTTGTCACCCTGGTAGAAGCAGGCCGGGGCGTTGACGCGCCTAGCACGCCTCCCCGTTTCCGGGGACAAGTTGGGGACTCTGTAGTCCCCACACCCGAGGAGAGGGCCAAATCGCGAGAGATGGCCCGGTGTCGGCCGAAGTAACATAACAATTTTGTAGGTAATTACATGATCTACACAAAGGTGTAACATACTTTTGCGATGACACTTACTGTTTACGAGAAAAATTAGAGAAGTAGAATCGATGGGGACTTTTGATATTTCTTTTAATATGTCTAGATAGCGTTGTGTGGAATGTTATGACTAAAGGCTCTTTAATATAATGTGAGTTATGTTTCAGCCTTTGACATTTGTCACATTTTTTTATAAAATTTGTCACATCCTTTTCGAGACCTGGCCAAAAGTAATATTTTCTAATATTTTTATACATTCGTCTTATACGAAACTGGATCATATAATTGAAGTTAACCTTTAAAATGAAGGGTTTAGTAATTTTACCCTTTTATCTGCTTACATTATCGAATTATTATGTAAATTTTCAAATTTAGATTTTCCAGTCAGGTCATAATCTTATTGTCAATCAATAAAAATGATATTAAAATATTGATTAAATGGACATAGGTCCTCCAGGGATATGGATTATTTTTTTCAATCAATTATTATTTTTTAAAAACATCGCGTGGGATATTGGTACATTGGCATGTCGGGTATTTTATACGCTATATTAATTTTCTATTAGTCATTGTGAGTTTTTCGTAGATCACTCAAAAGGATTCAATTATCAGATGTGTTCTACCACGCTGTCACACTGTCACATTACCATTCTGTCACATTGCCACACTGTTACATTGCCACACTGTTACATTGCTACACTGTCACATTGCCACACTCACACTGTCACATTGCCACACTGTCACACTACCACGCTGTGGCGGCACGAATGTGACTCCACTGGTGTTTTCAACTTTTTTTCAGATATTTTCCCTTATGATATTTTCAACTGCCAGGCCCACAATTTTTAAATACTATTGATCTCTTTTCGGTATTAGCAACTTAAGAAGCACTGCTATCCATTACAACACAACCCTTTAAAATCACAGAAAATCTGTAGTTATTTCACAAAAATAAGTCAAAATATTTATTTTCCGTAAAATTTTCATAGATTAATACTTTCAACCTACTTTGGTAGATATCCTTTTTTAAAAATTGGAGAAGCTATCCGAGATTTCAAAATGTATTATAATTTTTGTAACTTATTTACAAAAATTATAATACATTTTGAAATCTTGGCATATTTCATACATCATTGAAATTCACGAGATTTATATATTTATTTAACTTCATGCACAAAGTAGGTACAATGGCGGACTTAATGACCGTAGGCATTCTCTACCTGTCAACCACAAAGTCCCTGAAAAGAGGGTCACCATTACTTACACATACCGTGTGACAATGGTGACACTCAGCTTGACGGCCTCATCATATGCTTTTTCACGCCCCGCTTAAAGGACCCGGGACTGTAGGAAGAAGGAAACACGTGAGCTGATAATGAATTCCAGGCCTTAATGGACTGACAACGACAACTCTGCTGACCCGGTGAGGTTGCAATAGCACAGTCTCCGCTTGGAGTTTAGAACATTGTATTTGACGTGTTGGTTCTCGGTGGAGTAGAATATGTAGGACTATCCCATCTCTTCCCGTGGGTTAGAAGGTGGCTAAAGGATAGGGTGGTTCTCCATGCATAGTAAACATCTGTGTAACATCCATTTCCTTAAACTAAAGTTCATATTTGTATAATAATCGTATCAATAAAACTTCAGCTTGGTTATAAAAAGGTTGCCACCGACTTTGTATTTATTTTAGCAAACGGTAATAAAAGTCAGTCATGTTTTTTTCAAGTATTAATTGATAATAATTTGAGATAGGCTGCGGCTGGCGCCAAGGGAGCAGATATTTGAGGTTCCGATACCCCGGACGAACTTATTGAATCATGCTCCTTACGTGCGAGCCCTGAATATTTTAAATAGCATAGCACAGAACGTAGATATATCTTGTTGTTCATTGGCGGAATTTGAGCGGGTGACATTTAATTTGCTTAAATTACATTTTGTTTTGTTGAGTGACAAATAAATTCCAGTAATTTTACTGTTGTCCGTTTTCTAATTAAGGGAGCGCTGTTTGAGATTAGACTCTTCGCCCAATTTGTTTTGTAAAGGTAATTATATTTCGAGCCTCTTTGCATTCTATAGCTTTTCGATGTAAGTGGGGGCGCAATCAGGTTTGTTTTCTTTTAATATGGGATGCTATTGAAAAATGTTACAACACATAACATAACATACTTTTGTGTTCATTGTCTTGGATATACATTTACCAGCAAAATAATTTTGAATACATCTAAATACCTAATTCTAGTTAGGTCCACGTCATCGAGGCTTACGAAGGTAAATCAAATATAATAAGTACACAATGTTGTATATAGTGTTTGAGTAGCGTTTCTAGTTTATTCTTCAGTCGGTATCTCTGAATAGGTTTTTACTTGTAAATGTTGTGCTGCAACCTGAATAACAAAAATTACATCGAAAGTATCATCAATTCACGCTCAGCACAAATATTTGTATGCCTATATGCATGTAATGTCTGGGTGTTTCTATGTATAATAAGTAAATATTAAAAAAAAAAAATCTCTTCTTCTTAACTGACTGCCATCTCATTTCCACCAGTTAGACCAGTTGTTGGATTTTTAGGGCTCCAACTACCCGTAACAGCTGCCATAGATGTTCCTATGGCAACCGGGACCAACGGCTTAACGTCCTCTCTGAGGCACGACCAGACTTATGCAAAAATGCAAAGTATGTGTAAGTAATGGTGACCCTCTTTTCTGAGACTTTGCCTTCAGCTTACCATCAGGGAAGGCGAAGTCTAATTGACGGGTTCTATATAAAAAACAAAATTTAAAAAAAAAAACAAATATTTGCACTGAGCAGGCATCGGACCCGTGCCACCTGTCCAGCAATTGCTTTCACTACCGCCATACTACAGAGGCTGAATAACCCTAATTGTTGTATTTTCCAGATGTCACAAAATATTAAATAAAATATATTTATATATAAAACTGTTATATTATTATTATTATATATATATATATATAACTATATATAACTATATATAACCATATATAACTATATATAACTATATATATATGGTTATATATAATAATATAACAGTTTTGTTGAGTTTGTATGTATTGTTGAGCCTATAACTCCTGAAACGGAGACACAATAAAATATAACGACATACGAGTAGTTTTCATACTAACAATAAAAAAATGGAAAGAAGAAAGAAAAGCGATACCCCGGTGGAGTAGAATAGAGCTACCCTTCACAGATAGTGTGGAACCTCTTAGCCTTAGGAGGAGACAATTGCCAGACTATGTGCAGGTGGCGTACTTTAGCCGACAACAGCAGATGACAGTCAAGGAGGCGGTAGAGTTTTTACGACAATTAGAACGTAACATAAACAAAGAAAAATCCGGTAGCTTTCAATCGCAGAGTACAACTGCTAAAATACACGAAAGACCGAAACCTGGAGTCGCGATTCCTTCCCTTCCTGATTCTCCTTGAAAATTTTTCGTTTCATTATTTTTTGGGAGAATTGAGAACGAAAGAAATCACGGCCAACACTAATCCTTGATCCAAAAGTTTATACACAACATGTTGTTAGATTTTCTTTGTTTGGTAGTTAGGTAGCAGACAAACGCACGGTCCACCTGATGGAAAGTGGTTACCGTTGCTAATGGACGTGTGTAACACCAGAGAAGCCACACTCGCGCTGCCGACCCTGTAAGCACAGCGTTTATGTGCCGTCAGTGTAGAAGACAAAGCAGGACAAATCTTTAGAGTTCATAATTAATATTTAATATCTAGTTCTATTTATGTATTTGCAATTTTATTATTAACTAAAGAACCTAGTAGGTGTATATTATGGCGTTTGAAATAATTATATTTTGTTTAAATATTGGATAAGGACTTATTATCGACCAGATAATAAAATGAAATCGTCTCAACATACTATCCACGCAATTATGTTAGTATCAAGTAAATGTAGCGACGTGCAGTTTTGATCAGTTTGAGTCCTTGAAGTAGGTACCCCCTGCTGGCCGGCAGGGGATGGGGGAAAGAATGCCTATGTATTTTTTTTTAGTTACGTCACGCGAACTGTCAATAGGTTTTCTGCGTTTTGCCTCAAGTGAAATACAGATAAAAAATCTCAAGTTTATTATGTAAAAATAAAATACCTATTTAAAATTTATCATTTTGTGAAAAAACATTTTGTATAGTTATTGTTTACGTATAAGCTACTGAAAAATGAAGCCTTACGGCTTTTTAATCCTGCATTGCGGAGAAATTCATAGAAGATTAAAATAATCTTGTCATTGGTATTTTAACAAAACATGCTAGGTTCAAGGGCGTTATCTGAAGTTGCGTTTCAAATAAATTAAACATTCTTGTTTGAGGAAAAGGACTGCTATCTATCGGTGAAAACTTTAAGTTGATATTTTTGACAGTTCATAACATAACATAAACTCACGCCTATATCCCCGAAGGCGTAGGCAGAGGTGCTAAAACACCATGAGATATCATTACTATAAGTCATTAGTATTATCTAACTTCTTAGAGTATAAATTTATCAAAAGAAAGGCATAAAATGTGAAAGGGACATGAATAAAAAAATATCGATTCATTGTTTTATCTTCATCTTTTGCATGCACTATGTGGCCTCGTAAATCGTAAGCGGTGGGGTGGGGATAGCGCGGGGGGATTTATCGCTATTACCTAAGTATCGATACTTTTATTGTTACTTGAGTTGATGGCATAACACAAATGCTACTTTTACTAACTTCTAAACTTTCTCGTTCCATGGTACACAATAATGTTTACGAGAATTAACGCGATCATGGTATAGGTGCATACATACCTTTGATTTGCCTGACGTTTCGACCAGGTTACACCGACTGTGGTAATGACATAATCCGTCGGGCTCTTGTCACCGCTGGCGTTCCAGCCATATTAGAACCCACTGGCTTGGCGCGCGACGATGGCAGGAGGCCAGATGGAATGTCATTGGTGCCTTGGAAGATGGGAAGGCATTTGGTGTGGGATGCAATATGTGCTTGCGCCACGGAGGTCGTCATAATCGTCAAAATGTACCTGAACCATGTCAATATGTACCGAAACCTATATATTAATTAATTCTTGCATGCTTCGATTTTGTAAATAAATAAAAAAGTATAAACCATCAAAATACCTGCCCGTAAACTAAAGCAGAAATTACACATTCGTATAGAGTAAAGGAGCGCCTCTAAGGGATTACACGGGACCAAGACCCTTGAGCCCGTTAAATTAAATTAAATTAAATAAAGTTTATTTCGGGACAAGCCCATAGATGGTTAGTACGTACATTTTTCACTTATATACTATTGTTAGTAAGGTATATATATTTTTATGTTTGTGTTTTTAGCGGTGTGAACCACCATCCACCTTTTAAATAGAGGGGAGTCCCACCGGTTTGATAACGCAGCCAGGATGCTGTTGGCGCTGCTCCTGGTGCGATTCAATAAGGAAGCACAGCGCTTTCTTATTATAGTTGCGAAGTCGTCGACACGCTTCTCCGCAAACATCCCTGAGGCGCTGCAATGCCTCGGCAGACCCATCAGCATCCTGAATGCGTTATTATATTGGACTCGCAGGTCATCGTATGCCCGATGCGTGAAGCCCGCCCACAGGCCGCACGTGTAAAAGGATTGGCAGTATGCTTTGAACAGCGTCACCTTCACTTCCTTCGTACAAAGCGCAAACCTGCGGGCGAGCATGTTACACCGGACAGTCAAGGACCTGCGCTCCCTCTCAATGTCCAAGTTATCTTTGAGGTACTGACGAATTTCTGTCTCATGTCTCTCAAAATTATATTCATTGTAATTTTATATTTTTAAATATAGATCTATTGGCAACAAAGAAAAAAAATGTTTTAATACTAATGGATCACTCGTAGACATATAACATTGAAATTTTATTTCATATAAATAAGTAGAAAACTAAGACAAAAAGTATATAGACATTACGATTCACCTTGTTTTGAACGCGTCGCGGGGGCAATGACCCGCCACAGCTGTACCGCGTAGCTGTACGTAAATAGTGCTTAACACACGCGCGCTCTGTCGGACGAAATATTTTCTTTTCTTGACGGACAAACGTCAATAGTGTCCATCCCCTATTACATGGTTGATGTTCTTCGAATACTATGATTGGTAAAATGTGGGTTATAATTTTTCACCTCTGCCTAACCCTCCGGGGATAAAGTCGTGATTACATATATGTTTGTATTGTATACTCCTAATAGATTTGATCAAAATATGTCTTATCTACCAGTTCCGAAAAGGTCACTAAATTTAAAACGCAATAATGACAAAAGATTGAACTTTGCAAGACGTAATTATGAGAGCGTACAATCTGACTTAGATGCGACAGAATGGCACGAGCTCTTATCAAGCCCTGACATAGATGTATGTATTGACTCTGGCATCGGAGGTCGATTAAATGACCTCCGTACTCCATGAGCGCAGGCCTGGGGGTGACAGGTGGAGACGCCTGTCACTCTAGCAGAAGTAGGTCGAGACGGCAGCGCATTTTTCTGGGGAAAGATGGGGACACCGTTATAAAATTATTGAATTATCGTTTGTGGTTTTAAAAAAGGATTTGCTGATATATGCGAAAAATAAGTTGCGAGATAGGGTTAT
The DNA here is from genome assembly GCA_963662185.1 of Eilema griseolum. Lineage (NCBI taxonomy): Eukaryota > Metazoa > Arthropoda > Insecta > Lepidoptera > Erebidae > Eilema > Eilema griseolum. The sequence goes on from OY759251.1 coordinate 13,098,123, forward strand.
ATTGAACCCTGTTGCACGCTTGCATATTGAACTCTGTCTTGCATACTTGCATGCGATATGCACACTCATATTTGTCAAATAGGCAGTAATCATTGCTCTTCGCGGCATAAAAATAAAACTAAATTTTATTCCTCGAAGAGCAGGTGTTTCTAAGTAGCTGATAGAGATGTGGTACTAATATGAATTATTTTGCTCGAATTTAATAAAAATATCGATATAATCATCAACTCGTTTATTTTTCAAATAAAAATTACCTCTTTTCTTGTTCTTCACGATCTCCCCGATTTGTTGGGAGAAATATCTTCGAAGAAATAAGCAGCATAAATTTTTCAATATTCAATTTATGTTACATTTGTTTTGTCTGTGCATAAATATTAAATAAATAAAATAGAAAATAAATAAAAGTTGTTACTCAACAATAAATATTTAAACTGTGAACAACTGAATATACGAAACAGGTGTTCTAACAATAGAACAGGTACTTATATCTATTTCTGTTATATGTAGTAAATAAACCTTGAATTAACTACTACGCACTAAAGAAATTTCTATTCAAGTCCGAAAAATAAAGATGATCCGGAAGAACCCACTCCTAGATTTATATACAGGAATATAGGTATTTGCATTGGTTTGGTCGTGTCTCGTCGTGTGCATGTTGGGCCGTCGATCCTGGTTGACAAATCAACATTTAGGGCAGTCGCTACGGGTAGTTGGAGCCCTAAAAATTCCCACAAACACAAAAGCACCGAAATCGACTTCTCCGACTTAGAGCCTGTTGATACTCAGAAGAACATTGACGAGAGTATCACTATCAAGCTAGCAAAGACTGACCCTGACAACATGTTTAAGAATATAATGACTTATCAGCATGCAATCACGACCTTTGCAGCTTTCAAATTCCCTGATAGGGCAAAATTGCATCTATCTTGTCTATGAGATATGTTAAATTAGTAAGTCTGATTCATCGAATTACAGACATAGCCCTTCTTTGTTGTCGGATAAAAAATAATGGCAAAGTTGAGTCTAACTCATATCTCAAACATACCTGTACTGTACCTACGTAGGTCATTAAGTCATGTGAAACTTCTATAAACACATTGTTATTATTATTTATTAGCATAATTTGTAAGAAATACAGTAACTAACCGTACTTTAAACGTTTTTAATAATGTGTAGGACCTCCTAAAGCATTAGCAACAGCTCGACAACGGCGTGGCATACTTAGTATGAGATTGTCAAACATCGTCTGTGGAATATGGCTCCATACACTGCGAAGGTGTAAAAAAAGTCGCAATTCCTGGGCACACCGCTTACCATCTCCTCGAGTATCGGGATCCTTGGTGTCGATATCTCCAGTGACGTCCAATACCGAAGTCATTTGCAGGACAAGGTTAAGTTGGCATCAAGAAAACTCGGAGTGCTCAACAGGGCGAAGCAAAAACACCTGCAAGACCTCGAAATAGTATTTAAACGTCTAGCCGACTTCAAACTCCATGTTAATAGAGAGAAATGTGTCTTCGCCAGAGCTAGCGTTAAATACCTCGGTCAGGTCATAACTCAACAAGGTATATCGGCCGATCCGGAAAAGGTGAAGGATGTAACTGATATGAAGGAGCCAGGTAATCACTTCCGCCCGCTAAAAAGTCCTTAACAGAAAAGAGCTAAGGATTTTGCTCCTGCTTATCGAGGAACAATGTGACACTTCGCGTAAAGAAGTGATGAAAATATTATTATTTTACCATTTTATGCGCAACAACCAGACGGGTGATCATTAGCAAAATATACGTACATAAAAAAGATACTCCGGGGAGGTACCGATGCACTTGGAGTCTTCTCCCTCTTTTTGGTGACAAGAAGAGGCAGTCCTGTATTATCTCAGACAGGGGATAAAAAGAGGGCAGACTGCCGTTTTGCCACTCTGCATGTGAGTGAAAATATGATGCGGGGGGTGTTCGCTTGAGTGGCATTTTAACGAGAGCAGAAATTTTTTATTGAAATGAATTGAAATGAAGGTTAGGGAAATTTCCTGATGATGAAACACTACGAGTTTGTTGCAGTATGAGTTAATTCATAAAAGTTCATCAAAGTTGAAACAAGTGTACAAAATACATCAATAGAGCACCTACGCTCTTAGTGTCAGATTTATAATCATTTAAGTTGTTTGCGATAATAAAATAAAGGAGATTTAACAAATTTATTGTATATACCTACTCAAATAAAACAAAAGCGGTTTATTTATGATTTTACATGCATCAGTTGTTTTCGTATGCTTGCGTATATCAATGTGACGGATTTTTTGGATTTTTCGTATATTCAGCATACTACGTTCCAGACCTCTTTGGCATGTTATTATTTTTCTTTTAGCCTTGTTGCTAAATTTCCACGTCTGACAAGCATAGGTCAAGCACTTCCAGCAACGGGCAAATATTACTGAATGCCCTTCGGGTTACTCCGATGCTTAATTTGAAGTCCGCCACTCGAGTAATCTCATCTGAGCCAGGATGAACAGCAATTACACGCTCGAGACGCCACTTTATCGGTGAAACATGGTCTTCCTGGATGATGTTTAACACAGTGTAATCTATATATTATTGTTATTAGTCTGTAAGCCTTTTTTTTTTATACCACTAAGTTAGCAGACAAGCACACGGCCCACCTGATGGGAAGCGGTTACCGTGGCCTATGGACGTATGCAACACCAGGGGTGTCGGCATCGCCATTCAGCGTGGTAATGCCGCCAGCCTCTTGGGCACGGTACCAGTAGAGATCGATGGGGAGGAATTTTTCGATGCCTAAAATTACAGTCTCCCTCTTTTTCTCTATTCCATTTTTGTATATATTGTATAGTTAGCATAGTTTTATATTAATTTGTAAGTAATTGTATAGTTTATTCCTTCTACGCTTGATTTAGCTAAAATACCGCAAAGATGTTTGGCATGAGTCGCAACGCAACGGGCCTCGGTTCTATTAAGTTTATGTCATAATAAAACCACTGACACCGCGAAAACTACATTTTCTATATAGGTATTTAAACTATCATGGTCACTCACATCAGTATCAGAAAAGCTATTCAGGAATAAGATTTGTGTTCTATTATATTGTGTGAGGGAATGGAAAATGTTTTTGATTCATATTACAGCATAGTAACTCCTTAAATATTATTTATTTATTATATGTTTATTTTTAATAATTTTAAAACTTAAGGTCGTTCCTGATGCAAAGGCTGGCCATTGCCATTCGATACTGTTGTGAGTGACCATGATAGTTTAAATACCTAGATTTATTACAATTATTTTTCAGCACTTTGCTTACGTAATCATTATTTAAAGCCCCCACCCCCATGTCATCAAAAATAAGCAAAGTATAGACACCCCTCCCCATTTTAGCGACTGTGACTCCTCTGGTGTTACAAACGTCCATAGGCCATAGTTGAGTGTCTTTTAAAAGATCCGATCGCAACAATTCGTTGATTTTGCACTTGAGAACTAAGTGGAAGAGGTCTTCTTCCTTCTAGCATAGAGTACAGTTTGGATCTTCTTTTTTTCGCATCGTGAAGCTAAATTTGTTGAGCGGGATATAATCCACGAGAGAGACAATCGGCTGAGTTGTCGGTGTCAGCAACGTGAAAGAGATTTTGTGGCGCTAATTCAGATTGAATTTTTGCCACTCTATTAGCGAAGAATGTGTCCCAACGATGGGGCGAAGAGTGGGCCCAACACAAAGCGACTGTTACTTCTGCCCATATGCTTATAACTCTATCGTCGATTTTGTTTCTCATCTACAGTAAAACAAACCATTTGGTTTAATTTCATTATTCATACAGTATTCTGATTCTATGTTCTAATTATGAATTGTCAGTTTTGCTGTGAATGATAATGTTAACCATATTTTATTCAAAATTCGTGAAGTAACTAATATTATATAGAACCAACTTATTTGTGGTTCCCGGCAGAGTAGAATTTGGGCCACCCTCTCTTCCCGTGCGATGTCTTACAAGGCGACTAAGGGATAGGGCTGGTTAACATCAGACAGATATATACAGCCCAGACTCACATACATTTCCTACTGTTACCTTAACAATACAATATACCTATTTACGTTGCCTTCCGGCTATCTTTCCTTTGTCTCCAAACTACCACTACAGCACACTCCACAACAGGAGTCGATGTACAGGATAACGTCTCGTACAGCCCACGCACCCACATTTGACCAATCATTGTATTCGGTCCCACATAGGTGAGCACATGGGTGAGCCTATTGTCGTTTTCCAGTCACTATTGTTGACTCGAGGCATGTATCCAAGCTGAGTCTGGGCTGTATATATCTGTATGATGTGCGTTCACCAATGTATCGCTTAGTCGACTTATACAATAGAAATTTCAATTACAATCGAAATTCTAAATTAGTTATTCTCTTTCATCATAACGTATTCTGCTTCTTTTTTAATACTACCCTACTAAGCTGTGGTAAATGTTGTAGGGAACACATTTATAACTACGTATGTATGCTACATATATAAAGTCGGTGAGTCAAACTATCTACGACCTTATAACAACGGACCACGGTTGTGTTTGCTTTATCGTCTTGCTTCACATGGCTTGATTCTGCATTGTCTGTCTGCATAATATTTATTTTATATATATTTTATTTTCGTATTTTAATGTATTGGAAGGTTAATGAACACTTTTCCAACAGCAAGTACTTTAACTTTTTCTTAAAGGAATAGGTTTTATAGACATCAAGCTTTAAGTCATTAGGCAGACTATTAAATAGTTTTATTGCTAATCGATTCGAATCGAATTGAATCGAATCAAATTAATTTATTGCTGACCAAAGGTATTCTTGTCACGGGGTAGTAACCCTATTTCGTACCCTGTGACGTTCGGCAACATTCTCTCTAGACCTGTAGCGTGCCCATAATCTGCAAATTACGCTTGGTTGGGTGTTGACAGCATCCGCTACGTCGCGTTGAGTTTGTCCAGCTTGCAGCATACCAGAGGAGTCACAGTCGCGCTGCCAACCCTGTAAGTACAGAGTTTCTGTGCCGTCAGTAGAAGACAAATCAGGACAAGCCTTTAGTCTTCCCACTGACGGCACAAATTCTCCAGTGAGCTCTGGCTACCCTACTCACCGCTGGGAACGAGTCAAATCTTGCAACACGATTTTGAAGCAGGTTTCGTCTCTATCTATTTCCATTTGGATGGTAATGCATTGATATGGTCATAGTACCATATCAAATGCTGTTCTGATGTTGAAGGAGGAAGATGACCAATTCCAGGGTCTGGGTATTTTCCGTGCCTCGGAGAGCACGTTAAGCCATCAGTCCCGATTTACATACGTACATCAATGTCAGCTGTTACTACAGTTAGTCGGAACTCTAAATAGTTCCACAACTGGTTTCACTGCAAAACTTCGATATCGCCGATGGGTTCTGGAGCTTTATTTGAACTTCTCTCATATCTTTCTTTCTTTTGTGTTTTTTAATACACGTTGTTTCTAGTTTATTTGCTAACTACACCAAATCTTTTGCTTTATTACATCACTGTCCATCCCAAGGTTGCCTGGAAGAAATCGCTTCAGCGATAAGGCCGCCCATTGTACATTAAACTGTATGGTTGGGGACTCTGTAGTCCCCACACCAGAGGAGAGGGCCAGATCGTGATAGAAGGCCCTGGGTCGGCCGGGGTGCGAGGGATATGCCTGTTAACCTCACTTTCGGCAACCAAAAACGACCCACAGGCGGCGTGCGTTTTAGTCGGTTCGTAATACGCAAACTATGCCAAGTGTAAAATATGCCACGGGACGGGTCAACTATATCCAATAATTGCACACAAGAAGTAATAAGCTCACATAGTGTAATCAGTGTCAGCTTTTTCTTTTCCGCTTATCCTGATTTAAACCCTCCTTATTGGTAATATAAATGTGATTGACAGCTCATAACATAATTTGAAATAGCATTAAAATATAAAGTCACAATTAATAAAATTATTAGCCTAAAAATGTGTAATATTATTAATATAATAAAAATATATAATAAAAGCCGCGTGGTTCCTGGCAGAGTAGAATTTGGACCAAAAAAATGTCAATCAAATATATGTCAATAAAAGTAAGTCAAATCAAATTATGTTATCAATCAATAATAATAATGTTGTCAAATAAATTCTTATGTCACAAGTTATCATTTAAGAAATCTGAAACTTTATAGTATGCTCTCTGTAGTAAGAACTTTTTCAAAGCTATTTTAAATGCGTAACAAAAATAGCTCTTGAATATTAAATGCTATGAAGCTGCTTAACATATAAGAATGTAAAAAATTGTAATACCTGTGATAATTTGTCTTCGATACAGAATTTGTTATCGGGGTCTATATATGCTACAAATTTTCGAAAATAAGTATAGATTAATATAAAGATATATACAACCCAGACTCAGCCGCAGATGCATGGCTGGAGTCGACAATTGTGCCCGAATGACGGCAATAAGCTCATCCCCTGTTACGTGGGACCGAATTGAATAATTAGTGAAAAGAAGGACGAAGTAAAAAAGAAGTTTTGGGAGGAATTTGATGCATTGATGATGGATATTCCGGATAGTGAAGAAGTATATGTCGGTGGTGATTTTAATGGACACGTCGGAGAAAAAGTGAATTATGAAAGGATCCATGGAGGTTGGGCACATGGGAGTCGTTTACAAATCCCTGTCCAATGAAGCGGACCGGGAGATTATGAATTCGATTTATTTATTTTGGCACAGCTTCGCTCCTCTCCTCTCCGCTTCAGTGGATAGGCAGCCTAATACAGCAATGTGTGTTTATTTCGTCAAAAACATTGAAAATTGCATACAAAACTATATTTTTGACATGTCTTTATACGTTTTTAATCATAGTTTACCTTTCGGTAACAATCTCGTAGCCTCCCTATGTCCCGTGTCCGTGGCCCCATGGACGGTGGAAAAGTGGTAGGTATCGAACGACATGAGCAAACTCTTTTTTAGTACGTACATACGCCTGTAAATCCCCGAAGGGGTAGGCAGAGGTGTATTAAAACCTATATTTTGTCCGTTAACTATGATTTTCGATACTATGTAACAGGGCGAGCCTATTGTCGTTAAGTGGGGACTTTGTTTTGGGCTGTATCTTTATTTCCGAAAGATTGGGACTAAGTTTCGTTCAAGATTACGGGCCTCAGTTTATGCTCAGTCAGCGTCAGAATAACGATATTAAGTGCAAATCAAACTGTTTTATCAATTTATATTATATTATTGACCGAACTAACGGTATGTACCAAATGCCCGCCTGCAATCTATAGAGGCCGAACCGTGAGTAATCATGTCTGTTTTTATGCAATCGTTTCAGTAGTGAGTGGTTCCTGTGTGGTTTCTTTTCCTTTACTTATAAAAACCGGTCATACGTTTTATATAGTCTTGTGTTGAATGCGAAATGAATTCACCTCTACGTAACCCTCCAGAGATAAAGTCATGATTGTATTGTATGTATAGAACAGCCGAACACACAGTGACCAGCAGTCAGTATTATATTCTGGTTAATTATTGATGAACCACAGATCCATGATACATTAAAAGTTTGTTGTTGCTCGACACAATTAGCTGAAAGGTGAGCAACGTAAGGAAATTGGGCTATTCTTGCTAAATCCCCGTTAACTATGAATGGAAACTACAGACTCAGATGAACTTATTATTTAACGTGGTTATTTCGAACTCATGGTCGTCTCAAGACGTCAGTTGCCGGGAGTGAGGCAGCGTTTGGCATATACCTCGCGCACCCCGACTGACCCAGGGCTATAGTAGCCCCCCTCGGGTGCGGACTTATGGCATTCTACTCTGTAACAAATAAGGACACAGCCATAATGGTAAGTGTACGACCTATGGAAGCTTTAAGTGGTGACTTATTAAGACTTATTAAGTTGGTCTTACAAAACATACTGCATTCAGCTACCTATTTAAAATGTCTCCATAAACGAGGTTGCATTCCTACTGGAGAAACTTCTGTAAGTAGCAATCAACTCATAAATGTTCCACATGATGACTCAGCTCAATTACAAATTGCGGGAATTTCTAAACCTTCATGTTCCAATTTTGAAAAAGAGATTGAATCAGAAAGCGACTATTCCTACGACGAAAGTACAACACGAAGTTATTATAACCGCGGTATTCTGTAGGGCGGAGGTACTTCCCCAGTGGGACTGCTCAATTGGACGGAAATACCGCCGTGTCCTACCTCCTATAAATATCCTATATAGTTAATTGGATTCTATCGCGATTTAGGTATGTTTTTACTATCGCCTGTAATATTTGTTGAAAAGCACACACTGTGTTTTTATTTGCGCAGCCGTCCTAGGGGTGAAACCACATAACCCCCCACGGGGGGTATCCGAGGGGATTTCCACACGAAAAAATAGGATTCGCTTACACCTCCTCCTTTTAGTTTGGCTAATTCATCTTGTACGGGAGTGCCAGACGGAGGAGCCTGCGCGGCGGCGGCGAGTGAGGCGGGCTCGAGCGCCTCGTGTTCCGGAGCTGCTGGAGAACGTACCGCCACCACCGTATAGCACGCTACCGCCAGCGGCGCCGCCGCTGCCGCACTCGGTACCGCACCCGGTACAGCACCCGGTTCGACGCGTCACGCCTCTCCTCTTCAGTATTGCGCTAGTGCGGTTTCACCTTTAGGTGGCAGACAAGCACATGGGGACACACCTGATGGAAAGTGGTTACCATGGCCTAGGCCAAGTGCAACAAGGAGACAACTTCCTTGCTGAACAGAGAAGTTTCTATGCAGTCAGTGCAAAAGACAAAGACCTATATTGCCAAAATACACAATTTGTCACGCTGCTATTTTTACTCTATATTCTTTCGCAGCTGTGGTCGTCTAGATCTCGACATTGCAGTAACACGACTGCTCCGTTCAACTTAGCTCGTACTTTAACGTAATTTTAATGTATTTGAGGTTCTATGTGGTGTATGTGGAACGAACTATCGAAAGGATCGCACTTCGGAGACCGACAGGTGCTTATAGAGTACACACATTCCCAGCGAGGACAAAAACAATTTAGATCGGTAAGAAAGTAAGATATTAATGGAAACTGATCTGCTTGCGCGAATGTCACACGACTGTCACATGTGTGATGGCGGTGATAAACTTTTTAATGTAAAATAATTGTAATAGTTCTGAAGTGTTAAATTTTTAAAGTAATATAAATTGAAATGTTTGTGTACGATTTCTTTTAAAAATCATTATATTATATTTGGGACCTACTTGTAGACATCACAGCCGATAACTTCAATAGAACTATGAGTGGGGCTTGTTGACAGGAAAGGTTTTATTCAGTCAGTTCCATAATGAGGGTTTCCTTCAATCATAGTCTATTATACAAACTAGAAGAAAATCTGAACAAATAATATTCACATATTCTAGTGTAATGTGTACAATAAAGACGTTATAATTATTATTATTAAAAGTCCTCATTATACTATGGTAATAGTATTTTTACGTAATAGCGGTGTCTACATACTTATGTAAAATATTTAATCGCAATCTCCGCTGTAATCGGGTTAGTAAGATTTTTCTGTGCGAAGCCGGGTTGGGTCGAGTCAGCCCCAACAGAATCCTGGCGTGTATAGCCAGTAGACTTGACTGTACATATATCAATCACTGCTGCAGGCTCTCCACATCGGTGTTGAGCCTGTACTGGTGATTGAATACATAGATAGTAACTAAATCTTTTAAGCTCAATTTGTAGATTGTTCGACTGGATAGAAGCTTTCCTTCGCAAAAGAACCTTCCGTGTGAGAGTGGGTGACACACTGTCCGAACAACGAGATATCTATAGTGGTGTGCCGCAAGGCTCCGTCCTAGGCCCGGTGCTTTTTATTATCTTCACCTTCGATCTGTGTCGGAACATGCGGCGAGGGACTGCCCGAGACCGCGGGAGGACCCGGCCACGTGCGCAAACTGCGGGGGGGATCACCCCGCAAACCACGTGCACTGCCCGGTGTACAAGCGCGAGGCTCGAAATAAGAGGGCCGGAACTGTAGCGCGGACGGGAGAAGACCCTGCGAAGACATCTGTGCTTCTCAAAATGCTAGTTATTTAAATATATATCGCAAAATATGTTTCTATCTGGTATCTGTATATGAAGAAAAGGAATCACATATAGAAATTTGAATTAGTTGTAGTTACAATATTATGAAAGTAACAAGAACATTTTACCACACTTAAAACAAAAAAAACTTACTCTTGCAGATGAGGTTGCCTTTTTCAAGCTGTGGAATGACCACCCTGCTGTGGTTTTCCCAAGTACCTTGAATATGAGGTCCTTCAAGAAGGCTGAATGTGGGTGGGAAGAATCTATCGAAATGTTTCTTCATGATCGGCAGCACGAGTGTGACGTACAAAAAAAAGGAAATGTTGGAAGCGTCGTTATCTACAGAGTAGGAATACCACGGACACCACTTCTAATTAATTTGAAGATGCCAACATATTCGGCATTCCTGATATCATGATAGGACATAATCAGTGATCAATACCGCGGATACGGATAGGTATGTGGTGTCAAAATTCGCGGATACCCATCTTAGAGATAGGACTAGTATGCTTCAGACTTGTATTGATTTTAATAATTAAGAAATAATTTGAAGGGATTTTAATTGCCACCTGAACTATGTGTAGAATATACAAATTAAAAATATTGCCAAAAAGTAAAGAATAGGTACCGATCTTTCTCCATATACACTACTCCACATAAGAATTTAGATGTCAGGAGACGTGACATACCTACTTATCATACACACATAACATAGAACAATTTGGATGGTTTCGCGCGAAGGTTCTGTGGCTTAGTGATCATAGCGTTCCCCCTGTAAGGGAAAGATCGCTAAATATTAGGACAACAAAACTAATAATAGACACTCCAGGCTCTCAAGGATATCCAGTCAAAACAATCTAAAATAGATAAATCATACTTGTTTAATTATTTTTAGTTACGCAAGTTGTTGACATTGACAGGTAATTGTGCCATTACTACATAGTGTGTGTGTGTGTATGCCTTATATGTATATTTCATTAATGTCATGACATGGCTGATGGTCATAGCTTCGCTTGCATAGAATTCTGTTCCCGGTCCCACTCACCCATGTGGAATTCTGTTCACATTCCTTTGAAGGTTTTTTTCATAAAAACATAAAATTCCGTGGAATTTAAATATTGCCAAAATTGGTTGAGACACTCAAGTTTTGCACTTAGCAATATTGATTTTCCATTATTATTATACCTAGATAAAGGTTATTCTATTCTATTGGTGCAATTTACTGTGACTCACAGACCTTGTATGGATAATCAGTTGACTTAGACCTCGTTCTTCGAGACACATCATCATCATGTTAAACATTACCGATAAAACCTGCATGGCCCTCATTCGTATTTCATGTCTAGTTGCACTAATTTCAATTGCTCGAACCAAATCTCTGCGAGATCGGTTAGTGTGTCGGGGAGCTAAACGGTTAACTGTAGGATTTCGCGATCGCCGCCTAATCTCATCCTCTGGACGCCAACGGTAACTAGATTGCAGTCTTCGTCGTAAGGACGGAGGTGATCGGAAATTTACTGAAGATCTTACTTGAGATCTCCCTGTCTGTGCTATTATGCATAGGAGTTATTTACTTAGGATTTATTTTTTCTTCTAATGTAAGATAATATGACTGCGCCATTTAGTACCGTCGGGGAGTAGCGATAGGGAGGACAACTGTTGAGTTAGTCGTCACGGGTTCGATAGCTGCTCAGTGCAAATATTTATAGGCATTAATATTTATATTTGCATTTGTCTGGTTCCATTGGTGTTTCTATTTATGAGATATTTTTTTATTTTTTTTATACCACTTAGTTGGCAGACAAGCACACGGCCCACCTGATGGGAAGCGGTTACCGTGGCCTATGGACGTATGCAACACCAGGGGTGTCACACTCGCGCTGCCGACCATGAAGAAGCCTTCTGATGCCCCTCTTGAAGAACCCCATATTGTAGGTGCTTGAGAAAACCGCAGCAGGGAGGTCATTCCACAGCTTGAGTGTGCGTGGGATGAAGTTTCTTTCATACCGCACAGTGCGCACCGTCTCAGGTCGCAATGTGTGAGGATGAATTCCCTGCCTATGGCCTCAAGTTTTATTGTAAATTCCTAGCTTTTGGCTGACTATTATAATCTGTCCCTGTACTATATATATAGCCAAATCTATTTAGTCGTTAGAGCGTATAATTAACAAACGGTTCACTATCCATTTGCATAAAAAAAAGCCATAAAATATTTTGGCATATGATAATTTAGACTAATGATATTTATGCATAATTTTTTATCCATTACAAATTTTGCATATTTGTCTTAGTCATAAATAAAATTAGCATAATCATATTTAAGCATAACATATATAAGCATAGCTTTATAAAGGCATAAAAGGCACCTAAACCTACCTAAATTTGCACGCCATCACATGGCAGAATATGAGCGAACTACACTGTTATTATACCACCTCTATACACCATGTTCTAGCAAATAAATGAATTTGATTTGATTTGATTTGATTTGATTTTTAAAATATAATTTTATATTTTCACAGACGCTATACTCCATTTTTGAACTAAAGTACTGCGTCATACAAGTTATATGTTGAAAATGAATAAGCGTTTAAATTCGCGGAGGCAGTACACTTAATTACAAAAACAGAATATAGGCATATACAGTTGGGCTTTTAAAATGATAAGTTCATAAAATCAGCATTGAGCAGTGGACTGCGGTGGGGTAGTTGATTGATCGTTTGATTGACATACGGTTACACCAATACGTTAATAGTTCGGCTAATATTTGCTTAGTCCCACGCTATAGGGATGACTGGAATCACTATACTAGAACCGCTGTGATTTTCAGTGCAAATTCTAGCGTCGAAAGCTTGAACGCCCATCTGCTTGTCAAACACTAGGAGAACTATTCTCTCAGAAATATAATGCACTGTAAAGTTGGGATATTTTATGAATGCTGAAATTGAAGGAATATCGATGTTGGAACGGTAGAGCATATCATTTACATTCTTTGGACTTTCATTCTGAACGTTATATCCAATTTCGTTAATCTTCTGTGCACCCTTGGCCAGGTGTGCACTATTCCACTGTCATAATTTTAATACAAAACCTTGTATTGAATTTCCAAAGGCAAAGGAACTAGGCCTCATTGCATAAACATTGGAAGCAACTCGTTTCCAAAAATTCTGCTTATTGGTGTTAGAATACACTACTTTGCCGTTAACTAGTATGCCGGTTTCGCTTAATAAATCTAACAACTTCTTCATTTGAGCTTGACTAACTCGACTCATTATTAGCCTTAATAGGAGATCTGTATAGAACATTTAATATATAGAACATAAAATAAGTAAGTAGATTACAGTTTAAGCATTTTGGCTTTTAAAAAAAGAAGCAACTGTTGGCGATATAAAGATAATTCGCGGTGGCTACTACTGTGCTGGCAAAAAAACAAGAAGAAGTGATATTTTAATTGATAGTCAAATAGGACATATTATATCTGACTGTTTACAAAATAAAATCTCGCTCATAGAGTGCTTACAACGCCTTGCAGTACTGAGGCGAGTCAGAAGAAAATGAGAACTTTTTGAACTTAACTAGATAAAACTTGCTTGAAACACATTGTACGCAGTGGATATAAAAATTCGGTAACAGTGGGTGTAACAAGATTTTTGCCGAGAACGAGCCAAGGGATAAAAACAAAAGGGCCCAATTTGGCTTTCGTGCACGCTTGACTGATCCCTGTATTATCCTATAGACCAAATCTCAGCTATACTTGAAGCTGTTGGCTTGGCTCGCGACGATGGTAGAAGAGGTGATATTTTTCTTCTTGATAGAGGATTTCGAGATGTTATAAATGAACTCCAAGAACACGGTTTTGTCACCCACATGCCAGAGTCTCTCCTCGAAAATGAACACCAATTAACAACCCAGCAGGCAAGAAAATGTTGACAAAACTATTGATTGAGGTAAGAACTGATATTCATTTCAATTTCTTTTTATTATTGTTCATCACCGCGGTAGCCTAATGGTATGGGTGATGGACTGCTGAGACGAGGTCTCGGGTTCGATCCCAGGTTTTACCATGGCACACACCAATGACTTTTCGTTGCTTTTCGAAGTTATGTGTGTATTTATCGCAGGTTTATAAGTGCCCGGGTAATGACAATAGGCTCGCCGCCTATTACATTGGGATCTAAATATAAACTAGCGAAATGTGGGTCCCAGCCTTCCGGAACAATCGTGCCCATTACACTTGATGCGTTTCTACGCTAGATTGCGATGGCCAGCTTCTGCACCAGAGACAATCCAGACCGATAGTCACCAGTAGCCTCTAGCCAATCGCCCTCACAAGACTGTTGACCTTTTTGCTCTTTGTTTTATCTAAGGTTCTACGGGAGTGACTGTTGTCTCTATATTGTATTCAGGTAGTTAGTCGTACGTACGTTTGTTTGCTACCTCAGTAGTGTAAAAAATAAACAATCATAATTCTACGGTGCTATCGTTACCACGGTTTGAATCTAAATGTCCGTATTTGAGATAAGCCTCTGCCTAACCTTTCGGAGATAAACGCGTGATTATATGTATGTACTTAACTAGAGGCACAATCTTGTAGCGACTTTTTATACAAACACATATTAAACAAATAATCTAAGCTAACTAAGTGACTAGTGGTTCAATTTCGGCTTTTAGCCTTTAAAATGAGTTAACTATTTTTTACTGTTATGGTCTCCACACAATAAAGAGTATGAGAACCAAAATTTTATTACAGACTACCTGTTGCTCGTGGTTCCGCCCTCATGGATGTCGGTTATCGTGACAAAAAAATATATTTTCCTAAGCTCTAGGTAGTCTATCGTTGTACCAAATTCAATCAAAACCGGTCATTCATTTTATGAGTCATTCATTCATTCATTAAGAATTTGTAATTATGTATCTAAGTGTATAAAACACAAAAAACTAAATTAGATAATAAATTGGTCATACAAAATAACAATAGCCGTTTTTCATTCATTATTTCATAACATAACATAACATAAACTCACGCCTATATCACGCATATTATTTCAGTCCCTGCCTACTCTAGACGGATAGGTACCCATGGTTTAACCACATAGATAATACATTACTTTTTAACAAAAAAATCACAACGTTTTAAGATACTTACCTATTTGAAAAAGAATTTCTTCTAGCCAAAGGTCAGCAGCAATTTCATTATTATTACGAAGTTGCACTTGCATATCCATTTTCTTTTAGATAAACGTGTAAATTGTTATGAAATGAATCGAAGGATCCAAAATAATAATAACTTCTTGGCAAGTAAACAAAACTAACGTCAGACAGCTGACAACAAACAAGAAAGACACACAAACACATAAATTTCTCGTAATAGAATGTACACGCAGCGTTAAAATTCGATAATTTTATTGTAAATATTAGAGGTTTTGAATATGTTGTTCTTGAGCTAGCCGTGTCGGACCACACTGCTCAACTGCTTACATGTCCCGTTAAATCCACACACACACTCAAATTCTGGTACGTTGAAAAACGCGACTACAGTGTCGAACTATATTTGAACACAAAACACTAAATCTAGAAATTATACATTATTTTTTTGGTTGCATTTTCTTCACTTTATTCTTTGCTCTTTAAGTTTCATCATCATCATTCATCATTCTTCTTTAATCATCCTTATAATCAGAATTTGTTTAGTAATTCTTTTGATAACCTCAATCAACTTGATGTTGTTGATAGGTCTTCATTTGCTTTTTCACTTAAATCACTTAGTGATATTTTTATAAAAGTTCAAGCTTCATTGCTTAAAGCTTATAAGCGTAATGCGCGTTATTATAATATAGGAAGGAAGGTCATTTCTTTTGAGGTGGGAGATATAGTGTGGAGGAGAAGTTTTGTGCATCTCAAACATACCTTATAGAGTATAAGGAATGTTTGAGATTGGATTACCATACCATACTACATACCAATTGTCTGAAGGATATTAATCCTTCAGACATAATTGCAACACAGAATTATTCCTTTATTTGCATTTTTGTTTTTGGATTTATGTGCAAGTCTGGTAATATTTGTATGCATGAATATGTATAATTTTTGCATTGGTCTGGGTGTTTCTATGTATGATGTGTATGTATTTCCAAAAAAAAAATATCTAGTATGTTTATCCGCATTCTAGATTCCATAACACAAGCTAGTTAAGCTATGCTTACCATGGGTCTAGATAGCGTTGTGTGGAATGTTGTGGAACATTTATTTATTTATTATTATTACAAGGCCACTCCCACTTCGGCCTAAGTTCGTCTGCCCTGGGGTGAGAGGCGCTGCCATCTCCGTTACCCATGGTGCACCGTGTGGAGGTTCCAGACTACGCAACTACTATTTATTTGATTTAGCTATCTCGGATTTACTCGTTACATTCCCAATTCTGATTGATATTTATCAAATATATGATAGCGACCTCTTCGAGTCTACGGCTGGAGTGTTGACTTGTAAATTCTACCTTTGCATACAAACTATGTTTCTCACACTTATGTGGAATCACGGCGTTCTAGTGATAACGGCTTTATCTATTGAAAGGTATATTGCGATATGTCACCCAATGATTATACTGAGTACACCAGTATGGAAAAGAGTATCCAAGATTATTTTGATAATTTGGATAATTGCTTTATCAGAAACATTACCGTTTATCTGGACAATGGATGTAATGAATACTGGCGATAACAAAACAACGAGCGCAGGCGCACGATACTCGACGCCTGTCATTTAACTAGCGCGGGGCGAGTTTTCGTAACAGATACGTGACACGAGCCCGCTAGATAGGGAAATAGTTCACCATATTGCTTACACGCAGAGTGGTCGTATTTTCATAATATAACAATATATTTTATGTTGATCATAAAACACTTGATCGCCTGATTGCTAACTTTCTAATATCGATTACTGCTTCAAGTTACATTTCAAGTTCAGTTCAAAATCTTAGAAAATGAAAACAATTTCAAATACTTACAATAGTAAAAATAAATATTTTACCACAGAGGCTGTCAATGTGTCAATATAACAATTATAACATATATTATATTTTAATTTAATCCACAGGTGATGATGGATATCCACTAGAACCATGACCGATGACCCCAATGATGAACCAGCCCCTTGGCCTAACGACAAGCAACTATTGGAAATATACACTGAAGACTGTGTATTACACTGAACTGACACTATGGAGGACACGGCGGTATTTCCGCCCGATTGAGCAGTCCGACTGGGGTAGTACCTCCGCCCTACAGAATACCGCGGTTATAATAACTTCGTGTTGTGTTCCCAGCGGTGAGTAGGGTAGCCAGAGCTCACTGGAGAATTTGTGCTGTCAGTGGGAAGACTAAAGGCTTGTCCTAGGGACACCGATGACGTCACTTGACATCTCGCTGTTGGGTGGTTTGCCCAACCTTGGCGGTTTGTTGGCCATGCCGCTCTGCGTCTGGGCCTACAATAATCTAGGAAGGAAGTACGGAACAATGCTTCTTAGCCTACCTTTTGTTGTAAGTAGTATTATTATTAGTTTGACGATTAATAAATATTTTACTTATAACATAGATGACAGTAATAATACATATTATACAATTATGTTTAAAGGATTTAACGCGATTTTCCTGAAATTTCGACCAGGGTACACTGACCGTGGTCACAGGTTGACTGGCTCAGTGATAACTTGATAAGTTCTCTGTAATGTGGGCGCATAATAGAATAGTGATTTACTTAATTATTTGGTCTGCAAATATAACAAGCAAACACCCTTGGGCGCGTACTCTATTATTAAAAAGATAAGCTCACAGTTACACGATTAGACAATCTACGAGTATACACAAAATACATATGCATAATTTAATTAAAATGTACTATATGTCTGAACAACTTTGTCTTCTACTGACGGCACAGAAACTCTGTACTTACAGGGTTGGCAGCGCGACTGTGACTCCTCTGGTGTTACAGACGTCCATAGGTCACGGTAACCACTTTCCATCAGGTGGGCCGTGTGCTTGTCTGCCAACTAAGTGGTATAAAAAGAAAAAGTAAGGGATTAAGCGCGCTAATAGGATTGTTTACGATGCCAAAAGTTGTAAAAAGTGCGGGTCGAGAAATTATATTGAAGGTGAAGGAATTCTGTGAAGCGGAGCATCAGAATCAAGGTGTTTTGATACCAGTAAACAATGTTCGCAAGAGAGTTGCCGCCATGACAGGTGGTACCTAGTAGATACGCAGGTACATTATATCTATCTCTACATTGTCTTATCAATCATACGTATCTCAATAATGCTCCGAAACCGGTCTGCTTGCCAGTCTAGTTGTGATTGTGGAGTAGTGAGAGTGTATAGGTACGATGGCACCGCAAATAAAATATACGAAGGACAGCTATACAGATTAAAATCAAAATTCATTAGCTCATTATCTAGTTTTTATACCACTTAGATGGCAGACAAGCACACGGCCCGCCTAATAGGAAGTAGTTACCGCAGCCTATTTATGGAGGTGTACATCACCAGGGGCTTATATCTTGACATTCCTGCTAACAAGTTTGAATCTTTTAAGGCACTTCTTGAAACATGTTGAGCAATATTGTTGCACAAGAAAAACGTGCAGTAGCGGCACAATTTTGTATTTCTACGAATGATCAATCACTGAAGAGCAGGGGATGAGATCAACCAATGGCGCTTTCCGAAAAGAATCGCTGTCCCAAAGCGAACACCGATAAATGCCGAACCAAGCACAGAAAATCGCTTCAGTAGTCTCCCAGTGGACAAGGTTCAAGAAGCTTCAGAGTCTTACAAAAGGGCTTCTATAAAGAGACAATCAAGAGGTGTACCCCCTATTATTATTGATATATCGGATAACTGGACCCACCAGAAACTCAAGGATATCATCGACAAGTATGATAAGAAGTACCATATTGAATACAGAGGTAACAACCGGGTTAAAATACAGTGCCACTCATCTGACGGACACCGAACTATCAAGGCCGGGCTACTCGACGAAGATATTTCGTTCCATACCTACTCCAGAAAGGACGAAAAATTACCAAAGGTAGTCATCAATGGTCTACCTGCAAACCTCATAGATTCCCTTTCTGAAGAATTAGAGGAACTTGGTTTTCCCGGTGCTACAGCCTCAACTATCAAGCTAAGTAAAACTGTTCAATGCCCTCCAATAATAATTCAACTGCCAACTGGAACGGATATGGCCAAGTTCAAAAAAATTAAATACCTTGCAAACTGTGTTATTACCATTGAGCGCTTCAAAAGTGGCATAAAAAATTGCACCCAATGTTATCGATGTCAGAATTTTGGACATGCTTCCCGGAACTGCAATAAACCCCCAAGATGTGTCAAATGCTCTTTGGCGCATCCCACTTCTGAATGTCCTGACAAAGGCTTCGCTAAATCTGTACGATGCTGCAACTGTGAGCAAGATCATCCGGCTAACTACTCGCAGTGCAAAGAGCGGTTGAAGTACTTGGAACGCATTCGAACTAAGCGCGAATCAATTAACAACTTCATCGTGAACCCAAAGGCTCAATCAAAACCGTCCTCTATGGCCATTACGGATCGCACATTTGCTACAGTGCTAAAATCACAACAAATTTCAAACTATGTCTCACAACCTACTGAACAACTACAGCCACTTCTTCAGAGTAAAGTGGAAACAGGATCGTTGAATGTGGACTCTGTAAATTCCCCTCGGGATGCGGTGACGAGCGAAATGCTGCTAATACTTTCAACAATCAAGACCCTCAAGCAGGATTTTATCAAGTGTGAGACTTTCATGGACAAAGTCATTCTTATTCTGTCACATGTAGGTAATCATTTTTAATTTTTCCGAGTTACGCATACTCTATTGGAATGCCGATGGTATTCACAAAAAGCAGCAGGAATTGAGATCGCTTGCGGTAAGTGAGCTTGATGTCGACATCATCGCACTCAATGAAACTAGGCTGACCAGCCGTCTCACTTTTAGCTTCCCCGGTTTTACATGTTACAGAGTCGACAGACGTGCAGATGGCTCTGGCCAAGGTGTCGCAATCTTAGTCAGAGACGATCTAGAACATGACCTTGTAGTGACCCCCCCGACACATAACTTGGAAGTCACAGGGATATCCCTTAACTTATCATGCGGAAACCTCATTGTCTATTCGGTTTACCAATCACCTAACATGACGCTGCTTATTAACGACATAAGCGCTCTCATGTCCTCTGGGCGTAATGTTCTGATAATGGGTGACTTAAATGCTAGACATTCCTATTGGTCAGCCGGCCCCAACAATGCACACGGTAAGACACTATATAAATTAATGTTACAAAGCGAATTCACAATCCACAGTCCTAGTGATCCCACTCTTATTCACTACACTGGCGAGTGTGTGCCCACAAACCCTGATCTGTTAATTACTAAGAACCTACACGCAGTTGACTCCATTGATACCGTGTATGCACTTTCTTCCAACCACTTGCCTGTATTTGTTCGACTGGCCATCAACACTTATCGTAAGCCCATACGAAAATTCAATTACGCAAGGGCTGATTGGAATGGTTACCGGCAATATCTCAATAGCAACATAAACCTGGATAACAAGATATACGAGTCCATAAACGATATTGACTTAGCAATTTCACACCTCCAATGCACCATGATCTTAGCTAGGGATGCCTTTGTTCCAATTGATACTTTAAAACCCTGGGAAACCTCTTTACCTAGATGTATTAAAAGAAAAATCAGGAACAAAAATAACCTACGTCGTATTTCTGCCAAAGTAATAGACAACGTTACTCGCAAAATCCTTAATCTTGAAATTAAACAGCTTCAACGCAATATTTATGATGCCATAAGAGCCCACCGTGATAAACTCTGGAACTGTAAACTTAAAAAAGTGGACAACCCATGTGCGGACCTCTGGCGGATTGCTAAAGGCCTGAAATCGACTTCCACATCTTTCATACCCCCACTTAAGGCTAATGACGGCACTATGAGTTCTAACGCTAGGGATCAATGTGAAATTTTAGCAAACAGCTTTGCTGATAACATGGTCCTTACTCATAGTTGGGCCAGTGATGAACAGTCCAACGTTAATATGTCTCTGTATGCCCTAAACAATCTTGACGATGTTGATAACTGTGCCCAGTTGGTTAGACCAATGGAAATAGTCAAAAGTATATCAGCACTCAAAACGAAAAAAGCAGCTGGCCCGGATGAAATATCAAACTATCTCATTAAACGTCTACCTCGTAAATCTATCGTCTTGTTAACAAAAGTTTTTAATAGCTGCTTGCGGACTAACTACTTTCCAGCTGCCTGGAAAGTTGCGAAGGTAATTGCAATCCGTAAACCAGGTAAAGATCCCTCAGATCCAACTGGATACCGACCAATTAGCCTCCTTCCGTGTTTAGGGAAACTCTTTGAAAGGATCCTGTATCGTCGCCTTAATCGTGTGACAGAAAATATCCTGATCAATGAACAGTTTGGCTTTCGGGCTGGACATTCAACCACCCAGCAGCTGGCTAGAGTGGCAGAAACTGTGTCACATAACCTAAATTTGAAAAAGTCAACCGGGATGTTCCTTTTGGATATTGAAAAAGCTTTTGACACAGTCTGGCACGAAGCCCTTCTCCACAAGATGCTGCTGTCAGGTGTTCCTTTGTCACTTATAAAACTCGTTAAATCCTATTTAGACCACCGGACATTTAGGGTTCACGTGAATGACTCTAGCTCGGGTGCTCGACTGGTCTGTGCTGGCGTCCCCCAGGGATCTGTCCTGGGTCCCCAGCTCTTTTTACTGTATCTGAACGACATACCAATGCAACCACACACCAGTCTTGCTTGTTATGCGGACGATACAGCATCCTTAACATCTTCCATAGATATTGACTTGATAATCGATCGCTTAAATTTGTCAATTGAGCTGTTAACAACCTACTTTCGTAAATGGAAGCTAAAAATAAATGCTGCTAAAACTGAAGCAATACTCTTTTCTAGGCAACGATCACTCCCTAAGAGAAGTCTCAATATTGATGGACATGAGATCAGATGGAGCCGTTCTGTTAAATATTTGGGCACTATATTAGACAACAAGCTCAACTGGAGTGATAACACTAATAAACTAAAAATTAAAGGCACTAAAGCATTAAACGCTTTAAGTTCCATTCTCTGCAAACGATCCTGCCTTAGTAGTGCAACTAAACTTAATATATATTGCACACTAATACGACCTTGTCTAACTTATGCTTGCCCGGTATGGAGCGGTACATGTCTCACTAATTTTAATAGTCTTCAAGTAGTTCAAAACAAGTCACTTAAATACGCGTTTAACACCCCTTTTCGAACAAATTTAAATAAACTACATATTAAAATCAAATTACCAACTTTAAGAGAATTCATTATTAAATTATCCAAAAAGTTTTATTTGTACAGTAACAAAGTTAGTAAAAATATTTATATTAATAACATAGGTAGGAGCCGTATGAAGAATCTTCCGTTTATCGACAAATACAACCGATACAAATTACCCCATCACTTGTTTCTCGAGTGCGATGAATAGACTTGCACAGCGGCCCGTGTGCGCCAATGATCTACGCGGGGCAATGCGCACGGTTATCACCCGTATTATTTAGGCATATAGACCAGTATGGCCGTGCGCATCGCATGCGCGGTGGCGTGGACCTACTGCGGTGACTGTTCCTATTGAATAAAAATTAAATAAAAACTTGTTTGCTTACAGCCGGGGCGATCTTTTGTCCGTTTTGCTTAGCCAAGAGATAATATTTTATTTTAATACCTACATACAATGAATTATCATTGTACTAATTATGTTCGTGGTATTATACCATTATTGTTTAGTTTTAACTTAAGTATGCATCAAATGTAATGCTGTACTAAAGCTTACATAAACAATATTCCTAATACACCCATTATATTTTCTGTATTTTTAATGATCTTTAAACATGTGTATAAATTCGTAAAAAGTGCAATAGCTTTGTGTAATGTAACCTAATTTATTTGTTAACCTCTAGGATTTAATTTACACTGGAGTTGTTACATGTAATGTTTATTTTATGCAATAAAGACTTTGAAAAAAAAAAAAAAAAATAATAATCACTGAAGAGATGACTAGTCGCGCTTCACGTTGCGCATAAGCTGCCAACATCGCACATGTTGCTCAATGTTGCCGAACTTTTTAAGCGTGACGTGTTGTGTTGCGTGTTAAATATGAAAGACTCCAGTCTGATTTTACTCCGACACAACTGATTTCACTCCATACCGACTTTACTCTTAATCTAAAATTACTTCACTTCAACTCCAAACCGACTTCAATCCGACTCCCTCCGATACCATGCTGACTCCCCTCAACTCCATTCCAACTCCAGCTCTAAAACAACCACTCCGATTCCAAACTGACTTCACTCCAAGCCTAAACCAACTTCACTCCGACTTCAAACCGACTTCACGCCAATGGTAAATTAACTTCACTCCGACTCCAAAACGAATCCATTTCTTTTTTTTTTTTTATATAGGACACGTCAATTAGACTTCGCCTTGCCTGATGGTAAGCTGAAGGCAAAGTCCCAGAAAAGAGGGTCACCATTACTTACACATACCGTGTGATAATGGTAATACATACAGGACTGTCAGTGTTGTTCCTTTGTTTTGTTAAAATTATTTTTGTTCTTCTTTCTATTAACCTAACCTAACCTAAATGTTCTTGGCATTGATGCGTTTCGTGTAGCTACAAATACATACCGTTATCGTTATAGATCCTGGACATTTTTTATTTTTATTTTTATTTCCTCGTTTTTTTCGTTTTAACAGATTTACCTGAAATTTGACATAAAAAGTGAAGAACATAGTTATATTGTCAAAAAGAAATACCAGGAAAGTTGCCCTTTTCCGTCCGTCAAATCTAAGAAGTACCGTTTGACAGTTCTGACAATTGAATGATAGGGATGGGATGAAAAAATCGATTACTATAATATCCGAACTTTAAGAGATCGATTACTATAATATCCGAATTTTAAGAAATCAATTGTTATAATTAAATAAAAGAAATGTTTAGGATATTTTTTTATTCGGTATCCGTGGGGATTTTGCACACGTAAAAAAAAAAAAAAAAAAAGGCGGCGTCCTACCAATACATTAGGTGTACGTAATTTAGTTTTTTCAACTTCATAAAATTTTCTGTATTATATTGGTGGCGCTTGGCAGCGTGCGGTAATGGACTGTATTGCGGGAAGTAGCTAACTGTTCTATTGACGCTTTACACACAAAACAAGACAGGTGGCCGGGCTGCCGCGGATTCGATCCAGGCAGTGAATGCAGCCCGAGAAATTAGGAGAGGATGCACTAACCTTCACGACACACGTGTTTTCATCGCAGCCGGTACACGGATCTTCTCTTCCTTGCTCAGGAGCTGCCGTCAGCATCACTAGATCGCTTGAGGAACACACGAGAGGCACAATCCGATCGGTAAAGGTCTATGAAGCGGTAAAAATGTAACAAATATTATACATTTCTGAGAGACGCGAGCGCGGTCCGTCCGTCTTTACGCTGGCTAGTTCAAAGCGAGACTGAGTGTCTATATTTCACAAATGGCGGACGGAAGCTACATCTATGGTTAGTGCGGAAGAGGAGACGGGTATAAAAGGAGTGTGTTTCCGTGTCAAAATACAGTTTCTACACCGGCGCAACCATTCCCCCCGGCTTGAAGGGTTACCTTCGAAACGACAAATGCGAAACAAATCTAAAGTCTAATCTAAATCTAGGTTTGGGAAATAACAACTAAAATATAAACCTAGATTGGAGCTCGTGCCTACCGCTGGCTAGGCAGAGGGCAGAGGCGAACAAACAACACAACGCAACAGTCTCGACCAAGACGAGACGCGATTAGCCAACAACAAAATAAGGGTCTCTTCACGTGGGACCGATACAACAAGCGAGTGCTTCTTCTCCTCGGGTGGTTCGGAAACCGTAGTGGGATTGAATTGACTAACTGGCCACTTATCTAACGCGGCATGAATCCAGGACGGTCCACTAAACCATAACGGGTGATCTAAAATTTGCGAAGGAAGCAATCCACGAGAGAGACACCCGGCTGGGTTGTCGGTGCCAGCAACGTGAAAGAGATTATGTGGCGCCAATTCAGATTGAATTTTTGCCACTCTATTAGCGACGAATGTGTCCCAACGATGGGGCGAAGAGTGGGCCCAACACAAAGCGACTGTTGAGTCCTAAAAGCTAAAATTCTACTAATATTAATGCGAAAATTTACAATTATGTCAAATAAATTACCTTAAAGATTCCGACCACAATACAAAATGTCATTAAGCGACACGGAAGTGCTAGTCTTAGCACTGCCATCCAAAACTACGCGGAGTTTTAGTAGTAAGCTTATCTTCTCTAATAACTCCGCGGTGCGGGATAATGTACGAAGGCTGGGTCCCGCCAGTGTCCGCAGGCGCAGGTGAGATGTAACCTTTATCTAAATATTCGTTAACAACCTCATCATAGGCCCGCTTCGACTTTGGGGACGCCTGCATCTTTCGTTCCAAACAAAGAAAGCGTTTTTCAGCGGATACACGGGAGCCACCGAGTGAAAACTTGCGGATGGTAGACTCCAGTGGCGGCTCGACGGTGCAACAGAACGAAGCAGTCGAGTGACTAAAACTATCTATAGAAGCGGGTGCGGAACCAATTATAACAAAACCAAGAACTGTTTCCAGTGCGTGCGGAGCGGGGTACGTCGGTCCCCCTTGAACCTTACGTGATAACTGGAGGTGCGGGAGAATCGAAGCGCCGATCAATATATCGACGACTCCAGGAACAGCGTAAGTCTCATCTGCTAAAGGCAAGTCTTTAAATTTCGTTAATAAAGACGTGTCAACCGGGACGGTAGGCAACTGTTCAGCTATTCTATCTATAACGAGCGAATCCATGTCAAACCAAATATTATTATTAAAACGAGATCTAAACCTTGTTTTAACGGTGCCACGAACAGCTGACTGTAAGCTTCCAAAACCCTTCACCACTGAGCGGGTTGAACGCTTATCAACATTGAAACCAAGACGCCGACAACAATCTTGAGTAATAAAATTACTTTGCGAAGCGCCATCTAACAGCGCTCGAACAATGCGCGGCTTACCTAATGCATCAACAATAACAACGCGAGCGGTCGCAAGACACACAGTAGTGAGTGCAGCACTAGCGGAGAACGAACACAAGGTGACGTCATCCGCGGCGGTCACCGGGCGGGCCGGAGCGCGCGCGAGCGCGGGCTGCGGCTGCGGCGCAGGCTGCCGTGTGTCACCGCTCGACGAGCCAACCGTGCTCACATTGGATGCGGCATTACTATTCTCAAAATGAAGCAAAGTGTGGTGTCTCGCTTGGCATTTGCGACAACTATTTCTACTATTACATAAAACAACGCGGTGTTTAGTACCGAGACAATTAAAACAAAAATTATTAGCGCGAACAAATTTATAACGATCACTAGGCGACAATTTTAGAAAACCAGGACACCTGTACAGTTGCGAATGATGAGTGCTACACAAAGAGCAAACAGGTGACTGTACACGTGCTGGTGCGGTACTAACATAAGTATGAGTTGACCTCGGTGACCTCGATGAGGCATCTATTTTGCGTTCAGAAGTAACAACCTTCTTCGCGCCTTCATGTTTCGATGAAGAGCGTTGCAATACCTTTATATGCTCGCGAACAAAACTTTCTAAGTCTTCGAACTTAGGAATTTTACTGCCGCGATGATCCGATTCAAACAAACGAATGGTTTCGGAATCTAATTTCTTTAAACCCATATACAAAAATACGAAGTCGCAGAGGTCATCGATCTTCAAGTTCTTTACGGCGCGAACAGCTGACGCGAAAGTATCTAGAAATTTCTCTAAGTTTTGATCGTTACATGCCGTAATAGATTTCAAATCAGACATCTGATCTAAATAGGCGTTAGCTACCGATCTTTTATCCTCATACTTAGCTTTCAAAGTATTTAAAATTAAATTATAATTCCCGGCACTAAACGTAATTCCAGCGCAAGCGGTTATAGCTTTACCAGTCAATTTTTCAACGAGATAATGCAATTTTTCGTGATCTGTCAACGAATCGTTCTTATCTATCGTATTCTCAAAACTATCTATAAATAGACACCAATTGCGAATGTTACCATCAAATTCGGGTATTTGAATTGGTGGCAACTTAGGTCGGTCGCGAGTGGGGTTGGGTAGGTCAGCCGGTTTCTCCAAACTCCTAGCGACGCGTTTGATACGACAATACAAATCGTCAAACGACGACAAGGCTTGATAACTCACTGAGTAATCGGGATCCAAATTCAACTCTAAAACATTGATGTCATGTACTAAGGTTTCGAAATCCGCGCGTAGACTATCTAAGTTTTCTATAGAACACAAGAACGAATCTCTGATGACCAAATCAGAGGTTTTAAGTGCATTATCATAGATCGATTGTACGCGAGAGTAAATCATTTCTTTTTTAGCGTATAAAAGTTTCAATTGAACCTTACCGGTCTTATCAACCTTTGGGGACATGTTTACAATTAAATCTCAAACTAAAGTGCGGTAAATAACAAATATGAAATGACTTAATCTTAGCGGTACAGAGCAGCGAGGCGGCGCGAGCGATAACCGTAGGTAGGTAGGTACTTATGACTGCCAGTGCAAGCTTGAACTAACGCGCATAGCAACAAGGTCGTACCTACGCGATGGTCGCTGTCTAGGTTCAACTATTATTTCAGAGATTAAGTATTGCGTAATATCTATTCAAATTAAAATACTTTCGTATGAATTGGGATGAGATGCGAGCGAGGTAGGTACAGCCACGTGTCCACCCACGCAGGTACTAGGCAAATACGACGCGAGCCGAGAACAACGTAATTGAAAAAAACAAAACAAAGCCAAATGCGTTAGGTATTACACTGTGCCTATGCACTAGGGTGTCTGAGTATACCTAAGATCTAAGCCTAAATGTCTGGATGCGGGGTTTTCTACTAAAATAACCAGGCACTTAGGTGCGATGCGAAAATTGCGAACTACGATTAAGTGTTGATATGATACCTAACCTATTTATGTATTAGGTAGGTACAATGCGAGCCAGCGGCGAACGGACAACAAATCTAATCCTAAGTGTCTGGATGCGGGGTTTTCTACTAAAATAACCAGGCACTTAGGTGCGGTGCGCTCATTCCCATTAGAATAATAACAAAATACGAACTACGGCTAAGAATCCGGCTCGATCCGGACCAAAAATGGTGGCGCTTGGCAGCGTGCGGTAATGGACTGTATTGCGGGAAGTAGCTAACTGTTCTATTGACGCTTTACACACAAAACAAGACAGGTGGCCGGGCTGCCGCGGATTCGATCCAGGCAGTGAATGCAGCCCGAGAAATTAGGAGAGGATGCACTAACCTTCACGACACACGTGTTTTCATCGCAGCCGGTACACGGATCTTCTCTTCCTTGCTCAGGAGCTGCCGTCAGCATCACTAGATCGCTTGAGGAACACACGAGAGGCACAATCCGATCGGTAAAGGTCTATGAAGCGGTAAAAATGTAACAAATATTATACATTTCTGAGAGACGCGAGCGCGGTCCGTCCGTCTTTACGCTGGCTAGTTCAAAGCGAGACTGAGTGTCTATATTTCACAAATGGCGGACGGAAGCTACATCTATGGTTAGTGCGGAAGAGGAGACGGGTATAAAAGGAGTGTGTTTCCGTGTCAAAATACAGTTTCTACACCGGCGCAACCATATATTTTTCAAATAAGCATTCTCAATCACATGGTATTGAGTAAACGGTAAAATAACTGATCTCTGCCAGTTCACTATTTTGGTTCTTCTTAAAGCATCCTCAAGTTTCTCTGTGTCTTCTTGAGGACATTGAATTATGATTTCATAAAGTTGATCCTGAAAAAAGATTAACATTTAAAACTTTTTTTTTATTTGAAGCTGATTTATCAATTAGGTTTATAATTATGAGTGCAAACAAAACAGGCGAAGAATATCCTTCTAGCAAAAAACTAGATGATGTTGATAGTCCTCGGTAAATAGACTTTTTAATAAATACAAAGCTATTTGAATGTAATGTTGCTGTCTGACAGCTGATTTGTGCCGCGGGAAAGTTAAAAGGCGCGAAATAATTCGAATCTGTCTAATCCGTAGGTATGTATAATAACAAAATGGATCATTGTATTCTCAAATTGTAATTTTAATTAAGTTAAAAATACAATATATGTATATATATATACAATATAAGTATATATATATACAATATAAGTACATTTGTCTTGTTGATGTTTAGTTAAACTGTAAAAGTGTGTTATGTTGTGATTTAAATTCAAATTGACTTTTAAGTATTATTACGAATCTTTTGCATGGGAGTATATTATAAAGTATATAAAGTTTTTAGACCTTTTTAGGCAATTTTTTAAATTTTTCCCACTGTAAGAACTATTCTCGTACTTCAAGGAATATTTAAAAAAAATGAACGGGATGCCGACGTATTTATGTGTTTACTAATAAATGAATCAGCAATATTTGTCGGTCGGCATTTGGTACTTTTTTCATCATGAATCTTGAATTCAAGAGACTTTTACTAGCAGCAGTCCTACCAATCATAATCTACTACCAATATCCAAAATTGCTGGTCCGATTTTGATGGGATTTTCGCAGGCAGATACCTAACGTTGAGTCCGTCTGGGGAAGTACCTCGGTCCTACAGAATGAATTCTGTGGGACCGAGGCTGCTGTAGCAGCCATTATAACCTCGTGTTGTATTTCCGGCGGTGAATAGCGTAGTCAGAGTTAACTGGAGAGTTTTTATGTTGTAAGTGGTAAACCGGCTGTTGGCCTGAAGCCCCCCTACACAAGTGCCACAACGTTAGTGGAATAGAAATAATCAATTTATGGGTTGACATATTATTACGTTTATGTCACTTGTAAACATATATCAATCCAGGTCAATCAACCCACCATCTCCCAGTGAACTTCTAGGTGAGTTCTGATAATCCCTCGCAGTGAACAACTGGAAAATTTCAGAATGTTATGATTTTTGAACGAAAGTCTCATGATACTAAATTTATTTAGGGATTTGAGATTTTACAGTTAATATTTTTACAGTAAGACAGTTCTAATACTATTTAAATCGATCTAGCACAAAGAATGTCATGGGTACATTGTTTATTTATTATGTTTCTAAATAAAAATAAATTCTTCTAAGACCCTAAAAAACCCAAATCTTCTAAAACTGTTTTAACGTCTCCTCCTAAGGTCCCGTCGTCTAGATACCACACGTTAAATTTAGAATTTAGCAGCCGTATCACAGCCCTCTTTTTCAGTGTACCCACTTAAAAGCTTAATTTAGCCTTTAATATTGTTCATGTATTTACTTATCAGATTACACGTATATCCAATTCAATTGAAGAATGTAGTTATTACAATATAAATCATTCACTCAAGGTTATTTCAATATTCATAAGTACTGATTCGCATTAAGGGTCAGTCAGACTTGTTCGCAGGAACACAACTCGTTTGTAAATGTGAGCCAGTGGGCTTGGAAGTTCCAATCTCGCATAGACATATTGTGAAATTTTGATTTAAGATGGTTAAGTTGCAATCTAAGACCCCGGCCGACCCAGGGCCATCTCTCACGATCTGGCCCTCTTCTCGGGTGTGGGGACTACAGAGTCCCCAACTCAACCCCGGAAACGGGGAGGCGCGCCACTGCCGCGGCCTGCTTCTGCCAGGGTGACAGGCGGCTCCACCTGTCACCCCCAGGCCGGCGAACATGGGGGGCGAAGGTCGTTCATCGACCTCCGACGCCCGAGTTAGAAGATATGGTTGGTAAATTAATCAGTAAAATACAAATATTACCATGAATTGCATGCCTGAAATAATATGTATTATTGAAAATAAATAATAATACAACTAATTTGCAGGATTCAATTTCATTACATTATCAAAAAATAATAGTATAAGATGTAAAGTTATTAAATATTATGACGTCACAATAAATTATTTCATACAAGTTTTCAAATGGTTCCATCTGTAAAGATGTGTAATTCTGCTGGGCATAAGGCCTTACTCCAAGTATTAGTTCAGTTAGCACAAAATCTAAAGAAAGACGCGCTAATCGCAAAAGAAACAAGTCGGCAAGCCATTCACCTGTACAAAACAAACGACGATGTGTTACATCCAGTGTCAAAATAAAAACTTATGACTATATGACAAAGTTAATATTTTGATTCAAGCATTGCCATGTCGGGGGACCTTGTACTTACTTTTCCGATATTATGACGGAGTACTTTACCAGTTAGGGTCCCCCGCCACGACAAAGATTAAATCAAAATATTACTAGGTAAGTAAGTATATCAAAGTTAAAGGCATCGGCTGTCAGGTACGGCACTCAGTGAACACGTCGCAAGCCGAAACTTTTACGAACTCGCACGAGTGCTAGAGCAGTAAGCGATAACGCTTCTTGTTCGCTCTTATCTTAATCATATATTGATATCACTTTCGCACATTTCTTATTAATTATAGGACAATGTGTGAGTGTGATGGAAAGTGACTAACGTACCGATGTGTGTAACACCAGTGGAGTCTCATGCGTCCTGTCGACAACAGAGAGTTTCTGTGTAATCAGAGCAAAAGACAAAACAGTACAAGCCTTTCGTCTTCCTAAGCACAGCACAAAAACTCTCCAGTAAGCAGACTCCTGACCAGATACCAATAATGTTACAATAGTGGCTTGCAGCTTGACAGCCTCGTCCATCACATTCTGATTCACACCCCGCTTGAAGAACCCAAAACTGTAGGAAGAAGGAAACATGTGTGTTGGTGAAAAATTCAAAGGATTTATGGTTCGTCTCTTGGAGAGATGTAGTATGTTCTAAGGTTGCTGTAACACACCTTTTCAAGAGACTTGAGCATCATTAACTAACGGAGTGGTCTACATTAGAGGACCTCCTCTTGGTGTCGGTCCCACTCACGCCAGTAGAACATACTGGGACAAGGGGTGGTGCCCTCAACCAAGGAGGAGAATTCGCCTGGGGCCTTTCAGAAGTAGTATAGTATCTAGTGGTAGGCACTTATATCTCATTTTTTTAATAGTTACTTTTGATTTGACATGTTCGGGAAGAAGGGTACTTAAGAATTCAAATATAACCTTGAGAAGATCAGGATCTTGCACTATGAGAACCGGTTCCGTTCCAAAGTATGCTCCGAAATAAGGCTTATCGGGAAACTGTTTACACAATTTTTGCACAGAATGTCCAGGATATTCTTGTAATAGTAGGTATTGCGCATAATTTCTAGGGCATGCATTTATTTTGATTTAGGTTATCTGTGAGATCTGCCGCCAAATTTGGTAATTATAGAAATAACTAACCACTAATCCTATCCGCCCCTGTCCTACATAGGACAACACAGGCAGGACTTAGATGTCACCCGCACGCGGTGAGGAATATCCGAGCAAGAACCAAGCTGTTAAGTTTGTCGTACCTACCATAAAAGTTCGGGCGCCAGATGTAATAATAAAAAAATGATTAAAAGTGGAAAATAGTTATCGACAGTTTAATACTTCATAACTATTAAGGTTGTTTAACTATTATTGTTATTTTAAGTTTGAATTATATTTTATCGTATTATGAATACAGTAATAAAGGAATTTAAGTAAAGATAACAAAATATGTCCTAGTACCTAACACCAAACGGAAAGGTCATAATATACTTAGATTAAATAATATTGAGAATAAAAAATGGTAGCACATGCAAACATTTCCTGAGACTTTGCCTTTAGCTTACCATCAGGCGAGGTGAAATTAAATTATATAAAAAGAAGTGTAAGAGGGAGATGCAGCAAGATATCCCTGCGCGTAGTGCGCATTACTTGGTTGAAGGTTAGACGATTGAGGTTGTGGCCTACACGGAGAAGCAGGAGAAAGCTTGTTTAGCGAATGAAGGGAAATGCTACTGGCCTAGAGCAAAGATGTTAGGTGAGTAAATGTCTGATGAAATATCCAGCAAATGTTAGATAACCAATAGCAGGTAGTTTAATGGTTAAAGTGTCGGCCTAACAATCGAAAGGTCCCGGATCCCTCCACGAACTATATCCATATATATATATGGATGAGTACCTTAATGATGTTAATGCGTGGTCAACATAAGTCTCTTGCTTGCTCGCACAAAATAAATTGTAAACCAAAACAAATTTAAAAAAGAAAAAAAAAATAATCTATCTCGGTTTATTTACCAAACTCAGATATATATAGGTTTTACAACAAAATACGATTGATAACCAACAATTGAATGTCAGTAAAGCATTGCGGATACAAATGGTGAAATTTTCTGATTCATTTAATTTGTTGCAAATCGGTTATTGCGCAATGGAACCGTTTCAAACGACGCGAGTCCCACTCAAATTGTTCGCTACATTACACCCGAAAAAGGAAAAAAGCGTTGAACATACGGTGAGGACACTTAAAGCCATCAAATTGCATATAATGCTTTAATCCATTTTTTTTTTGTCTAACTGCACAAAGTTTTTAAATAAGTAAATTAAAATTGGAAAAATCAATATTCAGGACGGGGCTCGAATCTAAGTCCAGTTCAATACACTGGCGAACTGAGCAACCACAACCTGACCTGAAAGCCAATTCTCGTAATAAAGATCTGTTCAAAATTCTAATCTCAATCTCTAGTGTCAAAAACGTTTACGATGTCAATGTTCGACCTTAAAAATTGAGCATAGTTCAGGTCTTGGGATGGTTATAGGGTATTTAACATCAAACTACAAAACTTAATATCCAAGCAATAAGACCCGATCTTATGGTAACAGCTTCAGCAGAACCAAGTATGGCGAGTGAGTCCGCGGGCTATATGTAGTAAGTAATATAGCTATCGTCTCCAGAATCCGCAAGAAGTTCATCCTTACCAAGATGGAACAATCATGGTATCGGCTGGAATTCGCCTTGGTGGAAGGACCGACCTCGTTTGGATACGGGGCAATTTGAATGCAAACCAATACATTCAGGAGGTTATACACCCCATGGTAATCCCTCATCGACAGCTATCGTCTGCATAGCAATGTATGCTGCCGGTGGACAGCATGTCGTTGATATGCAGAAGAAAGAGAGTGGGAGATAATACAGACCCCTGCGGTACGCCAGCATTTATTTGCAAGAACTCCGAAGCCCGTCCATCACAGAGGACGCGGATACGGCGAGCAGCCCGTCCCACTGACGCTGTGAGAATAGGTTCCTTGGAAGATCTTTGTGTGGACATGCAATTTTCCAAGCATTCACTGCATCAGTCTTACGCCAGTACTCCAGAATCAACTAGTGTAGGTGCAAGAATTTTCCGAGTCTTTAAATTAAGGATTTTCGTTTTACCTTCTGCATTTTATGAATCTTTCTTGCTCCGTCTACTTTGTCTTAACTTTTTATTTACTTCATTATTAAAAAAAAATTATTTGTGCTTATTATATATTCATCAGAAAATATGGATTTCTGTACTCATAAACTTTTTGAAGACATTCCATTTACATGCTTTCGGCAATCATGTCAAATGCAAAAAAAAACGATTGTTGGCCAAAGTCCCAAGGGTAAAATGAGCACCTTAGATTACTATCTAAGATCCTATAAGGCTATTTATACTGTAGATTGATGGCACTTGGTGGAATTTGTTGTTACACATATTGATAACTCACTTGTACTTTTCCACATTACTTTATTGCTTATTACACCTGACCGGTTTCGCCTTACGGCATCCTCAAAGGTTTATAATGACATTTAAGAGCATTCCTATTAGAACATGGAATCAACACTTTTGTATTTTTTTTATATAGGACACGTCAATTGGACTTCGCCTTGCCTGATGGTAAGCTGAAGGCAAAGTCCCAGAAAAGAGGGTCACCATTACTTACACATACCGTGTGACAATGGTGACACTCAGCTTGACGGCCTCATCATATAACACGTGCAGGTCTTAGATGTCATCCGCACATGCGGGGAATAATTCACGCAGGAGCGAAATTGTGTCTTATAGAGAAGACACCGCTGCTCCGGCGTGAAAAAACGTCTCACTTTGTT
The DNA here is from genome assembly GCA_963662185.1 of Eilema griseolum. Taxonomy (NCBI): domain Eukaryota; kingdom Metazoa; phylum Arthropoda; class Insecta; order Lepidoptera; family Erebidae; genus Eilema; species Eilema griseolum. The sequence goes on from OY759251.1 coordinate 13,133,367, forward strand.
CAGGAGTCCGAGTTTCCGCGAGGCTGTTTTGTAATACGCTAAAATTTACAGAGAAAAAAATTAAAAATAAATTGTGTACTGCAATATGGGTATCTAATTAAGTGGCTTATCACGAGGATTTCAAAATGATATATCATGGCCCCATTTTAATAAAAAACCCGACCGGTGCTGAAAAGATGCCACGATCCTAAAATACATCTCTCGCTTCTTCTACTTTCATAATTGTTTTCATACATGCTCGCCGGCTTCGGGTACTCCTGATTTATCCTTTCTTTAAAATGCTTTCGATAAGCCGCTACAATCATGAAATTTTCGCAGTTGCAAGCAAGCTTGTCCCCCATGAGCGCCGGCCTGGGGGTGACAGGTGGAGCCGCCTGTCACCCTGGCAGAAGCAGGCCGCGGTCGTGAGAGATGGCCCTGGGTCGGCCGGGGTGCGAGGGATATGCCTGTCAACCTCACCTTCGGCAACCAAAGCGACCCACAGGCGGCGTGCGTTTTCATATTCTTCTGTTCCTATATTATCACAAAACCTGACATTCAAGTTCACTAGTTTCGAGTGCTTCTGACCTATACTATTTAATATAACATAAACTCACGCCTATATCCCCGAAGGAGTAGGTAGAGGTGCTAGCACCCAAATTTCGCCAGTTTATGTTTAGGTCCCAATGTGTCAAAGAAAGAAAGAAAGAAAAGACCGATGTAGCTGTCAGTAATTGTAAGAAACAAGGGTGTAGGCAGGCAGGTAGCCACTCTTTACCTGCGTCAGTTAATCATTTTGATGGTTTCATGTAACTGCGAAGTGTCAATCTTGAGTTGCGGCGGGAATCCAAGCGAGGAAGACCATATAATTCTCTATGACAAATAGTATTATGTCGCCTATCAAGTGGCTCCACCTATCGATAGTCCAAGCTTACTAGTGTAATTGAGTGTGAAGTGCGGTTTCCTGTCAAAAACCCCTACAATTGTGCGGAAGTACGCAATCTTTCCCTCCTTGTGCAAGATACAGACTTACTGTACAAACAATTATGTTATGTTTCATTATTTTATCATTTTTATATATATTATATAAGTATTATGTTATATTTCACTACATTTCTATCTCCGATTGGTAATTTAAAAAAATATCACACCTAAATATTACGTTCATAGCACTGTAGATAATAATATTATTAATTCCACATTTATAGTTACGTTATTTCATGAAGTAGAACGGAAGATACATTTTAAAAACTCAATAGGTACTGAAATGATGGATACGGAACGGAACAAAAACAACAAGTTGACAACATAACACTTGGTGAGTCAAGCTTGTTTACTAAGCAATAATTTTGAAACCGGTCCAGACTTTCCTGCAACACGAGAGCATCTGCGAGAGTGTTTATCTGCTTCATAATTTTCATGTCGTCGGCGTACAGTAGTATTATGGACCATTGAAAACAACACGCTATATCATTGATAAGAGTGGTCCTAGAACACCGGTGCCAAATGTACTAGCATGTGATGTTTCGGTGCCAAATGTACCTAAGTAGGTATATTTGGCATCGAGACAGCATCAGCAGAATCGAATGTAATAATCAATGTCATTGACATTATTAAGGTTATGTCAGTTGTGAAGCTATGTCACAAAACAAATTTCTTAGGTTTCTGTATTTACGTATGTATGGGGTGTACCCTTTCTATCCCTTAAGGTATCCTACTTTGTTCGTGATGGGAATGGTGGGATACAATGAGCTTGACGTCAGGAGAAATTTAACCTTGACAACGTATATATTCGCTCAATAGTAGTACCTACCTAAGCTCGCCGGAGCAATACTTACTGTATTCGACGTAGTGTTACTGACTTTCAGGCATTGTAACCCCGTAAACATTATCAGTGTAAATCAATCTTTGAAATATATTATATACTCACATCTCGTGAAACTATTCATTCCCCTGAGACTTTCTGCTAACAATAAAGATAGCGATGATTTTGAAAAAAAAAAACAGTCTTATTGTAGGTACTAATTGTTTCACTTGAAGTGAACAATGCAATAACGTCACAATTATATGCAGTCCATATTCATGATTCACTTCTAGGAGTTTAAATAGTTAATAACTACTATACAGAAAACATTCAAAGTATTCTGTATTCCGTATTCTGTGTGGTTCTTTGCTACATCATCGTGTTTGAAGCTCCCACGCTTGCTGAAGTCCGTTTCTAGTCTAGATTCTGCTAAATTCTTTACATTCGCAGTGTGTATAACATAGATCATCACTAGTCATCAGTAATAACCATACTGTTCGGAGACTCTTTCTTTTGCCGCATCACTAAGACCTGGAATTCTTTACCAGTTCCCGTGTTTTATCTTCCTTCAGTCCCGGATCCTTTAAGCATCTAATGAGGCCGTCAAACTAAGTGCCACCATTTTAATATGCTACGTGTCTACAATGGTCACCCTCTTTTCGCCCTCCGAGCGGAGATTAAGCGGGCGAAAGCCGTGGCTTATAAGGAGCTCATGGAGACGCTGGAGCGGGACCCATGGGGGCGGCCTTACCTTATGGTAAGAGGAAAGCTGCGCCCCCGGGCCCCGCCGTTGAGCCGGGTTCTCCAGCCAGCTCTGCTCGGTGGAGTGGTCGAGTCCCTGTTCCCAATTCAGGTTCAAAAAAAATTTCCTTGCGCACTTTTAATTACTGAACTATGAACCACAACACCCATAAAATGATAACGCACACACGCACACGCACAAAAAAACCGACTTCAAAAACTAAAAACTATAAAATAATATACTTAAAAAAGATAACAGAAAAATTAGTAGAGGACTCTCCTTACTTTAAATACTGTACTATTTCACTCATACGGCATTATAATATTCGTCGTTGTAATTTTAGTCCAATTTTTCTCTATACACACAGGCAGTATATACACAAAAGTTTGATAATCCCTTGCGGGATGATATTTAATTGATCACTTATCTAAAAACTTGAGTTCTTTGCACACTCTCGGGCTTCCTACTGATCAGTGGGATGTTTTGTTGATATTCATAGTTACAGCAAAGTTGGACTCCACCACTGGTATAAAATGGGAGGAATATAGAAATGGTCTATCGCATTTACCAACGTTAGATCAATTTTAATCATTCTTACGTAACCGAGCAGACATTTTGGAAATAACGCAGTATAATAGATCCGATAAACAGGAACATAATAATATTATGCACTCTCAAAATGAAAGACAGGTGAAATCTTTTTTGGCTGCTTCGGACTCGAACCGACTAAAACGTGCGACGCTAGTGCATCGTTTTTGGTTGCCGAAGGTGAGGTCAACAGGCATATCCCTCGCAACCCCACCCAGGGTCATATCTTTTAATCTGGCCTACTCCTCGGGTGTGGGGACCACAGAGTCCCCAACTCGTCCCGAGAAATAGGGAGGCGCGCGAGGCGTGGCCTGCTTCTGTCAGGGTGATAGGCGACTCCTCCCATCACCCCGAGGCCTGCGCTCACGTACAGTTTATTTGTATTTTGTGTCACTTGTCGCAGTAAATTATTATCTATTAAATTAAAATAAATCATTTCTGGCACCATAGAGTTTAAACAACAAAGTACGAGTACGTACATAATACTAAAGTTGCAGTTACAGGAAAATTGTGTTAAAGACAACAATTATTTATTGAGGAATATCTAAATGGAATTTAAGTAGAGCTACCATCCCTGCATGTATCTGTATTCAGTGGTACGAAGAGGAATGACAATTCCTTATCGTGCCACTGGTGGAACAAGTTGGTGGCACGACGAGGATAAAGGGCGCTCACGGGGGCGAACGGAGGTCATTCATCGACAGATGTTCGTAGGACAACCAGAACCGAGACGGTTTAAAAAAAAGAAGAAAATACGTGGTTCCAAGTTACGGAGGAGTCTACGTTGAGAATGTCACCCATCCTGAACTGACCAGGCTAGAATCGCTTATCCTTACCAATGAGCTAGCCTCACTGAGATATTCGTTGTATCACTCCGCTAGTCCTACTGTAGGTACAGCAGCAGAAGCCTAGGGAGACTTCACAAGACTTCGATATCGGGTATGAGGAGTACGACGAAACAAATCCAGTTTTTACTCATAGTTACTGACATATATCTTGACCCCAAATACCTATACGTCATAATATTTAGCTACACTACGTCGTACGCATGGTTGTCTTTAGGATAGCACAGAGTGCTATACGGCAGTGGAAAACATCGATGAATGTTATAGGTCTATTATCGATAGGTATACTACCTAACTATTCCTTTTCTGCAAAATACTGTTAACTAATTAACTCATTACATACGATTATTTTTATGGGAAACAGTATAGTTACGGTATTTTTATTCAAATCACTAAGATCACCGTCTCTGGCGGGGAAGGGGAAGGGGTAACCGGGAGATTTTTCGCACGATTCCTAAAAAAGGGTGACTTGCAAACTACGCCGTCAATTGTACATATTGACTGACTGACTTTTTCCTTTTCGATCCTTAAGTAGTAGCCACTTCCCATCAGGTGGGCCGTGAGCTTGTCTGCCACCTAAGTAGTATAAAAAACAACCAATTTATAAGCAGGGGGATTTATAAATTTAGTTACTATATTTAAAAAAAATGTAAATGGTTTACATTATTTTTAAATATAGCTTGTTTTTTACCACGTCATTTAGTCAAAATTATTGAGTGTTTACAGACGTAACACGTGGCTAACTTTAAAATGGTGAATTTACCAGAAAACGACACAATCGAGCCGGTAGCGGAAATAGGAGCAAATGATGAGATTACTAATGCACCACACTTGCATCGTCCCCCAATTCGGCTTAGAGAATTGGAGGATTACGTCACCTGGAGCCGATTTTGTTAATAAGTTTGAACATGTTTTAATTTAATTTTTAACTAATAAAAAATTAAATAAATACATGTTCTACACAAAAACCTATTTACACTCGTATAAAACTGTAATCATATAGTTCAGCAGTATCATATCAGTTCCCGTTCGTTCGCGAATGCGTGCGGACGAACTTCTCGGGCGGTACCCTTTTCGGTGCAAAAAATGGCGTCAAATATAATTAAATGTGCGAATTGTAATATAGTGATAAGCGAACTACTGTCGTTTATTCAAAATAAAGCAGATGTGATGGATGAGGTCTCCCTTATCCGATTATGCAGTGATAGTTTTTCGGAGACATACATGCAAGCAATGGAAGATAAAAAAACATTGAAATATACATAAGATACTCATTGATTATAAAAAGCAACCGGTAATAAATAGTATGTATATCCCTCAGATGGAATATATTGAAAGGACTTATGCCATTTGCATATATAATTCATTAGTCATATATATTTCATTTTTACTATCTACCAACCTGCTCATTGTAAATTTTATTGAGGTTTATAGCTTAAGTATTCGTTTTCTCAAGGAAAAGAGGATTGAAACTTAACCTCAAACTTACAATCTTAAACTAACTTGTCCTATAGCCAGCACGTCCCCTTTTCACTGATGATTTTCAAGAAAAAGACGGCGCTTGGGTATTTTTGGCTAAATGATGTGTCATTTCATATTGCATTTTCTTCTATCTTTGAGAAAAACAACCTATTCTTGAAGATTTTTCGTTTATGGGTTGAAATATATTAAAAAATAAGATAACCTGTTAAGCAGCCTACTTTTATCGCTGACTGTACTACCTGAAAAAGCGACAGTAACATTATTTACACTAATCTGATTAGATACTGTATTTGCAGCAGAGCTAAATAATTAAAAATATCTAATATATTACCCCCGGGCAGCTACATATTAGGTATATCCTATGACGAAGTACAAAAAGTAGTAACAATTATATAAATAAACTAACAACAATAATAATACATCGTTTATTTGGCATAAAACATTTGCAAGTAAGTACAGTTTCTGTGACGTTGACTGTGGTGAATGCGACTGCTACGCAACGGGAGCATACCTTTTTCACAAAAATATGGCTCAGTCTTCTCCAGTCGGACTGCTCAATTGGGCGGATATATCGCCGTGTCCTACCTCCTATAAGACATTCCACCTTTTATAATTAAAATCAATTTCATTCAGGATGCTATTTAGTTTCTTTTTTCTTTCTTTCTATCCGTCTATCCGTAAGTCAACAACAACGAATTTTCAGTGATTGGTATATTATTAAAGAAAACCTTCAAATAATCCAACCATTCATTAAATTCTTTCTTACAAGTGGCTTCATTCGGAGCACTGCTAAATTTTTTCAACATCGAGTCACCAGAGGTTTTATCAAAAACTGCTTAGTTTGTTCACTAAATTTTTGCTCGATTTTTTAAATTTAATGACTAACAAAAGTCATCAACGCTTCCGGGGCCAATGGAACCTTACATTGTTTTAGACCAGCGAGGCCAACGTTCCACAGATGATAGCTCTAATTATATATAATTACTGGTCAAGTCCAAGATACTTGAACCAAGCATAATTGATGCTAAGAGTGTTACCGTATTAAGTCACGTTACTACATTTAGAAAGTCGTCTTTTACGTACTTGGAAGATTGTTTAATTATTTAAAAAGTCAATTCTCGCAAAAGGGTATTTATATTTGTCTTTGTGTTATTTACTTACTATTGAGTTAAATGAATGAACTTCTCAGGTTTATTTTGGAGAGTTCATTGAAGATAATTCTCCTCCTATACAGGTTTGATATGACCGACCGCAGGGGTCAACAGTTTGAGTTTTACCGCTTCATGTTACCATAATTTATCACTTGATTTGGAATAACATCGCTGTTTTTCATACAAGATGTAGCCCAAAGTAGCCGAATTCTAGATGCAGTACTGAAAAGCCTAAAGTAGCCCAAATGTCAAAATATCAATATGAATAAAATAAAATGTAACTTTTAAATAACATTTATAAAATACTAGTGTTTCTCCGCAGCTCCGCCCGACGCTTTTTCACGCCCCGCTTAAAGGACTCGGGACTGTAGGAAGAAGGAAACACGTGAACTGGTAATGAATTTTGAAAATAACCTTATGAAATACTGGTTGGAAAAGCGTGTATATTGTTAAACAGTTATTTTCTAGAAAATTCTTTCTTTTTCATAAAAGAAGTAAGTAGGAATCGATTATAAGTACAATACATGTGGGTTAATAACCATAGAGGTTGTTGACCTGACTGATTTATATGTATAGGTACTAAACTGGCTGCTACACGCGACTTCGTCTGCGTTGTCGCCTCTAAAGATAGCCTTCCCTTTCACAATTTAAGCTCTGTGTACCTTTGGTGACAAACTTACATCACGGCCCGCACATGTCTGTTTGTTTAAAAACTTCGGCACGCGAGCGCGCTGAAGCCCGCCGCCCGCCCCGCCGAACCTCGTGAACCCCGAATAGACCCTCAGACACCGTACCTAGTGCCCGTTTAAGGATATTTAAGAGACGCAAGATTGTTGTCACGAAAACATGATAAAAACTTTACAAATTAAGTACGATATTCAATGGACACATTAAGATCGGTGAACTGAACTCAAAGTATACGTGGTAAAGTATACGCTGAACACTAGTGCCCTCCAAATTTCAGTCGGGCGACGGCCGAACTATATTATACGCTAAAAGGCGTTGTAGTGATGGCACATCCCTTTTCTTTTTTTCTGATAAGAAATTCTGAGTAATGGTGTAAAGGTTGGTTTATGATAAAAAGCCTTCAGTAGTACTAATCATTACAAGTTTATCATCAATAGCACTCTCGTGTACATTCCTTCCTTACCTTCCTCCTGTGTGCAGGTTACAGTAAGAATTTACTTACCGCTTCATGGGGACTGCTTAGATGTCAACACTCCCCTAAAAACGGTCAAGTGCAAGTCAGCCGTACCATTTTTCTGTTTTTTTTGTATTTGTTGTTATAGCAGCAATACAAATACATCAATTCATCATACCGCCCACCTTGGCTAGTTTCAAGCCGTTGCTGCGAAAATAAGTTACAATCATACCTCTTTCAGAGAGACGAGCGTTAAAAAAAAGATTGTCAAACATCCTGGTTCAAAACGACCTGATTACTCAATTAAATTTTCGATTCAATTTATTTTATTGCTACATTGTTTCTCGGTACCTGCCGACATCGCGCGAGCCACTTACAACGGTACGGGCAATAAGTTAAAAGTGAAAGTCGCGTGCAGTGCGTGTGGGGTGCCGGCATCGTGTTATCGCAATTCGTTCGTCATAGACTAAGTATCACAGAATAGCCACTTGTGTAATTATAGAACTCATTGCCGCGGTGAAGCAAACAGAAAAACTATCATACAATATGAAGTGTGCTGGATGTACGGAAATATTGCAAATTAATTGAGGATGTGAAGTAATGTGGTGTAAGTTATTTGACCACTATAAGTCTAGCATATAATAATAATATATTATCAAGGAGCAAAGTTCCTTACATGCGTTAATTGACTGATAATTAAGGTTTGCCAGAGTTGTACAAAAGACAGATTGCAGATGCTTTTGTTTACGTCACAATGACTGTGTAACAATTTATTGTATAAGATGGGGTCGATGGCAGTCGATGCATTTCTACCCGATTGGTGCCAACGGTCTCAAGCTGGGTCAAGTAAACTGAGACATCGTGACAGCCGGAGCGGGAGACTCGGAAGTTGGCTCTTTCTCCATCCGACGCAAATACTGTCCGTTCTTGGTGATCATCTGCGTCAGAAGGTACGAGAGGCTACCGTGTCGCCTCTCCAGCCACTCCTCCATGATGGGTCTTATCGCCGGTACTGGAACCTGCAGTTGGCGATCATGCTGGTGATATCTGCACTGTAGAGAATGAAGAGTAGCGGGCCCAAGATAGAGCCCTGCGGAACGCCCCTGGTGACCTGACGATGCGGGGAATCTACCATGTATCCTGTTTTATTGTCCTTTACTTGGACAAATTGATATCTTCGGCTCAGGTAGCTATCGAACCAAGCAACCACTTCTGTAGAACTGGCGCTGTGGGATGAACCAAACGTAGTGTTAAGGCGCCTAAAAAACGCTCATGGGACACCATGAAAGGCGTTGGTCGCTCATGACAGTAGGACGGTGGCCATGGAAGCAACGACCATACAACCATATGTATGGTCGTTGATACTTCATGACTGTCTTACCATGTCAAAAGTCAGCGCGAGTTGGGTGCCATGAACGCTCACACTGCTGTAAAAAGAACATAGTAATTAAATTAATTTGAAATTATTAAAATATTTATATAGGTATAACCGCGAGAATATTTATTTATTATTATTATTATTATTATTATAAAAAAAAATCAAGTGGTGTTAGATCGGGGCTACGAGGTGGCCACTGTGTTGGACCATGTGTACCTATCCACTGTGTACCGAATAGGCGGCTCAAATTGGAACGTGAAAGGTGGCTGTTATGTGGCGGAGCAGGATGTTCTCTTTTGTGTGGTAGGTAAGTACTTAAATAATAAACATGTTCTTCCACACCTTATGAGGAGGTAGGACACGGCGGTATTTCCGCCCAATTGAGCAGTCAGACTGGGGAAGTACCTCCGCCCTACAGAATACCGCGGTTATAATAACTTCATTCAAGGAAATGTAGGCTTGAGTATATCTGGAGAAAACACAGCCATATTAAATAGCTTTATTTTATATAAGTGGTGGTATAAACCCTTCCTATAACCTTCAAAGAATGGCGGACAATCTTCAATACTGAATGCAAATTACTGTCCAGGGACCAGTGCACAGGGAGTTATGTGTATATATTAATGTCTATACGGATCAATGCATAGACCTTGATATACGAAAATACATTTATGCGTGTATTGTGATCTGTACCGTCTTTCACTAACTTTTTGTAACTGTCATACAGTAACATCGCAAAAATGCTCGGCGAGTTTACTACTATTTTTATGAGACGAATTTTCTCTAAGGCGAATTTACCGTGTCAGTTGCATGACAATGGTTTTATTATGACAAAAGATTAGAAGAAGGGTTCGATCCCAGAATTACCATGGAACACACCAATGACTTTGCGATGCTTTTCGAAGTTATGTATGTATTTATCGTAGGTTTATAAGTGCCCGGTTAATGGCAATAGGCTCGCTATGTATTATTATACGGAATTGATTTCAACATGCAGTTGGATGGAGGCGGGAATGTGCATGCAGTGTTTTGAACGTATACGGAGATATTCAGTGTGCAAGAAAGATTTAAGAGTGAACGGACGAACTAATTCAGTTATACGGAACCAATCTCAATTCCAGAGTACTGATGAACGTGGATCTTTGAGGTTAACACGACACAGTGATAGATGGAACGCCTATCTATCTGTGTCGGTTTAACCTACCTCAATTAAGTCAACAGATTATACGGCCGTTGCTTTGTACATTTGTACACCGAGAATTAACATTTTAGTGCAAACATTTGTATGTATGAATATGGACTCAGCCTCAGATACATTGCTCGATTCAATGATAGTGCCCAAAGTACGACAACAGGCTCATCCCTATTACGTGGGACCGAATACAACAAAAACGACCCACAGGCGTCGGGCGTTTTGGTCGGTTCGACTCCGACATAACCTCTTCCGAGCCTATTGCCGTCTTTCGGGCAATATTGAGGGTGAGTCTGGGCTGTATACATCTGTCTGATGCTAAACAGTCCTATCCCTTAGTCGCCTTGTACGACACCGCATGGGAAGAGATAGTGTGATCCAAATTCTACTCTCCCGGGAACATTATTTTGCAACCGACTTCTATTCGTATTAGAAATTATAATTTTGATAATAATAAATTTACATAATGGCCGCGCTCATTGAGTTTCGTATAATTTAGCGAAGAAAGTCTCTAAATGTTTTAAATATGAAGCTACCTTGACATTTTTTTAGTCTATTAATATAGTTTTTTGTAGTATGTATGTACATATACTACGTAAAAAAATCCCTGCATCTCTACAAACAACAGGCTATTGGAAAACCAACGTCGACATTGTTATTCGTACATATCGGCCCGTGAATGCCCGCCATTAGAAATTCAATTCGATGCTCCCTATGGTTTGCTAGCCCACATCTCACTGTCTGATAAGCACGTTACCTTGAGGGATGCCAAAGTTTATTGTATATAGCTTATGCACTTTAGAGTTACCTAATTTAACACACTGCTTCCGCTTCGATAGATAACTCTCAAACTATTTCAATGCTAACCACGTTACCAAATTTCTTTTCCAATTTTGTTAACAGAATTGGAACTAGGACAATAGATTAGTTAGTAGCTAAAATTATTATCTAGTTAGTAAGTAAATCATTTATTGCTCGAAACACGCTATGTTACAATAGTGTTACAAAAACAAGTAATGTCCGACATGTTTTGCAGATTTTCTACTTGGAAATTTATCGTTCAAAAATAGCTAAATCAATATTGTAATGTCCTATAATTTCGAACCAGTATACATTCGATACGGTCAGCAGCGGTCCGCCGTTACGTCTGCGGCATCACTTACCCACAAATTGTCTGTGCTCGGCTCTGATTGGATTGAATTACGGCCACCCCATCTCTTCCCATGCGGTGTCATACAAGGCGACTAAGGGATAGAGCTGTTTAACATTAAACAGATATAGGTATACAGCCCAGACTCAGCCTCAGATGCATGTCTCGAGTCAACAATAGTGCCCGGAAAACGGCAATAGGCTCACCCCCTATTACACTCCTGACCTGCCCCTTTTCTGAAACTTCCCCGATTTGGTCCAGGTATGTACGCCCAGGTCATCCCCTTCCGACGATATCATCCACACTCGCTCAATAGCTATCTTAGATTCTAAACATTTTGATTTCGTGAAGGCTATATGAAATGCAATAAATAGTCCTATCTCCATTTTACTAGTAATAACAAATAAATTATTTTTTTTGACTTATATTTCATTTATATTGTCCCATATTCATTTTTAAAATAAATTTCATAAGGTCGAGTTTCATTTTAAATGAATATTTATTATGAAGTACATACATTTTCTTGCAAAATAGGTTATAATAATATTCTCGTATAACGATGATAATACTGAATCATTTCTTTCTACATTCCTTTCCTGGAATTTTTCGCTATTGCCACGGACACGAACGTAAGTTACGATCCGTCGATCCACACAGTTTAGTTAAGTTTTAAAATACATTTCATCCCTCTAAGACGACAATTCGGCAGTCTTAATACCCACGCTCGTTAGGGTTGCATAATGATCAGATGGCATTCAACGCCGTAGATGGAAAGTATCAAAGCCGCAGTACAGTCAGACTGGATTCCTGCCTCGAACTGAGTTGGGAAAAGGCTCAGAGTAGCTATGATGGATGATCCTAGGAGGTTGGACGTTAGACTAACGATTCCTTCTGCTGTTTGACCTTTATGTTGACAACAATGGGGTTTAATAACAACAACGGACTGCTCGTTACCATCCGACGATCTCATGTCGCGAGAAATTGCCTCCCTTATTATTGTACAATGCGGCCAAATGGGCAATAATAGCAAAATTTTGCGAACATACTCTTTTATCCGATATACGTAATCTGGTATCTTCTGCTACTCTTTGGAGTAGTTTGATTGAAAAATCGTACGCTGGACGTTTAAGAAGTGCTAACGCTGATTTTTCGTTGCACTTATAGTCATTATATGCAAACGCACAGCTCGTAAGAGTCACTAACACTAATATTTGTATTTTCATTTGAGCGGAGCGGGTAGCATAGCGGTAAATAAACCAGCCTTTGGAGTTAGTGTTTCGTAACAAGTTCCATTCGTTTTCTTCATAGTTACGGGAGGAAAAGTAACTATATTAAGGGTCTCTAAAGCCGCGGGGACAACCTGTGCCAGAACTTCGTCTGTTAATCAGCAGTTGTAGCAATGGCTATCTACTGTTGTATGTTGCTGTGCTCGACGCTGTATGCTGCACAGTTGTTGACGAACATATAGTGCGAAAGTTTGTGCCATTCTTGATGTGTTGCGGGGCGTCGGGAGGATGTGTTGGCCAACGCGTTCGCTACTGTGTTCGCCAACGTGTAGAGCGTACATAAAGATATTGCTGGACATAGGCCTCTCCCAATATTGGGAGGTCTTGGGCTAATGTTGCCCACGCTGGCCAGACAGATTGGTACAGGGATTTATTTGAAGTTTACCATCTCTCGCAGTGATATCGTCTGCGTATTTTTCCGTTAGTCGCCTCTTACGACACTCTTGGGCTATCACACCTTCCGTGGACCCGGAGATACGGTCTGGACACGTCTGTAAAAAGGTAATATTTATAAAAATAAAAAAGCTTCTGGCACTCCAAAAGAAAGATAAGAAAAAAAAAGAAAGAAGAAAAGAGTCCTTATTTACAAAAAATGTCCTCAACGCGTCTAAAAAGGTTTTCAATTCAAACAGCGGTGGAAGGCAAGACTGGCAGAAGTTTCCCTCGGCAGCTTTGGCGAGCGACCAAAATGCACGACTGCCAGATGGGTAGCGCGCAAGCCGCTCGCCAATTCTGCCGATGAACTCAAACTTAGCCCTGGCCGTAGCTTTTTACTAGACCTCGAGGCGGCATTCAACTTTCCCGCGTATAAGGCGGATCTTTTAGCTTATTCGTTTTAAATACATAGATGAAATCCTATATTAATAGATCTAACCAGTGCCCGCGACTTCACTCGTTTGAAATTTTGTTCCTGTTATGTTTGCATGATTGTTTTATTTAACGCCTTTATATCTGTATCTTCTTTCTTTCTTTTTATGCATGGGAACATATTCCCAAGATAAAAAGTGTGTCATGTGAAATTCTAGTCTATCTCTGTACTATATTTTAGTCAGATCTGTTCAGCCGTTAAAGCCGTTAAACAACAAACATCCAAACTTTCACATTTATATTATTAAATGGAATTTCTAGGCCATGACAGTACGGTTTTGAGTTGCCAGCACATTTTTTTAATGATGTACTAGTGAGAATTATAGTTCCTGACATATTTATTGATCCCAATCTCGTCATAACCACTATAATATGCACAGTACGGTTTTTTTGGAGAATAGCATGAGCTCAAACGCACAAATCAAACATTGCATGATTGCAAATTTTTAGTAACAAAGTACGTAATACCACTTGATTATGAAGAAACTGAGACTTTATTATCACATGATAGTTGAAACACACATACACATAAACAGACACATACACATACACACACACATACACACACCCCCCCCACAAATTATGTCTTATGACTAGGTACATCATGTTCTGCCTAAATTAGGCATGCAAATTTTCCTTATTATCTAAACACTTTGGCATACAAAATGATACGAAGTCAAAAGGAAGCTTATACATTTTATACCACCTAATCACATTTTTATCTATACGGTTCACGTCGGTAGTGTAATGGCCAGGACTCGAACCCGGGACATCTCGATCATAAAGCCGAAACCTTAACCACTAAGCTACTCTCGTGTTCTACGAATGGTATGACGTAGTTCTTAATTACAACTTAGTCAGAAGTATGAATTTTATCGATTAGTTGAGTGTGAGTCACGTAATAGCAGTTGTCAAGGAATTATATGGATTATGTTTAATTAATTATTAATAATCTTTTTTACAATGGAATTCGAGCAGAAGAAATAAATACATTGTATCTCATTAACTTTAAAATATCGCCAAGAGAGCTAGTCTTTAGAATCTGCTTTTTTTAAATTACCTTAGTATGCTTTTAATTTCATTCTATGACTACAAGTCTACACCTCCAAAATAAAATATAATCTGTTGCAGCCCCACACAACCTGATGAGAAAGGATCAGTTAACATATTTTCTATTATCTGTGTAAAAACGTCGATTGTTTCGTTGAACTACGACATGTATGCTGCGGTCAACTAGTCGCGTGATAAATCCGAGTACGCTCTATGTGTGAACTAGCGCTGACATTATTGTATAGAACAAGACGTCCGCTCCCTCGAGCGTTCTGTTAAAATATGACTGATATTTTTTCCAGTTTTAGTGCTATTGTAAGTTTTCTACTTAATATATTCTTAACTTATCCGTCCATATTTAGATGACAAAATACATTTTATACATTTATATTTTGTAAGTATAATTAATACAATATTATTTGATGTTGTATTCACAAACAAATTAAGTATCACATACATTTATTTAAATAACAATAATCGCATGCAAATAAAGCGTGTCTACAGTGTAAAAATTCACTTTACATAGCATGCATTACGATAAAGTCACTTTGCACGGCATGCGTGTTTCCTTGCATACTTACAAAGTGCAACTGAGTCTTTATGTTTGAATATTAAGGAGTATTATGAGACCGTGCCCTATTATGCAGAACCATTAACATGTTCGGCGTATAATATTGTGCAATATATCTATTGCATTGGAATTTAGAGGAAGAATATAACAGTGTTAACGCATTGACCACTACCCTCGCGGTGTGTGACCGTGCATTATCTTGCATGAACATAAAATCTTGACCGAACTGCTGTCGATGAGGGATTACCATGGGGTGTATAACCTCCTGAATGTATTGGTTTGCATTCAAATTGCCCCGTATCCAAACGAAGTTATGAACGTCACGGAATACGACGACAAAATGCGGTACTTGTTGAGTGACGAAAAAACGTATAAGAAGGTCAACTACAACCCGACTGCAAGGACCAACCGAAGCACGGTTCAAATGATCAAGGAACATCAACAGGTAATCGGTGAAGAGGTATGTGTTCGCCAACGTGTATAACGAACATTAAACCAAGGCGCAGATTAGGAATGATATGAATCCTAATACAACAACTTTAATATTATCTTATCTGTGCCTAATCTAAATTATACTATTGTTCACTTGTTCTTTGTCTACTAATGAAGTCATTTTATCGGCAGCGGGAGCGACGAAGGATCGCAAGCCAAGCTGCCCGCGTACGAAGACAACTCGAACGTCGGAGGTCGATGAATGACCTCCGCCCCCCATGAGCGCAGGCCTGGGGGAGACGGGTAGAGGCGCCTAGCGTGCCTCCTCATTTACGGGGACGAGTTGGGGACTCTGAGAACCAGACAAAGATCATCAACATTAACAAGAGTTTGAAAAATGTCCTATGTCTTAGGAGGTAGGACACGGCGGTATTTCCACCCAATTGAGCAGTCAGACTGTGGAAGTACCTCTACCCTACAGAATACCGCGGTTATAATAACTTCGCGTTTTTAAGGAGTCGAGCTTGCCGGTAATTGCCAGTTCAAGTTTGAGTTACTGTTTTTACACTAAAAATTTGTTAGTGCTAAGCAATCTCTTTATCATATTTCCGTTTTTAACATAATAATTACCCTAATTATCCATCAGAAAGTGACGGTAATAAACTTGTCACTTATTACATATAATATGATAGTGTATATATATGACGCAGCCAACTAGCTTAACAGCCGTTCAATTAGCCGCCTGAATAACATTCAGCCGATGCGTTTATTACAACAGTTAATAAACTGACTGGCTAATACTGAGGCTATTCGTACGCTAGGGTGTTTATGGTGTACAATAAAGAATATTGTATGTATTGTATTGTATACATAACATCAAAAAGTTTCTAGACATCATATGAAAGGACAATCCAAGTGCAAATACGTCAGAAATATAAACAGCTTTAACCCAAGAGTACCTGTTGCGGGTAGACGGGCGCCGCATACGGCTCTTGAAATTGTCCGGAATACTGTTGCTGTCCATACTGATGTTGGGTACACACATATCAGATATGATGAGGATTAAAGAAAATTCTGATGATTTTAACACAAGAGAAACCAACAATAAAAGATTTAAACTGACGAGGAATGGAAGGAATTTGAAGGATATTTACTATAAAGCTGTAGCTGAAGCTAAGAAGTATACTACTGCTTCGGCTAAAGGCCATAAGAGGCAACAATTAGACGATCATAAGCACACTCGTTTATAGTAGTTTTCTTTTTAATTTTTAAGTGTACACTATTGAATTGGACTTTCTGTAGGTAATGATGGTGTAAGATGTGTGTAATAAATAAATAAAAGATCAAGAAGTTAGTTTTCCCGGTGAGCCGGCAACAGGGGAGTATCGACCAATCCACCAGTCTGCCCGCCGCTAACGCTAATGGTAGTATCTCGCTCGCTCTCGATTCATATTTATCTTTCTTTCTCGTTTTTGTAGGTCGTGTCGTCAGGGCGGTGTATTTGCGTCTCCGTTAGAAAAAACATGGCAGGTTTCGCCGTCTCTAGGTGTTGGTGGACGGCGTTGAGGTTTGCATGGAGCCCACAGATGTTAGTGGACTCCACCTCAAATAGCAAGCTTTTGGGAGTGTGACGAGCCGCTGGTTAATAGTTTAAAATGATGCCAGTATGAATTCTTCAGAACATGTCATAATCAGTTTTCATCAAAACCCGACAAAACGCTAAAAAAGTAGCACCCAAAAATTGATTTTCGTTCCAAATCCCGCTAAAATACGTCTAGTTGACAAATTCCAATATTAGGATATTGATAACTGGCCGGATGAATGACACAAATTATTTCATAACATTATAGACAGTTATTCTACACCGTGAACAGGAAAACGTACATAATAACCAGGAAAAATAACAAGTATTATACCTTCAAAAACTTAGAAATGTCTTCTAGCCTCTGTGTCGTGGCGGCCGTTATGCATGAGGCGCGGTGTCAATCCCCGCTCAGTGCAACTATTTGTAAGCATGAATATGGATGGATATTTGCAATGGTCTGGCCGTGCCCTAGAGAGCACGTTAAGCCGTGCTCTTCCCTGTTGCTCCTTCACCTCTTTTTGGTTTGACTTGTACTCGGATGCGGTGACCTCCTAACCCCGAGAAGACAGCCTAACTCAGAGCTTCATCAATCAACAGGTGCGCTGGCTAGCTAATGACGTTAAATTGAACTCGGACACCATTATGTGCCACAATTAGGTACTTATTTTAAAATTGGAGGTAGCAATATTTATTTATTATTATAGGGATAATATATTGTCTTGCGGCGTTATTTACACAAAATTAGGATATGCTTGGTAACCGTATTGTTGTAATTATGTTCATATGAGTGACCATTAAACTAATTTTATGGGAATCTATTGAGATGTACTGGAAATTCATATAGATACCAGTTTTAAGCAGAATCCTAGGCTACCGCCGAGTCTTTATTTATTGTAAATACTAAAAACTTTTATTTGGCTGTCAAATGGTTTATCTACTATCCTATATTATTGAACAACCTGTAAGTTTTCCATGTTTAAATAAATAAAAATATAAATAAAAATCCCTCAACATCTTTTGAATTTTTTAATTCATAGTTTGTGAACCATTTTACGGTTTCCCTCCGCCCTACAAAATACCACGGTTATAATAACTTCGTGTTGTGTTCCCAGCGGTGAGTAGGGTAGCCAGAGCTCACTGGAGAATTTGTGCTGTCAGTGGGAAGACTAAAGGCTTGTCCTGCTTTATCTATCTTTTACATAACATAACCTAGCATAAACTCACGCCTATATGGGGAAATAGGCGTGAGTTTATGTTAGCGAACCTACGGAAGCGGAAGGCAGAGGTGCTAGCACCCACATTTTGCCAGTTTATGTTTAGGTCCCAATCTATTGGTTTCACTCTCACTACAAACTCGAACCTGATCTCGATCACGTTCACGACACACGATGCTCACTGTATTCACTCGCGATTTTGTTTTAGCTTGTTCCCGGTTGTTTTTGCAAAGACGGTCCACTGGATGCCAGACGTTCGGCAGTTGAAAACGTGTTTTAGACAAATAGACAGAGTGTTACTTAGTAATTACATAAAAAATTCTATACAATTATATATTATCATCAACGGTTGCGTTCAAAGCTTGCACTTTCGAGCGAGCCGTGTGCTTGTCTGCCAACCAAGTGGTATAAACAATAACTATGTCATGCGGGCCTGGGGGTGACGGGTGGAGCTGCCTGTCACCCTACCAGAAGCAGGCCGCGGTTCCCAACAGGTGGGCCATGTGCGTGTCTACCACGTAAGTGGTATAAAAAACTAAAATAATGCGATCATGGTATCACGAGCACAGTCAGCACGTGAACACGGCCTGCGTCTCCTGGTCGAAACGTTAAGCAAATCAAAGGTATGTTTGTACCACCTCAGTTCGATGTCGGGGCTCGGAATAGTCTGTAGACGACTTCCGTTCCTGGCGGGGTGTTGTAGTTCTGACGAAACGCGCACGCGTTTATAACGCGTCCGGCCCGACGCAAGTCAACGTCGTATCTTGCGTACAGATGCAACGCTGCTATTTGCACCTACTTGCACGCGGTCGCTAATAGACGCACTCTGGATACAGGATGATTGGTTTGCAACTATTTACGTATAGCATAGTTTTAATAATTATTTTTTTTTTTTTTCATTTTGGTTATTTCATTGGTATTATTAATTTTTCTTTCGGACAATGGATACATCTTACTGTCAAACATGTTTCAATCTTTTAGAGATTTTATTTTTTATATTTTTAAACTGCAATTGAAATTTGCCCAACACTACTGTCTAGTAGATAAAACTGAATTAAAACCTTCATAATGCACGTACTTAGACTTCAACCCATCAAGAACATTACTTTGAAAATCACCAGATTCTTCAAATTCAATCTTCGATAACAGCACACTTTTAGCCGACGAATAGAGTCTACTATCCAATAAAGAAGAACTTTGGGATTCGTCTGGTGTAAGAGATAAACGCAATGCGCTTGTTACTGGATCGTTACATTCTTGCTTTGAGGTTACCAAAATTATCCACTAGCTTTGCGAGAATAATTTTATGTGCTATCTCCCTCTTTTTAATATAAGATCATTAACCACACGTCAAAATAGAACAACCGTTAAATTTAAATCACATTTCAATACTTGAAAGTGTTCGAGGCAAGTTTTCGTCTCCCAATGTTAGAAGACTCTGGCCAGACAGGTTGGTACAAGGTTTTATTTCGAGTGTTCCTTCTCTCGCAGTGATATCGTCTGCGTATGTTTCCGTTAGTCGCCTCTAACGACACCCTTCGGATGAGTTGGGGTGGTGATACTTGTATTCTTTCTCTTTTATGATAAATCATGAAGAAATAGACCCTGTTGATATCGTTCCAGACTTTTCCAGACGTTTTGGCTACAGATCTACTATCATTCACACCCATTTTAACATTTAGAAGATATTTTAAAAATTTGGGTTATGTTATATTAACGATGTGCTACAATTTTGAAACACTGGTATTTCCGTCCAATGGACCAGTCCGACTGGGGAAGTACCACAGCTATAATAACCTCGTGTTGTGTTCCCGGCGGCGGTGAGTAGGGTAGCCAGAGCTCATTGGGTGGGTTTTTGTGCTGTCAGTGAAAAAAACTTTAATGAGTAAAGGTTATTATAAAGTGGATGAGTATCTTAATGATATCAATGCGTGGTCAACATAAGTCTCTTGCTTGCTCGCACAAAATAAATTGTAAACTAAAGCAAATTTAAAAAAAAAGAAAAATAATCTAGTTCTAAAATAGTTCGCTGAGTTTCTTGCTGGTATCTTCTCAGACGTTACGGGGTATACAAAATAGTGCTAATTATATAAATATAATTGACTAAACAATCCACTGAACTAAATATTATGTGAATCTATTAAACGTCCTCTCCATGGTATATTAAATTCACCGTAAAGTCAATTCCCTATGCTTACATCTATTTCTAATATCATATAGATGTTTAGATATTTTTGTAGTTCCGGAAAGCGCCGTTCAAATGTTTCCAATCTACATCAGCGTTAAAGTACAATATCCACGTATTGTATGTTTTCCTGTTACCCCGTTCCCGAAGAAGCCTCCCACAAGTTCGTAGCGAACGTAACAGAACCGAAGCCTCGTAGCATTAATAATATATTGTTACACACATCAACAAAGTCTAGGGAACAAGGACATTTCTAGTTTTTATTTAAAAACCCTTTCTTGTTGGTGGCGCGTGGGCCAACGTGTGCGAGTGGACTGTATTGCGGGGAAGCAGATAACTGTTCTATTGACACTTTACACACAAAACAAGACAGGTGGCCGGGCTGCCGCGGATTCGATCCAGGCAGTGAATGCAGCCCGAGAAATTAGGAGAGGATGCACTAACCTTCACGACCCACGTGTTTTTCATCGCAGCCGGTACACGGATCTTCTCTTCCTTGCTCAGGAGCTGCCGTCAGCGTCACTAGATCCCTTGAGGAACACACGAGAGGCACCATCCGATCGGTAAAGGTCTATTAGGCGGTTAAAATACAACAAATATTATTCATTTTTGAGAGACGCGAGCGCGGCCCGTCACTACGCTGGCTAGTTCAAAGCGAGACTGAGTGTCTATATTTCACAAATGGCGGACGGACGAACTACACTATGGTTAGTGCGGGCGGGGAGATGGGTATAGAAAGGGTGTGTTTCCATGTCAAAAAATACAGTTTCCACATCGGCGCAACCATTCCCCCCGGCTTGAAGGGTTACCTTCGAAACGAAAAATGTGGAACAAAACTAATGTCTAATCTAAATCTAGGTTTGCGAAATAACAACTAAAATATAAACATAGATTGGAACTCGTGCCTACTGCTGGCTAGGCAGAGGGCAGAGGCGAACAACCGGGCGCAGATACGATCCGGTTGCAGTTTTAACCCGTACAACACGAGTTATCCCGCGGGCATCGGGAAAAATTTCCTCTACTACTCCTAGAGGCCAATGTAAAGGAGGCGCATTCTCAGTCATAAGGACTACCACCGTACCTACAGTAATTGGGTTGGATGGAGTATTCCATTTTTGACGTGACTGCAGCGTGTGCAAATAATCGGTTCTCCAACGATTCCAAAACGATTGGACCATCTTATCTAAAAGAGCGTGACGAGTTAGGAGGTGTATTCTATCGTCATCAACATCTATTGCGGGCAAATATTTTAAAGGAGTCATATTTAAGAAGTGAGCTGGCGTCAGCGCTAACGGCTCTGACGGATCGCTAGATAGAGTCCGACACAGCGGACGCGTGTTCATCACCGCCTCTACTTGCGCGAGTACGGTACTCAACTCCTCGAACGAGAGAATCTGTTCGCCTATGACGCGAAACAGATGCGACTTAAGGCTTTTAATATTCGCTTCCCAATTACCACCAAAATGACTAGCTGCAGGCGTGTTAAAGTACCATTCAATGCGATTTTCGGCTAAGATGTGAGCGAATTCACTTTGGTAGTACTTAGACCGTAAGAATGTGTGCAATTCCGAAATACTACGTCGGGCCCCTACATAGTTTGTACCGTTGTCCGAATACATGCGCTTAACCGGACCCCGACGCGACAAAAAACGTTTAAAAGCGGACATAAAATTTGGCGTACTTAAATCACCGGTCAACTCTATATGAACCGCGCGAGTTGTCATACAAATGAACAAACAAACATAAGCTTTCGTGGAGCGAATGCCACGACCACGAGCAATGGTGACCTTGAAAGGCCCAGCAAAGTCTGTGCCGGTGTGTACGAAAGGTTTTGCGGATTGAACAACACGACAAGAGCGATGATCGGCCATTTCAGGCGCGATAAAACGCGGGCGGAGTTTAAAACAAGGTACACATCTGTGTACCCTAGCGCGAATCAAATTACGAGCGGAAATTATCCAGTATTTCTGTCTCAAAATAGACATTAACAAATCGGGACCAGCGTGACAATTCACTTTGTGATGATAATCTACTAACAAATCTAATACGTGGTCCTTACGCGGGAGAATTACTGGGTGCCTTTGTTCAAATCCTAAACCTGAATTTCTCAAACGACCACCTACTCGAATGAGTCCATCTTCCAAAAATGGTTTCAAGTGTCGGAAAGAACGACTACAAGGTTTGTTAAATTCTAAATTTTTAAATTCAGAAGCAAAATAACACTTCTGCAATTCGCGAAGTATGATCAATTCAGCCTTATCTAAATCAGCGGCGGTTATATGACCGCGTGTAGATAAAATTCTCAAAAATCGGCCTACATAAACAACACAACGCAACAGTCTCGACCAAGACGAGACGCGATTAGCCAACAACAAAACCAGGGACTCTTCACGCGGGACCGACACCACAAGCGAGTGCTTCTTTTCCTCGGGTGGTTCGGAAACCGTAGTGGGATTGAATTGACTAACTGGCCACTTATCTAACGCGGCATGAATCCAGGACGGTCCACTAAACCATAACGGGTGATCTAATATTTGCGAAGGAAGCAGTCCTCGAGAGAGACAATCGGCTGGGTTGTCGGTGCCAGCAACGTGAAAGAGATTTTTTGGCGCTAATTCCGATTGAATTTTTGCCACTCTATTAGCGACGAAGGTGTCCCAACGATGGGGCGAAGAGTGGGCCCAACACAAAGCGACTGTTGAGTCCGAAAAAGCTAAAATTCTATTAATATTAATGCGACTACTACAAGCATTGGCGATAGAGGTGATCAATCTAACCAACAATAGTAAAGCGCATAGCTCGAGGCGTGCCAGAGAGACGACCTTACGGGGAGAGACCTTCGATTTCGCGCTTATAAGGCTAATTGAAACCTTACCTACATTCGAGACATGAAAATAGACTACTCCTCCATACGCCCTCTCACTAGCGTCCGCGAAGCCTACTACCGTAACAACACTAGGTTGCGATATACCTACATGACGCGGAATTTGTACTTGGTCAAGCACAGAGAGTTCTTTTCTAAAGCGAGCCCACAACTTAGCAATGTTGTCGGGCGCGGTGTCGTCCCAATCACAATTCGAAAGCCAAAGCTCTTTTATAAGTAGTTTGGCGTACAGAACGACAGGAGCTACGAATCCCATTACGTCCCATATCCGTGCCACACACGACAGGATAATGCGTTTAGTACAAGTTTGCGGGGTCGAACTACTTTTCAAACTAAACGTATCAGATGCGGGCGACCAGCTTAAACCAAGCACCTTGTGCGTATCACTTTCATCGAACTCCTTAACCGAAGACAATCGGTGCGACGGTGGAATCGACTCTAACGCTGTTTGCGAGTTGCTCGTCCATTTCACGAGATCAAATTGACCCGCCTTCATGAGACTTATAACCTGAGCGGCCGTCTCGACAGCCTCGGCCTCGCTATCTACACTATACACGAAGTCGTCCATGTATAAGCCAGTCTCAATGGTGGCTCTCGCTTTAGGAAATGCATCGCCCTCGTCAGCGGCCAACTGCTTGACGGTGCGAAGTGCGTGAAAAGGGCTAGATTTAAGCCCGAAGCAAACACGATTAAACTCGTAAACCATTAAAGGTTCTTGCGGTGAAAATCTATACAAAAATCGTTGAAACCTACGATCGGGTTCGCGCACTTCAAGGCACAAAAACATTTGTCGAATATCTGCAGAGAGTGCCACAGCGAATAAACGAAAATTTACAATTATGTCAAATAAATTACCTTGAAGATTTTGACCACAATACAAAATGTCATTAAGCGACACGGAAGTGCTAGTCTTAGCACTGCCATCTAAAACTACGCGGAGTTTAGTAGTAAGCTTATCTTCTCTAATAACTCCGTGGTGCGGGATAACGTACGAAGGCTGGGTCTCGTCAGCGTCCGCAGGCGCAGGTGAGATGTAACCTTTATCTAAATATTCGTTAACAACCTCATCATAGGCTTGCTTTAACTTTGGAGACGCCTGCATCTTTCGTTCTAAACAAAGAAAGCGTCTTTCAGCGGATGCACGGGAGTCCCCGAGCGAAAAAATATCTCCCTTGAAAGGGAGCGCGACCACATAACGACCCTGCTCATCACGAGTAGTCGTGCGACAATAAATCTCCTCAGCCATCTTGTCATCGGGGCTTAGGATTGGTGGGACATTGACCTCTTCAATCTCCCAAAACTTGCGGATGGTAGACTCCAGTGGCGGCTCGACGGTGCAACAGAACGAGGCAGTCGAGTGACTAAAACTATCTATAGAAGCGGGTGCGGAACCAATTATAACAAAACCCAGAACTGTTTCCAGGGCGTGCGGAGCGGGGTACGTCGGTCCCCCTTTGACCTTACGTGATAACTGGAGGTGCGGGAGAATCGAAGCGCCGATCAATATATCGACGACTCCAGGAACAGCGTAAGTCTCATCAGCTAAAGGCAAGTCTTTAAATTTCGTTAATAAAGACGTGTCAACTGGGACGGTAGGCAACTGTTCAGTTATTTTATCTGTAACGAGCGAATCCATGTCAAACCAAATTTTATTATTAAAACGAGATCCAAACCTCGTTTTAACTGTGCCATGAACAGCTGACCGTAAACCTCCAAAACCCGTCACCACTGAGTAGGTTGAACGCCTATCAACATTGAAACCAAGACGTTGACAACAATCTTGAGTAATAAAATTACTTTGCGAAGCGCCATCTAATAGCGCTCGAACAATGTGCGGTTTACCTAATGCATCAACAATAACCACGCGAGCGGTCGCAAGACAAACCGTAGTGAGGGCAGCACTAGCGGAGAACGAACACAAGGTGACGTCATTCGTAGCGGTCCCCGGGCAGGCCGGAGCGCGTGCGAGCTCGGGCTGCGGCTGCGGCGCAGGCTGCCGCGCGTCACCGCTCGACGAACCAACTGTGCTCACCTTGGATGCGGCATTACTATTTTCAAAATGAAGCAAAGTGTGGTGTCTCGCTTGACATTTGCGACAACCATTTCCACTATTACATAAACCCACGCGGTGTTTAGTACCGAGACAATTAAAACAAAGATTATTAGCGCGAACAAATTTATAACGATCACTAGGCGACAATTTTAGGAAACCAGGACACTTGTACAGTTGCGAGTGATGAGTACTACACAAAGAGCAAACAGGTGATTGTACACGTGCTGGTGCGGTATTAACATAAGTATGGGTTGACCTCAGTGACTTCGATGACGCATCTATTTTGCGTTCAGAAGTAACAACCTTCTTCGCGCCTTCATGTTTCGATGAAGAGCGTTGCAATACCTTTATATGCTCGCGAACAAAACTTTCTAAGTCTTCGAACTTAGGAATTTTACTGCCGCGATGATCCGACTCAAACAAACGAATGGTTTCGGAATCTAATTTCTTTAAACCCATATACAAAAATACGAAGTCGCAGAGGTCATCGATCTTCAAGTTCTTTACGGCGCGAACAGCTGACGCGAAAGTATCTAGAAATTTCTCTAAGTTTTGATCGTTACATGCCGTAATAGATTTCAAATCAGACATCTGATCTAAATAGGCGTTAGCTACCGATCTTTTATCCTCATACTTAGCTTTCAAAGTATTTAAAATTAAATTATAATTCCCGGCACTAAACGTAATTCCAGCGCAAGCGGTTATAGCTTTACCAGTCAATTTTTCAACGAGATAATGCAATTTTTCGTGATCTGTCAACGAATCGTTCTTATCTATTGTATTCTCAAAACTATCTATAAATCGACACCAATTGCGAATGTTACCATCAAACTCGGGTATTTGAATTGGTGGCAACTTAGGTCGGTCGCGAGTGGGGTTGGGTCGGTCAGACGGCTTCTCCAAACTCCTCGCGACGCGCTTGATACGACAATACAAATCGGCAAACGACGACAAGGCTTGATAACTCACTGAGTAATCGGGATCCAAATTCAACTCTAAAACGTTGATGTCATGCACTAAGGTTTCGAAATCCGCGCGTAGACTATCTAAGTTTTCTATAGAACACAAGAACGAATCTCTGATGACCAAATCAGAGGTTTTAAGTGCACTATCATAAATCGATTGTACGCGAGAGTAAATCATTTCTTTTTTAGCGTATAAAAGTTTCAATTGAACCTTACCGGTCTTATCAACCTTTGGGGACATGTTTACAATTAAATATGAAATGACTTAATCCTAGCGGTACAGAGCAGCGAGGCGGCGCGAGCGTTAACTATGTAGGTAGGTAGGTGCTTACAACTGTGAATGCACGCTTGAACAAACGCGCATAGCAACAAGGTCGCACCTGCGCGATGGTCGCTGTCTAGATTCAACTATTATTTCCGAGATTAAGTATTGCGTAATATCTATTCAAATTAAAATACTTTCGTATGAATTGGGATGAGATGCGAGCGAGGTAGGCACAGCCACGTGTCTACCCACGCAGGTACTAGGCAAATACGACGTGAGCCGAGAACAACGTAATTGAAAAAAACAAAACAAAGCCAAATGCGTTAGGTATTACACTGTGCCTATGCACTAGGGTGTCTGAGTATACCTAAGATCTAAGCCTAAATGTCTGGATGCGGGGTTTTCTACTAAAATAACCAGGCACTTAGGTGCGATGCGAAAATTGTGAACTACGATTAAGTGTTGATATGATACCTAACCTATTTATGTATTAGGTAGGTACAATGCGAGCCAGCGGCGAACGGACAACAAATTCTAAGCCTAAGTGTCTGGATGCGGGGTTTTCTACTAAAATAACCAGGCACTTAGGTGCGGTGCGCTCATTCCCATTAGAATAATAACAAAATACGAACTACGGCTAAGAATCCGGCTCGAAGGACCAAAAATGGTGGCGCGTGGGCCAACGTGTGCGAGTGGACTGTATTGCGGGGAAGCAGATAACTGTTCTATTGACACTTTACACACAAAACAAGACAGGTGGCCGGGCTGCCGCGGATTCGATCCAGGCAGTGAATGCAGCCCGAGAAATTAGGAGAGGATGCACTAACCTTCACGACCCACGTGTTTTTCATCGCAGCCGGTACACGGATCTTCTCTTCCTTGCTCAGGAGCTGCCGTCAGCGTCACTAGATCCCTTGAGGAACACACGAGAGGCACCATCCGATCGGTAAAGGTCTATTAGGCGGTTAAAATACAACAAATATTATTCATTTTTGAGAGACGCGAGCGCGGCCCGTCACTACGCTGGCTAGTTCAAAGCGAGACTGAGTGTCTATATTTCACAAATGGCGGACGGACGAACTACACTATGGTTAGTGCGGGCGGGGAGATGGGTATAGAAAGGGTGTGTTTCCATGTCAAAAAATACAGTTTCCACATCGGCGCAACCACTTGTAATAGTGAGTCTTTTATATCAATAGAAGGGTATTTTTATACCGTTTTTAATTTTAATTTTAATAAAAACATTTTCATGTCAAAAAAAAATTTTTTTAAGAAAGAATTGAATAGTGCCAATATTGAGACTTCAACGCTCACCACGTAGAGTGGCTGGGGTCTCCTAGAACTGATTTTGCGAGAAGGGCTGCTCGTAACTTTGCACTGACCTACGGATTCTCTCAACTGATGCATTCTATTACTAGAACACCAGAAATAGAGACCCACAGAAGCTCTATACTGGACCTTCTGCTGACTTCGCGCCCGGACGAATACTCAGTAACTGTGGAAGCACCACTTGGTACTTCGGACCACAGCCTCATTCGGGCGCAAGTGACTCTCACGCGGCCTGAACCACCGCGGCCACCTCAATGGCGGCATGTCTGGCACTACAAGTCGGCAGACTGGGATGGACTGCGAGAATTCTTCGCGTCATACCCGTGGAGGCGGCTTTGATTATGAATTTGTGCCGTTTGGAGTCAAAACTTTGGAGTCATGTGGTCCGAGCGCTCGCAATCTCTTCCGTGAGATTGCGAAGCGTATGGTCGAAGCTTCTTGTTACCAGAAGGCTGGCCTTTCCTTAGGTCAGAGATTATTCTCTGCACCACACTCGCGCTCCCAACCCTGCAAGCATTGAGAGTTTCTGTGCCGTCAGTGTAAAAGACAAAGCAGTCCAGCTTTTGTTCTTTTCACTGACAGCACAAAAACTCTCCAGTGAGCTCCGGTTACCCTACTCACCGCCGGGAACACAACACGAGGTTATTATGGCCGCGGTATTCTGTAGGGCGGAGGACAACAGCTTTTTACCTGAAGTAGCTGAATTTATAAAACGAGAATGTCTATCAGCTGTTGGGGACCCGTCACCGTTGATTCGGGCTACTGTAGGCATCATTATAACTACAATAGCCAGTAGAGGAGAGTTAACTTCATGGCCCGCTACCACAGACTACAAGGGTGTTTGCCAGCACCGAAATATCGGAAACTCGAAACAATGACTACAAAATGATAAATTTCCCGATAACTCTAATACCAATGTGAGTTATACTCTAATACTAATACTAGTGTGAAAAAATGATAGTTTAAATACCTAAATCATACATAATTTACAGCATACATAGTAATTTTTCTGTGAACTGTAGCGAAACAGCGTATAACAGAATTACAAATATTTTTTTTTACTTACACCTTTGGGTATGTCGTATCCCATAAGTTCATAGTCTCTTGATGTTTCTCTTAAATTGAGTCCTGCTACAGGCAGCATGCGCATCGATTCTTTGACACATGCAGATAAGTGAAATCTAGTCACGGCGACAATCCAAGGCTAAGAAATATGAAATTTTAACTCGAGTATGAAGTTTATTAGAATTTACTTGTACACTAACTCGCCAAGACAATGAATAAAATAAGCTACAGCTGTCTGTCCTGAATGCAAAAATATTGCTTCATCGTGAAACATTTTCACTATACGAAGAAGTTAGTATATATCTATATAGAATTAAAATGTATATTCTATTGTATATATTTTTATAAAGCTTATTTTTCTTTTTTTTTAGACAAGAAAGCACATGCCATGTACAGCTCACTTACCTCTGTATTGCGCATACGACATTGTCGAACAATTTGCGTTTGAGGCGCAGGCGCAATTTGTGTTTGAGGCACATTTTGGACTTGCGGCGCAATTTGGTTTTGAGTTGCAATATGGCTCTGCACCGCATTCGACGCATGTGACCCGCCTGGGGGTGCCACCAAACTTGTAGTCACAGCTGGTTGCAGAACTTTTTGCAAAAATTTCACTAGGAGAAGTTGTTAATATTGGAAGACATAACTGGAAGTCCTGGTTAAGTATTTCATCTATCTCCTTGTCTTCATGGCCAATAAGATCATTGGGTTGGAAAACAGATGCTAAGTAGGCGGAAAATGCGTCTGCTTTTTCAGTATCTGTGCGAGCCCAAGCTGAACCAGTTCTAATAGGGTAATACACCGGCCAACTTGGTGCACTTATGATATTCGACAACGAACTGTTAGACGAAAACCCAAGGATAAATATGGCGAGACTGACACAGAAGAAAATAAACTTCACACACCAAAAAAGAGAAATAGAGCAAAACCAGTCGTGTCGGCCATCATAGCGTGCCGCAACTATAATTGCCACTTGTCGAGTATCAGGATTTGCACTTCTGGCTGTCACCATAAAGCAGTTAGCAGATTGGAATCAAAAACTGCTCCTACTCATCAATGTCTTCGTAGGACTTCAGCAAGGGTTCTTTTCCGCTGACTTTACTGCTGTATGTGACTTTACATTAATTAATAATAATAACAATTTATTAATTATTTTTTATATAGGACATGTCAATTGGACTTAATCGCCTTGCCTGATGGTAAGCTGAAGGCAAGAATCAGAAAAGAGGGTCACCATTACTTACATATAGCATGTGGCAATGGTTCGATTGAAATCACTTACTTCACATCAACATTATACATTTGAGTTACTCACTATATATTCAAGAAAATAATACAACTGTTGATGACATATGAATCATTTGTAGTAGACACTTAATACAAATGTATACAATATAATGGTTATATAGGTGGCAATACTGCACAAATAATTAAAAGGGAATTCCCAACAAATTGCAAATTGAAGTAAAAGATTTGTAGAAACTTGTCCGTTTTCTTACATAATGAATTGCCATGATTAAAGTTTGGTGGCAATCTGTTATACTCGTATTTTCTCTGCCAAAGTATTATCAAGCGGAGGTCGCACCCATAATACTCAAAATAAGCCAAACATAAAATGAAAATCTGACTAGGACCTCGAAATAAACCCCCGGGATGCAGCTGGAATCGTTAGGTACTAAGATGATGACAATCATCATCACATTGCAAATAACTATTGATTGCGTTAAATTAGCAGTTAGATTTTAGGGTACTTCCAGTTGAGCAAGTATCATAAAATTTGGGAAGAAGCCAGGTCATATAGCACAACAAAAGGGAAGAGTTCGAAAATCGTAAATTTGTAGGTACCCGTACCCATTGATCCCAGGTTTTACCATGGCACACACCAATGACTTTTCGATGCTTTTCGAAGTTATGTGTGTATTTATCGCAGTGTCCGGTGGTTAATGGCAATAGACTCGCCACCTATTACATTGGGACCTAAACATAAACTGGCGAAATCTGGGTGCTATTTTATTTTGCGACTTTAATCTTAAAATTGTTCTTAAAATATCGTACCGTACTTGACTTACCAGCACCAGGTCAGTAAATTAATGATTATTAATAATACACTCGAGAGCAATGAATCCGGGTCACTTAAAGAATCCTAAAAATCTCGGAAACTAAAAATGCTAGGTTAATGCAATAAATTGTATTTAATAGACAATGTAATACTCCTTAAATGAAGGTATTAAAACTTCTTAGTTATTGTAAAGTTATATCATAAAAAAATCAAATTTGAAAAAGGGCCACTTTCGAAGATGGAACTACGAAATTAGGCAGCATTTGGTGTTGCTTTTGTTTGTAATCTGTCATTTATGTGGGTACATAAACCATGTTGATAGTGCTCTATATTCATTAATCAAGCTGAAATTATGTCGCTTACGCCTGAAGAATGCACCAGAATACTTACAATGCTGGAAACCGGCCGGAGTCAGCGCGATACAGCCAGGACTGTCGGTGTGTCGCTGTCAACAGTACAAAGAGTTCTCCGACGTTACGAAGAAACTGGTTCTAACCTACGCAGACCAGGAACGGGCAGAACCAGGTGTACCACAGCACGAGAAGACCGATACTTGGTGAACACCATGCTTCGAAATCGCTTTCTCACAGGAACTGAACTCACCAATCAGTTTCGACGCCTCGGAGGAAGTAACCCAAGTGCATGGACAGTAAGACGTCGGCTTGCTGAATCTAACTTAAAACCCCTTAGACCTGCAAACGGCCCTAAACTGGAGCGTGGGCATCGTATTTCGAGACTAAGTTATGCCCAGAGCCACGTAAATTGGAGTATTGAAGATTGGTCAAAAGTTATGTTCTCCGACGAATCAAAATTTATGCTCTACAAGCACGATGGAAGACACAGAGTGTATCGAAGACCAGGGGAAAGATTCAAGCAAGCATGCATCGAAGAAAAAGTAGCCTACGGTGGTGGGTCTGTACTTGTGTGGGCCGGAATTTCTTCTGAAAGTCGCACAGAGCTGGTGATCATAGAAAACGGCTCTTTAACTAGCGTAAGATATGTGGAAGAAATCCTCAATGATCACGTTGGTCCATTTATGGTCAATTTAGGTGAGGATGCTATATTTATGCATGACAATGCCAGACCTCATACAGGTAGGATTGTGAATGACTACCTTCAAGAGATGAACATTACTCGTATGGAGTGGCCAGCGCGCAGCCCGGATATCAACCCGATCGAGCATGCTTGGGACGAGCTAGGCAGATGCGTAAAACAACGAAACCCTCCCCCAATCACGCTTCGTGAGCTCAAAATTGCTCTCACAGAGGAATGGGAGAATATTCCCCAAAATCGTATAAGGAACTTGGTGTACAGCATGCCAAACCGCGTAAACGCAGTAATGGAAGCACGAGGAGGCAATACGAAGTATTAAAATTCAAGAAAATCGTAATAAAGTTCAAAAATTTCATGTTTCCTATTTTTGTTTTAAGGAGAGATCAGCAGTTTTTTTCTTTATGTAATTTTGTGTTAATAAAATGTATGGTGACTCATATTTTTTTTACTTTCATTTAAGGAGTATTACATTGTCTATTAAATACAATTTATTGCATTAACCTATCATTTTTAGTTTCCGAGATTTTTAACATTCTTTAAGTGACCCGGATTCATTGCTCTCGAGTGTAATTAGGTAATTAACCAATATATCAGGGCATTTAATGAATAATTTTACAAGTCAGTTATAAACCAAAGATTATATTTATATGGATTCTAAGAGCTGTTAGAATCCAGATGTGTTCAATACTGATATTCCTATGCCTATTGATGGTCCGAAAGGTGAAATTGAAATTATAGAACCGAAATATCATGGGAAATTACAAGATGCTGATTTAGAAGATGGTGAAGAGATTAAGTGTCCTGAAGGGGATGTGAAAGATGAAAAAGGAAATTGTGTTGGAACATCGTCCGCATCCATCCATAGTTTCTGAAATATTAAATAATCGGACAAGATGCTGCATTTCAAATGTATGTAGTGAGAGTTTAACACTAGGCAACCATACTGTAAAGTTTTATTACTGTATTTATGTAGGCGTGTTTAAAATACATGAAGGTATTTATAGTAAATACTAATGGTTTTATTTCTATAGTGAAACGTCCATTTATCGAGGAAGGTTTTAGGCTATATATCATCACGCTACTACTTAAGGGAGCGGAGCATTGATAATAAATGTTAACAAATCTGGCAATTTTTCATACATATTTTGAATACTAAAACATACGGGCTCTAAGGGATATGAAGCTTCAAAATATACCCCGGGCGAAGCTGGGGTGGGTCCAGCTAGTAATAAATAAATATTCCACGACATTCTATACCAAGCTATCTAGACCCATGGATCTAGATTGGTAAAGAATTATAAGTTTTTATGGTACAGTAAAGAATTTCCCCACGCAATGTATATTGTATATTTGGTAAGTAATTTTATTAGTCTTAAATTGGAAAAAGTAACTTGAATCCTTTGGCAGTCCCTTTTTAGAGGGAAAACTACATAGTCGACGAGGTAGGACACGACGGTATTCCCGTCCTTATTCACAAGTCCGATTGGGGAAGGGTAATGGACTGCTGAGACGAGGTCTTGGGTAATAAATTGGTACATCATAGTATAGTATCCAACCCAAACAATCCGAAATACTTAGACCAGTAATTATTGTTTCCTACCAAGTCTTGTTTCACTACAAATATAAAAATTCCAAATCCTCTGTAATGTCAATTCTCGATAGCAACACGAAGCAATTGTGTCGGGACAAAGGAAATCTGAAGGTATTTCTGCCCAATTGAGCAGTCCGACTGGGGAAGTACCTCCGCCCTACAGAATACCGCGGTTATAATAACTTTATGTTGTGTTCCCAGCGGTGAGTAGGGTAGCCAGAGCTCACTGGAGAATTTGTGCTGTCAGTGGAAAAAGTTTATGAATAAATACATAAATTTTATCTTAAAGTAACTTTTTTAGAAAGTTAAAGTACCAACTGATTCTAAAATATTTACTCTGTTTTAAAAGAAAACTACGAAGTATTCGTTCTTGAACTTAAATAGAATAAGACTATTTCAAACAATTTTACAACACCACAGACGCAGTAATAAATGGCATTAAATTTTAGACTTTATTCCTATATCCTTAAAGTCCAAAATTGCAGATGCGTAGAGATCTTGCTTCCTTCGCTGTATTTTACCGTCCTTACCATGGCGAGTGTTCTGATGAGCTCTTCCAACTAATCCCACCCTCTCCTTACCTACACAGGAGTTGAATAGGCTGCAAATCCATCTTCAGGGGGTCCCGCAGCAGTAGCGTCGGTTTTGTGTAGTTCAATACCGGCGGTGCTTTGTGTGGGGGGATTTAAGCCGATTATATTAAAGTTCAATGGAGAAGTGATATTTAAAACACTGAGTACTGGTATTTTAGTTGCTAGGCCAGTATCCTCCAGCCTTCTCAAATATTTTGTTTGGTAGAATTAATAGACATTGTGTGTACAATTTTTAATTAACTAGCTGTACTTAACGTGTGATTTTTAATCTTAATTCAAACCAAAAGATTTGGAGAAAGTCGGCCATTTTATAAATTTTGGCTTACCTACCTAGTAGTAAGCTTTTCTGAGCATTATTTGCTCGTCATTTTCTCCTCAAAAATGGCCGCATCAGGAGGAAATATTGAGTGGTCTACAACCGTTAAACCAATTTTAACAGCTCTCTACGGCCCATTTTTTGATAAAAATGATGCTGTGGAAATTATACAAGCCATTATTAAAAGGTACGTTTCGTATTGTTATTTTTCAGTTTGTAAAAAGTTATTGTTATTTAGTTACACACGTTCATAGGTGCGTGTGCTTGTCTGCCACCTATGTTGAAAAAAAAAATACAAGAATCACCACCCTATCTCATCCGACGGCTGTCGTAAGAGGCGACTAACGAAAAAATACGCAGACGATATCACTGCGAGAGAAGAAAAGCTCAAAATAAATCCTGTAGCCTTACATGGGATTCATAGGCGAAAATTTTACTTTAATGCAGGATAATGCCCGGCCGCATGCAGCTGCACAAGTTCAACATTATTGCGAAGAGGTTGGGATACGTACAATGAATTGGCCAGCACGCAGCCCGGATCTTAATCCCATCGAGCATGTTTGGGACAATTTAAAAAGAGCTGTATATGCGAGAAACCCTTCGCCCACGACAGTGGCAGCACTAAGAACAGCACTTTCAGAAGCCTCCAATTATTAGTATGTATTTTTATTTATTTCTGCAGGTATCGTATCCGTCTTCGCGGGTCAGTAAGAATCACGATGCGGTCACGTACGCCTGTATGGACTACGACAGTGAACAAGAATTTGCCACATTCTTCGCTAGGTGTCGCACAGAAATATTAGAAAGTTTTAAGTAAGTATATCTTGCTGGAGACTTGCTGATGAGGCTAGGCTCTGGCGCAGGCTTTCTCCTTAGGGGACAGACGGTAGTCGCTAAGGTAGTTGTACCTAAAGAAGCAGGATTTAGTGGATCCTGGGCTCTAAGGTGAAAGTCTCGAATGCAACCGGAAACAACGCTGACATGATAATTGATGAACTTGTTGTAGGATGGGCTAGCATGCGGAGCATGCAAAAAAGTGTACATTTGACCAGCTCCTCAATTCTGCTAATTTTATGTCATAGCAAACCTACTTATACCACTGACTGACACTGATAAAGAATTACATTAAATTTGTGACTTTATTGATACTGTCTTAAAGTTTAAAATCAAATGAGAACGAGTTCATTACATCTTTTCATTCACCCTACAAGATGTCATTTAATTGTAGACTAACAGCATAACAGTAAAATATAAAATTAAAAGACATTTTGCAGTGTCGTCTGTTGTTTTTTTTTACGTGCGCCAAATCCCCACGGATACCCCACCGGAGCCGGTGGGAGAGGTTATGTCGGACTCGAACCGACTAAAACGCACGCCTCCTGTGGGTCGTTTTGGGTGCCGAAGGTGAGGTTGACAGGCATATCCCTCGCACCCCGGCCGACCCAGGGCCCTCTCCTCGGGTGTGTGGGGACTACAGAGTCCCCAACTCGTTCCCGGAAAACGGGCAGGCGCGCCGCCGCCGCGGCCTGCTTCTGCCAGGGTGACAGGCGGCTCCACCTGTCACCCCCAGCCACCTGTCACCCCCAGTGTCGTCTGTGGTATGACAATGGTATTATTATGATCTAAAATTAACAAAATCGGGGCCCTGGACTCTGATTCTGGTAATTGTCAACCATCCCTGTTATACCACAGATACAGTAAATATGCCATTTAATTTTTAATTGACTTCAAAAGAGGAGGTTCTCAATTCTATGTGTATTTTTTCATTTTTTTATGTATATTTGTTACGCGATATCAAAACCAATTATTTTTCTTGCAGTGTTCGGTATATTATATATTCGGATTTCTTGGATATGGGACCACTCAAGAAGTATACCCTACTTCTTGAGTGGTCCCATATCCAAGAAATCCGAATATGATCCTGGTGAAATTGGAGAAACCCTCAAAATTTGTTTGTTACAAAAAAAATCCATTTAATTTTAGACATTACCTTTCTGCTATTATAGTCTAAAATTTAATGGTATCTTGTAGAGTGAACGAGAAAATGTAATGAAGTCTTTTTCACCGCAGGACTGGCGTCCAGTTCTTATACTCATACGACGACGTCTTTATCGTTGTGTTCTTACAGATACTGCATGATAGCAGCTCCGTTGGTGACTTGGGGCTACGTGGAACAGTGGACTCGTGCCGCTCTCGACAAGGTCGACAGTTGCCCTCCACAGATGGACACGCTCCACCCCATGTATATTGAATGGGAGGCCTTATCTCTGGTATGGATATCATACATTACTTTATAGTTTACATTATAGAGTAGGGAAACAGAAGTTCGCTGGCAATAGTTTAATTTTCTTCTCAAATAAATATTTCTATAGCCCTTAGTATCAAATGATACTAAGGGCTATAGAAAAAAAAGAATTAAAATGAGTTGAGTTAAAACAGAACTGAAGTTTAGATCAATCTTAAATTCACCAACCCCAAACCCAAAGAAAGTATTCCTCTGGCTGGCTGGTAATAAAATCAATATTGGAATTCTTATAATTTATTTATGCTACTAATATCTAGTAGCATTATAAAATGAGAAAGGTTGTGAAGATGTTGAAATTAATATTTGGATGTTTATTTTTAATTTAAGCACTAATGGTTGAACGTACACTGTAAGTGTGATCAATCAATCAATCAATCAATTAGTCCACTGCAATTATCTCTAGCATTATATCCTCTACATTGTTAGTTATTACACCTAAAATCTGAGCGAATTTTGTAAACCTTACTAAATTATAATCTCTAAGGGCATCTCTTTCCAAGAGTAACTCTAGAGATGCATTGATTTTTACTTGATTTGAAGCTAATTGTTCTAGAACGGTATTATGTTGAATCATCCATTCTTTACACAGGCTAATGTGGTTGTTATATTCGGAAACTATCTTATTATCATTTTCCTGCAAAGTTTTAATGGCTTCATCGTACCTTAGGGCATCTTGATAATCTAGGTTGCCAGTAACACTTTTTATTACCGATCCCAAGCTATCTATCAAGCCTCTTTTAACTCTTACGGGTTCCAGTGATTTTATTCGATGTAGAACCTTGTTAAGTTTGTTGGTAAGGAGTATTTTCTAGGTTTCTTTTATTTCTTAAGATTTGCTTTTCTGAATTTTGATACGAGACACTTTTTTACACACTGTTGCTTAAGTTCACAAGCAATAGTTAGCACTTTCGAGTAAATTATTATGGGCCCGGTGTATAATAACCTATTCCCTATATATTCAAATTGATTAAGATATAGAACAAATTGAATCGGGTCATGCGGTATTCAAATTTTTTTTTTTTTTTTTTTTTTATATATATAGGACACGTCAATTGGTCTTCGCCTTGCCTGATGGTAAGCTGAAGGCAAAATCCCAGAAAAGAGGGTCACCATTACTTACACATACCGTGTGACAATGGTAGCAAAGCAATCACCGCGCTGCTAGAGCCGCATCAATGATGCTACCACATTCTTGCCAATTACTCTCGTATGTTGTAAATTACGAAACTAAACGATCACTCCCGCACTATTATCACACTGAAACTACTTTGTTATTAGTAAATATATAGAAACTTACCGTAAATAAGCCGATTCCAACAACAAAGAGTCGCCAGCCACGCGCTCCAATTATAGGGCACACACAAATCACGAAAGCACAAGAAGATGAAGCAATATAACTTCACAAGGAATGTTTATTCGTGTGGGTAACGAACGTACACGAAGTTGGTTGGGTTTATTCGATTTTTGAAATTAAATCTTCATATACGTGAGTTCGGGAATTGAATGTTTCGTGAAAAGTCTTGAACGTATTTTGTAATCTCCGGAGGTGAATCTCCAAATCTTATTTTATTTACTCGTAAAACTGTGGTGAAGTTTGTACGTCTGGCAGGCCTATTAGTCTCTAATAACTATTGCTAATTTTATTCGCATAGTAATTAAGTAAGTAAAAGTTGTCATTTCTTTTTTGTGATTTCTCTACCATTAAGATAATGTACATTCTAAGACTACCTAAGCTCTAAAACTTTACGTACAAAAATAAACATACATTGATAAAGGTTAAATTTGTCCTTGATTACAAAAATACTTATTAGTTACTTATTGTTTCTATGTATAATATGTATGCATTTACAAAAAAAAAATCTAAGTATGTTTATCCGCATAGCTCGTTGACACTTTCATACTGGTTCTTGTAAACTAGATTTTCCACATAATCTCGGTGGCTATCTAATTTGTCCGTTAGTCCCGATCCAGAGACGAAAATATTCATTGAGAAAGTCCCTTGTTCTGTGACTGTTATGAGCCACCTCCTCTCAATAGGACTGTGCCTTAGCAGTAAGGCAGCCAAATATTATTTGAAGTTTACAGATATTACCTTACTAAACAAATATCAATTTAATTTAAGGTGACAACAAAAGGAAACATGTTACTGGTAATACTAAATATTATAGATAAAACTTAGGTACACGCTGAAAAAATATCGACGCTTGAAAGGCAAAAATTACTAAGCGACATTGTATGAACTTTACAGGAGTGTGATTTGAAGTTAAAAATTTTTGAAAAAAATTTATTAAAAATTACAATATAGACGGATTTAGATTCTGTTAACATACATACGTACCTAATTTTTATACCTATTTTTGATATTAAAATGAGCCCTGTAGCTCTCGAATAAAAGGCAGTTTACGTCGCTTAGATAAAAAAAAACCCCATTTTATAAACAGGTAAAACTATCTAAGCTATCACTGAATGTTATGTACAAACAAGTAACATTATTTAAATTGCATCTGATAAGTTTGGAGCAACATGTAAAATTATTTATGCTATTGATAAAGATTTTTGAAATATCAGGCAAAAGTAAATAAATACAAACACTTAAGAATTTATAGACAAGAGTATTTATCTAAATGATCTAAGAGTTTCTAAAATAAAACACGGTAAGTTATCTAAATGTTATTTACTTTAAATCTCTTTAATACAAAATGTACCTATCTTAAGTAATAAAATGAAAAATCTTAGTTCGTAAGCGTCAATATTTAAATATAAAGTACTTTTTTTTAACGTGTGGGAACATAAATGAACGTAAACTTTGTTAAATATGGGTATTTTTTATTGAAAATCAATCTTCGATCACTTATTTATTATGTGACTGTTGTTACCACATAAACAAACACAATAAACAAAATAACTCCTTAGGGACTATCTACTCTTATTAAGTTCTACTAATTCTGAGATCAAAATAATCAAGTTACAAATCCAAAAACACAAAAGAAAATTATAAACACAAAAAATAATAATTATAAAACGCTTTGTAGTTTGAAATCTTATAATTAG
The DNA here is from genome assembly GCA_963662185.1 of Eilema griseolum. NCBI lineage: Eukaryota > Metazoa > Arthropoda > Insecta > Lepidoptera > Erebidae > Eilema > Eilema griseolum. The sequence goes on from OY759251.1 coordinate 13,173,535, forward strand.
ATTAACATGAGTATCAAAACAAATTATCTTTCAAAACAATAACAAACAAAATAGCTCAACTGCTCTGCATTATGACAACTTAAATTGCCATAAACTTTTGACAACCAAAACATTCTCACATAACAAATAACAATAATATAACAACTTACATAATTTTAGGGCAGGAATAATCAATCAGTCTTTAAAAACAAAAAAATATCGTGAGATCTCGTTTTAAAAAGATACTTATTTTAACAGTTCAATTCACTATCTTCAACATCTGATTCAGGTAGACAATCTTTTGCGTTAGTTGCTCGTGGAATGTTTACAAATTCGTGCTTGAAGCAATTAGGAATCACTTTATCAGTGCAAAGTTTGACAAGATCATCATATTTGGCTTTTGCTATGGGCAACTGAGATCTATAACACGGTAGAAGTGATGATACCTTGGTTTTTGACTGAACTTCAATATCAAAAGATGGTGCAGTGGCATTCATAGATGTTTTATATTTAACAACTTGCTTGTCCTTTTTGAAAGTCATAACACGGACCTTGCTTATTTTTCCTGTGAGATTACCCTTAAAATATTTGTCACTAATACTATCCCATCTATAAAAATCTTCATAACTCAGCCTTTCCACTGCAAAAGGTGATGGATTCTGCCTAGCTGTTGCAAAAACAGTAAACCATTGTGATGGTGCATAGACGGTTGTATTTTTTAATTTGTTTTCTATAATAGCATGGACACTATTCACGGGCATGTAAGTGTGTCCAGTCAAAAGGAAGTTTATTTGAATGGTGTTTATATTCTTGCACTCTTGTAACGAGGAATGCAACATTGCCAATACAGTACGGTTACGATTTTGGCCCGGACAACAGTCGCAGTATAAAAGTAATCGAGTGATGTTCCCTCTAGCATCCACTGATTGAATATATTTATGAAGTATAGTCGCAACCTCGTTAGCGCCACGCTTGCCGTTACTCTCATCCCAATAGAAACAGAAAACGTTGCGAGTTCCATTTTCATAAAAACACAAATTATACACTGCTAGTTTTCTACTGTAGTACAGCAGCATAGATTGGGCATAAGGTGTATTTAGGACTTTTTCGAGATCGAAACTAATACAAAGAGTTGAAGGATCATCTTTGTGAATATTTTTGTGAACTTTAAAACGGGCATAACTTTCTTCTTTTTCTATTTCATGGTCTTGCTTCTCTTTTTGTTTTTCAGGATTATCATTCTTTTCAAACTGTAGACACTTTAGGCACTTGTCTTTTTTAGGCACGTGAAAGCCAATGTTAAAGTTCTCTTGAAATATTTTACGAAAAATTCTCTCACTCACAACGTCTATACCCTGTTCTACATAATGCTTTTTGTAAAGGTTGTATAAATTTGACATATTTTTAAATTCTTGGGAAAGATATACTTTGCTCGAATCTTGGCGACAATAGTGCGAAGGTACAGCTGGTAAATTTTTAATAAACTTCTTAACAGCATCTAAGGTTGATTCTTTAGTTTTATTTGGTGGTTCACATTTTCCTCTCATATCTTCTTTTGCACATCCCCAAGTAGCGTTTCTCACAATACTATAAATTGTTTTATCTGAAATATTTAAAGTAGCTGCTAAAAATTGTTGGCAAACATATCTTCTACCTTCTCCTTCATTAATAAAATATTTGACTGTATAGTTTCGTTTATCAGAATCTGAGCGTTTGCGTTTAACATTTTCTTTTTGAGAAAGAGACACTAACCAATCACGACGACGTACTTTATCCAGCCTCCAAAAGAAATTAAATAAACTCTGCCTTCTTTCTTCAGTCACAGACCCACAGTCATTGCCACATTTCTTACCACAACAAGGGTTAGCTGAAATAGTTTTTGCTGGTACAACTACACCTTTCTTTGTTATATATTCAAGACCAGAAGTTCTATTTTGAGACCGTTTTTTTCTTGAATTATTTTTTTTTGTTTTGTTAGCTGATTCTCCAACTACTTCATCATTAACATCTTCTTCAACGTGTTGACTTTTTTTTGTGTTTTTCTTAGTGCACCTTTTGTTTTTTTTAGTTTTTCTTTCAGATTGCAAGCTGTCCTCTGACTCTACTTCTTGCCCTTCTGACCAATCATCTGAATCATCTACATCACCATAGAACGTAGAAAAATCTTCTACATCTGATATGTAATCTATGTACTGGTTTTTTTTCTTGGATTTTCTCTTACCAACTTTATTTTTAATTAAATTAGATTCATTAGATTCTTTGCTTTGGCCAGCCGATGTAGAAGGTCCTGCGTGATCTAACGACAGGGACGTTGTGTCTTCAACTTGTATTTGGTGTTTCAATGCTTCTGATTCTTCAGTTTCTGGTCCAAGGGTTAAGCTACTACAAACACTAAAATTACAATCAGCTAATATATTATCATTAGCAACTGTTTCAGGATCAGTTTCAGTGTAATTAGTGGCAGTGCATAAGCTGTCATTAGGAGCAGGAATAGCAAAATGATTTGAGTCGTCAATACTAGTGGAAGCTAGCGATTGGTTAAATTGGTTTGTGATAATAATGTTATTAAACGACATCGCAGGTTGGCTTATGTTAAAATCAGATGTTTCAATGTTCGGACGGTTCGAAAGTACTTCTCCTTCATGTCTTGTATCGTCAACTTTCAGCGTTGGATCAGAGTTCCTTACTACGTCTAGATCAAAATTCAATTGTTTACGACACTTCTTTTGTTCTATACCGGCTTTGACCAAAGCCATCTCAACTATTGAAGAGCTTCGACGTTTCCGTTCGTGAGTCATGGTTTTAACTGTAGGTAAGAAAAAAATATCTATCATAAATAGGTATTACCTGTCTATAAAACGAAATAGGCACTATTATGGAATAAATACTATAAGTACTAAGTATAAGCGTAATATGTAAATGAATGGGTAATGTAATTTGCTTGAATACTCACCACGTCTTCATGTGCCTCGGCAGAATAAGTGATGAACGGGACGAACGTCCTCACTAAGCGACGCGGAACGCCCGAATGTCATTCGTCTCGATACGTGCCATACGGTTGTTGCTCATACGCAACCGACATTTTGGAATTTGCATTGTACCTTAGCGACGTAAGATATATTTTATGTACAGGAAAAAAATATCTTAACGCCATTCTTAAATATTCAAATAAAATAGGTAAAATTATCTAACCGACATAGTTAATAACAAAAGCTATCAAGTAAGAATATCTACATTAGAACAATTAACATGTGTCAAATTAGTAAAAGCATCTAAGCGCCAATAATATTACATATTAATATGGGTAAAATTATACAAGTTGCACTTTCGAAAAATAATGGCATCAAGTTAAATACACTGTTAGTACAATTCACAAATACTTTTTACGGGTAGAATCTACTAAGCGTTTACGTAAAGATATTATCGAACAAGTGAAAATAATTAAGTCCAAACAAGTAAAAAATTAAAAACATGAAAAATAAACTAAGTAGATATTTTCAATATTTTAATTTTCCTAAATCTAAAATTTCCTAAAAATACCTATTTTTACGTCGGTTAGTGAGCACAAAATTCATGATTTGGTATAAATTTCGCAATATCTAAGCGACATAAAACTCGTCGTAGAAGCACACCGATTAGACTAAACAACGCAGAAAAAAATTATTAATCCATTGATATATATAACTCATTTTTGGCATTTCTGTCGCTTAGTAATTTTTGCCTTTCAAGCGTCGATATAGTGTTTTTTCATGCGAAACTTGTTTGTTCCCAGGGCGAACCGCGTGGAAAACTATGCGTTATTAGAACGTATGAGGTCGCTGGCGAACCGACACCATACGTACCAAGGACCGCCGCCTGTCAACTTGTTAGAAAAGCAGTTCCTGGTGAGACATCAATTATGTTCCAGTCTATTCGCTATTGCTAACTCTAGAACTCTATAAAAATAACCATAGACTACAGAGCGGATCAGAAAAACAACATGGCTGACCTGACAAGTGAAGACAGTCACAAGAAAGAAGGTCACCAATGTAGACATTAACAATGTTTGAAAAATGCCCCTAAGCTTGACGGTCTCATTAGATGCTTTTTCACGCAAATGTAGGAAGAAGGAAATACGTTTGCTGTAAAAGAAGCTCAAGACTACATGGTGCGGCTTTTCGTATTATCTAATAACATCACATTTGTTTGCTGGCCTCAAGGATGCGGTCCAGGGTAACATCTCGTTAAAGATCAGTGACGTAAACGTGAACTGCTGATATATGCCGATAACTATACCTGTAAAACGGCTTTCAGTTTAGCGACCAACCATCCTTTTTTTTTAAGTATGCTAAACACCTCAACAAAGTCTAGGGAACAAGATGACTTTAGGGGAAGGTATTGCTTTTAATATTGATTTAATGGTAAAATATTACTTGGTTAGGCTCGTGGTTCTCTCTATCTGAAGCTTACAATTCGGAGTCCAGGGTCCGCATTATTCAGGCTAAATACGACGATGCTGAACTTTGATACTTTCTGTGTCTTCCCATTGGATCCCGTGTCCCGTGTCCTTAAACGTTACTGTAACCGTATCTTGTCTTACGGGTAGTTTGTAATAGGAACAGTGAATTGATTTATTTTGCTTGCTTTTATTTTGGACTTATTATCCAAAATCCGACAGTGCCATGAAATCCGTGACATCCGCTGTACCTATTATTAATAAAAGGATTATCTGTGTACGTGTTAGGTCCATCCACAAATACACCAAGCTATGAATAATTTAGCTCCTGCTGCTTCAGTCAGAATGCACCCAACTTCTTCGCCTGACTTCATCTCTAAAGAAACAGATGTGGAAATTACTTTCGAAATAAAGAATGAAGGCAATCTATCTCCAAATTTGCTGTCTTCACTACCCCTCGAGCCTTTTTTCAACTCAGATGCGTTGAGTGCGTGCGTGAGTCTGACCCAGTCATTGCATCAACTTCAAATGAGCGAGGTATTGCTGTACCACCCGCATTAGTTACAACTTTTACAGGTCAGCAATGAAATTGTTATAATTTTCTTGTCATTGTGAGAAAGTAACACTTTCTGATATTGGAAGTTATAATCCATAATATTTCTGTACAGTAATTTATGCCCCTTTATAATTTCCTATAAATGTCTGGTTATTATAAAACGCGTATTTTTTTAGTTGTCAAACTGTAAACAATTTTCGTAATATAGATTAATGTCTTATATGTAAGATAATGGCAGGACAAAGACAAGCCGACGGGAATCGGACTATAGAGACCCTTCGTCACGACACCGTATTGTTATTAGATGTATGTATACTCACCCGAGCCGCCCATGCCGAGCAGCACCTTAACCGTTGCAGTTACAGCAAAACGTTCTTAGAAGACCTTCCCTAACTTTTTGACATATTTTGAACTGCATTCACAGATTTTGTAAAAAACTTACAGTTGGCAAAAAAAAATGCAAAAAGTCCAAAAATTTTTTTTTATGCCAATCGATTCTATTTCATGTGGGGATCAAAAAACTCTATGAGACCATTTTAGCTTTCAGTACTAGGAAAGACAGAAATCGCCAAAAACGTTTCCCATACATTTCGGCAACAGAAACAAATTTCTACGGAAATTTGTCATTATTTTGAATTTGAGGAGTTTTTTTTTTTTTTTTTACGTGCGCAAAATCCCCACGGATACCTCCCTACCGGAGCCGGTGGAGGAGGTTATGTCAGACTCGAACCGACTAAAACGCACGCCGCCTGTGGGTCGTTTTTGTGAAGTTGGAATTATATTTACAAAACTGAACTTTCAAACTGCTCACATTGGTCTTTGTCGCCTAAAAGGTTTTCATTCCTTACTAGTACATACATACATATAATCACGCCTTTATCCCTGGAGGGTTAGGCAGAGGTGAATTAACATCCAAATTTTACCAATAATTGTATTTAGAAAACCGACCCTACCTGAGTTGGGAACCGGCTCAGTGAATAATGATGAACTTTCCATCAATCAATCAATCAGTCACCGCAGTCCACTGCTGAACATAGGCCTCTCCCAATGTGCGCCATTTTCTCCGATCCTCCGCCTTCCGCCGTTGGACCAAACGAGTCCTAGAGCATTGTCAAGATTTAATTAGAAGCGGGCAATTTATCATTTAGATACCTAAATTTAAATTCACCTCGCGCAGCGGGTATCATTTATTATGAATTGTTAGTTATAAGTCTTGTACTTCCACCTAGAAACTCACCTCCTTGGAAGATGTAGCTCCATCATCAGCATTTCTGTAGCCACACATATTTGTAGGTTCATGCGATTCATCTTCGGATTAATCAAATAATTGGCACAAAGCATTACAAAATTACATCACAATAGAATTCTATAATAAAATAAATAAGAGCTCACTCTTCACGACGAAAGCGCAAATACAGTATGTTACAGTCGGACTGTTCATTTGGGCGGAAATACCGCCGTGTCCTAACTACTTTTATTTTATTCCAGACTTTAATCTTATTATATTATAGTTTCATATATTTCGTTCTTATATTTTAGTTTCACAATTATAATATATGTAGGATATGAAGGTATCTTTATTAAAAGGCTTTTAGCAGAGATACAATAGGCTATTTGACTATTTTTATATTGTCGAAAAATTATCACTGTAGTATAATATAATGAACTGCAAAAGATACAATTTCTTACGACAAATAGTTTTAAAGGTATTTGATTTTGAAAATTCAATTTTCAAGCTGGCCGAAAAAGCTCCATACAAAATCGTACCTGCGAGTGACGTCACGCGCCAGTTGCTTCGTAAAGTTGGCAACATTGCCACAATGGATGCTTATATTAAAATAGTTGCGTTCATGTTTTAATTATTGCATAACTAACACCTGTGGCCTAGTCATCCATTCAATAGATTTTTTTATGATTAAGATTGTTATACATAATATTATGGTCTCCGAGCGTATGACATACGTACGTTTCCCATCAGCCTGTTTCACCAGTATTCTGCCTTGCTTTGTCCAGGTATAACTCCAGCGAGACTGTGCCGCAGCCTGCGGTGTGAGATAGAACAGGTGCTTGTTTGTCCTTGTCAGACGCTCGAAGATGCCATAGGCAAGGAATTCATCCTCACACATTGCGAACTGAGAAGGTGCGCACTGTGCGGTATGATAGAAACTTCATCCCACGCACACTTAAGATGTGGAATGACCTCCCTGATGCGGTTTTCGCAAGCACCTACAATATGGGGTTCTTCAAGAGGGGCATCAGAAGGTTTCTTCATGGTCGGCAGCGCGAGTGTGACATCCCCGGTTTTGCATACGTCCATAGGTACTTGTTTTTTTTTTTAATACCTCTTTGGTGGCAGACAAGCAAACGCCCCACCTAATGGAAAGTGGTTACCGTTGTCTATGGACGTGTGTACTTTATGTTTAGGAATAATGTAGGTAGGTATAGGTGAAAGGAATACTTGCATCACAAGATGTCTGTAGTAAAGGTTTCAAAATTTTGTTTTACCTGGACAATATTTTGTGTAGCCTAGATACTATTTTGTGTAACCTGGATACTATTTTGTGTAACCTGGATACTGTTTTGTTTTACCTGAATACTATTTTGTTTTACCTGGATACTATTTTGTGTAACTTGGATACTATTTTGTGTTGCTCTCAAACTAAAATAGGAAAACTTCTTTTATTACTTAACCAAGCATATCATTTGTAGAACAACCTCCCTGGGATTACTTTGCAAAAATAGACTAAAAAATGATAATTATATTAACGTCTAAACATTGCATGAATGTATGAAACAATAAAAGCAAACAGAACAATGTCTAAAAGACTGAGAATAAAAACAAAAAAGTAAGTCTCCGTGACCTCGGGGTTTACAGTTTCGTTTTATGAGATTTAAAAGATCGCAAAGTTAAAAAATCTAGTCTAATGATAAAATCCTGTATACTTTTCAGTTGAAGATGAACATCGTAACTGATCGCCGATATCGTAAATCAAACCTGAACAGTTCCAATACAATACCGATCATATGGTCACGGAGCCGGTTTGGGTACGAGACTAATACAAGTAGGTATTTATACTGGAAAATTATTCCTCAGCATTTTTTTGTAGGCGTCATTTTAAGAATTGAAATTGTATTGTCTTGCCTACTTCTTTAAAGAAGTTACTAAGTTATACATATTGAGAAATCACTTGTACTTTATCCATATTATTTTAAATTGTTATTAAACCTAACCGGTTTTCCCTTACCGCATCCTCAAAGGTACGCAATGGCGTTTAAGAACATTACTAATATATTGAATATTGTTATTTATTTTGCTAGTAGATTTCGACACATTTTGACATAATTTTATTACGTGTTTAGTAAGCGTTATTTACTTTTTATATAGTGTTGTATTTTTATGTACCACTGAATCTTATATATTAAGAGTCTCTGTAATAAACAAAATAATATAGTTATATTAGCGATGAACTTATACAACTACAACTTATATAACTCCTAACACAAGCAATTTAGCTTAGCTGGAGGGGTTAAAGGGAATATTAGTATCGGTTCTAATATTCTTTATAAAAAAGAAAAAAAAACAGCTGTATATTTTGACGTCATTTATTTGAATCCAGATTTTGAATTCACATCTTCAATTTGCCGTCGTCTCACAATTATACGCTGACAATCTTGTATTATATTCACTGCAGTATTGCGGTGCTTCTTACCTAAAATAAAAAATAAAACATATATTGATATATTGTTTTTTGCTTTTTTTTTCGTGCGCATTATCCCCACGGTTACCCGCCACCATAATATTTTACTAGATCGGTAGGTCGACATACGAACTCAAAGTTTCGACCCTATCGCAAAAGCACCTACTTTACACACCTTTCTTTTAAAAACCCTTTTATATTTAAGGTCCAATCTCTTAGGAGTATTTGGTTAAAAACGACGATGAAGCGCATCATTCACAGATTACATTAAATTACTATTTATTGGTGTCCATACTGCACTTTAGGTATTATTACCGCAATGTCCAGTCTCTGAATGGGACCCCAAGAGTCTATATATGCACATATGCGAAATTTTGTCGTGTGTTCACGAAGTTTGCCGGTAGCCACAGGCTGCCATTTGCCCCACAGCAAGGGCGATCGAGCTCATAAACGGTCTACTAAAATGAAATCCAGATGTTGATATATTCTCCGACAGTGTACATCAAATGGCGAGAAACGTCTTGATGTATCTGACCGTAGCCTCATTGATTAATTAGAAAGACGATCCATGTACCGAACCGACTAAAATGCACGATGCCTGAGTCGTTTTTAGTTGCCGAAGGGGAGGTTAACAGGCATATCCCTCGCCATATAATATGCCTTGTAAGTTTACAATAATGATTTTTTTTCTGTCCACAGCGCCTGAAATCCTGTCATATGAACCTTTATCCCTGGCCGCGGACATATGGTCGGTGGGCGTCCTGGCGTACGTGCTCGTGAGCGGGTACTCCCCGTTCGCGGGCGACACCAAGCAGGAGACGTACCTCAACATCGCGCAGTGCCAGCTCACCTTCCCCAAGCGCCTGTTCCGAGGGGTGTCGCACCACGCGATACAGTTCATCAGAGAAACCCTTGTTGTTGATCCGAAGTGAGTATTTCTTTCCTATAACGGTTAGGTACTGGCCTGAGGAGGACCAAATCGAGAGAGATGTATTTAAAAAGTTGATTGACAAATACTCGTCATCTCACTTCATACATATATACATACATAAAATCACGCCTGTCTCCCATAGGGGTAGGCAGAGATCACAGATCTCCATTTGCTACGATCCTGACATACTAGTCTCGCTTCATTCACTCTCATTACATTCTTCATGCATACTCGTCGGTTTGATACTTCGGCAGAAATAGTAAGTTCCATGATTTAATCGCCAAAAGTTCCGAGCCGTTATATAATTATGAATTCACAACGCGATAGTTTAAAAATAACAAAATCGATTTTTTTGTATTATTATGAACCAATTAGTTTTTGCCGTAATCACTTCGTACTTGTGTATTATTACTACCACAATTTTGCCAACATCATTTAATTTTATGTGATCACCATTAAAAAATAATTTCCCTTCTTAGATTGATGTTGGTCTGCTGAAGTGCTATTTGCAGATAGCCTCAGTGTTTCCTTAATACCGTGTACCATGACCAAGTGTTAAATACCTAGTACCTACCTATCTTCTGAGACAGACAGTATTCTGTGTCTATAGATTGGCAAATACACTATAAAGATTTTTTTTAAGGTGGTAAGGTACTATGGTACTTTAATTACTACTTAAGAGCACTATAGTTGGAAATTGAAACCATGGACGGGTTTCAATTTAAATAAAGATAATCTAGGATATTAGTTTTTAATTCTTAATTGTACCACAGAATAAATAATAGTGTTACCTGATTGTACACAAAAAGAAATCTAAAACAAAATGTACAAATAAAAAACAGAGCATCTGAGGCTGAGTCTGGGCTGTAGGTATATATCTGTCTGATGTTAAACGTTTGGGTTTGTTTGTACATATACCATGATCGAGTTAATTTACGATAAAATTATTGTATATCATGGAACGCGAGAGTTTAAAAGTTAGTATGACAATGTCATAATTAGAAGTGGGAGCTAACACTCACACTGTCAACATAAAACCGGTAGTTTGTAGCTGCAGGAACACGTACGTCCTCGATAAAAACCGAATACTACCGCATTAAAAACTGATTACCATTATTATCTTTATTTCTTCACCAATAAACTTAAACCATTTTTTTTTTCGTTGAGGACTTCTTTTTAAGTAGCAGATCTCACCAAAACCCTTAGGAATAATTAAAAACTAACACTGAAGACACTGCTTTGATTAAAACCAAATACTACATTCAAAGCTTGAACATTATACAGAATTTGGTTTATTTTAGCTTTCAATTGAGCAACTGTTATTTAACTTCACAATCCCGAGAGGGAAGTTTTTGGTATTCTGACATGAACAGTAAAATTAATATAAATAATAAATACAGATATCGCGTTACGAATTACCTATGTCCTGATCCCTTGAAAATTTGGTATAAAGAGTATGTGAACTTATGTTACTCAGAGATAATGTTGCATTCTAATTTTTTTATTTTACGATTGGTATAAAAAAGATGCTATTTGTAGCACACAAATAGCATCTTTTTTATACCACTTATAGTTGCGACACGCTAGGATGGCCGTTTTGACACTAGTTTTGCTCGTTTTCTCTTTTTTGGTGTGTGAAGTTTATTTTCACGCGAGATAGTGCACCTCCATCTTATAAATTGTTCAATTTACTCTAACATACAGTAGTTAAGTTACAATTCATAACATAAAGAACTGAAAACAAACATATTCTATGTCAAAAAGACCGATGAGTTGGCCCGAAATGAGAGACGTAGTCGGCTTTTTGAGAACAAGTTGCCAGGCCCTGCCTGCCTGGAATTAATCGCTATTAGCGATAAGGTCGTCCATTGTACATTAAATAATAAGTTTTAAATATATAAAAATACAGTTCAAAATGCACTTAAACTATAATAAAACGTGTAATATAGTTATTATAGAGTATCACGAACCATTTTGTTGTACTAAACAATCTCTGCAAATAGCATACTATTCTGTTAAACTTTCAGCAGTAACTGTTGCACTTATTATATTATATAATTGTTGCTACAACAAATAATATATAAGTATAAAGGCTATTGGGATTGGATTTGGAGTTATGAGTTTTATTTTATTTTGGCACTGTTTCAAGCTGATCGCGTTATTTGAATGGCAAAACTGAGTGCGTGTTGCGACTCGAAACTACTAAAACGCACGCCGCCTGTAGGTCGTTTTGTATGCTGAAGGTGAGGTTGACAGGCATAGCCCTCGCACCCCGGCCGACCCAGGGCCATCTCTCACGATCTGACCCTCTCCTCGGGTGTGTGGGGACTGGGGACTACAAAGTCCCCAACTCGTCCCCGTTGTAGCATCGAGGTCTTGTATTTGCAAAATAAAACGTATAAAAATGATATTTTCCAACAACGAACGTAATTAAAATACGTTAGTAGCGGTTAAAATCATTAAATCTATTTCATCATCATGTAGTGCTGTTCCTCATTGCATCCAAGGCCGTAGAGACCGGAGTCTCTCCTCAATCCCGAGAAGAAACCCTGCGCCAGAACCTCTGGTAATTGACGGACTAAACAGCCCAAGCTATAACTTACTTACCTGTAGAAAAATAAAATTTCAAATAACTATTTGTAACGGTAACATACGTATACCTACTTATTCGTACTGTACAAGCAAAGCACAGACACTCCCGGTCTGTCCAATGGGGAGCCATCTTTGGGTGAGCGCAGGCATTGCGACAGCTTTTTAAAAGGAGTGAAAATAGTTTTGACAGATACCTTCTTCAGGATGTTAGCGATCTTATCTGTCACTCCTTTGATGTAGGGTAAAAAGGCTGGCTGTCTTTCCACCTTATAGTTCCGGGGTTTATTTGTGGTAAAAAACTAATCTAACTATAAAACTTAGTTCTCTCCAAAGAGTTGTGGAGGAAAATAACGAAGTTACGTTAAGTTAGATCGAAAAAAGCACACCCTGGACTACGAGGTGAGTCCTCGGATGCGACTAGGATTAACGCAAGGATAAATAAAAGCATCGGTAACTTAGTAGTGCTTGGTTCAGGGACTCTTTCCTTGTCGTGGTCCCGTTCGTCTTGACCTACGAATACCGCCCTCGCTCTTCTATTGAAACCGGCCAAAAGCACATCGGTTAGATGTTTTCAAACATCGATCTTTCTAAGGGATATGGGTAGATATAATTTTCACTGTTTTTATGCTTTATGTGCGGATGAAAAATTTGAACCAACCGGCAGTATTGGCAGCTTATCATGGTTACGTGGGATCCATACTGAGGTACGGTGTTATTTTCTGGGGTAATTGTACTGAAAAGGAACAAGTCTTAAATCACAGAAGAGATGTATAAGGGCAATGTGCAACCTCAAACAAACAGACAGCTGTAAGCCTCGCTTCAAGAGCCTCAACATATTGGAACGGAATCCGAATTCCACGCGGGCGGAGCCGCGGGCAACAGCTAGTTTCTCATAAAACGGTCATAATGCAATTCAAAGTCAAGTGTAGTGTAAGGAATTAGAAAAAGAAATGTAATATAATGATAATACTAATAAAAGCCACTCAAAATCCCAATTAGATTTAGAAAAAATAAGGTTTTCCTCTATTAACCGGGCACTTATAAACCTGCGATAAATACAAATATTCTTTTTATTACTGCTAATGATACATAATTTGCGCTTTTCTGTGTTTGGGTATGAGAATTGCTGGATCCTTGTACATTTCCCTAACTTTTGTGAGTATTCGGGCAGACTCTTTACCGATGGAGCAGTAACTATTGATTCTATACTCCTGTATTTAGGCACATATGCAACTATGTCTGACCGTTGGCAATCGTATTGTTTTGCCAGACTTTGACAAGTAGATGGAACATATTGAATTGGTGATGTACATGGAAAGCTAATTTTTTGTTGACATTGTATTATATTGTTTCGTGCTCTAAAATGCTGGAAAGTGGCTTATTATCATTGTGATTATTAGCTTTTTTTATAAGAAAAGTCGTTGTCAGATTTAGAATTTGCCGTCTGGAAAATTCACTAAAACAAAAAATTGCGAAACCGGAGTCCTCTCTTTCCGTCCTACCATTGCCATCTGAATCCTTAGCTAGAAAGAAGCCAGCGACCGAGTGTCGTCCAGTGTACCGGCTTGCATGTGGGGTGAATTTGGCGTGTACCCGTGGACCATGGTGGGCCCACCATTTTATGGATTAATTGTTTGGTGAAATGTGGATGTTAATTCACCTCTGCCTAACACTCCGGGGATAAAGGCGTGATTATATATGTGTAGATAAAAAAGAAGTTTTGATATAGCTTTGGTTGCTGACTGTATCTACGATAACAAGGGGGTTAAGGAATTCGTAATAATGTCAGAGCTGCTCGGACCGCATGAACATAAACGCTGGTGTCCCACAAGGCTCCGTGTTGTCTCCAACGCTGTTTCTGCTGCATATCAATGACATGCTGTCTGATGGCTCCATTCATTGTTATTCGGATGACAGTACCGGGGACATGTGTTACACGGGCGGTGCAAATATCCCTCAGTCCGAGGTGGAGAAGAGTCGCGAACAACTTGTGTCTGAAATCGAGACAACCCAAATTTCGCCAGTTTATGTTTAGGTCCAAATGTAATAGGTGGTGAGCCTACTGCCATTAACCGGGCACTTGTAAACCTGCGATAAATACACATATAACTTCGAAAAGCATCGAAATGTCATTGGTATGTGCCATGGTAAAACCTGGGGGTAGACTCTAAAATTAAAAAACATCTTGTAGAGTGAATGATAAGATGTAATTAACTTTTTGATTTAATTTTTAGCCATCGAAGGGGCGACTCTCGAAGTTGTTCAAAAATATATGTACCTGGGGCGGGTTATCCGACAGTTGTCACTGTAAATATCTAACAATTTGTTTATATTTCAGAATGGATGTGGTTTCTTGCAAGCTCTGCATTTTGAGTTATTCCAAGAAGTTAGCATTAGTCCACAAATAAAAAATGTTATATTTTGTCCCCTATTTTAACGGTAGTTAGGGTAATACACACTACTCTACAACAATAACAATAGGCAGGTAGGTAGATATATTAAAGATGGGGTTACGTGATACCCCGTGTTAGAGTGCCCCAAATTAGAAGCTATCCGCAAATAGTAATCGTACTTCGTACAAAGCTAGTTTCTTTATTGTCATTAAGATTTTATGACCTAAAGGTGCTTTATGTTTATGTAGCAATTGCTCGTTGTATTCGGTTGTTGCGTAGACACAAGCTTAACCGAAAAGTCATTGGTGTGTGCCATGGTAAAACCTGGGATCGAACCCGGACGAGGTCTCCGTCTCAGCAGTCCATTACCCATACCACTAGGCTACCGCGGTTTAGTTTAGGTTTTAGGTTAGTCTAAAATTAAATGGATTTTTTAGCAGTGGTATGGCAGCTTCAGTTTAAAAGATGATTATTCGTGTTTTGACGGAGAAAGAATACAAATATCACCGCCCCATCTCATCCGAAGGGTGTCGTAAGAGGCGACTAACAGAATAAAAAAATAAGTTTAAAACTAGAACTCGACTACTGAAAAATCACGCTATAAAAGTATTCCGTAATAGTTCTTTTCTAGTTATTATACTTAGTAGACTTCAAATCCAAAATTAAAAGTAATTTGAAAAGATAGGCAAAAAATTAAACAACTGACATAATATTATACTACCTAATCAGAAAATAATTAAATATAAAATAGAATCTTCTTCGGTCGCTTAAGTTCGCTGTGTTCGTTATCGATCACAAAGACAGAATCAAGGGTAGTTATGCGAGCGTATTTTTATACCTCTCAATTAGGAGGGTCGAATCATCTAGAAAATTCGCGAGTGATAAGTACCTGCTCTCTTTTGAAGTTTACCGAGTTTACGAAGAATCAAAATGATCGTGAACGGCATTGTAATTCGAGGGATTATCTAAAACAATAATATAATGAAGCATTACTAGGTATATTCATATATTCTTGATGTTTAGTATGCTCCAGTAATGATGGTTACACGTCAGGATTTCTTACAATCATCGATTCGGGAGTTGGCCGCAAAGAGATTAGCCAGCAGATTTGCCTTCTCTTGCGACTCATGGGCCAGGGATCCATCAGGGTTACGCAGCGGAGGCAGCGAAGGCTGACAGAAGTTGGCTTGCACGGCTTTAGCCAGTCGCCAGTAGCCACGGCTTCCCGTGGGATGCATCAACCGAATAAAACGCAGGCCGCCTGTGAGTCGTTTTGGTTGCCGAAGATGAGGTTGACAGGCATATCCCTCGCACTCCGGCCGACCCAAACCTTAAACCTTAGATCGCAATGAAGATTGACTGTCTACGACATAAAAATAGTACATCCGTGCTGACGACCCCGTAAAAACAGAGATTTTATGTGCCCTCAGTCCAGAACACAAAATCAGGACAAGCCTTTGATCTTCCCACTGACAGCACAAAAACTCTGGCTGAGCTCTGGCTACCCTACTCACCACCGGGAACATTTTGTTAATTTAAAGTTATTAACTTTTCCTAGTTTATATATTATGGAGGTAGCCCTATTTGTCAAAAGAAACATGCAGCTATTTGAACACCTTTGTGGCCCTAGGCATCAACATAAAGTAAAAACCATTCCAAATAAAACTGCTTTGGTAAGCAAAAGTATATTATGTATGACATCAAGGGTTTTCAACAAACTGCCGACTGATTTATGCGCCAAATACTCCAATCTCATCGGAGATTATGAATTTGTGCCGTTTGGAGTCGAGACTTTAGGGTCATGGGGTCCGAGCGCTCGCAACCTCTTCCGTGAGATTGCGAAGCATTTCAGTATTTTAGCATTTCAGCATTTTATTGTGTATAAGAATATCTAGATGACAAGTTTGAGTAATCAAAATCTGCATAAGTCGAAATCCTCCATAAGTTGAAAACTCTATAACTCGAAATTTTTGGCGTCTCCCTTGATGTTCGACTTATAGAGGTTCGACTGTATAATGAATATAGGTATATTTAAAATTTGAAATGGTATACGATCAATCATCCCCAAGGTTTGGAGACTCTTTTCTTTGCCGCACCACCAAGACCTGGAATTTATTACCAGCACACGTGTTTCTTTCTTCCTACAGTCCCGGGTCCTTTAAGCGGGGCGTGAAAA
Organism: Eilema griseolum; assembly: GCA_963662185.1. NCBI lineage: Eukaryota > Metazoa > Arthropoda > Insecta > Lepidoptera > Erebidae > Eilema > Eilema griseolum. The sequence continues at coordinate 13,190,295 of OY759251.1, forward strand.
AGCATCTGATGAGGCCGCGAAACCTCCGGCGTCGGAGAATCGGTGCGGGCCCCGGCCCAACCTTCTAGGGCTTCTATTACCTCCTTCGACATTATGTCGGCGTGAGGTAAGGGTAAGGACGCCGCCGAGATGGAGGAACTCGGCGGCGCTTCCACATCCTCCGGGGCCCTGAGGCTGTCACCCCGCTGCAGCTGCGTGCGACTGACCGCTAGCTACAATAGTCATTACGCATAAATATAAAAATTCTCAGTGTGAGGTATAATTCGCCGGTATGTTTGAACGTTGAACCTATTTATTTTTGTTAACATTGTGTTGATATTTTGTACGAACTTCAGTAACTTTCCAGATTGTAATTATAATTAAGTGGTTATTTACTTAAGTGGGTATTTATTTACGTTTTGCTTTAAATCCGAAACTTTTAATCTGCCGGAGGTGAGCTAAATGAAACCAAACGGTGACGGTCGCGTCTCACTAATGCATAGCTTCGTAATTAATTAATAAAAATAATTAATTCGCGAAACGCGCCGCTCGGTCGCCGCTGCCCTACGAGGCTGACTGGTTTCCCCTTTGAAAACAGGACGTTTACAATTTTTACCAACACACGCATTTCACCCGGGCAGAGCGCGGTAAGGCATAGGACGAGGTCGCCAAACCGAGGGCCACCGTCGCGTCGGAGCATAATCGGCGTCCGCAACGGCGACCCTCACACCCGAGACTTCGAAAAATAAGCATAAAGCTTAGATGAATTAAAAAAGGGAAGGTACGGTACGTTCTATGCATAGCAACTTCCTGCCTGATTAAATAATAATCAAATAGGTAACACCCATGTTCTATGCTTACGAGTATACTCATTATAGTAAAACCTAGTATAATATTTGATTTGAAATACAATTGATTTCATGTCTAATTCATGTCAAATATTAATGTAACTATAAATAACTTTATTTATATTACAAATATGTTAAAATATACGTAAAAACTGCATTTGACCAACTATTTGATCCTAAGTTACATTCTTAGCATTAGCAAAATCATAAAATAAATAATTCCATCTTCGTTTAAATGGACAACATGGCGAAAGCTTGTGTAATTCAAATCCAGTAATGATATTATACGTAGTTGAATAGTGTCAACGTTAATATTCAAGTTTTCACTTCTGCCGGCACTCCCGGAGTGCAACCCGTCGTTTTTTTTTTATTTTACTTTTGCGTACCTGCCTATCTAACGTGGCGTTCTACGTGAGCGATTTTGAAGCGAATCAGAAGCGAGGCAATTTTTTTTTTTTTTACGTGCGCAAAATCCCCACGGATACCTCCCCACCGGAGCCGGAGAAGGAGGTTATGTCGGACTCGAACCGACTAAAACGCAGCACCCACATTTCGCCAGTTTATGTTTAGGTCCTAATGTAATAGGTGGCGAGCCTATTGTCATTAACCGGGCTCTAATAAACCTGCGATAAATACACACATAACTTCGAAAAGCATCGAAAAGTCATTGGTGTGTGCCATTTCTAATAAATTTTAATTATACCGTAAATTAAATGTCTTTAAATTTGTGACATCTGGCAATTTTTAGGAATTCAATAAATCAAAGCAAAGACCTGTGAACATAGAGTAGAGAATGGTAGAGAGAAGTGCTTAACTTATGCATACTCACTATAATGTGAAAAATGCGCATAAACTCGCAGAAATATCGATATTTAGAGTTAACAAGGATTTTAACCCATATAATAATAATGTTTATTGTAGGTATATGCTATGAATAAACGCAGTAGAACCAAACTGCATCTGACAGTATTTAAGTCGAAAACAAATGACTTGCGTAGCTAAATTTCAAAGGAAATCAAAATTGAACATCTGACACCAAGCAAGCAAACACGTGTTTACGTGAGTCATAAATTTATTATCGTATACTCGGCATTCTCAAAGGTTTGTATTGGTGGACCGCCAAAAAATATAATACAGTGGAAAAGTAAAAAGTGTCTTATTCAACAAGTCTAAAGATTGTATTTAAAATTTCCGTCTGTTGAAATTTTCACTTTTGGTAAAAATATGTTGTAAATTTTCTTTTGTTTTACCTACAATAGGTAGCTGGTTCTTGGTGAGCTTCCTCTACCGATGGGGCAATTTCTTCAGGCATGTTTATCTTACTTTTACTGTGTTCGGTAATTGTCTGAAGTTTATGATAAAAACCTGTAATCGGACAAATGCTGGTTAGTACGTTTCCAATTAGTGGAATCCATTCCCATAACCCAAGTTTGTTGACCTACGCCTCTGTTTGTCAACCCTAATCCACATATTTATGACATGCCTTGAGAAAGTTGTACAATAAGGCGCACAACACACTTGCAAGCTCCCGCATTGCAGACAGCCGCGGCACACTTTTTTTTGTTGATTGTGTTTTAGTACGCCATTTGAACAGCACTTATTTTCGGCTCCACGTATTTAGGAACATGAGACAGCGAACGCTATAGACCCCATTAGATTTCACTCATCAATCTTACAAAGCTTTACGCAAAAGCCTGCAATATATGCACCATTATGAATACCACGGCGTCGGAGTGTCTATCTTAGAGTGTTTGACGATGTTGGTTGTCAAACAAAGATTTTTGCATGGCGTTGGGCGCCAAGTTAAGAGTTTTCAGCAGCGTTGACCGCCAATCTAAAAGTGTACAACGGCCACGATCGCCAATCCAACAGTGTTCAACGGCATCGGAGTGTCTGCGATAAAGAAATTATTTGACATGAATGGTATGCTTTATCTGACAATAAATAATCATGAGAAGAAGAAGAATTAGAACGCAGAGTTAGACAGTATATTACCTAAAACATTTAGGAGAAGTTACGCTGATATTTTATGGGTGGTATTTAAACGCAAATCAAATAAAATACTTTTTTTATGAAATATTAATCCAAATTTCTATAAAAATTACTGATTGCACAGCAGAATACTAAACTCAAAGTATTAGAAAACACACTACAATTTATACTGACTGAGCACCAACAAGCTACTTACTTGCTTATAAAAAATAAGCGGTGAGTAGGGTAGCCAGCTCTGCCTACCCCTTCGGGGATACAGGCGTGGTAATTTTGCGAACACCGAGCCCGCCTAGACGCACAGGCATGGTTGCCTGAAGCCAGACTCGGTCGTTCATACACCTGGATGTGTTAGATGATGAAATTATATTGACTTTAAGTATGTTTGGATTCTTCCTTTGAAAGAATGCCTTTTCAATGTAGTCGGGGCCGTCAGGGGTAGACCAGTGCGGCTGCCTCGACTAAACTTCGGCCTTGCACCAGTGCGGTTGCCTCGACTAAACCTTCGCCGTGCACCAGTGCGGCTGCTTCAACTAAACCTTGGGCTTGCACCAGTGCGGCTGCCTTGACTGAATCTTTACCGAGCACCAATGCAGCTGACTGGACTGATGCTCAACCTAGTTTGATAGGACCTACTGTTTTATTCAGCATCTTTCGCATATTGGATGTATTCATTCCGTGTCTATACATTATTATGTTAAAACGTGAATGTCGACCCTAAAATACTATAAACTGATCTCCCATATTTGGGAGGAAGTTGGAAAGTTAGTGCGAGGAATGGTTAACAAGACTTCAACTGGTTATGACGAAATACCCATTACAGTAATTAAACATCATATAAAGATATTAGCTTTCCCACTATCATGTTTTTTCAATCAATGTTGCGAAGCTGGAATTTTTCCTGAACAGTTGAAATTGGCCAAAGTGGTACAACATTATTTGTGTCAAACATTCATTAGTTACGAACGTGTTGACACCACCTCTAAATAAAAACAGTCGTAGGCAATAAATATAGTTTGGTTTCGGTGTTGGTTGAAAGAATTTTAAATGGTTTTAGTTGAATAAAACATGTTTACCTGTTTCAGAGCTGTCAGTTATAACAAAGGTCAATAATTGGTATAAAATATAAATATGTTTCACTAGATATTGTAAAACACAGTTCCACAATGCGTCTGTCTGTCTAAACACGATAAAATCTAAAACTACGGAACGAATTTTCATTAGATTTTCACCGTAGAACGAAGTGATTTTCTTGAGGAACGGTAATAATTAGCCTTCTGAAATATAAAATAGTGTTTTACTTCGACCCCTGGCCTACATACATATATTCACACTTGTAAATTTCTGAAGGGGTAGACACTAGACACTAGAGGTGCATTAACATCCACATTTTGCCAACTATAATTTTCTGTCGTGGCTGAATTTATGATATTTCGTGACGTCAATATATTTAACACCATTTTCTCTATAATGTCAATCAATTGGCACCGGAGTCCACTGCTGGACATAGGCCTCTCCCAGTGTGCGCCATTTCATCCAATCTTATGTCTTCCGAAATAGCCAAATGCGTTAGGTATTACGCTGTGCCTATGCACTAGGGTGTCTAGTATACCTAAGATCTAAACCTAAATGCCTAGATGAGGGGTTTTCTACTAAAATAACTAGGTATTTAGGTGCGGTGCGTTTATTCCCAATAGAATAATAACATAACAAAATGCGAAACTACGACTAAGTATCCGGCTCGACCAGGACCAAAAAGAATGGTGGCGCGATTCTCATGCCACCTGAGCTAGTGGACTGTATTTTGCGGGGATGAAGTTAACATGTTTCATATGACACTTTACACAACAAACAAGATAGGTGATCGGGTTGCCGCGGAGGTCAATCGCTCTACATTTATTGGAGTCCGGTACTGACCACTGGATCGAGTTGCATAACCCTCAGATGATCTCGACAGAACGCCACTATATACAAAGAATGGTAAGGGAAGCAATTGAAATCAAAAAGTATAAAAATTTCATGCGCCGAACAGGGAGACCTGTAGAAACGGTGGTGCCGCTGGCCGCCCGCGGTATGGTACAGGGGCCCAACTGGGGTTAACCACCTTGGGAGGCTGCCTCACCAGGCCGCGCATAATCCCGATATGGTTCGTCGTGCCGGTTGGTGACCGGATTTGGGAGCCCGGCGACCATACTCGGGGGGGTACGGGGGCCCTTCCGTTCGGCATTCGCTATAATTTTTTAAAAGTAGAAGTAGCGAAAAGGTTGGAAACCAGTATCATAGCCAGCGGGATGATTGTCCCTGCCTACCCCACTGGAAAAAGGTATCCCTTTAGGATTTTCAAACTGTTGTTAAGTTATACTTTTTAATGTATATACCCCTTCAATAAAACTAACTTTTGTTAAAAACTGGTGTAACTTCAATGCTACGATATCCAACGATTATTACAACACAGGGCTTTGTCATCAAAGGTGCTTTGAAATCCATAATTGTATCGTTTGTTTTGATCTTACTGCAATACTGGATAAAGTAGTCATCAGTGAATATCAAAGCTGAAATTATGTTAATAACGAAAGCCGAAGAAACAAAAATTTTACTGTTCCTTTCTTACAGTTGAGTCAACCTGTTAGTACTTTAGCTACCTGAACCTGTCCTGGGTAGCTGAAATTCTCATTTACATACGTCTTAGGGAGACGGTAGAGACGTTACAGAAAAAAAAATTCAAACGTGGTTGAAAAATATTTTTGTCGTTTTACCTTTCTTGGCGCGTTCATCATTTGTGATTATCAGTCTCGTCTCGGCCGCGTCGCTATTGTGTCAGAGTTGGAGTGTGTGTCAGTGGGTGCGATTGGTTTTGAGCGCGACGGTAGTTGTGTAGTTGTGTTAATGTAGTAACATATTCAACATCGTCAAAATGATTATGGAGAGGAACTTTGCTCCCGTTATTATATTCAGCTTCAGTAAAAAAGATTGCGAGTCGTATGCTATGCAGATGGCGAAATTAGATTTTAACACTAGTAAGCACATTTTTCATAATGACACATTATACATATTACTTGGTGACAACCTGAAGCAATTCTGGAAGGTTAGAGTCAGAATTAGGTTACCCGAATGTAATATTTGTGACTTACATGACACCCAGTAATGTATATGAATTTAAGTAGAAACATTTGCATGCAAGATAAACTTACCCTTAGCTCTGTCAGAGGATCTACGAGTTCCGGCTCCTCAGAAATGATAATTAATACGAAAATTTTGTTAACTAACAGATAGCTACGTAATTTCTAATAAATCAAAAGGTTAAACACATAAATGATGGTGTGAATGTTGGAAGCCATTACCGGAAGCCATTGTCCGAGTACACCGCCTGATGAAGGCCCCAGGGTCAAAGGGAGGAGGTTGAGGATTCAGGACTTGTTGAATGAAGAGTTGGAGCCTGTTAGATGGAATGGCACGTGGATCTCTGGTGAGTACTTTTTATACTATATCATAACCTATGTAATATACTTATACTATTATTTACTCTAAGATAATATATTGCATTTCGACAGTTTTATGTTTAGGTCCCAATGTAATAGGTGGCGAAGCCTATTACCACTAACCGGGCACTTATAAACATGCGATATAACACATAACTTCGAAAAGCATCGCAAAGTCATTGGTGTGTGCCATGGTAAAACCTGGCATCGAACCCGAGACTTCGTCTCAGCAGTCCATTACCCACTTGTTCATGTCTTTTCATATTGTACACAGGTGGCATATGGTACTTATATGCTCACATTTATGGTAAACTTCATTGTGCAGTACACTCCAACCAAAACTCCCTCTTTTTAAATAAAGAGCCGCAATAAGCGCTCTCGTAGCACTGTTTACCTATAAAAAGTACCACTATGTTATTTCCCAAACAATAACTCGTTCGAGTAATTACCGTAATAATTACCTTAATTCCATTGGAATCTTCACTTAACCTGTTAAAATGGTCGGGTTATTCTGTTATGTAAGCATTTTATGTACGGTTATGCCGTATTTTAATAAATTCCTGCTTTTATTTCCATATTTTTTTTTCTATTGTTGTGTGTATTGTAAACATACCTACATTTCATATCGTATTTTGACGTTATGTTAGAACTACCTCGTTATTTTTGTGCCTAATCATAGAAGGTTGTAATACTCAATATAGGCACTATTCAATTCTTTCTTAAAAAAAAAAATGATATGAGAATGTTTTTATTAAAATTAAAATTAAAAACGGTATAAAAATACCCTTCTATTGATATGTTTATCTACTTCGTCAGCTGCTTTAGCATTTCTGTCAGCATTTTCATGTAATTTGGCCCATTCATTCTGATATTTCTCTAGTAGGGCACCCCCAGCTCCATAGTTCACTTTACTTTCGTGCGCTACTTTCTGCCTGTCTTTGAATATATTTGTCACCTTTTGGCACCTTCCGGTGGTGGGATCACGGAGTCCCCATCTCGTCATTGGGTATGGCCGTCTTCTGTTAGGGTGACAAGGGGCTCCACCCGTCACACACAGGCCCACGCTTATGGGGGACGGAGGTTATTTTGCGAACTCCAACGCCAGAGTCCCCCCCGCTCGCGAAATATAACAAAATCATTGATATCACATATGTATATTGCACTGTATCGAAATTTGGTGGTGATTGCTGCGAAAGAGGACTTTAATCTATACTAATATTATAAAGCTGCAGAGTTTGTTTGTTTGTTTGTTTGTTTGTTTGTTTGAACGCGCTAATCTCTGGAACTACTCTAACTCAGGACCTTACAATTGCAGGCTAATGGAACCCCGATTTTGCTGATTGTCAACCACTTTCACTTTTACGACTTTATTCATAGATAGTTAAAGTCTTTACAAGATGACGTTTAATTTTAGACGTTAACAGCATAGCAGTAAAGTACGAAATTATTTGGCATGTTTTGCAATATCTGACAGAGATTGACATTAAGTTCGTCTAGCGTTCAAGATAATTTGCAACATAGTCACTGTTTACCTTTAGAGTTGTTTTATGATCAAAATTATAAACAATCACATCACTATTTTGAGTGATGGCATCATCATCTTTATCCTATCGTTGCAGATCCGCTTTTTTTTATCTATTTTTGTTTAGCTTGTATCAAATTTTATTGTCCACCTACTTATGTTTGGAACTTTTAGGCGTGGTGAACTGAGCTTTTTAGTTTACGTATTTGTAGCTTGTAGTTGAAGACATATATGTATGTTGGATGTATGTAACCTGTAATTTATGTGACCTTCTTTGTATTGTGTTGGTACAACTTGGAAGATGTTTGTCAAAATGAGTCTTTCAGGTCAGTTTAGAAATCACATATAGTATCTTTCACATGTTATATTTAAGTAACTGGTAGTTTATATATGTACATTCCTTTTCCTGATCACACAGTCAAACCGTCTGTTCAGTTTTGTGGGACTATGTAGGTATTAGTTCATAAGATGTACAACTACCTACTTATAAATAAAAAAAAGATGGTATTTAAACGTATAGCAAAAAGAGTACATTTTGTACGACAAAATAATCCAAATTCACATCAAAAATACTGATTGAGCACCAACAAACTACTGCAAGTAAGTAGTTAGTTAGTGTTACACGATTATTATTTTATGAGCACTGATTATTATATTTATATAATTACGGGCTGTTAATATGACTTACATTCTCAAATTATAACTCTGAAATATATCTGTGGAAAACGTCAACGCAAAATGTGAAATCACTGAGTGAATGACTTTAATGCTATCGGCCATCTTTACAGTCAGTCGACGTTTGACAGAGGTTGTGTAAACACTAAGGTCAGTACTTTGAATATTTATAATTGTAACTCGATTAAAATGTGATTATACTTTGTTAATAGCTTGTGAATTGTTTGATTTATACGACTCCTGCTATCTCGATTACATTAGCAACCAACCAACCAACCAATTATAAAAAAAATACCACAAAGACATAAGGCGGGAGCTCCGCTTCGCTTCGCTCCCGCCTTAGTCTTCTAACCTAACCTATCCATTTCGGGGTGGGTGGTGATCATTCTGAACTTAATTAGATGCACAATCAGTATTTTTACTGACCGCGAAAATATTATCTATAAAAAAATAATAATTTAAGTATGTAATATAGCCAATTATTGGAAATAAACAATTTTTATTATTCATTATTATTAGGTTTTATAAAAAACATAGATTTTTGTGAGCGCACTTGATTAACACCTATTCCACAAAATACATCAACATCCTTCAGAAAAAAATACTTTCATATATATACGTAGATACATATACGCAAATGGAGGTAGGACACGGCGAAACTTATTTGTTCATGAATATTTTTGATCAAAGACGTCCGCGTCGCCTTGTACGACACCGCATGGGAATAGATGGGGTGGTCCAAATTCTACTCTGCCGGGAACCACGTTAACGTTAATTAATGTGATTTTATTGATTTTCTATCATGTGGAACTCATTTGAGCTAAGCTTATGTGTAATCGAGAGGTTTTGGTTTCCAAATTGAGTTGAGGCTTGAGAGATTTACGTTTTGGATATTTATTTAACTAAATGGTGGACCGCATTAGATCTATTTTGACTATGCAGACACTATCCCTAAGTTGTGTGTGGATAATGTGGAACTCATTACATATTTCAATAAAGTACACACTGAAAATCTAAAATTGAAGCCTAAATACTAAAAACTGTGTGAACCCGAATAGGTCGTTATCTCACCATAAAGAGTCGTGAATTGAAAATGAGTGCTGCGTCGACTCTCATTTTCAGTTGACTACCTAAATGTAGTATTCCATATTCTCAACTTTATGAGCTTATATGTATCTGCAAATGCCTCTGGGCTAATATTATCAGTGGAAATAGTTTCTAAGTGGAGTTTAATTTCTCCCGTGCCTTCAGACTGTTCGTGTGAGCTAGTAGTTACCAGTGGTGGTTAGGAGACGGCCGTAATTTCTGCTAATAGCTTCCTGCGGCCTGCCTACCCCACCGTCGGCACACAACGCGCATCCAAAGCAACAAATAATATGGCGGCGGGTCACAGCACGCAGGCGGCGAACACCGCCATGGCGCGTCAGGGGGGCGCGGCGCGGGGCGCGGGCGGCGGCGCGCGCTCGGGCGCGCGCGCATCACCAGCGCGTACGTGCGGTACCTCTTGATCTAGTGCACAAGGGCCGGGTGAATTAGAATTTATACCTACGCGTGCAAATAGTGCAAATTATGTAGACGTGTTAGAAGATATAATGTTGCCCACAGTCCGAAATGTCTATCCCGATATAAATAATATAAGTTTTGTGCACGATAATTGTCCCATCCATCGATACCGAATTTCTGTCGTTAGACGTCGGATTTTTAAGAACTGCAACTGCCCGTAAATTGATGTTCGTATTGCAACCAGTACCGATGACGTGCACTCCAAAGCGGAGGACGGAGGGTTCTTTAGATTATTAATATGTCCTCCACGCTGTGAACTATACGTTCATAGGCCACAGTAACCACTTTCCATCAGGTCGGCCATGTGCTTGTCTGCCACCATGTTATAATTGTGGCACTCAGTATGACGGCCTCATTCGATCCTGCTCATGTCCCGCTTAATTATAAAGGAAGTCTTGCAACCACCCCATCTCTTCCCATGCGGTGTCGTACAAGGCGACTAAGGGATAGGGCTGTTTAACATCAGACAGATATATACAGCCCAGACTCAGCCTCAGATGCATGGCTCGAGTCAACAATAGTGCCCGGAATACGGCAATAGGCTCACCCCCTATTTACGGCATCCTCAAATGGTTACGATTGCTTTAAAAAAAACTACAAATATACTAAATGTGAAAGTTCAAGACTATAACCGCGGTATTCTGTAGGGCGGAGGTTAGGCTTATTGATTGATTGTATCTATATTTAATTAGTGTAAGATCACGAGATATGAACAAATAAGCCAGATTACTCCATTATTCAACCCTCACTCATGCTTACAGCTTCTTTTGTTATAATGAAGCCTAGCAAGATCTTCGTCGCAAGAAAAACTTTGCCTTCTTGAGTATTATATGGCAGTTAGAAACGGTATGTGTAAGTAATGGTGACCCTCTTTTCTGAGACTTTGCCTTCAGCTTACCATCAGGCAAGGCGAAGTGGTCTACCTATGGTGTACAATAAAGTTAGAACCAAAAGTCGCGATAACCGGCATCCATGCAGGCAGAGCCACGGGCATGGGCAGGTAATATAGAACTGTCACACTACAATTACACCCTTATACTCCGGTTGGTACCGTAGATTGAAACCTGTTGTATTATTAACGGTTTTGTACCCGAGGAGAAGAAGCACTCGCTTGTTGTATCGGTCCCGCGTGGAGAGTCCCTTATTTTGTTGTTGGCTAATCGCGTCTCGTCTTGGTCGAGACTGTTGCGTTGTGTTGTTTATGTAGGCCGATTTTTGAGAATTTTATCTACGCGCGGTCATATAGAGTTGACCGGTGATTTTTACCAGTCTAAATGCATATTTGGTTGAACTTCGATATTTTCCGTGAAGCGACTGTCATCTGACCTCTACAACCCAAACGTGATATCGAATGCAGTAAGACCAGTTGTTGGGCTATTTAGTGCTAAAACTACCCGTAACGAGTGCCATAGATGTTCGTATAACAAACGGGACCGACGGCATAACCTAAATATAACTTTATAACCGCCAATACAAACCTTGGAGAATACCGTGAGGCGAAACCGGTCAGGTGAAACATAAAATACAGTGGAAAAGTACAAAGTATCTTATTCAATATGTTTAGCCGGTTCCGCTAAGTGCCTCTAATCAACAGTATTAGGTTCGACCGGCGCTCGTTCACCCGAGACTCCTACTCCTCTGACATCAAGAGGGAAAGGGACGACCGATTCATCCACGAGAAGATGCGTGACAGGTAATACTTTAAGTTCTGTTTTCATTCTATAGTATTTTGATACAAAAATGTTAGAACTAGCATTGTCGTGGTGCAGGATGATACGGCGTTTACGGTTATTTTTACGGAGTTCGTCAATAACTTCCGGCAAACAAATGGTCGTGTACCAGTCACTATTCACAGTACGACGATTTTCTAAAGCAACAGTAGCCACGTGTCCAGTTTTATTAAAAAAAGAAGCAATCATCCGCTTAGATGCCGTCATCAGTAAAATGCCAAAAACTATTTTTTCACGACGATCATAAATCTCCATTCCTCCTGTTTTAGGTTTTATGCATTTTAGTGTATGTACCTACTTACGCCATACAGTAAAATGCGTTGTGAAAAAAAACAAATCGAATGAACAGCTCATTCAACTCATGCTCAAGCTCATTGGCATCTTTTTGTGAGTATATTGTATCTTGATTGAATTGCTCCTTTGATGCTAGAGGGAGAAAAGTATATACGAAAATAAAAAAATAGGCTAGACCACTGACGATTTTAATTCTATTTCTCTTTTGTTTCTCTGTGATATTATTTAACTTCTACCTTTTACAAAGTATTGGCTTTATTTTGTTAAACAAGTCTTTATTGAACATTAATAAGAAGTCTTATACGAAATTGTATATTCTGTGATACCGTACATCACTGATGAATGGAACTTAAGTCACGCTAATATAGAGAAGGTAAAAACCGTGTCACGGCCTCACGGGAGACCGACGACCGACTAATGAGCTGCACATCACACAACACTACTGACCCGGCTATCACGAACCCGGAGAGGCAGATGATCATGTTCAGTCGAGCGAGGGCCCCCCATCTCTTCCGTCGTACAAGGCGACTAAGGTATAGGGCTTTTTAACATCAGACATATATACAGCCCAGATTCAGCCTCAGATGTATGGCTCGAGTCAACAATAGTGCCCGGAATACGGCAATAGGCTCACCCCCTATTACGTGGGACCAAATACAACTATTAGTGAACTGTACGACCGCCGTTCAACGGTCAGCTCAGAAACATATAGAACCTAGTTTCGTTCAAATTATCACCTACATGCTGCTACATGTCACTTACGACATTCAATAAATGTCCTTCTGTAAATGTAAGCAATTTTAAACGTTCTGTACCTTTGAAATTAATCCTTCGCACACAGTCAGAGAGTCGGTTATCAGCACTGTAGCTCGTTCAATATCTAGCAATGTAGATTAGCAATTCTTTGTTCTAGTCCAGTGCATGATTTAGAAACTATTTATAACCTTCTAGGTTTTATACTGGAAGTTCAAATAACTCCTGTAACAAAGTAACCAACAAAATTTAGTCAAATGGCGGATGTCGTCTCTGCCTACTCCGCAGGGAGAAAGGCGTGAGTATATATGTATGTGATCATATATGAATATTGATATGTTGACGTGTACATCTCTTATTTTAAAATTAATAATATCAAAAAATTATAACCTATTTAACGCCGACAAAATCACGTCGATACCAGATTCAGTGATTCTAAATCTGTAGATGTAAATAAACAAACATACAAGAGTTGTGAGATTGTACTTAAAAATAGCTTATTTATGAGTTTTTTCGCTTGTCCTAAAGTTAAACCAGGCTTATACAAAATTGTTATACAGGTTCATACATATTTTGAATCGTCTCATGGTAAATGGTAACTGTAAAACTAGTTTGGCTGTCGGCCGTTTCTCTAATAGGAACGGACGCGTTCCGCAGTCGATACTTTTTATATACCTTTTCTTAAACTATTGCGTATAGAAGAAGCGGATAGCACGCTTTTATATTGTTCGAGAATGAATTGAATCTTTCATGCGCCATGCACGTCACGTTTGGTTTTCTTGCTTTTTATTAAAACTTTTTTTGTTGGTCGCTTGTAGATATCAACACAATCCGACTCATCAACATAGTAACATTATGAAGGTATAATAAAATATTTGTGAGAGAATGTTTCTTTAAGTAAAAATGTGTAAAACTATTAGAATAAAGTGAGTCACGCATCCAATCCACCGCAAGTAATGAAAAATACGTTGGAGGGAAAGAGACAAATATACAAATAACATCAACTAGTCTATAAAATCTGATTCTTAATTAAATTTACTAAAAACTATTTTTATATCCAAGATAATGCATTTAATTGTCACGTACTACAAAAGTAGGAATATAAACTAACAATAGGTACACTTCAAGATATGTAACTAAATCTTGTCGTAAAAATGTTATGGTACGTTTCGGGGTCAGGCAAGTCGTACCTGAATAGAAACATATTAAATAAATAACTCCATAGTCAATATAGCTAGAGAAAAAAATAGACTCAAATATCCTCAAAACAGCTCATAATAGAAAATTAGGGAATATGAAGAATTCTCAATAGCTCTGCTCTTCTTCATCTCCTTTTATTAGGGCCAGCTTCCAGATCTACTTGTGATTATTCACAAGTACAGTAAGGTTCAGATTAATCTTGACTACCAACGTATTATGAACAAATCAAACTGTTTACTTAATTTTGTAATTGTTCTAACTAAAGGTGTGTACCAAATGGAATTACGTCGAGCTTTTCATCGGACTATGCTTAGTATTCCATCACCAATCACGAAGCGACGAGGGCTTCAAATACTTCATTAGCCTACTCAACGCACGTCCCCCTGCTTAACCCCTCGGTTGGGTGTAGTGGGTGGTTTTTAAAGGATAGTACTGATGAACAAGATAATCTGAATTTTGATTTGGGATAAAACTATGATAACGATTGCCTGTGACAAATGTGATAGAAGTGTTCGACTGTTACATCGCGGGTTCGATTCTCACTTGGTGCAAATATTTGTCATCATAGCATTGTTCTTTCTTTAATTCTTTATTGTAAACAAGAAAATAATACATCGACTGGTAATCGAGGAAACGAAAGGTTAAATGATACTTTCCATCATTTACGATACCAAACATTTAGATCAGTGAATTTTTTCCTGGTAATAATATTAACCGAAAGCAAACAACAATTTATTCGTGTTTTTTTTTATATAGAACACGTCAGTTAGACATCGCCTTGCCTGATGGTAAGCTGAAGGCAAAGTCTCAGAAAAGAGGACAATGTCCAAACTATTTTTGGATGCTATTTAGATTAATAAGCTATTACAATTTATACATTCGTTCCGTTCATTAACCTTTAAAAGGATTGATTTAGATCTGAAAGAGTGAACGTACAAGGCGTGTTTTGTATCTGCGATCTTCCTTAACTGTGGCATACAATTATTGGTGAAATGTGGGTGTTAATTCACCTCCTCCTCCAGGGGTAAAGGCGTGATTATATGTATGTATGTACCTATGTATAAATAATTACTAAACAATCCGCGCGTCAGGGCCTCGTTTGTTTCGTGATTTAGGTATACGTATGATGAAGTGCAATAGTGTGCGTCTCGCCGCGATAAAAATCGAGCTCAATGACCGTTCCATCTTGATTTTTTCTGTTTATATGCCTACCGAGTCCAATGAAAACCTAGTGGAGTTCACGGAGTGCCTCAGCGAAATGACAGCCATAATTGACAGTCACAACATAGAATCAGTGTTTATGTTAGGGGGCCTTATCGCTGGAAGCGACATCACTAGTGATGTGAAAGTGTAATAGTCTAAGTCGAGATAATAGTCTAAGTATAGGTACAATGACAATGCATGTATGTATATTATCAAAAGCTATTTATTTAATCTGCATATTAATGTTGGTTAAGTTAGGTTCAATAAGGTAAATCGATTTGATTGTTCGATAGCATGTAGATAATACTATAGATTAATTACATACACGTGAGATCCCGGCTCCACAGGGAAATGGTGGCGGAATGGGAGCTACGACTTGGGCGACCAGGCGCAGGGCGTTTCTATATTTATTGTTATTTATATCAATTAATATTGTTATTATTACAAATTTATAAGACAATACTTTTTCTTCGTAGCGCACTGTCGAGTGTGTGAGTTAAATGATGACGAACGTCATTATATTTTTGTCGCCATTTTAGATTGGAGATTTCGTCCAGGCAACCTTGGGATGGACAGTAATGTTATAAAAACAAAAGATATGGTGTAGTTATCGGCTAAACTTAAATAGAGTACACTTAAAGTCTACCTACCTACCTTGGTACCATATTAAAGCATTCGTAGTTGGGGCGAGAAAACGGAACTTTATTTTCGCCTCACCAGCCTCCCCGGTGCTTGGCCCTAAAAGATCTTTTAAATGTTGTGGGGTTAATGCGTCAAGACCTCCGGCAGAGCCACTTCGAAAGGAGACAACGGCTGCCAACACTTCCTTGGCCGTTACGCACAGACAATCAGGGTCGGGACAGGCTTCAAACTTTTGTCATCATTTCTTGTATTTATTATATACTTCTTTGTATTATATACTGATATAAAACGCAAGTCAAGAACAAAGAAAGTCAGTCTGTTTTTAATTATTTGAACGTTAAAATTCAATAATGTTAACTGGAATTAACGCGATCATGGTGCAGGTACATGGTATAGGATCACAGGCTGTCGTATTAGCCTGTGACCATGGCCGGTATGTATGTTAACATTATTAAAGATCTCTAATGTTTGTGTAGTATTAATAGATGTAACATCGAGTTAATTTGCCTACATACAAGGTACCATTATAAGTCAATGCTCACTAACGAGATATGGAAAAATACAATGTACCTACCTGGTCTAAAATACAATTTCAACACTAATAACACTAAATTAAAAATAAACACGCTTGTTTAATTTTTAAATATGTAACTAGTAAAATAAATTATCCAGCGGTAGGTCAGTTTAAATATAATTCCTACGAGTTCACGATTGATGTATTTGTTTGACGTTAACTTATAATAACTTAAAAAATGAGTGAAGCAAAGTGACAGGAGAATAGTTTGTAAATTAGTAAATAAATCTTCGTCTAATTGAGCAGTCCGACTGGGTAAGTACCTCCGCCCTACAGAATACCGCGGTTATAATAACTTCGTGTTGTGTTCCCGGCGGTGATTAGGGTAGCCAGAGATCACTGGAGAATTTGTGCTGTCTGTCGGATGACTTAAGGTTTGTCCTCATTCTAGGCATTGCACCCACTCCTTATTTGATCTGCTGTTTGAAAAGGCTTCAAGGCAAACCATGCAAAAACAATTATTTTCTGCCTCTTCTTCGTCATCACTTGTTCTCTTCTACTTATTGGTCTTCTTGGCTGTTTTATTTATAAGACAGCTGTGGAGTTTCTCAAAAACAAAATTGAAGGTTTTCAAGAAAAAGACAGTGGCTGGGCATTTTTGTCTAATTCTCATATAGAAATAAACATTAATAAATACCAACCTTTGGGTGGTTCTAACAAAATGACTACAAAAAATTATAAAAGGTTGTGAACACTGTAGAAGCAACTTACTAGGCAATTCGAGCAATGAAAAGTTTCGATACATGCGAAATTAAAAAATAAATTAAATAAATTGATGTCGACGGGAAGTATGGTGAGAATGAGAATCTGGGCGAAATAAAAGTTTTTTTTAATTGCGTTTTTTAGAACGTTTTATCTCTGTGTGTATAAAATAGTAAATCTAGTACTTATAACTTGCTATTATACATAATATTTATATCTGTATATATCTATATACATCATTATGTCCAATTCACCAACTATGTTTTTTATTGCATATAACATATTGCTAATCTATTGCTATTAATTGAGCATTTTCTTATTGGCTAAGTCAAATAGGTAGTGCGCAGGTGTTCATTAATTATGAGACACTTTGAGACCGTGTACATGCCTTTCCTATGATTTAATGTTAAAATAATCGAAATATACACAAATAAAATATAATAATCACAATAACTCAAACACACTCGATATATTTTAACGGCATGAGAATTTCTCTGATGGGTGGCGTATTTTTCGCACGTAAAAAAAAGAAAGGGTAAAGGCTCCAGGCAAAATGTGAACACCCACCTCCGTGGTTACCGTCTCATACGGTATATCGCGAAGCTCGAACTCCCAGCCGTGCTGGCACGTCACCAGCGGCGTCCCGTCTTCGGGCGGAGATAGCGTGGCCAGCCCGATCTCGCTCTTTGACTTTGCATCATTTTCAATCTAAACCATTATTGTTTCAGGTTGTGCAGCCAGGCTTAACACCACTCCACCATTCACAGCTAATAAAATGCTTACGTTAATAGTTGGCGAGCCTATTGCCATTAACCATTAACAGTTTTAATTACTTTTATACTAATATCCTCTACGTTTTCTATGAATGTAACTAGAACAAAGTCAACACATCTATAAGCCTGGAAATGGGTTCAAATCCCGTTCAAAATCTTGGATGTAGACTACTTCAAATTAAAATTATTCCTAGATATTCAAACATTTTCTCTATACCTTCTTTTCTAATTGTTATGTTTTTGATATAAAATTTTAAATCCCTCGAATACCAACTCCAACAGCCCACGGAAGTGATTGTGTCGCACTAGGACCCACTAAAACCGCACGCCTTCTCAGATCTTATATCTTCTACATTAAATGCACAGCGTATTTAACGTATTTCATTGGATATGAAGTAACAGATGTATGTTTAAAAATAGCTTCTAAAATAACACATTATTTTTTTTGTAATTTGTAAAACATAAAAATGGATAGGTACTGTGGGTTATCCTTAAGAGATAGATATATGCTATCGCGGACTTTATTGTAGATTAGTTTGTTCTGTTAGTAATAGTTTTCGCGAGATTGTGAAGCCAGTGGTAGTGATATTACGTTATACAACCACGAAAGAGGGTATACCGATTTTTAGGGTTCCGTACTTCAAGAGGAAAATATCGTAACCCTTATACGATCACTTCATTGTCCGTCTATCTGTCTGTCAAGATCTTTTTCTGAGGAATGGGTCCAATCCTTTTATACATATCACTCAGCGCAATATGGACCCAACCTTTTATTAAGACACTACCCTGGAAGCTGTCTGCCTACCCCGGAGAGAGGAAGACATGAGTATTTTTATGTATTACCTGTATACATTATTATCATTTTGATTGCTCTCGTTTGGCCGCTATCTAACATGATGATGGATGATGATGTGGCCGAAGGTGGAACAAGCTTGCTAAGTAACCTATTCACTCTAGTCTTGAAGATTCCCAAATTATAGCTTTTTCGGAAACTTAGAGTCAGAAGTTATAACGAATATTCGTTCCGTTTTAAGCGTTTCTGCCGAGCACGCGAGTTCATCCAATCCTTTATGTTTGAACGACTTAATTTCGGACGATGTTATGTTTCTCATTTATACGTACAATTACCTCTTATTTAAACTAAGAATGATTTAAAGGTGCAATGAGATTATAAGATTCTAAAATATTACAGAGTGTGGCAGACCTTAATCGTTCTTCACAAGGCACGTATTAAAATCTCGCAAAATAATGCTGTGACTGTAAGACGGTATATGTTTTTCCAGTATGTGTTCAAAGGAAGAAAAATAATTAATCCTTGATGAAGGGCAGTGTCCACATAATCAAAAGCACTGGACATATCGCAGTATATAGCACAAACAGGTGTTTTTTTATCAACATAGGTAATAACATTTTTATAAAAGTCATAGATTGCCATGTTTATAGTTTTATTCTGACGAAACCCCTTCTGTTCATTACATAATTGATTGTAGATGGGCGCGCGTACCCACACCCGAAGAGGGCCGTCTTTTAAAAGACAGTCCTGGACCGGCCGGGGTGCGAGGGATGTATCTCATATAATCTCACCTCCGGTAACCACACATTCGACGTGCGTTTTAGTCTGTTCAAGTCCGTCATAACCTGCCCGGCTCCGGTGGTGGGGATACAAAAGATCACACTACGTCTACGTATATATATCATACCCGACTATAATAACTTCGGGAAGTCCGATTTTACGCAGGAAGCAGGAATCAAAACTGTTCATACCTTCCGCTCGCGGACACTCGGTATGAATGCAATATCGCAAACATATTGTGTAGTTCAAGGAACTTTTCGTCAATCTGCATTCATTACCACGAATGAAAGATTTTGAAAATTTTAATTGATTAAAGTGACTGAGATTCGAAAAGGAGGCCGATTATGCTTTTGTCCGTGTGTTTGTTTGTTTGTCAGATCCGGTCTAGAGGGCGCATTGCTTGAACTTCAAGTCCTTGTTCAAGTAAAGGTTTATTTACTTTTCTTCTTCGCGTATGCACCTAATGCGTATTATTTTGCAAAAACGCAATGGCTCCAATTAAGTAGATATCTTCATATTTACTAATTGAACGTCATTGACAAACAAAATTATTAAAGAATTAAATTTGCATTATACCAAAACAAGCCTTTATTCTCTTATTCGATCTCTTTTTTACACGCTTTTATGTAAGAAAATCTTGGAAGCTTAATTTGACCCACTTCCCGGTCTACGATTACGATGAAATGTTGCACACGCTCAAATAAAAAATTATAGTTTAGAAAACACGCTTTTAGCACGCACTAAAACGTCCTAGCCGCCCCACTGTCCATAAAATGAGATTGGAAAATTCCAAAGCGTCAGGTGGACATAACTCATTTGCCGGTAGACCGCTAGGAACGAATAATTTACTTACGTTACAACTTCTGTGAAATATGTATTTGTTACTTTTCTTTTTCACATTGGATCCTTTCCTTTCGGGGTTAGAAATACGGTAGTTACTCCCAGTAGTCATCATCTATATATATTTTGATTTTCTAATTTGGTCGTAAATTTAATAGTAGATATATATTATACATAATATTAATTCAATCTTGAAATAAAAAAATAAAGTTCGAAAGATTTTATACTCATTGATTTTCAATCTTATGTCTGAAATTAAAATGATTATTATTATTATATACAATACATTATAATAACATTAGAAGTACTGGAAGCATGTTCACACATTAATAATAAACATGCTTTCAAACTCAAAACGCAACAAACGTGCAATCATTGCGACACACAAATGCACCAAATGGGTGTCCAGTTCAGCGTGTACCAGGTAGAAACCTAGCCTGCAATCTGTCGAGAGTGTCTAACAGGTATTAAAAGAATATGATCAAATTCCCCATCATCTCAAGTCGAACTGCCAGCCATCTGTTAGCGATGCAGCTTGGATAGTAACAAGACTGATTGTGGTCGACGCCTCGCTCAGACTCGTTTATAAATCTGTAAACGATATAGTAAGTCATTAATATCAGGAAATTAAACTTCTACAGTCTTTCGCGCCATAATGACCCTTACCTGCCGAGCTGTCATTCGTTCGCGCATGCGCGTCGAGCTGGGATCCTTGGTGTCGATATCTCCAGCGACGTCCAATACCGAAGTCATTTGCAGGACAAGGTTAAGTTGGCATCAAAAAAACTCGGAGTGCTCAACAGGGCGAAGCAGTACTTCACTGCGGGGCAGCAACTCCTTCTTTATAAGGCACAGGTCCGGCCTCACATGGAGTACTCTTCCCGTCAAAGTTGATAACCGCCCTGAACACTCGACAAGTAGGAACTTGTGGATGATTAGACGAGTAGTATTATTAACATAACATAAACTCACGCCTATATCCCCGAAGGGGTAGGCAGAGGTGCTAGTATTCTTCGGGTTCCAGGGATTTTAACAAAATGTTTAATAAAACAACCTATTCCTACCATCTTGATGCTCACTGATAGTCGTCTTTTTCTGAACTTTTTCTCAACTCAGCAGAAGTATATTTGTACTACTCTATCTAGTCAACTATAAAACGGCTTAATTGGCGATATTATCTGTAAGGAACTGACATCTGACCCCACAACCCACACAGATGATCATGTGTTCTCCAAGGCACAGAGGGGTCTCACTGTATTAAGATTGGTCACACACTCTAAGGCACATATCTCGTAGTGCTTAACTTTGCAGTGTGCTGTGCTAACCGACTCTCACGATGAGTCATAGACTTTCGATTGACACTCGTTTCCGGAAAAGTTTTGCAGTCAAGATCGATCAGATGCTGACTGTGGGTACATTATTTGCTGGGTTGGTATAGAAAAAATTACGCTGTGTACCTACCTAATGGCAGGTAAGTTATAGCTAGACATAATTGTTCCCGATAATCAGTAGTTTTATGAATTTTAATGTAGGTACTTGAACTGGATAGTCTAAGACGCGGTCGAACTTCGATATTTTCCGCGAAGGGTCTGCCCTCCTATCCTACCTCCACAACCAATTGACGATATAGAAGTTCTGTAGATAGACTGATTGGAATTTTTAAGACTCTAACGATTGCCAAAGATGCTAGTACGAGTTCCAAGCTAATTTGGAAATTCATAAAAAAACACACGTTTAGATCTAAACCACCCGAACCACCACTCGATCTATTGTCTAAAGAAAATCCGTTCGACACATTGAATCAAATTAACACTTACTTTGTAAATGTTGGTAAAAAACTAGCAGAAAATATTCATACTCCTATTTGCCTCTTACTCAGTAGCTGATGGTCACACTGGCGATAATAAGTCCCAGCAAGAGTCCCGTGATGGAGATGTTGTCAAAGGATCATACTCCTTCCATGAAGCCGATGGTTCCGTGAGGACAGTGGAATACTCCGCTGATGATCATAACGGCTTCAACGCTGTTGTGCACAATACAGCGCCCACCGCTGCCCCTGTTAAGGCCTATGTTGCTGAACCGACTGGACATTATTACTCACGAACACGCATACTTCTTGGATACCAACAAAAATTTAAATTATGACTATACCATGTTTGACAGACACACAGGCGTAATAAAGGACTTAGGAATGCAAACTATTTTTAAAGACATAAAAGAGACGATTATACAACAATCAACAATCCTTCCAATAAGCGTATCGTTCAATCCGGCACAATCTGCACAAAAAGGATATAAGAATTCTGCATCTGTGTCCATTTTGACTTTTGTGTTGACATTTCTTGTTTAACATAATGCAACATATTGCACAATCAGTTCATCTCATCATGAGAGGGTAATTAAATATTTAACGACTATGGAATGAAACGCAACCGTGATACAATATTACATTAAGGTGTGTAAAGCTGTTGATTACCTTTAAGGCGCCAATGAGATCCGGTACAGGTACTTTTAGTTGAATTGGTATCAATTAATACTCTGTGGTTGGTATACAATATGCCAGCTTCCCCGACTTATGAAAGTCCACCTTCTTCAGTCACCTTTGCCACGGCAACTGAGCCATCGTCACCGCCAACATTAAATTCCGGCAATGTAACTAATGTAACTAATACATCACTATTACAAGCAGCTTTGATACGAGCTACCGCTGAAGCTAAAGTGATAGCACCGAAAACAAATTTGGGACTTTTACGGCTGGTCAAATATCGTTTTTGGGCTCAACTAAATTATGGAGATAAAATATAATTTTTAAGGTTTCATTAAATTCAAAATCCCTTTCATTCCCAACTATGTACAGCTTTTTCAATGAATTTTAGCGAAATCAATTTGAGGAAATGAGGTAAAACATTTCAAACTTCTCTGTGTATGCCGTGATAGCATCCCGATGGTTCTTAATGTTTAAGTCCCCGCCTTGTAATTTTAAGTTCAGTGTTCAAAGATTCGAAAATATCTGATAGATTAACGAATAGATATTACTTGGACAAACTTAAATTCTTCAAATGATGCATTTTGTTTCTAAAATCGAGCTGTCCACAACTATACTTCGAGAAATTAAGATTCAATTAGGTACAATATTATTATTTATAGGTATCAAATCTGTTCTGTATCTGTTGAACAGGTATCAAATGTTAGACATACGAGGAACGTGTACCCCTCCCACAGACACTAGCCGCACTCCTTCGTACTCATTCCATCACACGCCCTTTCTGCACAATACTTTAGTTAGCTGTTCAGTTTTCTTCGACTACACGCTAGCCTACCCAACGGTTATTACTTAAATAAGTAAAATGCAAGTTCGATACACTTACTTCTGAATTAAACTTGGTTTTACAGACAAAAGTTATAATTAAATTTGCCGGTGTAGATTAATATGCTAATGCGTTGTGTTGACCCCGAGATAAAGGGCAATCAGCTATTCATACCTACGAATTTTTGTTAGAGTCTATGTTTGTGGAATGTATCCACTTACTTAGCTAATTTAGCTAATTACTTGAGAAGTAACTCAGTTTTCATCATAAAAAACTTGTTTCTATAGATATTTTATTTTGAAATAGATACTTTTTTATTTGAAACCTCCCTAAGCAAATTTAAAGAAAAATTGCTGATTACTAATATGTGATTAATTTAGCTATCATAGATGGTTGACTCAAAATTTTCAAAAATTAACACGAGTAACTACTGAAAGAATATTGATGTCTTTTATTAGTTTTTAAGGGTTTGGTCAGACTTAAAATATTCCAAGATGACAGTTACTCTAGACTTACGTGATTTTAGGAAAGATTATTTTTATAGTATAGCATAGCTGCTTCATAGGCAGCAGGTATCAAAGGTGGATATGCTTAATTACTTCAAAGTAGGAAAACTGAATTTTGTTGGCTCCTTATTTATGCATATATTTTAGTACAGTTTCGAGGCGTGAATGACATTTATTAACAATTTATCGGGTAACAAATGTTACGACTTGGTATTTGATGTTGCCGTTATTTTCCATGTTTTCTACTGCTTAAGTTATTTTTCATGCTGCCGTAGTTAGATATATATGCTCTAAATTTCTAATCCAAATGAACCGGTTAGCGTCAACAAAATACACAAACAATTGATGGATTTTTTTGAGATTTGTTTGTTCGTTACGTTTGGGAAACCAGGTGTCATGATAATGAGCACAATGGCGCACAACATAAATAACGGCAGTGTACAAAAATGCACACAGAACTTACTAAGGTATATCATGTCGTACCCGGATAACATAACTCTAAGAGGTCCTTCATAAGTGTTCGTTAAAGTAACATTCATTGCGGTACCCTAAACCCAGATATATAATTTACAAGATTGGCAAATATATTCACTAGAAACAAACTGGGATGCTGTTACTATAAACCTGTCTAAAAGTAGTCACATTATGGTAATGATCTAAAATCTACATAGTCAAGCATAGCCACGTTTACACTTCACGGCTGGGTACGTCTGTGACATACTCAAAGCTTGCTGTCTCCTAAGACACAGGATATCCTAGTTTAGGAGACAGGGTTCATTAATTTTTGTTAACATAATTATGTTAGCACCTAATGTGATATGATGTACCACCTGTAACAGCGCCAACTATACCTTGGACGCTCATTATACACTGTATTAAAATATGTTACATCTCCGTACCCCCGGGTTATGACCGGGTCCTAAGGGTTAGGCGAATTAATAGAAAGGTTGTAAGAGACTGTATAATGGATTGGAGACCCACAGAAACATTATACTTTCGACGGTCAGACCCTGCCAAAAAGAGTGTATTGTTGCTACACGTCTTTTCCCGTGCAGCACTTGCTGTGATAGGAGGATGATAGCGGGATTTCCACAAGAAAAAAAAGTAGTCTTGACCTGGCCATTCTTTAAATTGCCAACGATCTATAATCTATAATCGTACTATACATGCGCCTTAAATAAAACTGCTAGGAATATAAATACAAATATTTATAAGATATACTTGGCTTACGAACATTTATGGTGACCGTTACTGGAAGCTAGAGCCCTCATAGGTCCGGCTAGTCTAATTGCAGAACTTCGATATCGCTAATTGGTTGTGGAGTGCAGAGGTCACTTCGAACCCCGATTGAGTTGGAAAAGGGCTCAGGGAATGATGATAACCGTGATGTGATAATGAACGATACTATAGATTAATTACATACACTTACATAAACAGTACATATATTTACATACCATAAATCATACATATCTGATTAATATACAAATATAACATAAATACAATATAAATATATATAAATATACAAGAGTGGTAAAAACATCATTGTTGAGCTTCATTTGAATCAAGTTTACAATTACATTCAAATTTGATTGGAAATTCAAAATAACATTTTCCTTTTGCAAGTACACGGGAATTCTGAACATGTTGAAACATTACTCGTTGCCTATGTCGCGGAGTAAAGGATTTCGTTACTGAACTCACAAGTAAGGTCTGCAGGGCAAGCAGACCTCACACTGTTAAATACAATCTTCAGATAAAATGGCATTGGGCGCGCTTGGATGATGAATCATTGCGTTTATCTTGTCTGATTCCACAGCTCCAAAGATTCCGTGAAATAAAATTATATATTTTAATTAATAACATAGAGGGAAATTAGACGAGTTATTGGCATTCGGTATGTTGAAGGTAAACATGATCGTACAGATTAGAACTACGAAATTACAGCATTTGGTGTTGCTTTTGTTTGTAATCTGTCATTTATGTGGGTACATAAACCATGTTGATAGTGCTCTATATTCATTAATCAAGCTGAAATTATGTCGCTTACGCCTGAAGAATGCACCGGATGCTGTCAACACCCAACCAAGCGTAATTTGCAGATTATGGGCACGCTACAGGTCTACAGGGGATGTTGCCGAACGTCACAGGGGACGAAATAGGGTTACTACCCCGTGACAAGATCGTTTCTTGCAAAATTCCGCAAGGCGGCAACCCACGATTACTGCTCGTCAGTTGGTCGCAGGCCTCCAGTCTCAGCATCAAGCTCCAGTAAAAAGGTGACAGCAGTATTCCATGTGGAGCCGGACCTGTGCCTTATAAAGAAATAGTTGCTACCCCGCAGTGAATTTCTGCTTCACCCAGTTAAGTACTCTAAGTTACCTTGATGCCAACTTAACTTTGTCCTCCAAATGACTCTGCTCATGCAAAAAGCACTGTAAAGCAAATGGTGGCCTGCTTTTTTGGTATTAATGGCCATGTGGCTACAATACCACTGGAGAATCGCAGAACGGTTAATTCGGAGTGGTACACGACCATTTGTTTGCCAGAAGTATTTGAAGAAATACGCAAAAACAACCAGCGACGCAGAATCATACTGATCTCGGTTTCGCCCGGGAACAAATCCATAAAAAACGTGTAATTCAATTGCAACGTCATCTCATAATTCTCCGAGCATTTTTCCAACTCAGGGTCAGCTTTCCAGTCTAACTGTGATTCGGCTGAACGTCGATATTTTCCATGAAGCTACTGCCATCTGGCCTCCGGAACGTTTTTTTATACCACTTGGTTGATAGACAAGCACACGGGCCTGATGGAAAGTGGTTACCGTGGCCTATGGACGTGTGCAACAAAAAGGGAGTCGCACACGCGCTGCCAACCCTTTAAGCACAGAGTTTCTGTGCCATCAATGTAAAAGACAAAGCAGGACAAGCTTTTGGTCTACCCACTGACAGCACAAAAACTCTCCAGTGAGCGCTTAGAACTAAAATTATATATATTATTTCAGAAATAATATTGAGCTTTCGATGCTATCTGTACCGATCAGAATATTATCTGTCCAAAAATAGCCTAAAACATAAAAATACGATCACAAATACATGAAAAAAAAGAAATAATGTGAAAGCTGAACTGCAAAATCAACAAAATGTCAGACACAGCTTAGTTTGGGAAACAGTACACCATTTTAAATTTGCCTTAGTATTAAGAAGAAGTTACTTGTTTTGTTCTTTAATACTTACGCATCACAGAATGTGCAATTACTATAAAAATCATGAAACATAATTGACTAAGATGCTGGATGAACGAAATCAAACATACCCCCATCGGATCCAGTGGGGTGATCTCCGAGGAGATTTCCGCACGTTAAAAAGTGGGAAAAAATGGGAAAAATATGCTATCATTTCTCACAAACTACAAAAAAACAATGTGTTGCAAAGAAATTTAAGATAAGATTTAAATAAGCGATCACAATCAAACACTTTTAAAAGTTTTCCCTCCATATTCGTAAATCATTACTTATTTAAATTTTATTTTTAAATTTCGAACAACTCTGTA
The DNA here is from genome assembly GCA_963662185.1 of Eilema griseolum. NCBI lineage: Eukaryota > Metazoa > Arthropoda > Insecta > Lepidoptera > Erebidae > Eilema > Eilema griseolum. The sequence continues at coordinate 13,218,000 of OY759251.1, forward strand.
ATCTACTTTATTCTATTTTTATTTATTTGCTGCCAGTTATTTGATCAAAAGATCTTATATTTTTATTTATCTTTGTTGTATAGGATTATTTTCCTGTATATATTTTTATACACTTGTATATTTAATATTGTATATTTTGTACAAATTTAGGAATTTAGTTTCTACTCTAATATAGGAGTGAAATTTAATATTCATTGATCCCGGTTGCATCCCAAGCTTGCCTTTCCATTATTTGGTTTGATATGACTATCACGAAAGGAACTGACTACCTAAACTACCGTCTTACCTTACCTTAAACCCCCTTTACCCCTTCAAAGATACACAGCCGCTTGGGATGGGATGTAACCGGGATTACCACACCAACGCGACAACAGAGCTATTTCCGTTCACAAGAGTATTAATAGCGCCTCATTTGCCACAGTGGTATCACAACAGTGTTAAGTAAAGTTTAGTAAATCTATTAGTATAAACAGTAATTGCTTAAGATTTGTCAAAGTGCACATAACTTTGTCATTACGTCAAACTAAGTTGGTTTTGTGGTGGGTATAAAAAAATTCATTTAAGATAAAAATTAGAAACATTAGCCATTTGTAAAATACTATAGAGTAAAGACTTTGCTACAGACTACCGCGTTAACGTTTAAAAAGTAAAAACACTATTTTCGGTCGGGAACCGTTCTATTTTTAAATATGAACGATTGCTGGTGTTACACTCGTCCATTGACCACAGGTACCCCTTTCCATCAAGTAGGCCGTGTACTTGTATGCCACCTATATTAATATTAGTGCAAAATTAAAATAATCAAGTTTGACAAAACTACTATCTACCCTTGGCAATTTTCTATCGGAAGCAAACCGTAAGAGGACGTCTATAGATTAAGTGAGGCGCTTTCGAGGATTTTTTACCACCCCTTCCATGCTTCCGGTTGAGATGGTGTGCGATTTGTCGTGGCGAGGGGCCTTATAATCTTCAGTCAGATTTTTAAAACTTTATCGTTGAAAATGTATCTGAAGGCACCTTGAATAAAAGTGTATTTCAAACTCTTACAGACCATTCCTATCATATATATTATTTGGGCCATGACGCTTTGTTGTCGATTATTTCTAAAGCCAACTATAAAGAAACCTTCTGATGACCCTCTTATAAACCTCATATTGTAGGTAGATTTGAGGACAGATCGTGAGATTCCTTTCATATTGTTACGTGCACAGGGTACAATTAAATGCCGTTTACTCAACGAAGAGATTTATTAGCTCACCACAAACTAGACAATTAAATCACTAGTACACACAGTACTCTTCAACAGTTCCAGTCGCTCAGTAGTTCACAGTAGTCCACAGTCGTTGCTCAGGTCGCAGGTTTAAAAAAATTATTTCTTCGGTCGCTTAAGCTCGCTATGTTCGTTATCGATCTCAAAGACAGAATGAATGGTGTCGCTGTGTGAGCGTGTTTTTTTTTAATATAGTACACGCCAACTTGACTTCACCTCGCCTGATGGTAAGCCAAAGGCAAAGTTTTTTACCTCTCAATTAAGAGGGTCGAATCATCTAGAAAATACACGAGCGATAACTACCTACCTACTCTTTTGAAGTTTGCCGCCGTCGCTGACCTTCGAGTAAATTCTCGATATTTACCTATTCTTTATTTAAAAGAGTAGGTACTCGTAGGTAGGTTGTGACTTTGTGTTGACGATTCTAGATTTTTCTATGCCAATCGGTAGAGTACCTCGTCACTAACAATGCGTTTTTATTTCTTGAAGATTCGATTACTAGATTCGTACGTCGTAACGATATAATACTATTGTCATTAAAGGCCACTCAATTTTAAAACGACGCTATCTTTACCTAAACCTCTTTGTTATTACCCTTTTCCCAAAATAAAAAAATAAATATAAACAATAAGATTTAAAAAAGTCAAAAAGAAAATTATTTGTTATTATTAGTGGCAAGGTTCAATTGAGCAGTTCACCTGGGGAGATTTCTCTGCAACCTCCAGTTGGTTCCCATCGGTGAGAAGCATAGTCAGAGCTTACTGGAGAACTTTTGAAAAGGACAGATTTGATTGTTTGTACAAAAGAACAATCAAGTCTGTCCTCAACATTGATGTTAATATTGAATAGACTCCGAAACTGCTGGGCTGATTTGATAAATTATTTTATGAATATAAAGTCATTTTATTTGTGAGTGAAATAGACTATATATCATTACGCTGCTATCCAAGGGATCGGCGCAGTGTCTCATATTGACCAGCTAACTTTCATCATTCGATACGTAAAAGACTGTGTTCCTGTTGAAAGGTTTTTGAAATTTATACCTATTAAAGAGCATAAATCTAAGTATTTAGCGGAGACCATCTTAAATTTTTTAGAGATACATGATATTCCCATAAAAGATTGCAGAGGACAAAGCTACGACAATGCTTCAAATATGTCGGGAAAGTATAGACTTTTGGTGGCACGGTTTCTTCAGACGTATCTAAGTTTAAATCACCAGCAGATACAACACGAATGACCCTATTTACGCCAACCTCTTTCTCAGGGGAAGTTGCTCTTTTTTGTCGCCTTACTCTCCTTTCGTCACGCCTTGCTTCGATACCAACAGGATATGAGTCGATCTGAGGTGGTCTCTGATTTTTATAATATAATTTTATATTTTCACAGACGCTATACTCCATTTTTGAACTAAAGTACTGTGTCATACAAGTTATATCGACACCAGAAGTATCAATTAACGTAAGGGACATTTTGGCCAAAATGAGTTTTTAATACCATTCGATTCAGAATTTCGTGCTCTATCGTTTGGTATATTTAAAATTTCGCTATCGTTAAAAATATGTCCCTTACAGTACACATTTTTGAAGGTCTAAACAGACTTTTTTATTAATAAAATAATTTAACGGCCGTAAAAATTTTTTACCTGTTAGAAAAATAAGGTAAATAGTTCTGAAATTCAATTTGGTCTCTTACGTTAAACTGCTGTGTAGTACAATTCTCACAAAAGTCCTTTACGTTGAGACACAGTTATAGCTTTGCTATAATTTGTCCCTTACCGTAATATGCAACACCACTTTTCAAGTAACGTGTTTCTTACGTTAATATTTCAACTACACGTTTCAGTCAAGATTTTCACTTAAACTAAACGAAACGCTCCCAAGAAACGCCAAAAGAGGTCCAAATTTATACAATCCTGCATGGATTTCTTAACAGATGAAGAAGACTTCTCTGCAGGCAGTTCCGACTGTTAGTCGGCCAAAGAAATTACTTCGGATAATTCCGATATCGATATAACTAACAGAAAACGAAAAAAAAACAAAAAGAATGATACTGACACACATAGGGGGAAGCAATACCAAAGAAGAAAAAGAAGACGGAAAATAAGCGGAGAAGACGTAAAGATCTAAAAGACAAAGGTTTGTCCTATGAAACAGCAACGGGTACTATAAAACCAGAAAGAAAATTATAGGAAAATCCATGTAAAGAGGGAAAATGTAGCCGAAAGTGTTATGAAATCACAGAAGAGAGAAGAAAATCAATATTTAAATTTTATTGGGGACTCAGTGATGACAAAAGAAAAGACTGGATAGTACAATGCTCTAGAGCAAACAACATAAAGCGAAAGAAGACAAAAAATATTAGCAGACGTTCCTTAACTTGAGTATTATATAAACGAAGACGAAGGGAGAAGGCAAGTGTGTCAACAGTTCATTATGAAGACATTGGATGTAACCCAAACATACATATTGTACACTATAAATAACGCAAAAGAAGGAGTATCCCAGGATGATTTACGAACACGTATAGCTGAGAATAAATACGACGAAACTAGAAAAACAAACGCAAGAACATTCATAGAATTACTACCAGCCTTACCATCCCACTACAGCAGAAAAAACTCTACAAAACTATATTTGCCTGAGCAATTTAAAAACTTATCGAATTTGTATAGGTTGTATACTAAACACTGAGGGTTTATCCGAAGCCTGCTCAAGTGAAAAATTATTCACAAATATATTTAAAGAGTATAATTACGCATTTTATACTCCAAAAAAAGACAAATGTCTGCTGTGTACTAAACAAGAAAATAATCCTGATATGAGCATAGTGGCTGGTCAATTAGAGACCCATTTAATAGAAAAGGAGGCCACTTACAAATGCTTCCATTTTCATCAAAATCAAGTATCCGATCATACGTTACTTGTAGCTAGTTTCGACCTCCAAAAGGTACTAGCAACGCCTTATGGCGAAAGCATGCAATTGTACTATGCTAGAAAATATGATGTGTATAATTTTACTGTATATGAGAGCAGAACCCAGAGAGGATATTGTTATACATGTGGTGAGGCTGATGGTAAAAGAGGAAGCTGCGAAATAGCGACATGTTTGTACAAATATTTGCAAGAAGTAGATAGTAGAGGAGTAAAAAAGTTGCTATTATACTGTGACAATTGCTCAGGGCAAAATAAAAATAAAGTCATCATTTCAATGTTTAAAAGCTTCTTAGAGAACTCTGAAAATCTAAATGTAATACAAATAAATTATCTTTTGGCGGGACATACTTATATGCCAGTCGACAGCATGCATGCTGTCATTGAAAGGGAAGTTAAGAAGATAATTGTTTGGGCACCTTCTCAATGGCCAAATTTTATGCAGAGTACTAGAAAACGACCAATGCCATATAATGTTAACGTTTTAGAACATACAGATTTTATAAACTTCAACAATCTCAAGAATTCTGTGTTCACCAAACCCACTTTGAAAAATAAAGATCTGCATTTCAAAAATATAAGAATTTGCACTATGAAGAAAGCAAACTTGAACAACATTGAGATAAAGTATACTATGCAAGAAAATTGTACGTCCTATGAAATAGAATTATATAGACAGTGCGAAGAAACAGGAAAAGGAAAAGGGAAAAAGAGTGGTTTGAGAACTAAGACAATTAGAAAAGACGGGCATTTCGATCAGGATAAAACTGGTACACGCAAATTGAAAATAAAACGATGGAAAATAGATGATTTGCCGCATCTATACAAAGAAAAACTGCCGATTTCCGTAGCAAAATTTAACGATCTAAAAAAGTTGTGTGACAATGGAATAATTCCTAGAAGATTCCATTGGAAATATTTGAGTCTTCCCAACAAATCGACAGTAAAAAATACGCTCAACGTGACTGATGATGAAGAATCAACTCACGAACAGGAGAAGGATTAAAGGTTTAATGACACACTTTACATAATTATGAGGATTCTTGATTTGTTTTGGATTTTTTTATTATAATTTTAAGATTAATGACTAATAATGACTGAAAACGTACAATTAAGTCTAATAATAATATAATAATTCAGAAGTACAATGTTTGTACTGTAAATTGTGTTGATCTCCGTGAACAATTTGCATAATTATAAAGATTTTTGATTCGTTTTGAATATTTTGTTAATTTTTTTCTGATTTCCATGAAGAAATGTTATTTTTTATCGCCTACTGAAAAGGGAATAATTATTTGTACTGATTGAAATAATAAGACCGAAATCAACATTTAGTTTTGATCTATGTCTTTATCTTTATCTTATACTAGTAAGACCCTTCCTCAGACTCACGTAATTTTTTAAGAGAAGTCTGTCATAATTGACTAAATTATGACTTAAATTATTCAACTAGCTATAATTTTCTTCAAAATAGCCGAAATAAATCAGAAGGTAAGGTAAGAATAAGTATATTTATCACTCATGGACTTAATATTAAGGGTATAAGGTCCAAAATTACATTATTATTTGTTTTCAATAGTTTATCATACATCTTAATTTAGTCCAATTCATAATTGTTTATGTCCTTTTCCTTTAGAGTGCATTTGTGTTGTAGTTTCCCTGTTAAACTTGGTACTTACTTTAATAGGGACTAGTTTACATTAAAAAATGCAATACCATAAAGGACAACTAAGCAACTTTTTTTAAAGTAAGGGACATGCTATTTTCTAAACGCGTAGGTTTACTTAAATCTTTTGTTTATGGTTACCAAGAAGAGGAAAATCTAAGAAACTTTGCCTTAGACACCTTAGACATAAAGGTAAATGACAAAAAGTTACAGACAATTTTGCGAAAAAAAAATGGTTTTTTGGCTCTCCTGAAAAGTCGGGTTTTGTCCCTTACATTAATTGATACTTCTGGTGTCGATATGTTGAAAATGAATAAGCGATTAAATTCGCGGAGGCAGTACATTTAATTACAAAAACAGAATATAGGCTCATTTGGGCTTTTAAAATGATAAGTTCATAAAATTATTTAATATTTATTTTTTTCAAAAAAAAATCTTGTAAATATTAGTTTATATCTTATTACTTTAGTTTACATGTTATATAAAAATGATAGATAAATAAGGTACAGAATGTTAATAAATATTAATATTAAATTATTTGAGAAATATTTATTTGTTAGTGGTTGCGCCGAGGTAGAAGCTGTATTTCTTGACGCGGAAACACACTCTTTCTATACCCGTCTCCCCTCCCGCACTAACCATAGAATAGTGCTGGATATGGCTTCCGTCCGCCATTTGTGAAATATGGACACTCAGTCTCGCTTTGAACTAGCCAGCGTAAGGACGGACCGCGCTCGCGTCTCTCAAAAATGATTAATATTTGTTACATTTTTACCGCTTCATAGACCTTTACCGATCGGATTGTGCCTCTCGTGTGTTCCTCAAGTGATCTAGTGATGCTGACGGCAGCTCCTGAGCAAGGAAGAGAAGATCCGTGTACCGGCTGCGATGAAAACACGTGTGTCGTGAAGGTTAGTGCATCCTCTCCTAATTTCTCGGGTTGCATTCATTGCTTGGATCACTCCCGCGGCAACCCGACCACCTGTCTTTTGTGTGTAAAGCGTCAATGGAACAGTTAGCTACTTCCCGCAATACAGTCCATTACCGCACGTGGCCATGCGCCACCATTTTTGGTCCGGATCGAGCCGGATTCTTAGCCGTAGTTCGTATTTTGTTATTATTCTAATGGGAATAAGCGCATCGCACCTAAGTGCCTGGTTATTTTAGTAGAAAACCCCGCATCCAGACATTTAGGCTTAGAATTTGTTGTCCGTTCGCCGCTGGCTCGCATTGTACCTACCTAATACATAAATAGGTTAGGTATCATATCAACACTTAATCGTAGTTCACAATTTTCGCACCGCGCCTAAATATAGTTATTTTAGTAGAAAACCCCGCATCTAGGCATTTAGGCTTAGATCTTAGGTATACTAGACACCCTAGTGCATAGGCACAGTGTAATACCTAACGCATTTGGCTTTGTTTTATTTTTCAATTACGTTGCTCGCTCGCCGCTGGCTCGCGTCGTATTTGCCTGGTACCTGCGTGGGTAGACACGTGGTTGTACCTCATTCCAATTCATACGAAAGTATTTTGATTTGAATAGATATTACGCAATACTTAGTCCCTGAAATAATAGTTGAACCTAGACAGCGACCATCGCGTAGGTACGATCTTGTTGCTATGCGCGTTAGTTCAAGCTTGCACTGGCAGTTATAAGTACCTACCTACCTACGGTTATCGCTCGCGCCGCCTCGCTGCTCTGTACCGCTAAGATTAAGTCATTTCATATTTGTTGTTTACCGCACTTTAGTTTGAGATTTAATTGTAAACATGTCCCCAAAGGTTGATAGGACCGGTAAGGTTCAATTGAAACTTTTAAACGCTAAAAAAGAAATGATTTACTCTCGCGTACAATCGATTTATGATAATGCACTTAAAACCTCTGATTTGGTCATCAGAGATTCGTTCTTGTGTTCTATAGAAAACTTAGATAGTCTACGCGCGGATTTCGAAACCTTAGTACATGACATCAACGTTTTAGAGTTGAATTTGAATCCCGATTACTCAGTGAGTTATCAGGCCTTGTCGTCGTTTGACGATTTGTATTGTCGTATCAAACGCGTCGCTAGGAGTTTGGAGAAACCGGCTGACCTACCCAACCCCACTCGCGACCGACCTAAGTTGCCACCAATTCAAATACCCGAATTTGATGGTAACATTCGCAATTGGTGTCTATTTATAGATAGTTTTGAGAATACAATAGATAAGAACGATTCGTTGACAGATCACGAAAAATTGCATTATCTCGTTGAAAAATTGACTGGTAAAGCTATAACCGTTTGCGCTGGAATTACGTTTAGTGCCGAGAATTATAATTTAATTTTAAATACTTTGAAAGCTAGGTATGAGGATAAAAGATCGGTAGCTAACGCCTATTTAGATCAGATGTTTGATTTGAAATCTATTACGGCATGTAACGATCAAAACTTAGAGAAATTTCTAGATACTTTCGCGTCAGCTGTTCGCGCCGTAAAGAACCTAAAGATCGATGACCTCTGCGACTTCGTATTTTTGTATATGGGTTTAAGGAAATTAGATTCCGAAACCATTCGTTTGTTTGAGTCGGATCATCGCGGCAATAAAATTCCTAAGTTCGAAGACTTAGAAAGTTTTGTTCGCGAGCATATAAAGGTATTGCAACGCTCTTCATCGAAACATGAAGGCGCGAAGATAGTTGTTGATTCTGCACGCAAAGTAGATGCGTCATCGAAGTCACTGAGGTCAACTCATACTTATGTTAGTACCGCACCAGCACATGTACAATCACCTGTTTGCTCTTTGTGTAGTACTCATCATTCGCAACTGTACAGGTGTCCTGGTTTTCTAAAGTTGTCGCCTAGTGATCGTTATAAATTTGTTCGCGCTAATAATTTTTGTTTTAATTGTCTCGGTACTAAACACCGCGTTGTTTTATGTAATAGTAGAAATAGTTGTCGCAAATGTCAAGCGAGACACCACACTTTGCTTCATTTTGAGAATAGTAATGCCGCATCCAATGTGAGCACGGTTGGCTCGTCGAGCGGTGACACACGGCGGCCTGCGCCGCAGCCGCAGCCCGCGCTCGCGCGCGCTCCGGCCCGCCCGGTGACCGCCGCGGATGACGTCACCTTGTGTTCGTTCTCCGCTAGTGCTGCACTCACTACTGTGTGTCTTGCGACCGCTCGCGTTGTTATTGTTGATGCATTAGGTAAGCCGCGCATTGTTCGAGCGCTGTTAGATGGCGCTTCGCAAAGTAATTTCATTACTCAAGATTGTTGTCGGCGTCTTGGTTTCAATGTTGATAAGCGTTCAACCCGCTCAGTGGTGAAGGGTTTTGGAAGCTTACAGTCAGCTGTTCGTGGCACCGTTAAAACAAGGTTTAGATCTCGTTTTAATAATAATATTTGGTTTGACATGGATTCGCTCGTTATAGATAGAATAGCTGAACAGTTGCCTACCGTCCCGGTTGACACGTCTTTATTAACGAAATTTAAAGACTTGCCTTTAGCAGATGAGACTTACGCTGTTCCTGGAGTCGTCGATATATTGATCGGCGCTTCGATTCTCCCGCACCTCCAGTTATCACGTAAGGTTCAAGGGGGACCGACGTACCCCGCTCCGCACGCACTGGAAACAGTTCTTGGTTTTGTTATAATTGGTTCCGCACCCGCTTCTATAGATAGTTTTGGTCACTCGACTGCTTCGTTCTGTTGCACCGTCGAGCCGCCGCTGGAGTCTACCATCCGCAAGTTTTCACTCGGTGGCTCCCGTGTATCCGCTGAAAAACGCTTTCTTTGTTTGGAACGAAAGATGCAGGCGTCCCCAAAGTCGAAGCGGGCCTATGATGAGGTTGTTAACGAATATTTAGATAAAGGTTACATCTCACCTGCGCCTGCGGACACTGGCGGGACCCAGCCTTCGTACATTATCCCGCACCGCGGAGTTATTAGAGAAGATAAGCTTACTACTAAAACTCCGCGTAGTTTTGGATGGCAGTGCTAAGACTAGCACTTCCGTGTCGCTTAATGACATTTTGTATTGTGGTCGGAATCTTTAAGGTAATTTATTTGACATAATTGTAAATTTTCGCATTAATATTAGTAGAATTTTAGCTTTTAGGACTCAACAGTCGCTTTGTGTTGGGCCCACTCTTCGCCCCATCGTTGGGACACATTCGTCGCTAATAGAGTGGCAAAAATTCAATCTGAATTGGCGCCACATAATCTCTTTCACGTTGCTGGCACCGACAACCCAGCCGAGTGTCTCTCTCGTGGATTGCTTCCTTCGCAAATTTTAGATCACCCGTTATGGTTTAGTGGACCGTCCTGGATTCATGCCGCGTTAGATAAGTGGCCAGTTAGTCAATTCAATCCCACTACGGTTTCCGAACCACCCGAGGAGAAGAAGCACTCGCTTGTTGTATCGGTCCCACGTGAAGAGACCCTTATTTTGTTGTTGGCTAATCGCGTCTCGTCTTGGTCGAGACTGTTGCGTTGTGTTGTTTGTTCGCCTCTGCCCTCTGCCTAGCCAGCAGTAGGCACGAGCTCCAATCTAGGTTTATATTTTAGTTGTTATTTCCCAAACCTAGATTTAGATTAGACTTTATATTTGTTTCGCATTTGTCGTTTCGAAGGTAACCCTTCAAGCCGGGGGGAATGGTTGCGCCGAGGTAGAAGCTGTATTTCTTGACGCGGAAACACACTCTTTCTATACCCGTCTCCCCTCCCGCACTAACCATAGAATAGTGCTGGATATGGCTTCCGTCCGCCATTTGTGAAATATGGACACTCAGTCTCGCTTTGAACTAGCCAGCGTAAGGACGGACCGCGCTCGCGTCTCTCAAAAATGATTAATATTTGTTACATTTTTACCGCTTCATAGACCTTTACCGATCGGATTGTGCCTCTCGTGTGTTCCTCAAGTGATCTAGTGATGCTGACGGCAGCTCCTGAGCAAGGAAGAGAAGATCCGTGTACCGGCTGCGATGAAAACACGTGTGTCGTGAAGGTTAGTGCATCCTCTCCTAATTTCTCGGGTTGCATTCATTGCTTGGATCACTCCCGCGGCAACCCGACCACCTGTCTTTTGTGTGTAAAGCGTCAATGGAACAGTTAGCTACTTCCCGCAATACAGTCCATTACCGCACGTGGCCATGCGCCACCAGTTAGTAAAATGTTTTCCGCAAACAAATTTTAACCCGAGACCTCGTCTCTGCAGTCCATTACCCATACCACTAGGCTACCGCGGTAATATGACATAAGTATTACAAAAGATCTTAATATTAATAACAGTGCATTATATTCTACCATTTAAGATGGTGTACAAATTAAATTTAAAATATGGTTGTGGAGGTCAAATTCGCAAGTTATACTGGTAAAGCGGACCCCAGACTCCGCGGTGAACCCTTCCGATGCCACTGGGATTAACGTAAAAAATAAGTATGTGAGCATAGGTATGAGTAAATGTATGTTAAATTAGAACTATAGAAGACTACTTAACAATTAAGTATCGCGAGGAGGCCGTTTGAACAAAGAAAATGGACAAAATTAATCTCAATTAAAATGACTCGGTATTATGCACAATACAAGTTGTATCCGACACTGTGAGGCCTCCCCCAATTATAATACTACTTATAGCAAATCACACTAAGGTAAATTGACTAGGCGTGTTGTGAGTGGATCGCTTCTGTGATCATTGGCTTATAGACTTTGACGATAATTAACAGGATTGACGAAGTTAAATTATCAATATGATCTCAATATCATACTAAATCGTTCGATCGGTGACAGAATTCTCGAGCGTGAAAGCCAACCTCTAGAGATGTCTATCTTACTGTCATTCCCCGCTGTGATAGTACTGAGTCTCTTCCTGACCGTGATGCTTCTGATGATTCTTCGGAGCATAGTTCACTGGTGCAAGCTACTGGACATCACGACAAATATCACAATCAAACGTTTCTAGATCCGTCTACCTTCTCTTTCGTCTTATTTCTAATGTTGAGTCTTGACTAGTGGATAAGTTTGCAATTTATGTGCTTAGAGAAGACTCTTTTGTTGATTGTATCTTTTCTTCTGGTTCTAAGCATATAAATACAAAAAGGTGCACAAGTTCAACAAATACTGATGGACTCTTTGTTGGTAAATACATGCTCTGGCAGGCAAATTGCAGATCGAGAGAACTGGTTTGTGGATAACGGAGCTACTACACACATTGCTATAAGAAGTGACATCTTCAGCGATTTCCAAAACTTCGACTCAGATCAAGCTGTATCGATATATTCTTTAACCGTCCTCGATAAACCGACTATTCAGCATAAAAATATTTTTATAATTCGAACCAGTAGTTCATGAGACTAGCGCGTTCAACCAAACAAACAAACCCTTCAGTTTTATATAATATACATAAGTTAGAGAAGTGATCATGCCTACGAAATAGTTCAATTTTTTAATCAGAAACCAAGCTTGGTAATTTATGGTGTGTGCAGTAAATGCTGCTTTGGTGTGTGGCCCCCCTTAGCGAACCCGGGACTCCAGGAACTCGGAAACGCCTGCGCTGGTTAAGAATTCCAATTCTTTGTGCTGCGCCAGGGATAAGAGGTACCCTACAATGCAAGGGTACGGGAGGGTAACCGTGAACAGAATAAAGAAGAACCGTGCATAAATCGGATATGTGATAAGTCTATTTCCGCACACCTTCTTACCTTAATGAAAACGAGGCCTAAGATTAACAGCAGTAGTGCAAGCAGAACTCTCAACTACGTTATTAACACTGGCAACCGTAGCGAACTGTAAAATATATAAAAACAACTAAACGCAATAACGCTTATCGTCTAAATAACAAGTACACATGTGAGGCACCAGCCTTATCTAGTTTGCTCATGAGATTTATAGTAATAACTAGATAAGTACATGCACAGTATAATTTAGTATCTTAGTACAATAGCTTGACTATTTTAGATTGTACTATTATTCATTTTAAATTTTCTCTTTTCGGTTCAAAAATTACTATAAAATCGATTCGTATATTTTGAAATAAGAATTGAAGTAGATCGTGAGAGATGGCCCTGGGTCGGCCGGGGTGCGAGGGATATGCCTGTCAACCTCACCTTCGGCAACCAAAACGACCCACAGGCGGCGTGCGTTTTAGTCGGTTCGAGTCCGACATAACCTCCTCCACCGGCTCCGGTGGGGATGTATCCGTGGGGATTTTGCGCACGTAAAAAAAAAAAAAAACATAGGCTATTTAGTTAAGCTATGCTCACTATGGGTCTAGATGGCGTTGTGTATAATGTAGTCGAATATTTTTTTATTTACTTCTCTCTTCGATATTTTTTTTTTTAGTTCAGAATCATACATTTAATCACCAAATCGGATCTTAATCTTCGCAGGTTATTAAATATAGTAGTTGGTTGCGCCGATGTAAAAACTGTATTTTTGACACGGAAACACACTCCTTTTATACCCGTCTCCCCTTCCGCACTAACCATAGATGTAGCTTCCGTCCGCCATTTGTGAAATATAGACACTGAGTCTCGCTTTGAACTAGCCAGCGTAAAGACGGACGGACCGCGCTCGCGTCTCTCAGAAATGTATAATATTTGTTACATTTTTACCGCTTCATAGACCTTTACCGATCGGATTGTGCCTCTCGTGTGTTCCTCAAGCGATCTAGTGATGCTGACGGCAGCTCCTGAGCAAGGAAGAGAAGATCCGTGTACCGGCTGCGATGAAAACACGTGTGTCGTGAAGGTTAGTGCATCCTCTCCTAATTTCTCGGGCTGCATTCACTGCCTGGATCGAATCCGCGGCAGCCCGGCCACCTGTCTTGTTTTGTGTGTAAAGCGTCAATAGAACAGTTAGCTACTTCCCGCAATACAGTCCATTACCGCACGCTGCCAAGCGCCACCATTTTTGGTCCGGATCGAGCCGGATTCTTAGCCGTAGTTCGTATTTTGTTATTATTCTAATGGGAATGAGCGCACCGCACCTAAGTGCCTGGTTATTTTAGTAGAAAACCCCGCATCCAGACACTTAGGATTAGATTTGTTGTCCGTTCGCCGCTGGCTCGCATTGTACCTACCTAATACATAAATAGGTTAGGTATCATATCAACACTTAATCGTAGTTCGCAATTTTCGCATCGCACCTAAGTGCCTGGTTATTTTAGTAGAAAACCCCGCATCCAGACATTTAGGCTTAGATCTTAGGTATACTCAGACACCCTAGTGCATAGGCACAGTGTAATACCTAACGCATTTGGCTTTGTTTTGTTTTTTTCAATTACGTTGTTCTCGGCTCGCGTCGTATTTGCCTAGTACCTGCGTGGGTGGACACGTGGCTGTACCTACCTCGCTCGCATCTCATCCCAATTCATACGAAAGTATTTTAATTTGAATAGATATTACGCAATACTTAATCTCTGAAATAATAGTTGAACCTAGACAGCGACCATCGCGTAGGTACGACCTTGTTGCTATGCGCGTTAGTTCAAGCTTGCACTGGCAGTCATAAGTACCTACCTACCTACGGTTATCGCTCGCGCCGCCTCGCTGCTCTGTACCGCTAAGATTAAGTCATTTCATATTTGTTATTTACCGCACTTTAGTTTGAGATTTAATTGTAAACATGTCCCCAAAGGTTGATAAGACCGGTAAGGTTCAATTGAAACTTTTATACGCTAAAAAAGAAATGATTTACTCTCGCGTACAATCGATTTATGATAATGCACTTAAAACCTCTGATTTGGTCATCAGAGATTCGTTCTTGTGTTCTATAGAAAACTTAGATAGTCTACGCGCGGATTTCGAAACCTTAGTACATGACATCAATGTTTTAGAGTTGAATTTGGATCCCGATTACTCAGTGAGTTATCAAGCCTTGTCGTCGTTTGACGATTTGTATTGTCGTATCAAACGCGTCGCTAGGAGTTTGGAGAAACCGGCTGACCTACCCAACCCCACTCGCGACCGACCTAAGTTGCCACCAATTCAAATACCCGAATTTGATGGTAACATTCGCAATTGGTGTCTATTTATAGATAGTTTTGAGAATACGATAGATAAGAACGATTCGTTGACAGATCACGAAAAATTGCATTATCTCGTTGAAAAATTGACTGGTAAAGCTATAACCGTTTGCGCTGGAATTACGTTTAGTGCCGAGAATTATAATTTAATTTTAAATACTTTGAAAGCTAGGTATGAGGATAAAAGATCGGTAGCTAACGCCTATTTAGATCAGATGTTTGATTTGAAATCTATTACGGCATGTAACGATCAAAACTTAGAGAAATTTCTAGATACTTTCGCGTCAGCTGTTCGCGCCGTAAAGAACCTAAAGATCGATGACCTCTGCGACTTCGTATTTTTGTATATGGGTTTAAGGAAATTAGATTCCGAAACCATTCGTTTGTTTGAGTCGGATCATCGCGGCAATAAAATTCCTAAGTTCGAAGACTTAGAAAGTTTTGTTCGCGAGCATATAAAGGTATTGCAACGCTCTTCATCGAAACATGAAGGCGCGAAGATAGTTGTTGATTCTGCACGCAAAGTAGATGCGTCATCGAAGTCACTGAGGTCAACTCATACTTATGTTAGTACCGCACCAGCACATGTACAATCACCTGTTTGCTCTTTGTGTAGTACTCATCATTCGCAACTGTACAGGTGTCCTGGTTTTCTAAAGTTGTCGCCTAGTGATCGTTATAAATTTGTTCGCGCTAATAATTTTTGTTTTAATTGTCTCGGTACTAAACACCGCGTTGTTTTATGTAATAGTAGAAATAGTTGTCGCAAATGTCAAGCGAGACACCACACTTTGCTTCATTTTGAGAATAGTAATGCCGCATCCAATGTGAGCACGGTTGGCTCGTCGAGCGGTGACACACGGCGGCCTGCGCCGCAGCCGCAGCCCGCGCTCGCGCGCGCTCCGGCCCGCCCGGTGACCGCCGCGGATGACGTCACCTTGTGTTCGTTCTCCGCTAGTGCTGCACTCACTACTGTGTGTCTTGCGACCGCTCGCGTTGTTATTGTTGATGCATTAGGTAAGCCGCGCATTGTTCGAGCGCTGTTAGATGGCGCTTCGCAAAGTAATTTCATTACTCAAGATTGTTGTCGGCGTCTTGGTTTCAATGTTGATAAGCGTTCAACCCGCTCAGTGGTGAAGGGTTTTGGAAGCTTACAGTCAGCTGTTCGTGGCACCGTTAAAACAAGGTTTAGATCTCGTTTTAATAATAATATTTGGTTTGACATGGATTCGCTCGTTATAGATAGAATAGCTGAACAGTTGCCTACCGTCCCGGTTGACACGTCTTTATTAACGAAATTTAAAGACTTGCCTTTAGCAGATGAGACTTACGCTGTTCCTGGAGTCGTCGATATATTGATCGGCGCTTCGATTCTCCCGCACCTCCAGTTATCACGTAAGGTTCAAGGGGGACCGACGTACCCCGCTCCGCACGCACTGGAAACAGTTCTTGGTTTTGTTATAATTGGTTCCGCACCCGCTTCTATGGATAGTTTTAGTCACTCGACTGCTTCGTTCTGTTGCACCGTCGAGCCGCCACTGGAGTCTACCATCCGCAAGTTTTCGCTCGGTGGCTCCCGTGTATTCGCTGAAAAACGCTTTCTTTGTTTGGAACGAAAGATGCAGGCGTCCCCAAAGTCGAAGCGGGCCTATGATGAGGTTGTTAACGAATATTTAGATAAAGGTTACATCTCACCTGCGCCTGCGGACACTGGCGGGACCCAGCCTTCGTACATTATCCCGCACCGCGGAGTTATTAGAGAAGATAAGCTTACTACTAAAACTCCGTGTAGTTTTGGATGGCAGTGCTAAGACTAGCACTTCCGTGTCGCTTAATGACATAATTGTAAATTTTCGCATTAATATTAGTAATTTTTAGCTTTTAGGACTCAACAGTCGCTTTGTGTTGGGCCCACTCTTCGCCCCATCGTTGGGACACATTCGTCGCTAATAGAGTGGCAAAAATTCAATCTGAATTGGCGCCACATAATCTCTTTCACGTTGCTGGCACCGACAACCCAGCCGATTGTCTCTCTCGTGGATTGCTTCCTTCGCAAATTTTAGATCACCCGTTATGGTTTAGTGGACCGTCCTGGATTCATGCCGCGTTAGATAAGTGGCCAGTTAGTCAATTCAACCCCACTACGGTTTCCGAACCACCCGAGGAGAAGAAGCACTCGCTTGTTGTATCGGTCCCACGTGAAGAGACCCTTATTTTGTTGTTGGCTAATCGCGTCTCGTCTTGGTCGAGAATGTTGCGTTGTGTTGTTTGTTCGCCTCTGCCCTCTGCCTAGCCAGCAGTAGGCACGAGCTCCAATCTAGGTTTATATTTTAGTTGTTATTTCCCAAACCTAGATTTAGATTAGACTTTAGATTTGTTTCGCATTTGTCGTTTCGAAGGTAACCCTTCAAGCCGGGGGGAATGGTTGCGCCGATGTAAAAACTGTATTTTTGACACGGAAACACACTCCTTTTATACCCGTCTCCCCTTCCGCACTAACCATAGATGTAGCTTCCGTCCGCCATTTGTGAAATATAGACACTGAGTCTCGCTTTGAACTAGCCAGCGTAAAGACGGACGGACCGCGCTCGCGTCTCTCAGAAATGTATAATATTTGTTACATTTTTACCGCTTCATAGACCTTTACCGATCGGATTGTGCCTCTCGTGTGTTCCTCAAGCGATCTAGTGATGCTGACGGCAGCTCCTGAGCAAGGAAGAGAAGATCCGTGTACCGGCTGCGATGAAAACACGTGTGTCGTGAAGGTTAGTGCATCCTCTCCTAATTTCTCGGGCTGCATTCACTGCCTGGATCGAATCCGCGGCAGCCCGGCCACCTGTCTTGTTTTGTGTGTAAAGCGTCAATAGAACAGTTAGCTACTTCCCGCAATACAGTCCATTACCGCACGCTGCCAAGCGCCACCAGTAGTGCTGATAAGAATAATTATGAGCTTTAAATAAGTTTAGTTTTGATAAAAGAATCGCATCTTTATTATCAACTATTCAGATTTTTCGACAATATGATTACTGAAAATTTCCAATTTTATAGCGGAAATAGGTATCGAGAGTACGGAGAATTTTGCCGTCGTTGTCTGTAGAGCTTGAGGGGCCTCGACGAGGGCGAGTGGCCGAGAGACACTTGTGTTAGGAGCGACCACCTGAACGTGTCGCAGCCGTCTTTTTACTTACCCAACTCAATTCCCCGCCATTGTTTAGACACGACCAAAGAGCATTTGCATTCTATTTTTGGTCTTATTTTCAAACTTGCGAAATTACATAGACTTAAATAACTCTTCTACAACTATCAGACCAATAATCGCCGATTCCACATTCCGCAAGTCGATAACCTCGTGAGCCAGATCCAATTATATTATTTGCTTATCTTTTTCGGTTTTCACGAGATTTTCGTCATGCGGGATGGTGATATCAATAATTATTGCGCGGCGCTCTAATCGATCTAGGATCAAGTGAGTTGGGATGAGACGTATGATATGAAATGTCCAATTTCATTATATGACTACATATATAAAAGATTCAAACAGTGCTACGAGCAATCAAAATATGAGGTCAAGGTGAAAAATACAACCTCCCGCTGTAATAATATATGTATTAATCGGAAAATAATCAAAAAAATCTGTATAAGCTTTTGTTTAACTAATTAGTCTCGTACAATAAAATTCTCGTACTACAGACAAAAGCTAAGTAAGCTAACCACGACTCATAAACTTTCCTCATAAAAACAAATCTTCCTTTTTAAGGATAGATAATATTTCTCTCTGTGAGTGAGGCGCTACTATTCTCGTTGCTTAGAGTGTACCCGACCCAGCACCCACATAAACTTTAGGTGCTTTAAATAATAGCTAAACCAAAATAAACACTTTAAATTTTACTTTTTCAGTAATCCTACGCCTCAAACAACAGATAATATTTCCTTTATAAAGCACAGGTCCGGCCTCACATGGAGTACTGCTGTCACCTTTTTGCTGGAGCACCTGCATACCAGCTTGACCCCTTCGACTCAGTGCAAAGACGGGCATTGAGGCTGGTTGACAATCCCATACTCACAGGTAGTGTGGAACCTCTTAGCCTTAGGAGGGATTTTCTATACTGTTATACTGAATTGTATTGTTTATCTATTTCATCATTCTCAGAGCATTTTTCTAACGTAGTTGGAGTCGGCTTTTTAGTTTAATGAAGATACAGCTGTACTTCGTTATTTTCCGTGAGACTGCTATCTGTATCTGTGTTAACAAAACCGTGTCTACTTGTATTTATTTCTATCGGTAAAATTAGAAATTAGCGATGTCTGTACTTACATTGGAGATAATTAAAAAAAACTTGTTTTGGATGCGATGGATGGAAAAATGAACGCGAACAAACAGACAAGAATTAAAAAGAACTACTGAACCGATTACGAGGGGACCATAGGCCAGACAGTATCGTACGAAGTATTAATTGTATAGCGACACTTTGTTGGTGTAGGAGAGGGGAATGGGGAATGGGGAACGGGAAACGGGGAACGAGGAATAGGGAATGGGGAATGTGAAATGGGGAATGGAGCCTGGGGAATGAGGACCGAGGACATAACAAAAATAATATTAATAAAAAGAAATTTTAAAACTAAAAGCTGACAACCGAAAAAATCATGCTCTAAAAAGTATTAAACAAGAAAATATCTAGGATAGCCGTGATCGTATGCCACTTAGTCTAATAAAACAATACATTCTACATAGGGAATTTTATTGCTTGATTTTTCCGTAGTAGGGTTTTGGTTTTAAATTTACATACATACATATAATCACGCCTTTATCCCTGGAGGGTTAGGCAGAGGTGAATTAACACCCACATTTCACCAATAATTGTATTCGGTCCCACGTAAAAGGGGGTGAGCTTATTGCCATATTCCGGGCACTATTGTTGCAACCAACTATTAAAACTTCTTTAATAGGCGATGATAAAATTATACATTATCAACATACTACATTAATATTTCTGTAAAAAAACAATGCATTATGTTTAAAAATCAATGATAAAGTTTAAATTTTCAAGAGTGCGCGAAAAACGCTATTCTTCAAAATGGCGTCGTGTGAGATTCATGTGACGTCAATCACAAGTAAATAATATTCACTTCCTCTAAAGGCAAGATGTCCTCCAAAAAGGAGTGCTATCGATAAAAAGCCATCCTTGCCGTGGGAGCGCGATGTCCTCAGCCCTTTGCGAGGTCCATTAAGCTCATTAGAGCCCACCAAATATGGCCACAGGCGCGTTTTTGTGGAGACACTCCAGACGGACGAATGCGGGCGCGTAATGTTAGATTCGTAAAAACCTTAATTCGAAATATATTTATACGGTTTGTAACCTAAGTTATCAGAACGGCAGTGTTGTAATATTGTGGAGGGATCAACACGCCTTACAAAGACACTGATATATCTAGTTGTTGTAAACACTTGCTGTTCAATTCGATCGAGACCACACAAGCTCAACGAAGATGCATCGTGAAGTGGGTCAGCCGTCTGCGACTATGACACAATATGTAATCTCCTCAGCCGGTTGTGTTGACAATTATGAAAGACTAAGACCCAACCCGGTTTTGCCCGTGACACACTTTGAGACCTCGATCTTTATTCATTTTATAAAGCTGAAGTACCCAATGTCAGCCAAATCCGGACAGCGGTGAGTATGACTGAATAACAAACAATACGCTTTAGCTGAATCACTCAGTGTGGATACATTACATATCTATTGTAATATTACATTTGCTGCGGGGTTTAATCTCACCCGGCTGGGGATCCAAAGGCCGTCGCAGGCACTGGAATTTTCATTAAGCCGATGCCTGTTTATTACTAAAGGATCGAGTGGAATTATGCATCGATATATTACGTTCATTTTCGAATACACGGATATCTCTATCATTATTTAGCTGAAATATGCATCCATGTTGTAAAACATATTATTTTATTATGAAAGAATTCAAACATTATATAACAGTGAATAGTTTCGATTTAGGTCGGCAAAGTGAATGTCCAACACGAGGCTGGAATCAGCGACCAGTCCCTTACAAGGGGAATATTCTGACCAAAAGAGCTACTACCATTTTAAAGATAGCATCTGGATCTTTTATTTAACATGCGGAAATCCCCTCGGATACGATGAGAAAATGGCATCCTGTCTTACTCTAATAACAGGCTCACCTGTTAAACTGTTACATTCTAGGAGTTTTTCTGGACAGAAATGTCGAAGATCAGAGAAACCCGCAGCCCACTGACGGCACAAATTCTCCAGTGAGCTCTGGCTACCCTACTCACCGCTGGGAACACAACACGAAGTTATTATAACCGCGGTATTCTGTAGGGCGGAGGTACTTCCCCAGTCGGACTGCTCAATCGGGCGGATATACCGGTCCCACGTAATGGGGGTCGTCTCCCGAACACTATTGTTAACTCGAGCCATGCATCTGAGGCTAATTGTAACATTAATATTATAATGTTATTGGAAGAATATATTGTCTCTGATAATCCTAGAGGAAGGTAGAAGGCAATCAGAATGCTCTTACAGGGTCAACAGCACGAGTACGACATCCGTAGGTCACGGTAACCATATTTAATTAAGGCTTAAAAATGCTTGAGCATTTTGCTGCTAGATTTGAATCGAACGTAACACAGCTGTAGGCTTATATAAAATTGTTATGAATAAAAAATATTTTCTACAAACACAAATACATATAATATGTAGGTACATATTGTTGTGAATATAAAGAAAAGACATGCGGTATAAGGTATAGGCATAATCAAAGCAAAATTGTGAGTGTTGACGGGATTTTGGTAGGACATGACAGTATTTCCGTCCAATTGAGCAGTTCGACTGGAGAAGTACCTCCGCCCTACAGAAAACCTCAGGACGGTTATGCGACTGTCGTCGTCGTCGGGGTGCCCGAACACCCCCGCATTCTGACTCCGGAGGGCGCGCAGAAGTTCCGCATCACTATGCTCCTTAAGCACGCCCCTCAGAATCAGAAGGGGGTCCTTGTTTCGGATATCCTCAACGACGAATCGTTCCTCCTGTTCAACACAATTCCACTCCTAACACAAATTTTTGTACCTAACACGAGTACTAGTACTGTCTAAGTTTTAACAGAACAATGAATCGCGATAACTTAATTTTGTTTCACCGTTTACTAACTCCAACATTCTTAATGAAAGTCTGTTACTGGATTGTGGCGTTGCGTGTTTTTAAAATTTCAAACAATTTTAGATATATTGGAAAATAAAAATACATGCATGATTGTAATGTTTTTTTATACATTATTAATAATGGAATTTGTAGTCATAGTACTTTCTTGTGTTGAAGGTAGCGCTTCTTCATCAGGTATACTTTCATTTATATTTTGTTTTACCATGTTGTATTTTTGCAAAAAAACAAAATATAATCGCGAGTGGATACAGTAAGGATCGTGTGTCGAGAACGTGAGCTAGATTGGGTTCGAGTTTGTAGTGAGAGTGAAACCAGTGGTAGTGCAGATACGCATAGTAAAAGAACTCGAATACGTGTTTGGTTCCATCAGATGATTTAATAAAGCAGTGAATATCACTGGGTATGACAAAAAGAATAACAGTGAAAGAACTAGTATTTTCTTTTTTTTACGTGCACAAAAATCCCACGGATACCCCCACTGGAGCCGGTGGAAGAGGTTATCCAGAGGCGTTTATTAATATTTTTCTGTTTAGAATTTTATTATATTTTATATTATTTTAAATACTAAAACCTGATATTTTCTAAGAAAATGATACAATATCAATAATCCACACCTGACATCGACATATTCCATGATTCTAAGAATAGATTTAAAATAAAAATATTCAGTGCCCTTCGAGCCTCCAATAAGAATAATATAGTCACCGACTGCGTGTGCGTTCATCTGTTATAACTACGTCAGAGGTCACGGTTTCGAGACCCGATTAGTGCAAATTTGTATGCATGATTGAGCAGGTATGTCTATTTACATAGCGTAAGTTTCTCCCTTATATGAATTTAATTTAGCTTTGACGCATTTCACAATTTATATTAGAACATATATAAAAGGCACAAGCGAATAAGACAAGGCACAGACAAGCACTCCGAGTTTACGCATGCGTACATACACATAATCACGTCTTTATCCCCGGAGAGTTAGGCAAAGGTGAATTAACGCCCACATTTCACTAATCATTCGGTCTCACGTAATAGGGGGTGAGCCTATTGCCGTGTTTCACGACAAGTTACTAGATAATTAACGCACCCCTGCTCGACGAGCGCGTCGCTCATCTGCCGGATCACTTGACTTGAGACTTGAGGCTGATACAATACCACAGAAACTTACTATTTTTTTATCATGTATAACTTTTCATTTACTGTTTTCGAGATAGCCAGGTAAACAACACAATAGATTGGAACAAGTTAATGTTCAGACGGGACTTAAATCAGCGACCAGTCCCAGGGAATAATTATGCAAATCCACCTCCGCCCCCCATGAACGCAGATCTGGGGGTAACGGGTGGAGCCGCCTGTCACCATGGCAGAAGCAGGCCGCAGCGACCTCTCCCATGGGGATTTATCGCACGTAAAAAAAAGGTGTAGCAAGAATCTGGAAAAAGTTTTCATTTGACGCATATAGGCCTGCGGGATCATATAACACATGGCACAATGAATCATATACATGCCACCATTTGGTTGACTCAATACACATATACCTGACATTGTTATCCATGCTGAAATCAGTTTCAAAAATAATAAGAACAATGAACTTCCTAACCAACTACGGCTGTACGGACTGCTAATTAATTAGCTGATGAGGGCTTTTTATGCTCGGTGTTTACGTTTTATAAAATTTACCTAAAATTATATGAATTAATTTTTAATCAAATTCAAAGTTGTTGTTAAGAATTATATCGTAGGATTGACGATTATTCGAACGATACGAAGAAATTGAATTAGGTACTTGGATGATTCTTAGATTGGAATAGATGAATGGATGATTCTTAGAATGGCACATGGAAGCGTTCGACAAGGTTCAATTGAACACAAGTACGGCTATTACCCGAGCACGTTCTAACTTCAAAAAATCTCCAAAGGAGAAAATTACACAAAGTTACATTGAAGTAAGATTGGAGAATTTGGAAAAGCAGTGGACATTGTTTAATGACACACATTATAAGATCCTGCAAACAAAAAGCGGTGATGTCAATGAATTTTCGTGGAAATTTTCCAATTTTCCGGTCGCGCCGTGTAGCCGGCAGCGGTGCGAATTCAAAAATATATAGCACTAGTGTATTTATTCCGTAAATTTGGCTCAAAAAATTAATAAAAAGTTTGTATCAGTACAATTGTTTACCTACTACACTACAAGATTGTTTACCTTTAGATAAGTACCGAATGGAGTAAAGTTCAGTGTTCATCAAAGTAGAATTATCGTCCTAGGATAAAATGACTTTGTTTAATTATACTTTATTTATTACTTATTTGTTATTTAAGTACCTGATTTACGAATGCCTGCCAGCCTCTGCGCGAGCAATAGGCCGGCCCGTCCCTGGATCCCATGGATCCTTGTGTCGCCCCCATGTCCCCTCTGAAAGCAGAGGGATACCGGGAGCGACAGGCTAGCCCTAAAAAGGGCTGTTTGGGATGGAAGGGATTCTACGAATCCCTTCCCGCGGGCCTTGCAGGTCCGCCGTACATAAAAAGATAGTAAGCTTGGGCCCCAAAGATGTTAATAGGATTTTTATATTATATTAACAAGACGTTAATAACGTTAGTCCCGGTTGCGTCCAATACTTGTATTTTTAGGTATTTAAACTATCATGGTCACTCACATTAGCATTGAAGCTATACAGTAATTTATAACAATTGTTCTGATAGAAACTTTATATTGATTTTTTGAACCAAATTTACGGAATAAATACTATAGTGCTATATATTTTTGAATTCGCACCGCTGCCGGCTACACGGCGCGACCGGAAAATTGGAAAATTTCCACGAAAATTCATTGACTTCACCGCTTTTTGTATAAAACTGATATTTACATATGTATGTAATTATGTATTATAAGTGCGAAAGTTTGATTTTCCTATTTAGGTAAATAAAACATGTTGTAGGAATCAGTTACATATGTTTATTTTAATTATATGTACACAAATAAGTAGTAGTTAAGGTGCAGAGTAAGCCACATGTCTAGAACTGCAGATAACGAGGTGTGATGTTTCAGGCAATCTTGATGTATTTTTAATATGTTTTATTTAAAAACTCTGCTTATTAATATTTTTCTTAACTGTCATTGTAAACCTTTGACGATGCCGTAAGGCGAAACCGGACAGTACTAATAAAAAAAATACTGTGAAAAAGTACGATTGTATTAACATAGTTAATATTAATTTCTATACACAAGACGCATTGCCTTGCTACTGGTCTACTCTGTGCATATATTTTTTTAAATTTTAAATTAGTGGAACTTGAATCTGTGACTGTTGCTCTGCTAAGTAATATTTTTTTCTAATAAATTAAAAAAAATTACATTGATACGTAAAAAAATGCTAATTAAACAAAAAGAATTATCATCATCTTGTTACAAAACCTTTTGTTATAATGAGGGGAATCCGAATCACAACCCTAAATGCGACGTTAGTTCCTTAACTAGCTTGTGTTATGAGATCTAGAATGCGGATAAACATACTTAGATACTTTTTTTTTGTTAATACATACATATTATTCATAGAAACACCCAGACCAATGCAAATATACATATTCATGCATATAAATATTTTGAGCTCTCGGATTCGATGCCGGGGCCAGGGCTGGTGGACAGACCCAGGGCCATAAAAGGCCCCATCGGGTGTGGGAATACGGCGTCCCCATTTTTATCCCGAAAAAGGGGTTATACCTATAATCTGATTAAGATTTTTCTTGATTATACCAACGGGTGAAATGGTACGTGTTAACGACGAAGGATGCTGTCAATGAGAAGCCTAAAGGCTTGCCCTGCTTTGACTTCTACACTGACGTCACAGAAACTCTGTGCTTACAGGGTCAGTAGCGCGAGAGTGACTCCTCTGGTGTTACACACGTCCATAGGCTATGGTAATCACTTTCGTTTCATTAATTGACAAATTTTTTTTTTTCAACATATAAGTCAGAGCTTATATTGAAGATTCTTTTAAATTTTCACCCGATCACCTTTTTTGGTGCGGAACCCGCGCCGCCTCACCTATCGCCATCAGGAATGATTTGATTATTAGAATTATCGTCTCCAGATGCCAGCATGTAATATTTTTAAATACCTTTGTAGAACAGAATAGATTAATCAATATATGGGCTATAAAACGCACGACGACGCCTGTGGGTCGTTTGGTTGCCGAAGCTGAGGTTGACAGGCATATCCCTCCCACCCAGGCCGACCCAGGGCCAACTCTCTCGATCTGGCCCTCTCGGGTGTGTGCACACTTTTCTCACCAAAAGTGCTGGCATTTCAAACTTTGGAAAAAAACAAACGTTTACCTACTAGTAAATTTATAAGATAAATTAGAACATTACGACGTAAAAAAGACAAAATGACTGATCAAAAAGATGATAAAGGCAATGTTTCACAGCGAGCAAAGGAACCTTCGCAAAAACCAGGTACCTTCGGGTCGCTTTGGTTGCCGAAGGTGCGATTGACAGGCATATCAATTGCACCACGGTCGACTCAGGGCCATCTCTTACGATCTGGCCCTCTTCTCGGGTGTAGGGACTACAGAGTCCCCAACTGGTCCCTGGAAACGGGGAGGCGTGTGAGGCGCGCCGCCGCTGCGGCCTACAAATTCTCCAGTGAGCACTGGCTACCCTACTTCCCAGGTGTAGTCTTTTGAGTGTAAACCGGCTGTTGTTTACGGCAGATGCAACGCTGCTATTTGCACCTACTTGCACGCGTTCGCTAATAGACGCACTCTGGATACAGGATGATTGGTTTGCAACAATTTACGTATAGTATAGTTTTAATTATTTTTTTCATTTTGGTTATTTTATAGGTATGATTTTTATATTTTATTTATTTTATATTTTATTTATGGATTAAATATTTTGTCTTGGTTCATGTTCAAATATTATTTACTTTTGATGGGTAGGTAGGTATATGTTTTTGACTAGTCGTTTTATGTTGAGTGCTCAGCTCTCGTCAGCTGTTTGTTATATTTTAATTAAACCTTAAATTCGAAAGTGAATTTTTTATACTTTAAAATATAACGATAAAGCATTTCGTATGTCTCAGTCGAGGCGCAAATATTTTTCGGCAGCAAATTTAAAAGACCGATTTGTTATAAAATTTGATTTGTAATAAACAAGGTTTTTAATTAAATCTGGTAATCAAAAACAACATGTATTTTATTGAATGCTTACTATTCCATTCACAAAGTATTTGATTTGTTTAATTCCACGGCACGCCAGCCTCAACGACATAATCCGTCGTGCTCTTGTCACCAACACAACTACACAACTACCGTCGCGCTCAAAACCAATCGCACCCACTGACACACACTCCAACTCTGACACAATAGCGACGCGGCCGAGACGAGACTGGTACATATTGCACACCGTTCGCGTCGACCGCGCCGCACACCACCTGTATGTGTCAAACACAAATGTATCACTTTATTTCTCTTAAATTTCACTAAAATATTCTGATTTTAATGTACGTAGCTATTTTAAAAACGAAATAATAACACAGAGCTCTTTAGTAAAGATGTGCACTTGACGGCAGCGCCATCTGTCCTGGCTTCGGACTATCAGGTGGTGTACCCACATTCATGAGAAAAAAAGTTCTGACAGACAGACGGAAAACGAAGTGATTGGAAAAGAAAAAACAACGGAACGGTTTCGTTATTTTTCTTTTTGAGGCACAATAAATAGAATAAATAATAATAAAAAGAAATAAACTGAATCTCAAATCGTTTG
The DNA here is from genome assembly GCA_963662185.1 of Eilema griseolum. NCBI lineage: Eukaryota > Metazoa > Arthropoda > Insecta > Lepidoptera > Erebidae > Eilema > Eilema griseolum. The sequence goes on from OY759251.1 coordinate 13,245,828, forward strand.
GTTAGCAATAACAACGTTAAAGTTTTTGGACTTAGAAGTCTGATTATTGCACAGTTTAAAGAGGATTATAGACCTAAACATTGCCCTTGGACCTGAGAATCTGGTATGAATTTCAACTTAATACCGCCACGCATTCCTGAGAAAAAGGTCATAACAGACAGATATACAATGAAGTGGTGCAATATGGAGGCAATTAGCTTTTTTTTTCTAAGTAATCACGCTCAGGCGGCTGAATGAGTCTGGTACAGAAATAGATAATAGTCGCTGGCTCCGGCGGGAGGCTAGATCGTAGTTTAAAATAACACATACATAGGATTTATATCCCCGGAATAGGTTTACCTCCGAAGTTTGATTTGAAAGAATTTGTGGAAACTATGAACTTTGATACCCTATCCCTTAGTCGCCTTGTACGACACCGCATGAGAAGAGATGGGGTGGTCCAAATTCTACTATGCCGGGAACCACGCGGCCACACTTCTAGAATTATATGGTGATAAACTTTTTAATGTAAAATAATTGTAATAGTTCTGAAGTGTTAAATTTTTAATGTAATATAAATTGTCATGTTTGTGTACGATAGCGCAATAAATAATAGTACTTTTATACGGGGCGTGAAAAAGCATATGATGAGACCGTCAAGCTGAGTGTCACCATTGTCACACGGTATATGTAGGTAATGGTGACCCTCTTCTCTGAGACTTTGCCTTCAGCTTACCATCAGGCAAGGCGAAGTCTAATTGACGTGTTCTATATATATATAAACCTGTGGTGCAACGACGAGGAGTTGAACAAACTTCTATCCGGCGTGACCATCGCACAGGGAGGCGTTCTGCCTAACATTCAAGCGGTACTCCTGCCCAAGAAGACCGAGAAGAAGGCCTAATAAGTTCCCTTGTGCGTGGCGCGTTTGTTTTACAATTAGGTATATACATATTCGCCTGCTATGGGGTACCGTACTCAAGTGATCGAACACGCACGAAATCTGTGCACTCAAGTGCAATACGTAACTTTTCATACCACCTCAGCGATTAAATGACTAAATGCAAAAAAAGCCAATTAAAAAAAAAAGTACACACGGCGCTTTGTCATTCATTATTTCGCAATTCTTAACACAAATCTGATTTTCCTTTCGCATTGTTATAGGTTTCGAGAATACGCAATGTGTTAGGCATTAACTATGTTGTATTGTATTGTTAAATTATAATCACTTTATTATAGCAACTTGGACGTTGTTCTGTTAAGGATTATTGCTCTTTACATTCCCTCAATGTAACATCTACCTATTGTTCACAGTTAATAACATCAACCAAATAATGTGATTAGTAATGAAGATGTTACGACATTACGTTATAATGAGCACTCGGATAAAAGGGGGGTTATTCACACGCGTCGTGTTACCAGTATTTGCAACTCCCATCAGAACACCTCCACTGGTCATTCCTGGAAGTATCAAAAAGTATTTATAGTTGAGTTTGTGGAGAAACGAGGTGACACCTCGGGTCTCATAGAGTTTAACAGTGGGCAATCAAGCCTGAGCTCATTTGAATCGTATAAGTACAGCCAATCCATACGAAACCCCTAAAACAAGTACTTTCTGTGCAATCCCTGGAAGCGCTCTACTTATGCTTGGATAGCTTAATGGTTAAAGTCAGAAATTTATTAGCATAAGGTAGGTGATTTAGACCTAAGTATGAACGACCTATGTCGATATATGACCTACAGTTACAAAAGTTTGTCCCTTCAATACAGTTTCATATGAAACCTTTAGCACGCAATACCGACTCTTACTTGACTGTATATTTATTTTTATTTTTTAACTTTCGCAGTGTGAACTCTTAATTATACAAGGTATCGGGACTTCTCGCGAATTATATCTTGGAACTTACTATTTTTGCCGAAGATTCTATCCGGAACGTGGAATCCAGTGATTAAGAGATCTATTTTGGGAATTAAAAATAATGAAGTCAAAGTTTCAGTTTAGTTAGGCAATATCTTAGTTTACTATGTATATTTTATAGATAAAAAACTAAAACAATGATTAGTATTGGTAAGAATTCGATGATTCAGGACACTTGTCGTCAACCTAAATTAAATAGGTAAATAATGAAACATTTATGCTTGCATGTACTGACTGTGGTTTGGAGCTAAATAGCGCTTTACATGCATTGATCCACTCACCGCTGTACGCGACGCTTTGGAACACTGCCGCGCCGCACCGGCACAACAGACAAACATGCCGTTATAGCCCCAAATATAGAGATAACGTTGCAGTAAATACCTGCAGGCTCTTTTTTTTATACTTTCAGACCATGGTAAATACCACAACATTTTCAGAACTTTTAAACGACCATCACACTGAGAATTTTTATATTTATGCGTAATGACTATTGTGATTTTGCAGTAAGTTCATGTTTTAATGTATCTCAACATTAATTTCGTCGGGTTGTGACCCGTCTGGTGCGATAATGTTGAATGACCTCCTAGACAAGTGGAATTATTATTAGAATAGAATAATCAATGTATTGGATTGACATATGCTTACAATTGTCATAAACATAATAATATGTCAATCTATATATGAATAAAACTATTATTATTATAAATTCTATATACAGACATACATAAAATCACACCTGTTTCCCATAGGGGTAGGCAGAGATCACAGATCTCCATTTGCTATGATCCTGACATTCTACTCTCACTTCATTCACTCTCATTACGTGCCTAAACCTTTGCCTACCCCTTCGTGTATTTACATGCGTGAATATTATATACATATGACAGATGAAAAGATGCACACGTAGGTACGTCTTCTTTCTCTTAGCGTAAATTCCAGTCGCATGCGAAGCTTTTATGGTATATGTGACTAATAGTGACCCTCTTTTCAGCTTAGCATCAGGCAAGGCGAAGTCTAATTGACGTATCCTAGTTGCCTTTAAAGCTTGCGCTTTAAAATCTGGAGTCCACTTTCCTACTCTTTTACTAAGTTTGATTTATTTTGATTTTTATGGGATTCAGGATTTGGTACGTTAGGCAAGGGCCTCGTCGATATATTTTGTTTTAGGACGTGATATTATCAACAAGAAAGGCATATGGATTGTACGATACATTGTAATATTTTGTCATACGTCATCATTAGTTTGGGGCACTTAGGGCAAGCGGGTCTGCCCGTCTATTCGGTAATACCTGGCCTAAAATATGAGTTATGGAGAACGACATGCTGTCCACCGGCAGCATACATTGCTATGCAGACGATAGCACCTTACACGGGAGTTATCACGGACAACCTGCGGCCAAACAGTCTGATATCGTGGAAAAAAGACAGCTTCTTGTCACTGAACTGGACCGGATCTTGAATCACATTTCACAATGGGGCTCTGAGAACATGGTCGAGGGTACGAATGACATTAATATTTCTTCAAAAAGTCTTCTACTGTATAAAAAGTCTCGTCCACCAACCATTTATGTAATGCAACACAAATTTATTCATGAGGTAGGTCTATAATCGACGCTGGCAATGAGTTATAAATTAATGGAGCCATATAAATACGTCTAAATATCTCTAACCTAGGTACCGGCATCTCGCCTGTCACCCTGGCAGAAGCAGGCCGCGGCGGTGGCGCGCGTGGCGCGCCTCCCCGTTTCCGGGGACGAGTTGAGGACTCTGTAGTCCCCACACCCGAGAAGAGGGCCATATCGTGAGAGATGGCCCTGGTTCGGCCGGGGTGCGAGGGATATGCCTGTCAACCCGTCCAAACCCGACACGCCCCGGTCCTCAGAGCCAATCCTTATTCCGAAGTTACGGATCCTAAGTATACATACATAGAAAAGTTGCACCAGGTGTTTGAGGCACGTAATCCGCAAAAAAACAGATATATTTAATAATCTATTATTTTTATTTATGCCAGGAATAAACACCTGTATAATTACACAATACAATCAAATGCTTTTTATTACTGAAAGTTTTTTATTAACTAATTAAATCACTGAATATTTTACCCCCTACACTACAACACGAGGTTATTTATTATGGCCGCGGTATTCTGTAGAAATACTCAGACCAATGCAAATATACATATTCGTGCACACAAATATTTGCACTGAGCGGGAATCGAATCCACGTCTCCTGCGTACTAGTCGAACATTCTAAGCGGCCCGCGCCGTCCTATCCCACTTGGCCAATCATCCACCTGCTATCCACCATGTGCGGGTGGCTTTACTTCAACTGTTTCATGTATGTATTGCTTGTGTGTTGCCACTTTGGTACTTGTAGATTTTGTTCTATGTAATAAGGGGTGAGGCGATTGCAAGTGTTCAACAGTATTTAATTATCTTGTAGATTTTTTTTCATGTAAAGGGGGGCCAGCCTATTTTTGTCAACATGGCAGTTTCATGGGCTGTACATTTACTGTTCAATAATTTAGTGTCTTAGTTGTCTAGTTGCACTGTATTACCATGAAAGTTGACACTACACTGACTGAGCCCACGCCAACTGCGATAACGTCAGGGTAAGCCCTGAACTAAAAAAAGCGAATACGTCCGCCTGTCCATACTCAATTCGACCCGCATCAAAAGGCTTAACCTAAACCCCTTTTCTCATTTTTATATCACGAAAAGATTGCCCATGACTATTTTGTTGGCAAATATGACTTGATCCCTATTGTCCGTTATAAAACTATTCGTGTCGAATCTAAATGCACACTCACACTGCCGACCCAGTAATCACAGAGATTCTGTGCCTTCAATGTAGAAGACAAGTTTCTCACTGACAGCAGCAAACTCTCCAGTGAGTTCTGGCTACTCTACTATACACCAGGAACACAAAACTAGGTTATTATTGCAGAGGTATTCTGTAGGGTGGAGGAGGATTCGAATAAATGCCACGATTCACGAACCTCCAATAGTCAAGTAACGTAACCGCACTTTGACAAAAACTGCTTTATTAGACAATATAAATTTTATCAACAATCGTAAGAAAAAGATATTGACCATCTAAAACAAATAAAATGAGAAAACGTCGAAATAAAATGATATTCAAAGTTAAAAAATTGAATGAAAATTAAAATATAGAAGAAAAATAAAAAATACGGGTCTCGTTATTTTAGATGTACTTTCAATTGCGTTAATAATATATTGACGTTGATATTTTGAAATGTTGTCAATTGCACAGCATATCTCGCCTGCATTAGGCAACGCACGCAGTAGACAACGAAGTGATCCTATAAGGGTTTTGTTTTTTTCCTTTAGAGGTACGCAGCCCTAAAAAAGTGTAGCCAAAATCTGTCATTTATGTTGTGTAAATAACCCAGTCATGCCAATATTACTGAATATATCAAAGTTCCTCACTATATTGAAATAAATTTTATTAATAGTTGGCAAATTTGCACTTTGCAGCGGCAGGTTCCCAGTCATGTAATGTATAGGTGAAATTTTGCATTTTCATTAGGTAAATTGTGGAGTTAAATTAGCTGGCGACTGTTCAGTTGGGAATTATAGTTCTCGGCATTTATATGTGTAGAAAATTTTCAAACAAACGTAATGATAATTTGTAGGTACCTCATTCGACTTCGTCATTATGAGATGTCCACACTATCCCCTGTTGGCCGTTCCCAACCCAATCAAGTGTAAAAGTTATAATAATAGGTGCTTATGTAGGTAGTACTTTTGTACGTTTTGCGTGGCGACGGAGCCACGCATCCCAGGTTTTACCATGGCACACGCCAATGACTTTTCGGTGCTTTTCGAAGTTATGTGTGTATATATCGCAGGTTTATAAGTGCCCGGTTAATGGCAATAGGCTCGCCAACTATAACATTGGGACCTAAACATAAACTGGTGAAATGTGAGTGCTTCTACTTTAAAACATGGGCCCTCCCTTGCCCTTCACATCCAGTCGTTCCCAGCTACCTATTTCATGCCAACAGTCCACTTTTAATTATTTGATGAGCGCATAATCCCCACGCCTAAACGCACACCGACTGAGTGGGCTTCGGGTTGGTGGAAGTTATTGTGTTTTGAAGTGTAGAAATCAATGAAGTTGATGGAATCGATTTGAATTTATGCTGTAGTTGTAGCACATTTTCAATTCAATAATACCTATTTTATTATAAACGTAATGACCACCCGAAGAAAAGACTATTTTTTTGAACCGTTTAAAGTTACAGAAGTCAAATGTCGTATCATGACCAAGTTCATTCCCGTTAACATTATTGATAGATCTACTAATTGGCTTACAGACTTCGCCCTACAGAATAACGAGGCCATCATAACCTCGTCACAGTGTACCCGACGGTGAGTATGGTCATATAGGTGGCAGACATACACAAAGGCAAAGGCCTAGCCTTAGTCACTTGATATTTCATTATTTCATAGAGCGTTCATAAAATTCCAGGCCGTTTAGGACGACATAGGGACTATAATAATGGAAACTATATTTCTGAGGTTCCCTATACGCGTATATTTGGAGATTATAATTGAATTTTTATACAGTTAAATCGGTCCTTGAAACGCGAAACCATCAATTTATTACATTCTAAATATAACCTTACCTTTTTATATCTACCATGAATCCTTTACAAGTGTTGAAAAGGGCGAAATCTCGTACGCGCCCCTTTGCTTTCGCGGTGTTTTCTGTGAACGATCCAAGAAAACCACGAATACTACTTGCAGCACAGTCCCTGAACGATACTCAAGTTTGGATGGAAAAAATTCGGGCTCTAATAAATGGCAGGTTCAAGTTAAGTATACAGTGTTACGTTTTCTAGTAGCTGGTGATGTGTCATTAGTGTGGTCATTATGCTATTTATATGGTAGTTGTGCTATTAGGGCCTCACCACACGTTCCTATCTGATATTTTTACCACTTCAGTAACGAGACAACTCGACTCTTTGAATATCTGAGTCAGGCGGCAGATGATGCGCAGGAGCGATTTCCGAATGCCGAAATGGTATTTTTGGGGGATTTTAACGCCCACCACGAGATCTGGTTGGGCTCCTCCAAAACAGACCATGCGGGAAGAGCCGCCCACGCATTTGCTCTGGCGCACGGCCTGACCCAATTGGTGCACGAGGTCACTAGGATACCAAGAAGGTCGGGCCAAGCACCTTCTCTGCTAGACCTTCTGCTGACGAGTGATCCGGACCGGTACAGTGTATCGGTGCGAGCCGCGTTAGGCAACTCTGACCACTGCCTGGTCTGTTCCACGGTGCCTATTATGGCGCCCCCACGACCCGTGCAGGGGAAGCGGCGTCTCTGGCAGAATTCGGACCACCCCATCTCTTCCCATGCGGTGTCGTACAAGGCGACTAAGGGATAGGGCTGTTTAACATCGGACAGATATATACAGCCAAGACTCAGCCTCAAATGTATGGCTTGAGTCAATATTAGTGCCCGGAATACGGCAATAGGCTCACCCCCTATTACGTAGGAGGAAAGATTTTTATTTAAATCAGTTATATTTTCTTGGTTTGAGTCTTGGAATATCGAAATGCAGCCAAACCAGCACTTAGACTGGAAAAAGCGGATGCTAGACACCAAGTTAAAAACTTCGGATGCAACTGATATTAACACTAGGATGAAGAGAAGAGTTAAATTTCTTGGTTTTATGTAATCTGGGCACAAGCGGCACGCGCTATGTTTGATGAAAGATCAAAGTACCTATCAATATTTATCAATTTCCTGCTTTCAATGTCAACAGGCCATTGACAGGGTCTTACGAATCGTACGATTGTTTGATATTATACCTGTAATTGATTGTATGGTTCTGCATGCACGTGTCAAACAAAATGCCTGATTTTCACATATCACCATCTCTGATCAAATTCCCAATACATGGGACATGTCCAATAGAATTCCAGCGATACATTGTAATTCACATTCAGAAAGCCATCTAGTGTCGAGTTCACAGTAAACGGTAGGCATGCGACCATATCATTATTCACCAACGATACCAGCACCTTTGCATATTATCCGGTGGCTCGCCGTAATGAGTGAGCCGGCGGATAATATGCAAAACGTATGTAACGACATTTTAATCCCACCCCTGTCAGGACGCGGTGTCGCACCGCATGGAGATCTGTGAACCGACACGAGTCCTAACAACTACTGTATAATTATATTATATTCTAAACTTGAATGTCATACCCTTCACTCTCCTTATTCGGCGTATAGTCCTCGGTGTCTTGTACCTTCTCGTCTTCGTAAGCTCTTCCTTCCTGTCCTTCTTGTCTTACTGCGCTCTTCACAGCTCTTTTTGTTTTTGAAGTCTTCGTTTGTGTCATACTCGGCTTGCTTATTGGCCGTGGTACCATTAAACAGTACCTACCATGATGGTACTATGGATTTTTTTTTATATAGGACACGTCAATTAGACTTCGCCTTGCCTGATGGTAAGCTGAAGGCAAAGTCCCAGAAAAGAGGGTCACCATTACTTACACATACCGTGTGACAATAACAAAGAATATGCAAAACAGCTAAAGCTATATGACGTGCCCGCTCCTACTATAAAATTAGAGTAATATCTTTATATATATATAAGATCCAGTCATTTAGAATGTAATAATAAATATTAATTGGTGAATAAATTGATCACCCAACTGTGGTATCTTATTTTAGTACCCACATTTCGCCAGTATATGTTTAGGTCCCAATGGCGGCGAGCCTATTGCTATTAACCGGGCACTTATGAACCTGTGATAAATACACACAAAACTTCGAAAAGCATCGAGAAGTCAATGGTGTGTGCCATGGTAAACTTGGGATCGAACCCGAGACCTCGTGCCACCATTGTAACATTACTTAGTGTCTGTAATGGTGATCTTTACTGAGACTTTGCCTTTAGCTTACCTTCAGGCGAGGTGAAGTCAAGTTGGCGTATTCTAGATAAAAAAAAAATATACGTTGAGGTAAGTAGTTTGTTATAAATAGCTGTAAATATTTATAATAGCTAAGTAAGTACTTCTGTGAACTGATTTGTCAATATGTTACAATTTTCTCATATTAAAGGCCAAATTTAATTACCGTAGCAATTTAGTAATTGCGTGTTGCAGTAGAAAACATTAGAGACGGTTGAGATACGTAGGGTTCCAAATCTACCTAGAAACCTATAGTAAAGTCTCCACCAGTTTACTGAGATAGCAATCATCATTGATCGTCATCATCATCATCATCATCATAAACACATCAACTCATCATTATCATCAACAATCATCCAAAATATGAAAATATCATAATATAAAATAAGATTCAGCTTAAAGGTCTTGCAACTATGACTTGCTTAAATATTAAATAAAAAGAAAATTATAAACCCTTATAAAAGCCCCCACTACGTTTGTGGTAGAAACGGAACCTCAAGATAAAAATATTTTGTAAAACTGATTATCCAAACTTGCTAAAGTTAGTAAACTATATGAAATACTGGCTTAAAAATGACGAAACTAGAAAAATGTGGTCGGTTTTCAGCGAAAGACATCGCACCAATAACTGTTGCGAAAGTTGGAACTCGGGTTTAATCAAAATGCTTGGTCGAAAACGCCCCAAGTAATGCCGCGTCCGATGGGAGCACGGTTGGTTCGTCGAGCGGTGGCACACGGCGGCCTGCGCCACAGCCGCAGCCCGCGCTGCGATAGACAGTCACTAGGTATGCCTATGTAGTTGCCTAGAGTAGTGTGGGAGCCATTGATAGCACCGTCACATCATGGGTGTCGTGTTTGTACACCTAGATATAGTAAAACATGAATTGAAATTGCTGACCATGGCACAATCATTTAGCTAGTGATGTTCAATGAAATTTTATTTTAAACCAAAAGTTAGTGTGTATTAATCAGTGTGTTATAAACTGTTTATAATCAAAGAATCAATTTCATTTATTCAGTTTGGGCACACAAAGAGCACATATGAACGTCAAAATTTTACAATTATAAAATAAATAAAATAAATAAAAAATAATATAAAAATATTAAGTAATTTGAAAATGATACTTTCGCTGGTTCGCCTCACTATATTGTGCCTCACTATATTGTGCCTCACTATATTGTGACTCACTATATTGTGACTAACTTTATTGAGACTCACTATATCGTGACTTAATATATCGGGGCCCGCTATATCGCAATTCTATAAATCGTGGCTCACTATAGAAGCGTTCAGTGTAAGAACCAGCGAATTCTGAACTGTATATTAACCAAATATCCTGATGTAGATCAATTCAAAATAACTATTTCCATCAATAAAAATTAAAAAGGATGTCCAACTAGTTTCACATGTCACGTAATAATATCGCTCGCTTTGGTAGAACGTTAGAAGGACACACCAACGCCTTTCTTAAGAAAAGAAATCGGTCGATGCTGCTTGCCTTCTTGGAAACACATTTCATTTAATTTTGGACACTATGCTTATAGAAATATAGTCTTAAATTTAATGATATTTTTTGCAGTGTCTGTGGTATGACTTTTGCTTTAGTAGAAGCGAGGGCCTGAGCGCCTCCTGCGGTTCTTACCACACCACAGAAGCTGCCTGTCTGTCGGGCTATTTATCATATATAAGACAGCCCAGTTGTACACCGAATCGAAATTGAAACCCAGGACCTCACGATCGCACGTAAACTTCTAACAAAGTTATGCGACAGGACCATGGGACTTTATTACTATATTATCTTCATTTCATACACTGAACGATTTATATTAGCTTTTATATTCTTCCACAAGGTCTTAGGGTCCTTAATGTTATTGTCTATTTGAAGCCTATAAAAACACTTCTTTTCACTGTTCACGGCCAGATCCACTTGTTTCTTTAGTTCCTTGTAATAGGCGTAATGAGATTCACGTTTAGTATTCCTAGCTCAGTACTGTAGCGGATCAGCTGCGACGGCACTCGGCGATCTTCGGATGCGCTCGGGCCGCGCGCGCGTCGCTCGTACTGAGGCTACTCCCTCCAGTCAGTCTTTTGTTCGCCGCCGTCCGACACGGACGCTGTACCACTTTGCGGATTATAATTATTATATACGTATTAGCAACCTAATGGACTAATTCTTGCCCAATTTAGCTAAGGACTTCAAGGAGTATCACCGCAACAACATAGCGAAGCTATCGCGTATGAACAAAGCAATCATGAACCACCACGCTAATGCGGAGCGCGAGCAGAAGAAAGAACAAGAACGCATTGAAAAGGAACGTATGAGACGGTTAGTGCAGCCTTTATGATCTGTGTTAACATGTGTAGAAATGCTTAATTCAGTCATTGGTAATTCTAGTTGGATATACCCAATAGACAGGTGTGGTGTCACTTGTAAGTGTGTATAAATATGTTACAATTTAATTTGTCTTGTACAAGACTTGACCAATAATAATAATAAAACAAAAAAATAAGCCTTTATTTGATTATAAGCCTAATAAAAACCTTTCAAATTAAAAACCGCTTCTTACGGTGCCGAAACGTGGACACTTACAGTGGGGCTGGTCCATAGCTTAAAAGTCGCGCAGCGGGCTATGGAGCGAGCTATGCTTGGAGTTTCTCTGAAGGATAAAATTCGGAACGAGGTTATTCGACAGAGAACCAAAGTTACCGACATAGGCCCGTCCAATCGCAATACTCCGTTCTCTCCATATGTATACGATACGAATACGATAGTTTTTCTTGCTAGGGGTACTGGGCTTCGATTCTGCTTAAGCAAAATCACCGTCATACCACGGTCATTGCTAAAAAATCCATTTAATTTTAAACTTTGACGCAATGACGTTAAAGTTTAAAATATTGGGACCTAAACATAAACTGGCGACATGTCGGTGCTAGCACCTCTGCCTACCACTTCGGGGATATAGGCGTGAGTTTATGTTATGTTTATATGGGTCATAAAATAACCAAAAGCACTGACGTAGTACTATACTAATTACATATTAAGAACACACTTCGAAGGATGTTCATCGAATAATGCTGTCAATGTATACCTACCGTATGTCGCTAGAATAAGGTGTAGATTTCAATAAATATCTGCATACGAATATTGGTATGAATATGAAATTTTTGAAGTAGGTATTCCATAAATAATACTTATTAGAATGATCAAACTTAGAAATCTTTCTTAGTGTGAATCAGCGTAACGGGAAAATTAAGTAATTACCTACTTAATTTGGGAGAAGAAAAAAATAGTAATGTACGTACGAAGTCAAAATTTTATGACTGTAACAGTCTCATGAATAACTTAATTCGAGTAGAGTTATGTAAGTAACTCTATGTACAGTTATATAACGCTCAACTCAACCTTACACTAATTAAACTCTTTCTGACGCAAAAACAAACAAATGAAACGTTATCTGACAAATCAAAGCGAATAATCTGGCGTCATCCCAGATTTGTGCAGCGAGTAGTGGGACATCGACAGAGATGCATTACTATGTAAACCAATTTTTCAGTTCTATAGAACTTTATTCTAAGAATTTTATAAGATAAACTAATTAGATATCGCGCCTACGTGTCCCATTGTTTGTATTAATGATCTTTTTTAAGTCGTTCCTTATCAGTCTGTATCAACACAATGCTAAGTAAATACCTACTTACCATACATTTATCATTGTTTTCAGTCCCACGTAATAGGGGATGAGCCTATTGCAGTTTTCCAGGCACTATTGTTGACTCGAGCCATGCATTTGAGGCAGAATCTGGCTATATCTGTCTGATGTTAAACAGCCCTATTCCTTAGACGCCTTGTACGACACCGCATGGGAAGAGATAGCTCTTCCGCAACCGTAGCATATATGTATGTCCTCCAAAAAAATGCGTTTAAGCATTTTATAGTGTATGTTGTGACGAAATTGGGATCAAAAATAAAGATCGTGTTGTTACCGGTTTTCTATTCTGTATTTTTTTTAAAACTAAGGTTATGTTGTATTACTCACTGTCGGCCGCCATTTTCGAACCGAAACAAAATTAATGGGTTTCGATCATTTAGACAGGGTCTTTTCTACCCGACTGCGCCAGGGAGGATTATATATTACGCGCGTATGTATGTATGTAGTTTTCTTTGATCCCCTCTAAAGGCTAACGGCTGGACAAATTTCGATGAATGAACCAAGGCACTTAGAACAGAACCCAATATTAGTGGTAGAAATGCACCACCTTTTTGTATTATTAAATGTTTTCTAATTTTGTGTGATCCCTTCCGTACTATTTTTCGTAGAATATTTTTGTATTTTTTCAATTTTGATCTTTCTTTTTCTTTCAATTCTATTTTTCCTTGTAAAACGTTATGGTCACAGTGAATGTTATTTTTCAACTAGTAGGTAATTGTGATTGAGACGCAATATGCAATCTTCGGCGGTATAAACATGTCATAGGTACCGTCAGCATCAAAATAATATTGACCAGAAAAATGTCTCAAAATGATTTGACACAAAAATTCCAAATTGTTGTAAGCCCTCCTAAAGCATTAGCAACAGCTCGACAACGGCGTGGCATACTTAGTATGAGATTGTCAATCATCGTCTGTGGAATATGGCAGTTCCATGAAACCATGAGTTAATGAGTCAAACTCATAACTCTGTAACTAGTTAGATCCATCCTATCTAAATTATGGAATAAAACCAAGGTATACGTGTACCCGGTATTAACAGTTAACAGTTTCAATCTCTTTGTAGAGTTCGTAGGGTCCGTCAGTAGTAGGTTATACCAAGTGCCATCAATCAACAGTATTAGCAATAGTAAAGGATAGCCGTGGTCGTATGTCACTTTACCCTAGAATGTTTTGTTAAACTAATTGGCATACAACCACGGCTATCCTTCATATTTTCTTGTTTAATATTTTTTAGAATTCGGAGGCATATGGTAACTAACACTGTGACAAGATAATTTTATATATTAGATAATAATATGTATCATTGGACCATACACTTAAATACGCAATACCGAACAGGCGAAGTTTGTTCTAAATACTTTTCCTTTCCCCTTGAAAAGGGCCAATAGCGTAATTTCGGTATATTTTTGTGATTGTATGATCATAAATTGTTTGTCTTAAAGGAGTGGGTGGGTGGGTGGGTGGTGTTTATAATACTATACCGAAAAGTTTTAAGCAACTGTCAACCTTTAAATTCCTGAAAGAATTGAAAGCATGGCTCCTAAAAATGCTTTTATACGATAGAGGAATTCAAAAAGTGTAAGAGTAAACTATGAGTATTTTTGGTTCTGTACGACCGCCGTTCAACGGTCAGCTCAGAACTACTAGTGGGAATTATATTTCCTGGCATATATTGATACCAATCTCGTTACAACATATACACTATAATATCAGTACGTTTTTTCGATAAGTTCAGCAGTTCAACTAAGAACTGTTACATTCGTATCTGAACAATAACAGATCCGTTAAAACAAAAAGACGTTACACGCAACATTACATGTTGTGTGCGATTGTGTGGTCAAACAATAAACTCGAATTGCGCGGGAATAGGAGAAGATTCACGCCAGTAGTGTAATGGTCAGGATTCGAACCCTTCGAACCTTTTGATCGTAAGGCCGTCCTTAACTACTAAGCTAACGACGCTTTATGCTCAAACAACTGAACGTATGTGTTACTGTTTAACTTTATCTGACCCACGATAGGTTTCCTAAGGCGTTGGCCCAAGTCTCATAAGCGGAGCGGATCGACCATTCTTACTTAGATGTAAGAATGACGTCCGCTACATCTGCATGAATATGGGTATTTGCATTGGTCTGGGTGTTTCTATGTATAATATGTATGTATTTACAAAAAAAAAGTATTTAAGTATGTTTATCCGTATTCTAGTTAGGTGTACATAGAAAATTAAAAGAAAATTAAATAATAATAATGAAAAAGAAAACACAATAATTTTTCGAAACACGAGTAACGCTCATTAATTATTTTTCTTTACAACTTAGGGGGCAGTTAAGGACATGGTCCACCTGTTGGAAAGTGATTGTCGTAGCCTTTAGAGGTGTGCAACACCAGGTTAGTCACACTCGTGCTGTAAGAATAGAGAGATTCTGCGTCGTCAGTGTAGAAGACAAAGCGGGACAAGTCTTTCTTCTCACTGATGACACAAATCAAACAATCAAAATAAACAATAAAAAAACGAAAGCAAATAATTGAGTTTGTCTGCTTACGACATTTTCAAATTAGTAGTATAATCAGCATTACATGTCATATCGAGGAAATAGCCTTAATACTTAAAATGCACCATCAGTTTTTGAGGAGGTCAATAGCTGCGAACTGCATGGACCACAAACCCTCGACTACCCGTTTTGAAAGTTATCTCATTTTCAGAATGAAACATGGTAAATATCCCGTTTATTCTGATACTCAACATGTACCTACTTGACAAGTTGCAAAATGTCACAGTTAAAGTGTGAACGCAAATGTGATTTATACTTGTTTACAACTTTAGCAATCAATATGCCAATCCTTTTCTTTAATCGATCTTTGGGAGGACGGATCGACACTTTTAGATCGCAGTTTGTACCAAAGTGAGAAGCTTTTTTATTTAGGCTGTTGGTAGCGGGATAAACATATTACAATACCAATTCTGCATTGATCGATCGTTTGTCACCACCCCATCAGAAGGCTGTGGTAATAGGCTGCTTCAACAAAAAAAAACACGCACACGACATCACTGCGAGAGAAGGAAAACTCGAAATAAAACCCAGTACCAACCCGTCTGGCCAGCGTGGAAACAGTACACCAAAGCCTCTTAAAATCTAAAGTTACATTTTATTTTAATTTTAAATATAACATCAAAGTAGCTTTAAAAATGTACTGCAGTGATGAAAATGATTGTGGTCTCGAGAGTAACGAATCGTTTTGGAATTTTAAAGGAACATGTAAGTATTTACTTTCGAGTTTCAATTTATTCAAGGACTTATTGACTTATTGCTGCTGCTGTTCAACATAGGCCTCTCTCAGTATCGGGAAGCTTTGGCCTTTACACTGATATACAACCGAGTTTAACGTTTGTACGAAAATGTAGAAACAACCGACAAACAAAAACAAAATGGGATGGAGGTACAATGGTGGTACTCAGCTTAAGTAAAGTAAGGCCACGAGACAAGATAAACAATGCAAACAAAGGATCAGGTATTCAAAACATTTTGATATGAATATAATTATCTTCATATAAAGTTTTGATCACATTTCATCGCTGTCGTCTGTTCACCAATTATTTGTTTTCGATGCTTTTCGATGTTATGTGTATCGCAGGTTTATAAGTGCCCGGTTAATGGCAATAGGCTCGCCACCTATTATATTGGGACCTAAACATAAACTGGCGAAATGTGGGTGCTAGCATCTCTGCCTACCACTTCGGGGATATAGGCGTGAGTTTATGAGTTTTTGTATTATGATATATATATATACCTTTTAAGATCGATTTGGTGCTGACTGTACATTGAATATATTAAGAAAATTACTTCGGTTACGTTAAATTTAAAGATACAAACACAAAAACATTTTTTTTGAGCTCTTGTCTATTTGTCCGAGATGGAAATAACTTACAATTAAACATCACAAAAAATAATTATTTTCTCGAAGCCCTGACGCGCGCGGATAATAACCTATGCTGATCCCTGCGGAATACTGTATAACATTTCAGGCTGTTCAAGGCTGGTTCCTGTTGGGTAGATGATGACTTTCTTCGTCAGATACAGCCCGTCTATGCATCGAAGGTATTAAAGCACTTCATGGTAAGTAGGGGCCCAGCCTCACAGTGGGAGACACCGTTCTCTATTGAACTAGTTTTTTTATTTTCTTAAGGTGTGTGAAAGTGACTCAAGTCAGTACCTAATACCGCGAAATTTGAACGTAGGAACCTTGTAAGCTTGTATCTATAGTTTTTCTTTATATTGGTTTCTAAGAAACAAACCATAAACTGAAAGATGAGTGCCAAATGTAACTTTATATTAAAAATAAACTAACAGCATCTCTAGACAAGTACGTTCTATTCACAATTCTATATTCTAATCTACAAACAATACGTTTATAGAATAAAACAGAATGATCAATATATGGGTCTTCAAAGAAGACGGACAAGAGTACGCCCAAGTCACAAAGATGCTCGGTAATGGCCGCTTGGAGGCCATGTGCTTTGATGGCATAAAACGTCTATGTCATATCCGAGGTAAACTAAGAAAAAAAGTTTGGATAAATCAAGGTGATATAATACTAATAGGCTTGCGAGATGAACGGCGCGCGGCGTGGCTCTTTACAATATTCTCCAGGAGTCAACTATGGCGCGACGCACCGCGCCGCTTCACTACAGTACCGCTAGTGCGTTTTACTTCATAAGTAACTGGGGCAAAAATAATTTTCTTGACGTTTTCCCGTGGATTTAGTTAATTTAAGCCTTGTAGCTTCACCTATTAATTTATTTATAATAATATTCAGTTTAAACCTCCTTACTATGTACATATATTTATATCTCTTAATTTTTTTATCAGTCAGCTGTGAGAATTTCAAATAAGTATGGGATTATCTGTGATTACCTAAGTCTAAAAAAATGTATAATTTACTTGATAGAACTTGCCATTTGTTTCAGGTACCTTGCCACCGGATGTTCATTTGGAGATTTTGAAACGACTTACTATCGATGCGAGATATATAAGTATCGTACTGCGGGTTCCACACCTGGGACGCGTACTCCAGGTGGCCGCGGACATATGAATAAATGAACAATGTAGTAATTATTTATACGGTCAATATAGGTTTTAGGGTACAAAAACATACAGAAGCTCTCATGCTAAAACTCATCGTTTATACTTGCAAGCCGATATGGTTTGTTGATATTCTGCGATGCAAAACCAGCTGTTAAGGAACAATTACGCAGCGTGTTAAAAGGCAGCACATCTTGCTAGTAAGCATACCTACCTACATTTTCGATGCGAATTTGTTTTTGCACTTTTTTCTATGGTGAGAGGAGAGGCTATCCAATAATTTTCAAAGAACATCAGAGGAGCCACTGTGGCACTGTCAACATCGTACTCGCTATTAAATAAGTTTTAAAATTATTTAAGTGTTCCAAAACAAAGTGTTACAATCAAAATATAAAACCAGTGATCAAACTACTTCGAACAATATATAATACAAAGTGCATATACAATAAAAACTATTAAAAAGTGGATAAAACCGTTATATCAAATGTTGAGCAAAACTGAGATTAGAAAATTATTTCTTTATGCCGTAATTTGATCTGATAAAGCAAGTTACCTATTTATAAGAAGGTAAAGTAATGCTATGTCTTAGGAATGGAGTAGTTAGTAGTTAACTGTAGGTACAAGTTTAAAATAAATGATCATTACTGATCCCACGAGTTGAACCGTTCAACTTACACTCCCCGGGTGACGGCCATTCCGGGAAGCGGGGTATATACTACGGAGGTCCCCTGGTATCCGTAGGTTTTAAGCGACTTCGCTGTCGGGTTTTATAGACTTTTCCTTGTCACGAGCCGGCCAATTAAGGCAAGCCCCACGTTCTCCGAAATCAGTAGATTTCATACGTTAAAACAAAAGACACAGAATTTATCGTCAGGTGCTTTGTTATTTATCACTTTGGAGGAAAACTTTTCAACTATTCAATGTATTCAAATAATATACAAGGTGATGCTAAATCAGATTTCAAATCAAATTTACACCTATATATATTTGATTAAAAGTTTCTTGACGGCAAATACAATACATATTATAAAATAAAGGATATTTGGGTAGAGATTTTCATTTACTTATGTGTGTATAGTTGAAAGTATGATAGCATTGATCACTCTCACTGAGAGACAATATACAGGGGGCAAGAAGATACTTTTGCTATAAACGTACATGCCTGCGTCTTGTAGGCATTGAACTCGTTCAGGTTCTCAGAGCCCCATTGCGAAATATACTTCAGGATCCGGTCAAGCTCAGTGACAAGAAGCTGGCTTTTCTCTGCGATATCTGACTGCTTGACCGCGGTCATAATAACTTCGTGTTGTGTTCCTGGCGGTGAGTAGGGTAGCCAGAGCTCACTGGAGAGTTTTTGTGCTGTCAGTGGGACGACCAAAGGCTTGTCCTACTTTGTCCTCTACACTGACGGCACAAAATCACTGTTCATACAGGGTCGGCAGCACGGATGTGAGTTGTCTGTCTTTCGTCGCTTGTTTCTTTTATTTGATACACTGGAGATAAGTGATCATGTAAAGAACTTGGGTATTTACATTAATAATACTTTTTCATGGGATCAATAGATACAGGAAGGCAACCGCAAGTTGTTTGCAGCGGTGTCCCATCATCTCTAAGAAAGTTCAAGTTCTTTGGTGACACACATACGAGATTTTTGAGATCATCGGAGAATTTGAGACTCATTGCGTATGCACATTTTCCACATTTTCCTCATTGAAATTCATCGAGTAAAAAGTGGTAACACGATTTTATTTGTCTTGTTATCCGTTGCCATCATTGATGATAGATTATACTCTTAAACTAATTTTAACATTAATATTGTTGTTTTATCTACACGTAACATAAAAAGCTTACATTACTTTTTTTTAAATATCTAATGCTCTAGCTGAACAAAGACACATTTATATAGTTAAACAAAGCATGGTCGTTAGAGGTGTGGGAGGAGATTCCCCATTGAATCCAATTATTATCAGAACACTGACAAGATTACGAGTTTTTGAGTCTTACAAGACAATAATTGTACGTAACAGTGCAGAAGACAAAGCCTTTGGTCTTTCCACTGACAGCACAAAAACTCTCTAGTGAGATCTAGCTACCCTACTCATCACCTGCAACACAACACGAGGTTATTAAGACCACAATATTCTAGCATATTTAAATTAGAATCGATCCCATCTAACATTTTACCTGCACCTGTTTTGTAGATAAGGTGGCCATTCGGTATGTGCCCTTAATATTTTTATATGAACTTACAATACCAATTCCAGTTATTATCTTTTAAATAATATACGTTGTTGTGAACATGTATACCTATTATGGATTATCAGCCTTCCCAAGTCTAGCGAAGTATCTGTGGTGGAAAAAATATATTACCAGCCTGCAATTGGTAAGTATAATCAGTAAAATTGTTTCCTTTTATGGACTACCCCCTTTTACTTAACCTACTTTTACATAATAGTTAATTATCTTGTTAATGAGATGATTACGTTCATGTAATAACTGTACATCTATATTAATATTAAGATGGTTCTAAAAGCAAAATTTTGATTATAGATAGAGTTATTTACCAGCTGTTCATATTATACGAAATAATACTACTTCGTCTGTGAAAATCGTTCCATCATTTTCTAAGGTTGTCTGGAAGGACTTTGAACATTTCGGCATGTGCCAACAAGAAAGGTTATTACAAATCTTTTGAAAAACCTGGAATTGCAGGGTTCTTTCAAAAGAAAGCGGCAGCCTCGTGTGGACATGGACACGGAGATTGCGGATCTGACTTATGTCGAAGCATATCCAGAGGTATCGTCCAGGCAAGTCGCCCTTGAAGTAGGTGTATCCCACCTCTTAGGAGCCTGTCCGTATTGTCTAAAGATTTGGCTAATGTGTGCTTTGATAATAGATTCTGAGAGTGAATACCGTCTGACCTCGTCACATCCGTTGGTCAGTAGGTGCACTACCTATCAGGTGAGCTTGGCATAGGTTCTACGATCCAACGTCCCAATGAATTTCACACACGAGAAATTCGATATAATAGGGATAGCTAGAAACAGGTTATGAGGCGTGGTGGTAGTGAACGCGGCTGCTACGAAAGGGTTCGATCCCCGCTTAGTGCAAATATTTGTATGCATGAATTTGGGTCGTGCCTTGTAGAGCACGTTAAGCCGTCGGTCTTGGTTCAATCCAATTTGATGTCGTCTGCCATTAGAACATCCTCTAGTGAACCGCGCAGACAGTGGTCGAACACCAGTGCAGCACGAGCTTCGCATAAACAGCCTGAAATACAGCACAATAATAATAAGTAGACTGAAATTGAACAAAAGATTTCCACACAGTTGTGTGCCGGTGTGAAAAAAGACCAATTTGATGCAGGTAACGTTGGTTTGGATATTTTTTATTCCAACGTCTTGACAGTTCCGAGAATAGTAAAAAATAAACCGGTCAAACTGTTCTTAGTGACCTCCGTAGGTACTATGTGGCAATTCATTTGTTTTTGTTGATATCACAGATTTATCAAAAGCTATAGTGTCTAGGTCAATGTTCTTCAAGTTTACATGAGGAAGATTTGGTACAATATTTTGTGTATATTTTAATTCATTACAACATACATCGTCTATGATATTTAATTTGGTATTTATAGGTCGTAAGACTATGTTTACATTGTTCTTAGATATTAAGGTATTTATATAAAGGCCGCGTGGTTCCCAGCAGAGTAGAATTTGGACAACCCCATCTCTTCCCATGCGGTATCATACAAGGCGACTAAGGGATAGGGCTGTTTAACATCAGACCGATATATAAAGACCAGACTCCGCCTCAGATGCATTGCTGGATTCATCTTTTATTTAAATATCGATATAACAATACGAAAACACTAATATAATATATAATATTAATAAATAAGCAACATTTTTTTACTGATAAGAAAATTTCTAATTTTCAATAGGACTTGGCCCTTTTCCATTTGAAAATATCGACATTTATTATATCGATAAGTTTTTTGTTAAGATCCCAAAAATTGTTCCACTAATGTACACTTTGGATGGTCTCAGCAAAATCATTTATGAATTTCATTTTTTTTTTCAAAAAAAGGAAGAATCTGATCCATATGATTAGTTCAAAATTTCAAATTCAACCGGTGACCAGTTAAAATGTTCCAAAATCGAGTTCAAAAATACAGACATACTATAATCACGCCTTTATCTCCGGAGGGTTAGGCTGAGGCTCGGCGTACTCGGCGGGTTTTAGATACTCGTACTCGGCCCGAGTAACTCGGCTTGAATGCCGAGTATACTCGGTTTAAGAAAAGCGAATATTTAGGTAGATATAATTAAAACAACAGTGTTAATCAAAAAGTATTTCTTACTAATTTAAGAAGTCTCGTTGAGTTGATCACCCCTAAGGCTAGCTGATAATGTTGATGAAATTTTCATGGATAAAATAATCTGGTTTTTTTGTGGGCTGAGTTATGACATGTTGGTATTTTTTTAAAACAATGGTATTGGCTAGATTACTAGCAAAGCTAGTCAACAAAACTATAGAAAGTTTTGTATGAAGTTAGAAGCGTGCGTTACGCCGCAACTATATTTTGTGAAAAAGTTAGTCCAATACTTCTAAATAACAGCGAATATCATTCTAGAAATAATATTTTCTTAAACACGATGACCATAACTTTTTTTTTTTAATCACTATTATGTTTACGATAACACTGGACAACTTTCAGTCATTAGAACTAGTTTAAGCTAGGCGTTATAGCGCCCGGAATATGGCTATAGGCTAACCCCCTATTACGTGGGACCGAATTTAATGATTGGTGAAATGTCGGTGTGAATTCACCTCTGCCTAACCCTCCGAAGATAAAGGCGTGATTATATGTATGTATACGTTGCCATGGGTAGCGGGAACGGCTACCGCGATGAGAAGTCACCTTTCACTACGGGTATCGCCTCTCTTCCAGAAATACATCTATGCCTGTACTAAATTTTAATCAGTTCGTTCAGCAATTTGAACGTGTTGGAATAACAAACCTCCAAACATTACAACATGTAAACATCTTCACAGACTTTCACATCTATAATAATCAATAAGCATGATATTTTATTGAAATAAATAATTTAGCCGAAAACTGTCTCCTAAGACACAGGATATCCTAGTTTAGGAGACAGGGTTCATTAATTTTTGTTAACATAATTATGTTAGCACCTAATGTGATATGATGTACCACCTGTAGCAGCGCCAACTATACTCTGGACGCTCATTATACACTGTATTAAATAAGTTGAATTAATGCAAGATGTTATTAGGTATGTGCTACACCAATTATATATATGCACAGCTTTGGTTGATTGTTAAACAAAAATAATATAATAATTTAAATTGATAAAAAAAATGTCTGAAAAGTGCCTACAATCTACCTACAAAATGACAACAAAATAAAATTTTTAATTCGATGATTCCGTGGTCTAGCAATAGATAGATAGACAGAATGATAAATAATTATTTATTGTACACCAACAGATTTACAGTAGGTGTTTCTTTTTCTCAATACTATAAAGACAGAAAAAGTATTCAGACAGAAATCGAAATATATATATACAGATTTAATTATTAAAGTATATAAACACATTAATGATCGGCCCCATCCTACCTAAATGAAAGAAGTAGGCTTCTTTGAAGATTCAAACAAGTGATTTTTTTTGTTTTTAATTTATTTATTTAAACTTCATACATGTACACAGGCAGACCTAATGCCACAGGCATTCTCTACCAGTCAACCTAATAGGTTATTATATAATTATATGATAAGTATATGAAGGATAGATAGGTATTGTGGTAAAGTAAGGCAAGTTGTGTGTTTGGGTGTTTGGTGCGGGACAACCGCGTTATTTCTTGTAATATATACAGCCAAAATAGAATCTAATTATACATTGTAATACCAACAATAAAATTCAAAGGAGACAGATTCATGACACTTTCTGTGTGGGCTGCGGGTCAATTCACCAAATATAGATAGGTATAACGACTGCTATAGATGTTTGCCTTCTACATCTTAGAGTTAATGCCAGTCGCATCCAAAGTTTTCCCCTGGAAGTCTGGGGCCTACTTTACCAGTGTAACTGCGGATCTGGCTAATCTATTTGCGACACCGCCGCCGATGCCTCCTCCTGCACAAGCGGAATCGGGGTGAGTCAAGTGTTCCGTACTGTTCTATATGAGGTA
Organism: Eilema griseolum; assembly: GCA_963662185.1. Taxonomy (NCBI): domain Eukaryota; kingdom Metazoa; phylum Arthropoda; class Insecta; order Lepidoptera; family Erebidae; genus Eilema; species Eilema griseolum. The sequence goes on from OY759251.1 coordinate 13,269,687, forward strand.
CTATCCCTGAGAGTATTCTCAGAAGCAAGGGTATTGCGGTTTGGGGGTTTAAAAGAATTTAAACATGGGCAACACTTAAAATAAGTACCTGTAAATTCTGCAAAATTAAGGTTTTAAAACATGTGATTTGAAAACTTATTAAAATATAATTATTAAAATTAAATTTCAATTTGTGGTTTAATTTTAAATCAAATAACTTCATAAAACGTAGGTTGGTTTTGTTTTGACAGATCATACTGATTAGGTACAAAAAAAAAAGATGCATAGGGAAACGTTAATCATTACAAAGTGATAAGATGGGTACGTATTTGAATACCTAAAATTATAATACCTAAAGTTAAATAACCTAAGTTCAAAATACCTAAAATCTAAATACCAAATGGTTTAAAATACCTAGATCTTAAGTTGTATACGGACTTTTGCAGCCTGTGTGCACACATATCTGTATGAAAAAATTCAAAATAAAATAGACCGTATCTTCATAGAGTTACGGCTTATTTTTTCACCTAGGTGCCTAGCACTTACGCGTTGCTCTTTAATAAACATGTGTTAATTTTTTAATGTAATATGAATTGTCATGTTTGTGTACGATAGCGCAATAAATGAATATTGTATTCCACCATATAAATAATAGTACTTTTATACTGATAATGAAAGCAATTCGTACAAAATTATTCTCTAACCATTCCAAAATATCAAAAATGCACAGCTTATCTATAGCACTACAGGCTCGTATCCATTCATTATATGTTTGATCACCTGGCAGGTAGATAGCCCCACCGAAATGATAGGTCTTTTTAAATTTCAAGCTGCCTCAGAAACATATTTTATGATTTTTTTGGAAAATATTTTTGCACGCGTCTGGCAAGAGAATGTAAGGATAATGAAAGAATCATAATGCTAGGTGATTTTAATGGATGGGTAGGACTGAAACGAGATGGATTTGAAAGGGTTCTTGGCAAGTACGGAGATGAACGAGTGAACGAAAATGGTAAAGGTTTGCTTGAAGTATGTTTGGAATGGAACCTTTGTGTGCTTCATAATATTTGTATACCTGAGCCATAATGAGTTAACGACGGTATTTGGTACGGTGGCAATATTAGCAAGTCTCGACTTCCAAGTTAACAAAAATTGTCGGTTTCTTAACAAATTTCGTCGTAAAGAATGCGAGCATTCTTGAAGGCCCGCAAAGTAGTTAACGTCGTTAACTATTTGTTATTATTTGTCCACATTTTGTTGATGTTTTTAATAGAATATTAAATACTAGGTTTATTAAAGTTAAAGGTCACAATTTATTATCAATTTATTGGAGGTTGCTATTTGCGACAGGTATTTTTAAAATCAATTTACTGTTTTTAATTTGATCTACTAGTCAAGCTCTCTGATTTGATACCCATATTGAGGAATTTTCGAGGAAAGATTGTTGATCGTTTTTATTACAACACCAATCGCTTTATGTTAAATCGTGGCAAAAAGCTATTACAATTATGTGGTCACCATAAATACCACAACTGCCATTTTAAACTAAATGTAATGATAATAATTTTCTACCGGTATTACTGTTCAGTAAGAAGTTATTCTCGAAGCGAATTAACATAGAAACATAATTTAGTCTGTCCGTATATGTAGGTACAATTACGTTCGTGTTGTTAATTGTTTACAAACCAGTTCTTTGACCGAAACGTGTATTGTTACGTCACTAACGCATTTACATGCGGCACAACACTTATGTTAATGCTGTTGTACTGCATACACTGAATAAACACCATTATTAACGTATTTTTCGTTCATACGAATGAAAATTAATAACAATCTGATTTGACGTTTCACTTTAGTGCACGGGTAATATGTATGGCGGGCCGTCGAGCTAGCGGACACGGTAAATATCGGGAAACATACACAACAGCTCACCGGCCGTCGAGCACGAGCCCCAGATATTTCATCTGGGGCTTGATACCGATGAGAGTGCCTCCCACTGTGAGACTGGAACCAGGTGGTGGCGTGCGCCGAGGTCCATGAAAGAACATGGCCTCGGATTTATGCAAAGCCACCTCAAGGCCCAGCCGCCGGATCCGTTCCACGACTTGAGCAACCGCGGTCGTGGCCCTCAGGATCGCTTCGCGGTATGTAGCCCCGCTCGCCGTCACTAGCGTGTCGTCCGCATAGCACGTGACGGCCTCGCCGTCCGCAAGCTCACCGCGAAGCACCCATTCGTATCCAATGTTCCACATTATAGTTCAGACCAGTTTCTAACCTGTTGTTTATTTAATAGTTTATCCATTTTACCAAATACGATAAGTTTCCGGAATGAATATGAAAAAATACTATTAAAGGTACAAAATTAATTTATTGTTTTTCAAAATAAGGAATTTTCCTAAACTTTTCTTTTCATCTACTAGTACTGCCAACTTGATTTATAATATCATTGCAGCTAAATGTTTAGTTCCATGATTTAATCGCGAATAGTTCCTTACCTTCCAACAACCTACTCGTCGGCATCTGAATTGTCCGATAACTGCTCCAAGTTGCGGGTGAACAGATAGCTTTTCAAGGTAAGCGAAGTGATTACATCATCACTATCATAGGTAAGATAGTGGCAGCCAGGCAAACGGTGACACAAATGCGGTATCTATTGGGTCGAGACACTAGTCGAGAAAGGGTCAATATCTTATTCAAGATAAAACCTCAATAGTATTCTCTCTTTCATATCATTCTGTTCCTTGATTAAAACGCTGTAAAACAATAATGTCATTAAAAGAAAGTAAATTTTAGTAGCAGGTTGTCAGAAAATGAGAATTATCAATTCCAAACAAACTTAAACATTAGGTATTGTAATGTATATTTATGACGCCACAGTATGCGTGAACCTCCAAGGCATACCTACGTTTAAAAAATTATAGCAACGCGCAACGGCTCAAAATGACAACATTGGCAAAGTTATGTGCAACTTTAAAAGATGCCGGGCTGTATAAGGGAAGCATAGAGTTGAGAACGGTAATAACAGGAATTGGCTTCAGATACAAAAAAGTAATTTAAATGTAATGGGGAAATCTTCAAAGAGGACCAGCCTGCTTTGTTTACAAACATGATTAAATAGAATATATGATTCATCATCTTTTTTTTTTAATCAAAGCGTTGTGACATGTAAACAAAAAGTATCTTTGTTTACATGTCACAACGCATTGATTTAAAAAAAAAAGTTGCCTCAAAGTTGCCCGTCTGTCAGACCAATTCCGAATTTAGGTTAAGCACGAGCAACGGCTCATTACAACACATAGCAACTAGCCATATCTATTTTAGACGACGCTGTCGAAATACGAATTATCATTTTATTTCACGGCATGAGCCGGTTGAACGAAGAAGTGACGGTAAGCGATATCCTTAGTTCCAAGATATTTAATCGACAAATGTGCTGATATTATGTAGGTATTTATGTGACGTGTAATATTTTTATATTTTTTTATGAATAAATGAGTTCTAAAATAAGACATTAGTCGTATTTTCACCTGTAATTTGATATACTTGGCTGAATTCTTGTCTAGCGCCCCACGTATAAATCGACATTCAGGACTGCGAATCGTTCTATAATAACTAATCCCGATATAGTTAATTCGGCGGCGGTGGGCGATTCGCACCTCCCCATATTCGGGGACGAGATGGGACCATACCAGAAGAGAGCCGTCTCATAAGAGACCACTTAACATTCTATATTGACATTTTCATTACATTTTTGTCCTTGTCTTTTTGGGCCGAAACAAAACGAGTAAAATGACATTTGTACCTACTAAAAATCATTTAAATTTAATATAATAAGTAATATCAACAAACTGTAATTAAGAGTGAACATATTGAGAACAATAAAATTAACATGGCGAGCTCCGGAAATACTTGGCCGAATAGCCAAGAGGACTATGAGTTGCATGACGTGATCGGTGTAGGCGCCACGGCGGTAGTCGCCGCCGCGTATTGTCGCCCGCGCAATGAGAAGTGCGCCATCAAACGGATCTATTTTATTATATTCTAATTCTACCAGACAACACATTCAAGAACTCATGCAAAGCTACTAGAAAGGCAGAGCACTTCGACAAGAAATTCATTTCGTCCAGTGCTTATTCATCAGCAGCTAGCACTTTCCATCAGGTGGGCCGTGTGCTTGTCTGCCACCTAATAGGTATAAAATAAGCAACAAAATTTGTCCTCGTTCGTCTTTTATACATTTAACATGTTTAATATCTTTCGTACTTTTTTCTCTCATCTTTGCCATTCGAAAGAGTTCCTTTTGGCCGCCCGGTTCATCAAGCCGAATGTATATTTTATCTTGTGCGCTTGCCTTGGATATTGCATTGATAACAGCATTCTATTCACTTCTGTCCTTACAAACTTTAAGAGCTTCTTTTACCGACATTAAATCTTTTTATAAGGTCAAGCCGGTTTCGGAAGCCCTCGCCCTTTTTTAGAATTCAATTTAGTCGGTGTATGTCTTTCAGGTCAAATGTCCACCTTAGAAGACATAAAAGCATCTAACACAGACATTGTTCGTTATGCTACACTAAACAATAAATCCCTCCAAAGTGAATTACATTGTTTGTCTCCAAAAGTTATTTTGAAACTGTCGCACGCAGCGAACGCCTTTTGATATTTATGACCCCGAGTCCTCCGTCCTCCATCGCAGTGATGGCACTCGGACGTTGGCTCTTTCTCCATCCGATGCAGATACTGCCAGAACTTCCCATTGCTCTCCAGTCGTTATTCTGCCCCATGCAACATTTTCAAGAGGAAATCCTTCATAATAACTCATTATAAAAGCATCAACAATATGAGTTCCAACAGCTAAAGGGCCCTTTACATTAGGCTCTTCACCTGCCGCGTAAAATATGCTCTCTACCGGAAACCACGCACATAAATAGTAGATATAGACTATTTTTTTTGGTTTTCAAAATTTAAATCATACAATACATAAATAACAAATGAAAACATAATGTCAAAATTGTACAACAAGCATGCTTATGATTTGAGATTGACATGGTCATTCACATTAGTAGTTTTATAGAGAACGGGGTCCACACGTATGAAGTTACCGTGCGGTAAGAAAGAAACTTCATCCCACGCACACTCAAGCTGTGGAATGACCTCCCTGCTGCGTTTTTCCCAAGCAAGAGGCGTTTCAGAAGGTTTCTTCGTGGTGGGCAGCGCGAGTGTAACGACTTACTTGAAGTTAATTCTGTGCTATCGTGCAGAAGTTTTGATCGCTCTCCTTCTAATGATGATAAGTTCTTTTTGTAATCACTTATGACTATATTCAGAGATTGTACTTCTTTTTTACTAGCATCTAAATTATCTTTTAGTGACCTTATTTCTGCTTCTTTACTCTCTAATTCTTTATGTAAGCTCAATTTATTTTCTGCTAAAGAAATAGCGTTTTCTTCTTCTCTTTTGACAAATACTTCAATTCTGTTTTGCAAGCTTTTTATTTCTTCTAGTGCTTTATGATAGTCAGCTTCGAGTGTTGACTGTTCTCTCGTTTTATTAAATTCATATACATTTATCTTATTCTGCAACTCTTCATTAAGATTCGTGAATTCTTGAATTCTTTGTTTCGCCTCTGCTAATTGTGCCGTTGTAAGTTTTAATTCTTCGATTTCTTTATTTTTACTTTCTACTTCATTCACCATAATTTGTAAACATATTATTTTCTTCCCAATAACACTCCATCAATCGATCATATTTGGAATGTTAAAAAACTATTTGAACAAAGGTCAAAAATGTCTTGCGTTCTTTTGAAATGTTTTCGACATAGGCGTTTCGAAGTGACTGAATAAGAAGACGCATCTAAATGTATTGCAGCTTGCAATGTAGCGTACGCAAAGGGAGGTCACAGAAAAATTTTGTTCACGGATGAGTAAATCTTTACAATTGAAGTTTATATTAATATCCTCCTTTTGATATCCTGAACAGATTATCCTTACATGGAATTGCTATAAATAAAATAGAAAAATAATGTTTAGTCATTCCACCCGGATAGCTCCACATCGCTAAGTGGATTTCTGGGGACTTATTTATATCACAAAGGAGATTCAAACCGAGATATTTGTAATCACTTCCCAAACGGTCACTCCGAATGACCAAACATCGCTTGCAGGTGAGTACATGCCCTGTAACAAACAGTACAATGTCTGATAGATACTTATAAGTACATATTTCATCAAACATAATGTTGAATAATAGTTATACGGTACACGAAGTCACAAATTACATAAGTTTGTGGTATTGTTTTAGTATTTATTTAAAGTGCCACGGCTCCTTTTAATTTAATATTATCAATTTTATACGGTAGTATACGAAAAATTGACAAAATTTCGTCCAAAATGCAAAGCGTTAGTGCTCCGCGGGAGCCTGCGCAACCCGTAATAATACAGATAGATTAAAATACAATTCAAAAGAAAGGAGGGGCGGTCTATAAAAGTGAATGACCCATGTTGTAAGTGGGAGAGGTACAAATAGGTCGACTTAACTTGTATAACCCTCTCAGTTCGAGTTGGGGGGGACCTTTTCATAAATTGGGTAGGATCTTCAAATATTAAGCCGTAACGAGAAATCCACCGGTTAAGTTCAATATGAAATGCCATCAATATCAATAGAGACAGTATAAATACTTCTTTAAATAACCTAGTAAAACGCGGCAAATTTAAAAAAAAACAATGAACCCTTTTCCCTAGAATGTATTGTTTTGTTAGACTAAGTAATGTAATGTATACGACGACGAAATAATGTATGCTCAGATGCACCGACCACTCCTTCGTGGTAATTATTATCACTGTGTTGGTCACTATTCTAAGAATAACCTGGCCAGTATGAGCCTGTCTTAACAGGGCTCTCAATCTTCCTCGCTGCAGGGCAATGTTTTACGCGCGTATGCAATTACAGATGAGAAAAACCTACCGGTGGTAGTGTATATTCACGGAGGTGCTTTTGAAATGGGTTATGGTGACTTAATGACTCCTAAACGATTCGTAAGAGAACATGATATAATTGTAGTGGCGCGCAGGCAAGTGGCTAACCCCAGCACTCCCGTGTCAAAAGTGCGCGCCACCAAGTACAGACGCATATCCTCACTTTCGGCGTGCATCATAGCCTTGCGCAGCTCATCTACCCAGTGGTACTCTGTGTCGTCTTCTACATTAACGACCACGTGGCACTCCGGCACTTGAGCACGGTGGCGAAGGCCACTCCCAAGAAATGATGGAAGGTAAGAAAACATTCTAGACTTTATTGCTGTTACAATAAGCGTATAACGCTTACTATTTGATACATCCCTGACCTGCCTGTTGCGCCCCGTACGTCATCGCATCGAATTAAATCGATATAGCTACGTGGCATGCGTTTGGGAATAAATTGTGAGCGTCATGCAATATATTTGCTGAATAAACTTTAAAAATGAAATATGTAGCACATTTCGCCAGTTTATGTTTAGGTCCCAATGTAATAGGTGGCGAGCCTATTGCCATAAACCTGCGATAAATGCACACATAACTTCGAAAAGCATCGAAAAGTTATTGGTGTGTGCCATGGTAAAACCTGGGATCGAACCCGAGACCTCGTCTCAGCAGTCCATTACCCATACCACTAACAATATGTGTGTACTTACATACAAATATACATATTTCAAATATTTTCAATAAAATTTTGATAACAATGCAAAATTAAAGTCCGCAAGAAACATGACATGTGCAATGTCACGTAGAGGTAATATAGAAATCCTGAATCATATTTAAATATATATTATATATATCTATTTAAATATGATGAGAGAGAAATGAATATTAGTAATATCGGTTACTAATATTCTTGCAAATAAAATGACCATATTTCAACAGTCGCTCGCTTTTCAATTTTACATTCACTTTAATATAATATTTCCTTATTCTGTTCATTCTCGTTAATAAAATATTTTTCCGTCGCTGGCACTATGCCCAGGTGTTTTATAAACTCTGTACGGCGTCTGAAGAGGAGTTTCATACAAGAATTTGGAGAATTTTCGTTTGAAAGTGAGTCACTTTGTTGAGTATGAATAATTTAAGATATAACTGTGTACTGCGAAAACTAATGTTCTGTATTCCAACTAATGTTCTGTATTCAAACTAATGTTCTGTATTCCAACTAATGTTCTGTATTCAAACTAATGTTCTGTCGATAACGAATCTCCAGCGACATCAAAATTGTTAATATAATATATAATAGTAAAATAAGACAGATATCTAAATGGGCATTAACAATGGCAAAAAGGCACCAAGTGCCATCAATCAATAGTATTAACAGTCATTGAACTTAGTTATGTGAAAGCAACAATTGGGTATTTTCCTGTAGTTAAAATAAATTATTTAACTGATCTTACTAAATTAAGAATGGTAAAAGAGCGGTAAAAGTTGCGTGGTAATAAATCATTGTGATGGATTAAAAGTTGGTACTTTTTTTTATTAAAGTACCACTATTAACACAGTTCACGTAACATTTACGAGTGTTTCTGTAGAAAGTGGGTGTACTAACTGACTTTGAGAGGAACGGTATTTCCGTCCAATTGAGCAGTACAGAATACCGCGGCTATAATAACTTCGTGTTGTGTTCCTAGTGGTAAGTAGGGTAGCCAGAGCTCACTGGAAAATTTGTGCTGTCAGTGGGAAGACTAAAGGCTTGTCCTCCCCACCGGAGACGGTGGGAGAGATTATGTCGGACTCGAACCGACTGAAACGCACGCCGCCTGTGGGTCGTTTTGGTTGCCGAAGGTGAGGTTGATAGGCATATCCCTCGCACCCCGGCCGACCTAGGGCCATCTCTCACGATCTGGCCCTCTCCTCGGGTGTGTGCGTACGCAAAATAAAAAATATTATTCCAAAAAAAAATAACCACAATTATATTTAACTCTTTAGTAAAGATACACCTCGAATATTTAATTGAAATATGGGGTACAGCTGCCGTTACAAATTTAATTTCTTTACAAAGAAATCAAAATAAAATAATAAAAGGCTCCGTCATTGAGTTAAGCACCACGAGATTAGCACCTTCCGCTCCACACTCCGAGTATGCCTCGCTCCAAGTGTAAGGGAGATGAGGTATCTTGTAGCAGCTGCTAGTGGATGGAAAATATTTGTAACCTGTAAAAATGGTATAAGTAGTACATAACTACGTCATCCATGGATTAACATGCTGAACATCGCACTAACTACTTAGTAAAACGGAGATGCAAAAAACAAATAAAAAAAGTAATGATAATTAATTAATCAGGTGTATTATATAAAATTAATTTAAGTATATTTAATGATGATTAAATAAAAAGCCGCGAGGACCCGGCAGAGTATTGGGTTCTTAAGACTCCGTGGTCTTTGCTCAAATTACGGGTAAATAAATTCATATAATACTAATTTTGATAACAATCAGCCCAGAAGATTACAATTAAGCAGTAACTTCCTTCTTACTACAGTCCTGGGTTTTTCAATATTGGCGTTAAAAAGTGTTTGATGAGGCCGTCAATCTAAAGGAAATAAAACAGACAAGTGTCATCTGCATAAAGTGTGAGATGGCCGTGTAGTTTGAGATCTTGAATGTTATTTATATAGATTAGGAAGAGTAAAGGTCTGCGTCACTTTGATGTTCTTTATTTAATTTCACTATTTGCAACGCTCTTCATCGAAACATGAAGGCGCGAAGAAAGTTGTTAGTTCGGAACGCAAAATAGATGCGTCATCGAAGTCACTGAAGTCAACTCATACTTATGTTAATACCGCACCAGCACATGTACAATCACCTGTTTGCTCTTTGTGTAATATACCTATTATAAAAAGAAAATGAATAAGTGTCAAGTGTTGTTTTGTGGGCTTTTGTTTACTATAATAAAATGCAATTCAGGTGAGAGATCAATATTAATACATAGATATATTCCGTATTTAATTTAACATAGAGAAATAATCTAACACTGATCTAATATTAATGAAACACAAAGAAAATTAAAACTCGAAATAAAACCCTCAGAATCAATCAATCAAAAGATAACAGTTTGTCGCTGAGGTACTATCTATTAACGCTTAATGCTGTTATTGTTTATTAAAGAAAATTTAATTAGGTACTTTCCGCCTTCATCTAACGAGGTCTTTCTTAGATAGAGATTACGCACGTTAAAATAAAATAACTACTTACATTTTGCCAACTCTGGAGTTATAAGTTGATAGTTAGGGCTCTAGGTAAGGCTATTTCAATTTACTGTTAAGTGGTTATTCCTAACTGTTAAGTTGTCTAGTATGTCACTGTGATCGTACAAGCTAATCTTTGAAACCACTCGACCTTTTCAATTAAACTTTGCGAATTCTAAGACTATGTAGCAAATCTGGCTCATCAACAAGTTCCTGAACGGAGCCTTCATCGGACTTGGGACCAGGATACTCAGCTACAGCGAGTGGTCCCACCATATAAACGATCCACTTGAAACTGTGTTCCCGAAGGTAAAGATGTTTTATGAAATTGTGATTTTACATAATATAATCGATTCTGATGAGAATATAATTATTAAAAAGGCTAAAAACAACTATCATTGGTATCAAAATAAACACATGCACAGACAAAGAGTACATACTTATAAAATATTGGGGCAAGTATATTACGAATTTATGATATCATTATTCAATAACAAAAACAGCAAATTCATAATAGGCGTTATCACTTTATAGAAATTCAGGTTTTACCGTGGCACACACCAATGACTTTTCGATGCTTTTCGAAGTTCTGTGTGTATTTATCGCAGGTTTATAAGTGTCCGGTTAATGGCAATAGGCTCGCCACCTATTACATTGGGACCTAAATATAAACTGGCGAAATGTGGGTGCTAGCGGGTGACTCGTCAGCAGGTCTAGCAGAGAGGGTGCTAGGCCCGACCTTTTTGGTATTCTAGTGACCTCGTGTACCAATTGGGTCAGGCCATGCGCCAGAGCTAATGTATGGGCGGCTATTCCCGCATGGTCTGTTTTGGTGGAGCCCAACCAGGTTTCGAGGTGGGCGTTAAAGTCCCCCAAAAATACCTTAATTGGTTAACTATTCGTCTTCGCCGTAAGTTACGCACACTTACTACTCTCTACAATATCCTCAACTCTCCCTCTATCCCTACTTACTTAACTTCTTATTTTCAACTATTATGTTCCAGAAATGATAGAAATCTTCGTTCTACAGACAATCGGCTCCTTGCATTCCCAACTCATAGACCAAACTTTTTAATATACTTGAGCAGTGAAGATGCGCCTGCTATAAGGGCTTCAGCTCTTATGTTGTCCGGACCCGGACTCTTGTCTTTTTTGAGTTTTTTCAGCTGTCTTACTACTTCTTGTTCCCAATGGGCTCGTCACCTGTTACATTGGGATCTAAACATAAACTGGAGAAATGTGGGTGCTAGCACCTCTGCCTACCCTTTCGGGGATATATGCGTGAGTTTATGCTATGTTCTCTATCAATAAATCTAAAAGTAAATTTTACAAACTAATGTCTGTATTCTCGTCGCTGACGAGTCCCTTTCGCGCTTTTAACTATCGGAGTTGTTCCTGGCTAGCCGCGCGTATCTGAGGGGACTTTGCGCATATTAAAAGAAAGGCTATCATAAGAAAGCTATTATACTGCATAGGTACTCTCCTAAGCTTTTCACGCGAAGCATATAATGCATCTAGCATAACATTTTTGTATCACATATTGCTAATTCTCCCATTGATCTCGTATTCATTTGAATATTTGCTGTTTACCTTAAGTAGACATAAATAATTTATTTTGTGAATCACTAATGCATTTTTATCTTTATAGGCATTTGACCTAAATAATTTTTGCAACAATAACATTCCATTCTATGAGTTTGTTTGACTTTTGAGTTTAGCGTTTTACTATAAAATTTCAACAATTGCCGCCCGTCAAAGACATTGTAATGTCCTTAAAATCATTGAATTTTGTTCCCTATATTTGTTCTGGAATTGATGTAAGTATAACTTTATGTAGGTTCATTTTAATTATGTATTCTAATTTCTAATTTCTAAAGTATATTTATAAAAACATGTATTATTTAAATTTATAATGCTACAATTTTTTTTATGAAATAGCAGATTCTATTGGGTAAAGTTGGCGTCGTTGTACAAAGGATCCAAATATAAATAATTAACTGGAAAAATAACAACCTGTATTTTATTGAATTACATCAAAGTTATTTTTAAACTTTCGCGGTGTGAATTTATAATTATACTAGGTATCGGGACTTCTCGCGAATTATATCTTCGGCAGAAATATATACGTCGGCAGAAGTAGTAAGTTCCAAGATATAATTCGCGAGAAGTCCCGATACCTAGTATAATTATATCGGTCTGGCTGGAGACAATGGTCTGGGTGTTTCTATGTATAATATGTATGTATTTAAAAAAAAAAGTATCTAAGTATGTTTATCCGTATTCTAGATCCCATAACACAAGCTCTGCTTAACTAGCTTGGATCTAGATAGCGTTGTGTAGAATGTCGTATTCATAATTTAATTAACTTTAATTAGAAACTTTAATTGATACTTTAATTAGAAACTTAGTGTATTTAATACAACTTTTTATTAGATTTTCGGAACTATTCAGTTAGCATACTAAATGCTTTAATATTTCTTTCAATAATTTTATTAATGTTCTTAATTTTTTTGACAGGTTTACTCGAATTTTCATGTTCAAGTATATTCTCAGCTTCCCGGTTATTGTTCCAAATTTCGGTGTCCAACCCTAAATGTAGAATACTTCCCCAATCGGACTGTTCAATTAGGACGAGATTACCGTCAAGTCTTACCTACATTATCAGAATGATGATAAAGTAATACTTACTTCAGACATAATATACACAATCAATGTGTATAAAGAAAAGTCCACAATAATTAGGTGGCAGACAAGCACACGGCCCACCTGTTTCAGTTGTATGTGAATTCAAGTACAATGTAAATTATTAATAAACTAGGAAAATAGTATCTTTTCTTGAACTCGTCACAGTTGTTTTCAATGATATCAATCAATCAATCAATCAATTAGCCCATTGCAGTCCAAGCTCTCATTCTTTAACATAATATAAATATAAGATAAAATAAATAATATAAACCTACCACGAAGACTATATTGAGTCTGCGAAGCCCTTTGATCGCCCCCTTGGAACATAAAATCTAAAACAAAAAAAAAAAATAACGTAAGCCTAACCCGCTACCACCATAGTTGAGACCCCAGCCTTACCAGGCAACTTCAAGGTCACTATACTAGCAAAAGGAACTCAGGCACACATTCTCGAGACGTTTAATGACAATATCATTGAGTTTTATATTCCTCTCTTCCAGAAAGGGGTGTTATCGTTGCGTGGAACAGGTTTCTCGTACTATACAGGTGGCAAACAATTATACGTGTAAGTACCGTAGCAGGTGGACGCTTTTTTATATCTATTTGGGGCATCTCAATGTGATATCAGTATCACCCTGCTTGATGATAGTCTATAGAATGAAGGGTACCATAATTGCCGGTAATTATCAATGCTTAGGGTGTATGCTTTCCAATGGCAGAAGTACCATCAAACAGTATATGCCTCTGAAACCCATCAAACGAGGTTACAAAGTCTGGTGTCGTTGTGACAGTGCGAGTGGGTGGGTACCTATACGAGTTTGACATATATACCGGCAAGACTAATGATGGAGTTGAAGAAGGGTTTTATTAGAGTCGACAAAATGGAGACGATATTTCACACTTACTATTGTCACAATTCGATCATATCATTCTTTGAAGTTTTGTGCTGTCAGTGGGATGACTAAAGGCTTGTCCTGATTTGTCCTCTACACTGACGGCACAGAAATTCTTTACTTACAGGGTCGGCAGCGCGAGTGTGGTTTCTCTGGTGTTACACACGTCCATAGGCCACGGTAACTATTGATTCTATAAAGGTTCCGTTTTGCTTTTGAGGTACGGAACCCAAAAAGGATAAATCCTTGTGAAATAGCCCAGCAAACTAGGCACTTACTGTAGAAACTGACTAGGTTATTTTTTTGGGTCAAATTTCCTAGTTGAACCATAATGAACACCGCCCTGGTCCATTCTGGGGTTACCGAGATTCACAGATACGACTTCCAGTCTAACTGTAACGGCTGAACTTCGACATTTTCCGTAAAGTAACTGCCCTCTCAGGATCAGGATCAGAAATACACGCGGAAATTTGAAAGAGGTGCAGCAGGAACGGGATCTAAATTCCACGCGGCGGGAAAACACATGGCGGTACGAAGTTCGCCGGATCAAAACATTCGGGGCTTAATTCAACCTCACCAGCTAAACAACGAACGAGGCACCTCTCGGGGTTGGCAGGTTTCTTTATTAACCACTTGGTTGTCAGACAAGCACACGGCCCACCTGATGGAAAGTGGTTACCGTGGTATATGGACGTGTGCAACACCAGGGGAGTCACACTCGCGTTGCAATACCTACAGAAAAAATACAATGAGGCTTCCATTATGTAGATACTTGTCATTGTAACTTTACAAAGCGGATAAATTAACCGTGAATGCTTCTCCATAATCATGTGATTATAAACGTTAACTCTATTGAATTGGATGTCGTTCAGTGACGTGTGTCCCGCAAGGTACATCACTGGGACCACTCGTTAATTACATGAGCTAACATAGCTTTCGTATAGCTTTTGTAACCAGACAGTTTTATCAGAGAACAAACATTCGGAACAAAAAACGTAGTATTATCAGTACTAAGAAACACTGGAACGATGAAATATTCATAACTCACTTGTACTTTTCCACATTACTTTATAACTTCCTACACCTGACCGGTTTCGCCTTACGGCATCCTCAAAGTTATACTTTGACCTGACCGGTTTCGCCTTACGGCATCCTCAAAGTTGTAATTTGTACTTACGGTCAGGTGTAATAAGTGACACTGCCGGAACTTCTTCGTAAAGTTATTTTTCTGCAATTATACCAATCGTGTTTTTTTTTATTATACCGCTTACAATCAATAAGCTGTTCTTTGTGTAACTTTCAGGTGCAGCGTAGACTAAATTACAAAAAAATACATTTTAAAATTTCTATCATGCCACGAAGGGTTATGTTTTTCGCGCGTATCTTGTATGCATGTTTGTAATATTCTTCATTAACTCATATCTTCAGTAACCGCTGTAACCTAGTGGTATAGGTAATGGACTGCTGAGACGATCGACGATCCCAAATTTTATGGAAATTTGGCACTTGCAATCGGTTTGAATCCACATAGTTGAATTATATATAACTGTCAAAAGAAACGTTAAATATGGGGTTGAATTTACTAATATTATTAATCGTGTAAATTCTTTATTGCAGCTTTTATGTAAATGTCTGCATTATAAGACCTGGGTCATCCGCGACATCCCGCCGGAGGACGACGAGCTAGCTGTCGAGCTTCTGATCACACATTTATGCAGCGATGACGTGCTTTGCTCTCTGAGCGGTTAGTAACACCGCAGCACCATCGTTATGTCTTTTTAATCGTTTTATCAGCTTTTTAAACATATGGTTTGGTTTTTTGTTTGTCAAAATCGGACAATATTTAAATAGATTGTTTGTAGATTTCGCAAAATAGTTGTACTAAATCTGAATATTGTATAGAGTTAATCAACAGCATACATTTGTGATGAGCCGCAGCAATAAAGTAGCATCCGTTCATTGTTGATACGTATTTTCATGAATATTATGTAGAATTATAAGCATTTTAGAGATGATTTAACAAATTACTACTATTGTCATATCATTTATTTTAATTATAGGAAACTTTTCGATTTAGATCTAGGTACTAACCACTAACTATGAACTAAAAAGAGAGAACTACTAAAACTACCCTGTTAATTCAAATGCCAGATATATGAAAATGGTTTACGATCATGGTTATTTAACTTAGCAACTTATCCATATAATTACGGTAATTTTGTATAATATGTATTATAATGATTCATTAACATTGGTGGCCTGAAAGGGGTGAAATGTGAGATGAATAGTAATCGATAGTATCTTATGGGGCTAAATTTAATGTCAATATGCTTGTATTTTGTGATTTTAAAAAAAATGGCATTCTTTCAAGGGCAACTGTATGCGCTTTTTTATCTAGGTCAAGCCAACTTGACTTCACCTCACCTGATGGTAAGCTAAAGGCAAAGTCTCAGGAAAGAGGGTCACCATTACAGACACTAAGTAATGGCATACTCTGTGCCCAATACGCGACATAAACGCCCAAAATAGGCGGTTGACGTGTTGTGACCGCGACATTCGCGACAATAAATCGCAGTTGCAACGTCGGCCATTATTTATTCAGTACTCTCGTTTTATTTATTGGTATCCAAATGTACTCCCGGGTTTGCTGGAAGAGAACTCAACTTTGAGTTAAGCTCGCCTTTGTACATTACATCTCATCTTTTTATATAAATGTAATTTATGTGTACAATAAAGTATAAATAATAATAATAAATAATACTAATTTCATGTAAATGATTCTAAGTACAATGTAATATTTATCAACATTAAGGTTTATTAATGAGGTTTATGTTCTTTGAATAACAGGTTAATCTTATACCTACTATGAGATTGTTTAAATTCAATAGTTCTCAACGTAAGAAAGTTAACTGTTGCGATAATAAACCAAATGAGAACGTGGCGCCTTGCTGCCGAAAACCACGCGTCCTGAATCAAACTCAGGCTAAAGTCTAAATGTAGACTATGTATCTCACCCAAAATCATACTTAAACTAGGAACTCCTTGACATCACTAGATCACTAAAATACTTAGAACGGCTTTTATGGACCAATAAAATGTATTAAATTCTTGTAAGTTGGGTTGAAACAGCAGTACATCAAAGTTTTAATTAATTAATTTTCCAAGAACAATTATCTGCTTTCTTTACGTATACTGTAGGCTAATGTAACTGTATCCCTCGGTGCGTTGCGTCTCACCTTTCGCTTTTCAATCATACCCGCGGGCGACGCGCCGGTAATTCGGGACCTACCTGGTACATACATAGGTTAGGTATTATGTACATAAACCTATATATATATATATATAGTATTTATATATAGTATATAATTCTATATATATATACTTATTGATACATATATAAAGTACATAATAGTTAAAAAGCCAAAGGTATAGGCTAAAAAATAGAAAATCATTATAGTTTTCGGAGGTTGTTTATTCTAGTAGAAGAATACCTGGCGTTCGGCGTTCCGAGCTCTTTACATAAGAACATTCTTAATTTGAGCTATGTCGCTAAAACTGCGTCACAAACGTACAATGCTATAAATCGATAAAAATCTTCAATTTAAAATAATAGTAGTTCCAAAAGCCACTTATTCAATGTATTGTGCGATGCAAGCTACGTGCCACAAATTAGCTAAGCAAACTCTAAGATATAGGTATACAGACTCTTCAGTTGCAAGATAGGTATAAATCATAATGACAATGTGTAATTTCAAATTGTTTACTAAACAATTTTTTCTTCTCAATGCGAATTGGTATTTAATGTATTTATTGCTCTTTACAACCAGTCACAGTGTTACAGTTAACGGTGTGACTCGTTGGGAAATGAGATAAAAGTTGTCCCAACGAGTAACAGTGTATCAGTAAGTGTGACTGGTTGGGATTTTTTAAATAAAAAAATCCCAACCAGTTACAGTGTTACAGTTGGGGGTATGACTCGTTGGGAACAAGCCATTCAGGTGGACACTTTGTCATGTGCTGTAAAGTTTACTGTCGGGTGGAGAACAGCCCTATCCCTTAGTCGCCTTCTACGATACTCACGTGGTCCTATGCTATTCTATACCTGGAGGCACATATCTTGGATCTAAGTCATGAGACAAACGAGGCCCTGGCTTGGGTAGTTTTGGACATAGCCCTTTGCCTAACTGCAGATGCTGAACTACGTCTAAAACATATGTATGATGTACATGACAATGCTTACTTCCTATTTTTGCGGAAGTCGTTGGTCCTTGTGACTAAGGGTCTGCCGTTTTGTCTCAAGTACTTTTAGATATTTTATAGAACTTTTATAAATATACTTCTTAGAAGGACGTCTTCATAACAATGCCAATCACAGTTCTATTGAAAACTTACAATTCAAAAATCCTACGCTGAAGTGTAGTGACACTCAGCTTCACCAATCATTGAATTCAGTCCCACGTAATAGGGGGTGAGCCTATTGTCGTCTTCTGGGCACTATTGTCGACTTAAGCCATGCATCTGAGGCTGAGTGTGGGCTGTATATAACTGGCTGATGTTAAACAACCCTATACCTACCTTAGTAGTCTTGTGGATGCTGTCAACACCCAACCAAGCGTAATTTGCAGATTATGGGCACGCTACTGGTCTATAGGGGATGTTGCCGAACGTCACAGGGGACGAAATAGGGTTACTACCCCGCGACAAGATCGTTTCTTGTAAAATTCCGCAAGGCGGCAACCCACGATTACTGCTCGTCAGTTGGTCGCAGGCCTCCAGTTCAGGGAGGTTTTAAAGCGTATGGTCGACACTTTTCGTGACCAGAAGGCTGGCCATTTGTTAGGTCAGAGAATAAGTATTACCATACAACGTGGCAGTCAGTCATGGCGGCCAGTCTTCTGGGAACGCTACCACAAGAGGCATATTTTAACTTTTTCTTGTATGTACCCAACAGGTGCACGACATTTTTAAGCATTTAAATGTTACTTTGTGCTTTCATTTGCAGCACCCTGTTTTAAAGCAAAAAACTATTTTCTAAAATTATTATATTATCTTTTATCTCAATATTTGCCTATAACTTTCCTGGTAAATGTATTTTCCCGCTCGTACAAGTCATACAGGTCCGATGAGGTTACGTCAACAAAAAACCATGATAATGTTACAAACATGGAACCAGTGATTTTAATTTTACGTATATCTATGTTATCAGACAGTTACTACCTAGATGCTTAGTCGGGTTGGCCGTAACCTTAACACGTGCGTTACGCACATAATTATTGTTTTGTAATTTCAACGAGAAATAAACCGCGAAACGCAACTAGTGTAATATATCGGGCTCCACCTTGGGGTCGCTGAAGTCGATGTCCTTTTCAACGTGCACCCAGCCGGTACCCCCAGAACCTTTGTGGATTTCACGGACCTAATTTTTTTCGTATCTTAATCGAAGATCTAAGTTTAGTGCATGCCCTAGCCCACGCCTATCCATAACTATTATTATTTGATTTGGGGACTCTGTAGTCCCCACACACCCGAAAAGGACCAGATCGTGAGAGATGGCCCTGGGTCGGCCGGGGTGCGAGGGATATGCCTGTCAACCTCACCTTCGGCAACCAAAGCGACCCGCAGGCGGCGTGCGTTTTAGTCGGTTCGAGTCCGACAGTCTGTAGAGCCGCTGTGTTGCCCAATACTCTTAAATGCGCTGCCATGATGAAAAGGAGAAAAGGGCGTGAAAAAAAGAGGTGATTGTCGTCGCAGCACCGCGTGACAAAGTGCGGGATATTGGTTTTGTCTATGATTATGAGGCATGGCGTGAGTAGGGAAACTCAATTTTCAGTAGGTACTAACATTTTTGCATTTTTTTTAAGAATGATAAATCTAAATTTTATGATTTTTTTTGTGTATGAATGAGACAACATTAAGCTAACAAACACTTTTATTACTATTTCCTCCGATCCTCCGCCTTCCGCATTAAGTTTGTCCCAGCCACCTTTTTCAGGTCGTCCGCCCATCTGGCTAGGGGGCGTTCCACCTTTCGTTTACCTTCACCCGAAACCATCAAATTCTTCTATTATTTATTTATTTATTTATTTACTTCTAATAAAATACTAGTATATTTCTTTTATTTTTTTTTATACCACTTGGTTGGCAGACAAGCATACGGCCCACCTGATGGAAAATGGTTACCGTAGCCTATGGACGTGTGTAACAACAAGGGAGTCACGCTCGCGCTGCCAACCCTGTAAGCACAGGGTTTCGTACTCATTAACTACACTCTTCTAGAACACGGATTTATTATAAACTTACATAGAAATTATTTGAAAATACACATATTTTAACACACACAATAAATGATTTACTTACTTACTTACTTACACACCAGTCGTTACATACATAAGTCAACTGGCGTATGTAAATCAACACCAGCCAAAGAATCACTCAAATAGACCATATTCATGCATACTAATAGTTCTCTGAGCAAGAATCAAACCTCGATATCTAAAACGTAGTCTTCTGAACCACAGATATCCGAATTTCCAAACTCACCATTCATACGCCATTCATTGAAACATCGCACTGTCTCTTTAGAGAAGTACCTATTATAATCTAGGAATCTATCTATATCGGTTGTGCGAAATAAAGACAAAAAAACTCAAACGACTGGGCCGTTTGAGTGTCTCACGCACACTTGACAATGATCTAGTTACAGACTCAGACAGTTTTGAAGATTTTCATTCATCAGTTTAAAGGTATGGTTCCAAATTCTGCAGCACGCAGTAGTGCTGCACGACTGCACTACTGCTCTCCTTATAATCTCTATGAGTTTATATGACATTAAATTCCTAGCAGTGCTGTGCTGAATTGATGCTCAGCAGTGTTGAGGAATTCATTACCATCCGACACACCTTTGGGCACAGGCACAACACGTGTGATTTTCCAACGCTCTGGAAAGGTGGAACCTTCTATGCATGCATTGTAAAGATGTAGCAAGGGCTCACTTAAAACCATACGAATGTCCTTAAAAAAGAATGCCGGTATACCGTCGGGCCCCGTGGAGCAAACCGGACAGGTGAAAAAAAAACAGAGGGAAAGTGCAAAGTGTCTTATTCAATATGTGTAGCAGGTTTCACCAAGTGCCATCAATCAATAGTATTAACAGTATGATAGAAATTTAAAAAAACCTCGTCACCAAAAACAACCCCCGAAAAAGTCAAAACATTTGCTATAGGAAGGGATAGCAATTTGTGACTGAATTATGTGTGATTCCCCTGGTGTTGCATACGTTCATAGGTCACGGTAACCACTTTCCATTAGGTGGATCGTGTGCTTATCGGCTCCCTAAGTAGTATAAAATAAAAAGATACAATTGTTTCAGAGTGACGGTGGCATTTCCTACATTTGTCATCTAAGGTGTTGGGGTCTTTAATTATGAATTTCCTGTAGTTTTTTGTATTTACTATCTGATCTTGAATACTTATCATGAAACCCTCAGTTTCGGGAAATAATGAGCCTAGTTTTAACCATTTATTTGATGCTTGGAAATCTATGTGAGCTTGTTCTTAAATAATTTACATTTAGTCCTACTTCCATAAGATGGTCAGGGTCATGACAATCATGTACGAGCAGGTATACCTGCTGAAGAAAAAATTTGCAAATTAATGGTTCCGAGATGAAAGCCCTAAATGATAGCTAATGAATAAAGTATCCCTGGGTATTTTGATATAATTTGTTCTCCTTTTCCGGGCACTATTGTTGACTAAAGCCATGCATTTGAAGCCAAGTCTAGGCTGTTTATATTTATCTGATGTTAGACAGCCTTATCCTTTAGTCGCCTTGTACGACATCGCATGGGAAGAGATGGGGTGGTCAAAATTCTACTCTGCCGGGAACAGGAACTTACTGGGACACTGTTAGCGACCCTCGACGTTTGTTGCATTTCTATGAAGTATTATTATTTTTACAGACAATGTGTTTAGTATACCTATTCATATCCCATGTGTAATAATACAACACCGTTCCCATTTTTTTATAAACGATAAAATTATTTCATTATTAATAGTGCATTAATAGAACTATAATAATAATTATAGCTGTCACTCAATAAGTTCACAAGAGGTTTTATCTAAAGAGGAAATACCTATGTAAATATAGTTTCCGTGTGCACGCCGTCATAAGAGACAATGCAGCGTTTTTTAAACGCCGCGCCGCCGCCGTGCCGCCCGCAATGGAAATAGTGGGAGACTCTGTCCCAGTATTTCCATCAATGGAAATACATAATGGAAGTAGTGGGATTCACCTCAGAAGATGATCCTACACGATGGGGGCCAAGCACTAAGTGAGGGTAAAAGAAAACTAAATAACAATGATTAATTAGACGCGTTGAACGAAGATATTTCCATTAATAAAATGACGGTAGCTAATTTCACGACAGGCCAAGCACAGAATAAGCGCCGTAAAATGCAGAAAGAAAATGATATGGACATTTTGTGTGCACAATTACAACTGATCCATAAAGAAATAGCTGTAGGACATTTTTTAGAGATGCTTAGATAAATGAGAACAAAATGTCTTATATCGTTATGATGTAATAACATAGTAAGTAGTTTCTTTTTGTTCCGCGGTGAGAATAAATCAATTTTTGTTCGAGGTACATAAGGGCCCTTACTTATAAAATAAAACACCTGTATGTATATTTTTTTGTATTTTTTATTAGCCATAAGCGTGGTGAAGACCGACCACAGGGAGCTCCGCTAATGGCCTATGTTTGCGAAGAATGTGACAAAGTACTGGGAAGCATGTGTGCGCTGCACACGCACAAGAAAATGCACAAAGTCACCAAGCCAGTAAGTTATAAAACGTACCCTATCGCGCGCCCCGCCGCCCCCGCTGCCCCTTCTTCACCTGTGAAGAGGCCGAATATCACGTTGCAAGTTCCTCATCCACGTGACTACGCAGCTGTTACGGCCAGCACCCCTACAGCCGTACCAACAAAGAGACGACAGTGTAGTGGATTATTATCTTACCCCATTTTTGTTCTTGCCCCCACTCACCCTACATATAAACTAGTTGCGAAATAAAAGGTGTTTATTGCAATTCTATGTCTAACCTAAGATCTTATCTATGTGCGTATGTACGTTAATAAAATTGGTAATGTATGTAATGGCATCAGCGACAGAGTTAATCTGTTTCATGATTTTCATGTCGTCTGCATACAGTAAAATTTGGGACGACTGAAAACAATGCGTTATGTCGTTGACAAAGATATTGAAAAGAAGTGGCCCCAACAGCGATCCTTGTGGAACTCCTGAAGGTATATATCTGTTAACGCTCTCAGTGATCACAAACAATACTACCCACAAAAGTCATAAGTTTGAAATTCAATTCCATTTTTAAATAATAAAGTCGTCGGGAGTGTTCGGGCCCGATTCTGTCATCTAGAACGGGATGAGTCGCCGCACTAAGAGATTTATTTCACACATTCTCTACACAAATTGTAAATTATTATTATTACTTAGTGATAAAGTTTTTGAGTGTGTCGCCTCCCCGTTTCCGTGGACGAGTTGGGGACTCTGTAGTCCCCACACCCGAGAAGAGGGCCAGATCGTGAGAGATGGCCCTGGGTCGGCCGGGGTGCGAGGGATATGCCTGTCAACCTCACCTTCGGCAACCAAAACGACCCACAGGCGGCGTGCGTTTTAGTCGGTTCGATTCCAACACGAGGTTTATTACGACTGCGATATTAGGGCGGCGGTACTTGTATAACTTGTGAACTTACGCACAAAGTAGTATAGTTTTAGTTCTTCTATCGCGGCGATGCCGCCTCGATTCTTAGACAGTGTTCTCCCAGTGACCGCGTTGGTCATGGATACGGCGGCGGAATAACAGTTAGAAATTTTAATTTTTGTTATATTTTATACCACAAATAGGTGGCAGAATAGCACATGTCCGACTGACGCTCACTGTGAGTTGTCGCGTCTGGATACCTAATTTGATAAAAAAAAAGGCCAAAAGTCGTCATCAAGGATAGGAGTTGAACCCGCAATAGCCAGGATTCGAACCAAGGACCTCTCGATCGTAAGAAACCTTAACCACTAAGCTTCTAACGTTCAGGTGCTATCGCACCATTATAGGTACTTGCTTTTTGTTAAATTAAATTATTTAACCGAGTTCAAACTTTAGAATGAACACCCACATTTCAAATGCATTCTATTTGTTCAGAAAATATTGTGACCCGAATTCAAGCCTATTGAACTCCCGAGAAAGAATCATAAGATCCTTTTTACAAGTAAAAAGTTCAACGTTGAACGACGTAAAATCTTTTATTGGCAAAATAAAAACCACGTCAAACAGACACTCAACCAAGAAACCCTGTAAGGGTTTTCTTATATACTACAGCAGACTAGAGCAAGTTGTGAAGAAGAGGCTCGGACTGAGGAAGAGGAGAAACCTGAGGAACAAGGAAACATAAACACTTACGCCTGTTGAAGTATAAATATTTATCATCAATTAGTCTATCGCAGTCCCTTGTTGTTTTTTTTTTTTTTTTTTTTTTTTGTTTTATGGCGATTCATGTATCCTTATGTTGTTGTTAATTATCTCAATGTTACGCAGAACATTTACATGCTATAGACAACGTTAAATATCTTTTCAGGGTTCCATACCCAAAGCTACTTGTCTCAGTTGTAAATGTATTGGTGTACAATAAAGTATTATCTATCTATCTATCTAAATTATCTTCAAGTACTAGTTATGAAGAAAATGATTTATGTTTAACACCGCCCGATATAAGATGTGAAGCCCTTAACGTCACGGAAAGTTATGAAACTAAATTCAAAATCTTTGAATTTCTTTCGCTGATCCATCCGAGAGATGCGAGCAGTATTCCACACGGGAGCGAATTTGTGTCTTGTATAGAAGACACCGCTGCTCTGGCGTGAAAAATCGTCTCACTCTGTTCAGGACTCCGAGTTTACGTGCGGCTGTTTTGATGATACTTTCGATGTAATTTTTGTTATTCAGGTTGCAATAGATATAGATAAATAAGTACTTACTGTTATCACGCAACAATCATGAAAGCTCCAGTTATCAACGATTATGTAAAAGAGGGCGCGCTCGCGCCTCCGAACGCCACTTTCGCTCCAGACTCCCGCCAAAACCTCCCCCTCACCCTTCCGAATCACGAACACGTTAAAGCATTTTAAGACAACAATGTAATATAAACTTTAACCACTTTGATATACGGTCGAAAGTACAGTCGCGCGCATGTTCGTTGAAGATTCTGATGGAGTTGTAGAGCGTTTGCTTTACGATGTCCAGGCTAGGCACAATTTTGCTCTGAAAATCTTTCCTGCGAGTGCTTTCTCTAACCTTTCTCTCATCATCAGATTCATAATCGTGTATATGCTTAGCAAAATTGCTTAGCAGTACCAAAATGTATAGGCTAGGAACCGTAGAATTAGTATTATAACCTTATTCGAGCTGTGAAGTCTCTCTATGAGGACTCCAGAGCTTGCGTGAGGATACATGGGTCATACACTGAATGGTTTCTCAAATAAACGAATGGTTTCGGGATCTAATTTCTTTAAACCCATATACAAAAATAAGAAGTCGCAGAGGTCATCGATCTTTAGGTTCTTTACGGCGCGAACAGATGATGCGAAAGTATCTAGAAACTTCTCTAAGTTTTAATCGTTACATGCCGTAATAGATTTCAAATCAAACATCTGATCCAAATATGCGTTAGCTACCGATCTTTTATCCTCATACTTAGCTTTCAAAGTATTTAAAATTAAATTATAATTTTCGGCACTAAACGTAATTCCAGCGCAAACGGTTATAGCTTTACCACCACTTGTTAATAATGAACACGGATATTATGATGTTATCTTAATTAATTCCGCCATGAGAAATCGTGAGGAGATTAAAGGTGCAGACTCATTTCAGAGTAGTAACGGGTCGGGCTGGAACATAATTTGTATATTTAACCACCAAAAATAATCATTCCAATTTCTTTATTGACGTATTCTTTAATAAATTCATATTAGATTACAAATTAACAAACGTTACTTTTAACCCTTAATCTTATTGGCCTTAAACAATCTATCCAATTACCTATCTAAACCTAACTACATGCCTACCTCATTTATTACATCTAAAAATGCATTTTTGGCTAGAATTAGGGAGGTTTTAACCAACGCACAGTAATACATTGTGAGAATTATGTCTCAGTTGAGCTCGATGTGTAATTGGTTTGATGCCTATACTGCAAATTGTTATTTTTATTTTTTTCTGTGTCGTATAGGGGTAGATTAGACCTAAAAAAGGAGATTGGCCATTTTTTTCGCGATAATCGACATCCACACGGGCGGACCGAGGGTAACAGCTAGTAACCTCAAAAGGTTATCTTCAGATTTAAAATAAGGGCGAGGTTTACCTATCTATTGCCAAAATGATAGGCTCTGTCAAAAAAATGACCTTACTATTGTTTACGAAAAAAAAAATTATTGTTATACGTACGAAATCTGAATTTTTGTTGATAAATTCAATTTAATCTAGACAAACCTCTTCATGAATTAATGTAAACCCGTCTATGAATCCTTTAAAAAATAATAATAACGCTATGGATTCGTTCAACTTTGAATAAAGAAAAGAAAACAAATATCTTTGTATGCTGGTAGGAATCACATTGTTTTATCTGTACTTGAACGACTTGAAGTAATCTAACCCGTCGAGGAATGTCGGTGAGGCCAGTGAGACGGCCTTTTGTAATGCTAGGACCTCATTTATCTGATGTGACGGCTATGAGAATGGAGCATGGCCGCGTGCATGTTTAGATACGTGGATCATGAGAACTGCCTGGTAGATGTAAAATAGTGATATGGTTCTGGATTTTTATTTGTCGAAAAATAATAAAACTTATCACTATGACCATAAAATTGAAATTTCAATGAAGATTATCGAAGCCACAAAAAAAAGAGCCTCATACTGAATCAGGACCTGACCTTATCAGTATCTTTAAATACTATTACATAGGTACCGTATCTACTACACGACCACTTATTTTCAAGAGCTGCTCACATATCAAACGTATTTTGTGCAAATAAAATGGTTGCATAGTGCTTTAGTCCTTCAAATGGTATTCAACAGTAACGATACCTTAAGCATCGTTACTATTGTAGATGAGATGTTATCTGTGTTTATTGGTGTACTGTTCTCTTTAGGAAAATCTGGAGATTGTATGATCTCCTCCTTAACATGAACCATACTTTTTTCTCTGTGATTATTGTCACTGTAGCCAGGAAATAAATTCTCAGATGTTTTCCAGTCTAAATGTGGGTTTTGGCTGCACTTCGACATTTTATTCGATGATTTCTTTACAATGATAACAATAACTTCTTGTGGTGGCCGACTCATTGGGCAATTAACCTAGGATTCAGATATTGTCACTTTCTCTTACTATACAATATGTTAGACTAATAAAAACACAATACTTGTTTTATATACTTTTTCGTTCACATAGTATGTATAACCAACAAGTTGTAAACAGGTATAAATTACATTTGCGTTCACACTGTAGCCTGTGGCATATTGCTACTTGTCAAATACATGCTTTATACTTAGGTGAAAACGAGGGGTAAGGCTTCAGGCCCTCACGCCCCGAGAGACATGAGAGCATCGACCAGGCCCGGCACCGGCCGCATCCGGAACAAATCCCCTTACTCTTTTAACCCCCTTTCTCACTAATAAAGTCACTCTTCTGTTCCAGATGACTCCGTCTAACAAAGCATCGCGTCGCTGTATCGAGCATGGACGATAAATCTCAGTATGTGTTAAGTGTTATAACTATATGGTATGTTAATGTAAAATGTTATGTACATATGACGTGGTGTGCGGAACTATGGCGGGGCTCCCCCGAGAGAGTGTGGACACAGCAGCCGTTGGCGGAGGAAATTCACGAGTACATATAAGACGCTATCCTGTTGAAGACTTGGGTAAAAGAAATAAAAAGATTAAGTGTGAACACTATACTTATGTCACCCCCCTGTCAACCATTTACACGGAATGGTAAATATCTAGATGAAAATGATCCCAGGACAAACTCATTTTTATACATCATCCAGATTCTTGACCAGTTAGATAACATTGAATACATTCTTATCTATAACCACGCCCCAGATACTGTCGTGTCCAATGTGTTCTAGTATTACCAGGGCCTAATGTACATTGTAATCTGTAAAGAGTAAGGCACGAAGCCAACATGGATATTTAGACCGAATTTCAATAATGTGTGAAAATCCGCTCTGAATGATGGTGATGGTGGTCAAACCAGAACCATCGTGATAGAAAAGAGCAAGAACGTTGTTATTTTATTTTATAATGATAATAATAGAAATGTAATCCGAAAATCATTGGCTTATACAATTGAAAACACTGCTTGTTACTCAATAATAATAAGCGGATAAGCAACTTCGAAATCTAGGGCCCACAAGTAATAAAAATAAATTCTACTTCTAACATTTTTTGGACCAAGTACACGTGATTCAAAGAAATTACACCTACTTATTACTTATGGGACACACTAATGGGGTACTAACTATGGGAGCGCAGTGTATCAAAACGATTATTTATTAGTCTTTAAAGATATTGTTTTCCCAAGCGACTTCAAGATATTATGAGGTTTGAAACTTAGTGCCAAGTATACAGGCAACGTGAAAGGTTAATAATAAATTATTATTATTTTTAACATGTCATAGCTAGTTTCCGTGCACAATGTGAAAGTAATAATAGAAAGCTATCTGTCAAGTGAACTCAATTTCTTTTTAATAAACGTCAGAATGATAATTTCCATGTAACGTAGCATCGAAACTACGAAGATAAATTACATAATAAATTTACTACTGACGTAATTCTATTTTATAACGAGTTATAAACGAGGTCAAATATTTTTATCAGCAGTAGGTAGTAAAACGTGTTCGATGGAAATTATTACATCGAACACAGATACTTTTTCGTTCACATAGGATGTATAGCCAACAAGTATAAAACATATTTGCGTTCACACTGTAGCCTGTGACATATTGCAACTTGTCAAATACATTGTTTATACTTACCTAGGTGTAAACTTCTTTTTTGAGGCACAACTTAATTATCTAGCTGACAGATTTGATGCTTTTAGATTTCACACACAGAGGTAGGTATATTTGAAAAAATGTCGTGAAAATTTTGACTAAGTATGTAAGTATCAAAATATTAATGCAACAAAATATATTAATACCTAACTACTTTCTGCTGTTTAGATTCACAGATAGGAGAGGAATTCAGAAACCGCAAAGGATACTTCTCTATCAATGTTCAAGCAGTTTGTGATGCCAATTTATTATTGATGAATGTAGTGGCTCGTTGGCCAGGTTCCGCAGAAATGGTAAGAGCATTCTATAAATATATGTTTTCTGAATAATTTTCCATGTAATCGATCAAAGACATTGATCAATAACAACTTCAAGCGTCATTCGAATAGATTAAAATTTATGAACTCCTTACTTTGTGTTATGGATCAGATAAACATGAATAATTATAACAGATGCAGAATACTAATTATAATTACTCAGTATAATATAACTGATAACATCGATCCTTCAGTTATGCAAAACTACTTCGCTATGATAAATTACTTCATATTAAATTTGATTAAATATTTGTAAACCGATCAAATAAAACTGTTCAAATTAATTATTAATAATAATCGAAAGAAATATTTTATCAACGGTAACCTTATTCACACCCAAATCGATCTCATTCACGTAAAAATGGCGGGAAAAGAACGGCACATGCGTGACGAGGCGTACAGGCTGTATGCGGGCGCACGGGGCGGCGTCGCAAGGGGCGAATCTGGAATGACATAGCTTAGGGGCCATGACTTCAAGGTAAGCAAGTTGTGTGTAAGATTTAAAATAATATATATTTATAGCTCAGTACATGTTTTTTTGACTTTGTAGAAGAAGTGCTTTGTACTTCACCTTAAAGCTGTATTTCTTCAGTGGTTTATCCGTGAAAGCTTTACAGACATACAGACTGACAGTATTACTTTCGCATTTGTAATATTTGTAGGGATTAGAAATATTCTATCCCACACAAAACTAAGTGTACTATAATAACACATTTTATAACGACCATGTTAGTATTTTGTAATGATGTCTGAATTGACCCTAGTATGTACACAACTTGAGCTACTTTTATTTTAGAAGAAATATTTTTAAAGTTTAAAGTACAAGGGGCATGCCAAAAGATATTAGATACTTTTTACTCATCGGTTTGTCTACAATATTTTTCCTTTTATTGGTACTATTTGGCGGCAGAATACCAGTTAATATATCTGTCACACTCTCACTACAAAAAATCCTAAAGAAAACTACCCAGGCCCATGCGATGACAATAGAAATCTCTCTCCGGCCCGAGCAAATATTCTAGCATTACGTCATAGATTTATTTTTCATATTGATGCATGAAATTAGGTTCGGTTGGTACAGATGAAAATAATAGAATGTCTTTTTTTATATCATTTAGGTGGCAGACAAGCGCACGGCCCACCTGATGGAATGTGGTTACCGTAAGCTTACACACGGGCAATTGTAGGCTCACGCCAGCGAACTACTGTCGGGTTCTCAGATTTTACTAAGTTACCATCATTGATTAAAATGTGGTAACGCAATTTAATTAGTTATGATCGCGGTATCTATTATTGATGAAATCTGGTTCTCTCTCTCTCTGGAGTATCCGATTGGAGATGGCTACCATAGTCCAATTCAACCCCACTAAGACACAAGGTAGCGTTCTAGGTCATTTATTGTTTATTGTATACATCAATGACCTACCTAAAATAATCAAGTACCCTATTACCCTATATGCTGATGATAGTACCGTAGTTATACCATCGAATAATCCTGACCTATATGAATCTGACATAAATCAAACCTTGACATTTATTATATCCTGGCTCATCCGAAGCTTTCACCTCAGGAGTCTGGTCTCCGCTTTACCAAACTGTGGATTTGGTTGAACTTTGATATTTTCCGTGAAGCGACTGCCACCTGACCTCCACAACCCAATATCTCCAGCGACGTCCAATGCCGAAGTCATTTGCAGGACAAGGTTAAGTTGGCATCAAGAAAACTCGGAGTGCTCAACAGGGCGAAGCAGTACTTCACTGCGGGGCAGCAACTCCTTCTTTATAAAGCACAGGTCCGGCCTCACATGGAGTCACGAAAATTCACAATTCACTGTAATTTGCCACTTTTCACACTTGTGCGCGTTGTCAAAGATATTATATCTAAAAATCCACCATTTTTATTCATAAAATCTCGCACTCACACCAATTTTAGAAAATAAAAAAATACCGCGATGCGCGGATGCGCTACAACGCATCCGAAACGTCGGCAGAAATAGTAAGTTCCATGATTTAATTCGCTAGAAGTCCTGATACCTTGTATAATTATGAAGAGTCACAATATTTGTTATTTGCATTCAACTGTATCACATCCACAGATATCCGTGAACTTTATAGATCTATCACGTGCTGCAATATGAATGCGGTGCATGCCATATGCATCTCACCCACATAATATATTCGAAAGATGTGCCTTATACTTCATTGCCTTTATTCCCGGAGGATTAGGCAGAGGTGAATTAACACCCACGTTTCACCAATCATTGAATTCGATCCCTCGTAATAAGTGTGAGCCTATTGCCATCTTCCGGGCACTATTGTTGACTCGAGCTATGCATCTGAGGCTGAGTCTGGGCTGTATATATCTGTCTGATGTTAAACAGCTCTATCCCTTAGTCGCCTTGTACGACACCGCATGGGAAGAGATGAGGTGGTCCAAATTCTACTCAGCCGGGAAACACGCATGTATCAAACCCTCGTGTCCTGTTGCGGCCGCGTTCACCATTGCCTCGTCACAGAGACTGTCCTGCTGGCTGTCCAATGTACATTTAAATAACTATAGTTATGTGTATCATATATGTGGTACATCATTACATTATTGAATGACCAAAGGCTTGCCCTGCTTGGTCTCCAGAAAGATAGGTACAGTTCGTAAGAGTTAAGAGTAGACAGAAAAGAAGACGAATTGAGCGACAGATGATAGATAGCACTAGGATATGAAATTATACTTAAATTTAGGCAATCACGACAAGCTACGAAGCAGTTGTTATGTGTTGCAATTCACTGTGTTGGTGTGAGTGATTGGTTATGTGTGTTGTATCTTTTACCTTGCAAGTCGGCATGAAGCCGCCTTCTCGAATGATATTAGCTCCAAAGGAAGTCATGCGAAAGCAGTTATTGTATTCAAGGATGTGATGAAGAAAATTGCTATCGCCCGGCGAGCAACTGTCACGTCGTTGTGTCATGTTGCTCAAGACTGCACTCAAACCTGACGTCTGGCCACATCTTTGCGAACCGAAGCTGGCTTGGCTTGATAAAGTATGTATTTTCTATATACTAATTTCAAATGAACTATGTATAGTATGTATATATTTTAGAAAAAATGGAAAAATAAAAAGCTATTATATATTATGTACTTATACACCATGTCTTTTTATTTTAATATTAATCATGTAAAGTCTCTGGCTATCATGTTAGCCCGAAGTACCATTCCATCAAGTGTGCCATTAACATTTGTGTAATTCAGCCTCATAGGGCTTTTTATCGGGTCTAGTTCATAATATCGAAAGTCACTACATCGATGGTCGCTACATCGAAGACGTTCCATCGACGGGTCAATGTATCGATAGTACTTCAAATCGATGGTACGCTACATCGACAGCACCCCAAATCGATGGTACACTACATCGTCAGTACACTAAAACGACGGTACGCTACATCGACCGTACAGCAAATCGATAGTATGCTACGTCGACTAATAAAACACAGAATTTTTATAAGGTTTTAATCACAATTTGTTAAATCTGAAAATTGCTTGATTTTGATGTAACCTGTCTAACGATAGATGGCACTGCCGGTCGCCTTCGAGGCCTTAACCTCGTTTGAAATATGATGTGACTGTTCTTGAGACTATATTGAAAGCTACTGTCGTCTGATGTCAAGTTTTTGTTAGTGACCAATCATTGAAGTACATATTTCGCCTATAAATTCCTCCGTCTTGACGCCAAAACCGATTTACAAAATTAGTGGAAACTATACTTAATTTACGAATGTAATCCTGAACAGTTTTTAGTTCTTTCTCTGCTTCTTTGGCCATTAAAGTGTCATCTGGACGCAGCTATTTTGTTTAGAAAATTTAAAATATTAATTAATTTATATTCTAAATCAAATAGCCGACATTCTAATGAGATCAAAATGGGCATTAGAATGAGAAACTATTCTAATGCCCATTTTGAGCACTTTCATGTAATTTATCATCATACATCACAAGACCTAAGCCGATCATTTTGGGCTACAATCTTGATAAGAGCCCATAATTATTCAGTAATCTGCCTAACCCAGCCCATATATCCAGTTTCTCTATTTATTATAATTGATTAGGTTTTTGAGTACGCAACCCTATAAAAACAACAATGTTAGAACAACTTTTTTCATTAAAATACGAACATGAAAAACACTGATTGTTTATGCTCCTCTATGGTTTTATTACACATATTTATATCACTGTGACCTTGGACAACATTGGAATTGGCATACGACCACGACTAACCTTTATATTTTTTGATAACATTTTTAGAGCGTGATTTTTCAGTAGTCGAGTTTTAGTTTTAAATTTATTTATATTATTTTATAGCAATCAATAGGTATAATTTAAACATATTTGAAATTTACTAATTAAGCTCTTGCACTCCCAATGAAAATGGAATAGTTGAGAGATTTCATGCAACCATATTAGAACATCTCAGAATCTTAAAGATTAACCAGAAAAGTGAATCTGTAATTAATCTCATGCCTTACGCCCTTCTGGCTTACAACAGTAGTATACACAGTTTTACAAAATGCAGACCCATAGAGTTAATAACAGGACATTTCTCCGAAATGGCTTGACCGATTCTCATGAAATTTTGTGAGCATATTCAGTAGGTCTGAGAATCGGCCAACATCTATTTTTCATACCCCTTAGTGATAAGGGTGGACAACCCTTAAAATTTTTCTTTAAATTTAGATATTTATTTAAAAATCTATACGTACGTCATACGTAGTCAGTTAAAATCTAAGCTTTATCACATTTATAAACACATTCACCCGCAATCCACGTAGATTTGATCTTCAATGATTCGGGATGAATAATCACAAAATCAGCATCATAACCATAATTTAATTTACCTTTCCTGTGATCAATACTTAAAGCTTTACGCTGAGGTATGTAACCCCTTTCTTTTAAAATAATAATTAAAATTCTACATCGAGGTAACTTCGTGTTGTGTTCCCAGCGGCCAGAGCTCATTGGAGAATTTGTGCTGTCAGTGGGAAGACTAAAGGCTTGTCCTGCTTTGTCTTCTACACTGACGGCACAGAAACTCTGTAATTACAGGGTTGGCAGCGCGACTGTGACTCCTCTGGGGTAATGTTATCAAATTAATTGCTTTTTATTATTTTGGTTTTTTTCGTTATTTGTTTTTAGTATGGAGCCATTTCAAATTCTCGAATTAATAAAGCATCTTATGATATACATATCATTCATTTGAGCTAGTGTTATCGACTCTAAAATTCCGACGCAAGTGCCTTGGTGACTTCCTCACGAATGAACCTCACCTCATCTAAGTCGTCACCACCAGAGAGCTTGACCTTATGCTATTGAACGATTGTTTACCCCGTCTGCCGTAACATTCTGCTAGGTATAGAAGGAAACTAAGGAAAATGTAATCAATGAGATATTTTTAACCGAGACCGCTTGTTTGGTTATACGAAAGCTTACAAGTTTGCTCACTAGAAAGTTTTGAGTAAAATATGTAAATGTAAAATCTATATAAAAAAGTTTATTGTTTTTATAAGCGCAAAACTTGGGAACCTCGACCAATTCGGCTATTTATTTTTCGTAAGTTCCTTGTTCTCCCATCTTACGGAATGTTCGCTGTTTGCGGGACCGCCACGTTGGATGGCGATGGACAGCCTTCGGACCAGGAACGACCCGGAACGAGTGTCACCGGTCGCCTCGATGAGCCTCTGCCCGATTTCTTTAATTAGGCTTTTAGCTTCCTTGCCCCAACTCCCCAGAGTCTCCACCGCTATTGGCACGAACTGGAAAGAATAAAGGCTTGTCCTGATTGTGTCTTCAGCACTGACGGCACAGAAACTCTCCGTTCTTACAGGGTCGGTAACATGGGTGTGACTCTTTTGGTGTTGCACACGTTCATAGGTCGCGGTAACCACTTCCTATCAGGTGGTCTGCCACATAAGATGTATAAAAAATATTTTTGTGCTTTTGAATTTCATTATACATGGCAGAATTCAGTTTCCCTTCATAAAATTCCACCTATATGACTCGATTGGACATTATACCACACCAACAGTTGAATGAGAAGCGAACCTGATTATGACTTGCCGTAACTCTTAGTGGATTTTCTTTGAACCAAAAGTGGTGGTGGCGCATGGCCGAGTGCGGTAATGGACTGTATTGCGGGAAGTAGCTAACTGTTCTATTGACGCTTTACACACAAAAGACAGGTGGCCGGGCTGCCGCGGATTCGATCCAGGCAGTGAATGCAGCCCGAGAAATTAGGAGAGGATGCACTAACCTTCACGACACACGTGTTTTCATCGCAGCCGGTACACGGATCTTCTCTTCCTTGCCGTCAGCATCACTAGATCGCTTGAGGAACACACGAGAGGCACAATCCGATCGGTAAATGTCTATGAAGCGGTAAAAATGTAACAAATATTATACATTTCTGAGAGACGCGAGCGCGGTCCGTCCGTCTTTACGCTGGCTAGTTCAAAACGAGACTGAGCGTCTATATTTCACAAATGGCGGACGGAAGCCACATCTATGGTTAGTGCGGAAGAGGAGACGGGTATAAAAGGAGTGTGTTTCCGTGTCAAATACAGTTTCTACTTCGGCGCAACCATTCCCCCCGGCTTGAAGGGTTACCTTCGAAACGAAAAATGTGGAACAAATCTAATGTCTAATCTAAATCTAGGTTTGGGAAATAACAACTAAAATATAAACCTAGATTGGAGCTCGTGCCTACTGCTGGCTAGGCAGCGGGCAGAGGCGAACAAACAACACAACGCAACAGTCTCGACCAAGACGAGACGCGATTAGCCAACAACAAAATAAGGGTCTCTTCACGTGGGACCGATACAACAAGCGAGTGCTTCTTCTCCTCGGGTGGTTCGGAAACCGTAGTGGGATTGAATTGACTAACTGGCCACCCATCTAACGCGGCATGAATCCAGGACGGTCCACCAAACCACAACGGGTGATCCAAAATTTGCGAAGGAAGCAATCCACGAGAGAGACAATCGGCTGGGTTGTCGGTGCCAGCAACGTGAAAGAGATTATGTGGCGCCAATTCAGATTGAATTTTGCCACTCTATTAGCGACGAATGTGTCCCAACGATGGGGCGAAGAGTGGGCCCAACACAAAGCGACTGTTGAGTCCTAAAAGCTAAAATTCTACTAATATTAATGCGAAAATTTACAATTATGTCAAATAAATTACCTTAAAGATTCCGACCACAATACAAAATGTCATTAAGCGACACGGAAGTGCTAGTCTTAGCACTGCCATCCAAAACTACGCGGAGTTTTAGTAGTAAGCTTATCTTCTCTAATAACTCCGCGGTGCGGGATAATGTACGAAGGCTGGGTCCCGCCAGTGTCCGCAGGCGCAGGTGAGATGTAACCTTTATCTAAATATTCATTAACAACCTCATCATAGGCCCGCTTCGACTTTGGGGACGCCTGCATCTTTCGTTCCAAACAAAGAAAGCGTTTTTCAGCGGATACACGGGAGCCACCGAGTGAAAACTTGCGGATGGTAGACTCCAGTGGCGGCTCGACGGTGCAACAGAACGAAGCAGTCGAGTGACTAAAACTATCTATAGAAGCGGGTGCGGAACCAATTATAACAAAACCAAGAACTGTTTCCAGTGCGTGCGGAGCGGGGTACGTCGGTCCCCCTTGAACCTTACGTGATAACTGGAGGTGCGGGAGAATCGAAGCGCCGATCAATATATCGACGACTCCAGGAACAGCGTAAGTCTCATCTGCTAAAGGCAAGTCTTTAAATTTCGTTAATAAAGACGTGTCAACCGGGACGGTAGGCAACTGTTCAGCTATTCTATCTATAACGAGCGAATCCATGTCAAACCAAATATTATTATTAAAACGAGATCTAAACCTTGTTTTAACGGTGCCACGAACAGCTGACTGTAAGCTTCCAAAACCCTTCACCACTGAGCGGGTTGAACGCTTATCAACATTGAAACCAAGACGCCGACAACAATCTTGAGTAATAAAATTACTTTGCGAAGCGCCATCTAACAGCGCTCGAACAATGCGCGGCTTACCTAATGCATCAACAATAACAACGCGAGCGGTCGCAAGACACACAGTAGTGAGTGCAGCACTAGCGGAGAACGAACACAAGGTGACGTCATCCGCGGCGGTCACCGGGCGGGCCGGAGCGCGCGCGAGCGCGGGCTGCGGCTGCGGCGCAGGCTGCCGTGTGTCACCGCTCGACGAGCCAACCGTGCTCACATTGGATGCGGCATTACTATTCTCAAAATGAAGCAAAGTGTGGTGTCTCGCTTGACATTTGCGACAACTATTTCTACTATTACATAAAACAACGCGGTGTTTAGTACCGAGACAATTAAAACAAAAATTATTAGCGCGAACAAATTTATAACGATCACTAGGCGACAATTTTAGAAAACCAGGACACTTGTACAGTTGCGAATGATGAGTACTACACAAAGAGCAAACAGATGATTGTACACGTGCTGGTGCGGTATTAACATAAGTATGGGTTGACCTCGGTGACCTCGATGAGGCATCTATTTTGCGTTCAGAAGTAACAACCTTCTTCGCGCCTTCATGTTTCGATGAAGAGCGTTGCAATACCTTTATATGCTCGCGAACAAAACTTTCTAAGTCTTCGAACTTAGGAATTTTACTGCCGCGATGATCCGACTCAAACAAACGAATGGTTTCGGAATCTAATTTCTTTAAACCCATATACAAAAATACGAAGTCGCAGAGGTCATCGATCTTCAAGTTCTTTACGGCGCGAACAGCTGACGCGAAAGTATCTAGAAATTTCTCTAAGTTTTGATCGTTACATGCCGTAATAGATTTCAAATCAGACATCTGATCTAAATAGGCGTTAGCTACCGATCTTTTATCCTCATACTTAGCTTTCAAAGTATTTAAAATTAAATTATAATTCCCGGCACTAAACGTAATTCCAGCGCAAGCGGTTATAGCTTTACCAGTCAATTTTTCAACGAGATAATGCAATTTTTCGTGATCTGTCAACGAATCGTTCTTATCTATCGTATTCTCAAAACTATCTATAAATAGACACCAATTGCGAATGTTACCATCAAATTCGGGTATTTGAATTGGTGGCAACTTAGGTCGGTCGCGAGTGGGGTTGGGTAGGTCAGCCGGTTTCTCCAAACTCCTAGCGACGCGTTTGATACGACAATACAAATCGTCAAACGACGACAAGGCTTGATAACTCACTGAGTAATCGGGATCCAAATTCAACTCTAAAACATTGATGTCATGTACTAAGGTTTCGAAATCCGCGCGTAGACTATCTAAGTTTTCTATAGAACACAAGAACGAATCTCTGATGACCAAATCAGAGGTTTTAAGTGCATTATCACAGATCGATTGTACGCGAGAGTAAATCATTTCTTTTTTAGCGTATAAAAGTCTCAATTGAACCTTACCGGTCCTATCAACCTTTGGGGACATGTTTACAACCAAATCTCAAACTAAAGTGCGGTAAATAACAAATATGAAATGACTTAATCTTAGCGGTACAGAGCAGCGAGGCGGCGCGAGCGATAACCGTAGGTAGGTAGGTACTTATGACTGCCAGTGCAAGCTTGAACTAACGCGCATAGCAACAAGGTCGTACCTACGCGATGGTCGCTGTCTAGGTTCAACTATTATTTCAGAGATTAAGTATTGCGTAATATCTATTCAAATTAAAATACTTTCGTATGAATTGGGATGAGATGCGAGCGAGGTAGGTACAGCCACGTGTCCACCCACGCAGGTACTAGGCAAATACGACGCGAGCCGAGAACAACGTAATTGAAAAAAACAAAACAAAGCCAAATGCGTTAGGTATCACACTGTGCCTATGCACTAGGGTGTCTGAGTATACCTAAGATCTAAGCCTAAATGTCTGGATGCGGGGTTTTCTACTAAAATAACCAGGCACTTAGGTGCGATGCGAAAATTGCGAACTACGATTAAGTGTTGATATGATACCTAACCTATTTATGTATTAGGTAGGTACAATGCGAGCCAGCGGCGAACGGACAACAAATCTAATCCTAAGTGTCTGGATGCGGGGTTTTCTACTAAAATAACCAGGCACTTAGGTGCGGTGCGCTCATTCCCATTAGAATAATAACAAAATACGAACTACGGCTAAGAATCCGGCTCGATCCGGACCAAAAATGGTGGCGCTTGGCAGCGTGCGGTAATGGACTGTATTGCGGGAAGTAGCTAACTGTTCTATTGACGCTTTACACACAAAGACAGGTGGCCGGGCTGCCGCGGATTCGATCCAGGCAGTGAATGCAGCCCGAGAAATTAGGAGAGGATGCACTAACCTTCACGACACACGTGTTTTCATCGCAGCCGGTACACGGATCTTCTCTTCCTTGCTCAGGAGCTGCCGTCAGCATCACTAGATCGCTTGAGGAACACACGAGAGGCACAATCCGATCGGTAAAGGTCTATGAAGCGGTAAAAATGTAACAAATATTATACATTTCTGAGAGACGCGAGCGCGGTCCGTCCGTCTTTACGCTGGCTAGTTCAAAACGAGACTGAGCGTCTATATTTCACAAATGGCGGACGGAAGCCACATCTATGGTTAGTGCGGAAGAGGAGACGGGTATAAAAGGAGTGTGTTTCCGTGTCAAATACAGTTTCTACTTCGGCGCAACCAAGTGGTA
Organism: Eilema griseolum; assembly: GCA_963662185.1. Taxonomy (NCBI): domain Eukaryota; kingdom Metazoa; phylum Arthropoda; class Insecta; order Lepidoptera; family Erebidae; genus Eilema; species Eilema griseolum. The sequence continues at coordinate 13,309,595 of OY759251.1, forward strand.
ATACGCTGTTTAATTCAGGCATATGAATAAGCATAACAATAATACAAATGATAATGTGTCTAATTTTTAAATCTAATTCATATAATGAATCTAATTTTGGTAAATAATTAATGGAAAATTTAGTGAATAAATCAGGGAGCTTCATCTGCCAACAAACTGTTATACAGTTACTCCCCTCCAGTATACAAAAAATGTCATCAACATACCGTTTCCAGATTTTGATGCTTGGGGCGGTGGGTATAAAATTAATGTCAAACCTGCCCGTATAAATAGCACTTTTAAGTTTGTTGACACCTAACCACAACTGATTGATATTTGATCTTCAAAAACAGTACTTCCCAAATGCTATCCATTTTGATGATAAATTTCGTATTTCTTTTTACGGCTGTCAATTTTCAAAAAATTTTCGTTTGTTAGCTTAATTTTGCCTCATTCATACACAAAAAAATCATAAAATTTGGATTTGTCATTCCTTAAAAAATTGCAGAAATGTTGCCAATGTTCACCATTGCTCCCGAACCTTCGCCCGCGCATCTGACCCAGCCACCTTTGTCAGATGGTCTCTCCATCTGTTTAAAGGGCATCCCACTCTCCGTTTGCTTTCTCGCGGTCTCCACTCTACGATTCATTTGCTTCAACGACCATCGGTCCTTAGATAGATGTGGCCAGCCTACTGCCACTTCCGCTTGCTCATTCTGCGAGCTATGCTGACAACTTTAGATCTTTTTCGGATGACCTCTTTGCGAATTCCATCCTTCAAAGAGACTCCAAGCAAAGCACGCTCCACGGCCGGGGTGCGAGGGATATGTCTCAGAAACTGTAAGGCCGTCCACTGCGTAGAGCGTGATCCAGTCGCGTGCGTATGCGGCTGGTGCGAATATCACGAACAAATCATGTGACAAACGCCTCGTCTCTGGCGTGAATTAAAAAGAAAAAAAGGATTTGGCACGGATAAGACGTGGTCGATTAAATTATAACTTATCGTAGCGATAGTTGTTTGAACACAAAGATTAATGTCGAAATATGTGAATCTTTATGTATGATAGTCTACAGTATGTATACTGTAGACAATCATATATATACTTCTAATTACATATGTATTTAATATATTTCTAATTTGAGGTATGAGACACTGGGTCATAACAGACATACCGAAATCGAATAATACAATAACAGAAACACACAGAAATCACAGAGGTGGTAATCTATGTATCACTTGCAATTAATTGAAGATAAAAAAAGATTCAAACAATATTTGCACTGAGCGGGGATCATTCACGTAGTGTAGGTATCCTGGGATTCGGAGTCTCTCTGTAAAGTTGTCTCGACAAAACTGGTTACAAGACAAATTATAGTTTCTGAATTATTAGGACTATCTGTCTCGGAAATCCATCATACCGTTGGTAATATAGTTTATTTTATGTATTGCGTGGGACCATTTTTTTCTGGGGTTAGATGGGGACGCCGTAGTCTCACACCCGAGAGGGCCTTCTATGGCCCCGTTTTAGTCAGAGTGCGCGAGGGATATGCCAGGGCAACTGATGGCCTGGGGCGACTGTGCGGTTTTAGTCGGTCCGAGTCCGATATAACTATTTCCACCGGGTTCGGCGGGGATAGCTTTCCTTACAAATATTATAACTTCGTCAACAAGTTGTCAATAGGAGAGTGCAAAAAGGCGTGTAAGTACAGGGCACAGCTCGGGGGCGCAGTGTTTAAGCACCATCGCCGGTATCCCATCCGGCCCACTCGACTTCCGAACATCTAGGGACTTAAGCTCACGCCGGACCGCCCGTTGCGTGATTTTAACTTCAGACATGGAAGCAAAACGGCACAAGATTAGTAAACTTTGCAACTGAAAACAAATTAAGCATTATGAATAGCTTTTATAAAAAAAAACCGCAGAAAAAATGGACGTGGATCTCGCCTAGTGGGCTTTATAAGAACGAAATCGACTACATTTTATATCTAACAATTAAAAACTTTTCCAAAACATAACTATAATAAACAATCTGAATTTCAACACAGACCATAGAATGGTTCGGGTAACATTGACAGGAAGACGTCCCAAGAAAATAAGAAAATTTCACAATAAGTGTACCACTATTGAATATACAGGCAATACAGATTTACTTCTTGAAAACCTCCAAACATCACTAAAGAAAGACAGACATGGGAAAAAAGAACTTACATCAACTGAAGAAAAATACAACGGACTAATCAACCAACTAAAAACTGTAACAAGAAAAACCAACACAAACAATAAGAAAGAAATATCACTCATAACTAAACATTTGCTGCAAGAACGTAAAGAACTTATACAACAGAAGAAAAGTAAAGAAATCCGCCAAAAAATTACAGAAATAAGCAAAAAGATAAGTGAACAACTTAGAAAAGAAAGGAAAACAAAAAGACTATCTACAATAGAAAAATTTATAGAAAGAACAGGAGGAATAAAAAAGGCAAGGAAGGAACTAAACCACAAGAAAGAGTGGATACCAAGGATGAAGAAGAAGGATGGTATAACGACAGGTAACAGACTCGATATACTAAAGATTGCTACGGATTATTACCGCCATTTGTACACAAGCCAAAGATTTGAACAAACTCAAAAAGAATACAACATACCAACAGATGCAGAGCAGACACCGAAAATACTAACTATTGAAACAATGCAAGCAATTAAAACACAAAAACTTGATAAAGCACCTGGAGCAGATCTCATCACAAACGAGCTTCTAAAAACTACGTTACCAGTGATTGCTCCAAAGCTTACGGATATATTTAATGAAATACTTAACACGGAAAACATCCCCGATGATTGGACTAAATCAACAATTATATTGCTCCATAAAAAAGGCGACAAAGGAGACATAGGAAATTATAGGCCCATTAGCCTGATGTCGAATATTTACAAGGTTTTTTCAAAAATTATACTTTCTAGAATTACAAATACCCTTGAAGAGAATCAGCCCAAAGAACAAGCTGGATTCCGTAGACATTTTTCAACTATAGATCACATTCACGCTTTGTCCCACGTAATAGGCGGTGAGCCTATTGCCGTCTTCCGGGTACTATTGTTGACTCAAGCAATGCATCTGAGGTTGAGTCTGGGATGTATACTGTCTGATGTTAAACAGCCCTATCCCTTAGTCGCCTTGTACAACACCGTGTGGTTCAAATTGGCCTCTGCCTGACCCTCTGGGGATAAAGGCGTGATTATATGTATGTAGTTGGTATGGTAAGGAAATCGTTTGTCCTGTTTTGTACATGTATTGCGTAGGGAAGGCACTAACTATAGAATTGGATGGCTACAAGGGGAGATGAAGACCAAAAATGAGGTAGAAACTCTGTACTTACAGGGTTGGCAGCGCGGCGATAGTCACGTTGTTTCTTACGGCTATTCTGTGGATATCAATATTTATGTATGTAGGATTTTATAATATTTATATGCCAAACGTTACACATGTGAGGCCAGTGCATTTTCAATTCAAGTGAGTATATAAACTTTATAAGAGGCTTAGAAAAACTCAAAGTTAGGTACTGAACACTGTATATTAAGTTATGGGTGAATCTGTCACACCATTTATTTTTTCATTGAAAATTTTATGCTCTTCGGGCACTTTTTACTTATGTGGTATACAGACTGTTTACGATGCTCACGAGGTCTGGGTATTGGGCAGCAACGGTCTCCATGTACTGATCTATCTAATGAAACACATTCACATCACAGTTCCGATGCTTGCAGAGGAATATTTTTAATTTTTTATATTTTATATTTATGATCAAAGGGTCGCCAACCATTAAGAAACCTTGCCTTATCCATTGCAATGAAATACTTGAGGTGATCTCAATTTGTTGTGATATTTAGGTACATCCCCTGTCAATCTGTGACGAAAATTTATTAGACTCATATATTTCCTTGCTTAAGTACTCTACTCCAAACTTGACCGGAGATTAAAAACTGTTAGTAGAAGAATCGCTGAACTATTCAGATAAAATATAATACCTTACCTTATAACGATTAAGTACAGCCACCTGCCAGGGCCACTTGCCAGGTGGAGCAGGGCGTCCACCGATGATACGGACCATATCACGCATACGCTGCCTCATCCGTGCAGACGGTGACCCTCGATTTTATCATGGCTCATATAGATAACAGATATCATGTTTATCTAGAAATATCATGTGTAGGTATGGACACGAACACGATACGTCATCGTGTGTGAACATATTGGTCATTAGTATTAAAGTTATTGGGATATTTAACATGTATTGTTCTGAGTTTGGAATATTTCGGCGCTGTTGGTCTATGTGAGGATTCATAGATGATATGCAGGTCGTCTCCAGGCATTTAGTATACCCCCTAGAAAGGGGCTAGTCACAGGTTCATGTACCGTCCTGGAGTTAACTTTTCCGATGTAAATTTCTTCTCATAATCCAATAAATAGGTACCTGGACAGTCGCCCGTTTCTCATTCAACGCCAGAAAATAAGTCCTGCGGTCAAACTGGAAACAAAATATGACATCGCCGCCATACTCAGCCATAGTTTGTGTTGGTTGGTTCAGGCCAGTTCAGGCTATGACTGTACGGTTTAGAGCTGCTAGCACATTTTTTTTATGATGGAAACTGGTTTACAAACAATTATAAAATTAACTCATTACTCCAGTGGTTACCCACTTCATTTAGAACTGCCGAGAAGTTGAATCACGAGAAGTCGATCAGACGCATGTAACAATTCACTTTGCAATATTTATCTACTCAATTCTGCATCTATATTTAATTATTATCCCGAATTTTTTTTTCGTGTGGAGGTCTCCTCGGTTACCACGCCCGTCAGCCTTTGAAAAAATAGTACAGTTAGCAAGACAAATAACAAAAACGTAAAAAAATCATCCTATTTCATGTGGAGAATTTATGAAACCATTTAAAGTTTCTCGCGCAGCTCTAAAGTGCCATGCTTTCCCTCCGACTAGACAGAGTTATAACTTCACCAAAAGAAACTGGTGGTGGTTAAACACATTGTTCCTTTGCTATATCCTTAGCTGCACAGAAGAACACGTGATAAACCTTAACTGGATCTGGGCATATGATGCGTCAGGACGAGAGAACCACTTCACTCTCATCCTTGATATTGAGAATTTAAAGTAACACTCATAAATTGTATTGCAATCTTTTTTTCGCAAAATCCCCACGTAAACCTACCCACTGGAGCCGGTGGGAGAGGTTATGTCGGCGTACCTTTTCATTAACAATTAACCGAATTTATGTTTGCGACTCCTTTAATTTGAAGTTGCTACGAAGTAATTGGTAGATACCTAAAAATGGTAACTGATAAGGAAATTTCGTAATACAGAAAGGAGTATGAAACAGATTCAACTCATAGTCTGGCAGACTATCGTGTAGTGACTGTAGTGTAGTTTAGTGTAGTGTAAGTTTATTTATAATAAGTTAGACATAAGAAGTGTAGATATTTTTATGTTTGAAATACTGTTGAGTATTTTATTACTTTTAAGTCGTTTTCTCTGATATTGCTGAATTATGAATTCACACCGCGATAGATTAAAAATAACATTGTCAAATACATGTTTCATACTTAAGTGAAAACGAGGGGTTAGGGTACACTGTTCCCCACACCCGAAGAGGGTCGTCTCATATGAGACGGTCCTGAGCCGGCCGGGGTGCGAGGGATATGTCTCAGATAAGGCTTAGCCCTACCTCATTAAGGCACCATGGTGTCGTCTCCAGGCGCAGGCCTAGTTACTCCCTGTACAATGCCTAGCCTCCGAAGGCCGTCAATTCGAGTGATCATGGCGTCTAGACATTTAAAAAAGAATTACCTATATAAAAAATGAATCATAACTACAAGAGTCGGGGATTCCATCAAGTACAGCGTAAGTCTTACTAGTATAATAAAGGGGTAATAATGTATTTGTAATAATAGATATAAAACCTCACTCCGTGCGTCAATAGTTACCATTTTAACAGCCTCATGGCATCATTCCTACAAAAAATATTTCGCGTCATAAACAATTGTTTCATAGCAATTCATAACACGAATACCTAATGGGTTCGTTTACCTACAAGGTACCTTTTTTCGTGTGGAAATCCCCAAGGAAAAACCCTCCTCCTTCCGCACCTGAAGGAACTGGCCACTTACATAAACAATATTTAAAAATTTATTACAACATCTGAAAATAGAACTCTTTGGCTGTAGAATACAGTTTGTTTCATCTGATTGTCTTTTGTTTTTACCTTGTGGCGCCATTTCAAAAATTGTGTGTCTGCATCCTCTCGAGTACCTTGGACAAGATGGGAAGAATTGAAATAGGGCGGAATTGGGAGTGTGTTGTAGGATTGGATACTTTTGGCAGGGGTATAACAGAAGCTTTCTTCCATGATGAAGGAAAACAGTTGGAATACAAGGAGAAGTTTATAATATGGGTGAGGACAGGAAGAATCATATTTACTATGGGGAGAAGCATTTGGAGTTGAAGGCCATCATCACCAACCGCCCTACTGGATATGGATTTTAGATGTTTCTTAACTTCTACCTCTGATACAGGATGAAATTGGAAGGAAGTATTTAATGGAAGTGGATATGATATAAGTATCTATTGTTTTCTATTGTTTTATTTATTTACATATCCTTTACAAAAACTGAATATAATTAGGAGCGCGCATAACATTGAATAGGAACAAGCCCAATATTACCAAAAGCTTCTACACTAGGCTGAGCCTGTCCTCTAGAAATATTATGAAAGTAGATGGTTGGCAGACAAGCACACGGCCCACCTGATGGGAAGCGGTTACCGTGGCCTATGGACGTATGCAACACCACAAAACCTGATGCCCCTCTTGAAGAACCCCATATTGTAGGTGCTTGGGAAAACGCAGCAGGGAAGAAGGTTTCTTCATGGTCGGCAGCGCGAGTGTGACACTCCTGGTGTTGCATACGTCCATAGGCCACCGTAACCGCTTCCCATCAGGTGGGCCGTGTGCCTGTCTGCCAACTAAGTGGTATAAAAAAAAATTATAATAATCACATATAATTTACTATATGTAAAAAGTTATAGAAATAATTAATTTAATAAAATTATAAATAAAATGTTTTGTTGTATTATTTTTCTTCCCTCCTTTTTACAATGCAATCAATTAATGTGGGTACGGCTAATTTTTTACAGATCTTAGAATCCACAGGTGATGATGGATATCCACTAGAACCATGGCCGATGACCCCAATGATGAACCAGCCCCTTGGCCTAACGACAAGTATACACAGAAGACTGTGTATTACACTGAACTGACACTATGGTGGACATCTGTGGCATTCCACTGCCCCAGAGAATCATTCAGAAACATTATTTTCGATTGTTTTCGCCTTGTCAACTGCAAGTCAACCAAGTGGCCAAAATTATACATCAGCAACACTTCAGAGGTGCCATATTACAAGAATGTGCCGACCCAGTTCTTGAAAATGCGGAAGACTAGAGGGTGACCGTTGGCGGTTTCACCTTGGTAAGGATGAACTTCTTGCGGATTCTGGAGACGACTCCGACGTCCAGGAACTCGCCATATACGCACTCTTCTCGAATCAGGATGAAAACCGAAGCGAGATTCGTCGGAAAACAGAACCCGTGCCCATTGATGGTCGGTCCCCAGCCCGCACATTTCTTGAATACTTTACAAGAGCTTACTAAATCATACCGCTAGGCCAGATAATTTACCCGAGGAGGGCCCGATCGAAAGAGATGTCCCTGGGTCGGCTGGTATGCGCGGGATATACCTATCAACCTCACCTTCGGTTATCAACAACGACCCACAGGCGCTATGCATTTTAGTCGGTTCGAGTCCGGGTGGACTTCCACAAAAGCCACTCCAATTAAAGTTGAAGTTGAAGTTGATTGGTATTCCTAACCTATAAAGAATTGAACCTCTATCTTATAAGACCATTTTCTGTAGGCAAATTTTGTAAATATAAATGAAAAGAATGAGTTATGGACGTTTAAGTGACAGTGGAATTTTTGAAAGTTCTGCATTTTATCAAGTATACTTGAATGGCAAATCGCTTTATAAATTTATATTTGTTGATATAGGGAGTTATGGACGTTTAAGTGACAGTGGAATTTTTGAAAGTTCTGCATTTTATCAAGTATACTTGAATGAAACTAAACTTTCTGTTTTAACAAATTCTTTTCTAAATTACCCAGGTACCTGACCAATGAAGGTATTGAGTACCTGCGTATCTTCCTCCACCTGCCCCCTGAAATTGTACCAGCGACTCTGAAGCGCTCAGTACGAACAGAGACAGTACGACACCCCTTTGAGCCAGTAGTTTTTAGAATCTCCCCGATTTTTTGATATTTCTGATCACTACTTCACTCTCTTTTAGCATGATGATTTATAACCTATAACCTTTGTTCATTTGAACAGTGCAAATACGCGTAGTAAAATAACTCGAAAGAGGGTAGATCGATATCGATATCCTAGGGAAAAAACTTTTGGTCTTTTTAGGGCTCCAACTAAACATAACGACTGCCATAGATGTTGCACTCCGAGGCACAACCAGATCAATGCAAATATATCAATCAATCAATCAATTAGCTCATCTCAATTCACTGCTGGACATAGGCCTCTCCCAATATAGATATCTTCCAGGCTTATATTGCGCGTTGGAAATTAAATTAAGACTCTTTTCATTTAAATTTGAACTTTAAGGGTATCGAAATAAAGTCTAAAATTTAATGCCATTTTTTCTGTGTTTGTGGCTTAGTTATTCCCTATGAATTATTGAACAGCTTGATTCATGTCTAGTCCATAGAATGTAGCGACTGTTGTGGCCACCATCTTGGATTTGGTATATGAAATAGGAATGAGCAGAAATTTTAAACTATCCCATTCACGGAACCCATGGGAACATATTTTAGGAATAAAGTAGACAAGGGGTTATTCCAGATTATACCAAAATTCAGCCAGGACAACACAAACAACAACAACAAATTCACAAACTTTAAGCAGGATAAGTTTGAATATAAGTATATAGGCAAAAATTAAATTCAATTTATTGGCATGCTATTCGCAACAAACTCATTGCTTTGATCCATACGCTACATTCAGATACAAACTGGTTTGAAGTGTTTTATTTTTAAAGTAACGGAGATGAATATTATTCTCTTAAGGTCTATTTACACATCGATTTTTATAAATAACTTTTTTTCGGCATATATCTTGACAAATGCCAAGTCTCGTGAGAAACGAGGGCTTTGCGCGCGCGGAGAGGTTTGGTAAATAATCTATAATTGGTGGAAGTGAGCTAGCACCTCTGCCTATCCCTTCGGGGATATAGGCGTAAGTTTATAAGTGAGCTCCTTCACCGCCGTAGCACATGTTTATAGGTCACGGTAACCGCTTTCCATCAGGTGTGTTAGGCTACTTTTATCGTAGGGCCCTACTCCCTATGGGTTACAGGAGCGGGAAATGCCTGAGGTCGTCCGAGAATTTGAGGCTGAGTATGCCAATATATTCTACTGACTTTGCTGACAAGTCTTTCACTGTCAGGGCGGTGCGCTTATGGAACGATTTCTCCGATACTGTCTCTCACCGACCTTTGTCGGGATTTAGGAGAAGGTGATGAGATCGGAGGATGGGAGGAGCTAACCTGCTTGGCTATCGGTGTTCTTTCCATTGCCATTCTTATGGGTATAATGTCCACGCAATACAGTCGGATGGACTAATGGAGCAACACACACAGTGAGGCAAAATCCCTCCTAAGGCTAAGAGGTTCCACACTACCTGTGAGTATGGGATTGTCAACCAGCCTCAATGCCCGTCTTTGCACTGTGTCGAAGGGGTCAAGCTGGTATGCAGGTGCTCCAGCAAAAAGGTGACAGCAGTACCGCCTATACAATGGTTTGTGCTCAGATGAATTGTTTGACATGATGCCTGTAGCTACATTCTATCATCGCACCTCTCGCCATAGGCAGGGAATTCATCCCCACACATTGCGATCTGAGACGGTGCGCACTGTGCGGTATGAAAGAAACTTCATCCCACGCGCACTCAAGCTGTGGAATGAATACAAGCCTTTGGTCTTCCCACTGACAGCACAAAAACTCTCCAGTGAGCTTTGGCTACCTTACCCACCGCCGGGAACATAACACGAGGTTATTATAGCCGTGATATTCTATACACTAAAATTCACAGACCTAGCAGAAGTGTAAGACCCTGTTACAATGAAACACACGGCACACCTGATGGAAAGTGGCTACCGTGGCCTATGGACGTGTTTAACACCAGAGGAACCACACTCGCGGTGCCAACCCTGTAAGTACAAAGTTTCTGTGCCGTCTGTGTAGAAGACAAAGCAGGACAAGCCTTTAGTCTTCCCACTGACAGCGTTTCAATTTACTGAACAGAATCCTTATTAGGCTTGAACAGCCGTAACGTAACTACACGCGTTTGTGTTAGCCAATATTTTAGTTGGTTAAGTTTTACGCCAAGGTCCGTACCATGAAGGCTTAAAACAAGTCAATAATTGAACTGCCGTGATACCGCTATAACATATTAATATCACTGCTGCGAGGAAGACAACACTGCACACTGTACACGGCTTCCTTTCCAAGAAAAATCCTATTAAATATAACACCATGAACATAACATGTGTGTTCACTAACGCCGGGTTTACTGGCTTCGGAATTAGCATCTCCAATATCGTATTTGAAAAGAAATCACAAAGGAGACATAACAAAACCTATAAAAACTTTCAATAGTTGCCTAACAATATAATTGACTCATATCAAACACAAAATATCACTTTCTTTTCCAAATATTACCAGTACACGCATTAATTCACAAAATCGGTATACTCTTCTACGTATTCGAGAGGGTGGTTATTTATTTTAATCTCTTGATGTATACTATTTGTTAGTAATTTTGTCTTGGTCAGGTTCATGTATAGTCCGATGCTTTCACTTTGTTTCCTTAGTTCTTCAATCATTTTCTCTAGATTATATGGATCTCTTTCAATAGACTTAAGCAACTTGTTGTATATTGTAGGTGCCATGCAGAACATATTTTTCTGTTTCACAGTTGTTTTACACGCTACCACATGTAATGTACCTAATTTGCGGCTACTAGTCACTTGTGAAAATTTTAACCAATTTTGTTTTACAAACATACACATCTCATGAATGTAAATAGAATATTGTAAATAGTTAAACATAACACCTGCTTACCTAGTTGACGTTGATGTGATTCAAGATGTCGCTAGTCAAATTGGTTTAATTTTCTAGTATATCTTAGAGTAATATTGAGTGAAATCTTATATGGAAGACACATTAGAGCCCTACTTCTAGCGGGAACACTTAGTGTAACAATATTTTTGATGCAAATTACAATATTGTTCACTAGCTCATAGCTGTGCAGCATAATTACACTATCGATGTGAAACCGCACCTATCTTAGACGATGAGGTAAATGCAATCCATCGTGTTCGGGATACGATCGGAAAGTCTGGGCTATATATATCATATTCATATTCATTTATTCTGTGAAACATAGGTTAATTATAAAGGTCTTACAGGCTATGTTATGTTCGCTATGTCCTACCATATGTGGTGTACAGATTAACACAGTTAATTAACCTAAAGTAACGAAAATCAAGTTGTGTTCCAGCGGTGAGTAGGGTAGCCAGAGCTCACTGAAGAATTTATGCTGTCAGTGGGATGACTAAAGGCTTGTCCTGCTTTGTAGTATCGTAGGGCCCTACTCCCTATGGGTTACAGGAGCGGGAAATGCCTGAGGTCGTCCGAGAATTTGAGGCTGAGTATGCCAATATATTCTACTGACTTTGCTGACAAGTCTTTCACTGTCAGGGCGGTGCGCTTATGGAACGATTTCTCCGATACTGTCTCTCACCGACCTTTGTCGGGATTTAGGAGAAGGTGATGAGATCGGAGGATGGGAGGAGCTAACCTGCTTGGCTATCGGTGTTCTTTCCATTGCCATTCTTATGGGTATAATGTCCACGCAATACAGTCGGATGGACTAATGGAGCAACACACACAGTGAGGCAAAATCCCTCCTAAGGCTAAGAGGTTCCACACTACCTGTGAGTATGGGATTGTCAACCAGCCTCAATGCCCGTCTTTGCACTGTGTCGAAGGGGTCAAGCTGGTATGCAGGTGCTCCAGCAAAAAGGTGACAGCAGTACCGCCTATACAATGGTTTGTGCTCAGATGAATTGTTTGACATGATGCCTGTAGCTACATTCTATCATCGCACCTCTCGCCATAGGCAGGGAATTCATCCCCACACATTGCGATCTGAGACGGTGCGCACTGTGCGGTATGAAAGAAACTTCATCCCACGCGCACTCAAGCTGTGGAATGAATACAAGCCTTTGGTCTTCCCACTGACAGCACAAAGATGTCGCTAGTCAAATTGGTTTAATTTTCTAGTATATCTTAGAGTAATATTGAGTGAAATCTTATATGGAAGACACATTAGAGCCCTACTTCTAGCGGGAACACTTAGTGTAACAATATTTTTGATGCAAATTACAATATTGTTCACTAGCTCATAGCTGTGCAGCATAATTACACTATCGATGTGAAACCGCACCTATCTTAGACGATGAGGTAAATGCAATCCATCGTGTTCGGGATACGATCGGAAAGTCTGGGCTATATATATCATATTCATATTCATTTATTCTGTGAAACATAGGTTAATTATAAAGGTCTTACAGGCTATGTTATGTTCGCTATGTCCTACCATATGTGGTGTACAGATTAACACAGTTAATTAACCTAAAGTAACGAAAATCAAGTTGTGTTCCAGCGGTGAGTAGGGTAGCCAGAGCTCACTGAAGAATTTATGCTGTCAGTGGGATGACTAAAGGCTTGTCCTGCTTTGTCCTCTGCACTGACGGCACAGAAGCTCTGTGCTTACAGGGTCGGCAGCGCAGTAATGCTCGTGAAGGAGGAGGAGGCCTGCGTCGGGTCCAGGTTCGTGTCACTGTAATGCTCACGCATATGTAGCTTGTAGTGGCATTGGAATCTGAAAGACTGGAAGAATAATATTTATGATAAATAAAAAATATTAGGTAACACTTGGATCTCTAAATAGTAACAGTGTTTTTGATTTATGTTTCGCAACGTATCTTGAACTAGCGCGACGAGATGGCTCTACCAAGTTTTTTTTTTTTCATTTATGTACACACAAGAACAAATATAGAGATACATAGGTGGAAATAGTAGTACAGAGGCTCTATAGGTATTTAAACTATCATGGTCACTCACATCAGTATCAAAATAAACGGAAACTAAAAACAATGAAACATGGTAAATATCCCGTTTATTTTGATACTGATACAGAGGCTCTGCTTATTTTTATTATAAATATCTTCCAGCAGACCTGCGAGAAGAGAGAGAGAAGTAGAGAAGATATATAAAAATATATAACAGATATATATTAATATATATACAAATACATACATAATTAAACGTAAATATATATGTATACATTGTTACATAATTTATGTAAGAGTAAATATAAGGATTAAGGGATGAAGGGAAAGTCAGTCATAGGTGAAGGATAGATAATGCTGATGGGGTTGATGTCAGAGTTCTTAGAAGCACTTTTTGTCTATCTATAAGCGCTGCGCTGTAAGCTTTTAACTGCAGTTTTGACAACAACAGAAACAATACTGTGAAACAGAATGGGGTGACAGGCAAAAATACTTGGGACTAAATAAGTGTCGTTTTCGGCTATTATTATTTTGTTTTCGACCAAACACCTTAATTATCGAATATAAAACTATATTAACAACTGGTATATGTACGTTAGGTGGCATGATAGATAAACACTTTCTTTGACATGATATTATTATAGAATAAGCGTTCCTATTAAGGTTCCTAATTATAAATTTAATAACTGTTCCGTGGAGTCCGTACCTGAGTATCGCCTGCAGACAAAACTCAGAAGTTAGAAACTCCTATCCAATATTGGCTATCACTTTCTGAATCACATGTCTTAATAAGTATATTATGGTTGTTGTAATTATATAATAAATAAATTATTGCTTGCCTATCTAAATCATAAATCCAGATATAATACCTGTACAAAAATGGAGCTTTTCGACCGTTTTGAGTTCAATTACCTTAAAAGAGTAATATTTTTATTAATAAAAAATAATTGTATTAATTTCACTAATTCAATACTTTGTTGTCGTATTAAGTATCATATTTTATTTTATGTTGTTACATAGTGCAATGTATGTTGTTTTTAAACGCCTGGTGTTATATTTTTATGATTGAATCTGATTTGAATTTTAAAGATAAAATGGCGTTTGATCTAGTCTAACTGACATTTAAAAAAGTGAATGACAGCAGTTCTATTTACACTGTCAAAATGAATTAAGTCTATCTGTTAAAACAATAATAGGTAAATAAAGTCGGCTATGGTTATGTTATGTATCCGAGAGCGTTCGGTACCAGAAGCGGCCGCGACACGCGGAAAATACACCCGCTTCTGACAACTCCCAGTCTGTTGAGAGCCATACAAATAATGTCATACGCTGACCTACCTACCTGGATTACCTGATACCTGGAAATTGCCTGTCTGGCCAAATTAGCAGGTATGCTTGAGATCATAAGATATACTAACACTACTCAATCGTACACATTTCATAGTTCGGGAAAAACGTGATGTTTGACAGCACTAGGATCTTGAAAATCTTCTATACATATATCCGTCTTTCGGGCGAAGGTTCTGTGGCTTAGTCGTCTGAGCGTTCCCCCTGTAAGCTAAAGGGTTCGTATCCCGCCTGAACCGATTCTAAATAAACAAAAACAGTATAAATAGAAGTCAATGATTGACTACAAACCGATACAAACTGCAAGCCTGTATACCTGCAAGTCTGCGCTCTTGAAAGCCGACACATCTTCAAGCTGGCAGAATAGCAAGCTGGCATACCGGTAAACTGGCACACTTGCAAGCCGGCTCACCTGCAAGCCGACACAGATGCAAGCCAAAAGCCAATAAACCTTTGTTTTTTTTCTCCCCTAAGAGCAATCCGGGGCCAAAAGGCTGTCTGAGAATTTTCATATATAAAAGAACAACCAGTTTTTTCCTTAACGTTCAATGCCACATACCTGTAAACTCTTATTTAAAGCTTTAGTCTTTATTGCGCGTCAGGATAAGATCCAAAAGCAATTCTGTTTTAGACTGAATGTTTATAAATATACCGCGAAAGCCTAGTGGTATGGGTAATAGACTGCTGAGACGAGGTCTCGGTTTCGATCCCAGGTTTTACCATGGCACATACTAATGACTTCTCGATGCTTTTCGAAGATAAGTGTGTATTTATCGCAGGTTTATAAGTACTCTCATTCATGAGGCCGACTCCTTAAACATTAAGCTACTGTGGTTTCAATCAGAGATCAATAGTCATAATGTATAAAAATCTGAACTAATAAGTTAAATAAAATTTATAACTGTCCATTATTATTTTCTAAACCTATTTGATAGGATAGTGGTATGGGTAATGGACTGCTGAGACGAGGTCTCGGGTTCTAACCCAGGTTTTACCATGGCACACACCAATGACTTTTCGATGCTTTTCGAAGTTATGTGTATATTTATCGGAGGTTTAGAAGTGCCCGGTTAATGGCAATAGGCTCGCCACCTATTACATTGGGACCGTAACGACACGAGAGAGACAATCGGCTGGGTTGTCCTCATGTTGATAAAGAAATGGCGTCAAAGATAACTTTATTGTTAATAAAGTATCTGATGGCTCCTTGAGTAGAACTGCTGAGTCTATAGGCATTGAATTTATAAGTTAAAATTGTACGAACTTTTCATTTAATTTACCATGTTTGTTAGAGAGATTTGATCTTAGGCGTTTTTTAGTGTGACAGAGTAGGTAACAAACTGATTAAGATAGGAAAAAGAGAATCACCTCAGAAAAATTCAGTATTGGAAAATTTGGATGGCTTCAGGCATGGCTCGGTGGCTCTGCGGTCAGAGCTTTCCCGCTGTAATGGAAAGATCACGGATTCGAGTCCCGCCGGTGCTGCTAAACTTAAAAAGTTAAAGGAGTGAAAATTTCAGCCAAAGTATATCAAGAGACAGTCTTGGATCGTGTTGTGAAACCTCTCAGCAATACACTTTTTAATGTTATTGGTGGAATTGAGCTGACGCCGTAGCACATCATGTTGTATGTGTGTAGTGTATACATGTTGTGGTATGAGGGCTACAGAGAACAAGGTAAATATGAGTTGGCAAGCACTACGCAATGTGCATCTATATCAAATATAGTACACAAACGATTCGGAACCCAAACCAACTTTACTTGCTAGCTGCACGCATCGACATTTAACTAATATTGTCTAATGTAGGAACTATGGGGTCACCCCGAGGGGTCATGCCAAAGCAGGTGATGACCCCAAAGTCTCAAATTTAATAGCATTTTTTTATACCACTAAGATACCACGGTCCAGCTGATGGAAAGTGGTTTCCGTGGCCATGGACGTGTGCAACGGTCTATAACGTCTTAAAACTACAAAAATCAAACTTCCAAGTCAACGCAATCAAAAGTTCATCCCTGAATCCAATTTTGTACAGTGTCCTCGATGCGCGAGTCTAACTTGCACTTTTATTGAGTTTCATTTTGATTAATTTCGTTCCTGGCTGGTATTTCCGCCCAATTGAGCAGTCCGACTGGGGGAGTACCTCCGCCCAACACAATACCGCGGTTATAATAACTTCGTGTTGTGTTCCCAGCGGTGAGTAGGGTAGCCAGAGCTCACTGGAGAATTTGTGCTGTCAGTGGGATGACTAAAGGCTTGTCCTTGTGCTTGAGAACGTAAGCGTTGGTAGCTTAGTGGTTAAGGAGTCTGCCTTAAGGTCGAGAGGTCCCGGGATCGATTCCTGGCCATTACACTACCGACGTGAACCCACTCCTAGCACAAGCTGCTACTGCTGCTTTCATTACTCATGCTAAATGATCTGGGTCTCTATTCTGCTGTTTGTGTAAAATTACATTGAATTTGCTTAGCGTGCGAAATAGGTTTATGAACAATACCCGATATGATCCACCCAAATTGTGTGTTTTGTAGGTACGGACCATTAGGTAATCTAACCAGACCCTCAGATAGCAGGTCCCAGAATATGTCTGCCCCTATGAGTAAACATTAAAGCCGGAGCAAGATATTAACAGAAAAACCGCCTCCTGGATGTTTGTAAAATCGCGTTACAAATTATAGACAATTTTATCCCTATGAATTATCATATATCTTGTTATCCTGTCGCCAGAATCGGTGTTCTCAACGTCATCAGAATCCTACAGCAGCGGTGTGAGCATTGCTAGCGGCTACACTAAGCGCCTCACCGGATTCAGAAGGCGTCTTGCTTCAAAAGTGAAGGAACCCGCGGTATGTAGTAATTTTAGTTTCATGACTAGTTGATATTAACACTTTTTTTAAGGGCGTACAGAGGCAACACCTTTGAGCTAGTCGGTGCACCTGTTAAAAACGAACGTAGCTATGGCGCAGGCTTTCCTCGGGTTGGGAGGTCTGATGAAAATTCGCTGCCAGATATATTACAATGGTCTTAGCCCCAAGTGCAAAACCTGTACCAGACTCACGTACATTAATCAGCAGGTGTGCCAGATTGCAGGTGAGGTTCACTTGGGCCCTGAAGATATTAGGTGGAGCCCCGTACATTCGAAGTGTTCGGAAGCGACGAGACGCGATCTGTCGCATTGCAATATCTATAATGGGGCCCCGTGGAACGTTGGTCCCTGCTTACACATGTGATATTGCTAACAAGTTTAATTGTTTGTTTCAGTTCGAATCTAGTATCAAGTTAGTAGGGCTCTGGTATGGGTTGGGTTGGACTCAGGTGTGGAACGCAATATGCGTTGACACCGTTGCCCCAACTTATATACCTGGCACGGCTGGCTGTGCTGGTACGCTGTTTCTGCAAAGGCTTTTAAATGACGCAAGTAGTCCAAAATCTTTGGTTTCCCGGAAGCTGCCCGCCGAGCCATTGTAGTAACGTCGGCGGATCGCTAGATGACATATTTACGGTTAGAACTAGGGCGGTATCTAATCGCCTTCGAACCTCTAACTTTCGTTCTTGATTGATGAAAACACCTTTGGCAAATGCTTTCGCTGATGTTCGTCTAGCACTAAACTCATATGAGTAAAACCCCACTCTTAATCTCAGTAAAATCATGTAGAATAATTAGTATATAAGAGTGTGTAAATAGTAAATAAATTAATCTTGTTCCAACTGGTAAACCATCTTTTACTCAGCTCCGCAATATTGGTGACCCCGACGTGATTTCCTAGTCCCGCTCCGCGTCCACGTCAAAGTCTCTTTAACAATTAAAAAGTTATTTTATGACAGTTTGCAACAAAATTGATTACGTGATTATGTTTCGTTGGTAGAGTGACGTACACGCGGCTTGCTTATAAAAGACTTTAGGCTTTGGCAAGTTGTCATCACTCAAAAATTCTATTATCTTCGACGCTGATGACTTTTCTCCGTGTTTATCTATCGTAACTATTTTAAGATAAGAATATTGTCCATCTAGACAATATAAAGTTATGGGACTGAAATTCAATCAAGAATTACTTAGGAGAACCGCGGTAGCCTAGTGGCATGGGTAATGGACAGCTGAGACGAGGTCTCGGGTTGCTTTTTTTCCCAGTATTATAATGTTACATTGTACTTACGAATAAAACATATTTTCCTTACTTCGTTTTTAGAAAGTTACATAAGTCACGATGACTACTCGCCATCACGTGTTTGTTTTTTGTTTGAGTAGTGATAAAATGTGCTGAAAATGTGTTTTGTTTTAATTACTAACGTTTTACGGGAATATGATGTATTGTAACAGGTATTCTACGCCGCAGCGATGCGCTGACCGTCTTTGGCCTGTTTTGCGCGCCATATTGTAGATAAGAAGTTGAGGTCCATTTAGATAAGGAAATTATTTTGTGTATGTGTGGCGAGCCTATTGCCATTAACCGGACACTTATAAACCTGCGATAAATACACACATAACTTCGAAAAGCATCGAAAAGTCATTGGTGTGTGCCATGGTAAAACCTGGGATCAAACCCGAGACCTCGTTTCAGCAGTCAATTACCCATACCACTAGGCTACCACGGTATATTATCATTATATATTATTAGCATACTACATAACATTTTAATACAACATGCCATTAATAGACAAGGGTGTCGGAGAGAACTCGTAAATTTTGACCAACGCAACGGTGGGATGTATTGAAAAGCTTAGACCACAAAAAGTCTTGGATGTTGGTGTTTTGTCGCTAAATATCATGGCATTTACTTTACAGCTTGAGAGAGGAAAATTGAAATGTTTGTTTTGCATCTACCGCATGCTTGTGAGATCTCCGAGGTATATGGTGTTCTTAGCTTCTCCACCGTCAGCAACCCATTGTTCGTAGTCGGTAGCTGCTGCACAGGAGAAGGAAGTCGGAGCTCCAAGCGCTTCTATGAAATAGTGCCACGAGCGGTCGTGGCTGCATAAATCTGAAAATTTATTTATTTTAAGTAAGAACATCAGTTAGAAAAGAAGCTACTATTAGAAAATTTAATGTTTTGTAATATTTTGATACATTGGAAGGTACAAATGAAAGCTTGTCAGTAAAGCTTTGAGTGAAACTTTGAGCATTGTTACAATTTACAATATAACCTGTATTCTGCAGTGTAGCATAGGCCTATGGCGGCCATTATTGTGCTTTGGAGAGTGTAAGAAGTTAGTTATTATATTTATTGAGATATTATATGTATAGTATGTATAAAGGCTTGTCCTGCTTAGTCCTCTACACTGACGGTTCAGAAACTCTGTGCTTACAGGATCGGCAGCGCGAGTGTGGCTAATCTAAAGCTAAATACACTAAACTATACATTAATCAAGAGAAAGGTAGGAAAACGTACTTTAATTTCAGTAAACCCGATTTTTATATCTCTCTTGGTTCTTCGAGATATGTTAATCCATAAAAATATGAAGGAATATAATGTTATGGTTGTAATTATGTTTATACATGAGCTAATCAATCAATGAGATTCCCAGGGATACCGCCCTCTCCGTCTCCGCCGGAGCCAGTGGAGGAGGTTATGTCGGACTCGAACCGACTAAAACACACGCCGTCAATGGGTCGTTGTTAACCACCGCCAGATGCGAAATTGGCAGGCATATCCATTGCACCCCGGCAAACTAGTAAGTGTACTATGTTTATTGTCTATGTTTTATATGTTTTTTTGTTACGATGGTGGAGTTTTTAGGTGTAGTGTAAGTGTGTGTGTGTGTGTGTATAATAAATGGTTCTTTCTTTCTTTCTTTTTAGGTACGTATGTAGGTATAAGGTAGGAGACGACGGTATTCCCGTCCGAATTGAGCAGTCCGACTGGGGAAGTACCCTACATAATACCCTACATAATACCACGGCTATAAAACTCATGTTGTGTTCCCGGCGGTGAGTATTGTAGCCAGAGCTCACTGGAGAGATTTTTGTGCTGTCAGTGGGAAGACCAAAGGCTTGTCTGATTTTGTGTTCTCTCACATTTCACCAGTTTATGTTTAGGTGGCAAGCCTATTGCCATTAACCGGGCACTTATAAACCTGCGCTAAATACACACATAACTTCGAAAAGCATCGAAAAGTCATTGGTGTGTGCCATGGTAAAACCTGGGATCGAACCCGAGACCTCGTCTCAGCAACAGCACATAAACTTTCCGTTCTTACAGGGTCGGCAGCACGTGTGTGTACCTCCTCTGGCATTGCTCACTTTCATAGGCCGTGGTAACTACTTACG
Source organism: Eilema griseolum (assembly GCA_963662185.1). Taxonomy (NCBI): domain Eukaryota; kingdom Metazoa; phylum Arthropoda; class Insecta; order Lepidoptera; family Erebidae; genus Eilema; species Eilema griseolum. Next base: position 13,330,450 of record OY759251.1, read on the forward strand.
ATCAGTTAAACCGTGTGCTTGTCTGCCACCTAAGTTGTATAGGGAAGGGTTATTGTTCTGTCAGTGGATCATTATTAATGTATTTATTTTGGACATTGTAGACCAGCGGATAGAAATTAAATATGAAAATGATCTGTCAAAAATGAAGAAAGACTGACTAGGAATTGGTAACTATTGTCAACTGTATTCAACTATGTCACAAGACCACCAACACCGTCACAGTATTCTGAAAAGTGCCCGGTGTACAGAAATAAGTCTGCATTATTGTATATTGATCCTTTCAATAAAATATATTCATACAAAGTATTTCTTTGTTTTATTAACAATGTGTTTGTATATATTATGTTACCGTGAATGTTCGAAATGCAGTGTATGTTAAGATACTCTGTCATGAAAGCTAACAGGCTCGCTATCGAGGATGCATTTGAACGGAAGCGCGGAGAAACCTGGCAAGAGACGTTACAAAGCCGATGCTTGCACAACAGTTTTTTTGTGTAGTTGACGCACTATAAAAGAGACTTTAGTGATGCTTCCCCTCAACATAACCTGTGACTGTTCACTCCCCATATTGAGGGAGTGGAGAAAAATATGTACTCGGCCATTTTGTAGCGGCCGTCATCTTGAACCGATTTTTTTCAAACATAGCTAAGAACACCACCGACTAATATACCTTTCAAACAAAAAAAACTAAATCCAAATCGGTTCATCCGTTCAGGTTTTCAATTAGCTATTTTTTTATAAATTATGTACGATTTCAATTGTATTCTCCATATTAACTCCATTACAACAGATATAACTCATGATATAGTTAAAGTTTAAAGAAATAAGTTGATGCAGGTTGTAAGGCAGCCAGGCAAATGGTTGATTCTAGATTTTTGCCATGTTTATTAAGTATGTATTATATCTATATAATATATATCAGAGTATAAATAATAATATAAAATAAATAATATATGTACACCGGAAGCTGCCCAATATATCTATCTATTTATCTAACTCACTCCATCCCATGGTTGCCTGGTAGAGATTGCCTTGTGCAATAAGACGGACCGACCCTAATAATTACAGACCAGTGTCTGTCCTACCTGTTATGTCAAAGATATATGAGCGAGTCCTATATAGCCTACTATACAAATATCTAAACGAAAATAATTTTTTAATCAACCAACAATACGGCTTCCGCCCTAAATCAAGGACCGACTCCTCATTTTTCGATGATAAAAAATAGTTAAATATTAAGATATTCGAAACTAGATCTTATACCAAAGCCAATAGGAATACAAATGCAGTGAATAATGCGAACAAATCCACCTATTAAGCGCATCACTCCGTTGCAGTTCTTCATGATCAATTTGCACGTTAATCACTTCAGACGAGAGGACCCCTACTATCGTCCTGAATAGTTTCCTATTATGAAATCTACACTTCTGTAGAGAATATTATAATGGCGATCAGTCATTACAGTGCACTTACTACGCTATATTTTATATTTAGTCCTTTAATTATATCCCACTTAATGGTAGGAAACCTGGGCGAGGCAAGGCGAAGTCCAATTGACGTGTCCTATATAAAAAAAAAAAAAACCTACTATTTAAAAAAAGTGTCATACGTACTGTTTCTAAAGTATGTTTATCTATGTCATTAGGTTAAATGTTCTAATGCTGAAAAAGATAAAGGAAGTAATCGAAACGGAACTCAAATAAACTAATCATTATATTCGGTCCCACGTAATAGGCGGTGAGCTTATTGCCGTCTTCCGGGCACTATTGTTGACTTAAGTCATGCATCTGAGGCTGAGTCTGGGCTGTATATATCTGTCTGATGTTAAACAGCTCTATCCCTTAGTCACTAATTATTTTTTATTCTTTCAAAATTATCACTATTTTTTTTATCCCACTTAGGTGGTAGACAAGCGCACGACCCACCTGATGGAAATTGGTTACCGTGGCCTATGGACGTGTGTAACACCAGAGAAGCCATACTCGCGCTGCCAATGTTGGGCGAAGGAAGTGCCTGGAGCCATACACCAGATTCCCATTCACCCACAGCCAATAGGCGAGAGCAGCGCTGGTAGCTATACTGATTAAATGTTTTTTTAACACCAATACTGAGCGGCTCATCCCCTTGCCTTTGGGAAGATGGGTTGGCGGGCATGGTGGCCTTCAACACCGTCAATTTCTGATGGACCCAGATCCACAATCACTTTGCGCACTGCTGTTGGTGTCGAATAAGGTTCAGCAAAAGGAAACTTATATAAATTGGGGCTCTCAATTTTGTACTTCAAAGGAGAACTGTTAGGCATCGAAGCTCGTGTTTTGCGTCCTGTTCGTGTATAGTTTGTAATGTGGATGGGCATATTCTGTTTCCAAACTAGAATACATTATTTGACTGGGTTAGAAGGGTATGGCGGAAGTCAAAGAGACCCCCTATGGCTCCAGGCACCAGCAAGATCTTCGGGGTCCAAACCAAGGTCTCCTGTAAGCTGCCGTCCTAACTTCCAAACTTCGAAGAGGAGAGCAAGCACATTGAGCAACCGCGCTCAGTACAAGGATTTGCATACATGAGTATGAATGAGTATTAGCACAGGTCTGGTCGTGCCTTCTTTCCGCGGCTCAGAGATCATTTTAAACCGTATGTCCCGGTTGCCAACATCTGTGGCAGTCGTTACGGTCTAACTGCAATAGGTACTTGGGTATCGTACCTTTGGGTTGTGGAGGTCATATGGCAGTGCCCACGGAAACTATCGAAGTTCAGCCAAATACGCAGTTAGGTAATATGTTTAGACTGTGCGGTTGTCCTACACACAATATTTGATTTTTTTATATCACTTAGGTGGCAGACAAGCACACAGCCTACCTGATGGGAAGTGGTTACCGTGGCTTAAGAACGTATGAACACTCGCGCTGCCAACCTGGAAAAAACCTACACTCGCGCTGCCGAACCTGTAAGCACAGAGTTCCTGTGCCGTCATTGTAGAGGACAAAGCAGGACAAGCCTTTAGTCATCCCACTGACAGCATAAATTCTCCAGTGAGCTCTGGCTACCCTACTCACCGCTGGGCACACAACACGAAGTTATTAGGAAACAATATAATAATCTACACAGGACAACGCGTACAGGTCTTAGATGTCATCCACCCACGGTGCAGAACATCCGATCAAGAACCAAGCGGTTCGGTGACTCTTTCCTCTGTCGTACCATTAAGGACTGGAATTCATTACGCTGCTGACCCTGAAGAAAACTATTAATGCCATTTTGAGTAGCCCCATTTTGTAGGTGCTTGAGAAAACTGCAGCAGGGAGGGAAGTTTCTTTCATACCGCACAGTGTGCACCGTCTCCAGTTGCAATGTGAAAAGATAAAAGAACATATAGGGAGTTGGAGAACGCCGCAATTCCTGGGCACACCGCTTACCATCTCCTTGAGTATCGGGATCCTTGGTGTCGATATCACCAGTGACGTCCAGTACCGGAGTCATTTGGAGGACAAGGTTAAGTTGGCATCAAGGAAACTTGGGGTGCTCAACAGTGCGAAGCAGTACTTTCAATTATTTTTTTTCGTGTAAATCTTGTTTTGCAAATAACTGGCAGCAAATAAATAAAAATAGAATAAAGTAGATTACAGAGTTGTTCGAAATTTAAAAATAAATTTAAATAAGTAATGATTTTCGAATATGGAGGGAAAACTTTTAAAAGTGTTTGATTGTGCAGTTTCTCCTTCATTACGGAAAAATTCAGCACGTCACAGCTACGAGGCCAAAGAAAGCAACGTAAGCAAAATGGCTGCTTTTTCAAGTAATTTCGTCAGACATAGATGAATAATTATTACGATGTCCAAATGTTTTCATATTTTTCCTGATGTATACGCGACATGGCGGGGGACGACGTATAAAAAGAGAAAGCATGAGTTATGAACGAGGAAGGTATTGCCGTGAGCGTTAGCGACAGAGTTACTATCTGACGGTTGATTGGCCGATAATCCCCCCGTCTCGCCGCGCACATACCCAAGACACACTGCGTCGTGCATGTGCACGCATACTGGCGCATGTTACGTGCAAATGATACAGGGCTAATTTCGTTTTGCACGACATGCGAACGTCCGCATACGTGACATGCATGGAGCAGCGAGGGGGTTATAAGTCCGTTTTGTAGTACTTCAGTGAACAGCAGACGTTGCGAGCTCCTTTTGCCACATTTTTGTTGTAAATTTCATGAGAATCGGTTAAGCCGTTTCGGAGGAGTACGGGAATGAACATTGTGACACGAGAATTTTATATATAAGATTTATAGTCCTCCAAAGGGTAAATAGACGTATATTAACACCCACATTTTGCCAACTGTCACCAACTATGATTATGGTAAATCGTGTGTTAGGGAATTTATTACTCAAGTGGAAGAATATTTCTTGTTTAAAAATTTTAATGAACATTTTTTGGGTAGTTCATTCTCTGATCTTTTGTCAGGCACTGCACTTAAATGGTTTCGTAGTGTTCGTATTCGTATTAGCCTTCTAGTGCCAGTTTTAATAAGGACAATGCTAACCATAAATCTCATTAAAAATACTTCAAGTTTGAAATTCTTTGCTACTGGTGGGTTTTAACACTGTCCTTTTGGGTATCGTTTATATCTTCTATATATATTTACTGTTAAGGAAGTCTAAAGTATGAATGCAGAGAGGGCTTTAGGAGCAACGGTAGGTCGACGAAAAAATGGCTGTATTTCGTGAAAGAGAATATGGCATAAAGGGAGTTACCGAGGAAATGACATCTGACAGGAATGTATAACGAATATAATACAAGTATGCAACGTGGGATGCAATAAATAACAATCAGATACATAACCCAACCACGTATTGAAAATTTAGTGTGATGAGAATTTTGAGAAGAAATCAAGACTGAGCACCCGTCTCACAGATTCTGTTTTAGAGTTAAAAATGTCAGTACACTAAACCGACGAGCATGCATGAAGAATGTAAATCGAGAGAATGAAGCGAGAGTAGTATGTCAGGATCGTAGCAAATGGAGATCCGTGATCTCTGCCTACCCCTATGGGAGACAGGCATGATTTTATGTAGGTATGTAATTTCTATTGTGCATTAACATGGACACACGACCTTAAAAATAGTCCTCTCCTCGGTCTCCTGCGCAAAAGTTTTCAAAACTGGTTTGATCGAATGAAAAAGTGCATAGACGCCAAGGGAGATTATTTTGAAAAACAATAAATTAATTTTGTACCTTTAATAGTATTTTTTCATATTCATTCCGGAAACTTATAGTGCGCCCCACGATACTGAAGAAAGAAAAATGTTTATTAACAACCGCCATTTGACACAATTTATGTTTTAATCACTTATACGTTTCACATTCAAGAGATTGTCAAAAGGTTACAACTCAGCATAATGTTGGGAGAGGCCTATGTCCAGCAGTGACTGTGGTTTGCTGATTGATTGATCGACAGTTTTATGGTAACGACCATTGTGACAACTGCTAACTCCTGAGTATGTTGTCGGAAAGCTATAACCTAGAAAATTTATATATAGCTCGCAGAGTAGGCAAGCTGAAGTGGCAGTGAGTTTTGCCACATCTATTGATGGCTTCCAGAGCAAACTAGTCCTAGACTTGAGACCGCGAGGATGCAAACGGTACTGAATAAAATGGCTTTTTAATGTGAAAGAATTATTAAGATCGATTCATTAGATTATTTATTACAAACGAAAAAAATCTTTCCACTTTATAAAATTTCGACATATAGAAAGATAATCTCGTCACGTCTCCAATTTATTACTCTAGAGACCGACGTTTACCTACTACACCGCATTAATAGCGTCAAAATAAATCATTTTACAATCTAAATAATGATTTAATTAAACAATTTAAGTCTTTGACCGATACAACAATGATTGAAAAGTTTAAAGAGGCTGTTTATATTCGAGATAATTTATTTCGCTGCTCAATATCGACGCTATTCACATATATTGAAGCATCCATTGTTTTTAACTGTGTTTTTTGGTTTTGTTTGAATCCATCTTCCCTATTAGTAGGCAGAAATAGTAAGTTCCATGATTTAATTCGCAAGAAGTCCCGATACCTTGTGTAATTATGTAGACCCTGACTGTTATGTACCATTTATTTTTATATATTGTAATTGTCTGATTGCATATCGGCAAACCCAACGATGCGAGAACTAAGTGGGGAAAGGGGAGGGTGGGACTAATTGGAAGAGCTCATCAGAACACTCCCCATGGTACAGACGGTAAAATACAGCCATGGACGCAACATCTCTACGCAGCTGTAAAGGTTCTAGGGTGTTCGTGATCTCGGGATTCCCAATGATGCGGATCGCACGTCGCTGCAACCTGTCGAGAGCAATATCGGCAGCCGAGCCCCACAGCAGCAGACCGTATGACATAACGCTATGGAAGTAACTAAAATAAACTAATCGTGCAGTTTTCTCATCAGTCAGTGACCTTATCTTTCTAACCGCATAGGCAGCTGAGCTAAGTCTTCCTGCCAAGGCTTTGATATGAGAGCCCCATTGCAGTTTACTATCTAAAGTTATTCCAAGAAAAACTGTGGTATTGATTATTTGGACAGATTCATTATTCATTTTAATATTAATATCTGTCTGTCTTACATTAGGCATAGTAAACTTTACACATTTAGTTTTCTTCGCATTGAGCAGCAAGTTGTTACTTGTAAACCAATGCAATATTTCAGAAAGGGCATTATTTACTTCGTCAAGTACTATTTTATGTCTATCAGTCTTAAACATTAATGATGTATCATCAGCTGTATAGCATCAGATGTATCGCCGTCGGATAGATAAAGAGCCAACGTCCAAGTGCCATCAACGTGAGCGAGGACTCGGGGCCGCACACGCTCACCGAGTGTCCGGCGTGGGAGACGCTGAGATGAGAGCTGGTGGCGGCCCTAGGATATATCTGTCTGATGCTAAACAGCCCTATCCCTTAGTCGCCTTGTACGACACCGGCAGGGAAGACCCCAAATTCTACTTTGCCGGAAACCACGCTAAGTATTTTAAATGTAAACGGTTATATAAGATATAAAATGTTTGTTGTCAATCACTCTCTAATGATTGATCGGAGTTGGTCAGCCACCTTAGGTGGCGAAAAAAATTTGGTACAAATTTTAACTTTTAGCCTTAGTATTTCCGAGTGATGATGAGTTGCGAAAGCGGAACAAACTACCACGTGTGCTGGCAACAGATGTATATAAATGTGATGACTATCGTATGTGCGGTGTCGTACAAGGCGACTAAGGGATAGGGCTGTTTAACATCAGACAGATATATACAGCCCAGACTCAGCTTCAGATGTATGGCTCGAGTCAACAGCAGTGTCCGGAATACGGCAATAGACTCACCCCCTATTACGTGACTAGCTTTTGTCCGCGACTTCATCTGCGTTACATTACGAATATATTATTAAGATATGTTCACTTCTGTTATGTTTTATGCAAAATAGAAGAACATAAAATGGTAAATTTGCATAAATTCGCATAGAGTTGAAGATTGGCGGGGTCTTAAATACACCATAATATAAGCAATATACTGCGTTGACGGCCCAACAAACTACAACTTACACCTTCTGTGGCGTGGCGGTAGAGCATTCGTCACCTACTTCGGAAGCCGCGCGTTCAATTTCCGCGTAGTGCAAATATTTGTATGCATGAATATTATTTGCATTGGTCTGAGTATTACGGTAAGTAAAGCGATTTGTGCTAGACTCTATCGAAAGCTTTGGCGATTTCAAGGCTAATTGCCAATGACTTGACATTTATAATCACTGCTCTGAACCATTTTGTAGTAGCCTGATGTTATAGCCTATAACCTTCGTCAATAAATGTATTCAATTATAATCGGTTGTTCCTGAGATTGGAATATTTCCCGTGAAGCGACTGCCATCTGACTCAACAACTCAGGCGGTATCGAAGTCTTTAGAGCTCCAGTACCAGAATATGTAGGATGTAACGACTTGAGTTACCAGGATGTCATATTATGAACATTCGTATGACAACTGGGACCGACATGACGGCTTAACGTGCTATCCAATGCAGGGAAAAGCCCCGATAAATGCAAATAGTCATGGGTAGGTACAAATATTTGCACTGAGCTGGGATCGAACCTGTACTAGTGCAGCAGTTTAGTTCATTACCGTCACTCCACAGTCTCTACCTATAAAAAATGCCTATTTATAATTTATCAATCACAGATAAAAATAATTTAAGAAATGAGAGGGAAACAATCAAATTTCTTTACACAATAAACGTAATCCAAATTTAAAATTCTAGAAAAAAAAGCACAAGTACTCTTTAAATTGCAAAATTAAACTGCAGCCCTTTCGTTAATCATGCCTACAAACTTTTTTATTAAAATTTTGAACGATTGCCCGTGAATTAGAGAATATACATTAATGAATGACGAATAATTTTGCCGTGTCTACGGATGACACTTGTAAGTAATATCTGTGGACATTACAAATTACTACTGTTTTCGACTATAAAGTAAACTTAAACAATATTCGTACTAAATTTATGTTAACGCAGGATATAAAAAACGCCACAAGTTTATTTTTTCACTTAAAAACTCTGAATTCCGAAGAGATACGACAAGGATGCAAAGAATTTTCTCAAATCTATCACGAAGATGTAAATGAAAAAGAGTTAGAAATAGAATGTCAACATTTAAAAGAATACTTAAAAAATGTTCAGAGTGAAAATGAACTATTAGTCTATATTTTTGTGCAGGCTTTTCGGAGGGGAATGATTGGGTTTGAGCACCTGCAGCGGTCGGCGAACAGGGTAATTGAGCAGTACCTCACCGCAGACTTAGTATTCTTGGGAGACTTTAACGCTCACCACGTAGAGTGGCTGGGGTCTCCTAGAACAGATTTTGCGGGAAGGGCTGCTCATGACTTCGCACTCATCAAGATTGACATATCATACTAATATTAAACTGATAAAATATCAACCCAATATATTTTCAAATTGTATAAATTGTATATGTATCACTTAACATTCTATATTGACATTTTCATTACATTTTTGTCCTTGTCTTTTTGGGCCGAAACAAAACGAGTAAAATTACATTTGTACCTGAAATATGGGTAATTAATAATTAATCATTCTAGAACATAATATACACAGAGTCAAATAGTTTATATGGCTTGATGTTGTTATGACATCGAACTCAAAAATTAAGAATTATTCATTGAACTATATGCACAAGTACATAGGTGAACTTATATTGAGATGATTTATTGGAGTGTACTTTTAAACGAATAAAATACCCTAGTATATCAAAATAAGTGTCCACTGATCGTCTACATTAAAGTTAAGTGTTTAAGGACTGAGAATATTTAATTCAAGCACAATATAAAGTCTTCTAAGGAGGCCTTAGATGGCCTTGGATAGCTCTGCCGGGAACCACGCGGCGGATTTAAATATCCAGGATAATTGCGTTAGTATTCGTAAACATCGGTTGTAACGAAAAATGACGCTAAAATTAGAATACTAAAGCATTATTATCTGATTGAATTGCTTTTCCGTACAATATTTGTTCATTGTAAGTGAATTACGCTTCGCACCAATATTTTTTCATGTCACTGAATAAATTGGGGGAAATAATTGGGGGGCAAAGTTGTTCGCGTCCGTAGGAGCTACCTAACCACTTCCCTACACGTGTCCCCTGGGTGGTGCTAAAGAACAACATACGCCGAGTCGTAGGCGGCGGTCAACTAACCTACTAGGCAGGCCTAACGGCCTGCTCCTGTAGAGGTAGGAAATGACCTCTCCAAACCGTAAACTCGCGGTCATGTGTTGTGAGAACGGTGGTCTTGGCTTAATCGCCTGGGCCATGAGGAAGACAACCTCCATAATAAATTACCCCAATCCTAAGGTGGGAACCGCGCCGACAGGATGAATGGCTGAGGGAACGCAGTCTCTAGCGCCAACCTCGGTGAACTGGCCACATCGTTGTATAGTGCCTTCTCACAGGAATGGGCGTTACCCTGTGAGTGACCAATAATTCGACCCTACTCGTGGGAACAATAATGAAGTCTAATAATCCCCCAAAAAACCCTCAACCACAACACAAACTGTTAACTCAGCAAGTACTCCACCCAAGCTTATTTAACAGACAACGATCGTCATCTCTCTCCGACATAGGAAGGTCAACACAAGGCAATGAAACGGATAATGCAGAGGAACCAAATGAAAAAAGTAACCAGCCGGAAGTAAGTTCAATGGAAAACACCCCCCAATATCCTGCTCCTCCACCATGGCAAAGGGTACCATCACCCAACGACAGAAGCAGAAAGAAAAGAAAACTCTGCAGCTCTCCGCCGGAGGCTCAGAGTACCGCCACGAAAAATCGGTTCAGCACCTTACCTCTAGACCCAGCTGACGAATCATCCGTCACCGTCCAACCCAAACCTAGCAAACCTCCGCCTATCGTTCTTAATGGTATAGAGGATGTTACCGAGCTAGCGAAGCTTCTTCAAACCGTCAGCAGCAAAGAAGAGTTCAAATTCAAGCTAATTAACAAACACCTACTCCATATTCTTGTCAACACTGCTGAGGAGTACAAGAAAATCATAACGGTCATAAGAGATAATGGACTCATAGGACATACATTTACCCCTAAAGACTCCAAATGCTATCGTATTGTCATAAAGGACCTCCATCACAGCACTCCCCATGAAGCAATATCAGAAGCCATTGAGGTAACCAACAATAAAATTAAAGGGGAAATCATCAATGCACGATACGGACCCGACAAGAAACCTACATCGACGTTCTTTGTAAACCTTGAGCCCAGTGCTAACAACCCTGCAGTCAAAAACATCGTTCACATATTCAACCAAAAAGTTAAGATAGAGGATCCTCGTAAGTCAAAAAGTATCGTCCAATGCCAACGTTGCCAGCGCTATGGGCATTCAAAAAATAATTGCATGAGACCATTCAGGTGCGTCAAATGCGGGGAAGGTCACAAAACCTCCGAGTGCAAAAAGATAGATAGATCTTCACCTGCTAAATGCGCTCTCTGCTCTTGCGACCACCCGGCTAACTACAAAGGGTGTGAAATATATAAAGAAATCCTTGCCCGACGAAATAAAAATTCTACCCCAAGGGAAACTCGACCCGCCCCAGCAACCTTAACTCTGCCTACTATCCCAATATGCTCTACCTCAACAATAACCGAAGGAACCGAAAAACCCACACACCAACGCACATACGCTGAAGTTACCGATGGCAAGAATACCCAATCAAATAAACAATCCTACAACAAGCTGGAAGATATCCTACTCAAACAAAGCGAGAAAATGGATCTCCTAATACAACAAATAGGCTCCTTAGTGAGTCTTATCACCACTCTCGTCTCTAAACTTACAAAATGACTTCCCTACTCATTGCTACTTGGAACATCAACGGCCTTGCCCCTAATAAAAACGAACTTGAGATGCTCATCAAATCCAATAAAATTGACGCTTGCCTTATTTCTGAATCGCATACTTCAACAAGAAGCCGAATATGCATCCCAGGATATTCCGTGTATTTCACCTGCCATCCTGATGGTGGGGCCCATGCTGGCACCGCAATAGTAATCAAAAACAGTGTGAAGCATTGCCTCTTGGATTCCACAACGGCCCCCTATCTTCAAGCCACGACTGTAAGGGTGGAAGACCGATCGGGACCCCTTAATCTTTCTGCGGTATACTGTCCTCCACGCCACACCATAAAGGAGAAAATGTTTACTGACTTCTTCAAGACACTGGGCAACCGATTCATTGCTGGTGGTGATTGGAATGCCAAGCATTCATATTGGGGATCTAGACTAACAGTCACTAGAGGGCGTGAACTGAAAATGAGTATAGACGCAAATCACCTATTAGCTATGTCAACCGGGGAGCCTACATATTGGCCCACGGACCGCAATAAAACACCTGATCTGCTAGACTTTTTTATCGCAAAGGGTATCAGCGTACAGAACACCCTCATAAAGTCGAGTCTCGATGGTAGCTCTGACCACTCGCCTGTCTTACTAACAATTAGTCCAGGGGCCATACCCAGTGACACTCAGACTGACCATCTCCACAATCACAGAACTGATTGGAGATGCTTTCGGGAGTTCCTGGACTCAAACATAAACCTCAATGTCCCACTTAAAACCAAGGAGGAAGTGGATGACGCGTGTTTACACATCACAAACCTGATCCAAGTGGCGGCTTGGTCTAGTACTCCTGAACTGAAGAATCCATCGCATGGGGTACCGATCCCTCTTGTTGTCAAGAAGAAAATCGCTGAAAAACGTCGCCTTCGCAGAATTTGGCAGACGTCCCACAGGCGCGCGGATAAAACCAGATTAAACCGAGCAATCAAAGAACTCAAAGATCTTCTGGCTGATGCTGCGAACGAATCCCTCAAACAGAGATTGGTTAAAATGTCTCCAAATGCTAATGGAACCCACAATCTCTGGAAGGCAACTAAGTACCTCCCACAGCCGCAACAGTGCTCTCCGCCTATTAGATCCGGAAACAAATGGGCACGAACTGACCAAGAAAAATCCCAGGTCTTTGCTACATACCTAGCTGGAGTCTTTAAACCCAACAATACGGATGTTCCTGAAGATCCGGAAATAGATCAAGTCCTAAGGCAAGATCTACAACTATGCCTGCCGTTAAGGTCTACCTCACCAAGGGAGATAGCAAGCGAAATAGCCAAAATGGACCCTAACAAAGCACCTGGATTTGATTTGATCACCCCCCGGATACTGAAAGAGCTCCCTAGGAGGTGCGTCGTCTTTTTGACCATTCTTATAAACGCCACACTGAGAACCTCACATGTTCCTGCACTCTGGAAAACATCTCAAATCGTTATGATCCAAAAGCCTTGCAAGCCTCCTAACGAAGTCTCTTCTTATCGGCCTATTAGTTTGACGCCAGTGTTGTCAAAATTATGGGAAAGGATCATCCTCTTACGATTATCCCCCTGCCTAGATATGGACCACGTGATACCTGATCACCAGTTTGGCTTCCGGAAGCACCACTCAACCATAGAACAAGTCCACAGAGTCTATTACACAATTAGGCAGTGTCTGGAAAAGAAAGAATACTGTTCGGCTGCATTTCTCGATATACAACAGGCCTTTGACCGGGTTTGGCATAAAGGGCTACTCTGCAAAATTAAAAACTTCCTTCCACACTCCTACTACCTGCTGATGGACTCTTACCTGAGTGACAGAAAGTTTCAAGTCAAGCTTCGTGACGCAAGATCTTCCCTCTTCGACTGCAGAGCAGGAGTGCCCCAGGGCTCAGTACTTGGTCCGGTGCTTTACAACATATTCACTAGTGACTTTCCCCAGTCGCCCGAAACAACTGTAGCAACATTTGCCGACGATGCAGCCTTCCTCAGTTGTAACAGTGATCCAATTGAGGCGAGTAGACTGTTGCAATCTCAGCTAAATGCCACCAGTGCTTGGCTTACCAAGTGGCGCATAAAAGCAAGCGCCCCAAAGTCTCACCACATCACATTTACCCTAAGACGTGAATCCTGCCCCCCGGTCATCCTAGGCCTCGACACACTGCCCCAATCAACCTGCGTTAAATACCTAGGATTTCACCTGGATCGAAGGATGACATGGAAAGATCATATAAAAACGAAGCGCAATGAAATTAACCTGAGATTTAAAAACCTACTCTGGCTCCTCGGTAGACAGTCTGCCTTATCCCTATCTAACAAGCTAAGGGTATATTGCTCCATAATAAAACCAATCTGGACATATGGTGTCCAACTGTGGTCGACAGCCAGCAAATCTAACATCATGTGCCTGCAGAGAGCTCAAAACAATATTCTAAGGGTACTTTCCTCTGCACCCTGGTATGCTCGCAATTCGGAAATCCACGAATACCTGGGAATCTCAACCATCCTGGATGAAGTCAAACAATACTCAGCCAACTACAGGGACCGCTTGACAACTCACCCAAACCCGTTATCCAGTATGCTTTTGCAGCCAAACCCGATTGGAAGACTCAAAAGATCCGACGTGTTGACTTAATAAGGGGAGACGGAGCAGTGGCTCTGAATCACCAAACGCCAAGCACTCACAACTTACCTGATTATAGTCTAGATGACTGATCGCAGGTCCATGCGAAGAAAAAAAAAAAAAAAAAAATGTCACTGAATACAGTTAGTCATAAAGGTCGTTGTCATTAATCACTAGAAAAAGAATACTTTCTCTAAATTGCCAAATATTTAAAAAGTGGAACCTTAGAGAAAGTATTCTTTCTTAAAGAGCCAAACATCATAAAAAAAACTGTGTAAACCCATAGAGATGTAAATCTCTACAATGTGTTGCTGCATGTTTTTTACTCCTGACCTGCCCCTTTTCTAAAACTTCTCCGATCGGCTGTAATTCAGTTAGCTCTTAGTACCTAATTCTAAATCCGATGGGAAGTGAGAATAAATTTTATGATAATACAACTTGTTTTACCCGCGTTCCTAGGACAATAGATTTTGTAGCGATAAAGTACCCGTAGGGAAATTACGTTCTTCGGGGCGCGTAGTCCTATGCGACGGTGTGCCACCGCTCGACGAGCCTCAGAAGGTTTATTCATGGTCGGCAGAGCGAGTGTGACACCCCTGGTGTTGCATACGTCCATAGGCCACGGTAACCGCTTCCCATCAGGTGGGCCGGGTGCTTGTCTGCCAACTAAGTGGTATAAAAAAAAAGCTTATATAAGAAAACAGAAATGTTTATAGACGAGAACGAGACGTAAGTAATACAAATATTACATTTATTAGTTACATTGCTTCATAAAAAATAAGGAAAATGAAGCATCTAACAGTGTACAGGAAGTATATAATCTATTAAAGCAAAACAAAATTGAAGACACATTTCCTAACGTAGAAATTGCATTGAGAATATTTTTAAGTATGATGGTAACTAACTGCAGCGGAGAACGCTCCTTCTCCAAATTGAAACGAATAAAAAATGAATTAACGACTTAACATCGATTGAGTAAAGTTGGACTTTGACCGCGTCGGTCGCCGTCATTTCTAGCCTTCATATCTGCTTGTACGTGGTACCATGGCCCGGTATATGAGGCCAGTATAAGGAGAAATTAAATTTATTCTACACCTCCGTTTGTTAATTCCAATCTGGATTTTGTGAATCGCAGATTTTGAGTCAACAATAGTGCCTGGAATACGGCAAAAGGCTTGTAATAGCCGAAATATAGGAAACTCAGAAAAATACAGAATGGTAAATGTCCCGATAACTTTAATACTAATATGAGTAATTGTAAAGTTGTCCGTTTGTCTGTCTGTCTGTCTATCAAGAACTTTTTCTCAAAAATGCTTTAAGATATCAAATACCATTCCACGTACTCAGGTCATGTATTTGTGATTCTGCCTCACGCTAACCAAACACTAGCGACCGTTTAAGAGTAAACAGTTTCATTGTTCCATGTTTTGTATCCAATTTCATCTTTACAAGAACTTTTATCTTTAAGTATTATATTTTGCAATCGTAAAGAATGCCACTGACCTCCACAACACATTGTTGAATATTACAATTGGACCAGATTACTAAACTAACTACAGATTGATCTACGACTGCCTTTCATAAGATATGAATCTACATAATGTTATGTTGCATCTGTGCCATACCTGAACTGATGGCCAATTCTCCTAATTCTGAGTGAAAACGAAGAAAGGTTTCCAAGATGATGATTCATAATACTCTACCATCACGCCATAACCAATAGGAGCAGAAACCTTAACACACACAATAAATTTTTGTGATTTTCACAAAAATTTATTAATGCCATGGACAAATAAAATCAATAACGCACCATGTACCAATAATTAAAACCCATAGAAGCCATGTTTAGTAAATTAGGCCCTGAAGAGATAGCCTTGTTTGGTACAGGAAATTCACTAATTGTACGTTACTGATAATAAGTCTTTGAATCTTCAGACTTCCATAATTTAAGTTTCCGTATTGGAGAGAGCGAGCTGTAGCAGTCTGATATTGATGAATTGATTAGTATTGTATTTTATTTTTCACCTGACTGGTTTCGCCTCAGGGCATTACGGCAAGTACAAAGAGTTTTATTCAATAAGTGTATTAACCACGCACCACCAAGACCTGGAATTCATTACCAACACACGTGTTTCCTTCTTCCTACAGTCCTGGGTCCTTTAAACGGGGCGTGCCTAGTGAAGACGTGAAAACGTCCCAATTGGGACGTATCGCATTCAGTACATGTCTTGCAAACGCCGAGTTGTCACGTATGTAAGCGCTTAACAAAATTGCAACAAAGTGCCATCGCGTGCTTTTAAAAATGTACAAATTACGACACTAAGATTAATAAAACACAAGGCCTATAACCCCTCCAACTACGCTAAATTACTTGTGCTAAGTTTTTTTTATACCACTTGGTCGGCAGACAAGCACACGGTCCACCCGAAGGAAAGTGGTTTCCGTGGCCTATGGACGTGTGCAACACCAAGGAAGTCACAATCGCGCTGCCAACCCTGTAAGCACTAGAGTTTTTTTTTTACCTTGATTCGGCATGTAACGATTCTTTTTGTTTGTCCTATATAAGAACTGCCACAGCTGCAGCTGCAGTCAATCTTTTACACTCTCGGCCTGTCCAGTGAGCGCAGGAATTGCGACAACATTTTAAAAGGAGTGAAAATAGTTTTGACTGAAATCTTCTTCATGATATTAGCGTAAATAAATACTCAATATCTCAATATTTAACCTAATCAAATCGCTTGTAGAATACAATATGCAGTTTTGTTAACTTTGTTG
Organism: Eilema griseolum; assembly: GCA_963662185.1. Lineage (NCBI taxonomy): Eukaryota > Metazoa > Arthropoda > Insecta > Lepidoptera > Erebidae > Eilema > Eilema griseolum. The sequence continues at coordinate 13,347,284 of OY759251.1, forward strand.
TGATTGGTAATTAACGCTTGCGATACAATCAAGCGTGATTATGCAACATATAGCCGTACAATAAGGCCTCTTGTTTGGAGATACCGCCATATTTGATTTTCTTAATATAATTATGGCCAGAGTCGATAAACGTTTGCCCGTTGCGGCTCTTTATATGGATATGACGAAGGCATTCGACTATGTAGACCACAAAATTCTCATTGATAAATTAAATTCACCGCGACACCAGGGACGTCCAGTACCGGAGTCATTTGGAGGACAAGGTTAAGTTGGCATCAAGGAAACTTCGAGTACTTAACAGGGCGAGGCAGTACTTCACTGCGGGGCAGCAACTCCTTCTTTATAAGGCACAGGTCCGGCCCCACATGGAGGATGCCCTGACAGTTGCATGCATGTTAGTATTGTTAGTGCTTCCTTCACCAGACCCAACTACGGTACTCACACCACCACTATACGTATTAGCTGTAACTGTACCTGATGGGGCTCATGGTCCTGATGTAGAAGTATATTTCTTCTACAGGTACAACCCTGTAGGTCATTAACTGGGTCTGGTAGATCATTACATTTGCACTAAGCGGAAATCGAACTGAAAGCGACTGCATTCACTACCGCCACATTACAGAGGCTGTCGCTGAAAACATTATGCGGGTAAATTGTTTGTTATGTTGTATAACATCATAACCCATTTTACCTTACTTCTGACAGCTATATTTTGATTTATATAGGTATACTGATTATGTGTATAAAGAGCTGACGGCCATTGATAACCAAACTGATGCATCATGGGGTTGCGAAATGGAAATCGTAGATAATATTGTACTAAATTATTTCTTTTTATCCTAGTGCTTGTATTAAATTTCTAGATCAATGATATTGGTTGTGTTGTGTGCAAAAATATAATTTTGATATTGATAGTTTGACAAGACATGACGGGCGGCGAATCGCGAACGAATGAGGTCGTAACAATTCCCTTACGATCTAATGTTAGTAAGACATGAATTAAAAAGTAAAACAAAAATAGAAACAACAATTAAAATACAAATACGCGGAAGGAGGAGACAGATTCACACCTTTATGGCGTGAATCCGTATCCACCTCCCGAACAGAGGCGAGTCCCATGTAATAATTTTACAAACCCGAGCCGCTTTGCCTTTTTCGGCCATTTTGTTTTAATGATGAAGTGCTCTCACATTATTTATTAGATACATTTCAGAGAGAATAGTCTTACGTAGTATTGTATTCTCTTTGGAGAATAGAACACAAACAAAGTCAAATAGCTAAGTAACAATACACTTTCAATAAAAGTATTGAAATATAAAGAGGTTTGACCAAAATAGATTGTACTTACCTTGCATTTTTAAAATAAAATACGCTATGATAAATATTTCGTTACTGCAGCCACGAGTTCGATCCCACTGCCACCGGCCGACAGAGCGGTGCGGGATGGAGGATGGAGGATACGGACACCATGTTCACGCCGCGCTATCAATTGAAATAACCGAAAAATTAAACGTGGCCGCTGTGCCCCTTATGGCCGCTTTGAGCTGACTTCCCCTAAGGGGTTGTTCACGGGCAGTATATTTACGGTCACGGTAGAAAACCTTGGAATAACATATGTATGCTGTGAACAGACGTCACTAGTTTTTCTTCTCGTCCGGGGGGAGTCACGTAACTACATTTAGGTTATGGATTGCTGAGGCGAGGTCTCGGGTTCGATCCCATGGCACACACCAATGACTTTTCGATGCTTTTCGAAGTTAGGTATAGGTATGTGTATTTATCGCAGATTTATGCCTAAGTGCCAGGTTATAGGCTCGCACCCATTAAATACATCATTAGATACCTACATCATATCGATACCTCCCACGCATTTAGTCGTAACTCTAAAAGTCAAATTTTACAGGAGAGCCGTTTTTAAGAACATTATTGTTTTGCTGACTCTGTACAAAGTTTATAACTACATTTTTCATTCTATATGAGTAATAATTGACCTAATATTGTAATAACAGTCTTTTGACGTAATAAATAATTATATTTAAGATAATAAACGCCAATTTAGAAACTTACGACCTTAAACGTGTTGCACAAAGGTCGTATCTTGTTTTTACGTCCATATGCTGCTATTAAAACCTACTTAGACAACGCGAATAAAGTCGTATGTTTAAAATACGACTTTATGCGAAGTGCAAACAGTCATATGTCAAAAAAATTATTGTCGTATCTAGGGTATAATAAATGAGAACCACAGTAAAACCTATTGAGATCAGCTTTATTACACCAAATTTTACACTATTTCAATCTTCTTACATTATAATAATAGGAAACTTAAACAAAACATAACTTCACTTCTAAAATCTTTTACGATTATAGGTACTAATAAAAGAAATATAACAGCCTTTTTCTGTTGAATTAGTCATTATTATAGCTTTATCTTATTAATAAAAAATGATGAATAAATGTATCAAAAAATATAAATAAACTCTAGGTACGTCTTGTAACAAATATTTAAAACATAAAAATCTAATTCTTGGAAACAAAAAATTATAACTTTACTCCTAAGAAATTATTTTTGGTTTATCTACTTATTAATTAAGTATTAACATTTCAAAAATATATAAAAATCAATATACAGTCATATAATTAAAGTCATATTACTGTTTATTAGCACTATTCGGATGAATCAAAACTACTCTCTTCTACAGGTCCTGCGACTGTGTCATTATGCGATAGTTGTTGATAAAAATTATAATATTCTGGAGGTATTATACGTCCTTCACAAAGACTTAATAAATCCTTCAACTTTGCTGATGTTACACATAAATGATTGGCATAACATTGGTTCAAAGTTTCTACTTCTAATGAAATATTGTTCCTTCTTCTCGATTCATACCCCTTTTTAGTTATTAAGCTCATATAATTGTCTTCCTCCAACTGATATCGATAGTTCAAAACTTCTCGTATTTTGGTCCATAATATTTTTTGATTCCTACTATTTTTAACCCAATTTCTACCCTCTAGTAACGTTTTGTAATTGTAAAAATCTGACAGACTCATTTCAATTACATTATAATTCGGAGGGTTCGCTTTGGACCATCTAACTAAAGCATACCATTGCGCTGGTGTGTATATAAGTTTATCTTTTGCGTTTCTCTCTATTAAGGCATGAACAGAGTCGGCCTCATTTTGTGTATGGCCGCGTTCTAAAAACCTATGAATTATTGTTACTCCATACTTTTTAGCGGCATAAATATAAAAAGCAAAGATAATTCGGTTTCGATTTTGGCCCGCACAATTATCGGACCAAAACCTAAATTCTTTGGCACCATCTTTTACTTTAGACTCAATAAATTTGGACAAGCAACTTGCCACTTCACAGGCTCCATGTTTGCCATTAATCTCAGGCCACATATAACAATAACCTTCTTGACTGGCAAGATCAAACACTATTATTATTTTTCCTTTATTTTCTATAGCTTCTTTTTTATCCTTGGCCTTAATTTCTCGCGCTATAGTTTTGTTTTTCATGTGCTGTTCTTGCTTTTGCTTTTCTTCTTCAGTTAATGTATTTTTGTTTATGTCATATATATGGCATTCGTTACAAATATCTTTTTTCGGTTTATGAAATGAAATATTGAAGTTTTGATTTACAATGTCACGATACTGTCTTGCTGTCTTTGCTTTGTTTAATATATTTTCAGTAACACACCACTCATTGTACAAACAAAACATTTTTGTGAATGTAAGATCACGATCCAAGTATAGCTTAGTAGATTTTTTGCGCACATAATGAGATTCGACGGGCTGGAACGTATTAACATGTCTTATAACTCCCTCTTTTATTTCATCATCTATGACAATAACTCTGGTTCCACCACGCCGATCAGGAGAGACAGACCCACCACCTAAGCGCCATTTTTTCAATGCTGTTTGAACTGTTCTCTCCCCTACAGAAATCGTGTTTAGGTACATGGTTTTACAAACTAATGTTTTATTGGGTACATCAGAGTTCGGTTTGACAATAGGTAAAAAATATTTAACGGAACGTTTACGTCTAGACACAGCATTTGAAGTAGACGGATACCTGGTGTCGGTTACTTCGGTATGATTAACAATGTAATCCCACTGTCTAGAGTGATCTCCAAGTTGCCAAAAAGAAGCAAAAATGCGTTCACGTTCTTGTGTATTAAATTTTTGGAAGCATTTAAGTCGGCAAGTACGTGGACATGGCTCTTTTAAATTTTTTGCATCTCGACGTATTCCATTTCTACTCATATAAACTTTCCCTTAATTTTTTAAGCATTTTCTTTTTATATCCTTCCATTCATCACGGTGACGCTGACGTTTTCGACCAATTCTTCCTGATGGAGTATTGTTATTAGATGAACACGAAGAATCCTGACTCGAAATAGTACTATATTCTGGTGTACTGACTCTACTATCACTACTAGAGGAACAATCGGAATCGCAAACTAATACATTTCGGATTTGAGGGGTCGAAGCGGCAACGTCATGTGCTATAAAATCAGTATTTGGAGAGGGCAATGGTGTTATATCCAAGGAATATGGACTTACTGGTCTTTGTGTAATTAAAACTTCAGCACTCTGTTCCTTGTCTGTAGTTTCAACAAGAGCTTTTGTCGTAAAGGAGGGTATTGGCAGAATAGCAGCTGAATAGTCACTGTCTAAACTATTAGGTATTTCATCATTAGCGCTTTCTATAATAATATGACTACATTCGATACTTGTGCTGCTATGCATAAAAGATTGTCCGAACATTGTCTTATATAAATCCCATTGGGCCATCCTCACCCGGTACTGGCGATTCTGAAAAAAAGTAACTCGTTTATAGATGATAAAATAGATGTATCAGTATATACAATATAAGTGTATAGTATATAAATAGGTGTGTATACAAGAAACACGAAAATAAATAATTTTATACATATTTACAACAGTTTTTAAAGAACAAATAGTAGTATCGTTGTTTTGTAACTAAGCATAAAGTCTTAAGTTTATGATACGTTCTTATACGTTTATTTATTCTTAAATTACAACATCGCATAAAGTCGTAAGTATAAGTTACGACCTCTTTAGTATATTTTTTGAGTAGTAAAAAGTCGTAACTACTCATTGCAACCGCTAAAGAAACGGCGCATAAAGTCGTAACATAGATGTTCCGACGTTATGCGTTGGAATCGTTTAATTTTGTATTTTACCCATAATATCATGAATACTAACAATACGACTTTGACATTATGATAGCATAACATAAATAAACACTTTATTCACATAAAATATACGACAATTCAATAAAACTTACCATTTCTATCTTGTTGATCGGCCGCTATTACTTCGGTGTTAGGTACAGTATCATTTAAAACGAAATTCAAAATATTTTTCGAACGTGTGTTACTCATTCTCACTTCTTGACAATTATTCTAATAAATCTAAGTCTAATTTGTAAAGGAACACTTCAGGAAACTTAATTATTATAAATATTTTCGTTTGTGGTTGCCGCATGTCATACGACGTCGGAACTGTGCTGCGATAGGCCCGTGCGCCGCCCGGCGATCGTTGCACATAGTCGCAACTCACCGTCCGACGGTTTGCGCGGGAGAGTTCAAATGTTAAGACTATTGACGATTGAAAAACTCGTTAATTATTGAATATTTTTATATTCTGAGTTCATATTTTATTTAATATGATATAATACTGTCCTAATGGCATAAAAGGTCATTTTGATAAAAAAATGTGTTCCGACTTTATGCGTTGGTGGTATCGATATACAGGCGAAATGTGGGTGCTAGCTACTCCATAAGGGTGGAAGCACCTCTCGGTAATTCGGACCACAGCCTCGTCCGGGCGCAAGTGACACTCGCGCGGCCTGAACCACCGCGGCCACCTCAGTGGCGGCATGTGTGGCACTACAAGTCGGCAGACTGGGATGGACTGCGAGAATTCTTCGCGTCGTACCCGTGGAGGCATTTTAAATCTCCTTATCTTTGCCAACCAGGTGTATTACCCGAACTGTTAGCTTTTGCTGTAGGCGATGTTGCAATACAATCACGATCGACCTTGTCTCTATATTTATTGCTGTCCTTTTCTTACTTGATGTATATACTCTGAGAATAGTCAGAATAATATTTAAAATTTCGAGATCTAGTCAATTGTCAGTCCTCATTAGAGTTCGTGTTGGTCAGCGTTGTGTTGAGGGTCGGCCCATAATAAATAAGTTCTGGTATCTGACCTCCTTGGACACCTGTGCCATTTGTAGTCCGATACTTCTTTTGGGCAAATCTTTCGTTAATATCTCTAGAAGACTTCTTGACTAGATTTTACTAGAGGCCAAAGTACCTATCAGCTATTTATCCAATCCAATAAATTTGTTTGTTATATAGGTAATATTAATGGAAAAGGAAATTAAAAAACAAGCGTCAAAATGGTAACAAAAGCAAATAAATCACTAATGTAGACTTTCATTTAAACAGCGCTTTACCAGTCTAACTGCGAATTTGGCTAAACTTCGATATTTTCCGTGAAACGACTGCCATATGACCTCCACAACTCAAAGGCGCTATCGGAGAAAGTTATATTTCAATTCTCCGATTGCGCCTTTGTTGGATTTTTTCGGAGTCCGTAAATCCCGGTCGCATCAGATGCTTTCACCTCGGAGCTTTCTAGTCTAACTACTAGTTTTTTTATTTTTTTATATAGGACACGTCAATTGGACTTCGCCTTGCCTGATGGTAAGCTGAAGGCAAAGTCCCAGAAAAGAGGGTCACCATTACTTACACATACTGTGTGACAATGGTATTCCCCTGGTGTTGCACACATCTGTAGGCCACGGTAACCACTTTCCATCAGGTGGTCGTGTTTGTCGGTAACCTGAGTGTAAAAATCACACTATTACAGTTTTCTGAACATAAATTCTTAGAAAGTAAATAATTCTTTTTCTATCCTACATTTGAGCTGGAGAGCCTGCAGCAGTGATTGATATATCAGTTAAGTCTACTGGCTATATACGCCAGGATACTGTTGGGGCTGACTCGCACCAGGGACGCGCACCGTTTCTGCATGAGCTTGTAAAAGCAGTCGGCATGTGCCTCTGCTAACATTCCAGATGCGCTATAATACCGAAGCGATATTTAGTATACACCTTCAGTTCGAACACGTCAATAGGCTACGGTAACCACTTTACATCAAGTGGGCCGTGTGCTTGTCTGCCACCTAAGTGGTATAAAAAAAGGTATTCTACCATGTGTCCACAAAGATAGTCACGCGAGAAAGTAGTTCTTAGCTGTCATTGTAAACCTTTGAGGATGCCGTAAGGCGAAACCGAATACTATGGACAAAGTACAAACCTACTTCTAAAAAGGAGGAGGTTCACATTTTACAATTACGAAAATAACCTTTGTCTACTGAGGTCCATGCCCGCCACACATGAAGTTTGACCTTGGGCTTCTAATAATTATTTTAATTGCAAAACTATTCAGAACTAAAGAAACAGTACCGACAGTGACGCGTATCAAATTTTATGGCATAATCCAAGATACCGGTCTTCATAAGCCTCTTTCGCTTACTTAGGGCACAGTAATTAAAACAATTGTACTACAGCACTACGGACGTCATCAGGCGTCACGAAACTATTTAAAAATTATAATTATGAATTGTCTTGTCCTGTTGTGTAAAGCTTCTGTAAATGAAACTATATCAGTTTAGGGCCATTATATTTGTGCCACTAGTTTATAAAACAAATTCTAAACCATGTTGTGAAAGTGAATTACTATCTGAAACAATAAAGGATATCCCATCTCAATGCAATACGCAACTAATCCATGGAAAACTTAACATTTTCAAATCACTAAACAATAATAAATTTATCTATGTACAATCGGAACAGATGCAAGTCTCTTTAGACTGCCAACTATCAACCCATAGCCGTCACCTCAGTGCTGTGCAAGGTCTTCGAGCACATCATTAACAAACAGCTCATGCGGCACCTAGAGGATCACTCCTTAATTAATGACCGGAAATATGGCTTCAGGCCAAAACGGTCAACGGGTGATCTTCTGCTCACTGCTTGACGAGACGTTGGTGCAGGATCTCCTCTCGGGTAGGGCTTTCAAACGGAGGTCACTCTGTTATCAACCCGTGGAAAGATAGAGAATATTGAATACCGGGATACCGGTGTCTATCTCAACAATTTTAGAGTTGCGTACCTCAAAAATAAAAACGGATCACTTATATCACTGTTCATGAAATAAAGCCCAGTGATAGATAGATAAACAGTCGTCCAGCTGGTTTAGGTTCAGAACGTTCAATTCCAAAAAGGTCCATATTCCAAAATGCCTAAGTCCCAAAATGCCCAGGTCCCAAAATTTCTAAGTCCCCTAACCAAACTGGCGATTCACTCAACTTCCGTAAGTTCATTTCCGTAGCAAATAATAATAAGCGCCCATTGTCATCCCCAAATGCAACGTTCTTACCTAGGAATCTTGTGCCATTTATTTATTTACATTCATTAGGTATATTCACTAATTCATTTAAGCTCTACGAGGTACGTGAAAGACATCGTGAAGTTCATGTCGGGGCGGTCGCCGGGGTATTATTAGAGACGTAAGCGATAGTAGATGGGGACAGTCGATGTTGGAATTGACTATGTCGTGGAGAAAAGACATGTCCAGCATGATGCGCCTGTTTTCCAGAGCGTCGCTCAGAAAATAGCGCACAATCCAAGCCACCACAATAGGACGAAACACATCGATACCAAATTTCATTTTATAAGGGAGAAAATTAGCGATGGTGTTATTGATGTTAAATATCTACAGTCAGATAAGATGACAGCGGATGTTCTAACTAAGCCCTTAAGGCGAACAGCTGCTCTCAAACTTTCTCGATTGTTATAATAAGGACATTTTATTAACTTAATTTTGTATCGGACCCTACTTTTTACCCGACAGCGCCAGCGAGAGTAATGTTTTACGCGCGTATATTGTAGAATTAGAGCCACCCCATCTCTCACCATGCAATTTTGTCGATGACGCTTGGCCGCCATTTTGTTTCCACTCGTTTGTTACGCGCATCGCCCTGAAAAAAGCGTATGACAATCCGAGACCATGATGTTATGAAAAGCCATCAAATCATCAGCTGTTGTAGAAGGTTCTAGAAATGTCTAAAAACATACTAAAAAATCATCAAACTCATATTATGGAGAGATTAATTCTATAATAAATATATCAACTACGTAATTGGATACTTTTATATTGGTCATCAATCATGACTTCACCTCCCCTGTTTGTAAGCTGAAGGTTATTGAAGGATAGATAGTCACCATTACATACACTAAAAATATTACAATGATGTCTCTCAACTTGACGGCTTCAATTAAGCTCTTTAAATTGAAACCAAACGCGACATATTAATCTCAATTTTATTTTTATACATACATAAATACATACATAGCCTAGCCCCAGTGTCTTCATGAGCGACAAACGCGGCAATCAAATGGTGGTTGTTCTGAATTTTCATATTTTTATTAATTAGTAGCAGAAATTAAAAATTGGAGCATTATATTTAATAACAAGCAATATTGCCGCTTTCTCGGGGTAGTCTGTTACCCAGAGGTTCGTAAATCAAACCTGCACTACTGAAGAATCGCCGAAGAAATGTATATGCAGATATTGCTAAGGCGATGCCACTTACAACGTTGTTATGGGGGACTTCAATGCTAAAGTGGGAGTACAAGAACGCGGTGAGACGAAAATCGGACCTTATGGAGTGGGGTGCAGAAATCACAGGGGACAAATGCTAGTCAACTTCCTCGAGGCGCAGGGACCTCTAAATAAACCTTTAAGTATAATCAATGCCCCGAAAACGGCAATAAGCTCACCCTCTATTACGTGGGACCGAATACAATGATTGGTGAAATATGGGTGTCAATTCACCTCTTTCTAACCCGGGGATAAAAGCAGGAGGTCTGGAATATGGATAGGTCAACTGTGGGTGGTAGTTCCAGCGAGTCACACTTCTCTTCGGACGTAGCCGTTTGGTTTGTTTGTTTGCTGAAGGTAAGTGATGCGTGCATAGGTTCTTCCTTCGTATTCATTTTCTCTTCGGCTCGTTGGTGTTGAAGCCTTAAAAAGCCCAACAACTAGTTTAACTGCAGAACTTCGATATTGCTTTTGGGTTTAACTGGAAAAGCGGACCCCGAATTCTGATATAAAAGCCTTGGATGCAATCAGGACTAACATAAAAACGATTATGAAAACAGCAAGAAATCTTTGTTCACTGATCGATCACGTTCACGACATACGATGCTCACTGTATCCACTCGCGATTTTGTTTTAGCTTGTTCCCGGTTGTTTTTGCAAAGACGGACCACTGGATGCCAGACGTTCGGCAGTTGAAATCCATCCTCACGATTGAAATTTTTATACTTTTTTATTTCAATTGCTTCCCTTGTATGATTCTGCGTCACTGGTTGTTTTTGCGTATTTCTTCAAATACTTCTGGCAAACAAATGGTCGTGTACCACTGCGAATTAACCGTTCTGCGATTCTCCAGTGGTATTGTAGCCACATGGCCATTAATACCAAAAAAGCAGGCCACCATTTGCTTACAAATATTAATGAAGAAAACATTAATGGTTTTTAGTCATTTTTCTTCCATACTCAGTCGGCATAGTTGAGATTATAGGTATAACGTATACCATAATCCATAGCTACGTATGGAAGAAGAATCGCTGTCCGATCAAGATTTACTTTAGTTTTATAAGACGTTGTCTCTATCGCACAGTACTCCAGTGGTTCAAGGACTATCTGGCGGATCGGCAGCAGCGAGTGAAAGTGGACAAACACTTGAGTGATACTGCCAAATGTACCTTCGGTATTCCTCAGGGGAGCACAATAGGACCGACTCTGTTCCTTGCATATATTAATAGTCTTGCCAAATTGACCGTTGAAAATTCGCTCTATCTCCAAGCAGTAAGGTTCAAATACTAATGTATGTTCCTGTTGTGTAAGTAACCTGATGACATGAGCGAACTCATCTTTCAATTTGCAATATTGTACTTTATCTTCAAGTAACAAGGTTGAAATACCGACGCACAATGTTTCTGTCTTATAAGTACTACAAGCCTGAAGACGTGAGCGAACTCATGTTTCAAGATTCAATTTGAAAATAAACAAAGTAAGAACAATCAAAAGTAATAAAAGTATTACCATAATTTACTTGAATCATTGACTTACCATGAAAAATACACGAGACGCAGTTTGTAGAACTTTAATTTAATTTTTATTTAGTTTACATTAACTGAGAGATTGTATTCAAATTGAAACTCGACTGCTGAGATAGATTTTTTAATATAAAAATAAGTTGATTGATTTCAGGGTGATAGAAACTTGGAAAAAATCATTGCATTGGTTGCAGTCTTTTTTTTATACCACTTAGGTGGTAGACAAGCACACGGCCCACCTGATGGAAAGTCTTTTTTTTTTTTTTTTTTATATAGGACACGTCAATTGGACTTCGCCTTGCCTGATGGTAAGCTGAAGGCAAAGTCCCAGAAAAGAGGGTCACCATTACTTACACTTACCGTGTGACAATGGTGACACTCAGCTTGACGGCCTTATCATATGCTTTTTCACGCCTCGCTTAAAGGACCCGGGACTGTAGGAAGAAGGAAACACGTGAGCTGGTAATGAATTCCAGGCCTTAATGGCGCGACAGAGGAAAGAGTCTCCGAACCGCTTGGTTCTTGATCGGATGTTTTGCACCGTGTGCGGATGACATCTAAGACCTGCACGCGTTGTCCTGTGTAGGAAAGGAGAGGGTGGGACTAATTGGAAGAGCTCATCAGAACACTCCCCATGGTACAGACGGTAAAATACAGCCATGGACGCAACATCTCTACGCAGCTGTAAAGGTTCTAGGGTGTTCGTGATCTCGGGATTCCCAATGATGCGGACCGCACGTCGCTGCAACCTGTCGAGAGCATCTAGTAAGTACTTTGCTGAACCATCCCAGAGATGCGAGCTTCAGAAAGAACTCATTTTCAAAAATATATGATTCCGGCCAGGATCGAACTGGCGGCCTTCTGCGTGTAAAGCAGATGTGATAACCACTACACCACGGAACCAGATATACAAGTGAACGAAATTATTGTACCTAATCTACATTTCTATATAATTACGTAATGCGCATATGACACATTTATAAGAGAAAAGAAGAATCGAATTTGCTGGCAATTGACGATGATGATTTGCCTGTGTTTTCTATGAAAAGGGACACTCTATATAGATCGCGGCGAAAATATCTGAAAGTCACTGAATGCAAAGACATGAAGAAGCTAAAACGCCCGACTTTTTTTTTTTTTTTTTTTTTTTTTTTTACGTGCGCAAAATCCCCACGGATACCTCCCCACCGGAGCCGGTGGAGGAGGTTATGTCGGACTCGAACCGACTAAAACGCACGCCGCCTGTGGGTCGTTTCGGTTGCCGAAGGTGAGGTTGACAGGCATATCCCTCGCACCCCGGCCGACCCAGGGCCATCTGTCACGATCTGGCCCTCTTCTCGGGTGTGGGGACCACAGAGTCCCCAACTCGTCCCCGGAAACGGGGAGGCGCGCCACGCGCGCCACCGCTGCGGCCTGCTTCTGCAAGGGTGACAGGCGGCTTCACCTGTCACCCCCAGGCCGGCGCTCATGGGGGGCGGAGGTCGTTCATCGACCTCCGACGCCCGAGTCGCCTTCGTGCGCGGGCAGCTTGTCTAGCGATCCTTCGTCGCTCTCGCTGCCGCTCCCGCCCCGCCTCCTCCTTCACGAGCATTACTTGCTCGCAGAAGGAGGCGCCGGCCGCCCACGCATCCGCGCAGCGAACCATCGCCGCGAGCAAGGTGGAGAGCGTGAGAACCCTCACTCCCAGGGCCGCCACAAGCTCCCGCCTCGGCGTCTCCCACGCCGGACACTCGGTGAGCGTGTGCGGACCTGAGTCCTCGCTCGCGTCGCAGTGATGGCACTCGGACGTTGGCTCTTTCTGCATCCGACGCAGATACTTTCCGAAGCATCCGTGCTCGGTGATCATCTGCGTCAGACGGTACGAGAGGCTGCCGTGTGGCCTCTCTAGCCACTCCCCCATGATGGGTCTTACCGCCGTTACTACGGCGTGCCCTGCGCTTGGTTGCCCAAGTCGTCTCTCCCATTCTGCCACCATTTCCCTGTGGAGCCGGGATCTCACGGCCCGAATTTCTTCGGGCTCGGGATCGTGACCCCGCTCCCGCGCCGCCCTTCGGAACCTGTATAGCGCCGAAAGGCATCTCGCTTCCAGGATCCATGGTGGCGATCCGGCGAGGAGACTCGCCGCGTTGAATGATATCGTGCGGTACCCCCTTATGATGCGGCACGCCAACTTCCGCTGCGGACGCTGCAGCAGAAGCATGTGCCGATCACTCAGGGTGTTCGCCCACACGGGACACCCGTACAGGGCCATGGACCGCACGACACCCGCGTAGAGTCTCCTGCAGGAGTCATCCGGGCCCCTCAGGTTGGGCAGTAGCCGCGCCAGAGCGTTGGCTGTGCCCGCCAATTTGGGGCCCAGACTTCGGAAGTGCTTCCCGAAGTCCCACCGGCCGTCGAGCACGAGCCCCAGATATTTCATCTGGGGCTTGATGCCGATGAGAGTGCCTCCCACTGTGAGACTGGAACCAGGTGGTGGCGTGCGCCGAGGTCCATGAAAAAACATGGCCTCGGATTTATGCAAAGCCACCTCAAGGCCCAGCCGCCGGATCCGTTCCACGACTTGAGCAACCGCGGTCGTGGCCCTCAGGATCGCTTCGCGGTGTGTAGCTCCGCTCGCCGTCACTAGCGTGTCGTCCGCGTAGCACGTGACGGCGGCGCCGTCCGCAAGCTCACCGCGAAGCACCCAGTCGTATCCAATGTTCCACAGTAGCGGCCCGAGAACCGATCCCTGTGGAACACCGCACGACATCTCACGCCGACCGACGCCGGTCGCACTTGGGTAGATGACGGCTCTCTCCGTCAGGTACGCCCCGACTATGCGGCGGAGGTAGAGAGGCACACCGTGGTACACGAGTGCCTCCCTGATGCAACTCCAGGGCAAGGTGTTGAACGCGTTGGAGATGTCCAAGGACACCGCCAACGTCACCTCACCCCGGGCAACTGCCTCCTCCGCCAAAGTCCTCACGCGCATGATGGCATCCACAGTGGACCGCCACCGGCGGAAGCCATATTGGGCATCCGCCAGGTCCGGCCCCCTACCAGAGAGGTGCTCGACGAGGCGCTTCGCAATAACTCTTTCAAAGAGCTTGCCCACCTCGTCGAGCAACACAATGGGCCGGTAGCCGGACGGTTCGTCCGCCGGGCGACCCTCCTTTCGGATGAGGACCAGTTTCCCCGTCTTCCACATCTTCGGAAACTGGCCCCGCTCCAAGCATGCGCTGAGGAACCCTCTCAGCCGGGGTTCGAGACCGTCTTCTCCCAGAGCTAGGACCCACGCGCGGCCTGGAATGCCGTCGGGTCCCGGGGCGGTGCTCTTCTTGGCTCTAAGCCTTCGCACCGCCAGCTCCAGTTCTACCCAAGTGACCTCGGGGACTTCGTCGTCAACTACCACACTGGGCGCCACAGGCGACCGAGGTGGCGGAGTCATCAGCGGCGGAACGTGTTCCGCTCGCGCCGGGAACAGGGACTCGACCACTCCACCGAGCAGAGCTGGCTGGAGGACCCGGGTCAACGCCGGGGCCCGGGGGCGCAGCTTTCCTCTTACCATAAGGTAAGGCCGCCCCCATGGGTCCCGCTCCAGCGTCTCCGTTAGCTCCTTGTAAGCCGCGGCTTTCGCCCGCTTAATCTCCGCTCGGAGGGCATCTCTGGCCTCCCTGTATCCCACATGAAGCTCCGCCACTCGGGGCTCCGTATCTGCGGTTCGGCTACGCCTCCTACGGAGTCTGGTCCACCGGCGGTGCGCGATCACGCAGGCTTGCCGTAGCCTCGCGATCTCCGCAGACCACCAGTAGACCCGACGCCTCGGACTATAGGGTGGTGCCCTAGGCATACCCGCATCGCAGACACGAGTCATGGCCTCCCGGAACCACACCGCCTCATCGTCGATATCGACAGGCCTGTCCGGCGCAATGGCCCAGGCCTGTACGATGGCGGCCTCTAGGAGGACCTCCCGATTCAGTCTCCCAAGCACCCAGCGTGGCTCGCGTGGGGCCGGTATGACTGGCGCATCACCCGCGGGGGGGGAGACATCAAACCGAACGTATCGGTGATCCGCCAGTGTCTCCACCCCCACAACAACACGCCAGTCCCGCACACGGTGCGACAGCGAAGCGCCTGCGAACGATAGGTCGATAATCGAACTGCGCTCCGCGGTCACGAACGTGGCTTCGGCCCCGCGATAAAACGCCCGACTAGAGATGTACCTATTCTCACTGAATTGCAAACAAAAGAAAACCACTATCTGCTAACTGTCGTGTGTTTATCACCGTATTTGGAACCTTATCTGGTAATCCAGTTATCCGCAGAAAATTAATAGGTACACGTAACAGCTTTCTATCAGGACAGCCACGTAAATGGCAATTCCATCTGAAGAATTATTTGGAAGTCTTAATTTGGTACGTAGTTTTCTTTTCTTTCGATACCAAGCCTAAAAAAATGTGCACGCAGTATATGCAAATTTTGCACAAGACACATCCTGCGTGCGGGATCTTATAAATATATGATCAATGCAAGTTTTTGTCATAATATCATTTTTAGATTCAATTCTTGTATAATCTTTGATCCCGCACACAAGGCCGTGTTGGTACATTAAATTAAGATACATACATGCTGCGGAAGTCTTGCTTCCAGGATACACAGTGGCGATCCGGCCAGGAGAATTGGCGCGTCAAACGATATTGTGTGTTGTCTGTGGACAGTGGACGGACGCAGAGTAGCCCGCACTGAATGATGCACGAAGGAAAATGCAACCTCTGTGAAAGCGCATACATGGAAAACGACCTTTATAATGTGGTAACTGACACACAATTTCAGAACATTCCCCCTGTAAGGGAGAGATTGTGGTTTTGAATCCCGCCTGACATGATTCAATTGTATTAGTACTCGTATCTTAATTATAACTATGGTTATGTTAACGTTTTCATATATAACTAACTAGTGACAAGTGATAGTATTATAATAGTTACTTGAACCTTCATTTCCATAACCCAATGTTTTATTTTTGATGATTGAACAGTTAAGTTGAACAGTGGTTAGAGCACTTTGTACCGATGAGTACTGAGCGAATGACACACCAAGTATGTAAGATATAGGTAAACGGGGAAAGCAGTTGTAGCAAGGGGGAAGTCTTCATTATTTGACAAGGTGGACAGGAAAGGGTATAGCTCAAGGTGATCCGCTTTCCCCGTTAATCTTTAATGTTACTACACATAAGCTGTGCCAAAGTATTACCAATGTTATGATTGGACAATACGCAGATGATTTTGTAATGTATACAAGTTGTAGATCGCATTAGTATGTTTTTTCTATATAATGGCTACGTATTTTTTGGAGAATTTGTGCTGTCAGTGTGATGACTAAAGGCTTGTCCTGCATTGTCCTCTACACTGACGGCACAGAAACTCTGGGTGACTGTGGCTTCTCTGGTGTTACACACATCCGTAGGCTACGGTAACCACTTTCCATCAGGTGGGCCGTGCGCTTGCCACCTAAGTGGTATAAAAAAAACATTTTGATTTCACACAAAACCCTACAATCTTATAAATACAATGATGACGTATCTAAAAGAATGGTTCAATGGCATGCAGCTAATCACTCCTTTAGTGCTTTTGTGCGTATTAAGTTTTCTTCTGCTCCTTTTCTGGCTAGTTCGTCGACTATTATATATAGTATATAATATATAATATATCATTGCCGTGTTGCCCTCGTGTGAATTCGGTCATTAGATTAATTCAGGTACCTTACCTATTCCTATAGTATACATGCAAGTTACCCAGCAAGAATCTATCTCTTCAATGCAGTACGTTTAGGCCTGGTAGTACTGATTTTAGAAGTTGCCGCTGCGGTTACTTCATCTTCAGAGCACTGTATTCTGTCCAGATCACTGATTGAAGCAATTCGATGCCGATTTCCGTCCGTACCCGAGCCGATTGTCGTTTTCCAGGCACTATTTGCTTAATGTGTTATTTTGTTCTAGAAGGCGAAACCGGTCAGGTGTAATAAGCAATAAAGTAATGTGGAAAAGTACAAGTGAGTTATCAATATGTGTAACAACAAATTCCACCAAGTGCCATCAATCTACAGTATAAATACTGGTTATAATATGACGTACAGAGTCAAAGGAAATAAATATACACTTTTAAAAACAACTTTATATAAAAATTAGCCTTCCGCACGCGGCTCCGCCCACTTACAGAATACCGCGGCTATAATAACTTCGTGTTGTGTTCCCAGCGGTGATTAGGGTACCCAGAGCTCACTGGATTCGTGCTGTCACTGGGAAGAAAGGCTTGTCCTGCTTTGTCTTCTACACTGACGGCACAGAAACTCTATATTTACAGGGTTGGCAGCGCGACTGTGACTCCTCTAGTGTTACAAATGTTCATAGGCCACGCTAACCACTTTCCATCAGGTGGGCCGTGTGCTTGTCTGCCACCTAAGTGGTATAAAAAAAAATGAGAGGTTGGATTTAGCGTTCTTAGGCAATATTTCAGATTCTACTCTACCGATAGCGATCAGACAAAGGTAAGATTATAAGTCTAACCAAGACCTTTTAAACAAGTTAACCGCATAGTACTAACGTTTTAGCATTTATTTTAGGAATTACAGACTACAAGGTTTGTTAAATTCTAAATTTTTAAATTCAGAAGCAAAATAACACTTCTGCAACTCGCGAAGTATGACCAATTCAGCTTTATCTAAATCAGCGGCGGTTATATGACCGCGCGTAGATAAAATTCTCAAAAATCGGCCTACATAAACAGAAACATTTTTTTCGACAAAAAATATAGAAAATTTTCATATAAGCTTGAAAACGAAGAACTATCACCTCTTCAGTTTTTAAGGAAAATTATTTATTTTAAGCTAACTTTACAAAAGTAAACTAAACTACTATATTTTGTACTCAAACCATTTTTTTCTATCTCAATCTCATAATTTGAGATATACCTAGCGGTCAGCCTCGATATAGCGAAGGCCTTCGATCGGGTCTGGCACAAAGGTCTTCTTGCGAAGTTGCCGTACTATGGACTCCCCGAGGGACTTTGCGAATGGATCGCCAGCTTTTTGTCCAACAGAAGCATATTTAGTATAGTATATGTATATTAGTTATATATAGTACTTATATTATCTTATTCTATATAATATATATAATATATATATAAAATAATAGTAATAATAATATAATATATACAAATAGTGTAGTATAGTGTAATGATTTAGTACAAGGTAGTAAGATGGGAAATATTAGTTATTCAAAATAATATACAGTAATGTGTTAATACCCGAATTTGATGGTAACATCCGCAATTGGTGTTTATTTATAGATAGTTTTGAGGCTCCCGTTGGAGCTGAAGGAAGACCTGGATTATGTGCAGCAGCTGCTGGAGGAGTTTGTTGAATATACTGGGTAGGTCTTGGTAATTTTTTGACAATTGACAATTTATATATTACCTTGCCTATGAATCCTATCAAATGATACCCAAAACATGAGTTCCCGGTGGTGTAGAGAGATCACTGTGGGTTTTTGTGCTGTCAGTGGGAAAACCAAAGACACGAAATGCAAGATGTTATCCTCCTTTGTCTTCTACACTGACGGCACAGAAAGTCTTTATTCTTGCAGGATCAGCAGCGCGAGTGTGATTCCCCTGGTGTTGCACACGTCCAGAGGCTGTGTGTTTGTGTGCCCACCTGCAGAAGCGCGCCTGCGTCGTTCTTGACCGCTGAGTTCCACGCTGGGTGCTTCGCGTTTAGGTCTCCCGCTATAATGACGGGGCACGGCGCCTGCAGCGGCTCGTGCAGGTCGGTGGGGTGTAGTCACTCTGATGGGGGTTTGTAGGCCGCGTACAGGCGCAGAATCTCTAAGTTGTCCGTTCACCGCTAGCTCGCATCGTATTTACCTAATACGGTAGGTACACAGTTGTGGTGTTTGGCTGTATTTTGACTACATCAGATGACGCTAAAATACACCCTTAATTTAATAAGACCCTCAAATTAATTGACTATATGAGATATTGTTATCATTTTAGCTCAAAAAATGTGCCACGTGTGTTCCAATGTGGATATTACAGTCGAGGTTGGAAGAGAAACTAAAAAATGTCAAAATAGGTCAAAATATAAACAATCGAAATAAAGCAAAATTCACAACTTTTTAGATTCCTTATAAAATTTAAAATCAATCATGTTATGCACTGTATACGTGTGAACGCAACGTAGACTGAAATAAATGCGATATTCTCTAGCACATCGTCCATTTTATTATTTCTCTTTTTTTTTAATCCGTTATAGCTCTTTCAACAATCACTGGATTAGTCTGCTGTTCACCGAATTACAGAACTATGTTGGCAGACAAGTCCGGTCTTCGAATTCCCACAGGCCTGCAGTAGTTCACACAACACAGCACTGCAGCACTCAGCCAGCAGTACTGTACAGTGTACAATAAAAGGTTTCGATAATAAACAGATTTATTTGTTGGGTATTCAACTATTGGTTGTGTATATGTTGAAATACAGATAGATATTATTTCTAACTCCTTCTTTATAAAGCACAGGTCCGGCCTCACATGGAGTACTGCTGTCACCTTTTTGCTGGAGCGCCTGCATACCAGCTTGACCCCTTCGACTCGTTGCAAAGACGGGCATTGAGGCTGGTTGACAATCCCATACTCACAGGTAGAGTGGAACCTCTTAGCCTTAGGAGGGATTTTGCCTCACTGTGTGTGTTCTAGAAAGAACAGAAAAGAAAAACTGTAAATGAAGACATGATTCTCTTCACTGGGGATTCATCGTAATTTATTCACCCTTTTTTAACTAGGGACTGACCGCCAGGCCTACGGACCACCAACTGAGGGTGCCTTACCAGTTATCATGTCATGTGTACATTCTAGGGTCTACCCTTAGTCAAAGAAGATAGCTACTGATTGATGCTCAAGGCGGATAATATTATATTTGGACACAAGTCAAGGGTTCACCTTGACTTGTGTCCAAATATAATATTATCCGTGATCCGCGATTCAGATAGACGCCTGTTCCAAAAGATATGCAATCTAATGGTATTTTTGAGGGATTTTAACACCCACCACGAGATCTGGTTGGGCTCCTCCAAAACAGACCATGCGGGAAGAGCCGCCCACGCATTTGCTCTGGCGCACGGCCTGACCCAATTGGTGCACGAGGTCACTAGGATACCAAGAAGGTCGGGCCTAGCATCTGATTGTGGCCAGCGAGGAGTCTCCTCCGGCTGATGGGTTTATTGGACTATAACTTTGAGTACCTAAAGAAAATTTTTGTAAGTTACCTACTGATGACAAGTTTTTACAGTCATCCAAAAAAGTATTTGAATCTTTAGAGCAAGCATCAGTAAGTACCTACTACATCACAATTGCACTGAATTTTATTTCTTGCGCTACGACTAAAACCTGCTCCTTTCTAGACTTTATTATCTCTTTTTTCTTTACTTTGTCTTTCTTTTCCTTGCTTTTATTTGGAATCTTCATATTGGCTGTATTTTAAAAAACAAGAGTACACCATGCGACAATCGCGTTTTCGATTTGATTGACGTTTGACGTTGACAGTTAGTCTATTCAAGCCAACATACAATAATTAGAATTAAAAGTTTAGTTATTTTTTTGTAATTACAATATTAGCTAGACACATATTATCTAATTCCTCATTTGCAGCAACTTGAACTACTTATATAGATGTAAGGCTAACGGAAGTAATAATTCTTACATACTAGTTTGAATTTTGATTTTGGTGTAAATATTAAGATTGACACTTTTACTCACATTAGTTTTCATCGTAGTTTTAGAATTGAAATGTTAATAACTGTCTTGAGAATATCGTAAGGCGAAACCCGTCGGGTTGATAATAAATATCGTAAAAAGTACAAGTGTGCAATATGTCTTTGTAGCCTGCTAGTGTTTGAACACGTTATACGTACGGAGTTGACTGGTTCCTTTACATGTACAAGCGTACTATATCAAATATATCTCGCTAATTATATAAAAAATGAGTGAACAAGTGCAAAAAGTTACGGATGAAGAATTGAGGGAGTTAATACCTGATTTGCCTAGTGGCCAATTAGCAATTTGTGAACGTAGTTCAGAAATGTGTAATGAATCGTAAATACCTACTTTGACAGTTCTTACTGAAGATAGAGCGATATATTAATACGGGCTGTTCGGATTTCGAACTCGTTCAAATTGGGTCTGACCATCAGCCCATAACACTTGCTGCGTTGCCACGTTAAATAAATATAAATATTCTACAACACTCTACACAACGCTATCTAGACCCATGGTAAGCATAGTGTAACTAGCTTGTGTTATGGAATCTAGAATACGGATAAACATACTTAAATACTTTTTTTTTTGTATATATATACATATTATACATAGAAACATCGAAAAATGTAACTAATTTGACTAGACAATCAACTAGATTTTTGATTATCTTAATTACCTAAGTATTAGTTAATCTTCTAGTTATGTTTTATCAATGATAGATATTAATTATGGAAGAACAGGCTCTAAGCGATACCGTCTTACATATATCATCTTGTAGTAATAATCAGATTTTATGTAACGAAGGGATTACTATATGATTAACGATTTACTATAGCTGATTGAATGTTATTATATGAATAAATTGCTCCACGTTACCTTGAGTTGTAATTTGTAACATTATCTCTTACGTATGTTGTCTCAGATTCATTAAAAATGTGACGATCGTTACGCATAAATTCAACATGTGGATTTTTTTTCCATAGACCCATTAATGTCAACACCGATTTAGTTAATGATATTATTAAGTCGGCGTGCATTTTACACAACTTCGTGAGAGACAGAGATGGGTATTCTTTTGAAGACTCGCTAAATAATCCACTGACTGACACAATTGCTCAAGATAGTGTGCGCAGAAACAATACAACTGGATTGAGATATCGAGAATTATTTGCAGATTATTTCATGAACGAAGGAAGGGTAAGCTGGCAGGATAATCACATCTAATTATACTGTGACAACATATAATTATTAAACTATATAAAGTAATTGTACTTACCGAGTTGTTTTTTTTTTATCCGTAGACGGCCGTCTATTACAATGTTTTTATTCTACCAGATGCAAGTGGGCCCACTTGCATCTGGTAGAATAAAAACATTGTAATAAGACTCGATTACTCAATGAGGGGTTAACGGTATTTGGTAGTCAAATTACACACTTCTTTTTTCACCCACATTTCGCCAGTTTATGTTTAGGTCCCAAGTCCCAATGTAATAAGTGGCGAGCCTATTGCCATTAACCGGGCACTTATAAACCTGCGATAAATACACACATAACTTCGAAAAGCATCGAAAAGTCATTGCCATGGTTAAACCTGGGATTGTTGATTGATGGCGCTTTGTGGGATATGCTTCACATATTGAATTGAGTGTCTTATTCAATATGTTATAAATTATAAGGAGAAAATCAAGTACGGCTCATGTTTAAGCTATAAATAGGTAAACACTTAACCTAAAATGCCATTCGTGAAACAGAACTCGTCGTATAACATTACCTTGGTAATTAAGTCAGATGCCGAGATCCAATCTTGGTAATTATGGAATTAATCTTCGTTGCAGTGTGGAACGATCGTGCATATACGATATTGTTTCAAGTATTTAGAACATTACCTTTATTATACCCATTTACTGACGATCAGATGAGCCACATGCCGTTAACTACGATAGTAAAATGAGAAATTCAAATAAAATTGTAATACGTATTTATCTAATCCCAAAGCAAATCTTCAAAGTATTAGAAATACACATGTAAGAGAAAAAGTAAATGTTTACCGACAATGTTATTTGTTTGAACCCTTTCGCATACAATGTTTACCCTATCGTACGTACGAAACGATGAAGCTATAAAAATTCAAAACCCATTGCCACGTGCCGTAGCCACCACTCAGTACCGACATATATTTATTATTTAAAATTAGGAATAAAAAGGCAATGAAGATTTTTTTATAAAATTAAATAAAGTGGGAAAATTATTGTAGGTATAGTCCGGCAAGAATAGAGTACGCGCCACAAAATAAATCTCTTGGCCGCGGCGATATAGTATACAATCAATAGATACTCTTTTCTTTTGGGGTAGGTAGAGATTACATTTTTCTACTCGCTACGATCCAGGCAAACCTTAACGTCATAACCATTTTTTTCTTCCTAATTCCACAATTTCACTCCTGACTCATTCGGTACTTAGCTTCTACCTGGCAGTGAAACTTAAATACAAGTGATCTATAACCGCTCACTAGCTTCAACATAAGTATGTACAGACATGCGATTCGACGTGGGGCATCTATAAAACATCAAACTGTGCCAATACGGTTAGCAAGCCCGCGTACATGGTGCGCAGGTAGTGCGCAAAATTATGGGAACAACACACTTGAAATGATAATAATAATAGCATACTGAGACAGACAACGATTCACTATGGTGTCGAGTATTGGCATGAATAGAATTAATTTAAGTACATTAGATATTGGTGAATTGATATTGTTACTATAGGAACCTGGTCGGCGGAGGAAACGTAATTGGCGAAGCGCGAGTGATAAGTAATGGAGTTTAAAATGTACCAAGTTTTAGCAAGATGTGTATTTATTGACGATTTTGAAGTTAGCTTGAGTTGTATTGAGACATTTGTAAGATAACGTATAATGGATAAAGGGAGTCTGTTATTCTGAAGCGCAGATTTATGTAAATCTCGCGACACAGATCATAAAGAGCCAATTCATTTAAACAATCTATTTGCTTATCTAATTGTACCATCGGGGTTGCCAACGTAGAACGGAAACAGCGGAAATAACTGTTCAATTCCAACAACACACATTTAAGATAATAGAAGAATAAAACTATAAATCTTTACTTCAGATATCTGCGTTACTCTTGCTTTGTTAGTTGTAATAATGAATTTATTTATGTCTCTTTCACAAAGATACAGTACAAATTGCATATTACATTCACTTTTAGTAAAAATTAGCTCGTTAACCTTTGTGAGAGGTTGATGTCTGTAGAAAAATAACCCTATCGAAAGTTGCCAGTTTTGGTAAATTGCGGTAAATGTCAAATGGACAATTTTATGATCCTAGTGAGGCGGAGTCTGGGCTGTATATATCTGTCTGATGTTAAACAGTCCTATCCCTTAGTCGCCTTGTACGACACCGCATGCGAAGAGATGGGGTGGTCCAAATTCTACTCTGCCGAAAACCAAACTTTAATATACTGTAACCTTTTTTTAAAACAAAACCCTGGCAACCATGCTGCTTTTCTTTCGCTCTGACTGCCTGTACACACCTACGCTAAGGTTGTCACGTGACAACTCTGTATAGGCAAGATATATTGTAAATTCTGTTTAGTTTGAACATATTTTGGTTCTTTTCTTGTGAGTGACCTCAATTGTTCAAAGTATTTGTCAGCTGTTTAGAAAGTCAATTAATCAAATGAATGCTTGCGTAAATTTGCATGTTGTACTTAACGTGGAAGTCTCACAAATTAATTGATACGAAAACGAAGACAGAATGGTATATTCCCGGGTACTCATTACTATCTGATGCATTTGAAGGTGTAGCAGGAAAATCCATTTGTAATGGAGCCAATTTACATTACTTATTTTCAGTTTATCCAATATTTTGTTCTCCCCGATCAATATTTTATAAGTAATTGTGTCAATTTGACATAATAATAAAATCTTTATTTTTGTTTCACGTTTTATGGAGTTTATTTGACATGGCATCCGCACATTATTTCGTAGCTGATTGCTACGAATCCGTAGACGACTACGTATAGTGCTACATTCGTAGGCAAATTTATTTGTATGCAACATTCATTTATAACTATATAGGTAATCGGGACCCAGATGCATACCACTAGGCTACCGCGGTTACAAATAATACTTCTCTGTGTATTAGAAGCATTCTTCTAACTACACATGAGGAAGTCATGTGTACCGCTAACCAATGGACGACTTACCGGAATTTTTCAGAATTTTATGTTATCGTATAAAACCTGGCCGGTCTATCCATATTTTTGTTAATATTGAAGCTGGAAATTTCAAAACAAAAACATAATTCATGGTTTTCATCCAAACAAAAGTAATTTATCGAGGTACGTTTTTATTTTCCATTGTTTGTGTAACAAAACATGTCCTACCTTACCAATTTGTTGATTCATCCACACCGGATAATGGAAACTGTACAAAAAATAAAATTTAAAACTAACACTAGGTATCTAGTTCACTGTAAGTAAGTATGGACTACAATAGACTGTTACATACGCTATTTAAAATGTTTTTTTTTACGATTTCTCAATGATAACAATTCTCAAATCTAAATTTAAGACGGCTACGAGTTTCTAGAAGGTTTCTTCATGGTCGGCAGCGCGAGTGTGACACCCCTTGTGTTGCATACGTCCATAGGCCACGGTAACCACTTCCCATCAGGTGGGCCGTGTGCTTGTCTGCCAACTAATTGGTATAAAAAAACACGTCTAGTCAGAGTGCGTTTACTACTAAAGTTAAATCAATCGATATTGACGAACGGCGAATTAAAATATCTAGGAAAATAATATTTCAAAATTTCCACTCTGGCAGAAGCAGGCCGCGGAGGCGGCGCGCCTGGCGCCTGGCGCGCCTCCCATTTTCCGGGGACGAGTTGGGGACTCTGTAGTCCCCACACACCTGAGGAGAGGGCCAGATCGTGAGAGATGGCCCTGGGTCAGCCGGGGTGCGAGGGATATGCTTGTCAACCTCACCTTCGGCAACCGACATAATCAAATAGCAAGATATCATAAAAAAATAGCCAGTAGATTAAGTTCGATCACAAACGCTATAAAAAAGATTAGGACTTTGACAGACGTGGGTACGGCTAGAATAGTTTATTTCAGCTATTTGTATAGTATTTTGAGCTCGTCCAGCTTGCAGCATACCAACAGCCCTTAACATCTCTTCGCGACTTAAATGACGACGTGACATGATGACTACAGTCACAAAAATGCACAAACCATACGTAAAAGACGTATTATTGATAATAAACGTTATTTACAATCAAAAAAAATAATTTTTATTTTAATCCGGAAAAATGTTAAATCGAAGGCTTCCGACATTTTTAGTTAAGTTTCATTAATACAAGAGGTGACCGACCCCTGGCGCCCAGGTGAGAAACGCGGCGGCACCTCAGGTCGCCGCTCTACGTTCGCGAATGCATTCCGACCGACGACGACGCGACATCGCGAACCTACGTGTTCCCTTCTTCCTATAAAGTCAAAGTCTACAGTCCCGGGTCCTTTAAGCGGGGCGTGAAAAAGCATCTGATGAGGCCGCCAAGCCGAGTGCCACCATTGTAACATTACTTAGTGTCTGTAATGTTTACACTCTTACCTGAGACTTTCAGAATCAATGGCTTGATGAGAAGTGATTTCCGTGTCCTATAGACTCTTCTTTTTCGGGTAACAATTTTATATATTAGTACTATACCTATTGTATTATTGATTTACTGTATGTCTCTTGGGTGCCACACGTCCCGAAGCCGCGGTCAGCAGCTGTACATCAATGATTTCAAGATAATCAAGCGTCAACAATTACAAAAATAGCTATTGGTCATATCACAGGATCATTAGATTGAATAGATAGTTTACTTATAACCTCTATTTACACGGCTTCGAACACGTATAAGATACCGTACAAAAAGATCTTTATTATTATTATTATAACCTTTAATGCTGAAACTAAACTAAACATTATTTATCTAACTTATATATATACATTAACACATCGGTTATCCTAAATAATAATCAGCGTGTGAACAAAAAGATCTACGTGTGCATAAATAGTAATAAATACGCCTCACAGCTATGCTGTTTCAGTTGTGTACGAATGGTCTGGCAATGTAGATGAAATATGTAAAACTAGCTGTTGTCCGCGGCTATGCCTGTGTGAGTATCGTTTATCGCGACCAAACATAGCCTATGTCTTTACCCAAAGTCTAATCCACCCCTGTACGCGAACCTTCGATAGTTAGCCAGTCTACTGCAAATATTGAGCGCTTGCGCACCTCGCTACGTATCTTTGTAATAATTTATGCTAACTAGTTTGTCGTACTTCTCCTATCTATTCTTCTGTGACTTTCTTCCGTACTTTCTATCTGTAAGGTGTAAAGTGTTTCGTTTCGATCGTAGTCAAAGTCCTTAGAATACGTGTAACCTGTACTGAAAACCGTGCTGGTGTGAAAGTCAAATAAACGAAATATATTAACAGTTATGAATTGAAACTGAAACTATTAATTCCATAACAGTGTTGAAATAAAACTTCCTAGTAGACCTTCCTAAAATTCAGTAAAAAGTACATAATTATCAAGTAACATCTCAAAATTAGGAAGTTGCTGTTGGGAATCAATTTAACTCATTATATAAATTTATCTTGTTAAATATTAATGTATATTGTAGCTATTGAAGTATACCTTAGTTGTTTCTTTTTCCTTCTTCTCCCGAACAGTGGGAGTTGGAGTTATCTTTTCATATTTTTCTAAGCTCTCCAAAGTTATTGACCATCAAACTTATGTTTTCCAGTGATAGGTTATTGATAACGTCCAATACGGTATGAGAATAGACCCCAGTACTATAACTATGAAGGTGGTGGATGAAACTGGAGGATGGCCATTAGCATTGTCGTGGTGCAGGATGATACGGCGTTTACGGTTATTTTTACGGAGTTCGTCAATAACTTCCGGCAAACAAATGGTCGTGTACCAGTCACTATTCACAGTACGACGATTTTCTAAAGCAACAGTAGCCACGTGTCCAGTTTTATTAAAAAAAGAAGTGTGCAAGTTTTTTGGGCATTTCTCCATAAAGCTCTGGCAAAATGAAACAGACACCCCTGCGTCTTTGCTGTTGGAAAAAGTGCTGTAATAGCTTGCATAGCACTAGCTTCAAAATCGGTTGTAAATGTGTCTGGGTCAAACTCTGGAATTCTAGTATCTTTATCTTCGTTATGACGTAACATTTAAATATGTATCTATCTAAACAATAACTTAAATACATCTAACTAAATGCGAAAAAAGTGGTTAAGCAACACGACAGGTGTTGTTTGCATTGATTCCGTCGTGATTCGACCCCAAGAGGAGAGGGCCAGATCGAGAAAGATGGCGTTTGGTTAGCCGGGATGCGAGGGATATGCCTATTAACCTCACCTTCGGTAACAAAAAACGACTCACAGGCGTCGTGCGTTTTAGTCGTTTCGAGACCTTTGTATGCGCGATGGTGGGTATCTAAGTCCTATTCTTGTGGGCTAAAAAGGTCACTTTGAGCGATTCTGCTCAAAACTAGTAACTTACTGAATTTCCAGTAGATCTCAATAGATTCCTAAATAATTCGTAAAATGGTCATTGGAACAATTCATGTACAAAGCAGATGCTAATTATAGTAAATATCTATAAAAAAAAAAACTAAACTGAACTGCCTGCACAGAACTAAACTTGCTTTTTGGAAATAACCGCTCCGTAAGTTATTTTAGTATCTATAGATGTTCAACCAGTCTCGTTTGTATCGCATGTACCAAATACTTCTATGTCTCAACATTTGGATGGCGTTGTTATCATTACCCTACCCGGGTCTTCAGCAGTACAGGTGAAGGGGTACAATGGGTCCAATGATACATGAACTGGGATTGGACCCCCCTCACGAACACAGGGCACATGCGACCGATCAAAATAGACTAGATTTTTTTTGGCCCAATCATGGATACGGCCACAAGCTCACCGCCTATTACAATTATTGGTGAAATGTGGGTGTTAATTCAGCTCTGCCTAATCCTCCGGGGATAAAGGCGTGATGATTGATTGATGATTATATGTATGTATATATGATTCCGAGCCTGACCGCAGACAGCAGTTTATGAGGAGAGGAACGTACATTACATTTCTGAATATTGGAATAGAAGTGTATACAAAAATATCAGAGTTCATTTCACGTTTATTAGTCTAGACTAAGAAGGACGGTAAACTAAGCTGATGCCTGTTTCAATTGTCATAAAATACATATTAAAATGTTAAGAACTTATAAAGTCTCGTTCTGTACATGCACTTTTTTTACGTGCGCAAAATCCCCGCCGATACCTCTCCACCGGAGCCGGTGGAAAAGATTATGTAACTCAGAAAATTTGTTGAAAGTTCGTGTGACGTAACTATAAAAATTTAACTTAGCATGACGGAAATTTCCGTTGGTTTGTCTCTTCGTAGATATTATTGATTTCCATTCGGATACTCTTTGTATACCTCGGGACACATATCTGAGCTGTTTCAACTGCCGAACGTCGGGCATCCAGTGGTCCGTCTTTGCAAAAACAACCGGGAACAAGCTAAAACAAAATCGCGAGTGGATACAGCAAGCATCGTATGTCGTGAACGTGATCGAGATCGAGATCGAGTTTGTAGTGAGAGGGACTCGAACCGACTAAAACGCACGCCGCCTGTGGGTCGCTTTGGTTGCCGAAGGTGAGGTTGACAGGCATATCCCTCGCTCCCCGGCCGATCCAGGGCCATCACTCACGATCTGGCCCTCTCCTCGGGTGTGGGGACTACAGAGTCCCCAACTCGTCCCCCGAAAGCGCTTAGTAACATCAGTGTCAACAAGCAGGTGTGTCATCTTGCAGATGTTGGCATTGTTGAAAATTTAAAATATATTAAACTCATCTATTTTTTATTGGTATTTAAACTATTTATTTAAACTATTTTAACTACTAGTCATTAACATTAGTATTAAAGTTATCGGGATATTTAGCATGTTGTATTGTGCTGAGATTCTGATATTTCGGCGATAGGGCTGGCCCACCGGTCAATCATAGTATTAAAAATGTTGTTGGGGCGGTCGCGCACCCTGCGCATCTTTTACGCATGATGGCGTGAAACCCATCCACTGCCACCTCGATAAACAAGCCTGATGCGCTGCAGTTTCCATCACATTTGCAACATTAAGCCTACCCGGAATACGGCAATAGGCTCACCCCCTATTACGTAGACCGAATACAATTATTGGTGAAATGTGGGTGTTAATTTACTTCTGCTTAACCCTCCAGATAAAGGCGTGATGTATGTATGTATAAAACAAATCTGACACCGGAATCAAATAAAGTCAAAAAAATAATTGTATGAACAGGTAAACAGAACTTGGGAACTAATGCGAAATAGTCTCGTATGTTTTAATATGGTTTCGGGGATGAAAAGTCGTCTTCAAGAAGTGATAGACAGTGAGGGCCATCCGCTCCGTTGAAATATTGCAAACATTCATGTCATGCCATCTGTGGTAACTTATTATTAGTGATTTAGTTCCGCAAATGGATCATAGATGGAGTTGTATTATTAGTGAACTTTTCTAGAAGTCGGTGTAAAGAGTCCGCGAAAACTAGTTGTTTTGATTTCCGAATGCCGAAATGGTATTTTTGGGGGATTTTAACGCCCACCACGAGATCTGGTTGGGCTCCTCCAAAACAGACCATGCGGGAAGAGCCGCCCACGCATTTGCTCTGGCGCACGGCCTGACCCAATTGGTGCACGAGGTCACTAGGATACCAAGCCTCTATGACGCTGCTCAC
This sequence comes from Eilema griseolum, assembly GCA_963662185.1. Lineage (NCBI taxonomy): Eukaryota > Metazoa > Arthropoda > Insecta > Lepidoptera > Erebidae > Eilema > Eilema griseolum. The sequence continues at coordinate 13,378,138 of OY759251.1, forward strand.
GCGCACGCCCGAGTCGCGCGCTGCGCGGGCGCGGGGAAGCCAAAACCTGATTTTCGGTTTAAACTGACCTTGTACAGACGCGTATTACATCATAATATTTATAATGCCTTATTTTTACTGTCATGCATTCTAATTTAAAGTTTGTTGTATAACAGCACCTAGATAAAAGCAATCTAGATGTGTTATATCTGTAACAGCAAAACTCTCTCTAGTTTTGATTTGTACCACGAAACGAAGGTCACGCCAATGAGTTTGGATAACATTGACTTTGAATTTTTGGGTGAAGTCCAATAAATGCGTAAAAATAGATACCGATTCAGATTAAAAAAAAATGAAACTGTCCAGGCGGATTTAGATAGTTTCGGGCGAAGGTTCGATGGCTTAGTAGTCAGAGCGTTCCCCCTGTAAGGGAATGATCGCGGGTTGCAATCCCGCCTGGACAGTTTAATTTTTTTTCTATCTTAATCAATTTTGAATGGTTGACATGTTTTTGTTTGACATTTCGACCTGTAAAAAAATTAAAATGCAGTAGCTCACTCAGGTACTTCTATATCTACCGTAATGAGAGACACAGCCAAAAACAGTGAAGGTAATTGCGGTAGTCAGATTAACATAAATTTCTAACGAGTAACTCTTCTTAACAACATAAAATGACTTGAATTGTATAGGAATGCAATCATACGTTTCGCCCGGAAATAAATCCGTAAACAATTGTTATTTTACTGGGTCTAAACTAATTGTAAATGTGAACAAAATACAACTCAAATATTGAATTTGCTTCCTTAGTGTGGAAATTACGTTTATCTATAGGCATATAATCTGAAACTACTAGGAAAATTCGCGCTTTTGAAACAGGGAATAAGGCAAATGCTTTGTCCATTACACATGGTAATTGTTTCTCAAATATGTCAAACACGCAAATACGAATAGCTAAGTGAAGTGCCACCACTTGGTAGGTAATTGTTTGCAGTGTCTCTATTCCAACGGTGAGCGGGAACTATGTGGTTAGTTTCACTCATTTATTTAATAAGAAAGTATCTAATTGCAGTTAATTTGCAATGCAAGTCTAGACGAGGTATGTGGGTCAATGCATATATGAGGTTATCCGATATTTGAATAAAACCTTTTGACCTCAATGGCGTGAACGGCAATCTTATACGCTTGTTTCTTTTTAAACAATCTTAATTACAACTTATTTGTAAATGTCGAAAAAAACTAGGTATTAACAACACTGATATTGTAACTATTGTGTAAGCTGATAACGGTTCAAATAAAATTAAATGTTTGAATATGATTTTAAACTAGGTAGGTGGATAAGTGATATTGAATTAATAGTCATGATATTAAAAGTAAAAATCTATTTTCTATGGTATACCAACGTGACGGCAATAATAAAATTCCTTTCTGGTCGTACGAATTATATACTCTTAACGGTAACGTTGAACATATTCTGTTTATTAATATTGACGTATGATTGTCAGAGATGTCCGGAGTAAGCCAAGTTTCCTGTGGGTAGCTACAAGGGTTGCTTCTTTACCACAATTAGACACATATGTCTATCTAGCTATATATCTATGGTACTGTGGGTAGCTACAAGGGTTGCTTCTTTACCACAATTAGACACTTATGTCTATCTAGCTATATATCTATGGACTTAAGAGGATATTAATTAATAACTGGAGGTTGACTTCGATAGTCTATTATATTATAATAGCCACATTCCTGTTGTTAGAGAACACAGTTGTACTTATTATTCAATAATTGACAAAACCTCCGATACTGAATAGCTGTGGGCCCTACGGCGACGGTGCTGCGCGCGCGCACCGTCGGCCCCTCGGCGCTCAGCCGCGAGTGCCCAGCTCAATGGGCGACGGCTCTCGATTCATAAAATGTCGGTCGTTCCATTCACGCCGCGGCGCGATGCTACGCCGACCGTTCACTCGTGACCCTCGCGTCTTCAACAGCTTAGTCAGGACATGTAATTCAATTGACTTCCAAAATTCTCCAGTGAGCTCTGGCTACCTTACTCACCGCTAGGAACGGCCCCATCTCAGCATTGAATGCTGCGCACACCCTTCGTTGGGTATGCACAGCGCTGGTTTTCAGATGGGGCCACTAGGCAGCGCTGACGCCACGCACCATCCCATATATACAGTACATTTTACATCTACACAGGTATTATTATATTATAAAGTCGAGTCGCGCTTGCAAAAACAAAACATTCGTTCGGAATATAAAATTTATTACGAGTGTAAAACAAATACCATTGGTATTAGAATGGAATAGATCAAAATGACGAAGTTCTTGAATAATAAACAAAGACACATATTATTATGCGTTTTATACTAATTACTTAATCATAAAAAAGAAAAACAAAACTTATTTTTAAAGGATATTGCGTTCTCTTAATCTTAAAAAAAAATTAAATTTAAAAATAGAACTGCAGCTCCATGGAAGTCGTCAACAGGTACCTATAACCTTCCTTCTTAAAAAAAACCCTCCCACATTTCGAAAAACCCTCCCACTTTGGCCAGAGTTGGCCGTAGGCGGCAGCGTCTTCCCCATTTTAACCCCCATACCCCCATAGAATAAATAATAAGAAAGCCATTTCTTTCATTAATGTTTCATAATTCTTTTCTATTGAATGAAGTTACCTAACCGTACTGAGTTTTAAATGTTTGTTCGTTTTGTACTTTTATTATGATTTCACTTAAATATTAAGAAGTTTATTCTCCGTAATATCTAGCCCCGAGAGGCGGAGCCTGTGACGTAGGCTATTGTTCACTCGCCGGCCGAGCCGGCCGGCCGAGGAATTCGGAATAAACGGATCTTCCTTTGAGATCCACTAGGGCAATCACGAAGGTTTTACATACAGGTAAATTCTGCTTATAACGATTCCAAGTTCCTAATATATTTCAGTGTTTCATCTCGGTAGTATACTTTGCAATATTGCCATCATTTATGACAATCCATCATCTGCAGATATTAGTGTTGACCTCAATTTTTCGATCGATAATAAGCACGCCAGTTGCTTGGTTATCTGAATAGGGTTAGGAATGAAATTTTGCATTATTATTATTACATTACACTTGAATGACGAAGACTTACGGATAAGAATGACTGCCGTCTTACCTCTTCGTTGAAATTATGGTTAGTGTCCACAAGCATGTCAGTATATTGGTAATGAAGAATTAGGCGCCTTTCACACATTTGAGGCTCAAGTCAACCTTAGCTGATTGTCAGCTACTTTACATAAACTTACACTTCTTTTGCTCAGAGACTCACTGTACCTTTTGCGTTTAGTTGCATAGTCGACCCGTAATATGTCTTTTAGTAGATTACGACACATTATTGTCGTAAAGTGTAAGTAATGAGGAATAAAGCGCACATAATTCATATCTACATAACTTACATAATCATATTGGTTACATATAAATAGTACATTTCAAGACGAACAAAACTAGAATAAATTAATTTATAAAAATCACACGCAACATTTCTCAATACAGTCTATTCAAACACACTCACAACACTTGGGTTCAACAGACACGCCTTCGAGGTTACTTACATCATTCGTAGAGTTAATGAAGCCGGCAAAAAACTCAGCAGGCATTTTTTCTGGTCTATTTACAAACATATACTTAGTCTACTTAATCTAAATTCAATAATTTACTTGAGTAGCATAGTTGAGCAAACAGCACATCTGCAAGCTTGTTTATCATTCAAGTATTCTTGGATTTTATAACAGTCTTTCTTCGCACAATTTAATTTAACTACATTTTTAAATTTATCCACCAATTTTTTTTTTTTTTTTTTTATACCACTTAGTTGGCAGACAAGCACACGGCCCACCTGATGGGAAGCGGTTACCGTGGCCTATGGACGTATGCAACACCAGGGGTGTCACACTCGCGCTGCCGACCATGAAGAAACCTTCTGATGCCCCTCTTGAAGAACCCCATATTGTAGGCGCTTGGGAAAACCGCAGCAGGGAGGTCATTCCACAGCTTGAGTGTGCGTGGGATGAAGTTTCTTTCATACCGCACAGTGCGTACCGTCTCAGGTCGCAATGTGTGGGGATGAATTCCCTGCCTATGGCGAGAGGTGCGATGATAGAATGTAGCTACGGGCATCATGTCAAACAATTCATCTGAGCACAAACCATTGTATAGGCGGTAGAACACACACAGTGAGGCAAAATCCCTCCTAAGGCTAAGAGGTTCCACTCTACCTGTGAGTATGGGATTGTCAACCAGCCTCAATGCCCGTCTCTGCAACGAGTCGAAGGGGTCAAGCTGGTATGCAGGCGCTCCAGCAAAAAGGTGACAGCAGTACTCCATGTGAGGCCGGACCTGTGCTTTACCAATAATTGAATAAGGAAGCCGATGGTTTGATCCTCAAAAACCTCTCAGTTCAACTTGAGAGGCAGGTAGAGCTAAGGATTAGTGGGAACTCGGTAGCTGCTAAGATGAAATGCCTTTCTTTCTTTCATAATGCCTATATAGTCAGCGGTTTCTCTACCAATCGCCGCTAGCTAATTAAGCTAAGATAAATTGTTATCTCTATTGCCAAGTAGGTACATACATGACGATTATACACTGTGTTGTGAATCGTAACAGCAGACAAGTCGATAGACGAGTCATACTACAACTTTTGATAGCGATCTGTACCCACATAATTCTTACGCATTTTGACAATAAAACGTATGAATGAAGTATAATTAACTGTTAGTAACCGCGATTACTAGTAATCTACCGAAATTAGGTCTTCCCTACTAGCATCAAAATAATCGGTATATGTATTAGTAGTGTATTGTTTTGAGTTTCTTATATTTCGGCGCTGTTGCAAGCACTATGATTACGGAGGAACTGACTACAGTACCACCGCAAACGCTACGTCCCGCAATTTTTAAATCTGTAATATCTTCGAAAATATTTTTTAAATCATATGCTGTAAGTATTCTTGCCGCTGCGCTCTCCCAAGCAACGCGCCTGGCGCTACAAAGCATTGATCACCACTAAATGCACGAGACGCGTTCGGAGTAGCTGCACACCACCGCGCGTCTTTCTTCTTGAGGGCTCTCAAGGTCTCTTGACGCCACTCAGGATGCCTGAATCCGCCCGCGCGTTCCCAGGAAATGCTCTCCGCCATGCTTCCAGCGAAAGCGTCGCGTACAGCGGTGAGTGGATCAATGCATGTAAAGCGCTATTTAGCTCCAAACCACAGTCAGTACATGCAAGCATAAATGTTTCATTATTTTAGTCCACTCCATCAGCGGACATACTGGAGACTTCATCTGATGTGCTTTAGCAGTGTCTATAAGGTTATTAAATATATCACTACTTGTATTTATATATCAATTACAATGAAGCAGTCTTAATGCATTATCACTAGATATTTTATACTCATATAAATACTTTAATGTTAATATTATTTAATTATCTTTTTAACAATGCTTGTAAGCTTCTTGAGCTTTGACATGCGCAATTAATCACTTTACATTATTGTAATAGATCTTTATTTGCTAGAATATTGTGATAAGGATGTTACAAATTGTGTCTTATGACTAGGTACATCATGTTCTGCGTAAATTGGGCATGCAAATTTTCCTTATTATCTATACACTTTGGCGTGCAAAATGATACGAAGTCAAAAGGAAGTTTAAATATTTTAAAGCTTTATTGTAAAAATTTGGCATGGCAAATCTTAAATGGTCATGATCTTTGAGAAGGGGCGTCGGCGGTCTAACTACATACCAGATATCTTTATAAATGGCTGCGCACTAAGACAGGTGAAAATAATTAAATAATTGAGCCACTTGTTAACCACCGACCTCTAGGATGGTGATGATGTTGAAAGGCGTTATTAACCTGTAAAGCCTGTGACAATGCCGCCTCGATATGTAGGTGTACCAGTCTGCTGGTGAGCGCTTGGCTTTAGCGGGATCTGTTTTTTTTTCACAAATATTGGTTCACAAAGTACGGGACTTAGAACCGTTTGTAGTCGGTTGAAAACAAATAAGCGCTTTAATTAATATTGAAACGATTAGTAGCTCTCTCTCTCTCTCACTCTCTCTCTCGGAACTATTAGCCTGAACTTAAATAAAAACGGAACCAAGTACGAAGCGCTTCCGGCTCATAAGATGGCGGGAAATGAAAACGTTATATTTTGCGGATGTTATTTTGAGGAGCCGATCCCTTAAAAATCTATTTTGGCCGTGTTGTATAAAATAAGGAATAGCTAGTATTAAGATTGATAAGCATTCTTACCTTCGATTACGACAAATCGTTGCTCTTCCGTGCTGTCGATTCCAGTATATAAATAAGGGCCAAAAATATTGTTGAGGAAATTATTTTGTTTGCTTAGTTATTTTAGTGCTTATATCTTAGTAAAATTATGTTTTGTTCATCTTAGCGTCCTTTCCAGTTGCATTCAAGCTTTCTGTTCAGGGTCTGGGGTTCGTTTTACCAATCTAACTGCGGATTTGGTTGAACTTTGATATTTTCCGTGAACGTAGCCTTTGACGATCTTAATGCCTCTCCCCTTATTGGCCTTGATGTCTACGTGGCCCGTGAAATCAACACCCGTGTTGGTAAACGGGCACATAGGGGTTAAAACTAATCTCAGTGTAAGGTAGTCAAAGCATGACCATCGATCGCATGGTATTTCCGCCCAATTGAACAGTCCGACTGGGGAAGTACCTCCGCCCTAAAGAATACCGCGGTTATAATAACTTCGTGTTGTGTTCCCAGCGGTGAGTAGGGTAGCCAGAGCTCACTGGAGAGTTTTGTGCTGTCAGTGGGACGACCAAAGGCTTGTCCTTATTTTCTATGCTTTTGTGTAAGATTTCAGTCTGAGTTCGTTTACTGATTAATTCTTTATTGTGTTTCGTTTTGAAACGTCGGCAGAAATAGTAAGTTCCATGATTTAACCGAGAAAATATCCGAACCGTTGTATGGTTATAATATTAATTATAGTTTTTCTTGAAGGTGTATACATATCTCCTTTGTCGACAGTATAGTAACACACTCCACTTCTCAACCACATCTGAAGCTATTGAGAGGGAGCGTAGGGCGTTGGCGGTCAAAAGCAATATGCTGGCTCGCAGGTTTTCACGATGTAGTGATGCAGTCAAAATTACCTTGTTCAAAGCATACTGTCAGACCTTCTACACGTGCAGCCTGTGGTTCAGCTATACGCAGCGAACGCTCGATATGCTTATTGATTGATTGATTGATTGATTATCAAGTACTTCCCGCCGCACTACACCATGCGTACAATTACAAGTAGACGCAGTATGTAGAAGTCAATTGAATAAGCATCTTCTGGAGCTCAATGTCAAATAATATCAATATGTGACGTCTTTAAGTTTAAGGACGTCACATATTATCTTTGTACAATTATTTTCAATGTTTGCATACAAGTTTATCTTTCTTTTCACGTAACTAGGCAGGAATCATGTGACTTATAAAATTCTTATAGATAAACACTTGTACTTTTCCAAGTCATTAGAAACCGGTCAGGTTAAAAAATCTAATAGTGTTTCATCAAGGTCCACCAAGTGCCATCGACCAACAGTACAGACAGTATTAATTTCTACGAGATCCTATGATGGATGACCTTGGTTAACTGTTTAACTGATCTGTGCCCTGTTGTTGCACACTTCCATATGCCACGGTGTCATATACATGTGGTGGTGGAGAAAGAATACAGGTATCACCACCCCATCTCATCCGAAGAGTCTCGTCAGAGGCAGCGAGCGAAGCTTTATCCCTGGAGAGGAGAGGTGAATTAACACCCTCATTTCACCAATATTTGTTTTCGGTCCCAACGTAATAGGGGGTCAGCCTATTGCCGTATTCCGGACACTATTGTTGACTCGATCCATGCATCTAAGGCTGAGTCTGGGCTGTATATATCTGTCTGACACACGTCCATAGGCCACGGTAACCACTTTCCATCAGGTGGGCCGTGCGCTTTTCTGCCACCTAAGTGGTATATAAAAAAAAAATGGCCTGTACGGCTATACTTCTGCAGTAGGTACAAGATTCTATCGAGAGCAAGGTACACACATTGTTATAAGCTTTGTTAAAGGCATGTTACCGAACTCTGCAGCACGCAGTAGTACCTTGGAAATCGTTTTTCCCACCTTATGGTCCTGAATAAATGAAACTAATTTCTTGATTCATCATCGAACCAATTATGATTAAGAGCCCATAATTTTTGTACTTAACAAATATTTTTGAATTTGAATTTGAATAAAAGAGTTGGTAAAGTGCGAGTCCCACAAAAAAAAATAACAACAGGAAAGAAATAATTACTGTATAATTTTTTTGTTTGATCACTAATACTGCGATAAAAGCCTATCATACTACAAAAAATACGAAGGTAAAAGAAGCATCCTTGAAAAATTCAGATATTTTGCAAGAGCAAGCACCTATATAATATAGTAGATTTTTTTTATATTAAACTTCACACGAAGAGAAGCGACGCAGAAAAATCATGTTTAATTAGGTGTAATACAGGTCTTTAGGAGATGTCTTATTAAGTTCAAAAGGATTTTTCCTTACGTATGTCCGATGCTTGTATGTCAACTTCTAGATGTTTCGATAGTTGTAACGCCGTAATGGTGCTTTATCTGATAAACTTATGACTAGTACAATAGAGGACTTCAAAGTATTCATAGTCTTTGTAATGTGAGCCAATAATATTTTCCAATAAGTTCTTTTATCATAAAACAATAGCAAGAACACCTTTATGGAAGTTTTTGATACTTAATCACTAAAATTATTTAATTTGAATCAATTCATTAATGAAAAGGTCAAGGTCACCTGGAAGAAATCGCTTCCGGCGGTAAGGCCGCCCATTGTACCTTAAACTGTGTACATTTTTTTATTATACCTCTTAGGTGGCAGAATAGCATGTAGGTATAAATATCTCGAACATCTCTCTGGTTGGTTTTCTGTAAGAAGATTTTCAGAGGAACATGAAGCTCAGAAAAAAGGTCTGGCTACTGATTATGTAGGATCACAAACAAAAGTACTAATGTGGATTTGTTAATATACCTCTATCCACATTTTTAAGCATGCGCAAAAAATAATCATAGTTACAAAAGCAATTTAATTAAGTTACTAGGGAGTACATAGATGTCCCCATTATCAATCTCTATATCAGATAGTATTAAGCGATGTCCTAGTTCTTAGTTTTCAGAGTGGTATAGAAAACCATCTAGAAAAAATCTGCCCTTATAGCAATCCATAAATTATTTAATTGATAAGTTCAAAACTGTATTACAGTTATTAAGGCCCACCTTCGTAGAACGGCACAATATTACACTATAACAAGCATCAGTGATTAACTAAAACTATTAAATTAATAAACCCTAGCATACAATAAATACAAGAATTGACACAGATAATGACATTTGCTGTCCAGTTTAGTGCATATGTAAATGTTATTATCAAAGAGCTACATTATAGCGTGTTTGCAGAGTGATATGATAACAACGTTTATTGCTAGTGTAAAAAGGTTACGAAGTAATTATATTATTGTTATAGATGATAGGTATTGAACTAGGTATAATGAATGTTAAGCTTGTATGTAAGGGTAGGTCCAGAGGCGTCTTTGGTCTTTTTTTTATACAACTTAGGTGGCAGACAAGCACACGACCCACCTGATGGAAAGTGGTTACCGTGACCTATGTGACTCTACCGTGACTCCTGTGGAGTCACATCCGTGCTGCCGACCCTGTAAGAACAGGGATTTAATAATATATTTTTAATGTTTTTACAGGTGTCGAGGAATTCGGCCCTTGATGGCTTTGGTCCGAATGCGTATCACCCTTCAACTGCTCCGCCTCAGACCGTTATCATTCCACTTACTAGGTAAGCAATTAAAATATCATATGGTTTATGATTTGAGATGAACAATTACTAAAAAGAAATGTTCCCTAAACTGACCATTTTCGATTTTATGTACATTCTATATACCTATATATGTATATTATAAATTTTATTTTCCCATCTAAACTGCTACCGCGGAGTGATCGATCGCCGCGGTCAGACAGCGCTAGAAAAACAACAAACTTAGAAGTCAAGCAAATCAGTGCCTTATTTCCATTGAGTATTTGAAATAGAAGATTTTACTAGAATTTGGACTTATAGAATTTTAGTTTAGTTTTAGTTACTGATTGTAAACTTGTGTATGGTATTATTAAGGACTTAGTTACTGATTGTAAATTTGTGCATGGTATTTAAGCCTTTTTGAAATGGAAACTTTCGCTTGTTATGTGATAAATAAAATGGTATTAAACATAACATAAACTCAATACATTGGACAGCCTCTGTGGCGTAGCGGTTGTGAACGCGACTGCTATGCAGGAGGCGCGGGTTCGATCCCTGCTCCGTGCAAATATTTGTATGCATGAATATGGGTATTTGCATTATCTACAGTGACTTTATTTCTCTTTTTAGTCTAATCTATTTCTGTTATACATTAGCTTCTCCCGCCCTATTTGGTTCTATTCCACCGCATTGCATGGCCCGTCGGCCCCGTATTTCTCATCTTATTTTCTTATTGCTCCACCGTTAACCATTCGAATGTTATACCGCTACGCCACGTAGCCTACTGTTGGACGCGCAATCGTTGACGTAATCACGATTTATCTTGTTTCTATCAAAATTAGTTTGTCCATCGCCATTCTGAATAGTCAGCAATTTGTTATAGGATCCTACACTTGCTGTGGAAAAAGGACACACTAAGTGCTACGTCAGTGACGCAATTGGGTACAATTTAGGTACTACCGAATAAAAACAAACGTGTTTGTACTCTACAATACAAGTAATTATTAAATATTACAGTGAGTAATAAAACTGAACCTTTACAAGTTACCTACCTAAATGAACATCAGACTCATATTTAAAAAACCCTCTAGCTCTGATGAAGTCCGAAACGTTCACTTCCAACCAAGACGGCGTGGACCGAGCTTTATGACCCGGCGCTGAGTCTTGTTGGAAGGACCATACTTGGTTATTGAACATGGTGTTGTTAAGGGGTTTAACTACCTTCTCAATAATGGTATTTTTGGAAAACGTGTTAATCGACGGTCTGCCTTAGACAGCATAGAAGCAGTTTATTAAGATTACATGGTTACATAGTGGTAACTGATTACTTCCTTCCTAATATTATTGGTATGAGTTTTCTTGACTTATGTGAATGTGTTTGCGAACGGTAATCTTCCATTAAATAGAACCCGAGACCTCGTCTCAGCAGTCCATTACCCATACTACTAGGCTACCGGCCGCGGTTACAATATACTGCCTAACTCTCCGAATATACGGTTGCCATTGTTTACTACTTAAATCAAAAGGTTTCTAGTTTACCGATTGGCATTTTGGACACTAGCTTCAACGTTCACACGCGTATTTCACAAAAATGTGTTCGAACTAAACCAGAACTGTCAAACGGTACTTCTTAGATTTGACGGACTGTATATGAATGATGTTACGTTAGATATAGGTTTCTTTTTAAAATACTTACTTATTTATTTTAGGGTGCGGGTACATCTATCGACTCGGGGCCCGCACAAACAAGACGCGTGGCTGGTAATAAAAAAAATACACATTACCTCAAATACTTACTATTTTTTAACTTATTAATTTGTACGTGGGTGTAAGGGACCTAGTAGATTTTTGTATTTTACATGTATTTTTGGGCCGAAGCCAACACCACTTGTTGTGAAGAGTGTTCTTGCGCTTGGTAACCGTTTTCGTCAGCGGTAAAAGTGACTGCGTATGTCAGACCGTTCACGTGTATGTAAATTTTCCTGAATATAAATAAACTCACCGCAGAAAAATATGTACTTACGTATCTGAGTTCTTTTTATGATTAAATTTTCCTTTGATTGTCTTGGAAGTGATTCAAATTTGGTGCCACTACCTTGCATTGATGGAACCATCACGAAAAGTTACAATTGTATGGGAAACAACCGTATGGCGATATGAGGGGAATGGAGGTTAGTTTGATTAGATTTGTTTACAAATTCTGTATTCGAAAATCTGAATGCATTTACTTACACTTTCATATTGCTGATGGGGTAGGCATAAATGTCTTAACACCCACATTGCACCGATTCCTACAGATGTTTAGATGTTTGATCTATCACGTTTTAACGACTGAAAAATAGTAAATAAAATAGCTGCTTCACGGAATATATCAAAGTTCAGCCATATCACAGTTAGGCTGGAAAATCGACTCCAACTGAGTTTGGAAAAGGACTCAGAAAATAAACATAATATAACATAAACCGTGCGCAAAATCCCCACGGATACCTCCCCACCGGAGCCAGTGGAGGAGGTTATGTCGGACTCGAACCGACTAAAACGCACGCGAAGGTGAGGTTGACAGGCATATCCCTCGCACCCCGGCCGACCCAGGGCCATCTCTCACGATCTGGCCCTCTTCTCGGAAACCCTATACAAAAATTTATTTTATTTCTACCATTCCTGCGAAATAATATAAAAAATAATCATGAAATACTTTTCCAACATTATAAAAATGGATTAAAATGATTGGATGTAAGAGTAAAATAATATGTGAATTCTAGGATTTATTATTTACATGAAACAGAGTTATATTTGTAGAAATGTTTTATGTGTTTCATTCAAATTGTAAATATTATCGGAAATTAATAAAATTCGCATACTTACCCAATTGTGCTAATAAATCTGCAGACACCATTTTCATGTGTTTCGGGTTATGCAATATGAAATTATCTTGGGGTGCACATATACTTCTATCAGTTTCTCCGACGTGAGAAGAACTTGTCTGAGAAGAAAATAAATCGTTAGTTGTATTTTTAACTAAAATACGATTATAAAATATAATTATGTAATAATAAACTTTAAACAAAGCATTTTTGTCTTTGTGGAGCTTTATTATAATATAGCAACACTGCTTAAGCATGAGCTGGCAACCATCTTGTTAGCTTCTATAAATATAAAATGCTAACCGACAAGCCCCGGCTTCGCCAGTGGTAAGCTTCGCAACCCCCTTTAAGTAACATGTTCGCAATTTATTAATTTTGAAATAACGTATTCTATGCATCTGCCAAATTTATTGGAATCGAACCCGCGCCCCCTGCATAGCAGTCGAATGCTCTACCGTTACGCCACGGAGGTCGTCGAGATACGCTCGAAAACATAGAATAGACATAGGCCCGTGGTGACATAATCAATCAATTATATCATTAGCCTCTCCGTAATCATTGAGGGAGCCATCTGTTTCATAATCCTAGAGCGTTTTTGTGATGTCAGTGGAAAGACCAAAAGCTTGTATTAGCGCCTCTGAAGCAACTTTATTTATATGTTTAAAGATATCTCTACTGAGGTAAGGGACATGACATAATTATATTTATTATATAAATTTGCAATTAATTTTTTTGATTTCCCTCCCGGAGGTATACATTTCTCTGGACAAAAAGGAGGTTAACAGGCACATCCCTCGCACCCATCAGAGGATGAGATGGCCCTCAGCAGAGGGCCATCTCTCTCAATCTGGCCCTCTGCTTAGGTGTGGGGACCACAGAGTCCCCAACTCGCCCCCGGAAATGGGGAGGCGCGCGGGGCCTGCTTCTGTCTTCTGTAATTTACACTTTGTGTAGGAGTGGGTTCACGTCGGTAGTGTAATGACCAGGATTCGAACCCGAGACCTTTCAATCGTAAGGATCTTTAACCACTAAGCTACCGACGCTAAACTCGTAATCATTCTCTTCAGAGTTTAGAATAAGCTCACAATTCAGTTTATATCAAGTGAAAAACCAGTGCTTCTCCTGTCAATTCAACCCAGCCAGTTTATTAAATTTTGTAATTAACGTTCGTTCAGGCCGTGAACATGGTGATTAAGTTAGTTGGCTGCGACATATTCACTAGGCAGAATGTTGTCTGTCCAAGTATAATCAATCGTTGAACAAACAGCATAGCGTGGCAGTGTATCATGTTGCAAAGCGAAAGTCCTTAATTCTGACGAATATTTTTTTTTAATAGTAACACCTTTCTTTGACTTCAATATTTGTCGTTTTACTAATTCACTGCTAGTAACCCCGATCTTACTTAGTAAATCTGCGTCAGTAGAATAAATAAGTCTTTTATTCTGCAGTTCATTTGTTTGAGTAATGAACACTGAATTATTAATGCTTTATTTTATATAGGACATGCTAATTTGACTTCACGTCGCCTAATGATAAGCTAAAGACAAAGTCTCAGGAAAGAGGGTCACGATTACAGATATGTAGACTTATAGATTAGAATCAGTCTGACAGCCTCTGGCCACGTTTGCCGAAGAACCGATGGCCGTTGGAGCAAACGAGTTCTAGAGTGGAGACCACGAGAAGGTAAACGAAAGGTAAGACGCCCCCTAGCCAGATGGACGGACGACTTGAAAAAGGTGGCTGGGACAGACTGGATGCGGCAGGCGGAGGATCGGAGAAAATGGCGCACATTGGGAGAGGCCTATGTCCAAAACGTCATGGCAAAAAATGACATTAAATTTTAGACTCTATTTATATGAAATTAAAGTCAAAAATTACATAAAAAAGAATTCATTGCCTCTTTTCACTCGCTCTACAAGATGCTTTACTCTCAGGTGTTAGAATCTAAAATCAAATGGCATTGTTTCCACGTTCAATTGCTACGCAGGGGGCGTGGGTTGGATTCCTGCTCAGTGCAAATATTTGTACGCTTCAATATGTATATTTGTATTGGTTTGGATGTTCATATGTATAATATGTATGTATTTACCAAAAAAAATGTCTAAGTATGTTTATCCGCATTCTCGTAATGAATTCACAGTTAGCAACCATTCCCGTGTACAATCGGCATCAGATCGATATTGAGGAACAATGTACTCAAAATGATTTAATGCTTTGGTTTTATCCCTTCCTATCATCTGACTGTTCTGATATTTGGTACACGCCGTATTCTCGACTCCTTTCCAAAACAAGAAATTAAAAATACGACCGTCTTCTCCTTTGTTTAACTTTCTCAGACATTCCATTTCATTTGGTGTTAACTCAAAATCGTATATTTCCATATTTTCCTAAGGACAAAAACAATATTAATCACCATTTACGTGCACGAATTCATATTTTTTTTGTGATAGAGGTGTTCTAAATTTTCAATTTAACTTCTATTTAATGTATTTTCTCTTTTTGTATTTTTAAATCACGTTCTTAAAACGACGCTTAAAAAGACCTTTAACTAAGTTTATCAAAATCGAGAAAAGTCTCAAGAGATAACTGTGGAAACATTTTTTAATCAAGAATATTCATTTTCTCAAGATATACATACTCCTAACGACACTTGAACATAAATAAATAACGATGTTAATTAATAATAATAATGAATACACAATGGTAATGATTATAGATTTCATATAGATGTAAGAAATTGACAAATGTATCTGTTCAATATCTTGATTGTAACCATACTGAGACAAATTACTTATTTGTAAAGTTGCATGCACGCTCGATAGATGGCGTTGTAAATTCAGCGATAAGAATAGTAAACAACGATTTCTTCATACTAATGAAGGTACTCTCGTTTTTATTTATGTTGAATTCTGAATAAGTTGTTACTGTTTAGTTCATATATTATACATTACACTTAGTAGACATTGGTTCCGTTTAGTGAGCAGTCATAACTTGTTGTAAAAAAATAAGTCAACGTCTCAATAATTCTCAACAAAACATTTGAATAAACTATAGAAAGTGTGTTTAGCTATGGTAATATAGACATGTCGGGATCAATTTGCCTTTATTGCCTTCCGTTCCCTTTAGCCGACACTAAACATACTATAATAAACATAAAACATACAAGATAAAGACTAAGAAGACCAACAAAACAGTGCAAAGATTAAATCGTTACAACTATTATTCGTAAAGTTATCAACAATAAAGTGCCTAAAATATTCCGCTCGAGGGTGATGTGTTGTGACTTTGACTTTGAAAAATAAAAGACAAGGTCAACCAGCAACTTTAACTCCATGTACGAAAGACCCCACTTTCTGCTAAGATAAATGGAAAGAGGAATATAAGTAGGTGTGCATAATCACATAAGAGTAAATTACAGGAAAGCTTTTAAAATATATAAATAGTATCTAGGTACATTTGTTTTTGTTTCATTCAAGAAAGATCAACTTCGATGAACTATCGCTAAGCAGCTGTGAGGAGAGCTATACGGACTATTCAGGAGACGCAGACGATGAGGTATGTCGTATTCGTATACACCTATTATGATTTGGTTTGACTTTTACGGGAGCGACTGTCATCTGACCCACCACAATGGTGGAAAAAAAAATCTCAAGGACGTCGTCGGTAGTAACGTCTACACTATAAAACTAATTATATTTTAGCGTAAATAATATTTGCTCATTTTTTCTGTTTTTTATCTCCTATTGTAATAATCTCGGCGAAAGGGTTGAGGTTTCCGTTATGGGGCTGGTTACCCGGTTGTATATTTAAGGGCTGTTTTAATTTTCTAACAACTCTCGTTTTAATAACTTTTATGATCTATAAATATCACAAAATGAGCTCATAATTATACAACTGTTCAGGACTTTTTGCAATTCAATCATGGAACCTCTCTCTCTCTCGGATTGGCAACACTGCTGCCGTTATGTAAACATTAGCTCCGTATATAAAATTATAAAAAAAATAGTTATCTTCATTTACCACGATAAAAAAGTATTAAATTAGTTCCCAATAAGTGTGATATACGGGCAAAAATGTTATAAAAACATAATGATTGAAAATACGTGCAAAATAGAACTGTGATATAGAAGTTATTTTACCCCGTTAAGTGATGTTAAAGTAAATAAGTGAAATGAAATATGCAAAGAACTTTAATTAGTGACAATATTTACACTTGCTGTAGATAAACAAAAGTGAAAATACGAGAGAAGTGAAAATCATATTATTAAAAATCAGTTACATTCAAACGTAAATATTTTTTCGCGGTAACTATAAAGACCGAATCCGATCAATTCTACATGGTAATAATAAAGACCTAAAAATAATTTGTTGTTGGGCGCTTTTATGTTTGGAACGACACGACTTATCGTACGGTATCAAGTAGTCGGAACACATGATTATGATAACAATCTAAAAGAGCTTAATAAGCGATATCTAGTGACAAAAATTAAAATCAAATGGAAGACCATAATAACATCACGATGCGCAAACAAAATACAAAATCCACATCACTAGATGATATAAATATGAGCATCTCACTGCGCTCGTCGTGCTCTGATGAGTTGCTTGGAAAGAGTATGGTTGACCTCTCAACCCATGGCTTCTCCCTGTACAAAGAAGAAATGAAAGCTGAACTAAATAATATGAAAAGTACCTTACAAAGCACACAGAATGAATTGGAGAATGTCATTTTAGAAAACATAGACTTAAAAAAACAATTATCGCAATTGAGTCAAGAAATTGAGGTTCTTAAACAGATATGTAATAGTCCCTTATCTACCTTCCGGAAAAATCTGGCCTCAGCAAAAAAAATGAGTGTCAAACGTCGACTCACGGATACATTTACTCAAAATCCTCTAACACTGGAAAGAACCGGACAGACACAAAAGCCAGAGGTACAATCTATGGTAGGCAGCAATCTGCACGAGGACTCAGGTACACAACCAAATACAATCCCCAAACCGGTTGGCAAACTGGGCACTAGTGATGCCAGTATAAATACGTTGGCCATGCAGACAACTACACTAATAAATAGTCCTAAAAAAAAGAAGAGGGTTTTAGTGCTTGCCGATCAACAGGGCAGAGGAATGCGTGCGAAGCTACAAAGATTACTCGGCTCGGATTATGAAGTGTTCTCTTTCTGGAAGCCAGGAGCAACAACGAGTGAAGTATTAGGTGGAAATAGAAAAGATATATTTAGTCTATGTAAAAGTGACTACTTGGTGCTGCTCACGGGCATGAATGACAAAAATCCCCGAGAACTACAATGCTCATTAAATTTTTGGCTCACCTCTGTGACAAACACAAACATTATAATATGTGAAGTTCCCTATAATAGGCACCTCAATGAACATAAATTAAACTACGAGTTTAAGTACATTTGTAATAGCTACGCTCACGTGACTTTTGCTAACTTAAATTATGTTCCGCACAACTCTCATCAACATAGCAATCATTTGAGTAGAATTCTACTGAAAGAAATTCTACACCTAAATTATAAAAACTTGTATATTTCGTATTGTAAAAATCTCGTTACTCATGTTAGCGTTGGTACACAAACTGATGTTGTTCCGTGTCCACCTTGTGATTTTCTGGATAAAGATAACGAAAGCGACTCCCTCACACAAACAAATTTTTTTCGTTAAAAATGCATTTGATGAACAATCTGTATGTAATAGTGTAAACACCGAATCAGTAAATATCTTTCATCAAAACTTATGTGGTATAAGCAATAAATTAAATGAATTAGAACTTTATATTGAAAGCCTCCAGTGTAGAATTCATTACTTATGTATAAGCGAACACTTTTTAAACTCGGAACAAGTATCCTTACTAAGTCTGACTCAATATAAAGTTGTATCTAGTAGTGTAAGAATAAATAAAGTGAGAGGGGGCACGATTATCTTGGCACGTAATGATAGAGAATGTGTGGAATTACCTATTGTGAAAAAATTGTACAGCATAGACGGTTTTGAAATATGTGGAGTCAAAGATGCTTTATCTGGACTCATGGTATGCTGCTGTTATCGCACTCCGTATGACTCTAACTTAAATATATTCATGGACAAACTCGAGAAATTATTGGAGCACTTTTTCAATGGGAAATGCTGTATTGTAGGCGACTTCAATATTGATCCTCACTCAGAGTATCAAAAAGGAATAAATTTCATGAATTTACTGACATGCTATAATTTTAGACCGCTGGTAAACTCCATAACTTTCATTCGAGGTGATCGTGAATCATGCATTGACAATGTACTAACTAATGTTCATGACGATTGCATTCAGAACTGTGATGTTGATCACAATGGACTAGGTGATGGCCATGCAGGATTAATATGCGGTGTGACGTACAGTAATATATCAAATAAATTCAATAATTCTAGGACATTTATTAATAAAAGAATTTTTAATTATAAGAACAGAAATATTTATAGAAATAGGTTGGTAAATCAGAATTGGAACAGTATGGGTATAAATACTTTTATAAAAAAATTTGACATGACTTTCAAACAGACCTTTAAAAAACATAAAAGTCAAGTTCGTCTTGATCCTATGGCCGGTCTCCGTTGGGTCTCGAAAGGCATCAAGGTTTCCAGTAAAATGAAACGATTCCTAGTGGTAGGTAAAAGCGTATACAACGACTGCAGTGTAATTGACTATAGGCGGAGGTATATTACTGTATTTAACAGGGTCATAAAAAATGCTAAAAGGCTCTCAATTCAGAATCAGATTGCAAGATTTAAAAACGTCTCGAGAGGCATCTGGAAAATAGTTAATCGACACAGAAATAAGGGACAGAATAAGAAAGAAAGACTAGTTCTAAAGTCAAATGGCAGGGTTATTGCAAATCCATCTGAAGTGGCAAACATATTTGCAAGTGAATTTGGTAAAGTTTTCAGTCATGTTCACAGTTATTCAACATTAGCACTAAAAATTTCAGAGGAACATACAAATAAAATTGAAAAAGAAATAGAATGGGACCCCGTCACACCTAGTGAAGTGTTTAGGATCATCAATACCATGAAGTTAAAATCATCTTGTGGATATGATGATATGCCTATAACAGTAATTAAGGAAAATATTGACATATTATCTGAACCTCTATGTAATTTTTATAACAAGTGTTTTGACGAGGGTATTTTTCCCGAACAGTATAAAATAGCAAAGGTTATTCCCGTGCACAAAAAAGGGTCCAAAACTGACTCTGCTATGTATAGACCTATTTCACTACTGCCAACATTATCAAAAGTTTTAGAAAAGTTGATGAAGATAAGACTCGTTCGACATTTGAATTTGAATAAAGCACTAAACCTAAGACAGTATGGATATCAAAAGAATGTTGGCACCCAAGACGCTATAGACACCTTGATAAAAGATATCATCAGTCGTTTAAATGAAAAGAAAAAAGTAGCGGGACTTTTTCTTGATCTGAGTTCCGCTTTTGATACCATAAACCACGAGCTACTGTTAATAAAGTTGGAACATTATGGAATAAGAGGAAAGGCCAATAACATCTTTCAGTCATATTTACAGAATCGCAAGATGTACGTAGAATTAAAAGCCACTGATACCGATGATACCCATGGGAAAAACAAGTGCGAAGAGTCATATAGGTCAAAGATGATACAAATTAGAACAGGTGTTCCACAAGGGTCGATTTTGGGGCCTGTTCTCTTCATTACGTTCATAAACGACCTTATAAACTACGTAACTCAAATAGCATCTGGTGAAATCCAATTAGTTATGTTCGCTGATGACACAAACGCTGTGATATCTGCAGATAATCTAGATGCTCTCAAATCAGCAATAGATCAAGCTTTAGAAATATTTTATAATTGGTTCTCAGCAAACAGCCTTCAGCTAAACCCTAATAAGACTCAGGTTATTTTATTTAGATCAACTGCTCAAAACGGAAGTACTATTGATTGCACTTTAAATGGTACAAAGGTAAGCCCAGTAAGTACTGTTAAGTTTCTGGGTGTATATGTTGACGAGCTGCTAAATTGGAAAGATGAACTTGCCAACCTGGAGAAAGCAATAAGTTCAGCCTGCTATGTTCTAAGAAGCCTGCGCAACGATGTTGAATTGGAACATTTAAAAATGGTCTACCATGCGCTAGTAGAGTCTAGGCTTAGATACAGCATTCTTTTCTGGGGAGGTAGCTATGACTACAATATAACAGGAGCTTTCATCTTGCAGAAGAGAGCTATACGAACAATGGTGCGTATAAGACAGGATGAGTCATGCAAAGAGCACTTCAATGATCTGGGTGTCTTGACCGTTCCAAGCTTGTATGTTCTGGTATTGATGACACATTTTGCAAAACACGTGCATGAATATGAAACCGAAGAAGAAAGAAAGATCAGAGAGAGCACGCGCAGGATGGATTTTCAAAGTATAGTTCGTCCTCATTTGAACATCGTCAAACATAGCACGATGTACAATTCTACCAGGTTGTTTAATAAGCTACCATTAGATTTGAAAGGTCTTCTATATGAAAAAGAGTTCCATAGGGAGTTAAAAGTGTTCCTATTGAAAGGGTGCTACTATTCAATCGAGGAATTATAGGTATTTTTTAATTTTTTGACAATTTTATTATATTTGACATTTTGTTTTATTTTATTTTGATTTAATTTTGGTATATTATTTGGTATTTGGACTTGGCTTCTGAAATTATATTATTGACATGAGTAATTTATGATTTGACATGAATAAAAATTGACATGTACCTACTGTATAAATCTGACTTTGTGTACTAATTTATTTTTATAATTACTTACCAAGTTAATTGATTTTGTCATTTTTATAGTTCCTTATTGTTTAATTATTGTAAATTTTTGATAGACTTGAAATGAATTATTGTAATAATATTATGTATGTTCAAACACAGTGTAAATTGTTACTGAATAAATAAATAAGAAATAAATAAGCTCCCGAAGTCACGACTTGATAGCCTGGGTCGGCCGGGGTGCGAGGGATATGCCTGTCAACCTCACCTTCGGCTCCGGTGGGGAGGTATCCGTGGGGATTTTGCGCACGTTTAAAAAATGTATCAGTAACATAATATGAGTGCTAAAACTTTATATTATGTTACTGATGAATCTCACATTTTTAAATTTATTTTCTGTTTGTCTGTTTGATCGCAATATTCGCAAAAACTAGGGAATGGATTTAGAAGTGGCCTTTTATTAGAAAGATTAAGATTTGAAATCTTACGTTTGTTTGATTGCGATTGGTTGAGGGGAATAGGAGACATGGATAGAAAGGTATGTTTACTAGGATACTTACAGGCAATGCATTCAATGGAAAATTGTATTTTAATTGAGGATCTGATAAAAGTTTATAGCACAATTGGAACATAGGGCCCATAGGTTCAAAGAAGCTGATTAGGGCATCAAAATCATATCTATTTATATCACATGTAATTAAAAAAATGTTTTAGATTTTTTAGAATGGACCCTTCACCTCTGATATGAAATAATATTTTTGCTCTGTATATAAAATAACCGTAAATCTTTACTTATCAGCATCATCTTTAAGACGTATTATCTTATTGCATCCGAGGCCAAAGGAATGGGAAAATACTTGGCAATTATCCCACCTCGAAAATAATAGCCGTAAATATGGTTTCGTATCGCTGCCATGTCGAAATCATCGGGGTTAGTTACGGGTCGTGCCCTATTATGTTTTTTCTTCTTTGGAGTTGATAATTTGTTCTCCTCCATCGACGATTCGCCGAACTTCTCCTTTGTAATTCGGGAAACCGCTCCGCCGTCTTCTTCACGAGCATTATCGTGTTGTGTCGATCCAACAAATTTTAGACCCATCTCCATACTTTCTGCCAAACCCCCCAGGGATAAAGGCGTAATTAATAAATAAATAATAATAAATATTCTCACTCCAATCCTACTATCCTTTTCTAATGCCCATTTTCATCACTTTTGCGTTCTTTCATCTCTCTCGATCTGGCCCTCTTCTCGGGTGTGGGGACTACAGAGTCCCCAACTCGTCCCCGGGAACGGGGAGACGCGTGAGGCGCGCCACCGCCGCGGCCTGCTTCTGCCAGGGTGACAGGCGGCAACTTTCCGTCATACAATCTAATATTTCAGTTTCAAAATAATCGGGATATTTACCATGTTGCATTGTTTTGAGTTGCCGATATTTCGGCGCTGTTGCAAGCACCATGATCACGGACCATGATATACATAGTGAGTGACCATGATAGTTTGAATACCTATAATCTAATATTTATTTTATTGGTTCTTATAAGATTTGAAGCCCTTAACGTTATGGAAAGTTTACAACATGAAAACTACAAGGGTAATATCTATTTTAGTATAATTTTCTTCGCAAGTATGTTGAAAAAGGTCGTATGCTACACGTGTGTATTGATGATTACCGTTTTCGGCTCTCTTAAGACTGACCCACTCGGGGCGGGGCTTCTCCACCCTAAAGTCAAACTCCGCCGAGACAATGGCATGCCTCCCCAGATCAGGGAGGTGCAACACTGATACATTGTGTGCCCTAGCATCTGTACAGATCAGATCAATCGCTGTCGCACTATGATCAGTAAAGTGGGTGGCCTCTGCCACTAGATTGACCAAGCTGGTACTGGTAAGGAAGGAGTCAAATAACTTCCATATATATGACGATTTTTCCAATTGGTCAACATTAAAATCGCCCAGAAGAATAATTTTGTCCGCTCTGGAGAAAGAAGTAATGGAGCTGGTTAATGCCTCTATTAGGAGCATTTGAAATGAGCAACAGTTATCTATTGGAACTATCTGGTAATAAAAGGATTACGTTATCACAACTCGTGCACAAGAGCACCTGTTATCTACAGATTGTAGATTTGTGATCACTATGTTGGAATTTGTTATTTATATCCTTATATTTATTATTACGAATCTATTATTAATGACTGATGGAAAGTGTTTACCGTGACCTATGAACGTGTGCAACACCAAAGAAGTCATGCCCGTGCTACCGACCCTGTAAGAACGAAGTTTCAATGAAGTACTTGAAGAAACTAAACGAATTACAATGACTAAACGCCGCTAAAGTTATTATGACGTAACAACTCATCTTTCTTTTAAATATTAATTGATGTAGGTATTGTAGGTAATGTCTAATAAAACAAGGCCGCACAATTATCACAGCAAAGCAAATCAATGCAATGCAACAGTTGTTAACTTCCTTCACAAATGAGCTGCCATCTATCGCGGGAAAAGATATTTGACTGTCTGTTTTTTTTTTCATTTTTTTTTTTGCCTCTGATCCTGCGGGCCAGTTGAATGTCCTTTGGCATGATGGTGACGCGTTTAGCGTGAATTGCGCAAAGGTTGGTGTCTTCAAAGAGACCTACCAAATACGCCTCGCTAGCTTCCTGCAGTGCCATAACAGCAGAGCTCTGGAAACGAAGATGGTTATATCAATTAGATACCGGTTATATATTCGGCCTCATAGCGATTTCCCAGCTACGTCCAAAAGGCACTACCATTCTATGCTTTGGGGCCTAAGGTCCGGTAGTTTTTTGAGCGACATAGCCCTATTCGTGGGAGAGAGGCATAACTTAGAACATGCTGACCGTGCATGTTCTCGAACCGACTAAAACGCACGCCGCCTGCGGATCGCTTTGGTTGCCGAAGGTGAGGTTGACAGGCATATCCCTGGCACCCTGGCCGACCCAGGGCCATCTCTCACGATCTGGTCCTCTTCTCGGGTGTGTGGATACTACAGAGTCCCCAACTCGTTCCCGGTAAACGGGGAGGCGGTTCGGCGTTCCCATCGTTCATAGTCGAGTTTGACGCAAAGAGATTACCCAACAGATCGGCTTTCTCCTTAGCGCCATGAGCCAGACTACTATCGGATTTTTGCAGCGGTTGAAGGCAAGACTGGCAGAAGTTTCCCTCGGCAGCTTTTGCGAGCGACCAAAATGCATGACTGCCAGATGATAATTGTTGTTTGATATGAAAACTAATTATATAATATATTCAGGCACAATTCGGTGGTCGAAAACTAAACCATGAACTACGTTTAAACTTGAAAGAAATAATTAACACGAATAAATGAAAATTAGCAGGGGTAATGGTACTCCAATATAAGTAGAGGAATAAACACAAAAATTGCACCAAAAATAAATATCTCACCTTCGATGTATTTCAGCACAAACTGTACTTCGGGTCCTAAAGCCGACGCCACCTCCAAAGGGAGTTCGGTATCTGTTGGCAGCTGGTAGTTTAATATATTGAAGTTTTGTAGTTTAGATTACTCGGGATTCTTTGGGGCTCTGACTACCTGTAACGACTGTCATATATGTTACGGGACCTATGGGCTTAAAATGCTCTTCTAGGCACAGAAACACCCATACCAATGCCTTTTAGTTCGAATAACGCATAACTTTTGTGGAACTATGTTCTGTTTAATGGTGTTTTTTTCTCGTTATTGTGGATGAGTTTATATATGAGTATATATAAGGCAGAAGATCGGATAAAATGGCGGACATTGGGAGAGGCCTATGTCCAGCAGTGGTCTGCTGGCCGTGGGCTAATTGATTGATTGATATATCAGTATAGAACAGGACTAGTGATGGTACCTACTCATGCTAGGTTTAATGATGATGAAAATAAGTAGGTAATAAATGTTAGAGTAATCTTAGTGCAACAGTGTGTTTCATCTACTCACACATGACGACATCAAGGGAAGATGAATTTAGGAATATAATTATTTTCTTTACCCATATTTGTGCTACCATTCATTACTACAGACTAGAAAATATTTAAAAAATAGGAAGATGGATAGTTACATCGTCAATTTAATTTGGTGTTTGCTCCCAATTGTGTAAGAGGCTTTCTCCTTGAAGCCTGGATTTCACTTACTTCATCTCCTTATTAATGGACTTATGCGAGTTATGGGGGCTTATTTATTTATTTGTACTTTATGCACGATGTACATTGGCGGACTTAATGCCGTAGGCATTCTCTGCCAATCTACCATAGGGTGGTGCAGAGCTAGTACGAGGTAGGCGCATATTAACAAGAGACAAGCACACGGCCCACCTAATGGGAAGCGGTTACCGTGGCCTATGGACGTATGCAACACCAGTGATCTAAAGTCCGCATCTTTCCTTTCAAAGTTCATGAACGTTTTCAAATTGAATTATTAATGATAGATGATAACTCGTTAATATCTAAGAGTTATCATCATATTTTAGGTCTATTCAGGTGTATATACATATACATACAGGAGTTTCAGGACACAAGCCAACCTCACCTGCAAACCTTTTCCACATTACTTTATTGCTTATTACACCTGACCGGTTTCGCCTTACGGCATCCTCAAAGGTTTATAATATATATATATACATATATATATATATATATATATATATATATATATATATATATATACATATATATATATATATATATATATATATATATAAATCGCGAAGGACTTCTTGCGTCTTTACAAACTGATCCAGATGGGCGAATACGCCGACGTATCGAAATGTCAACAATAACTATCCTGTGGATGTTTGGAGCTATTAAAAGTTATAAAACTCTCATCACAAAACAAACAGCCTCCAAAAAGTAGAATATAAATTGTGCCCATTGATAAACCTTGTAATATTTTTATTCAAGCGTTGCCATGTTGGGGGGAGGGGCTGGTTAGGGGGAGCTGGTAAAACACTCGGTCATATTATCCAACATCGTATAATTATCAATGGAAAATATTTATACGTTTCTAATAGAATCTAAAAATAAAAAAAAATGTTTCTAATTTTAATTGCAACCAGAGAAGACGAATTTAGATTTTCCCTGAATTTATTAAACAGGCACTTGTAGTGCCATCTAGCGACCATAGATTTGAACCTATTCAAATTCGTCTACAATGTCTATAGTCTACCCAGGCGAGGCCGAAGCTTTAAATGCTTGGAAAATGTTTTGCCTAAACGTTGATTTGCCAGCCAACCCATCTTTCCAAAGACAATGGAACGTGCAGCTCTGCAACATGGTCAGAAAACATCTAATTACCTCTTCTACCAATGTTGCGGAGCGTGATCGCATTTTGGCTAATTATTTCTTATCTGTCCCACCCAATGTTTTAGCACGGGACAGTCTATTTTAGGAACAATTGCCTTCAGGACACTGTTCGAGCTAGCCCGTGTCCTGCGCCACAAAGAAGATATTCTATTACGTCGTATAGCGTAAAAGTCCTCCGTGCGTTCTTGTACATTTCGCCCGTTTATGCTTAAGTCCCAATGAAAAAAAAAGGTGGCGAGCCTATTGCCATTAACCGGGCACTTATAAACCTGCGATAAATACACACATAACTTCGAAAACCATCGAAAAGTCATTGGTGTGTGCCATGGTAAAACCTGGGACCACAGTGGCGGTGCCTCCCTATACCCGGGATAATAGGCTATGTGACTGTCTTTTTATTCTCGAAAAAATACCAATTTATAATAATATACAGAACTGCGAAGTTGAAATATTCGTACTACAAATAGTTTTAAAGATATTTGATTTTAGAATTCATTTTCTTGCACCTCCCGAAAACAAAAATTTCACAAAAAATACACACAGGTGAATGAAAGACCTAACTGACTACTATCTTACAATGAATAACTTAACTGGAATACTTTGAATAAATACGTTGGCTAACATATTCAGAGCGTGGGTGACCGCTGCCTAAGAAATTAATGCAAATGTATGTACTTGTGAATGCTTCATATTAACATGGTATTGAGCACAAGCAAGGTAGGCATAGTCCAACGGATATATAGAAATGTACGTATCCGCCATCACCGCCATTTACATTCATGTGTGAGTGAGTCACGCCCGACGTCACTGACCAATCGGTCAACAGTGCCCTTGATCCATCCATCCAAATAGATTTAATTACATAGAAAAACTTATTTTTTGTACTAAATAAAATACCATGCACAGGTTTTGCGAATATCTTGGTTTTCGAATATGATGTCTTTTTAGGTTTCTGTACCTCAAAAGGAAAAAATAAGTCACTTTTATAGGATGGTTAAAAAGCTCGTAGTTGCATTTGTGCGCCGCGCTGTCGGTGCACCGCATCCGCGGTGAAGCACTAAGCAGTAATCATAAATAATAAATCTCGTAGATATTTCGATGTGAATTAAGCTAGACGACTGGTTGTGGTCTCTGACTACCGAGCCACCGACCCTTGCTAATCCTAATCTGTCTTCTGTACTTTTTTATACAAATTAGGTGGCAGGCAAGCACACGGCCCAACTGATGAAAAGTGGTTACCATGACCTATGAACGTGTGTAACACCAGTGGAGTCACATACGTGCTGCCGACCTGTAAGAACAGAGATTTTGTGCCGTCAGTGCAGAAGACAAAGCAGGACAAGCCTTTGGTCATCCCACTGACAGCATAAAAACTCTCCACTGCCTGAACTGATTCATATTTTTCCCATCTAAATCGATTTGATACTAAATGCTAAGTCATACTAAATGCTTCAAAATTTCATTCAATTAATATTTAGGTATTGTTAAGATTTACTTTCGAAAACCATTTTCAGAATATATGAGACCTTTTCTGTGTAATTAATTAATGAAGCGTCACTGTTCCTTTATAACTTCTGGACCTTCAATCAATCAATCTATCAATTAGCCCACCGCAGGCCAGTGCTGGACATAGGCCTCTCGCAATGTGAGCCATTTTATCCGATCCTCGCCTTAACAATTAGTTAATTAGCCAATGCAACTTTAAATTTGTTCTTAAATATAGTTCTCTTTATACGGTACCTTCAGAGCTCGAGCCCTGCTAGCACTTGAACGGTTGTTTGTGTGCTCTGCGATCGTTATAATGTCTCCATGGCGTAAAAAACATGATTCTGAACGCACCGAAAATCATAGTTGAAAATTGAAGGTCGACGTCTCAATACCCACGTTCAATTTCGCGATCTCGCTAATTGAAATGAAAGTGTCAGTATCGATTACAATTCGGTAGCAGAGTTCTAAATTTGTTTGTTATAATTGCCGCAAATTTTTTTAGCGACTTGCGTTGCATTTTACCTTTTTTTGTATCAAAATTTTAAAATGTATCGAATTTCTTCATTAGATTCACTCATCTTGCCAGTATGAAAAACAAATTAAAATCACACATTTTCCTAATTTGAATTTATAAATTATGTTCTTTAAAGTTTCAACTTGGCCCATTTTTTTAGAAATCTTTTTTTCTTATCTCTAATGTTAGTAACAACGTTATAATAATATTCAACAGATAATCAATCATTATGATTATGTCATTATGTGAGAGCTGAATAATAAATACAATTTCACTCACGCTCTAACGGCTGAACGATTCTAGTTGAAATTAGCACAGCCCCTGTGCTCAAACATATTACTTCAAAAAGAATCATTTGACATAATGCAGGTTTCGCAAATGTTATTACTTAGGAAATATTTATATTATTAAAATTTTATTTTAAAAATGTTTCGCATCTTCTAATACTAATTCCATAGATACTATTTCATTTAGAAAAAAATACACTTGTATTGTGCAGGTAGATACATGCCAAATGTAGGTACCTACCTCTTATTCAAATTGCATGTAACATTTACATTTTATTTTAAAAGTCAATTAATTATGGTTTATTTTCTTGATTTGAGAAAATCAACACCTACACCTACGAGTATACTCGATCCGCCAAAAAATGCTTAGGAAATATTTATTTTATGCTTCGCCTCATGTCTGTTCTCAAGACCTGATTATATCTTCTAACTGTCCAAACTCAACTTTACAACTTAGTTCTTGAAGGTATAAAAGCTTAATTATAATATGTCCCCGGCCAACCCTGTAAGTACAGAGTTTCTGTGCCGTCAGTAGAAGACAAATCAGGACAAGCCTTTAGTCTTCCCACTGACGGCACAAATTCTCCAGTGAACTCTGGCTACCCTACTCACCGCTGGGAACACAACACGAAGTTCTTTAAAAATAGAGATATATTAAATGTATTGCCTTTACTTGTATAGAGGGACTGATAATTTTTTTTTCTTTTTAGAATATCAGAACTGAGATTACTTTTTTTTATACCACTTAGGTGGCAGACAAGTACACGGGTCACCTAATGGTAAGTGGTAACCGTGGCCTATGGACCTGTGTAATACCAGGGGAGTCTTCGGTTCACCGACGACATCGTCATAGTAGCGGAATCGTTGGAACAACTGGGCGAAATACTGCATAGCCTAGATGGAGCTTCTCGACGCGTCGGCCTTGGTATAAACTTGGATAAAACCAAAATTATGTTCAACGAAGATTTTGCACCGAGACCACACTGCTCAAAGAACCCGGCATTATAGCTATTAACACTGAATACAATTATACTAAGCACTTTAATGTATAAAGATGTTAATGGCAATTTAAAAGGACTTAAAATACTATAAAATCAAATGGACGCTAAAAACGAAGAACGAAATTCAGCAAAAATTTATTTGCACACGCTGCAGTCGCGTCAAAAATGGAATACTCCATCCAACCCAATTACTGTAGGTACGGTGGTAGTCCTTATGACTGAGAATGCGCCTCCTTTACATTGGCCTCTAGGGGTAGTAGAGGAAGTTTTTCCCGATTCCCGCGGGATGACTCGTGTTGTACGGGTTAAGACCGCAACCGGATCAGTTCATTGGATAGCCATTCTTTGGATGTTCGCATCTGAAAAGCAACTAGCCAAGTCGTTGATTGAACTGTCTCAGTGGCGTAGCGGTAAGAAACGCGCCTGCTACGCAGCGGGTCCGGGTTCAATTCTCGCTTAGTGCCAATATTTACCGTTATTCAATTGCTATTTCATAACCAACTACGTATGTTGATCTTTTTTCTTGCTTTCATGTAATGCAGGAATGTGTCAATTTGCATTGATCTGAATATTTCCTTTGTGTTATCTATTTGATCAGCGTTTGCTTTGCGAGGTCCACCCCAGCTTGGCTGGACTAGAAATACCGGCGGCGTGGGTTGACGCCATTTTTGTGGTTAGAACACCGGGAAGGAAAATACTTGTCTACTATCATTGGGCAAGGCAGGAGAGTCTACAGGAAGGTTGTGAAATGGATTCGACACAGGGTGGAAGTGGACAACAGAACGTCATGAAGCTGCAATGTTCACTATAACTACACTAATACACTATGTACACAATTAGTCTTGTAACAAACAAACACATCGACACACATTCGCTAAGTCGTAACTTAAGTTTAATATCACATTTCGTTTTAACAATTCTTAGCTCGCGCACTACATTCCCAGCTATATTATGTTATAATCTACATATCTTCCATAACAGGATACTTCTTGAACAATATTTATAGTACGCATTCCCGATTAATCTATGCGACGTCAAAGCGTTGCAAAAACGTAAAAAATAACTATATATATCACTGGTAAAAATATTATAATACCCATATAAGTCTATAATACCACATTTTCTTCAGAAATCGAAAAAGAGTTCTGTCAACATTTGAGTTTATTAGATGAGATGTTTTATGGAATAACGCCAAAAAAATTACGAAGTTCAGCATACGAGTACGCCGAAAAACTTAAGGTGCCACACCCTTTTGAATAAAATAACTTGCTAATATTATGATTCCATTAGCAACCCAACTATTTAAGTAATCTGTGTTACTAATTTCACAGTATATCAACTACAAACATGGGCGTAGCCAGCTTCTGACCCAGGGAGGGGCAAGACAGATTATTTTTCTTCATTCTTTTTTTACGTGGGTTTTTTGAGACGGATTTTTGGCGCCAACATGAAGAATGGCGCATCGCGGTATTTTTTTACTATCCAAAATTGATGTGATTTCGAGATTTTATGTATAAAAATGGTGGATTTTTAGATATAATATCTTTGACAACGCACACAAGTGTGGAAAGTGGCAAATTACAGTGAATTGTGACTTTTCGTGCTTACATCATCCATGCTTGTTTGCAACCTTGCTTATAAAAAACACCCCTCATTTTTGATTTTCATCAAAGCCTTTTATTCAGTTTATAAAGTATGTTCACTGAATTACAAAATACCCGATAAAACTGTATACAGTGAATGGATAATTTTTTTTTCATTCAATTCCACAGCCCTACTGTACCAAGCACACGAGCCCTCCACGCGAACACTCGGCACAATCGTATTAGACATTAGCGACCGGTGCTTTTACTGGCAGTCTTGTTCCATCGACATCGATATTTCGTGCACCATCACTACCCCATATGTTCCCTTTATGACAGACTTCATAACATCAGCTTTCACTGCAAACAACTTGTTGTATACCCTAAGGCGAATCCAGGACTCAATTTTGGATACAGTAACTGATATTTATAGTGGAAAATTAGATTTTCATTTGATATCTCCCAGGCAACTCAGAGCAGAACTAAGCACAATATCAGCACAAATATCCGGAGACTTGGTAGAACAATTACATTCGTGATCTTGCATAAGCGGCACTTGCTTATCGCGCACTGCCGCATTTGACTTTGAGTGTAGTTTGTTCGCTTTTTTCCCGAAATTTGCAATTCGAAACACTCTCATGGCTGAAACAAGCATTGCTTTGTTTTGTACTTATTGCGTGTTCCGCCCATGGAGGTGTTTGGAAAACGCATAAGAGGTTGTCTTTGAACTACTACTGGCCGAAAATGTATAATAGTGTCAAAGAATATGTAGGTAATTGTGAGGTTTGTAAGCAGTACAAGCCTGTAAACACCTCTCGTCCTGGGTTAATGGGTAGCCCAAAGCGGGTATCTAAACCTTTTGAAGCAATTTCATGTGATCTGCCAGAATACAGGTTTTTATGGCAACCGGGATTGATGTGGTCTCCGAGGCACGGCACACGGGTCGCTGGTTCTAAATAACTTCATTCTGGCATAATTCTTGAAGCATTGCATCCATTGTTAGCATTGTACCAGATATTTAAGAGACCCGAGAAGCTTCTGTAAGATAGAAAATACTTATGTTCCTATGATGTCAAAATTTAACTCGTCAAACATATCTTCCGTGTTAAAAATGTCATAATAACATAATGTAACATAACTTAGATAAACATATGTGTATTGTAAATTATGAATTTAGAAGCAAAAACTCGTTTACACTAGATAAAGGACAAGTCTTTGGTTTTCCTGCTGAGAGCACAAATTCTTCAGTGATCTCTGGCTACCCTACTCACCGCTGGGAACACAACACGAAGTTATTATAACCGCGGTATTCTGTAGGGCGGAGGTACTTTCCCAGTCGTACTGCTCAATTAGACGGAAATACCGTTAAGGTCTCACCGTATTATTAAAACTGTTTATGATTTTGTTTAGTGACCTATTGTTTTGAAATGGTACAAATTGACCCTTGCACGAAATATCTAAGTTTATGAAGCAGCAGTTATGTAGCAGATTGTTTTTTTTTTATGCAACTTAGGTTGCAGACAAGCACACGGCCCACCTGATGAAAAGTGGTTACCGTGACCTATGAACGTGTGTAACCGTCTTAAAATCACGTTGTATGGTAGCCCCTCTTAAAAACATATTTATTTTATTGTTCTTGTATTCGTTGTTATAGCGGCAACATAAATACATGACATAGACAGACGGACTGACGGACAGTGGAACCTTAGAAATAGGGTTTTTACTCTTTGGAAAAAAAAAATCATACAACAATTCCATATTAGATGGATCATTATATGCAACGAATTTGTATGGTTCGTTACTGCTTAGCTTTAATTAGGATATGAACATTAGCTAGACTAAAATCAAAACTAACCTGGGGCATGTATCCTATCCTGGGTCCAGGAACCGATCAAGAACCAAGCGGTTCGGCGACTCTTTCCTTTGTCCCACCATTAAGGCCTGGAATTCATTATCAGCTCACGTGTTTCCTTCTTCCTACAGTCCCGGGTACTTTAAGTGGGGCGTGAAAAAGCATAATTATGATGAGGCCGTCAAGCTGAGCGTCCGACACCACATGGAAAGAGATGGGGTGGTCCAAATTTCACTCTGCCGGGAAACACGCGGGTAGTAAAAATTTGGTTGGTGGACAAGTGAAAAAAAGAGGTGATTGTCGTAAAGATAGCAGGTTCGAAGGCTCAGTGGTCAGAGCGTTCCCCCTACAGGGGGTTTGAATCCCGCCTGGACCGTTTCAGTATATTTGAATGTCGTAGACTTGCCTGTTGGGATTAGGAGGTCAGACTAGAAGTTAGTTTCGAAGAAGTTAAACAAGTATCCGTGGTTTATCAAACCTTAAGTAATATTTCTATAATAGGCACCGTGGAACAGACCAGGCAGTGGTCGGAGTTGCCTAAAGCGGCTCGCACCGATACACTGTACCGGTCCGGATCACTCGTCAGCAGAAGGTCTAGCAGAGAAGGTGCTAGGCCCGACCTTCTTGGTATCCTACTCACTGAATCTCAATAGCCAACCTTTGCCCCAGGATCATCCCGAAGCGGGAGTCACCGCCCTGGTTATGGATACGACGGCCAATTTCCGCGATCAACCTCTTTGTCTCTGACCCCCAATTGCCCATAGTCTCCACCGCAATGGGCACAAAAAAATATTGTGACTCCAGCCTCCCAAGCGAAGAATAGTATTAAGCAGTAAAAAAATACATTAGTACTCTAGGGTTAAGATAACAGACAAGCATGATATGTATATCATACCTATTATGCTTGTCTATAAATATAGCCAGCACTAATATGTGCTACATCCACGTAGGCGGAGTCGCGGGCACGCTACTAAATTAATAACTGCCAGAGGTAGGACACGGCGGTATTTCCGCCCGATTGAGCAGTCCGACTGGGGCAGTACCTCCGCCCTACAGAATACCGCGTTCATAATACACTTGTGTGTTCTCGGCGGAAAGTAGGGTAGCCAGAGCTCACTGGAAAGTTTTTGTGCTGCCAATGGGAAGACCAAATGAAAGCTTGGCCTCTTGCGTTTGGGAGGCAACTGCACGGCAGTCCCTCCGATAAAAGCTGTCTCTAAACTCCAAATCTAGAAATGAATGAGTATAAAGCGGCACCTGGGCTCCGAACTGAAAACATCGGAAGCTACCGAGAACTACGGTAATGATCAGAAAACTAGCTTCACAACCTCTGTGGCGTAGGTAAAGCATTCGACTGCTACATCGATTTATATGCATAAATATGTATATTCCTATGAATCTGGGTGTAACGGCCCTAAAGTATGTGAATGAATCATAATCTATAACCCCAACCACGCTAGTAAAGGTATAATTATATTAATTATAATATATTAATATTATATTAATTTAGTCCAGCACGTCAAGACTGGCTCGACCGGGGAAGTTATAAACGTAACATTAGTGGTAAGTATCATATAATTCATAAATATCGGAACCTTAAAATCTATTTAGCTTTTTATTTTCCTAAATCACTAGACCTTAATCAGATTTCACCATCAGGTCTACTTTTTATTTCTTAGTTCGGTTATCAGTATAACACATGTGAATTATAAAGTGTTAAATGATCAACTAAACAAAGTTGTATGGGCGCGGACTGGTGACATGAACTGCCCAAAACAAATTTATACTTTCATTAGGGATTCCTTAACCGGTGCTCATAACCAAGCTAGTATGACAAAGAAATATAAAGTAAGCCAGGGTTTATATAGGAATACAATTACTGGTGAAATGTGGGTGTTAATTCACCTCTGTCTAACCCTCCAGGGATAAAGGTGTAATTATTATGTATGTTTGTTATGAAATTAATGTAAATCCTTACAATACAAACCTTTGAGAATGTTGAGTTCCCGGAATAGTAATAGCATTTTATCCTTCTATAAATTCATCAGGGTCATGGTGTCACCCACCTTCACAAACCGATTCTGTATTTGAGCAGTGTGTATTTTAATAATTGTGTGATTTAAACTGTCGTCAAAGTAATAAGGTTTCCCAGCAAAATAGTACATATGTCGTTAGCGAAATCGTCGACGAAATTCACGTTGTGTTCTTATCACTGATGAATTATTCCGTAAGAACATTGACACAATTATTCCACGTTCTTGGGGAGTAAAACGGTCCATGTTTATTTTCAGTGTATTTTACATTTGTTCACTACACAATTTTCAACAACAGAATGACAGAAAATGTCATATAAAAAAAATAAAGGTATTTTCTTTAGTGTCAGATCAATTTCAATAACGAAATTAATATTTATAAAAATCTTTGACATATATTAAAAAAGAAAACCGACCAGAATAGGTCGTAAACGAGTTCAAATTTTATTTTATAAAAGCTGCTGTTTTAGTGTTCATTGTTGAAATATATGAAACGTTATATTTGAATAAAGTTTATATCACACACAGTCACTTGTCAATTTGTTTGTAAGTTCAGTCATTGTGTTGCGTAATCGGTCATCAGTTGACAGATGTGTGTTCGTGCGTCACATTTGGTGTTATTTACTCAGAGCGTTGCTCAATAGATAATCATATATAGAGGCCTGTCATGTATGTACAGTTATGAGCAATGATTTGTATTAATATAAACAATTTAAATTAAGATGGCGAGCTAAAATATTCAATAATATAGATAGACTATAGATTAAATGTTATTTCAACATATTTCTGTCGGTATGCTAGTGTCATTGTGGCCAAGGCACAGTGAACGACTGGCCCTGACCCAGCCAGCACTGGCCCTGATAGAAGCGACTTAGCGGAGATGTTGAAATCGATTGTATTAACAACTAGGGAACTTGCTAGTGTTGATGGCATTTAACTTAGCATTTGAAATTGCTGTTTTAATTATTTATTTTTTTTTTTTTGTTTTTTTTTTTTTCTCAGCTTTTTGGCTGGTTTTAACTGCATTTACGGGCTTAAACCAAGTAAATGCAGATTGTGGTGTGTATTATGTGGGTGTGTTTTCGTCTTACTGCATGAACTTTCTGACTATTCTACATGTGTTTAATATGGCAGATTTCTGTAGATTCACCTCTGCCTAACCCTCTAGGGATAGTGGCGTCATTATGTGTATGTATGTATCTTGAACCCAAGTCTTGAAAAAAATGCGGCATTGGCGCACGCACACTGATTTTAGGTATAATATCTATGATTGGTTTGTTAGAGCTTATTCGCTGACATAGGTTCAGATGGGATTCGAACATTAGTATAAATAGTGAAAAACAGCAAAAAAAAATAAACTAAACCTTCTCGCCATCTCTGCAATACCCTCATGTTTTTCCTTGTATAGAACCTTATAACCATCTAAGAAGGAGAGATATGATTTAGGAGTAACGTAGTTCATATAATTGAGGCTTAAGCAACGTGGATGAATGCTCAATGTTTCGAAATGTCAGCCAGTCAATCATTTGCTGTTTTCTAGAATTACTATTCGGTGCAGGATTTTGTATTGAGTTATGATATGGTGCGTTGTCAACAACAACAACACTATTTGGTTGTAAGTTGGGTATTAATTGAGTTACACACGTTCATAGGTCACGGTAACCATTTTCCATCAGGTGGGCCGTGTGCTTGTCTGCCACCTAAGTTGTGTAAAAGAAATCCGCATTCTAGAAACGACAACGGCACAACAGAAGCTAGTTAAGCTACACTTAGGTGGTTGCCGAAGGTGAGGTTGACAGGCATATCCCTCGCACCCCGGCCGACCCAGGGCCATCTCT
Organism: Eilema griseolum; assembly: GCA_963662185.1. Taxonomy (NCBI): domain Eukaryota; kingdom Metazoa; phylum Arthropoda; class Insecta; order Lepidoptera; family Erebidae; genus Eilema; species Eilema griseolum. The sequence continues at coordinate 13,415,527 of OY759251.1, forward strand.
CACGATCTGGCCCTCTCCTCGGGTGTGGGGACTACAGAGTCCCCAACTCGTCCCCGGAAACGGGGAGGCGCGCCACGTGCGCCTGCAAAATATTACATTAAATTTTAGACTTTATTCTCATATGATCTTCACATTCAATCTATAAGATGCCATTTAATTTTTGACTCAAACAGCATAACAGTAAAGTCCCAAATAAATAAATATTCCACGACATTCTACACAACGCTATCTAGACCCATGGTAATATAAGCGTTAAGCATAGCTTAACTTTGTGTTATGGGATCTAGAATGCGGATAAATATACTTAGAAACTTTTTTTTTTGTAAATACGTACATATTATACATAGAAACACCCAGACCGCATCTGTGCGGCATGCGCTCGCTCCAACTCTTGTCCTTAGCAGGTATGTAGTAAATTAGTATGAACAGTAAGACATAACATGCATTCTATAAAACAATTGAGTAGGTATTATTAACGTTGACAGAAAACTACATGTAAATAGCACTGACATAGTGTTTTGAGGGTTAATAGTTAAAATTAATGAAAAGTTTTATTGTCACGATTTTAATTCAGAATTTATATTATTGCTGACTTAGATATACAAGAGAGATATAATTATTTCTCATTGATAAATAAATAAATCTATATAGACCTATAAACTGTGTCACAGTAGCCTGCGTCGTAAGGGCCAAGAACTTTTTTGAGGAAGTAGGACATGACGGTATTTCCTTCCCAATTGAGCAGTCTGACTGGGAAAGTGCCTCCGCCCTACAGAATACCGCGGCCATTATGACTTCGTGTTATTCTTTGGTGTTACACACGTCCATAAGCCACGGTAACCACTTTCCATCAGGTGGGCCGTGCGCTTGTCTGCCACCTAAGTGGTATAAAAAAAAGAAGATAAGATTATCTTACTTGAAATATATGTGCCGCGAACTCCCTAATACCACAGGGGTAAAGATTTGCGGCTTCATCCGTGCAGTAATAGTCTAAGTAGAACCAATGTGCCAGTTCTACTTGGAAACATATTCGAACTAGATCCCCTTGGTCCTCGGGAGGCACGTTTATTATGAAGCGACTAAAAAAAAAATGTATTGTATATATAATATAATTTATACAGCCTACTGTGAACGAATTTACCGATTAATACAAAAAATGCCTCAAATTTCAGACAAAAAATATGTGGCAACATGAACAGAGCAATTTTTTTTGTAAAAACCAGTCGTGTCAAAACGGCCATCATAGTGTGCCGCAACTATAAACATAAACAATCTTGATTTATTTTTAATATATTTTATTCAAAAACTGTTTAATTAAAATACAGTGGAAACTAAATTAACAGGATTAAATTGTTGTTAGAGTCATGCCAATAATAGAAAATCAGGTTAATTAAAAACATGTTTTTAATGTACTATAAACTCAGCAAAGTAAACCACATAATCATTATCTTTTAGGAAATTGGTAAACTAACAACTGGACCCGCAACATGTTGATTCACACTTAAATATCCAAACATACAAGTTCTATTGGGTTTTATTTATTGATGCACCTTAAAATAATAACTTTACCTACAGCCGGATATATAAATAGTAAATCCACATTTTAAATAAATAAATAAAATGTTTAACAGTTATACCAGTACAGATAAATAAATAAAAAATCTACCTACCGCATTTTATGTAGTGCGTTTTAACTAAAACAATTCTTACTATCCAACTTAAATATATGTAAATCTCTAAAGTTACAAAAAAAATTGTAGACACGGGAAGCTGTTAGCACTTTAAGACCGAACATGTTTATAAAGTCACTGTATTAACCAGTGAATATTTATATAGGTAAACAATATGGACGCTATCTTTTATACGCTTTTTTATATAAATAAGTTAATTTTAATTTTATATTATTAATGTTAGTATCTATAGGACGCGATAAGTCATTGAATATCGCGATATCGAAATATTAAATTATAAATAATTTTAACACTTTTTTGTTTTACTAATATGTTATGTAGATGTTATGTAAGATGTAACAAAAAAGGTGTTAAAACTATTGACCTATGTGTCCGTGTGATAGTAAATAGTTGTACAGTAAGCATTAACTAGACTACCGCGGTTGCTTATACATAAATATATAGAAATAACTAGACCAATGCATACAAATTATATTATTTATGCTTACACATATGTATTTTCATTGCGCGGCCATCGAATCCGCGACCTTCGACTTAGCAATCCCACACTATCGACACGCTACAGAGGTCGACGTTCAAAATAAATATTTGTGCTCGTGACTTCACTGTCGACATTTTCTTTGAATAATTATTCATACGATATACCTACGCCCTAGTTCTAAGTATTCTCCATCCAGAGTCAGATGACTCATTCCTCAATAACTTACAGGAAGCGTGACATCCCGGCCTAATGGTTTCTGACAGTTGTCGGTCATAACATGACTGAACCCACGTGTACTACGTTCTTTGTTTCAAATGAACACAAGGAGAATTCTAACACTTCTGACCTTCTCCCATCACAGTAGGACATTACCTCCTGCAAGGAAAAGAAGGGAGACAGTGGTATTACCGTGGTTTAGGGTACCTTCAGTGTGTGTTGTTCAGTCAATAACTCGAGTTTCGAGATGCAATTACAACTGGATTAATTTATAAAAGTACACAAAATGCTTGTTTGTATAGTATGTCCTGTGTGCATTCTCACATCATTCATGAGCTAACATAAAGAGACATTTTTAAACAACTATTCAAATCAACGGGTTTTCATTCTCCAGTGAGCTCTGGCTATCCTACTCACCACTGGGAACACGACACGAAGTTATTATAACCGCGGTATTCTGTAGGGCGGAGGTACTGCCCCAGTCGGACTGCTCAATTGGGCGGAAATACCACCGTGTCCTACATCCTAGTTATTATATCCATTATGTAGTTAAGTACTTATAACATTTCTTTAAAACAAGCAGTATCTAAACTAAACTCAGGTGGGCCGAGGCAGTTAGTTTCAGTTTCAGGATATTTTCCTGCTAATTTTACCTACATGAAATAAGTACCTACTTGTTCAAATATTTATGCAGAAAAATTATCTCATAGTTTTATAGTATCGTCGGCGTATTTTTCAGTTCATCGCCTCTAACGACTCCCGTCGGATGAAATGGGGTATTATACGTGTTTTCTTTCTCCGTCACCACACGAATAAAACGTTTAACTATAGTAGAGGAATATTTTACAGGGCTGAGGGCCTCGGATGCAACCGAGAACCATGCTAAGGCGATGATGATGATTAGTAATTTTTTTTTATATACCACTTGGTTGGCAGACAATCACACGACACACCTGATGGAAAGTGGTTACCGTGGCCTATGAACGTGTGCAACACCAAGGGAGTCACACTCGCACTGCCAATCCTGTAAGCACAAGAATTTCTGTGCCGAGTCGGTTGGAGTCGTCCTAACGACCTACCATGAACTTTTTAACATCCATACTTCATACTAATATTATAAACGCGAAAGTAATTCTGGCTGTCTGATGTCACGTATAAACCGATGAACTAAATTTGATGAAATTTGGTATAGGGGTAGATCATCATGTCAAACAATTCATCTGAGCACAAACCATTGTATAGGCGGTAGAACACACACAGTGAGGCAAAATCCCTCCTAAGGCTAAGTGGTTCCACTCTACCTGCGAGTATGGGATTGTCAACCAGCCTCAATGCCCGTCTTTGCAACGAGTCGAAGGGGTCAAGCTGGTATGCAGGTGCTCCAGCAAAAAGGTGACAGGGATATAATTCACTATGATGGGCGACCCATGTGGTGTTCGACTTAATATATTGAGACATACGCCAATTGCAGAAATGGCTGCGAGACTTTGCTTTTAATAGATTTTATGTACAGAAATAAAGCTATATCGGTTTAATGAAATATCATTGAAGGATTGTATAGTGGTGGTATCTGAAATGGTGTTAACATTGTCATTAACACGTAGCTTTTCAAATATACAAGGGTAATAAAAATACAATTGTACTAGAATTGAATTTTGTTCCGTAGTCACTCTCCTAGCACATATCGGAGAAAACTCCCAATTGTGTGATTTTCTACTTTGGAGCCCTGATCCACTCATTGTTTTCTATTGATCTATCCGGGCTGAATATAAAAGCTTTGGCATGGGACAATATGATAAAAATCTTAAAGTTGGTAGCGATAAACTGTAAATGTAGATATTTTCCGAGGAGAGGGCCAGATCGTGAGAGATGGCCCTGGGTCGGCCGGGGTGCGAGGGATATGCCTGCCAACCTCACCTTCGGCAACCGAGGTCATTCCACAGCTTGAGTGTGCGTGGGATGACGTTTCTTTCATACCGCACAGTGCGTACCATCTCAAGTAGCAATGTGTGGGGATGAATTCCCTGCCTATGGCGAGAGGTGCTACTGCTTTCGTTGCCCAGGGCGCCATACCCCAATATACGTAGTCCTGAATCTGGAGGAGATTCGTTCAGATGATATCCCTCTTTGTTTGTTGAAAACTCCAGAAAAAGATGATTTTGTTGTTGTAAAATTTATGGGAAAAAAGACAAAGCATTATATAGGAAAATTATTGACGAATAATGAGTTAGATGAATATGATGTCAGTTATCTACGCAAAAGTAGTAAAGTTGATAATGTCTTTTATTTTGGCATTTTTTATATGTAAAACCAAGTCTCCGCAAAGTATTTCTTAAAAAAATCCCGAGAACAGTCTAATATACCATCTTCCTTTAAATCAGCGTTTATTTTTCTTAAAGTAGGGACCTCTTTCTTAACGGTGTAATATTGTGTTATTTTCCTCCGAATAACACCCTCCGTAAAGTTATCGCAACTGTCACACAGATCACGCCTGTAGACGGCGGATGCTCGTTTGTTATTTCTACTGCGTCATTACACGCCTTCACAAAAACAACCTCATTATCAAGTATTGGTAAACCGCGCAAATACGGTGATACCTAGTATGAATTATGCCTCCCCGTTTCCGGGGACGAGTTGGGGACTCTGTAGTCCCCACACCCGAGAAGAGGGCCAGATCGTGAGAGATGGCCCTGGGTCGGCCGGGGTGCGAGGGATATGCCTGTCAACCTCACCTTCGGCAACCAAAGCGACCCACAGGCGGCGTGCGTTTTAGTCGGTTCGAGTCCGACATAACCTCCTCCACCGGCTCCGGTGGGTTCAGGAGATTTAGTGGACGGGTTGATATCAGGTTTGTTATTACTTGCGTCGGATTTAGGACTGTCTGGTCGGTCTTCTGATGGTGGAGGAGACATAGATAGCCTTTTAGCGCTACTTATAGCTTTAAGAAGCTTCTCCGCGATCTTGGGACCCTCTGATTGCAGTAAGAATCCAGGTGGAGGCTCTGGTAGGACATCGATTCTTGCTGGACTATCAGGTTCAGACTTATCCTCTTCAGTGTCGATCAAGGGACTAGAAGGAGGCTGTATTTTCGAGGTAGCAGGTTCCATTATAGACTCTAGATCCATTTTTTTGTCAATTTTAATTTTAAGTGGATTTTCTTTAGGCTCTAGAACAGGCATTGTTACCGAGAGAAGTTTGGGCGAATCTTCTTTCTTAATTTCTTTTTTAGGCTCTTCTGGAGGAAGTTCTAGGCTTTTCGTTTTTGGTTGTTCTATAAGTTTAGTTTTAGGTAGTTCCACAATTTTTGCTTTAGGAAGATCTATAATTTTTGTTTTGGGCATTTCTAAAACTTTTGTTTTCTGCTAGTTTTTTAACAGGGTCGACCCTGGTGGGTGGTCCTCATCCGAAAGGAGGGTCGCCCGGCGGACGAACCGTCCGGCTACCGGCCCATTGTGTTGCTCGACGAGGTGGGCAAGCTCTTTGAAAGAGTTATCGCGAAGCGCCTCGTCGAGCACCTCTCTGGTAGGGGGCCGGACCTGGCGGATGCCCAATATGGCTTCCGCCGGTGGCACCGCTCGACGAACCAACTGTGCTCACATTGGATGCGGCATTACTATTTTCAAAATGAAGTAAAGTGTGGTGTCTCACTTGACATTTGCGACAACTATTTCTACTATTACATAAAACAACGCGGTGTTTAGTACCGAGACAATTAAAACAAAAAATATTAGCGCGAACAAATTTATAACGATCATTAGGCGACAATTTTAGGAAACCAGGACTCTTGTACAATTGCGAATGATGAGTATTACACAAAGAGCAAACAGGTGATTGTACATGTGCTGGTGAACTGCAGCTACATCTCTAATTGATGCATTGGTTAAAAAGAACCCAGATGAGTATAAAGGTTGTGTAACCTTAGCTGTTGCAAGACTCAGTCGGATTGTCACTGCAAGTTACACAGATTTACAAGATTATACTTACTATTTTGTACACCCCATCTCTTCCTATGCGGTGTCGTACAAGACGACTAAGGGATAAGGCTGTTTAACATCAGACAGATATCTACAGCCCAGACTCAGCCTCAGATGCATGGCTCGAGTCAACAATAGTGCCCCGAATACGGCAATAGTCTCACCCCCTATTAGATGGGACCGAATACAATTTTATATAAATATAATATATTCAAAGTATTGGTGAAATGTAGGTGTTAATTCACCTCTGCCTAACCCTCCAGGTATAAAGGCGTGATTATATATATATGTACGTATGTATGTATGTCTGTAAATTCCTATTGGCTATCCCTCTGCTGGGAGTGACATAGTCTGTTAGTGTATGTACAGCTTGACTGGTTGACCTATTTGGCCTAACCCCAAATTGACTGTCAGAAAGTAAATTATTATCTTCCAGGTATTTAGTTAATCTGTTGTGAATAATTTTTTCGAATATTTTAGATAGGCCTGTTAATACTATCCAGTCAAAATATATATGACAAGCTTGCACAAATTCGCATAGAGCTAAAAATTGGCGGGGTCTTGAATACACCATAATAAAAGAAACAGGAAAAACCCCTATCGATCGGGCTTGTGGTAATCGCTTTAGCCTTTTTCAAAAAGGTAACCCGCGCAAGTGCTATATCGCCCCTCTCCATGACAATTTTTCTTTTGTTTACTTTTTTGAATTGGAAACCAATGTCCTTCAATACGCGCCACAAGGATGTAGGACTTCCAGTAAACAAATCAGCATCTTTTAAAGACTTGACCAGCTTGTTGCATACGTCCATAGGCCACGGTAACCGCTTCCCATCAGGTGGGCCGTGTGCTTGTCTGCCACCTAAGTGGTATAAAAAAAAACGTGTTTTTTTAATTCTTTTTTATATACAACACGTCTGATGATAAGCTGAAGGCAAAATCTCAAATACCATTACTTTTTTTACATAACATAATATACATAAGTAGAATACTAATTAAATAATATACCGTAGGTTTTTACCGGCCATATAAAGATAGTATAGTCTTATTATAAATATTATAAGTAATTAAAAAAAAACTGTTATAAAACTGTTATATTTGTTTATTTGTTCGACATAACTATTAGGCCGCTTTTCTTGATATTTTTTTAAGTGAAAACTGTTACAGAGTTTACTACACAACTTCATAGGGAACCAGATATATGTTGAATAAAATTTTAAAGCATTTAGTATGCTAACTATTCAAATTGATTAAGATATAGAAAAAATTGAATCGATTTAGGCAGGATTCTTATAGGGGAACCTTCGCCCGAACCGGTATAGTGAGATTACTACAATGTCCATGATTATGTAAGTTGTTATCCTGTGCTTTAATTGGAGTATCGGATAGACTATCAAAACACAACTTATGTTAATACTATGAAGTTTGTACAGGTATGCAGGTGGAGTGCTGAGACGAGGTCTCGGGTTCGATCCCAGGTTTTACCATGCCACACACCAATGACTTTTCGATGCTTTTCGAATTATGTGTGTATTTATCGCAGGTTTATAAGTGCCCGATTATGGCAATAGGCTCGCCACCTATTACATTGGGACCTAAACATAAATTGGCGAAATGTGGTGCATCTTTGCGTCAGTCCCGATCGCATCTGAGACATTTATTATTATTATTGTAGGTTAGCGGGCAGGCAGTCGTAGACAACTAATAGTGCCTGTATGCAGTTTCCATTTTCTTTCTTTCTTTAGTTTGAAGTAAAATGTATGAAGTCTGTTTTTCTCGCTAATCGGACAGTCGTGTGTCCGCACCATATTTTCAGTATATAAATGAACTCATAACTCAGTAGTATTCGGGTCAAGCGATCCTAAATCATCTGTGAGGGCACGCATTACTTCAGTGAAATAGCCCTGTTGAAATTAATAATGACCCGTCATTTGATATTGTTGTACAATTGTTAACGAACAGATGTACCTACAAATATTTTCCCGTTTCTATAATTCTGTTTCTATAATGCCAAAAAAATATTAGCTACAGTCAAAGTGAGAGCAAAATTGAACAAGAACAGAAGTTAATAGGTGTTTAAAGACAGAAATTAATGGCAGATTTTGTCTCTATCTCAGAAAGCCACACTCACAGAGAGAGCTGTCCCTGATCCTGATTTTAGCTAGAAATACATTGGTGCAGGCATGACCTAAACGCAGACGACAAATTACCGAAGTAGCTCTCTTACTAGCTTCACGGAATTGGTAAAACCAAGGTCTAGCTGGATCGCTATAAAACGCTACGATTTTTACGAATGACACAATACCCGGCATATAAAATAGTAAATTTAGGTACCTAGATAAAGAAAATTAAAAAAAAAAGATAAAAAAAATAATTTAATTTGTAAATTAATTTTAAAATTGTATACTGCAGCTGTACGTAACTAATGTTATAACTCTTTTAACAAGCCTGTTACATGGTATAAAGCTGCTGACGGACCCTGTTTTGTATAAAAAAACCAAGGTCATTATGGCTTCTGACCACGAGAAAACTGAGAAAAAATGATACGTACAAACTGTAAGTTCTTACTTATACACGACACCGCCGTACCCGTGTCCACTTCCATGTCTATCGTAACCCCATTGATAATAATAGGAATACTCACTGCACGATAATCGTTTAAACAAAGATGATGAAAATCTTCCATAGCGCACTCTTCCTCCTCGTCCGCCGCGTCTGCGTACAATACGGTTGCCCGGGGAGACCCTACCCAGCTGTTCCCGCCGCCGCCGTTCCCGCGCTCTGGGCACACGCGACGTAGGTGCCCGGTTCGCCTGCACCAGCTGCACACGTAGTTCCGGAACCGACATCCTGCCGCGCTGTGGTCTGCCGAATTTTCTCTCATTAAGAAGGTTTCTGCACACCCGTGGTCACTACTTGACTAGCTTGCGAGCGTCAAGAGGTATGCGGGGAACATTTTTGTGCGCCTACCCACCATTACTTTTATTATGAACGGTTAACCGCGTGGTTCCCGGCAGAGTAGAATTTGGGTCACCCTGTATAACCAATATAACCCAAGTATTTTAAATATATTCAATGTACAAACACGACTAATTTACAATTTCATAATATATATCAGTACGCTAATTTTTATTTTTTAAAGGCTGATATATCTCCACAATTCATTCATTCCTAAACTTAGTTGAAACATATTTTACAACATTTATTAAGTGATCTAGAATAATAAGCTACAGGATGTTGATCTCCATTATCATCATCTTGGCTCAGGACACTACCAATTCCAACAGAACTAGCATCGCAATGTAAAGAGAATGGTCTTTCAAAATTCGGACAATGTAAAACGGGTGCAGAAATTAATGCAAGTTTTACAACTATTCTCTTTGTTTTTGTAGCACTATGGGACGCGGTATATTTATTGCTGTAGTTTGGATTCTTTGTGTTAATGTAATGAATGTGAGTCGCTTTTAGACTCCTGGGGAAGTAAACGCGCTCTTACATACATTCACATCTTGTCATATTATTTACCTACATATAAAAAGAGGCCGTAGTTAAATTAAAAGCACCTATTAATAGTATTATATTGTTACTGACACTAGTATTAAGATTATTGTTACTAACACGCTATGGACCCTGGTCCGAAATAAATGATTTTTATTTTATTTTATTTATTATTTATAATACGATGGCCAAACAATTGCCATTTGTCTAGAAGAGTTGGATGAGATATGCGTGTTGTATTTAAGTTAGTGCTAATGTTTATAGTTAATTAGGAATTGTAAAAATAAATTATTATGCTATTTTTCAGAATACAATAAAATAAAGGATTCTGAGTATCAAAATTTATGCCAGACTTTGCCAGAAAAGTAAAATATGTTTCAAAAAGTATGTTATATTAAAAATCAATCGTAATATTTAGTATAAGATTAGAACATCAGCGCCTTCCTATTTTTTCCCGAGCGTAACGTATTCACAGCTGTTAGGTGGTTTAATTAAATATAAAGATTTTGGACAGCTTCGATTTCTTTCACCTGTACATTATATTTATCCGAATGGTTATTCTAAAAACTACTATTAACATATTTTTAAATTTAGGCATGGTAGCCTTACAAGTATTACGTAAGCAGATTTATTACAATTATTTAACCCCCCTTTCCCTTGTCAGCAAAAGTAAGTAAAAGTCCCCCCTCTATTTTTCGTAAATATTGGTGTTCCACGTAATAGGGGGTGAGCCTATTACCATCTTCCGGGCACTATTGTTGACTCAAGCAATGTATCTGAAGCTGAGTCCGGGCTGTAAATCTCGTTTGATGTTAAACAGCCTTATAACTTAGTCGCCTTGTACGACACCGCATGGGAAGAGATGGGGTGGTCCAAATTCTACTCTAGCAAGATAATAGTGCCGAAGCCCCTGGACGCGATGATGACAGGTATCGTTGGATATTCCATGTTTTCTTAAAATTCAATGATTTAATATTGCGCAATAGATCTTACTTCAATCATGTTATTTATTCACAGTTTATATTTGTCCTGTAATAGTTAACGAGTTGTATAATTGATGGTCTTTGGATGTTTTCATTTGCCCGGTTCTTTCATTATCAGAATTCGGTTGGGCAAAGTTCTGTTAAAGTGTTGTTAACGACCTTGAATAAATACTTATTTGCAGAATCTTTCTCTGCGGTGTACATTTACAATATTATGTTACGTTACCATTAAAAGAATTAGATTTCTCGAAGAGTCTTTCTTTAAGAGGGGCATTAGAAGGTTTCTTCAAGGTCGGTAGCGCGAGTGCAACGGTAACCACTTCTCATTAGGTAGGCCGTGTGCTTTTATGCCACCTACCTAAGTGGTATAAAAAATCTAAGATAAATGTTATCTGATAATTACAACTACAGCCGCGGTATTTATTTAATATGGTTATATACAGCGACAGATTTAATGAGCGAGCAAGGGAGGCGAGAGGCGTTCACAAAGTTCTCGGCGCTGTCGCACACTTGGCAGCAAAAGAAGGTGCTGGTGGATGTACCCATAATCCCCAGCTGTGGTGCTTCCATGTCTGAAGTTAAAATCACGCAACGGGCGGTCCGGCGTGAGCTTAAGTCCCTAGATGTTCGGAAGTCGAGTGGGCCGGATGGGATACCGGCGATGGTGCTTAAACACTGCGCCCCCGAGCTGTGCCCTGTACTTACACGCCTTTTTGCTTCTTCTTCCTATTTTCGATTACGCCGATGTCAGCTATCACGATTTCACGGAAGAGCAACTAGAAAAGCTTGAGCGACTTAAAACTTTTGCATAAGATTCATATTTGATCTACGCAAGTATGATCACGTTTTTATATCTATGTTTTATAAGCATAATAATATATGTATATTTTGAAGAAATTATCGTAATGAACACAACAACAGATCTCAGAACAATACAACAGAATACCACTACAACACTCAGACACAAGAACAATACTCAGAAAAAAAATACACAAACAGTTGTTGGTTTACTACAAAATACAAATTCAATTCTACAAGGTAGAGAAGCACACGGCCTACCTGATGGAAAGTGGTTACCGTGGCCTTGGACGTGTGTAACACCAGATGAGTCACACTCGCGACCCTGTAAGCACAGAATTTCTGTGCCATCAGTGTAGAAGACAAAGCAGGGTAAGCCTTTAGTCACCATAGTGTAGTTTTCGGCCTATATCCAAGTCGTGAGGCCCTTGACACGCGTTTATACCTACAAGTGATGGATTTGAGCAAATTACTTCCTCGTGTACTGCGCACATTTTGTGACTTGTTTTGGGGTCAAGATATATGCCGGCAGATATTGTAAATAACCTTTAGTAGGTAAAATATTTATACGGACCAAATCGAGCCATGTACTTGTACGGTGGGCCGATTGTCTGTTGCTCTCCACACGATCGAATACGGTTTGGGGCGTACCAGCGGTAGATTGGTCGTACCAAATCTATTAGGCTATATACGCTATTTTTCTTAACTTTCGAAAAATAACTAGGGTAAGGTGGGGTACAATGTTACAAAAAAAATATACTAGAATGTAATGACAAAAATATTGTTTTAATCAGCTACTTTTTGGCATGGAAATAAACTTTAACAATCTCTCTTCAATTAACATAGCTCAAACATTAACATTATTAGCAACTACCTAATTTAAATTGCACTTTAATTAAATCAGTCGATTGGACTCGAACCGACTAAAACCACACGTCGCCTGGGCATCAATCGCCGAGGGGAAGATCTTCGTGCGCGGACAGCCTGTCTTGCGATCCTTCGTCGCTCCCGCTGCCGCTCCCGCCCCGGGCCCATTTCCACTTTAACTTTTGTGCGTAGTTTAAGTTTAAGTTTGATAATGTATAACAATGTCAAAGTAGAAATCTTGTAAGATGATGACTGAAAGTGGTTTTATTAACGTACACTTTTCCAAGAATAGATGAATTGAAATGCAAATTAAACTTTAAATCTACGGAAAGTAGATAACGATAAGAAATAAGTATTTTATAATAAAATTCCAGGTATAGATGAAAGTTTCATTGAATTATATAAACGAGCTAAGGACCTATTCACACTTATTTCACTTTCTTATATTGAAAACATGTTTTATAATTTATATACCAACTATAACTATGTCCTAAAATATCATATTTACTTAAATAATTTAAGTAAATATGATATTTTAGGACATCATAGCGATATATAGACTCAATATAAGTATAGCTATATTATAAAATGAAGGTAGGTGGATGCCCGCTCATTATTAAATAAGATATTTAATTCGATATTTAGGTACGTAATTATGTATATATGCAAATTAGACAGGGCTGATAAATCTATCGATTAACGGACGAGTATGAGAGGTCGGACTTTATACATTCCCGTAATCAAAGTAATTCTGCGTGATGTGACGACTAAACCGCTCAGACAGAGATTTGTGGATTTGCATTAGGCTATACAGTTTGGATGATTATAAAATATAATAACTTTTCTGATAACTCTTCATTCTATGCAAAGTTTTAAGATATTTTCAAACCAAGGAATCCATCACATACAAACGGCTCCACACTCACACTTGCTAGAACACATAAACGCCATTTTCGGCTGAAGCTTTCTCTGAGCTTGACGTAAAGTCTACGAGATAATAGTCAAAAAACGGGTTACTGAAACTGGCTGGTAACAGAAAGCTTCGCACGTACACGGCATTCGGGGGTCTGGGAGACCCATAGTGCCTGTACTACTATGATGCAATCAATTGAAATATGACCTCTCTGACTAAACACCGACTTCTAACAGATCAGTAAATAATTCATTTATTTTTCGCTTTTCGGGGCCTGTATTTTGTTTCTTGAATTCAGTTTAACTTTATTGTTAAAATATTATTGAGTCTGATTAAAACCTGCGAATAAATATTATAAATTTGACTAAAAACTATTACCTACATTTATCCTCTAAATATTCATGCAATGAATAATAGCATTTATGGACTAGAAATTGCAGCAACCTTCTTTTAAAGAGATTAATACTTTGTACACTATATATTTAATGCCGCTTATAAAAAAAACTATTAATTAGTAAAAATAATATTTCAATATTGGGAGAGGCCTATGTCCAGCAGTGGGCTGCAAATGGCTAATTGATTTATTGATAATATTTCAATGATTGATATTCACGCAATCTTCAACCACAAGAGTTTCTGTGCCGTCAGTGTAAAAGACAAAGCGATGTCATGCGGCAGGCGGGAATTGATGAAATGGATACCTGCCTGATGTAGTCAATGCTGTTTTATGTAATAAATCTCAGATTTATTAAAAAAAATCACAACCCAGTGTCCAGTCGCTAGGTTTTATAGCAATTGTCACAATTAAGTATTTTGTACCGTCCCTACGTTAGATGACGGAAGAGCTTGTAGCTAAAGACCCGATTCCCACACTCCAACCGCCAGTAAACGGGTACAACTAAGCTGCAGAGCGGCCCGTCCCACTGACGATGTGAGAAAAGGTTCCTTGGGAGATCGGTGTTTGGACATGCAATTTTCCAAGCGTTCACTGCATCAGTCTTACACAATACTTCAGAATTAACTAGTGTAGCTTTTTACCTGACTACTGCGAAGCAAAAGGAGGGTAATGATTTCGATATTATATGTGTGTATGTGTATGTATGTGAGTGTATGTATGCATGTAAGTTCATGTGTTCCCTCATAGCTCCTCAAACACTTATTAGATTAGTTGTCCGATATAACGTGTCACTGAATCTATAGTGGCGCCCACTGGCGGTCATGAAGAAAATTTGGATTGTTGTTTATATTTTGGAGGTTTTTAGTGGTTATGTCGCGTGTTCTGGTCCTGTGGTGTGTCGGGAACGGAAATGCGACGCTCCTCGGATTGTGCAAAGGCGGGACTGCACCGAGCGCGCACACCGTACTAATCATATTTATTTGTTCAAACATGTGTTTATACATACATGTGCATGTAAGATGTTAGGTCAACAAAATTGTTGACCCAACATTGTTCATCTTAACATTATGGATATAGTAAAATTACCTCACATCTACAAAAGTTCGCCTTCTAACATCCAGTAGGATTCTTTTGGAGACACTAAGGCAAAGAGAGCTGTGCACATGGTGAACGCCGCCAGTACACTTACTAAGGTACAGTAAGGTACGTCGTGACATGAAGTAGGGTAGGTGGTGAAGAGTCAATGACCTCCCAGTAAGGGTCCCCCGACGTGACAACGCTTGCATCAAAATGTGTATTACTAGGTATATCAAAGTTATAGGGCTAACTAACACAACTTATTTTTTTCTTTTTGGGGGTTGTTTTTTGTGACGGGGTTTTTTTAAATAAATTTTCATTTCTTGGTAATATAATTTTGAGATAAGATTGGTTTAAGTCGCGTGTAATTAACAATATGACTGTATTTCGTAAACATTTTCAACACGTGTAGGTCTAAATTATTTATCAATGTCGTCATGTGCGTCAACTACCTTTATCAAGCATGGACATAGTCACATGATTGCATATGCATAGTTTTCTAAATTAAAAGATATAAGAGTCTTGGTTAGAGGACATAAAGAACTCGTCAAGAACCATTTTGGCCAATCAAATGACACTTGTGATATCAAAACTCCGCAGAAGTTGCAATTTTTATGCAAGACCATAGGTATCAAGCAACTACTTGTTGTTTAACTGTAGGCAATACTTCTTCGTCATTTGAATTTTCACAACTATCGGGTACATAATCTGAGCCTGTATCGTTACTAAAATCCCTAATATTATGTTCGTGCTTTTTATTATTTTCTGATAAAGTCCTTCAGTGTGAAGAAACTGAGGTCATGGAACTGGTTGGCGAGGGCAATTATTTTCTGGCAATAGGATTGTTGCAGCTAGAAATATGTGGGCTCTTCTTTTATGTAACATATATATTACTTATTAAACTGTTTACTAAATTGTTTATTTACTATTACCAATGCCTTTGGGACTTGCAAGATTCTGTCGGTAAAGGGTTTTTCACCAACTGGACACGAGTTTGACATATGAACGTGTGTAACACCAGTGGAGTCACATCCGTACTGCCGACCTTGTAAGAATAAAGATTTTATGTGCTCTCAGTGCAGAATACAAAATCAGAACGAGCCTTTGGTCTGAATACGTTGTCGAAGCCGGTAAGAATGTCTACCATAAAGTGGCCAGCAGCAAGGAAGATCTGACAGAGACTCCAAACAGTGGACGATCACTGAAGGATGATGCTGAATGGTTACCTTGAAGACTACATTACAAAGATAAACAACCAATTGTACATACAACACTTATTGTACAAGGTTAATAACGTTAGATGACCATGTTGGTCATTTAACAGCTTTCGGGTTTAAGGGTGCTCACCGAAACAAAGAAATGACAATTTAACAAAATGCCTTTGAAGCAACAGTCAATGTTAATAATTAAGAACCATGGTTTAAATAAAATGAGTTCTAACAGTCTAGTCTCGGACTCTGGGGTAGATACCATAACTGACATCGGCTCCATTGAGATACAGGAGGATGAAGTCTTCAAATTGCTAAAGGCCCTCGATCCTAATAAAACTGCAGGCCCAGATAATATACCCCCGATCCTCATGGTCAAATGTGCGGCTACTAATTTTAAAGCTACATTATAATAATTATGCTCCTACAACATGTCCCCGGAGGTGACAGGTGTATTAGACCATAATATTATGCGCTGTTGCATACGTTTATGGTATCTGGTGGATTTGAACCACAATTTACCTATGGGAACGTGTGCTTATTTTGCTTATCTTTGTTGTCTGGTCTATGACAGAGTATCTTAACATACACTGCATTTCGAACATTCACGGTAACATAATATATACAAACACATTGTTAATAAAACAAAGAAATACTTTGTATGAATATATTTTATTGAAAGGATCAATATACAATAATGCAGACTTATTTCTAAAACATATTTAATTCTAATACGCGCTTAATTCGAGTCTGGACTGTATATATCTGTTTGGTGTTAAACAGCCCTATCCCTTATTCGCCTTATACGACACCGCATGGGAAGAGATGGGGTGGCCCAAATTCTACTCTGCCGGGAACCACGCAGCACATATATACATATAATCACTCTTTTATCCCCGGAGGGTTAGACAGAGATGAATTATAGCGTTATTGTGTAGATATTCGTTGTATAATTTAATTATTTTTTTAGTTTATCTAATTGACGGTGAGTAAAGTGTAAATGTGGTTTTGACATATTGATAGTTTTTAATTTGGAACTTGTTTGTCCGCGCCGTGCTTTACGTAGAGAAACTCCAACCAATTATCATTATTTTTATCATTACCGATCAATCTTACATTTTCTCGTTCTAATGCGACATGAGACCAAGAACAATAACACATATATCATAAAGGGCACAAAGCGGGAGGCTACAATAGCTGGTGTTGAGAACAGGTGCGCTTTTGTGAAGCGTGACGAAAGTCGCGGCGCGAGCGATAGCGCGCACAATGCTTGCTGCCCACATGCCGTCACACGGTTTAGTTTTTATAGGAAATTTAATTGTAGTATTTGTTGTTTGTTTTATAGATGTGTGGACGAGATAAACCAAGGCATGGATCCCATCAACGAACGCAAAATGTTCGAGTTACTCGTCAAGGTGACCACGGAATGCGATAACGCATACAACTGGCTTTGTTTTATGATTACTATACCCGTTGTTGATATTTCAATTTTATGCTCATCAAAATAAGGTCTATTGTTATTCTACAATTGATTTTAGTATACAGTGCCGTGGTGTTAGTCGGGCCGGCCCTAACACATGGTAAGCGTTGTGGTTCAATGCCATTGCTATCAGTTGGGAATGGTGGTTTCGAGACTTTTTTTATATACCACTTAGTTGGCAGACAAGCACACGGCCCACCTGATGGAAAGTGGTTACCGTGACCTATGGACGTCTGTAACACCAGAGGAGTCACAGTCACGCTGCCAACCCTGTAAGTACAGAGTTTCTGTGCTGTCAGTAGAAGACAAAGCAAGACAAGCCTTTATTCTTCCCACTGACAGCACAAATTCTCCAGTGAGGACTGGCTACCCTACTCACCGCTGAGAACACAACTCGAAGTTATTATAGCCGCGGTATTCTGTAGGGCGGAGGTACTACCCCAGTCGGACTGCTCAATCGGGCTACTCGTATCCAGTGGTCGCCGGCTATTTTTATAATGTCGTCTGTCCATCGTGCATTTGGTCTACCTTATCTCCTTTTGCCTGATGGTCCTCGCCATGACGTGGTTTCTTTGGTCCAGCGATTGTCTCTAAGTCTGGCCACATGTCCTGCCCAGCGCCATTTTAGTTTTTGTGGAAATAAATAGGTTCACATTTACATATCATTCTATACTGCTTCCTTACTTGTCATTCGTAACATACTGTGGTATGATTTACCACTAAACAGAACACAAACAGAAGTACCATTTTGGTCTTTACAACATAGGTGCAGAAACGGAGTCGTCTTCTTGCTCTATTTATCAAACTTCTGATAAATTTACAAAGTCCGTGATTATAATAATATTAACTTAATCTACCTAACTGATTGGTTGATAGGCGCGATTCCGCCGTCGCGCCCCGCAGCCCCCACCAAAGAGACCTTAAAATTCGCTTTGCACAGGCTGAGTATATTGTCATATATTGTGCGGGTACGGAGCTATTGAAAAGAAGACTAGTCATATTTTTGATCGAAAAGTGTTACTATACTAATAAATTATTTTTGGAGGACAAATTCATCGTAATAAATAATATGATTACGTATTTTATAATCACAGAATGTGTACAATACATAAATAATAATACTTAAATGAATGAATTAAAATGCATGATGTTCTCTATGCCAACGCCATTTTCACCCTCCCGCAAATGCGAGGGGATGGGGCGGTAGGGTGAGAGAGTAGTTTGCATCCTAGCCTTTTCAATCGATACTTGAAATGCCAAAGAGCGCAAGCGATAATGTTGGTTCACAGGAAAACAGCTGTGCAAGTAAAGATATAAATTTCAAATTTAAAGCTGTCATTTCTATATTATGTTGTCTGAAATAAAAATATATAAGATAAAGGTAAAGATTTCGTGACATACATTTGGATATAAAATAATATGAATATTCTACATTGATTTAATTCTTTGTGAAACTGTATGGAACTTACCTTTACTGGGCCCCTCAGGTTGGGCAGTAGCCGCGCCACACAAACTAGACAATTTAATCACAGGTACACACAGTACTCTTCAACAGTTCCAGTCGCTCAGTAGTTCACAGTAGTCCACAATCGTTGGTCAGGTCGCAGGTGTAATCTTCTTCGGTCGCTTAGGCTCGCTGCGTTCAACCGCACAGCCTGAACTGTGAAGGACTTGTCAAAAAAGCTTATCGGCTTGTGTGGTCGGGGAACAAGGTATACCCTAGAAAGGATGCCCCAGAGCCCCGACCGGCCTTGGACACTAACATTGGAGTGCTACTAGGACTCCATTCCTTGTTTACCGCCATTCAACCAGGCCCTCTGGAAAAGTGGCCATACTTTTGTAGAATAGAATGCCATAGATTGAACAATGACAAATTAAACACTGTAAATAATGTCTATTCATGGCATGTGATAATATAAGTCATGATAAAAGCAACATGGTTAATGTTGTGGCAGGAACTTGAAGTAATATGGCGATTCCTGTCACACTTAGTGTTAAGAACTTGGGCCTAAATCTTGACTCAACCTTCAGTTGGCGGGTTCAAGTCACTAACGTCTGCCAGAGAGTGACGGGGACACTAAGGGCTCTTTATCGCCTTAAAAACTTTCTTCCTGTTAAAACCAAGACAATGCTTATGCAGACTTTAATCTTTCCTATCTTTGACTATGCTACATAGATTGTATCTGAACTAGGTAATCCTTTTTTTCAGGCTTGTAGTGCAATGTTTACATTTTAAACAAACAAATAAATAATTCATATGTATAAAAGTTACTTACAAAGTGAATTGGTAATTAAATCTAAACTTATATCTTAGTTAAATTTATTGATATGTAAGTAGTACATTTCATTTTGCGATTGTTATTGATATGTAGTACATTTTCTATTGTATTTTAATCTATTTGACATGATTATTGCTAAGATATTGACATTTCTGCTGTATTTCTGATTCGACATTACATTACATAATGATAGTTGAACTGTTAGTGAAAATTGAAAGGAAAACCTTCCCGTGCTTCTACGACAAGTCCATGTGTGCTGGCCGTCGACTCCCACCATGGAGCCGCAGGTCACTGGTCAGCCAGAGCTCACTGGAGAGTTTTTGTATTGTCAGTAGGAAGACCAAAAGCTTGTCCTGCTTTGTCTTTTACACTCTCCTTACATAGCGTTATTAGTCACTGATGAACGATAATTTCAATTACTTTTGTTGCCTTAATTTGGTTAAAGTAATTAACATCGCGGGGCACTTTTTTCAAATGTGCTTACTAGACAGCGCCATCTTTGTCCGCATTTGACGTTTCTCCGCATTCTAGATCTATATTAAATCTTTTAGGGTTTTTGATGTCGTTAGCAAGGAATATAATTTACGTCCCATACTGCCGAATTAGATACTTTTACTGCGTAGAATGTGGATATCGCCAATTAGTGGAGGAGATTATCTTTCACGGAAAATATCGAAGTTCAGCCCCAGACACCTCGTCTCAGCAGTTCATTACCCATACCACTAGGCTACCGCGATATTTACCATACAATAATACGAAATAAACCATACCTGCTACTAGTAGAAGGGGGTGTGACATATAGTGAATCGTAGTGTGTATCACAGTGCGCGCCGCGCGTGCGTCGATAGTGCACTGGGGGCAGGGACGCTATGGGCCGAGTTATAAGGGGATTGATAGGACAATAGAATCCCATAGGACGAGATAGGCCACTCCCACTACTTGAAGTGTCGGGGCACCAGTATTTTTATTTTATTTTAATCACAAGTGCATAAATTGATTATTATGTTAATATAGTGATCTGGATGATATACAGAGCTATAGACAGCCAAACTAGCTTGTATTATTTGTTCTAAAATGCTCTTAAACATACTACGAGTACGTTTTTGGATTTTTTTTTAGTAAGCATGTGTTTTATGCACACAAATAATAGTTTGTTCAGCAGTTCCTCCGATGCATCGAGATAACAGACATCAGCATAGTCTAGTAGAGAGAGTAAGAGAGATTGTGCAAGAGTAACTTTAGTCTGAAGAGGTCGGAGTTTCTGGAGACGTTTGAGGGATTGAAATGAACAGTATACGAAAATTTTTGAGGCGATAAAGACTACGCAGCATTCCTGTAACCCTCTGACAGACCTTTGTAACTTGAACTTGCCAGTTCAAGGTGGAGTCAACATTCAATCCCAGATTTTTGACACTATGCGTGACAGGAATAATTCTTCCGTTGAACTTTATTGTTGGCAGAGATACAATTTGTTCAGTTAACCCTTTAACTGCAACTTTCGTTCGCTGTCAACTTGCATTTTGGTTCTTTGTAAGCGGTCATATTTCATATTTCGAACATGTTTCTGTAATACAGAATAACTGCATATTCTGAAAACATGATTTTTATTCATGTATTTTTAACTTCTTGGAGCGTGATTTTTCAGTAGTCGGGTTTTTATATTGTTAGTTTGATTTTATGAATGGCAACTATGTTTTTACAGCCATTTTGTAATTTTATCGTAATATTTTTTCACATTCATGTGTCAGGAGGAGGTAGGACACGGTGGTATTTCCGCCCAATTGAGCAGTCCGACTGGGGAAGTACCTCCGCCCTAAAGAATACCGCGGTTATAATTGATTTATTATTACGTATTGATTATCATTATTGTATTAATTATTTATTAGTGTCAAATTAATTCTATATTTTTACTAAATTAATTAAATTACTGGATCAAAATTTTTATAACACCAAATTTATCCCAGTTTTCATGTGTGTGTGTGGACCTACATACCTGGCTAGTACTCTACAAGCACAATAGCCCAAAAAGGTGGCTAAATGCTGACAAGAGTCCCATTCCATTCCATTGTAGGGATGCAGAGATGCGTAATGGTAGTTAAGTGCTAAAGCCACCGGCCGTTTCCTCAATTTTAGTCCCAACTAGAGGCATGCTGTCGTTATGATATTAAGAGATTATTATATAGGTTCTCCTAGCTTTAATTAGGTTTCTAAGAGAAATTGACGCTGGTAAGATGTATTAGCACAAAGATTTTTCTAACTATGATTTTCTATCCTTCGTAATGATTGAGCCTATTGCCATCAAATGACATTATACGACCAAACAGTTCTACAAAAAAAAGAAGAAATAAACGATATTGAATTTCTATCTTTAACAACAGACTTATGGACGTCGCGAGTCAATGATGCCTACATTGCTGTTACGGGGCACTATATAACAAAGGATCTTATTCTTCTCCCAATTAAAAAAAATTAAAATATTATTAATGTGTAAATGTTCTAACAATCACTTAGAAGTTTTCTGATACCTACTTTTTATTTCAGCTTCTAATATTCCTGTCATTTATGCAGCAGGGTCTATCAAATCCGACCACCGCTGTTTGCGCGACTGGTGGATCGTTGGAATGAATTATTATGCATGGAGCGAGATTTTTATGTTATGGTCACTTCGTTAGTTGATTGCACCTTAGAATAAAATGTTTAAAATTCTACTAGGTATATAAAACATCAAAAAATTATGTACCGCGGATGCAAGAGATCCTTACGCGTGACTCCACACATACATCTCTGAGACATGCAGCTTCTGCTTGTGTCGCTCTAGCAAAGGTCATGCTTCTGAGCCGTTTAAGAGATCCGCTCTTGAATCTAACTGACATTTTGGGGTCATAAATGACACCAGTTAGTGGCGTGTGATATTTTTCTAACCGCGAACTATACAAAAATGTATAAAATAAATAATATGAAAAGATTCCATCGTCTAAGAACCCTGGGTAATAAAGACTACACTACAGCAAGAGGTTCATACAAAAGGGTGGATTCGGCAACCTGCAAGAGATACCATTTGCACGTTCAAATCTCCTTTGCAATGCATCGGTTAAAGAAAATTTGGAAGAAGTGACTTGAAAATTGTCAACCTTATCATCCAAAGAAGCAGGTTTAAGCTCCATTGAATAATAATAAGAATCCAATCTTATTTAATTTCAGTATACCCAAGCGGCGGAATGCTCGAGATGTCCAACGGTTACCCTGGTTCGGTCGGTCCGAAGACCTCACTAAATCATCATTTATGTATTTGTTTTTGCTTTCTGTATTATACATGTTTTACATGATCTTATGAGTTTTCTTACAGCACACTTCAAACCAATTACCCAATATCTACTTCTAATGTATGTCATACTTTGTGATATGCCACCATGTATGGATTTGGTGTGAGCGTCTTCAATGAGGAGTTTTGTTATGTGTACGCCCTTAGGAATAATTATTGGGTGTTTGGCTCAAATGAATTAATTTGAATTTTAACTGCTAACATTTTGATAGCTTAGCTCAGCTTAGCTTATGTACGTCATTTGTATGTATCCTATGTTTGGTGTACAATAAAGAGTATTTATCTTTTCTTATCTTATCATTGTATATTATATAAAATTTGGCTTTTTGTTTTTTATTATACAACTTAAGTGGCAGATAAACACACCTGATGGAAAGTAGTTACTGTAGCTTATGGGCGTGTGTAACATCAGGGGTATCATACTCGTGCTGCCGACCCTTTAAGAACGCAGAGTTTCTATGCCGTCTATGACAAAGCAGGGCAAGCCTTTGGTCTTCCCACTGACGGTACAGTGTTTCTAAAGTAATAAACAGTGTAACTAACACGACTTTCTTTTATATAAATAGCACTTGAACTTGTCTGAACTAATTTGTGTTCATCCGCAAGGGTGTTGAGTTTAGACTGCTTCTGGCAAGTTATTTGTCATTAAAATGAATAGAAGTCATCCTATTACTGGAAATAATGACATTGTGAGACAGGGATATTATGAGAAAGAGACATCTGACGTTAGGGATATTATGAGAAAAGGGCTTTATGCAGAAGGGACATTAAAAAATTACAAATATTTACCTGTTGATTTGCTGTCGTCAGAATATGATTCCTATCGTATAGTACGCTTATAAAACTGTGGGGAGGTTATGTCGGACTCACTAAAACGCACTGTGCCTATGGGTCGTTTTTGGTTGCCGAAGGTGAGGTTGACAGGGATATTCCTCGCACCCGGGCCGACCCAAGGCTTTCTCTCTTGATCTGGCTCTCATCGAGTGTGGGGAGGTATAGAAGATTGGGCAAAACCAGAAAAGACGTCTTCAAACGTGGGTCATAGGTGAACTTTGTTTGATATCAATAATATTATTTATTATACAGTATGTATATGGTAATATAATGCCTATAGTCTAAAGAAGACCTAAAATCACGGGAATTAATCCCAGTAATATTGTAGGCGCTTGGGAAAACCGCAGCAGGGAGGTCATTCCACATCTTAAGTGTGCGTGGGATGAAGTTTCTTTCATACCGCACAGTGCGCACCTTGTCAGTTCGCAATGTGTGAGGATGAATTCCCTGCCTATGGCGAGAGGTGTGATGATAGAATGTAGCTGTTTATTGAGGCTTTAACGGGAGCGACTGCAGCCTGACCCGAAAGGAAAGCTTGCTCCATAGCCTAAACCATTCAATAGCAGGTGTATCAGCAGAGAAGTTGGCTTGGACCTCTAAAATCTTGGCCAAACCCATAACAAAAACAGCAAGCCTACAAGGGTGAACACTTTACATGCAGTAAATCCACTAAATTTTAACCTCGTGAGCAAAAAAAATTAGTACCTATGTAAAGATCCTCAGTTTGTTAGACGACACAGTTTTCCCTGCGTAGAATGCTGTTGCTCGCATCAGTAGTAGGGATTCACGGGGACTGGACCAACTCTCCAAACCCCCACCTCCCCCTGTCATTCCCTCCCCCCGCCATGCCCTGTCTCTCGGCTTCAGGGTGGCCGTCAGGGCTAAAAAAAAAAAAAAAAAAAAAAAAAAAAAAAAAAAAAAAAAAAAGTTTGGTGTCTATTTGGGGGTTTTCGGCCATGCTGAGTCGATTGCGCTAATCCGTTTTCGCGTACGACGCACCGTTACAAAGTTACAGAAACGTAATCTGAGGTAATTGATGAACAATTGATAACGGCCGACCCTTGATAACGACCAGCCGTCGTCGCTCAATGTTATCTCGGGTCTGTTGTCTTTTTGTCAATGTCTGCGTCATAGCCAAGGATGACTAAACCTATGATGTAAACGGGTATGTATTTGATTTTAAAAAAAAGTCCTTTCGCAATACTAATGTTCTTTATTATTTTCAAAACAATATTTGAATAACTTACTTAATATGATATCGTTATACAGCGTATTGTTAGTGAACAGGTGCTGGAAATCGGCTAATGACATACCATAATGTTTATAGTATAAATACATTAAACAATATTCGCCACATACTGGAGTGTAATCGTTTTGGATTCGATTAGTGTTGTAATTCCATACTCTGCAATTTCGATCTAAAAACGTACGATGGAAACCTGTGGGTGCTCTACCATAGGAATCAAAGTACTGACCAACTCCATTCGCGTCTATGTGTATAGCAACCCAGTGAGAACCAGGCTTATTGTCGCTATCTAAGTTGCTTATGATATATGTAGGCATATCTACATGAATCGGCAAGCGATTTGCGGCATAAACATTACATTCACTTTTTGAATCCACTTGTCTCAAGTATCTCCGTATTTCTAATGTATTCATGATCGCGTTACGATGTTATCAGGCTCGTAGATTATAAGCAAATAATGAGATCAACAATAATTTAACATATTATAGGGTCTACAAAAACTTTTGTTTTAACTGTAACATGACGTACGAGCTCCCTTTGCTCGCTCCCGCGCATAATAATTTCACTCATAATGAACATTGACCAAATTGGTCTGGTCTATGACAGAGTATCTTAACATACACTGCATTTCGAACATTCACGGTAAGATAATATATACAAACACATTGTTAATAAAACAAAGAAATACTTTGTATGAATATATTTTATTGAAAGGATCAATATACAATAATGCAGACTAATTTCTAAAACATATTTAATTCTAATACGCGCTTAATTCTAATACACACTTAATTTTAAAACATTTAAGTTTACTTAACTACTATAGTCAACAGAAATGTTACGGTTTTTATCGATTTCTATAACATTATCAAATTCTGCATAGACAATACAATTAATAGTTTGTGTTAAAGCCGTATCAAAGCGAACTTCTATTCTTACGCTACCATGTTTTATAAGGTTCCAGTGATTAGAAGCATTCGCTGATAAGTCAGGTGTTAAATCGAACGCTAGCAGACAAAACCCTTTGGAATATTGATCTCTAGATATCCCGTTGCCTTCATTAAGGAAATGTATACCTGTACCCGAGAACAACGTATGATAACTAGAAG
This sequence comes from Eilema griseolum, assembly GCA_963662185.1. Classification (NCBI taxonomy): domain Eukaryota; kingdom Metazoa; phylum Arthropoda; class Insecta; order Lepidoptera; family Erebidae; genus Eilema; species Eilema griseolum. The sequence goes on from OY759251.1 coordinate 13,441,897, forward strand.
TAAAAATATTATTCCCAAATGATGGTTGTAAAGCTTTTGAAGGTATTTGTTGTCCGTCTATGTATAAACAAAATGTACTAATATCAAAATTTTCAAAGTTAAATGGGTTTTTAGAGAGATTTCCATTGAATGCTGCATTATTCACAAAACCAACTATACACCGTTTAGGTACTTGACCAAGGAATATGTTATCAAGAGTTTTACCCTGAACACCTGATGGTATCGTTAAAACTTTAACTTCAGCTCGTGTGATAGGATATTTAGCTGTCGTAGATGATAACACTTTTTGATGTGCAAGTAACACAGTTGGATTAATTCGTGCTCTACGAACAATCAGGGTTGCATCTGTAATAGTAACTTTAAATTTAAGGTCATGCGAAGAAGCCATTAGATTAAAATTTTCCCTAGAGCGAACTAATTTTACACACATATCAACACCATTAATCAAAAATTTTTCTTGATTAAATATATCACCATGAAGATGACCAATCATTTCTATTTCTCTACTTTCACTAGCCATTTGTTGTCTCTTTGTAAATCCCTCATTTTTATCATCCATCTCGTCCATTTTCCCAGCTACGTCTTCATACCAAAGACTGCATGATAGATGCGAGTTTTTAGCTGCAGGTGCATAGTTCAGTAGTGTTTCTATGTAAGCTCGATAAGCATATGTATTATTTGGAGGTGATACAAGTTTTTGGTTTAAGTACACATCGAGTTGACTAAAAAGCGAATGTAACCAATTGTTAACTGGAGCAACTACTGCACTAGTAGCAAGTTTTGTATTATCCTGGGTTAATATTTTCGCTTTTAGTTGAAGTAAAGTATGAGATAAATCAACGTAGTCGTCGCCTGCTCCGGGTATTTGAAATTCAATAGGTCCATCATCAGCAAGGGACGAAATGGGCTTATAGTGTATCCATATTCCACTTTCAATACTAGTTTGAGTTGTTGGTAATGCAAATAAATCTAGTTCAGACTTAACACATTCACAAGATTGACTATGTAAAAAAGACATAGTTAATTCGAAAATATATCTTTAATATGAGCACTTTTCAATTTTTTTGTGGCTTTCACTCTCGCTGTTATCGAAGGAATGAATGTAGAAAGACGTTTCCGTTTCGTTATATATCCTGATCCAGACATGTTGATGCTATTTATTTTCTTATCAGCTCTGCGTTTCAAATTGGTACCGACCTCTTTGAGTCGGGATTTAATTGATTCCTCCATAGGACGTGCACTGACCATATCCGACAACAGACCAACGCCAGCATTTAAGGCTTCTTTACCAATTGCTTTAGCTCCACTAGATAGTAATGGAAAAACAGATCGAAATAATCCCCCAAGAAAACTTCCAATACCATGTCCTTTTTGATATGGTGCTCCCCTATAGATCACTCCTATACCTGATCCAGCTTGATGGGAATAATAGTGTTGGTAAGGACATGAGATATTATCATGTTGAGAATACATTATAATTTTTGAAAGTGAAGTTTAATGCACACTGTCCCAAATTGGAATGGTATCTTTTGACCAGTGGTTGATCTTATATCTATTTCAATGGTATCAAATTCTCTACGCATAACAGGCAAATAATGGGGTGGAGAAAAAACATGCATTTTATTAGCACCATAAATGTATTTCGAGGGATCTAATGGTAAAATTCGCAGAAGTGGAGTCATCACATCCCCAACAATTTGTGGTTCAACTATATCACAATAAACAAATATTTGCGATGGTAAGCCTAAGTGTAAATTAGCCGGACATTTTCCTATATTTTTTTCTACTAAGTTTCTATTTGGTTCAAAACCTAATTGAAGGGCTAATCTGGATGATAATGTTATGGATTTTATATTTTCATCTGATACACTAACCACAACAAACTTTGATATCTCATCATAACGAAATCTTATTTTTTCTCGAATATTATTCATTGCCTTTAAAATGTGATTAATATTGTCATAATTCGTTGCTGGAATGTGTATTTTGTAATATATTAGAGATTCTTTTTTTTCATTAGGCATTTGTGCTAATTTTGCAATGTATATAACATTTTCATGTTCTTGAACCGTAAACATGGTGCATGGATACTGGAACTCCACAACGCCAACCTTCCATTCTCCTTCTAGTATTATTGGTTTCGGTAATTTTGTGGAAAAAATTGATGTTTTGTTATCTGGAAAGTATTCCATGGAACTATTACTTAGTAAAGTTAGATAAAAGCTTTGTTTGTTCATATTTCTTTCAAATTAGTAGCCAAGACCCAGCTATTAAATTTGTCTGGATAACCTCTCCACTTGACTAACACTTCTTTTCTAACACCAGAATATCGAGAACGTATTATTTTATCTACTTTAAAATTGGCAGTGGGGTCAAAGATGATTTTCTGTAACTCTTTTTCATAGAAAGTTCCTATTATCTCTTCGCCCTCTAGGTCTTTAAGAGTGTATACTAACCATGGAGACCGGCGAATTACGGAAGATATTATGAATATTTCATCACTCCAGTTAGATTCATAACCTTTTTGAAAAATATGTTTATGTTTCGTTATTCTGACAAACTCACCAACGCGAAACTTCGATAAAGCGATGTTAGAAGGTTTATCTTTTCCTTTCTTGTAATATAAATTTTCCCATACAGTAATGATATTATCACGATTAACTTCAGATGGACACATTTTGATACTAGAATGATAACTATGATTATACGAGTACAGCAAATCTTGTAAAACATCAATATATTTATGCGTGTTCTTATGTGTGAAATACCGCCACATTTTCATCTTTAGAGTTCTCTGGAATCTTTCTACAATGCTTGCTTTAATATCAGGATTATTAGTAGTATAATAATTAATATTTTTTGAAGTAAAGTATTTTCGTACGTCTTTGGATACGAATTCTGTCCCTTTGTCAGATTGTATATGTGTAGGTGTAACTTTAGCTTCCATGAATATACTCTCGAAACATGCTTTGATTGTTTCAGAGTTTTTCTTTTTCATTGGTCTCGCAAAGGCATATTTACTAAACACGTCAATAACACAAAGAATATAGTTGAACCCATCATTATAATTTGAGTAAGTTCTCATATCACTCAAGTCAGCCTGCCACAGTTCGTTAATATTAGATAAAATATATTTATTTCTTGAAAAGTTTCTTTGTACAGGTTTATGTAATGTATATGTTTCTTGTGACTTTAACCAGTTCTTCACATCATCTCTTTTCAATTTACCTTTCATTGCTTTGGTTAATTTGCTAAGGCTACTGTACCCTGCAGGATGTGAAGAATCATAATAAATCTTATTTAATTCTAATATGGGGTCCATTTTTCCCAATCTATTTTTCTTTTTATCTTTTTACGAAATTTACTTTCAGTTATTGGTGTCGAAAATAATTCATCTGCTGGGATTGAATCTTGATGCTCTTGTGATTGTAGCTTTTTAATATATTCAGATCTTTTTGTGTTACCAATATATATAAGCGGTACTTTGATTTCCTTTAAAGCTGTAGCGAATTTTTGCCATCCAGTAGGTTCACTATTTTTAAGTGTCCTCAATGAATCATTTACCAAATCAACAATATTACTTTCAGGAACTTTTTGACCATCTATAACCACAGTGCCTGTCTCATCCCAATTAATCTTATATTTATTCAAAGAGAGTAAGTTCAACAGTGATTCCCCCTTTTTTATATAGGATTTTGGTATAAGTTTTAAAATGTAATTAGATGTGTATGGTCCTTCATTAGTTTCTTGCAAACTTACTTCCTTTACTGATGTGTTAGAATGGACTGTAGATATATTATCTTCATCATCAGTAATATACTTCACCGATCTTTTCGAGTCTTGATTTATTATTGGTATTTCATAGGGTTGTCGCTCCTCTTTAGTGAAGTTTAAATATCTTTGTAGAGTTTGTAAATATAAAATACACTTCTTTCGATCATCCATATCGCTATTTAAAATGTTTTGCATATCTGTGTCTAAACGAGATAATGGAGTATCAACCGCGTTAGGTTGTTTTAACTTTTCTAATAGAGATGGATCGATGAGTAACATTTTTTTAGCATTATCCATTTTTCTTAGACAAGTGTACTAACCAAGGCACTTAGAACAGAACCCAAGATTAGTGGTAGAAATGCACCACCTTTTTGTATTATTAAATGTTTTCTAATTTTGTGTGATCCCTTCCGTACTATTTTTCGTAGAATATTTTTGTATTTTTTCAATTTTGATCTTTCTTTTTCTTTCAATTCTATTTTTCCTTGTAAAACGTTATGAATACATTCACAAATACAATTTATTTCTTCTTCATCGCAGGCTTTTAAAAGAGCTTTTTGATATTTTGGTTTAAGTGTAATCAGAGCGCTTAATAGGCCTTTATGCGTCTTTGTGCTTCCATGCATTGTTAGTAACTAATGGATATCTGTTGATTTCTACTATATTTAAACCCTTTTGATGGTATGTAAACAGTGCAATATCCATCACATGGAAATATCTTTGTTTTAATACGACACATGTCATTTGTTTCTTGTTTTAAATCAATCATAAGATATCCATGTGCATTGTTAGTTGCGTCTTTGTAAGAATCTTCCAAGTATTTTGGATTTTCTGGAAATACTTGTCGTGCCAAGTATCGTATTTGTGTTTTATCTCTTGGATTTTTAAAATAAATTATATAACTTGAATTCAGAGATATGTCTCGTTGACCTTTTCCCTGATGAAATAAATTTTGTGATATGTAAAACACACTTAAATTTCTATGATGACTTCCTTTTGTGAATATATCAACAATACGTCCATCAGACTCTCTCATTAAGTCATCAATTATTAGGAGTTGAGGATCCTTTCCACTAAACATAGTTAGATCTGGTATGCCTTGGATGTAATTAACATTTCGTATATTGTATAAAGGTTGCATTTCATCAAAACACCATGTTATTTGATCAAAATTTGTGTTACAAACATCTTTAACAAATTTTATAAAATTTGTTACAAAGACTGACTTTCCACATCCACTTGGACCAGCAACTATCGCAGTAAATGGATGATTGAAGTGGATCATTTTGAAAAACGTCTAAGTAAGTTAGGATATAGACAAAGAATGAAACAATTTGTTAAGAAAATAAGCATTTATATATTTTATTTAAAAAAAATATTACTTAAACAGACTTATAATGATAAACATTTATAACACAACCATAAAAACAAATTTACTATGTATATTTTATACATTTATTATACAATCTTATAATAGACAGACTTATAATGATAAAAATTTATGGCACAATATTATAAACAAATTTGTTAAATTTTATTTTATATAATTATTACACAATCTTATAATAGAGAGACCTATAAGGACAAATATTTATAGCAATCTTAAAAACATATTTATATTACAATTAAAGCATGAAGCAAGCCGTGTTGCGGCAGTAGGTTGTAGAATATTTATTATTTATATTTACAACATACATATAAAATTAAATGTTCTTAATTTTATAGTGCCCCCAAGCTAGGGTATTGATAGCGTCTTCCAATATGTATCGTTTAGTGTCATTGTGCGAAAGAGATATTTTATTAACTTTTTGTGTGTATATGGTATGTTTTATTGACTTAAATCTTAACATTTCACTATAATGTATTTTTTCTTCTAACAAACAGCTTTTATAATCATTTAAAGTAAATTTTTTTGTAACACATTTATTAACACCCTTTGCTTTAGCTATAAATTTATTTTGTACGTCCATAGCATACATTTTTGCTCGAAGTCCTACAAACTCTTTAAGAATTTTACCATTGTTTTCGTCTTTAAAAAATCCTAATCGCTTTTTATTTATTAGAGGTAATCCATATATATTGTCAGGAGGATAATCGGATGTATCAAAGTAATTTTCTAAATTTTCTTTAATATCATGATAAAAATTATTGGTAAATATCTGGTATACTAAACTGTCAGTATCTGTATATAATAGTTTAATATTTTCCATATATTTTTCTTTCATAAAATCATAATGAAAGTCATACATTAAAGTTTTTGAAATATCTAAAATACAAAATCCAAGGTAAATCGGTTTGTTGTATAAAACTTGTGTTTTGTTTAATTGTACAGCGATTAAGTCTTCTGAAAATACAGATAAACTATGAAATTCAGGTCTTGCTATTAAAGTTTCAGCTCCCTGAGTTTTTCCACAATTTGACCAATGGTTCACTAATTTTACATTTACTCGTTTTAAAACATTTTCCATTGTTTTACCAAAAACAGAGTTATTCATTAATTTAAAGAAATCTTTTTCAAAATCTGAAGTTGCCAATGAACGCATGCGAGTGTTCAAATCTATATAAACTTTTAACCACGCTGATTGATTGAACTTAAGAATTTTGTGAATTTTAAGCAAACGAAGTCCTCTTTTCAAACATTGTTTAAGATTCCTATAATGAATGACATAGTTCTTTTTATCATTTAAATTTGGAATCAATTTTTTGTCTTTACTACCACCATAACATATATTTTCAGGACATAACGGCAGATCCGAATGTAAGTCGTGTAAATGTTTTGGATATTCTAAGTCCACTTCCAAAATGAAACCATAATCAGCATCGTCAGGAACATGAAAGTTAGTATTAACATCAACCCATTCAAATTTTCCAGTAGGGAGACATTGAGACATAGCCCAACCGTAAAGGTTATTTGCATCCAGATACATTAGAAAAGAAGATGGTACAGAAGGATCATATTCTGACATATAAGAATTATTTGCTTTAGCATGTCTGTTACTACATTGAGATATACCACCGCGAATATTTTTTGCAATAAAAGTAATTTTGTTTATATCAGTTAACAACTCTAAATTTATTTTAGTATGTACTAACATGGCATCCCAACTCAAACCCGGTGCTGTATAATAATGGGCTGGGTCTAATTCATATGTTTTAAGACACACATCTCTAAAATTTTCAAATATATCGGCCAACAATAAAACATCTGTTTTTAAATATAAATCAGAGTACTCTTTCATATTTTTACAATGGAAATGATTCCATACATCTTGAGCATGCTGGTAATCATTTTCAGTAACATGCATATCAGTTAACGAACTATAAAATTTGTCAGGAGTAGGCAGACATGTTAAGTTTAAACATTCGAATGAAGTCATGTATTCATAAGGATAAATACCTTTACGTATTAAGCGCCGAAAGTCTTCCTCACATGGAAAATTTAATTTGAGTTCTTTGAATTGTTCCAATAATAAATTTTGAGCCAATTTTTCTAGACTACTAGACATGAATTTAAAAGAATCAAGAAATCTTAATTTCATAACACGGTTATTAATATTTAATATTTTTGAAAAAGAAATGTACTTTTCTTTATTCTCAGGAATTATTTCTATATTACCATCTTCAAAATTGAGACCATGAACAATAAAATGCGAATCATAGTTACCCAAGTTATGTAGAAATATGGGTACGAAGTTTGGTACTCTATACTTTTTAGAACAATGTGTATGTCCAACTCCTTCATATAAACCAGTAAACCAATTATAACAAATCTCAAAATTTTCATTTAAACTGTGATTACAAATATAACAGACTTTAGTTTGATTAGACATATTAATATTTTCTTCCGTTAATGGTAACGGACTTTTAACAAATGTATTTTTTTTACAGATATTAACTAAATCATCTTTTATCATTTTCATAAACATAAGTGCACAATCTTTACCAGTATGTGACCTATACTTTGAAAGCCTATCATCATATGAACATTTAATGTAATAGCCAAAGCTATACGTTTCATGTTTTTGAATGTTTTCGGTTGATGAATTATTTGGGTTATTAGAACATCCGTTAATAGGATTCAAAAAAGCTTCAAAGTCAGCATATATTACGAAGGGTACTCTCAATTTTCGTTCATAATTGTTAAATGATATTTGGTTCGAAGGTGTTAACTCATTAAACCAATTACTTTTTTTATTAGATTCCGATGGTAGTTTTGTTGAAATGTGGAAACAATCTTTTTCTTGATGTTGTTTTAAATTATTATGCGATGTAAAGTTTAACAAACAACCATCACAAATATGAACTGCACATTTACTTGATGAAATTTGTTGAGCGACTAACCTTGAAATATTTTTTATATAACAATAATGACCTCTGTTAGCCTGAGTTATGTATAATAAGTTTAAATGGATGTTTTTTTTTTCTTTTGTAAAATATAACGGGCCAACCACAATATTTTTCTTTTTTCTAGAATCGTAATCTAAACCAAAAACATTTATACTAATATCATTAAGTTTTTCAAATTTATTAATGTCTTTCAATTTTACAGGAAATGAAATATTACCAAATTTTAATTTATTTTTATAAGGAATATAACATGTTACCCTGTCAACATGGGTTTTAGCTGGATATAATGCTGATAAAACTGCCCATCGAAAACATTCGTTATCCCTATTTTGCACATTTATTACTGCTTTTTTAACTTTTATGTCTAATGGTAGGTCTATGTAGAAAGAGCCCCGCAATGGGTTAAATTTATTAACATTCATATCCATGTAATTTATTTTTAGTAAACTCCAACCACTATCTTTTTTTTCAAAATTTGAAATTTTAGTACTTATTTCAGAAGTTATTAAAGAAAAAATCATATCTTTATCATCACCACGACTGAAAACGTAATTAGTTATTTGGAAGTCGAACGTGTTACGTAAGTTTTTAGTTAGCTGTATAAAGTCTGCATTGAGGATAAAATTTACTTTTACAATAAAAAGATCTATGATACATCGTTCAAGTAAAGTAAATACGACATCTTTGATTTCTTTTAAAAATAATTCAGGTGTTTGAAAAGGTCGTGGATTGTTGTCAATAATGATATCAGATTTAATTCTATACGTAATAACTCTATTTCCGAAAGCACTTTCAACTATTTTAACATTTCTTAACTCTGAATCATTCTTTAAAGAATTATTTTTATGTGTATTACTTTTCAAATGGTTACTCAAAAATTTTTTTTTTATCGACACATTGCACTGTGAACATTTAATTGTATCATAACTTTCTGTACTCACAGTTTGAAAAAACACTGATGATGTGGATGGTGCTTCAAGATGTATTCTTTTTGCAGTTGAGTCTTCTTCTGTTGTTGTCACAGATTCTGATTTTCTTTTTCCTTTTCCAGTTTGTGATATATGAAATTCCTGGTTGAATTCAGATGACATAAAATCTAACGACACTTCCTCAGCAAGCACCACGAGTTCCGAATTATATAAGTCACAGTTTAATGTATCCATGGTGTATCACTATTAATCTTTATATTTAACACAAGGATTCTTGAATACGCACTGTTTTACTAGATAGATTGTACTACACAATAGTTCATACACTATCAAAACTAAATTAAGGTAGAAGTCTCTGTGTATCTTCACTACTTCAATTATTCATGAAGTATTTAGCACAATCTTCGGTAGCAGCGAGCTGTTTAGTTATATCGTATATGATATCACGTACATTGTTTAAATTCTTGTCCCCATCGTTTGCTGTATAATATTTTACACGCAGCTCGGCATGTTTCCATAGCTCCGTCGGTGCAATTTCTTTAGTCTTCTTCAGATCGTAAATTTCAATTTTTACGAGGTGGGATGCATTATCTCCATCGTCATTGTTTGTAGAGATATATGCTGTACCCCCGTTTGATAAGCGTCCAACAGTAGATGACTTTTTGGAGGCCTTCTTCTTCTTCTTCGATTTCTCAAAGAATTCCTCTATGTCTTTCTTCCTTTTTAGTAGAATGGCGTTCTTTACTTTGTACTCCAGAGTACCTTCTTCATCACTGCGCTCATCCTCTTCCCCTGGATAGTAAAACTGTTTATATGTATTATCTAGAAACTGAAACAATATAAAATATATAATATATATAAAATATAAATTTTTGAAAAATTTGACATGGACACACGAATAAAAAAGTATAAATGTAATTAAGAACACTATTTGAAATATGATAATACTTACAGCCATAGTAACCACAACGTATAAACAGCACACTGTAATGTATGAAGAATACTATGATATTCAGTTATCAAACTTGTACTTTGGTCTTTTTATTATAGTGTACTAACTTATCCACTGTTGACGACGTTTTAACTGAGTTTAGTGAGAGAGAGGGCTCTCTTTTATACACAGCCCGTCTCTCGTTGCTTTTAGAAACGTAGTAATGATATCCTCAGATAATTTACCTTCAGATAGCAAACCAATTTGTTTGAATTGTAAGCTAAATACCTCAGATAACTGAACTTTTTTGTTGTATTCGATAACCACAAATCCCTACCTACTTAGTCATATTCCCAGATAACAGAAATTTTGCTTATAACGAGTGGTCATTACTTTAGATGACACATACATTTTTTTGTTTTGGTAGCGACTGACTCGTTCTAATTGTTTGCTGACGACCTTAAATTTAAAGTTACTATTACAGATGCAACCCTGATTGTTCGTAGAGCACGAATTAATCCAACTGTGTTACTTGCACATCAAAAAGTGTTATCATCTACGACAGCTAAATATCCTATCACACGAGCTGAAGTTAAAGTTTTGACGATACCATCAGGTGTTCAGGGTAAAACTCTTGATAACATATTCCTTGGTCAAGTACCTAAACGGTGTATAGTTGGTTTTGTGAATAATGCAGCATTCAATGGAAATCTCTCTAAAAACCCATTTAACTTTGAAAATTTTGATATTAGTACATTTTGTTTATACATAGACGGACAACAAATACCTTCAAAAGCTTTACAACCATCATTTGGGAATAATATTTTTACTTCTAGTTATCATACGTTGTTCTCGGGTACAGGTATACATTTCCTTAATGAAGGCAACGGGATATCTAGAGATCAATATTCCAAAGGGTTTTGTCTGCTAGCGTTCGATTTAACACCTGACTTATCAGCGAATGCTTCTAATCACTGGAACCTTATAAAACATGGTAGCGTAAGAATAGAAGTTCGCTTTGATACGGCTTTAACACAAACTATTAATTGTATTGTCTATGCAGAATTTGATAATGTTATAGAAATCGATAAAAACCGTAACATTTCTGTTGACTATAGTAGTTAAGTAAACTTAAATGTTTTAAAATTAAGTGTGTATTAGAATTAAGCGCGTATTAGAATTAAATATGTTTTAGAAATTAGTCTGCATTATTGTATATTGATCCTTTCAATAAAATATATTCATACAAAGTATTTCTTTGTTTTATTAACAATGTGTTTGTATATATTATCTTACCGTGAATGTTCGAAATGCAGTGTATGTTAAGATACTCTGTCATAGACCAGACCAATTTGGTCAATGTTCATTATGAGTGAAATTATTATGCGCGGGAGCGAGCAAAGGGAGCTCGTACGTCATGTTACAGTTAAAACAAAAGTTTTTGTAGACCCTATAATATGTTAAATTATTGTTGATCTCATTATTTGCTTATAATCTACGAGCCTGATAACATCGTAACGCGATCATGAATACATTAGAAATACGGAGATACTTGAGACAAGTGGATTCAAAAAGTGAATGTAATGTTTATGCCGCAAATCGCTTGCCGATTCATGTAGATATGCCTACATATATCATAAGCAACTTAGATAGCGACAATAAGCCTGGTTCTCACTGGGTTGCTATACACATAGACGCGAATGGAGTTGGTCAGTACTTTGATTCCTATGGTAGAGCACCCACAGGTTTCCATCGTACGTTTTTAGATCGAAATTGCAGAGTATGGAATTACAACACTAATCGAATCCAAAACGATTACACTCCAGTATGTGGCGAATATTGTTTAATGTATTTATACTATAAACATTATGGTATGTCATTAGCCGATTTCCAGCACCTGTTCACTAACAATACGCTGTATAACGATATCATATTAAGTAAGTTATTCAAATATTGTTTTGAAAATAATAAAGAACATTAGTATTGCGAAAGGACTTTTTTTTAAAATCAAATACATACCCGTTTACATCATAGGTTTAGTCATCCTTGGCTATGACGCAGACATTGACAAAAAGACAACAGACCCGAGATAACATTGAGCGACGACGGCTGGTCGTTATCAAGGGTCGGCCGTTATCAATTGTTCGTCAATTACCTCAGATTACGTTTCTGTAACTTTGTAACGGTGCGTCGTACGCGAAAACGGATTAGCGCAATCGACTCAGCATGGCCGAAAACCCCCAAATAGACACCAAACTTTTTTTTTTTTTTTTTTTTTTTTTTTTTTTTTTTTTTTTTTAGCCCTGACGGCCACCCTGAAGCCGAGAGACAGGGCATGGCGGGGGGAGGGAATGACAGGGGGAGGTGGGGGTTTGGAGAGTTGGTCCAGTCCCCGTGAATCCCTACTACTCGCATCTCTGGGATAGCTCAGCAAAGTACTTATTAGATGCTCTCGACGTTCGGTGACTCTTTCTTTTGTCGCACCATTAAGGCCTGGAATTCATTACCAGCTCACGTTTTTTCTTCTTCCTACAGTCACGGATCCTTTAAGAGGGGCATGAAAAAGCATATGATGCAGTATATATTTACGCCATTGTCAGTGAATTAAATGTATATTTATTTCGATTGCGACAGAGATAATCCAATCGGAACAGGTGGGATTCGATCTTTCCACGAATCAGAATGCTCTAACAACTGAGCCATCAACACTTGCCTGAAGCATACATTGTAAACAGTTCCGTTGACCAAATGCTAACAGCGTTCATTAAAATACCTCAATCCAATCCCGTCGCCAATAAATACCAATTAAATCCCAGATTAGATTGTGTTCATCTGCAATTTGTCAAGACAATCAAATTAATGCCCCGTTTGACCAAAGGCAGGTAGCTTAGAAAGAAGCGATTTGTGCCAGACTCTATCGAAAGCTTTGGCGATGTCAAGACTAATTGCCAGTGACTCGCCGTGCTTGTCCATAGCCTCACCCCAAAGATGGGTAACGTATGCTAGAAGATCACCCGTTGACCGTTTCGGAACAAGTGGCCATTCAAACTGTCACATTTATTACTAACATGTCGAATAGAAAAGCTTTCTCACGGTACGTGTGCGTCGTCCGCTAATCGAAGCGTAACATGATCGCTACCTTAGCATTTGAAAATGAATAGAGTAGTTTTTGCTAGTACAATTTTTTTGTCGTTGAAGATTTCTGTATTGATTTGTGTGGTATGTCTGATGTATGATATATAGGAAGTAAATGAAAAAGGTGTATACAGTTAGCAAGAAGAGTTGTAATATTATGTAGTGCTTAACATGTTTTCTTGCTGTTATTGAAACTAATTTGTTTCTTTGTTATTCAACATCATAAATTGATCATAAATTTATCATACAACGATCATAAATTGTAACAACTCGAGGCATTAATTTGTTAACAAAGCATATTCGTTACAGGGGAAGCTTATAAAAATTAAAAAAAGTGAAACATCTGTTCACAACCAGTCCGTCAGCATTGCATCAAACATGAAATTCATTAAACAAGCACAATCGTTACAGATTAGTATAATCTGTAATGATTTACCAAAAATTAAGTTACGCCATGGAGAATTATTGCCGAATACAGTACGTTGCATCATTTGCGGACCATCAAATTGTGGAAAAACCGCAATATTTCTAAAGGAATGTTCTTAAATGTCATTGTAAACCTTTGAGGATGCCGTTAGGCGAAACCGGTCAGGTGTAATAAAGTAATGTGAAAAAGTACAAGTGAGTTATCAATATGTGTATTAGAATTTTATTTAGTCAGTTATCAGGGTTCATTGATGAGAGATACCGCATTGTGTTGTAACGTTCTATTGTGTCTGCGTCAATAGTGACACGAATAGTAAGTGTCCCAAATCGTTGTCCTGTACCCTAAGGGACAATGACTTCCTCACGATTTGTACGATGAATAAATATTCAAATAGCAGCATCCCTAATGGCCTCCTGTTAAAAACTTTTGCAAAGAAACAAGAGTATAATCAGTAAATTTAGTTCCTATGAAAGACTGAATACAAAGTTCTCAATAAAAGGCTGATTTGTCAAACATTTGTTTTATTTCAAATTACCATTTTAAGTTACATCATTACCGTATCCTGAGATCTAATTACCGTAATTGTAAAATCTCTACTTAATAGTTGTCCATTATAGAACAGAGTTTCTAAATTGCGAGAAAAAATGTTTCAAAACCCTAAGAAGGATCACACAAAATTTAAACACCCACTATGGTACCTAAGTATAATAAGTACAACGTTATGTTTTATGATATTTTTAAAAATACTCCAATACAATACACGTACGCGTATCTGTACAACCGTAGCGTGTACCGTGAGTATTAAAAGAACTCGTAAGAGGGTAGATTGATATATTTACTCCTAAAAAAACTTTTTCAATGTTTAGCGTCAATTCTCCAGTTCCTCCATGATCATGGTGCTAGCATACTAAATGCTTTAAAATTTCATTCAATACCTAAGTCTAGATACGTAACTTGTCAGATTGTGACACAAGTTATGGGCGAAAGGTATATGGCACAAGAAATTCTTCTGCACTCTCTCCAACTGAGAAATATGCGCCTCATTAACGCGGTTGGATACAGTAAGCATCGTGTGTCGTGAACGTGATAGAGATCGGGTTCGAGTTTGTAGTGAGAGTGAAACCAGTGGTAGTGCAGATACGCGTAGTAAAAGAACTCGAAAGAGTGTAGATCGATATATTTTCTCTGTTCAAAAAACTTTTTCTCTGTTCACCGCTGATACTCCAGTTCCTCCGTGATCATGGAATCAGGACACATCCTGATATGAATCGTTAAAATGTGTGTACGTACACGCATAATTTCCGACCTACTGCAATAAATTGGCTATCTTTTGTCAATATAGATTGGGAAAATCGAATACTCGGACGGGACTTGAACCCGCGTCTAGTTCACAGGGAGCATGCTTTGTTCACTAGTGAACTACTGAGCCACGTCTACACGTCCATAGGCCACGGTAACCACTTTCCATCAGGTGGGCCGTGTGTTTGTCTGCCGCCTAAGAAAACTTTCAATGAAAATAGAGCCAAATTTCCTACTAACAAATTTTCAAAATTAAACCTTGATCTAAAATGTTAAAAAACACAGCTTAGGAAATTAGAAGCCGCTGTTCACAGTCTGCGGTCACAGTAACAAAACCAAGTGCACGAGTCTACGATGTGCAATATGACCGCATCTTTAAGAACAAACCTTGCATCGGAAGTCATATTTAAGCTAATCACAATCTATACAATAGACTGAATCGATCGTATTTGTTTTAGTGTCCCACACACATCGTGTAAAGTGTGTATAGGCTGTTGATGTCATCTCGTAAAGTATAACATGTCAACTCACATTCCTACACGAAAGAATAATCTACAGGTGCTGTTGATATCCAATTACACCAGTAAACTTTATGACTCTTGTACTTCCCATCAGGTGGGCCGTGTGCTTGTCTGCCACCTTAGTGGTATATAAAAAAAGACCAGCGCTGTCCGTCTGCACTACAACGAGGACAGCACTAGGCTGAGAGGCGGCCATTATTCTAAAACGTCGTAGGGAAATGAGAATGTCAGGGACTTTATAAAGAATGTTATAACATAACATAACATAAACTATTATCCTTGAAGGGGGAGGCAGAGATGCTAGCACCCACATTTCGCCAGTTTATGTCCCAATTTAATAGGTGGCGAGAATGTACATGCATACAAATATTTGCACTGAGCGACGAAATGTATCATTAGTCGTTTTTATTGTCCAGCCACCCCGAGAACCATAAGAAAGTCTACAGTTGGAGTGACATAGAGAAGAATCTGCAGCTGCTGGGTGTTTTGCTGTTCTTCACGTATCCCACGCTGCAATACGACTTTGACTACTGATGTCAGTGACCATGATAGTTTAAATACCTATACCCTTATGAAATGAACACATATGCTGATACTTCTCTGGCACTGCCATCGCCCGCAGATCACTGTGATTTCGCACAGCTTGAAAGTCACCACAACATATTAAAAGATCTATTTTTATACTTTCCCTTTGTTGAATAGTTTCAATACATTCATAAATTTTATTGGTCGACGCGTTCACACGGACGTATACTAAAAAAGATTGAATTGTTATTGAAGTTTTGGGGAAGCTTATATCAGCACGTCAGGCATACATCCATAATTATACAACGTTTCGGGATCTTTCGCAATTGAATCGTGGAGCTTACTATTTCTGCCGACGTTTCGAGTGCGTTGTACGGGTCTTGTTCATTCCAAGGAGTTTGCACATTTCTTGAAATAGAGCAGACTCGAAGTTCCGTCCTTGGTCAGAATGGATCTCCATAGGCGCGCCGTACCGGCAGACCACTTCCTGAACCAGTTTCCTTGCCACAGTGACTGCTTCCTGGTTGGGTGTCGCACCCGGTCATACGGCCGGTGGTTGCGCAGTTCCGCTGCACTGTTTCAGGTGTGCAGCGGTGTCAACGATGACACTGGGCGGCAGGCTCCAACGGCCTCCCATTATCAAGATGAGTGGCACCACGATTGGGTCCGTGAAATGCACAAAGGTTGTGGGGGTACATTTGGACTATCCTCTGCCATAATATTGATGGTATGTGGTCATATCATTATTAATAAGAGTTTAATATAATAATATATAATTATATAATAAATACATACATACATACATAAAATCACGCCTGTCTCCCATAGGGGTAGGCAGAGATCACGGATCTCCATTTGCTACGATCCTGACATACGTGAGCCTATTGCCGTCTTCCGGGCACTATTTTTTACTCAACCAATGCATCTGAGGATGAGTCTGGGCTGTATATATCTGTATGAAGTTAAACAGCCGAATACCTAAGTCGCCTTGTACCGTATAGGAAAAGATGGGGTGGTCCAAATTCTAGTAACTTATGCAAATTACTAGAATTAGTTTTGGTAGGGATGGAAAAACTGGAGTGCTTGCTTCGGCATCTCCACACGGTGCACCTAAGGCAACGAAGACAGTGATGCCTCTCGTACAAGGAATACAATGCCGCTTATGGGGTAAAATCTGTCAAATGTCTGTCAAGTGCCCAAACATTCTGCTGCTTACTAGATTCATCAACAATGTCTATAATGTATTTTGACATAATGGTGTTACTTTTACCGTTTTTATAACCTATATAACAGGACACGCGGCGTCACATTCTGCGGGCTATAATGGCGATTAACATTTTTTTTCCGTGACATATTTATCAACATATTTGGGTAAAGTTGATAGTAATTTAGTTTAAGGTAGATTTTTAGGGTTTGTTACGCCGTTTTTCTTCTGCACAAAGCTACGGTTGTCTTAGATTAAGTGAAATTGACGTCAATAAGAGATAATTATTATGTGACCGTGATAGCCTAGTGTAGACTTGAAAGTATTATTACGAATCTTTGAAAAGCAGTATTTTTTTTTATATAGAACACGTCAATTAGACTTCGCCTTGCCTGATGGTAAGCCGAAGGCAAAGTCTCAGAAAAGAGGGTCACCATTACTTACACATACCGTGTGACAATGGTGTGACCTTGCAGATACGAGACGGCGAGTACGCTCATGCATGTTACTATTATTAGGCTAGCACCCACATTTTGCCAGTTTATGTTTAGATACCAATGTAATAAGTGGCGAGCCTATTGCCATTAACCGGGCACTTATAAACCTGCGATAAATACACACATAACTTCGAAAAGCATCGAAAAGTCATTGGTGTGTGCCATGGTAAAACATGGGATCGAACCCGAGACCTCGGCTCAGCCACGTGTTCTTATATTTTGCCCTAATACATTATGAATGCCAACTCAGCTATTATGAATTCCAAAACGATATCGGAACATCCTTGAAATAATAGAAACATAATCCTCACGAATAAAATAGATTGTTGAACAAATTTGCTAACAGACAAATCAAATATTATGAATTTATGACGACATTCACATATTGAACTCAAAAGTTAACACGACACTCAATATGTTTCAGGAATGGTTTACAGCAAATAAATTAATTGTAAACACTAAAAAAACAAATATTGTACTATTCCAAACTACCGCAAGGGTCACTGATACTTTAAACGTAAACTTTAATGAATACAAGATAAATCTTATTAACTCAGCAAGACATCTAATGGATAAATGTTCTTATACTATTGACGAATTTTTAAATAATGGTAAATTGTGATAATATACATTTTTTTGCATGATAATGTATTTAATAATTTTAACTATCGAATAATTTAATTTTAGCTGTAAGACATAATTTGTACGCCTCACAGTGGTAGAGTATGGCATGCACCTAAATGTAAACATTCAAAATTTATGTTCTCATCACAATTGCATGAGGAACACCGTCATTATAAATCGATTTACAACCAATTCTAAACCGATATACTCTTTATTCAGTTCTAAGGTACAATATTCGACATCGCTTATATTCAGATGTAAGCTATGAATCTCAAGGTTCTGAGTATGCCGCGTCATATACCTGGTGTTGCATACGTTCATAGGTCACGGTAATAACTTTCCATTAGGTGGGCCGTGTGCTTGTCTGCCACCCCAAAGTTTAAAATTGTGGAGTACCGGCACATGCACTCATTACGTTCACATCACATTATGTTTAGAAGCTGATAGTAGTGAGTGATAGTAAGGTATTAATGTGCTCCTAATTAGTATTGCTCATCATACTTTGAAACTACTTTTTAATTCATCTACGAGTATGTATGTATGTATAGATCACAAGTATGTATATATATAAATGTGTATAATTGATATAGAATTGTTGAAAAAACTTAGTTCAAGTAGAATTTGACGTCAAAAAGATGTAATTGCGTTGCACTATTTTGAATAATAAAGAAATTGAAATAAGTTTAGGTGTTGCCGCTTTTCACACACAAAATTCTAACCACGAATATTAGTTCCGTTTCACTGATGATAAAATCAATTAAGTTTTAGAATGTTATATAATCTATTATATTAGAGTCAATATTCATAAATATTAGATACAATAAATCTAAAAGAACTATTATACAATATTCCGTTTCATGTTTGATTGAAGAAATTTCGAATTGATTTGGGTTGTGTGTGTGTATCGTATGGCGTCGAGGCTGCGGCTATGTTCTGTAAGAAGTAGCAACACCTCGACAATCTTAATGCAATAAATACAAATCTGCAACTACTTTCAGTTTTATTCATTTATATATTTTGACGATACCTTAAAACTTTTTGTGTCACTAGTAAGACAGTAACCGGCAAAAATAACCACTTCCCATCAGGTAGGCCGTGTGCTTGTCTGCCTAACCTTTTTTTTTTTTTTTTTTTTTTTTTTTACGTGCGCAAAATCCCCACGGATACCTCCCCACCGGAGCCGGTGGAGGAGGTTATGTCGGACTCGAACCGACTAAAACGCACGCCGCCTGTGGGTCGTTTCGGTTGCCGAAGGTGAGGTTGACAGGCATATCCCTCGCACCCCGGCCGACCCAGGGCCATCTCTCACGATCTAGCCCTCTTCTCGGGTGTGGGGACCACAGAGTCCCCAACTCGTCCCCGGAAACGGGGAGGCGCGCCACGCGCGCCGCCGCCGCGGCCTGCTTCTGCCAGGGTGACAGGCGGCTTCACCTGTCACCCCCAGGCCGGCGCTCATGGGGGGCGGAGGTCGTTCATCGACCTCCGACGCCCGAGTTGCCTTCGTGCGCGGGCAGCTTGTCTAGCGATCCTACGTCGCTCCCGCTGCCGCTCCCACCCCGCCTCCTCCTTCACGAGCATTACTTGCTCGCAGAAGGAGGCGCCGGCCGCCCACGCATCCGCGCAGCGAACCATCGCCGCGAGCAAGGTGGAGAGCGTGAGAACCCTCACTCCCAGGGCCGCCACAAGCTCCCGCCTCGGCGTCTCCCACGCCGGACACTCGGTGAGCGTGTGCGGACCTGAGTCCTCGCTCGCGTCGCAGTGATGGCACTCGGACGTTGGCTCTTTCTGCATCCGACGCAGATACTTTCCGAAGCATCCGTGCTCGGTGATCATCTGCGTCAGACGGTACGAGAGGCTGCCGTGTGGCCTCTCTAGCCACTCCCCCATGATGGGTCTTACCGCCGTTACTACGGCGTGCCCTGCGCTTGGTTGCCCAAGTCGTCTCTCCCATTCTGCCACCATTTCCCTGTGGAGCCGGGATCTCACGGCCCGAATTTCTTCGGGCTCGGGATCTTGACCCCGCTCCCGCGCCGCCCTTCGGAACCTGTATAGCGCCGAAAGGCATCTCGCTTCCAGGATCCATGGTGGCGATCCGGCGAGGAGACTCGCCGCGTTGAATGATATCGTGCGGTACCCCCTTATGATGCGGCACGCCAACTTCCGCTGCGGACGCTGCAGCAGAAGCATGTGCCGATCACTCAGGGTGTCCGCCCACACGGGACACCCGTACAGGGCCATGGACCGCACGACACCCGCATAGAGTCTCCTGCAGGAGTCATCCGGGCCCCTCAGGTTGGGCAGTAGCCGCGCCAGAGCGTTGGCTGTGCCCGCCAATTTGGGGCCCAGACTTCGGAAGTGCTTCCCGAAGTCCCACCGGCCGTCGAGCACGAGCCCCAGATATTTCATCTGGGGCTTGATGCCGATGAGAGTGCCTCCCACTGTGAGACTGGAACCTGGTGGTGGCGTGCGCCGAGGTCCATGAAAGAACATGGCCTCGGATTTATGCAAAGCCACCTCAAGGCCCAGCCGCCGGATCCGTTCCACTGTCTGCCTAACCTGAGTGGTATAAAATAATGATATCATAAATACAATTTTTAGCAGTTTATAAGTAGGTACTGAGACATGACAACGCTTGAATCAAAATATGTATTACTAGGTACCTATATCAAAGTTATAAACTTTTCTGGAGGTTTGAATAATAATGAAAGGTTGAGCACGAAATGACCGAGGGTTTATTATCATTTAAATACACAAATCTCTCTAAATAAGAATGGTTAAAAGTGTTATAAAAGTTATTTTAATATGCTAGGCATTATTTAAAGATAGTTGGAGTTTTATTTTCCTGCAATATTTTATAAAGAAACACTTCTTCGCATTAAGAGTCATACGGTTGCTACTACACCACGACATAATACTGTTCAAATCTCTTTGAATTAAGGCGACATCTCCGTCATTGGCTACGACATTATAGATTTTGCCACCATGGCAAATGATGACGAATTTCAAACTGTTTCATACTAATGGAAATCACCATCCGAGCGCCAGTATCAGTTAGCGTCCACAATCCTATATTATCAAATACAGAAACAGAATGATAAATGATAAAAAATGGTACATCTTATAGATGGTCGATTAAGATAGGAAAAATATTAAATTAGTTCAGTCGGGATCAAATACCGCGATCTTTCCCTCACAGGAGGAATGCTTTGACCAATGAGCCACTGAACCTCGCCTGAAGTTATCGATTTACTGTTAATCTCGCTCGCATATAAAGCTCTCATCTCAGACTCTCACGACACAGTTCGTCATCAAGATCATAAAAAATAAATCAAATCCTAGAACAATCACTTCCTATAAGTACCTAAACACGTAAACATTAATTCATACATACAAATATACAAATCAATTATACGGAAGTCCCATTAGGACATAAAACGTGTGACTGTAACCTCCTGCTCAATTGGGTAGAAATACTGCAGTGTACCTCCTAAAAGACAGGCTTTCATACCTTTTTTAACGCTTCATACAATTTGTCATCCTGCTTAATAAGCCATTTCACCACACTAACTCATCCTGTAGATGCATAATTCTGACAAGAATCTTGACAATATTCTGTAAAGGTCGTCCCTGATATATGATCGGATCATTGATGTTGGTTTGTAAACACAACTGTTATAGTTACGTTATTTTCCATTGGGTTTATTTTTAACTCGTCATTCAACAATAGTAGCGTTACGTCAATGAATTAGTGGTGTGGTGGGCTACCGTCATATTATTATGTTAGCCTATTGCTCCCGCTTTGATAAGCTGCGAGTGCAATTTAGCACATATTTATTTGTAGGTACCCCATGCACGCTTGTCTGCCTAAATTATATTTAATATCATTTGATCTTTATTATCCCTGGTGGAATAAACTCAATAACAGAGATAGGTATGACAAGCGTATCATACATTACCTAATACGCGACGCCCCGTATGTTAAGATATAGGTACGAGTTAGCTGTGATAAGTCCTTTCGGGGACGTTATGCCAAACACCTAAGTTACCTCAATTTGGTCTGACTATAGGTGTAAAATTTTTTTTTTTATTTTACGAATTTCAAAATTCTGACGACAAAAACGAAGATTATGTTATGAGGGCATTGCCTAAAATAAACCGAAATCAAATTTTACTATCATAAGCCCGAACGAACTTAACTAGTATTTCAAACTTTCCTTTTCAAAATATTTTAAATCATGAAATGTACTTTAAGGCTTTTTACAAGGATTCTTACAAGGCTTTTTTTACGAATTGCGACATGATATTACAAAGTTTTATCTAAGTTCTTATATCACACTATCGCAATTATATCCTTCACATCACCTTACATAAGGCAGCATGACCACATATTTACAAGACACCCTCTTGTAAATGTGGTAGATCATCAAAAGTTCAATATTTATCAGTTGTGTTAGAAGTGATTTTAATCGATAAAGCGCCAGATGACTGTACCTCATGATTGCAAGTTCAACGCCTTAGATATTACGACTTAATGATATAAATATATATGTACGATAATTTGTTCTTACTAATTACTACTATTATTATTTTCAAAGGGGAGGAGGGGTGACCGAAGAGATACTCTACCCCGTGTCAGTTATTTCACTCATTTTCCCTATTCACCAGGTCTCATTCCCCTGTTTTCATTGCTTCCCGTTTTTTCTATAACCATAATCTCACAATCTAATATACCATATCATTATCATTTAATCGAAACAATATGAAATATAAC
The DNA here is from genome assembly GCA_963662185.1 of Eilema griseolum. NCBI lineage: Eukaryota > Metazoa > Arthropoda > Insecta > Lepidoptera > Erebidae > Eilema > Eilema griseolum. The sequence continues at coordinate 13,464,881 of OY759251.1, forward strand.
TTGTTAAATGTATTGTGTTTAACCGTGAGTGTTATAATTTATATTTTGTTGAAGGTGAATTATTACTTTTTCGCTAATTGATTGTAAGCGTATACACAAAAAAAGAAGAAAAATCTTATTTTTTTTTACCCAAATATTTGGTAACTTCCTCAGTCCATTTTTTCCTTTTGCTCTAGCTCTTAAACAAGAAGCAGGACTCTAGAATAGAAAAGCTCGTGGCTCACTGGAGACCGTTTGCACACTAGAAGGTTAAGTAGTTCTAGCCTGGTAAGTCTTAAGACGGGTGACTGTTTTTGACACCCTATTAGATTACTGTTTCCACGTTGGAGTCTGGAAAAGGACAAAGTCCTTGTCCTTTTAACAGTTCTTGATCTGACGGCACAGAAACTCTGTACTTACAGGGTTGGCAGCGCGACTGTGACTCCTCTGGTGTTACAGACGTCCATAGGCCACGGTAACTACTTTCCATCAGGTGGGCCGTGTGCTTGTCTGCCAACTAAGTGGTATAAAAAATAAAAATAAAAAAGTAGCATGTTACAATAGGGCTATAACCAAATTAAGGGGTGACTTTCTGTACTCAGCTGTATTGCAGATAATTCTGTACAAAATATGTGCTGCACATCCGTACCACATAATTTGTACGGGCTCAAATGTTATTAATTAATTAATAAAATATACTTTAACTCAACATTTACTCTGCAAGCCACAGCGCAGTCAGAAATAAAATAAACAAGGCAGAGTTGAGTGGCGGGTCGGCTCGGCCTTGGACGTGGGACATGAATTCGAGGTGCAGTTTGTAGGTCACACACGTGATCGGTACTCATCTGATAAGTAACTCCACGTGTCTCTTCTTCACCCGATCATAATTACCAGTTGCATCAAAAGCTTACACTTAGGAGTTCAGGTTCAGTTCTTTTTACATAAATTGGTTTACATTAGATTTTTACAGAAGTGACTGCTGTTCACATCATGAACAAAATCTGTGACATTCTGGCCATGTTTTTATATCTGTTACAGGTGATATAACCAGCATTACTTGTAGTCTTCCACAAAAACAGCTGAAGAGGTCCCCACTGATGTAAGAAGTAGCCACTTAGTCGAGAAGTATCACTTATCTTGGAAGATACACAATCAATTATTGCTATTCTAATTTCTTGCTGCTGGACGAGGGTCCCGACTGCCTGCTTTACAATTATAAATATAAGACTGTTTCGGACCAATTGAAGTTAATGAAAAGACAAACTTATACATTTTTGTAGGGATTTAGGTAATATTTATTATCAATGCAATTTGTGTTCAATTGTAATATTATAATAAGGACATAAAGTATAATTATAAGTGTGTTGTTCGGGTTTGACTGACTCAAGAGCCAGTAAGTAGTACAAGTAAGTAGGAAAGACCGGTATCTTTATGAGTTTGAACGAAAATTTTAATTTGAGTTTAGTTCTTCTTATTTAATACAATCGCTACTTATTTTCATACATTAATTTAAAGAAGACCGAACCTTGAACACAATACTTCTTTTTCACTCTTCTCGCAATTCCCATTTTCTATAACACAGTTTAAAGCGCAACATTCTTATAATAAGGATTTATTTCTGTCTGTCTGTACCAGCCCTTTGTCCTAATTCCGATAAAATGGCGCTAAACCAAAACTATTGCGAAAAACCCTCCATAGCAATTCAATCTCGGTTGGATTGTGTTCAGGGGTCAGCAAGTGCATAGCCGGGCAGAGGTGATGGTTGTCGCAGCACTAGTGGGACCAGTGGGTCTTGGCGTAGTCTAGTGGGGATGGCGCGGGGCAAAACATCTCGGTAGAGAAGATTACGTATTTCCTAGCAAAAAATATTTTTGCCTACATTTTTCCCTCCAACAGAAAAGAAACTGGTTGTTTAATTATACAACCAGTTTTTATATTTACTAGCAAAAAATATTTTTTAACAAAACAAATTAAAAACAATTCAAATCACATTACATCTCGTTTTATTAACTTCTAATAAATTATATTACAGTAAATTACTTTGTCTTGTCGTCTAGGAATTCATTTACACTATAATAAGTTTTTTCGTATAGAAATGATTTAATTTCTTGTTTAAATTTGTCCCGTGACGTGGTGTAAACAAAAGCGGTACAAACCGGTGCACAGCGGCGCAGGCGCAGGGCCACCATACACGAGCCTGATAAGGATAATGACATAAATAAACGTTTTAATTTCCGTTCTTTTGTGTTAAACGATCTACACATGCTATTTTATATTAATAGTGTTGTTTGCAAGCGCTAATAGAGAAACAAAAGTGTCCATTAGTCAGATATACAATTTTCCCGAACATATGCCGACAATTCATAGACATGAGTTCTATATGTTTTACATGACATACATAAGAACCAGTGATCGTTTCATGTCTCTTGTCCACTAAGCTACCGACGCTTATTATTGCAGAATCCAATTCTGTTAACAAACAACAAGGTCATGTAGAGCACCTCCAGTAACTTTACTTCACACTATAATTATTCATAAAGTGAGCCAATCGGCGTCAACCGGACACTTATTGAATGCTCGTGAAGGAGGAGGCGGGGCGGCAGCGGCAACGACGAAGGATCGCAAGCCAAGTTGCCCGCGTACGAAGGCAACTCGGGCGTCAGAGGTCGATGAACGACCTCCGCCCCACATGAGCGCAGGCCTGGGGGTGACTGGTGGGGCACGCTATGATGGTCGTTTTGACATGATTGGTTTTACTCGTTTTTTTCTTTTTTAGTGGGTGAAGTTTATTTTAGCCTAAAAATGGTTCAATCCCAGGTTTTACCATAGCACACACGAATGACTTTTCGAAGCTTTTCGAAGTTATGTGTATATTTATTGCAGGTTTATAAATTTAATTTTTATTCTATTTTATTTCTATTTTTAATTTTGGGTGCAAATTTACGACTTTTACTATTTTGGTGGGATATTCCCAGAGGGAGGTGAATTAACACCCATATTCACCAATCATTGTATTCGGTCACACGTAATAGGGGGAACCCGAGACCTCGTCTCAGCAGGCACCCATACCACTAGGCTACTTCGGTTTACCACTGCTTATTCGCTAGTGGAGAAGAAACGACGTAACAAACTCCTCTGCCTGTATTTCAGATGTCGCCTGCAGACACTAGACGATATTTAATGCTCCTTCGGTTGTGTCACTGCGGGGCAGCAACTCCTTCTTTATAAAGCACAGGTCCGGCCTCACATGGAGTACTGCTGTCACCTTTTTGCTGGAGCACCTGCATACCAGCTTGACCCCTTCGACTCGTTGCAAAGACGGGCATTGAGGCCGGTTGACAATCGTATTTATTGCCAAACTTATATCTATAATTGGTTTCTTATACTTTATAACATATTTACGTTATATATGTAATTCAAAATATACAAAGTGCATTTATGCAACCGCCATGAATTTATCAATCAAATTCATACGTCATATCCTATGCAAGTCTAGATGCCAACACGAGGTTATTATAGCCGCGGTATTTTGTTCTCGGTGTACAATAAAGAGATTTGTAATAACAGTAAGACAATCAAATGAGTAATATGTGCCATACATCTGCCTTCGAAATTGCCACTGAATTAGTTTGATTGTTCCTGGTAAAACGCATGACGATGATGTCAGTTTCATGATTTCAGTTCACATTTTTTTTTTCTATGAAAAGTGCCCAATGCACCTAAAGTAATTTTCACTACAAAAAATAAAATAGAAGGTAGTAAAAATAAGTCTATAGACAGGCTTATATTTTTCATATCCATAGAAAAAAATCTGCGAGCGGCAGGGTTATACCAGTCCCAGGAAAAATTGCCTTTGACTCTGAAGTTTGAGATCCTCAGTGGGACCATTACACCCTCTATTAGGTCTCTTCTGAAAGAGTTTAAGTTTATACTATACTCGTAGGTCTATCTGTCACACTGTCTTGACTGTGACTGGGCAGTACCACTTCTGTATCATGCCCTATTTTCGGTAGAAATAGAAAGTAGGATACATTTTAGTCCCATTAATTTATGTAAAAATAATTATTAGTCCCAATTGATAAAGTTTTCGTAACGATAGAATCCGCACCAATAATACGAATCGCATATTGGAAAAATTAAGTGAATAATATAAAAATATTAAATAATGTAAAAATAAACCATTGGAAAATGATTCTTTCGCTGGTTCGGCAGATTAGTTCTACTGAGAAGATACCAGCAAGAAGCTCAGCGAACTACACTAGAACTAGATTATTTTTCTTTTTTAAATTTGTTAATTCATCTCAGCCAAACCGGGGATAAAGGAGTGATTATACGTATGTATGTATTGTTAAAAATCGCTTCGAAAATGACACATTACTTCTTCTGTAATATATAAATAATAAAAATGGTTACTGTGGGTTATCCTTAAGAAATAGATATAATAATATGCTATTGTGGACTGTCCACGTAATAGGAAGTGAGCCTATTGGCGTATTCCGGGCACAATTGTTGACTCGAGCCATGAATTTGAGAGTCTGGGCTGTATATATCTGTCTAATGTTAAACAGCCCTATCCCTTAGTCGCCTTGTACGACACCGTATGGGAAGAGATGGAGTTCACAAATATAATATAATGGCCCAGATCCGAACCTGGATATTTGTTTAGCTCCTTTTAAACCTTCTAACTCTGATCCTAAAACAAAAACAAATACACAAAGACTGGAATAGACCATTATATGTAAAATTACGTTGGTATGTAAATAAAAAGGAAGAAAAGATGGAGAATCCAGAGGAACCCATGAAACCAGCAATGGAAATGAAGGAACCAATGGCGCAGTAATAGGAATTGAAAGGCCAGGGTAGTAATGAACTCAAAACTGTCAGCTAAATTGTTTTGGAATGTTATAGTTACTTAGTATAGAAAACTATAGAGTATGATAAAATAATAACAGACTTTTATACAGCAATCTACAGAATACATCTATGGTATCTATGATACCGTTCCAGTTACCCACTAAACAATAATTGTTATGTAAATCCCCGTCTGATATAATGTGGACGTGAGATAGTGGACTTACGCTTTCTACAAAGTATGTACCAAAGAGAAAGAGAAAATTATAAGCAAAACTATTGTAAAGGTCATATAAGAACGAAGGTACTAAATGAGATGTGAAGTTAGATAACCTGCCTAGTAAATTTATTTTTAGACCTTATGTCCATAATAATAGTGATGGTTATGGTGTCTTAAGCAGAAAAGCACACTTTGTAAGCACAGAGAGCTTTTGTGCCGTCGGTACAGAAGACAAAGCAGGACAAGTCTTTGGTCTTCCCACTGATAGAACAAAAGCTCTCCAGTGAGCTCTAGCTACCCTACTTACCGCCGGGCGTATAAGTTTTTTTTTAATATTTGGAACCCACACAAACAACACTGACACACCAGCGTAGACGCACTCGCTTCAGATGCTCCGCGAATGCAACTTTATCAACGGCAAAACGACCACGCAAACTATAACACTGTACAAACTAAGTTGCATAAAAGAAAATCTCAATACGACCATATTAAATAACTTATATCGATTAACCACACGTTTCTGGATTGGCCTGGAAGGAACGGTTTAAAGACATTATTAGTACATTAAAAGAATAATAAAGCAGACACAGTTAGGTATAATTTGTATAACAATCAAAATAATGTAAAAGCAAATGAGTCACTCTAACCTAATTTTACAAGAAATGGATGTAAGTAAGAGTAAGTCAGATAAGTTTGTTGTCGCAAATATAAGGCCACCATTTCCATGTGGAGCCGGGATCTCGCGGCCCGAATTTCTACGGGCTCGGGATCGTGACCCCGCTCCCGCGCCGCCTTTCGGAACCGGTATAGCGCCGAAAGGGATCTCGCTTCCAGGATCCATGGTGGCGATCCGGCGAGGAGACTCGCTGCGTTGAATGATATCGTGCGGTCAATGTCAAAGTCATTGTGAAGTGCATGCAAAGACTGAAGGGCTGTATAACGTAAGACTTGTTAAAATATGTTTATTATCGACTAAAGACATAAGTTTTAAGTTTGCCGTCGTATCGGAATGGTTGTAGATAGACATGAACAATTTTCGCTTCTTATAGAGAATTCGGCACCAAAGATTATCATAATCTCCGCATTGTCGCAGCTGTGCTGTTTATTACAAGGTGAGCCTGCCTCGTTATCATACCTATCAGCTGTGGAGATAGCTACCCGCATATTTTCATTTACATGGGGTGAAACATTCAAGGACCTATATACTCTCGCCACAGTCCTGTTATCGTCGATATTCGATTTTGGGCAGAAATATTGTTTACACAAACACCTCTCCGTAAATTGTATTCTTGGAGGTTCAGTTTTTTTCTCTTCTGTGGTTGTTCTTCTTTTTTAGCATCTGCTTCTACACACTTATTCAGTTTATGATCAGAGGGTCTTTTTTAGGACAAGCCCACCGACAGCACAAATTCTCCAGTGAGCTCTGGCTACCCTACTCACCGCTGGGAACACAACACGAAGTTATTATAGCCGCGGTATTCTGTAGGGCGGAGGTACTTCCCCAGTCGGACTGCTCAATCGGGCGGAAATACCGCCGTGTCCGGCCCTATTTGAATTTCGTTTGTTTCGGGAAAATAACTCCGTAATTACATAACACAGTTATTGTACCGATGTACTAACACACTTTGTATACATTAAAGAAAACAATCTTTAGGTATATAAGGGGTCCACATTATTAGCAACTATCCGATTTTGGCATAAAGCTTTGCCCACCGTTTTTTATTGTGACATTCGATATCTATCATTTCAATTAATAAAAATTAAAAAACTTTACTAAGGTTTTAATTTTACCAAATGTGTTTCTTATATTGGTCACTATAGCAAGCCACAGGTAATTGAGTTTGCAGAATATGAAAACCGATGCGCATCTAACCAGGAACAACGATGATGATGACTGTGTGCTAGTTAATCCCTCCACCGCCATCTATCAATAAAAAAACTACATATATATTTATATATTCACGCCATATGTGTATTCAAAGCTACATTTCGCCGACTATAATTTGATATTTACCTATTGTTTGTTTATATTTGAGAGTGTAGGTACCTGTAGGTACGTTGTGACTTTTTGTTGACGATTCCAGATTTTTCTATGCCATTCGGTAGAGTACCTCGTCACTAACAATGCGTTTTTATTTCTTGAAGATTTCCATCCGTGGGGATTACGCGCACGTAAAAAGAAAAAGTAGGCCAATTAGAGTCAAGTTGGCAATAATAAAAACGTAATTATTGAACTAGGAACTTCCTCCTAATTCTGTGTTATGGGTCTTAGAATTCGGATATACACACATCAACAAAGTCTAGGGAACAAGGACATTTCTAAAAATCGTAACCTCTTAGAACGTAACTGGTTTCGTAGTAAGAAAAATAATTCTTCTCTCGTAACCTGTTACGTAGCATAAGGTTTAAAGATGGTTTCGTCGACAGCCGAAGGGTATTATGCTAATACAATTCCATCAAAGTGACCTTTTTGACTCCCCACATAGGGAGTTGTACTCGGAACAGACTCGGACCATGGAGGAATTTTTGCCAACATTGGTTCTGCAGAGCGGAATATGAAAAGTTCTCTTGTTTGGGTACCTCGGTGTTCGTCCGGGCACATTGAGTCTGATGCTAGAGAGCAGCTGGTCACAGTCTATATCCCTAATATGATTCCAATAAAGTGGCCTTTTTAGACCAGCTGTGTTCACAATAAGAGAATTGCTTATGGATATAACATTTGCCATATAAAATTTACTGTACCATATAAGATCTTTACTGTCATATAATTGTAAAGTGGTTGTGTTTGTACACATCAAATTCTGATTTTTTTCATACATTACTAATAACACTCCCGACTAATATATCTTTAAAAAAAACTAAATCTAAATCGGGTTATCGGTTCAGGTGCTATGATGCCACAGACAGACACACACACACACACACTCATACACAGACACGTCAAACTTATAAGAACATTTAACGTTTACTTACGGTCTTTAGTTAACTATACTTGACACACGAAAGCGGGAATAGGTGCGTAAGTAGGTATATAGTAAGTACTGAGCACGATCGCCTCTGAGTCGTGCAGTTATGACTGAGTATAATTATAGTCTTGCTCATAATAAAGATCTACAAAACGAGCCTCACTGAATTAGCTTTTTTTATGCGTGGCTACAAAAAGTTCACCGGCATAGTGGCTGCAGATGCCCTCCGTGCATACAAAAGTGGCCCAGATTGTAGTGAAAGTAGTAGCGACGAGGATGTAGTTACTAGGGACGATTTAATTGATTTACTTGAGTTAACATATTGTGTGCACCAATTGCGGTATATGGCTATTGCGTTACTATAGAAAATGCCATGGAAAGTGGATTGAAAGAGGTGTCCATGATTTTGATCTGCGAAGGTCGATGAGCTTGTTCCGTCGTCAGCAGCGGGAGGCTAATTTTGCAACCTCTACAGGGCAACACGAGCACCGATTGTTTTCGCTTGCACCGGATTTCAAAACACGCTTTATATAAAAATGACGATTGTAATTAAATTTTGTGTAGGTATAATCCTTGTATTGTGAGACGGCAGCTGTACAGAAACTATCGCAGCAATAATAATACTTAAAAGTTAATTTGAACTTTAATACCATATCACAAAAAGTTTAATTGTTAGTGGAGAGGTTCCGGGAAGGAAAAGATTCTGTTCGTCTGGCTGTATATTATGCTTTAACGCCTAAACTGTGAAAACTATTTTGTTGAAATTTGCGAAACGGGGCGTAATTCCGGATTTATTTTTGTTGAGTAAGCCAATTAGTGTTAGCGGGAATCTTCATTTCTCGTTTATAAATTATATTACGTACTCTGAACATCCCTATGTAGTACTATTATGTATTACATTATTACAGATGGGAAATATAGATGATTTAAATAATTTTTTGACATTTATAAATAAAACTAATTCTAAAATTCAATTTACAATAGAAATAGGACATGACGAAATTAATTTTCTTGACATAACCATTAAATTAATCAACCACAGACATACATTCAAAATATATAGGAAACCTACATTTTCTGACAATGTAATACATGGGCGAAGCACAGTTTGATGTTGCGCTCACAAAATTAGGGAAGTTTAGGGCCAAAGTCGCCCCGTCCGGAACAAGTTAATTTAAACTGCCCGAGTAATTTGCACAGAACCGTGACACTAATTCAATTAGTTACAAGGTATGCAAACAACGCGTGCCCTACACAATTGTAGTATTTTTTGTGGATGTAGATGAATTACTTAATCCATTAAATCTTTCTTATAGATGTACATGCGATATCCTCATTTTCTCTCACCACAATTTTTTTTAATTCTTATGCAAACTTTCTTTCTTTACAATATACCTAGTCAAGAATTGTTCTGTTTATCCCAGTCTGGCAATCAAGTTCAAGCAGTAATAAACGAATTGGCAACTAGACCATGGACGTAAAATAATCTGATGAAGATGATAAGTTTTGAATTGGGAAAGATATGATTATAAGAATAAAGGACTATTCTCTAAAGAATAGTCTACTGAATTATATAAAACAAGTCAACTAAGAATTGTTTCGTACTGACTACAACTTTAGTCCCGTGTGTGTAGTACCTACTGCGCAGCTAGAAAATCCGAAATCAAACTGACTGGCCGACTGTGACTCCCCTGATTTTGCACACGTCCATAGGCCACGGTCACCACCGGTTTAAAGAGGTAGGACACGGCGGTATTACCGACGACAGTGGTCGGTTTAGCAGGGCACAGGTGTGTGCTCATACACAGATTTTACCATTAATAATAATATTACCGCGTGTTACTAGGGAACTAATGTTACTATAAATGGCCTTCAATTACCACTTCACAACAGGCTGATGGTGTTAAATATTATGTTCGTATCGCATTTTAACTTGCAAACCAGTCCTTACGTTATTAGGCAACTTTTAATCGCGTTGCCAACTGCCGTCGCCGCGATATCGCTAAACAGTCGCTCAGATACAGTTAGCATCAGATCCATGCAAAGTTCTCTGCTAGTCAAGATCTGTCTGACTCTGACTGTAAATTTGAATAGCGACATTTGAAACCGGTGTAGTGGATTTCCGCGAACAGTTTCAGAAAACCGAATATGAGCAATTCGCGTCGCCTCTTGTCGCAACTCGCGTGTTGAAACCAATCAGTAAATCTAAAAAATATCGGATTAGTGATTCGTAAATCAAGAGTCTGTAAACGGTGTAATTAAAAAGCAATCGTTGCCTCACGAGGCGGTATGGCGAGACGGCAGTATCTTGTTTCTCTTTTAGTCATACACTAAAGCTCGCGCAGCGTTCTGATTCCATCGACAAATGACATTACGAAAAGATTGACCGGAGTATGCGCATAGCGAGAGGTCGGAGATGGTAACAACTATGCATGAAGCTTTTGAGAGGAAAGGAATGAAAGTGAATGTTAGTAAGACAAAAGTTATGGTTTTTGAAAGAGATGAATGCGTGACAGAGTGTAGGATTTGTATAGATGGAGAAAAAGTGGAACAAGTGAATGATCCTCAAATTCCCATTTTACTGTCAAGCTGTCTAGCTCCATGTTAGATATTGTTCTCGTGAAAGCTCTAAAATTGGCTTCTTGTTGCCGTAGTAAGTCATCCATTCTACTGTAGTTGCCCTGTTGTTTTGATATTGTTGTCAAAAAAAATTAGGGATCCTTGGTAAAATTTGAACAATGTAACCGAAGGTGTAGAAAAATGAGTCTTAAAATGTCTTTCGTCGAATGCGCTGCCGAAACTATTAGCGATAGAACAAAATAATGTGAGTGTCCGGCGTGAGAGACGCCGAGAACTCTCGTACTTTTACCAATTTTTATTTAGTCAAATGTCTTAAATTCTATATAAATGGTTTGTTTTTACTTAATCCCATATAATCCCATTTAATTGCACATTTTATACGTCTCCATCGGTCTGTTACAATTCGATACCATCGCCCACACACTCGTAAACATGGCAACTCGTAAGCAAGTCTGTAAGTATCACGAGAAATCTACCGAGACCTCGTCTCAGCAGTCCATTACCCATACCACTAGACTACCGAAGTAAATTTTATCGGTTTATATCTTTTTTTTTTATTTTTTTTTTTTATATAGGACACGCCAACTTGACCTCACCTCGCCTGATGGTAAGCTAAAGACACCGCTTACCATCTCCTCGAGTATAGGGATCCTTGGTGTCGAAATCTCCAGCGACGTCCAATACCGAAGTCATTTGCGGGACAAGGTTAAGTTGGCATCAAGAAAGCTCGGAGTGCTCAACAGGGCGAAGCAGTCCAGCATTAACCTGCAGAAACTCTGAAGCTCGTCCGTCACAAAGGACGCGAATACGGCGCCCCTGCAGGAAGCTAGCAACCCAGTTGCACAGCCTAGAAGGCAGACCAAAGGCAGGTAGCTTAGAAAGAAGCGATTTGTGCCAGACTCTATCGAAAGCTTTGGCGATGTCAAGACTAATGAAAACATTTTAGGAGTATACGATAATAAATTTATGACTCACGTAATTGCTGAAAAATTAGAAGTGCTCGAAGCTGTGAAGAGGTATCAAAAAAAGAAAAATGTTGCTGAACAACTGCTACTGCAACTGCTTTTCTGCTCTTTATAGATTAGACAATGCTATAGATAGAGAACAACCAAATTATCAGCTCACTTTTTTTGAGTTGTCAGTTTATTTCACTATCAGATCACTATCAGAACCAAGTTGCATTCTAAAAATAATAATAACACAAGCTATGTAGAATGTCATGGAAGGCTATATATATAGTATTGGTAGGCACAATTACTCATGGGCTATTTTAAGGCACCAACTACCCATATCACCTGCCACAGATGGTCACATGGCAACCTGAATTGACGGCTTAACGTACTCTCCGAGGCACGGAAGGATTTCACTATGTTAAGAATGGTCACCCATCCTAAATTAGCAATGTGGTGGTTTCTTAGCAGGCACGTTGAGAGCGTTCAGATTGTCATCGTTGAGCACCAACACAGCCAGGTTAAAGAGATTCGGGAATATCGGCCCAATGCGGTACTGAGATTGTGTGTCAGTTGTCACAAAGCCTATCCACAATGGAAAGAATGAAAAGAGAACAAAAATAACAATGACGGATGTATCTACTTATCTGTGAAAAACAAAACAACTAATGTACCTAATTTACTTACTCATTTTACAATAGAAATGTAAGAAATAATCAGCTAGGTTCTGTGTACGTTCGATAACATTGTTACCCTAATGAGACCAAACAATTTGCAAATTTTCAGAGTCTTGAAAGACTTTACCCAGTTCAATCTAACTCCACCGAGCAAGACCTCCGGCACGTTTGTATGCTTTAGTGGTCCTGACCTAAACATAAGGAGCTCACTTTTCTTTACATTGTACTTGAGCCCATGAGAAACAGCATACGCTTCACACAAGGCTATAATTTCAATAGCTTCTTTCATCATTCTGGGCATATAGTAGCGTTGCGTTCTGTTGAAAGAATCTGCGGGTTGTGTAATTTAATCCAGTTATTCAACCCTTCTTCTAAAAGGTGCTGATCGACATTCGTCAATGCACCGTGATCATGGCGCTTGTGTACCTACCTAGTCCCTTTTTGCCGTCAACTGCTTACTTATTCTAAAGAACGTACTTACCTAGTAAGATACCTATGCACTTACGTATGCGAGTGCGGAGTGCGTCACTGAGAATAATGACTACACAAATCATCCATCAATATTGAACTATTGCTTGACATTTTACATAAGCAGACAGAGCTGTTTACGTTATTTCGTAACGTAACCAGTAAATAAAATTGGTTGAACCGGTTATTCGATGATATGCTTTTAAATTTGCATAAGATTGTTATTGAATTGCCACAGTAGGTCGTCAATTCAATTTTCAGTTGTAAATACAATCGTTCAGTGGAACCACGGTTTGAAAAGAGCTATTTATTTTGCTGTATTGTATAAAATACAGCTTTTTTTATACCAATAAGGTGGCAGACAAGCACACATTCCATCTGACGGAAAGAGTATTTTTTTTTATCTAATGTATACATTGTGGGATATAAAAGCTGCTCATAACACTATCTCTAACATAACTATATCGATATTTTTATTTCAGTAAAAAATATCTAATGTTTTGTACAAAATCCATACAACTTAGTGATATAAGTTACATGATTTATATTAAATTGTTAAATTCAAAATATACAATGATTAAGTTTTTTTTTTCAAATAAAAATAGATATTTAAGTCTTCGCTCGATGCGTAGACACTTACAGATATATTTGTACTATTTATAAATTTAATGAAACTATAAGAATGCGTGTTGACAACGTAACGCTGACTCACCAGCCCTCTAGACATAGCCGGCGTATTGTAGAATATAACAAAATATGTATGGGATTTGACGTATGTGAGAGTTGATTATAATAGAACACTTTTGACATGGGACCGGTGACACTCGTTCCGGGTCGTTCCTGGTCCAAAGGCTGTCGCCATCCAACGTGGCAACGCAGCAAGTGTTATGGATGCTTCTTAAATGAAGCCTACGTATGGGTGAATTTAATTTAGACAATAATAACGTACATTTTTGTGTACTAGTTGTTACCCGCGACTCCACCAACGTAGATGTCGGTTATCGAAACCAAAGTCTAATCTATCTCTATGCCAAATTTCATCAAAATCCGTTCAGTGGTTCCGAGGTTGGTTGGCCTTCATACGTACTTTAATACTAATATTGTTGGTGATAATTTTCATATTTTTTCATAATTTCTTATTTCAAATACACGAATTTACTATTCGTATTTATTATAACTGAAACGTTGTAAAATACTAAATTTCTCGACCGAAGTTGTTTGAAATCTATTTTTATATCAAAACGTATCAACATCATCTTGAACGTTATATTAAAGAAGCTTTATGACTCCTTATTTATATTGGCTAAACGTACCGTAACTACACGTGTTCGTATTAGCCGACAAGAGCTAGTAGATTAAAACTAAACTAACTGTCAGTTAGTTTAGTTTTTAGATGGTTCGATTAGTCTTTCGCCCCTATGGTATGACAGTGATCTTACTTTAGGAGAATCAAGGCTCCTGGTCGTGTGTTACGCGTCTGCCTACTCCGTCGGCGTTATACAGCCGTGAAGATAATAAACATTCCTGAGCGCTAGACTCGCCGCGATTTTAACGGCCGGTCGTAAAGCTGCCACACAGCCCTAAATAGAGTGTCGTCGTCTCGGTTCCTTCCGCGTTACACCGTTGACGCGTAGTTTCTAGACCAATTGGGTATTGACCACCCGATGGAAAGTGGTTACCGTGGCCTATGGACGTGTGCAACACCAAGGGAGTCGAACTCGCACTGCTAACCCTGTAAGCACAAAGTTTCTGTGCCGTCAGTGTAAAAGACAAAGCGGTAAATGAAAACTTAGGCTATGGATATACCTAACTGCCTCTTATTTGAGAAGCCTTTAGGTGTGGGATTGTCCTTTGTTTTTAACGTGACTATTTTGTCATGACGCAGCATTACCTTTTCCCCTGATAAACGCCTATTTTGAAGTTCTTCTTGAAGCTCTTTACGTTTTTGTAGTAACAACGTTTGCCGGGACAGCTAGTTTTCTATACAATTTCAGTAACCTGTGCAACAAACTTATAAGGAATCTAATTTTGATAATACCTCTCTAAATATAAGAAGTTTGAGAAACACTAAATGATGGTACTTTAACACTCATTACATTTGTCACTCTTGTCTGTATATCACCCAGTACAGAGAGAGAGGAATAATAATATCACCCAGTACAGGAATTATTCTATCGGCGGCTCCTACTCCTAAGCTGATCTCCAATACAGACTGGATGCAGGCGCGCCAGACCGCCAGGAAACCCGCCAACTATAACTACAACCAGCATTGGCTTATACAGGTACTTACATTCTTTGTAACTTTTGAGAACAGAGGGCGCAGTTTTATTTTATTTTTATGAAAGTGACTAACGGGAGCGCTTGTCACATATGGTGGATTTAAAAAGAGAGGCGCTTGGCCTTCTCTTGAAACTTGTTCGTGGGGGTCTGAAGAGTGAAGATACTACTGAAACTCCTGAGGGGACAGAAAAAACTGAAGATACATCCACGGAACCCTATACCTGTATATAGTTTAGATGGAAAACGATTGTATGGGAACCAAATAAAAAGATTATGAAAATTTGGTAATAGTTTATTTGGAAAATGGTACGATGGGAAACAAAAAAAAATATTCTGAGAATCTGGTATAACTATATTTGGATTATGACACTATGGAAAACAAAAAAATACTATTTGAAAATTTGGGGTCTCTTATGGTAGCTATAATTAAAAAAATGTTTTGTTTTTATATATAGTAACCCCACCCCATTCGAGTGTAATCTAACACAATGGTGTATATTATAATTAATTTCATTATTTGGTACACGCTCAATGCAATTCACCAAAGCAGTATATTATAATGCTGTAACACTAGTCGTACTTATTACCTTCTCCTTTGAAGACATTTCACACACACACGCACACACATTAACATTAACATTGTTCACTCGTTGATTGATATTGTTAATTTCAAAAGCATACGTAAATCGTTTCGTGGCTTAGTGGTTTAAGGTGCGGGCTGGCGAAAGTTTATGGACACACAGCCCGTGTAATGAGTTGCGTCGGCGGCTCCACCATTCGCAGCGTATCCAGCCGTATTCATATTCATTAGGGCGCGAAGGGCTCGCTTGATTGCACAAAGAGCCGACTAATTCGCTCCCGCGACTCCGTCCGCACTCCGCCTTAATTTATTTACGCTAACAACGTGATGACTTCGGACCTTGTTGTTTTAGAGATGAACACGTGAAGGGTTATAAACGTTTTATGTATCTTCAGCACCATTTCTGGTGTTAAGGTTCCAAACGCTTACCTCATCTTCGTAAAATGATCGACGCATTCAGCTACATTAAAAAAGAGAGACAACACGAGACTAAGTACAACGGCATCCAATATTTTTACGAAATTTGAGAAAATATTTGTTTGGGATTATATGAAATCAGTATCGTTTGGAAAGCGGTGGAACTCGTCTCAAAATTTGGACCTCGTCTAAATGGTCTAAATGGTCTAAAATAATTGTTTTCTAAAGTCACTTAGACTTTAGAACCTTAGATCCGACCTCATTTACTACATCTGGGTCTTAAAATTGAGGTCGTACGGGCCTTCGATTCTACAAAAAAGACCAGAGGTGAAGGCGTTGCCATGTATATAAAGGGCAGTGGTGTCGCGTGGACCAACGTGCGCGAGTGGACTGTATTGCGGAGAAGCAGATAACTGTTCTATTGACACTTTACACACAAAACAAGACAGGTGGCCGGGCTGCCGCGGATTCGATCCAGGCAGTGAATGCAGCCCGAGAAATTAGGAGAGGATGCACTAACCTTCACGACCCACGTGTTTTTCATCGCAGCCGGTACACGGATCTTCTCTTCCTTGCTCAGGAGCTGCCGTCAGCGTCACTAGATCCCTTGAGGAACACACGAGAGGCACCATCCGATCGGTAAAGGTCTATGAAGCGGTTAAAATACAACAAATATTATTCATTTCTGAGAGACGCGCGCGCGCGATCGCCTTTACGCTGGCTAGTTCAAAGCGGCACTGAGTGTCTATATTTCACAAATGGCGGACGGAAGCCATATCTATGATTAGTGCGGGAGAGGAGACGGGTATAAAAGGAGTGTGTTTCCGTGTCAAAAATACAGTTTCCACTTCGGCGCAACCATTCCCCCCCGGCTTGAAGGGTTACCTTCGAAACGACAAATGCGAAACAAATCTAAAGTCTAATCTAAATCTAGGTTTGGGAAATAACAACTAAAATATAAACCTAGATTGGAGCTCGTGCCTACTGCTGGCTAGGCAGCGGGCAGAGGCGAACAAACAACACAACGCAACAGTCTCGACCAAGACGAGACGCGATTAGCCAACAACAAAATAAGGGTCTCTTCACGTGGGACCGATACAACAAGCGAGTGCTTCTTCTCCTCGGGTGGTTCGGAAACCGTAGTGGGATTGAATTGACTAACTGGCCACCCATCTAACGCGGCATGAATCCAGGACGGTCCACCAAACCACAACGGGTGATCCAAAATTTGCGAAGGAAGCAATCCACGAGAGAGACAATCGGCTGGGTTGTCGGTGCCAGCAACGTGAAAGAGATTATGTGGCGCCAATTCAGATTGAATTTTGCCACTCTATTAGCGACGAATGTGTCCCAACGATGGGGCGAAGAGTGGGCCCAACACAAAGCGACTGTTGAGTCCTAAAAGCTAAAATTCTACTAATATTAATGCGAAAATTTACAATTATGTCAAATAAATTACCTTAAAGATTCCGACCACAATACAAAATGTCATTAAGCGACACGGAAGTGCTAGTCTTAGCACTGCCATCCAAAACTACGCGGAGTTTTAGTAGTAAGCTTATCTTCTCTAATAACTCCGCGGTGCGGGATAATGTACGAAGGCTGGGTCCCGCCAGTGTCCGCAGGCGCAGGTGAGATGTAACCTTTATCTAAATATTCGTTAACAACCTCATCATAGGCCCGCTTCGACTTTGGGGACGCCTGCATCTTTCGTTCCAAACAAAGAAAGCGTTTTTCAGCGGATACACGGGAGCCACCGAGCGAAAACTTGCGGATGGTAGACTCCAGTGGCGGTTCGACGGTGCAACAGAACGAAGCAGTCGAGTGACTAAAACTATCCATAGAAGCGGGTGCGGAACCAATTATAACAAAACCAAGAACTGTTTCCAGTGCGTGCGGAGCGGGGTACGTCGGTCCCCCTTGAACCTTACGTGATAACTGGAGGTGCGGGAGAATCGAAGCGCCGATCAATATATCGACGACTCCAGGAACAGCGTAAGTCTCATCTGCTAAAGGCAAGTCTTTAAATTTCGTTAATAAAGACGTGTCAACCGGGACGGTAGGCAACTGTTCAGCTATTCTATCTATAACGAGCGAATCCATGTCAAACCAAATATTATTATTAAAACGAGATCTAAACCTTGTTTTAACGGTGCCACGAACAGCTGACTGTAAGCTTCCAAAACCCTTCACCACTGAGCGGGTTGAACGCTTATCAACATTGAAACCAAGACGCCGACAACAATCTTGAGTAATAAAATTACTTTGCGAAGCGCCATCTAACAGCGCTCGAACAATGCGCGGCTTACCTAATGCATCAACAATAACAACGCGAGCGGTCGCAAGACACACAGTAGTGAGTGCAGCACTAGCGGAGAATGAACACAAGGTGACGTCATCCGCGGCGGTCACCGGGCGGGCCGGAGCGCGCGCGAGCGCGGGCTGCGGCTGCGGCGCAGGCTGCCGTGTGTCACCGCTCGACGAGCCAACCGTGCTCACATTGGATGCGGCATTACTATTCTCAAAATGAAGCAAAGTGTGGTGTCTCGCTTGACATTTGCGACAACTATTTCTACTATTACATAAAACAACGCGGTGTTTAGTACCGAGACAATTAAAACAAAAATTATTAGCGCGAACAAATTTATAACGATCACTAGGCGACAATTTTAGAAAACCAGGACACCTGTACAGTTGCGAATGATGAGTGCTACACAAAGAGCAAACAGGTGACTGTACACGTGCTGGTGCGGTACTAACATAAGTATGAGTTGACCTCAGTGACCTCGATGACGCATCTATTTTGCGCGCGGGACTAACAACTGTCTTCGCGCCTTCATGTTTCGGTGAAGAGCGTTGTAATATTTTTATATGCTCGCGAACAAAACCTTCTAAGTCTTCGAACTTAGGAATTTTATTGCCGCGATGATCCGACTCAAACAAACGAATGGTTTCGGAATCTAATTTCCTTAAACCCATATACAAAAATACGAAGTCGCAGAGGTCATCGACCTTTAGGTTCTTTACGGCGCGAACAGCTGACGCGAAAGTATCTAGAAATTTCTCTAAGTTTTGATCGTTACATGCCGTAATAGATTTCAAATCAAACATCTGATCTAAATAGGCGTTAGCTACCGATCTTTTATCCTCATACCTAGCTTTCAAAGTATTTAAAATTAAATTATAATTCTCGGCACTAAACGTAATTCCAGCGCAAACGGTTATAGCTTTACCAGTCAATTTTTCAACGAGATAATGCAATTTTTCGTGATCTGTCAACGAATCGTTCTTATCTATTGTATTCTCAAAACTATCTATAAATAGACACCAATTGCGAATGTTACCATCAAATTCGGGTATTTGAATTGGTGGCAACTTAGGTCGGTCGCGAGTGGGGTTGGGTAGGTCAGCCGGTTTCTCCAAACTCCTAGCGACGCGTTTGATACGACAATACAAATCGTCAAACGACGACAAGGCCTGATAACTCACTGAGTAATCGGGATTCAAATTCAACTCTAAAACGTTGATGTCATGTACTAAGGTTTCGAAATCCGCGCGTAGACTATCTAAGTTTTCTATAGAACACAAGAACGAATCTCTGATGACCAAATCAGAGGTTTTAAGTGCATTATCATAAATCGATTGTACGCGAGAGTAAATCATTTCTTTTTTAGCGTTTAAAAGTTTCAATTGAACCTTACCGGTCCTATCAACCTTTGGGGACATGTTTACAATTAAATCTCAAACTAAAGTGAGGTAAACAACAAATATGAAATGACTTAATCTTAGCGGCACAGAGCAGCGAGGCGGCGCGAGCGACACTCGGCAGATAGGTAGGTACCTACAACTGTGAATGCACGCTTGAACAAACGCGCATAGCAACAAGGTCGTACCTACGCGATGGTCGCTGTCTAGGTTCAACTATTATTTCCGAGATTAAGTATTGCGTAATATCTATTCAAATTAAAATACTTTCGTATGAATTGGGATGAGATGCGAGCGAGGTAGGCACAGCCACGTGTCTACCCACGCAGGTACTAGGCAAATACGACGTGAGCCGAGAACAACGTAATTGAAAAAACAAAACAAAGCCAAATGCGTTAGGTATTACACTGTGCCTATGCACTAGGGTGTCTGAGTATACCTAAGATCTAAGCCTAAATGTCTGGATGCGGGGTTTTCTACTAAAATAACCAGGCACTTAGGTGCGATGCGAAAATTGCGAACTACGATTAAGTGTTGATATGATACCTAACCTATTTATGTATTAGGTAGGTACAATGCGAGCCAGCGGCGAACGGACAACAAATTCTAAGCCTAAGTGTCTGGATGCGGGGTTTTCTACTAAAATAACCAGGCACTTAGGTGCGGTGCGCTCATTCCCATTAGAATAATAACAAAATACGAACTACGGCTAAGAATCCGGCTCGATCCGGACCAAAAATGTTGACGCGTGGACCAACGTGCGCGAGTGGACTGTATTGCGGAGAAGCAGATAACTGTTCTATTGACACTTTACACACAAAACAAGACAGGTGGCCGGGCTGCCGCGGATTCGATCCAGGCAGTGAATGCAGCCCGAGAAATTAGGAGAGGATGCACTAACCTTCACGACCCACGTGTTTTTCATCGCAGCCGGTACACGGATCTTCTCTTCCTTGCTCAGGAGCTGCCGTCAGCGTCACTAGATCCCTTGAGGAACACACGAGAGGCACCATCCGATCGGTAAAGGTCTATGAAGCGGTTAAAATACAACAAATATTATTCATTTCTGAGAGACGCGCGCGCGCGATCGCCTTTACGCTGGCTAGTTCAAAGCGGCACTGAGTGTCTATATTTCACAAATGGCGGACGGAAGCCATATCTATGATTAGTGCGGGAGAGGAGACGGGTATAAAAGGAGTGTGTTTCCGTGTCAAAAATACAGTTTCCACTTCGGCGCAACCAGGCAGCCTAAATGGTAGTAAATAGTAGCCCTACGTAATCGTAGGTATATGTTTGAAGATGTGGAGGCACTCTATATAGACATTCAGTTTAGTTCCTATCATTTTGTTATAGTGAGGGTATTTACGTATTATGCATTCATTACGTTACTAATTACGTTAGTTAAGTGAATGATGAATTATTACATCTACCTACCTTAAATTATTCCTTAGCAATTAGGTGAGATAGGGTGAGATTCATTAACATGTGAAGTCGAGGACGTTACAACAATTATAACAACAAAAATTACCTAAATGAATATTATTGTACGCTTACCTTTACTTTTTTCTTTATTTTCTTTAGAGGTTAGGTCATCCCACTCTGTGAACATAGCACTTTCCACATCATACCAATACTTTGCTTTAATTTCTCTGTTTCGCATCTATTTGAGGACAAATCTTTCACAGAGATGATTAAGGAAGCTGGGGGGATACATAAGCTGTTTCCTGCTAAGAAAAAACCCTACACGAACAAGAAGCCAAGCCCTCAAGAGGCGAGACAGAAAATTCCACACCGTAGATTTCAAGGCACACGAAACTGACCGGATTTGGGAGCCCGGCGACCATACTCGGGGGGGTACGGGCGCCCTTCCGTTCGGCGCATCGGCTCTCGCCATGCCTCACATTCATAGATAAAACCAATATCCCGCGCTTCGTCACACGGTGCTGCGGCGGCAATCACCTCTTTTTTCACGCCTTCTCCCACCAAATCTGTACATTATTTAATATGGTGTTTCGACCAAAAAGTTATATGTGTATAGAAATCCTACTATTTTGAATGTGGAAGTTTATGAAGATATTAAAATTTCTGCATCTGGTTGAAATTTAGTACAGGTAGAAGAGGTTGAAGTTTGGTATAGTGTGGTACAATCTGCGTTATTATTAGTGTCATTTGTAGGCTCCTCTTCCGTCTCTGATGCTGTTTGTTCAAACTCCTCTTCTTGTAAACTTGTAAAATTCTTTTGTTTTTTATTCGTCTTCTTTTTCTGTGTAGTACTAGGTATTATAGGGGACGTAGGTTGGGTTAGAAAAACGGCGCAAATACAGGTTACAGTATTTGCGCCGTTTCAAGTTCACCGCAGATACAGCAGCAGCGCTGGCACATCCTGCTGTGTTTGAAAGATGTACTTAGCTATTAAATTATGTTTACATACGTACATACATATAATCACGCCTTCATCACCGGAGGGTTTCATTTCTTAATGCTGTTTCATAAACTTGATCTATTGTCATTCATACAAGCACATATTTCAAGTGCATTATACCGGAAAAAATACGATTATTACCTCGATAGCCTAGTGGTATGGGTAATGGACTGCTGAGACGAGGTCTCGGGTGCCATGCAAGTACAGAGTTTCTGTACCGTCAGTGTAGAAGGTAAAGCAGGACAAGCCTTTAGTCTTCCCAATAACAGCACGAATTCTCCAGTGAGCTCTGGCTACCCTACTTACCGCTGGGAACACAATACGAAGTTATTATGGCCGCGGTATTCTGTAGGGCGTGCAGCTACTCAGTGTCGCAGCATAAAGGCATATGTAGCCAGGGAATCTGGTGTGCCCTGGAAAGGATATCGGAAAGGATGAAATACGGTGTGTTGTGGTCGGTTAGACAAATTGGCTAATTCTTAACTTGACCGGATAATGTTAGGGTAATCCAACCATTTTTAAGATCCCAAGTTATATAGGTGGTCGAAGTTGCGGGCGACAGGTAGTAATTTATATAAGTTTAAAATGTCTCAATAATGTTGAAATATAATGGTTTCTAATTTTGTAGTAGACTGAATTATATCGTTATAAGCACTTCTTTACCAAAGAGAAAGCTTCCTTATTGACCTAACTGGTGGACCACCAAAGTTGTATAAAAATAAGATGGACAACGAATTGATCCTACAAGGGTTCATTTTTATTCCTTATATAGTACGGAACCCTAAAATCCGTATATATTTATGAACCACATACATTTTTGAGCGCTCTGAACCAATGGCTTTTGCAATGCCCATACATTCCCCGGTATATACTGAGGATTTTGGCGGTAATTTATTTTTTTTGGCAAATGTTGTATTGCGAATGATATATTCCTACACCCAGTTTTTATCTGATAGCATTGACGCATCTGTAAATATTTGACTGCATTCATTATTGACGATGGGACCCTCGGGGGTTCACCGGAAGACGTCTACCAGGATCTGAACGCTTTGATTCCTCGTCTCAAGAATCTGGGTCTGGAGGTGAATCCCTCTAAATGCGAATTGTTCCCTTGCAGTGCTGAAGCTCGTTCTTGCTTTTCTCGCTTCGATTCCCTTTTAGAATGATCCCTAAACTTAACTTAGTCATAAAATTGAATGCATATTGTTGCGACATATCGTGGCGTGATGTTCATGTCGTTCGATTTAGCGCAAAGCGTTGCCTAATTTTGTTGATTCGGCACCTTGCGGTTTCCATGCGCTAGCTCACGTGTTTCCTTCTTCCTACAGTCCCGGGTCCTTTAAGCGAGGCGTGAAAAAGCATATGATAAGGCCGTCAAGCTGAGTGTCACCATTGTCACACGGTAAGTGTAAGTAATGGTGACCCTCTTTTCTGGGACTTTGCCTTCAGCTTACCATCAGGCAAGGCGAAGTCCAATTGACGGCTCAGTGAAGATCACATTTTTGTTTTACACATATTTTGCCATGAAAACATTTTATTTATTTTCATTTTCACTACAAGAAACTCACAGGTAACAAAGTTAGTCAGGTATATTACAAAATATTTTAAACAAGTTATAGCGGTCACATTCATAAAAAATAACTTTCATTTATTTGAGACTCTCAATAGTTCACGGTATTGTTATAAAATTAGATGTATACAACATAAAAAAACCGTGTTCAATCAAAATTTTCTTGGAATGGCGCCCAAAATATATAATAAATTACCCGACATCGTCATCCATTCAACCGACGCTATCGCCCGTCGCTCAGTAATAAATCTATGCTTGGTTAATCGTCCGTGTTATCATCTTATTGAGCAAAATTTGGTCAACCTTACCCTGCAAGTCACCCTTTTCCGCTCAGGGTTGGCAAATAGGACGGCTGTTTTTCCCAAAATTATATGTCAATCCAATATTAACATAAGAGGCATAGGAAAATAAGGGGGTATATGAACATAAGGACTATAGGAACATAAGATACAACCTTTTACTTTTAATTCGGGTTAAAATAAATGTCTTAATTCTATGTACAGAAACAAAACACTTACGCGTTTATCGCGTTTTACGGTTTCAATTGGTAATTTAACAAAATTGTAGGCGGATGATGATGTTGAATCTGAATCGTTATAAATTCCACCGCTACGCTACAGAGTCGTAAATATTTTTATACAACTGCCTACAAACGAATCAACAACTTTATGAAGCCTGAGTTTTAATGCGGGGTTCTTTAATAAGATCATTGGAAGGTTCCTATAAGGTCGGCAGCAAGAGAATGATGCTCCTGGTGTTGCACACGTCCATAGACCTACAGAATACCGCGGTTATAATAACTTCGTGTTGTGTTCCCAGCGGTGAGTAGGGTAGCCAGAGCTCACTGGAGAATTTGTGCTGTCAGTGGGATGACTAAAGGCTTGTCCTGCTTTGTCCTCTACACTGACGGCACAGAAACTCTGTACTTACAGGGTTGGCAGCGCGAGTGTGGCAGTTCTAATTTAATTTAAGTTAGTTACGGAGATTGTGTACCTACTCATTTATTAAGAGAGCCGTGTGGTTCCCGGCAGAGTAGAATTTGGGCCACCTCATCTCCTCCCATGCGGAGGTATACAAGGCGAATAAGGAATAGGGCTGTTTCTTTTTAACACAAAACAGATAGGTACTTAGCTACTTATAATGATAGGATATCGCAACCTAGACATTTCTTTCAATGGTCATAGATGAATATAACATGATAAGCAAACATACAGCCAAGGAGACAAGTATTCACTTTTACATGCAACCACTCACGTAAAGAACAACCTCTGTCTACTGGTTCCCAATCCAAAGTTTGTGAATTTTCATAAAAAATGTCGTCGTCATTGTCGCATTGAGTTTTGTCGTCGTCGCACTGAGTTTTATCGTCATCGCATTGAGTTTCGTCATCGTCGCATTGAGTTTTATCGTCGTCGCATTGAGTTTCGACTTCTGACTGGGGAATATATTTCATTTTTTTTCTACCGCACACACAATTCTAAGACAAACCCTCAACAAACATAGAAATACACGATTAAATATTATCACATATTAATAGCAACCGTGTGCGTATCGTACGGCCCGTTGGCATATAAGCTGGCCCTCGATTTTGCTAAACCAAAATTTTGACTTTATTTCTATATACTTAAAATCCAAAATTAAATGAAACGAAATTCAAAACTAATTGGAATTATACACCTTTTATTGTTAAGCGGCTCTTTGTAGCCCCTACCATGACGTATTGAGGAAGAGAATCGTTATTGAGAAATAAATAATATTATAATAAAGAATATAATGCGTTTGAATTTAACATAAATGAAGTGAAAATTTAAGTGCAGTGCAAAATATAGTTGAAAAAAGAAAACGTGAAAAAATGGAACAGACTGGACAAGACCTCGGACTTACATATAACTGCGTCAAATATTCCCTATACCGGGTTCGTAAAAATACTGACTTATTGACTCATAACAACCCAGAAAATATAACACTACCCGAAGATCTTTGAGTGACGTAAAAATAGCAACTAGTGAAAAATAGGTAGGTATCTGGCAGGCTTTTTTTTTATGTTTTTTGTTTCGTTTAATTTAGATATATATTATCATTATGTAACTTTTCCACATCCAAAATGACTTCTTTCGAAGAAGATAATGTGTTTGAATTAAAAAATTGCTCAAATATTCAAAATTACTTAAAATCTATACCAAAGGGACTAATGAAGTTACTATGTCTTCATATAAATATTCGGTCAATAATTAAAAATTTCTCATATGGGGTTCTTCAAAAGGGGCATTAGGAGGTATTTTCAGGGCCAGGAGCGCGAGTGTGACGGCCCTGGTGTTGCACAGGTGGGCCATGTGCTTGTCTGCCACCTAAGTGGCATAAAAAAGGTAGTAAATATTAATTGACTATGCCGTATTTGTTGGTAGTCGGTGGTTTGGTCAGTACATCCTTAACCTCCATCGCGTAGCGGGGTTCCAAAGCGCAGACGATATGCTGGAACTTGGTGGAGTCTACCGTTACGTTGGCTATCGCAAATTGGCACTCCATCTGCGCAAAATAATTACCGTAGAAAACAGTCGCCACAACACCCAGCAGTATTGCAAGCAATGCAAACAAGGCCAGCGCTAGAGCAACTGCGGGGGGCCTGTGTGGAGCCAGTGCCGCTGCGTCAAGTTCCGAAGGCGTTGACAGCGCTCCCCAGCCGTTACTATTGCGCGCCTGCACGCGGGCTACCCAGCCATTGCCCACGGGTCATTTTAGGAACACAATTTTGTCCATGCAAAAACTTAGCTTTTTAATATTTTGGGTGATAGAGATTAGATCGAGCGAGGACTGAATATTGAACAGATTTTTAGTTCAAGAATTGACTCTCTGTTTTAGAGCTTGTATAAAAGAAAAGAATACATGGTAGGTACCACAGCAAGTTATAGGTATGTCTTGAAGCATGCAAACTAAGCAAGATGAATGAATTTGTAGAACTATTGAAATAAAACCACTTCTTGACGGATTATATCGCTAAGTATTAAGTACTACTAATCCTACGTACTAATCTTAGTAGGTACTTCAAATTGCAGATTTAGATGAAAAAGGATATTATATTGGCCACCGTGAATCCTGGAAGCGCGATCCCTTTCGGCGCTATACCGGTTCCTAAAGGAGGCGCGGGAACGGGGTCACGATCCCGAGCTTGAAGAAATTCAGGCTGTGAGATTCCGGCTCCATAGGAATACGGTGGCAACGACATTGCGTTAAAGTCTACATTTAAGTGGTTTTTTTTTTCAGTAGATTCGATGCCCAGTTGTTGAACTTTTTTAAGACTGTAACAACCCGTAACGACTACCATAGGTCTTCATATGACAACCGGGACCGACGGCATAACGTTCTCTCCGAGGAGATGCCAAAATTGTTTAAAAGTCGGGAGATTTATTTGGTTGCACCTGTTAGAGAACTTAACTGGGTGGCATGGCCGGCCGACTGAATATTATGTAAGTTTTGTGAATTTTATTTTCTAAAAAGATCCTAGAATATAATGAAGTAAATATATCAACTAAGAATAAGAACATAGTGAAACCGGCGCTTTCTCATCTGACGACATGCGCGCCGAAATATTGAACCCTTTCGTTCATAAATTGGAGCTAGATAATACGTATGACAAAATAAAGGTACGTAAAGCAACGATTATGTTGCATAACTGATAATTATCTGCTATAAGACATGTATTTTGCTGTAATGTTGAATGTGTAGGATTTTAGATAGATAATTCTGCGCATGTCTGGAACCAGCAGGTTGATTTTGCATCTGCTGATCTGAGCTAAGAAAAATTAGAATGGTGTAATTACTTTTACACATAATTACTATAAACAAAAACACTACAACAGTAAAACAATACAGTTCCCATAAGGAACATTGGATACGACTGGGTGCTTCGCGGTGAGCTTGCGGACGGCGCCGCCGTCACGTGCTATGCGGACGACACGCTAGTGACGGCGAGCGGGGCTACACACCGCGAAGCGATCCTGAGGGCCACGACCGCGGTTGCTCAAGTCGTGGAACGGATCCGGCGGCTGGGCCTTGAGGTGGCTTTGCATAAATCCGAGGCCATGTTCTTTCATGGACCTCGGCGCACGCCACCACCTGGTTCCAGTCTCACAGTGGAAGGCACTCTCATCGGCATCAAGCCCCAGATGAAATATCTGGGGCTCGTGCTCGACGGCCGGTGGGACTTCGGGAAGCACTTCCGAAGTCTGGGCCCCAAATTGGCGGGCACAGCCAACGCTCTGGCGCGGCTACTGCCCAACCTGAGGGGCCCGGAGGACTCCTGCAGGAGACTCTACGCGGGTGTCGTGCGGTCCATGGCCCTGTACGGGTGTCCCGTGTGGGCGGACACCCTGAGTTATCGGCACATGCTCCTGCTGCAGCGTCCGCAGCGGAAGTTGGCGTGCCGCATCATAAGGGGGTACCGCACGATATCATTCAACGCGGCGAGTCTCCTCGCCGGATCGCCACCATGGATCCTGGAAGCGAGATGCCTTTCGGCGCTATACCGGTTCCGAAGGGCGGCGCGGGAGCGGGGTCACGATCCCGAGCCCGAAGAAATT
This sequence comes from Eilema griseolum, assembly GCA_963662185.1. Taxonomy (NCBI): domain Eukaryota; kingdom Metazoa; phylum Arthropoda; class Insecta; order Lepidoptera; family Erebidae; genus Eilema; species Eilema griseolum. The sequence goes on from OY759251.1 coordinate 13,493,123, forward strand.
CGGGCCGTGAGATCCCGGCTCCACAGGGAAATGGTGGCGGAATGGGAGAGACGACTTGGGCAACCAAGCGCAGGGCACGCCGTAGTAACGGCGGTAAGACCCATCATGGGGGAGTGGCTAGAGAGGCCACACGGCAGCCTCTCGTACCGTCTGACGCAGATGATCACCGAGCACGGATGCTTCGGAAAGTATCTGCGTCGCAGCGGGGGCGGTGTAGCATAGTGTCGTGTCGCCTCTACGGAGCCCTTTTGATATAGAAAACACGCGGGGTCCAACACACTGAAGACGAGATCACGCACGGTGTGGCAGCAGACAACACGCGCCCCTGCGCATGATGGCCGGGAAAAACGCAAGGTAATGGCCCAAGACCTTTTCTTTAAGATGGCCCTCTTCGTAGTGACATTTAAGTGGGTACATTTCTTTAAAATTTTCCTTTTTCTTCTACACTGACGGCACAGAAACCCTGCACTTACAGGGTTGGCAGCGCGACTGTGACTCCTCTGGTGTTACAAACGTCCATAGGCCACGGTAACCACTTTCCATCAGGTGAGCCGTGTGCTTGTCTGCCAACCAAGTCCATATTACATCCATCTGTTTTATTTGTCATGTACCTTCATGATCACATTTTTTTATTTATCTCACACACAATTATAAAAGAAAAGTCTCAGATCGTTAATTAATCGTTAAAACTAAATTATCAACATTGACAGGACATCCCGGTTGCCTCAGTTATTGTGTATTTAATATGAATGCCGGTCTAACAGGTTTCGAAATATTACATACTTGTACGTATTTAGACGTAAAGACGCTGACTATTTCACAAATACTGGCTACACTTAGACATGCACGACTATTGTACAATATTTTGAATAACCCTATCCCTTAGTCGCCTTGTACGACATCGCATGCGAAGAGATGGGGTGGTTTAAATTGTACTCTGCCGTGAACCACGCGGCTCCGCTCGGCTTGACAGATGCTTTATTACGCCCCTCTTGAAGATCCCGGAATCGTAAGAAGAAATACATAGTACTAAAATGAAAGCCTTTGATGCCACCGAGACTAAATATAATGCTGATGATATCAAAGAGAGAGCTCTATGAAAGGGAAGGAAGTCAATCTCTGTCAGACAGAGAACCCTCTTCTTCCCACCATCCAAACCATAAGCTGAGTATTGTACATACTATACCTATGTATATAATAATACAATTGTACTCCCTTTTTCAGGTACCGGTTCTGTTAATGTGTGCAACAGAAATCTTAGCTCTGAAAAAGGTTGGACAGAAGTGGAGTGTGGTATAGGAAATGGACCTATGGTTGGGTTTAAAATATTTAGAACTTTATCTCGACTAATGTTTTTGAACTGTGGAACGGTTTTACAATTTACACCTAGAGGCGTTTCACCAAGTCTTATATCAAGTAAGTTACATGTTTTTAATTGTATTATAGATAATGTGAAAATAGTCTTTTCCCCTGATAAACGCCTATTTTGAAGTTCTTCTTGAAGCTCTTTACGTTTTTGTAGTACTGCAAGTGTATAATCCTCTTTTATGTATATGCCAGTATTTTCTAGGTTTCTTTTATTTCTTAAGATTTGCAGTTTACTGCTTGTCGATGTGAATGTTAATGCGCGGATATGTTGATTTTTTACTGAGACATCCTCTGTGGCGTGGGGGTAATGAACGCCACTGCTATGCAGGTGGTACGGGTTCGACTGCCGCTCTGTGAAAATATTTGTATATGTATGAATATCTATTTTATGTTGATGACAGCCTAACTTTGTTGGTCTTTTTAGAATTCTAACTAACAGTAACAACTGCCATAGATGTTCGTATGGCATCCGGGACCGCCGGCATAACTTGCTATCTGAGGTATGACAAGACCAATGCAAATACCCATATTCATGCACACAAATATTTAAATTGAGCGGGGATAACAGCAAATTCAGCTCTAGAAAAAATATATCTAGATATAGTAGGTCCGCTTCCACAGGACATGTATAATTATAAATACATTTTGACTTTACAATGCGAGTTATCAAAATTTACAGAGGCTTATCCACTTATCAATAAGGATACGGTAAGTGTAGCTCGTGCTTTCGCTGATAAGTTTATTTTAAGATTCGGCATACCTAGAGAAATAGGAACTAATAGAGGGTGTATATGGAGGTCTAAACGCCCAACTGATGTACGGCACCTTCACAACGCTGCCAAACAGTATATCAGGAAGTGCTGTCTGCGCATTCAGCATGCAAGATATCGCTGACACGTTTGAAGGGACCTTCAAAGAACAAAACGCGATTAATTCAAATCATTATGTCGAATTCCATTGACCATTGATGCAGTAGTCAGAAATATAGTATTCAAGTATTTTGCAATATTAATGTTCCTTAAAAATAAGAACGAATTGAGCTTTTTAATTCAACTTTGAAACACGATAAGTAAAATAAGTGACATTAATGATATAACAGCCGGGACTCACGGCTTAACTTACACTTTGAACCTATGTCGAATTTTTGAGGTTCTGTACCTCAAAAGGAAAAAAATCGAATCCCTTATAGGATCACTTTGTTGTCCGTCTGTATTTTTTTTATACAACTTAGATCGCAGACAAGCACACGACCCACCTGATGGTAAGTGGTTACCATGGCCTATGGGCGAGTGTAACACCAGAGGAATAAGACTCGTGTCGCAACCCCTGTAAGAACAGAGACATTCCGTGTCGTCAGCGCAAAAGATGTAGGATAAACCTTTGGTTTTCCTACTGACAACACAAAACCTAGTGAACTCTGGCTACCCTACTTACCGCCGGGAACACAACACGAAGTTATTATAACCGCGGTATTCTGTAGGGAGGTACTTCCCCAGTCGGACTGCTCAATTGGGCGGAAATACCGCCGTGTCCTACCTCCTCTTTTGAATGATTATATATAATTTGTTAATAATATCTAATTATTTTGTGTCCATTGCGGTGGAGACTATGGTCAGTTGGGGGTCGGAAGCGATGGGCTTAATCGCTGAGATAGGCCGCCGTATCCATGAACAAGGCGGTGACTACCGCTCCAGCTCGTTTCTGGGGCAGAGGATGGCCATCGCGATTCAGCGAGGCAACGCTGCCACTGTTATGGGCACCTTTGCGACGGGCATGATACGGGGCGGGTTATATGATTTGACATTACAATTGACAAAATCTATGATTGCAGATAAGCATATAATGATTTACATACTTCTCTGGTCAGAGACTTTAGCTAGAGACATGAGTCTATTCTGAGACTGTTGTTCTCAATAAAAATCCTTCAGAATTCTGTAGGGGGCCACAAAAACTCGTAGGTATAACTGAAAAAGTTGTACGGAATAAACACTACAGAAAGTATAGCACACACACACTATACGTATAATGATAAAAGAATTTGATCCAAGTAATCATGGTGTAAGACATTTTCTTTTCTTTGTTATTCCTCAAAAAGTCAAAATTAACGTACGTAATTTGTAATTAACTTGTGCTATTAAGAGGAGTGTCCTGTCATCCATACCACAAGTTAAATCTTAGCTTGTATGGCAGAAATTCAACTACATTTGCACTATAAGATATTTATCATACCTGGGTACACTGTAACTGTAATGCGAAATTTGTTAATGGTAATAAAGATTATTATTATTATTATTAATTATCAAATTCAAATTTATTTATTATTTGCAAATATGGGTTAAATAAGGTGTTAAATCCGGGGTCTCTGTAGTCCCCACACACCCGAGGAGAGGGCCAGATCGTGAGAGATGGCCCTGGGTCGGCCGGGGTGCGAGGGATATGCCTGTAAACCTCACCTTCGGCAACCAAAACGACCCACAGGCGGCGTGCGTTTTAGTCGGTTCGAGTCCGACATAACCTCTCCGGCTCCGGCACCATAAGCTCGAAAACTATGCGCTGGACAACACTGTGGATAGCCTAAAAACAGAGGCTGAGAAGAAGGCTAACTTACCCTCAACTTCTTTAGGTATATTGTTTTGTTCATTATTTTTTATTAATAAATACTTCCATGATAAAATTGATAGTCGAGTCAGTGATAATTTAGTAAGACATGATGAGGCCCTCAAGCTGAGTGTCACCATTGTCACACGTTATGTGTAAGCAATGGTGACCCTCTTTTCTGAGACTTTACCTTCAGCTTACCATCAGGCAAGGCGAAGTCTAATTGACGTGTCCAAAAAAAAAAAGACTCTTTTTTATACCAGTTCGGAGAAAATCTGATGAAAAGATCGTGAAATGTATTGTTATGCAGTTATGCGATTATCACACTCAATGTTTGCGATATGAAATTTGCAATAAAACTGAGAACGGTTGGATAAATTTGGCGCTAACGCTTAAGTTAGCTCAGCATTAGTATTTGTTACAACTGAAACTCTGTGGATCGTTTTGGTTGCCGAAGGTGAGGTTGACAGGCATATCCCTCTCACCCTGGCCGACTCAGGGCCATCTCTCACGATCTGGCCCTCTTTTCGGGTGTGGGGACTACGGAGTCCCCAACTCGTCCCCGGAAACGAGGAGGCGCGGCAGGCGCGAATAGAATCGAAATGATACGTAACCCTTCGTGCGCGGGTCCGACTCGCACTTAGTCGGTTTCTTTAATGCAGAAAGCATTTGAACTGTAAATCTATTTAACTAATGAATTTAAACTAGACTCCTATCTTTAATAGTATTAGGGTAATTGAAGCTTCCCCACACACGTAAATACCTCATTCTCACCGCTCAATGCGCGAACTTCAGAACAAATCAATTACCTTCTGATGCCTTTGGGCTTTGGATGGGACTGAGTTTTACTTTCGTATGGCTATTTACCTTTTAGATTGGATTCGTTTTTCGTAAGCCTGTATTACCGAGAGGGTCACTGATAGATAGCTGAAGTTAAATCATTAATATATAACAAATAATTAAAGATAATTATTTTTGGTTACAGGTACAAGGAGGGGATTACTGATTAGTTTCTGCGGATATCTTATCGTAAGTTAGTTCCTAGTTAAAATTCGGGACTTTATTTATATGAAGTTATTTACATAAAATCACGCCTGTGTCGCCGAAGGGTCAGGCAGAAGTGAATTAACACCCACATTTCACCAATCATTGAATTCGATCCCACGTAATAGGGGGTGAGCCTATTGCTGTCTTCCGGGCACTATTGTTGACTGACTCCTCTGGTGTTACAGACGTCCATATGCCACGGTAACTACTTTCCATCAGGTGGGCCGTGTGCTTGTCTGCCAACTAAGTGGTATAAAAAAAAAAAAAAAAAAAGAATCCCCAACTCGTCCCCGGAAACGAGCGCCAGGCGCGCCGTAACATGAGTCACACGTGAGTATTTTATTATTCCCTCCAACTAAGTTTAACGCCTGACTTAGGAATGTGTTCACGTAGTTTGTTACATGTGCCTCTTAGTAACCGCCAAATACAATACACATTTTAACATAATCATGCAAGTATAATTTTATAACTGATGTAAGTAAGTTTATAAAGCTGTATTATATTTTATATGTATACTTGGACGCACGCGTACAGACTTTTTATCCAACCAAAAATCAATCTTATTAGACAGTTTAGAAATCTTACAATTATCGTTTCCTATGACTTTTGTATGCATTAGGTGAATACAATGATAGGTGAAATGTGGGTGTTAATTCACCTCCGCCTAACACTTTGGGGAGAAAGGCGTGATTATATGTATGTATGTATAATTATAGCCTTTCTCCATAATAGATTATTCAGCACAATATTTTTTTTTTTAATTCGAGCGGGTATTTCAATGTAATTTCTAACATGTAATTTTGGTAATTGTGATGTAATGCAAGACAAAACTATACAATTAAAGCGTGTGTGATATGACGTAGTTTTGGATCGCATTTCAATGTGACATGATTGTGTGGATTGTGAGATAGTAGGGCCACCCCATCTCTATGCGGTGTCGTACAAGGCGACTAAGGGATAGGGCTGTTTAACATCAGACAGATATATACAGCCCAGACTCAGCCTCAGATGTATGACTCGAATCAACAATAGTACCCGGAATACGGCAATATGCTCACCCCCTATTACGTGGAACCGAATCACGTAAAATTGTCTTTTTGGGATTCAGCAGATAATGGCACGCTTAAATGATAATTTAGAAATAGTATCATGCAATATAGGTATAACGCCACTATATACCAAGACTGGTTAGGGAAGCGATTGAAATAAAAAAATATAAAATGGATTTTAATTGAAAACCGTCTGGCATCCAGTGTTCCGTCTTTGCAAAAACAACCGGGAACAAGCCAAAACAAAATCATGAGTGGAAACAGTAAGCATCGTGTCTCGTGAACGTGATCGAGATTAGATTATAGTTTGCAGTGAGAATGAAATCAGATGTGTGATGCGTTACCATGCAATATAATGGAATGGAATGGAAAGGGACTCCCTTGTCCGCACTTAGCCTCCCTTTTGGGCCATTGTGCGTGCAGAGTACTGGCTAGAGTGGCCAGCCTAGCTCCGCCCAGAAGCGCAGAAGCTAACTGAGGGCTTCACAGGCTTCGCGGAGCGACCTCACTGTACCGAGGATTTGTGATCGTTGATAGGTGTGCGGATGACATCTAAGACCTGCACGTGTTGTCCTGTGTAGGAAAGGGGTTTGTGCTCAGATGAATTGTTTGACATGATGCCCACAGCTAAATTCTATCATCGCTACTCTCGCCATAGGCAGGGAATTCAACCTCACATATTGCGAACTGAGACAGTGCGCACTGTGCGGTATGAAAGAAACTTCATCCCACGCACCCTCAAGCTGTGGAATGAACTCCCTGCTGCGGTTTTCCTAAGCACGTACAATATGGGGTTCTTCAAGAGGTGCATCAGAAGGTTTCTTCATGGTCGGCAGCGCGAGTGTAACACAACACAAGTGTAGTCATAAAAGCAGTTTTAGAATATATGTTAACAACGGCTGACAATCAACGACCAATGGGCGATGTTCGTTTACAAGAGGCCAATAATCATATTAATTTAGAAGCCTTAGCACTACTTTATTGTCATCAGAAGAAATACGACAAGGCGTTGTCGGCGTACTTGAAACACATTTTTATTATATTTTTTTTATAAAAACATCAAAACGTACACTCACTACACTATATATTATACGTCTACACAAATAGTCTTATATAAAAGTCGTGAATACACAAGCTTGTATGTTGAGTGTATATTTATATAAAGTGGCGTCAGAGTTATATATCTCAGAGAAACTGCACAATCAAACACTTTTAAAAGTTTTCCCTCCATATTCGAAAATCATTACTTATTTAAATTTATTTTTAAATTTCGAACAATTCTGTAATCTACTTTATTCTATTTTTATTTATTTGCTGCCAGTTATTTGCAAAACAAGATTTACACGAAAAAAAATAATTGAAATCCATTTCTTCACGCAATATAGTTTAGAAGCACTAATAAGTAAGAATTATGGGTCAGACCTATTTATCGGGTTGCTAACGTTTCTGCTACGGCTTCAGCTAAAGTAAAGTAGGTATTATTATTTAGATTTATATCATTATTACGTCGCACATTTCTTGCGAAATTCACACTGACGCGAGCAAGATGGGTATAGCCGGTATACTATTTCAAACGAACGAGCAAAGTGAGTTGAAGCCTGTGTTTTACTATAGCCGAGTAACGTCGCGTGAGGAATCAATGTATCACAGTTATGAACTTGAGACATTGGCGGTCGTAGACTTTTTACAACAGCGCATTATTCACGGCAGGTCAGAGTCCCTTTAAATAGGACTTATCCCGTATATCCGGATAGGACGTAACTCGTGCGTGGCCTCCCCGGTCACCACACATAACACCTCTGGACTCTTATTTGTGGGGACACGTTAAATCAATGGTGTACTCTGGCGAAGAAATTGAAAACCGATGGATGTGATAATAGAAAAAATAATTAGTGCCTTTCATCAAATTAAAACTAATCGGACAGTGTTGGCCAGAGTTAATAGACAATTAATTTTTAGGTGTGGCCTTTGTGTTGGTGTTGAAAGAGTCTATTTTGAGCGTTATATGCGCGATACTCATCGACATGCGCGGGACTTGAACCTCAGAGGTAATAGTTAATTGTACATACCTACTGTGTAAATATTGTTGTTTATGTAATTTATGTAAGTTACGAGTTTAAGAATGATGACATTTTAGTCCAATCTGACATTATTGTTCTGACATTTAATATTTACCTAATTCTTGTGATTTGTTTCAGAAAGATGAAAACTCTTGGAGAGAATTGATTAACCAAATCTGGCTCTCAGTACCTGTTAGCTGTGTTTTGTCAATTGTTTTTGTATATATTTGGTTGAATATATTACCACTTGGTCATCCTGAACATGCATTTCAGTATGAATTTGGTTGCTGGAGTGTGGCTTTGTCATGTATATTAGAATTATGTTCTGCTAACATGGCTTTAGTGGCACAACTCTATTGTTTTATCAAATTGAAAGTGGCACTTGACACTCTACATATCTGGTTAGAGCATTCCCCCTGTAAGTAAATGGTGATATAAGGCTTGATGGCCTCATCATATGCTTTTTCACGCCTCGCTTAAAGGATTCGGAACTGCAGTCAAAAGACTTGGATTGCATTGAATTAGAAGTTTGTTTTTAGAGTACTTCCCGATTAGAAAGAAGAGAGGAAAAGTCCGACTAAGATCAGGATGTTTCAGTTTTGTAAACCGTTCTCTCTTGGAAAAGATTTCGTATTAATAATCATCATTATTCTCTGAGCCTTTTCCCAGCTCAGTTGGGGTCGGCTTTCTAGTCTAACTAAGTTGCCTCACTCAAACAGATTATACACACAGACATAATCAAATAAACAACATTATACACCAAAGCTTAGCACAAAAACACAATCTGATACAAAATACTAATACGCCATATTACAACTACAAACCTGAAATAATTTTGGAAAATACCTCACACAAATTATATTACGATCGCGCCATACTTACTGATAGGACCATCCACTACAATAGACCGGATATTACAAGAGAAAATAAACAAAACTACTTACCTGATTGACGTCGCAGTCCCAACAGAAGACCATTAATAAATTACAAATAATTACAAATATTCTGACCTGAAAGATGAAGTCATGAGAATCTGGTAAAAACTTGAAAATATATATAGAGTAGATACTTAAATACAGAAGTGGTATCACATGAGAGTTGTCATTTGTCACAAGAGGTGTCAGCATCAGTGTCACGAGTTCAATGATTCTGTTCTGCGCCCCCTAAAATCCAACCACACGTCTCTGATCGACCACCTGAATCTCGTGGGGGGTGAACTTAATTCTTTACTTTTCGAGTGTTTTCACATTCTTTGATTTTTAGGAATGCTTTCCCATTCTTTAATTAATAATTATTTCTGCAATACCCAATGCAAGATGCTTTCGCATTGTCTTTTTTGTTTATTGAAAAATGTTGCAAGACATTTTGTCTTTTGAGGTTTTTTGGAAATACCGCCGTGTCCTACCTCCTTTAATTATTATTATAATATCCTTTCCTATAATATTTATTATTTATTTATTTATTTATTTATTATATTCTTTATTGTACGCCAATTACAATATTCATATTACAGAAATTGAGAAGACAAGGCAACCCTCAAATCGATTAGACTGACGTTTAGGTTTCAACTGCCGAACGTCTGGCATCCAGTGGTCCGTCTTTGCAAAAACAACCGGGAACAAGCTAAAACAAAATCGCGAGTGGATACAGTGAGCATCGTATGTCGTGAACGTGATCGAGATCGGGTTCGAGTTTGTAGTGAGAACTTTCCATCAGGTGGGCCATATGCTTGTCTGCCATTTAAGTGGAATAATATAATGAAAAAAAACAAATTCCAACTTACCTACATGACAGTAATTCTATAAAAATTTACAAAGTAAAAAGTAAAACATGATAAATGGTTTATATCCTCACGAATAATTGTAATTGTTATGGTGTCTCCCAGGCAATGGATGGGTCCGTGTTTGTGTTTTGAGCGGTATTTGAAAGCAGTAGTCATGTATGGGATGTTAAATGTTAGCTCATTGGAGGGCAACAAGGTGGTATGGATAGCGGTAGGCTGGAGGCGGCCACTTCTGGGCCTGTGCACTTGGACACAGTAAGAGCTCTGCACCAAACTGTGGTCTCACTAAGAACAGCTCTTGAGGTATCCAAGGCTTACGTTAAGCGGAGCTACTTCGGAGCAGCTCGGCTCGAATTCAACGATTGGTGAAATGTGGGTGTTAATTCACCTTTTCAATTGTATGTATGTATGTATATATATTCCAATATGTGTAACAAATTCAAAGGCTTATCACGAGAATTTCATAATTGTATATCATGACTCCATTTTAACTTTAAATAAAAATCCCGACCGATGCTGACTAGTGCCAGAGACGCCGCTTCCCCTGCATGGGTCGTGGGGGCGCTATAATAGGCACTGTGGAACAGACCAGGCAGTGGTCAGAGTTGCCTAAAGCGGCTCGCACCGATACACTGTACCGGTCCGGATCACTCGTCAGCAGAAGGTCTAGCAGAGAAGGTCTACAGACCGTCATTGATGGAGTCAGCGGCAACAGCACGCGCGTAACCTGTGGCGTGCCGACTGGTTCCGTGTTCGGACCAGTCGGCTACATAATGCATGTGAACAGTATGTGTAACGTTGTTAGGAATTGTCGCATCTATATGTACGCCGATTATACTTGTCTGGTGTATGCCGACAAGAATCTCGATGTAATAGAGAATAAGGTACAGGAAGACTTTTCTAATATAATAAAATGGGCGCACGACAACGGAATTATTATAAACCTGAGTAAGACTAAATGTATGCATATATATTCTCCTTACCTTAAAAATATAGATCAGCGGCCGAGAATAGTCGGACATAGTTACGAATGTTTGCATTACTGCAAGTGTATAATCCTCTTTTATGTATATGCCAGTATTTTCTAGGTTTCTTTTATTTCTTAAGATTTGCAGTTTACTGCTTGTCGATGTGAATGTTACCACAACTGGTCTTATTGTAGTACTGTTCTTCTTACCCCGTCTTATTGCCGTTCCAATTTGTATTATTTGGAATACTATAGTACTTATATTTATACATACATACATACTTAGTCTGGCCATAAATACTGTTACAATTAAAATAAGAAAGATATTACATTTGAATTTGGAATCTGTCATTTTTATACGATTGTTCATTGTGTTTTCTAATTTTGGCGCCAATACATTGTACAATATTTTGCTATATGTAATAATAAAAAAAAAATGATTTTATTCTCTGTTTTTCCTACACATATTTATATGCCACGGTAACTGCTTTCCATCAGGTGGACCGTGAGCTTGTCTTCCACCTAAGTGGCATAAAAAATCCTTTGCTATAATAATAACAACAAATAGGTAACCGTTTGTTTTTATTTAATAATACTATCTCTCAATGCGTTAAGCGAGCACAATATGACGACGTTGGAATGGCCTGCTCAGTCTGCCGACCTCAATCCCATAGAGCATGCCTGGGATTTGCTTGGGAGAAGAGCTTTCAGTGATTCTTTGGAAAATCTGAACACTGAAGAACAACTTTTTTTACACCTTCATCACTAGTATGATAAGTAAAATACAAGTGATACTACAGTATCCATTTTCAAATTATAATGAGAGTACATAAACGTGAACGTTTCACATGTAATCATGAAGAATGTTACATATTTGTATTGGACAATCTCTTTATAAATGCTAACCGTGAATTTATCTCACACAAAGATATTCCAGAAGTTAAGCTTAATACCTTCCAAAATTTAAGTCTATGTTTAGAGAAGTTATGTCTTGGCAAAGGTAGACCGGACCAGTGTCAGCTAATATGGTACAGCTATCATGGTAAATATATTATTATGTCATGTAATCAATTAGGCTATCGCTGTCCGCTGTTAGAGTCAATCGTATGAAATGTATACTACAATTAAGCAGTTACAATTCTTAAAATACTGAAGGCTCTTTAACCTGTATATACAAATCATGCATCCGAGGCTGAGTTTGGCCTGTATATATCTGTCTGATGTTATACAACCCTATCCCTTAGTCGCCTTGTACGACACCACATGGGAAGAGATGGGGTGGTCCAAATTCTACTCTGCCGGGAACCACGCGGCCACGGGTATCAAATAGTACATACATCTTAAAACAAAACAGCCGCATTAACTTGGTCATTTAATCTTCATGGACATTAAAGGAAACACATTATTCAAATCCGTGTAATAGCCTCCCTAGAGAAACACTTAGCGTGTGTGGGCGCCATTTGCATTCTTAGCGAACCCACCAACTTGAACTCGTAAATGTAACTACAGCATAACCAATGTCATACCACAGACTGTGAAAATGCTATTAAATTTTAGATTTTATTTCAGTGCAATTAAAATCTAAAATTAAATGAAAAGAGTTTGATAACACTTTTTCATTCTAGGTTTAATGAATTTATTTCTCAAAAGACTTACGTGTCAGTTTTGTGTCAAAGTTGTACGTAGCTTCACGTAGCGGGCCTAGATAACGCCGTTTAGAATATTTATTTAACTCAGCGTTGTGTCCCGATCACATCCGAGACTATTACCTTGGCGCCGGGGGTCCACCTCAAGAAAGTTAAGACATGACATAAAACTATAATAAAAGACTCACCGGGCCAGCACTTTACAGTCCTATCCCTTAGTCGCCTTGTACGACACCGCATGGGAAGTGAACTCATTTACAGATATTAATTATTGGATATTAATTATGATGCAGCAATTGATTTAGTTTTTTAAGCCAATGTATTACTATTAGTATGATTTCTTAATAAAAGCTCAGGTTTTACTCGACGGTATTTCCGAAGAAGCTTTTACTCCTTGAACTTCTTAAGTTCAGCAATTCATTAATATCTGCACAATAACAGATGGTAGAATAAAAAGACGACACTGGCAACATTACATTTTGCGACTGCCTCGCCGGCGCCGCCGCCAAGGTAACAAAACAGTCGAAACATGTATTTCTTGTTTTGTTAAAGATGATCATAGAACTTGGTCAAAATATTTGCCTCATGTTCAATTAGCTTTAAATAGTAGTGTGAATCTAGCTACAGATTTCACTCCTAATTTTCTCATGTTCGGTAGAGAACTTATTTTTGATGCTTCATTGCACCGTTGACGTCAAATTTCATTTAAACGTTAAATGGTGATATTCAAATTAAATATTTCTAGCTGAATTTGTGCGTCCGTTCACTCTTCAATCTTTCTTGCACACTGAATACCTGCGTATACCTACTAAACACTGCATGCACATTCCTGCCTCCATCCGAATGTATGTTTAAATCATTGTCATATAAAAACTATCGTGATACGTGTGACTATTTCACTCATTCTGTCGTTCATAGGGCACCCTTTAGCATCTCAATCATCGATATGTGTACGGATCGTGACCGCTTCAAAGATACTTACGTGGCTTAGGACAGCAAACTGAAGGTCTTGAATCATGAGGGGCGAATCTGCACGCGTGGGTGAATGGACACGCGGCCGCGCTGGGGCAGTAATTTAAAATATTCTTTCAAAAGGTAAAATATAATTAAATGATAATGAGATTATTCGTGATCTATATCATCTTAACCACTCAATATCTAAAGCCTGTAAATAAATCATTCTCAAAACTGAGATTGATCTTGCGTTTTGGAAGGTTACTTCAGGGTCGGCAGCGCGAGTGTGACGCTCCTGGGCCACACGTCCATAGGCCACGGTAACCACTTTTCACCTAATTGGTTTTAAAAAAAATGTATTGCTTTGAATTTTCCGATATTACGATACAGTTGCAAGCGTCATAATCACGGAGGAACTGAAATATAATTTATTTGCTCTTAAACATGCTGACAGAGATTTAGTAAGAATTATGCAATATCACAAACATATTTAGCCATTTGCAAATTTTGATTATTACAATGAATTATTTTTAATTAGTTGTCAAGTTATGCATCAACATATAAAGCCCAGGTTTTTGTTGCTCAAAAGCGCTGTATTAGAAGCATCTGCCAACTTAAACAGACCGATTCATGTGTACCTCATTTTAAGACACTAAACATATTGACATTACCTTCTCTTTATGTATATGAAGTTGCAATATTTATTGAGTAGGGTAGCCAGAGCTCTCTGGAGAGATTTTGTGCTATCAGTGGGAAGACCAAAGCCTTGTCGTGCTTGGCTTGTCGTTTTTGTATTTTTTCTCCGTCACGTATGGTGACTATCATATTTGATTGATGTAGATATTTATATTAAATGTGGTTGAAATATATAATAACGAAACCGGTCAAGTGAAAAATAAAATATAGTGGAAAAAGTACAAAGTGTAGCAGGTTCGACCAAACGGCATCAATCAACAGTATTAATAGTATATTTCTTGTTCGGCGATTATTCATCATTAATATTTAAAATACCACATAATCGCACAAACACAATTGACGGGTGACGCCACATTACAAACTGGACCATCGTGCACCATCTACGTACTAATGGTCTATTATATCGAATAAATTATTATTCACAGACCACAGATTTTTTTACAAATTTACTCCTGAACTGGATGCCAGGACACGGGCTGCTAGTATTTAATAAGCCACGGTAGGTAATCACTTTGCAAACGGGTGCCGTGTCCTTGTCTACCATCTTAGTTATATATATAAAAAACATAAGATTAGTGGAGTGGGTGAACTTATAATTTCATATTGATGTTTAATTATTACAAAAAACTTGAAATTCATTTAGTGTTCATTTAGTAGGTGGCGAGCCTATTGCCATTAACTGGGCACTTAAAACCCACGATAAATTATTTATTTTATATCAATAAAACGAATTATTAAAGTAAAATATTATAAAAAAGGGTTTGTAGAAGGAGTTCAAATGTTGGGTGATGCGAGTCAAGTCGACTTATGGGTAGCGTAGGTGTTAAGGTAAAGGAATCTGGATGGTCCGTAATAGCTAAATCCAATATTCGTCCATTCTGGTTGACTGTATGATTGAGCTATCACATTTTAAATAGAATTACAGGCCTTAATGGTGCGACAAAGGAAAGAGTCTCCGAACCGCTTGGTTCTTACCAAATACAAACGTATTATAGGTTTGGTAATAACATTTTGCAAGTCGGTATATTTTTTGAGTTGAGTTTTTATTAACTGAATTATTCATGGTTTCATGACAGAAATTAATCCTACCGACTATTGGTATTTTAGAAACATCTGTCCAATTTGCATTATAATATTCAACTTAACATTTATTTCTGACATCAATATAGGTATTTATATCATTCTGATTAAGGTATACATTGAATATGATTGGATTAACAAAGCTGTGATGTATGTCTGTATGTTTGTACATCACACTTGCTAATAAGTATGAATGTTTATCCCATAGCCGATCCCTCATGGCCAGCTTCAAGGATTGTGAGTGGCTGGCCGGCGGTGGAAGGCCAGTTTCCTTACCAGATTAGTCTTCGTATGGTGAGTGGTGCCGGAGCTGTCTCTTCATGCGGTGGCTCCATAATTCACCACAAATGGGTCATAACTCTTTCAAAAATTATAATGTATTCTCAACATGATAATATCTCATGTCCTTACCAACACTATTATTCCCATCAAGCTGGATCAGGTATAGGAGTGATCTATAGGGGAGCACCATATCAAAAAGGACATGGTATTGGAAGTTTTCTTGGGGGATTATTTCATTGTGATAAACTTCTGAACGATTGAATGATTTGTTCAAAACAATTTAATAAGAGTAGACAATGATTTATTACCTCTAAAACTTTTCTTATTTATTTCTATTTTTATACTCAAATCATTTCATTTTTTTTTCATATCACTTAAGTGACAGACCACACGACTGACACATGTGTGATGGCGGTGATAAACTTTTTAATGTAAAATAATTGTAATAGTTCTGAAGTGTTGAATTTTTAATGTAATATAAGTTGTCATGTTTGTGTACGATAGCGCAATACATGAATGAATAGTACTTTTATACTGATAATGAAAGCACATCGAAAGCATCATCAAAACAGCCTCACGAAAACTCGGAGTCCTGAACAGAGTGAGACGATTTTTCACGCCGGTGCAGCGGTGTCTTCTATACAAGACACAAATTCGCTCCTGTGTGGAGTACTGCTCGCATCTCTGGGATGGTTCAGCAAAGGGCTGTAACAATTGCAATAAAAAAAAGAATCATCCAATTTCGTGCAAAAGTTTGGAAACTATGCGCGTACCAAATACGTACATTCAGGAATTCTTTTTTTTTTTCAGTTATCTACCTCAATACGTGTGGAGGGTGGCGAGATGGACACGATAAGTGTGTTTATTGCCAAACTTTGAACTATTATAACAAATTCATACAAAAAATACTATAAAAGGTATGAAAAAAAGAAAGCATAAATTAATCAGGACCATATGCATATTTTAAAGAACAGTTACTTCTATACAAAATTAACGAGAATACTTTTATAATCCTAAATTCATTCTCAAGGAAACCTAATTTCAAAATGAAAGCGTTCCTCGGTCCGGCTATTTCCAATAAAATGACGTTAAATATTCTTCTTCACTTGTTTCATTCGCTTTGCATACGTTCATCGCTGTTGATGGTTTCTTTTCAACTCCATAATATTATTTCTCCAACCTACCGTCATCGTTAATTCACACACCTACTCGGTACTCGGTTCTTCTATCTTCGCGTAAAGAATATCTTGAAATTAAACATTAAATTATAACACGGGATGACACACGACCATAGACCACGGCAACCGCTTTCCATCAGGTGGGCCGTGTGCTTGTCTACAAACTAAGTGGTATAAAAAATGGTAGGTACCTTTAAAAACAGTTCTCGTACCTTTTATGCAAATTAGTTCAGTTGTTCCGGCGTGATTCAGTAGCAAACAAGCTTCCATTTCACAAAATTTCACGTTTTAGATACATACATACGTTTAGCTATGAGAATAGGGGCAGGCATCATCATTGCTTGACATAGGCCTCTCCCATAGACTTTCAGAATGACCGAAAAGTTAGCATAGCTCAACTAAATCAGCTAACTTGTGTTATGCTTCGATGCATAGAGTTATACATACAATTTATGCATTAGCGGGAATCAGAACAAGCCTCTGGTTATTAAAATAAATTTAAGATACAAATGTCGAGGTTGGTATCATTTGAAGGCACTTAATTTAAGCTTAAAACTAGAACCTGACTACTGAAAAATCACTCTCTAAAAAGTATTTAAGAAAATATCATGGATAGCCGTGGTCGCAGGTAATGCAGGCTATATTATGTGTGAAAAAGTAAATATCTGATGATGATGATGATAATGATGATGATGATTATGGTGATGATCATCATCATCATCACTAAGTGTGAAAAACTAAATAACTATCGCTTACGTAATCATTATCTAGACCTCCCCCCCCCCCCATGTCATCAAAAATAAGCAATGTAAACACCTCGCTCCCCCCTTTAGTGCTAACATAATACTTGAACAGCCCCTGTCAGTGCTATGACAATGGTTATATTATGACATAAAGTTAGCAGAATCGGGGTTCTAAATTGTTTTCGGAGTTTACGGCAGAAAAATGGAAGAAATGTGATGATCATGTCCAAAAAAATTAAAATACTTATTGGGATCGTGATAGTAGATTCGACGATATTATCGACCCTTTCATAATAAATTTGCAGAATGACTCCGACTCCAGTTCCGATGGCGAAACAGAATCTATGTCGATATAATCTTCACTGGACTTTAGATTTGTTATTTATTAGCGAAGAGAAATTATACGAACCAAGCAGAGTGAAATATACACAAAACCAATCTTTCGACCTCTTCTTTCGAGTTTCTTTTTTGTTTTTAAATTTCAAACTGTGTTCCCTAGATATACGCAAAATGTAATTTACCCTAGCTGCCAGTAACTTATCCTTCTAGTATTAGAATATTTTACTATTGATTACTATTCAATATTCACTTCAATTAAAAACTGCACATTATTTTCGCGCATCATTTTGCACATAAGTCGTTTTTTCACACGTACTGCACCCTGCCATCAAGGACACATTGGAGTCATTATCGGAAACGGCATCCGAGATTTCGAGATTCCGAAATTCATGCCTAATAGGTTTGGATCATTCCCTTTTTTATACTTACCTAGCAAGATTCGTTTTATATTTCGCAAATATCGCATTTTATAAACGTTATACATAAGAGTCATATTAGCAGCATTTTTTTTATTTTTTATACCACTTAGGTGGCAGACAAGCACACGGCCCACCTGATGGAAAGTGGTTACCGTTGCCTATGGACGTTTGTAACACCAGAGGACTCACAGTCGCGCTGCCAACCCTATAAGTACAGAGTTTCTGTGCCGTCAGTGTAGAAGACAAAGTAGGACAAGCCTTTAGTCTTCTTACTGACAGCACAAATTCTCCAGAGAGCAAATAAAAAGAAAACTACTGAAATTAATTGAATTAAGTAACTTGTAACACTAATCTATCGCTAGATACTATGTTCACAAGATGTTTAATTTTATTCATGAATATATATAGTTGTCAACAAAAGTTGATTAACCGTGATACTACAATAAACACAAACTTAATTTTATATTTTCTTTATTATTTTATGAAAGGTTTTAGAGTTACGATTTTTCGGGACGATTCTTATCAGTGATTAAGTGCTCTGTCAGTATTACATACATATAATCATGCCTTTATCCCTGGAGGATTAGGCAGAGGTCACACGACAGCCTATTCATATAATGTAAGTAACATTGTACTGTACACAATACCGAACAATTCATATGCATGCGTTTAAGGCATATTTTCGTTAGGTACATCTATTAATCGGGACACTACTTGTCTAACCACTGGTTGATTTTAGTATTTCTGTAAATCCCACTTTCTAGAATCTATAACAATATAGTTTTTGTCCAGATGGAGCTGTGTATCTAGTACATCCCATGTTACTTTAGAGCCCGGAATTGGCTCTAAACTCTTACATTATTGGCATATCTTGAATTTTATGGAAGCGACTGTCATTTGCTCCTCCTAAATCTGAGATTGTTAGAAGCCGCCTTATTTGTCTCTAAGAAGAAGACATACACACAGATATATGCGCGATGTTTCATCAACCGCCTCGGACAGCTGGCTACCATGCCAATGTTGAACTACACCGTGCAAAGGCTTATAGATAACTGTGAGGTTAAGGAGGAGAGAAGACTCCGGCAAGAAACTCAGCGGGCATTTCTTTTTTTTATTGGTCTATTTACAAACATACTTACTTTATTTAATCTAGATACAAAAAAAATACTTGAGTAGCATAGTTGAGCAAACAGCTCATTTCCAAGCTTGTTTATCATCCAAGTATTCTTGGTTTTTACAACCCACAGACGTCATGCGTTTTGCTAATTTTGTCATAATAAAAGCATTGTCATGCCACTGACAATGTAAACAATGGCATTTATTTTTCGACTATAATGTTATGCAGTTAGTCTAAAATTAAATGTAATCTTGTAAAGTGAATGAAATGAAATCTTTTTCATTTCATTTTGAACTTTACACCTATATCTTTAAAATCTAAAATTGCATGTAATTTTTCACAGTGTCCTCCTAAAGTCAAAGTTAACATCCACGACACTCGTCTTAGACACATATCTTACAGACCATAAGCCTGTTCTCGTATCCATCGCCAAGGCCAACGTGACTCACACTACCCTTAGAAACAAATCTGTTAGTAAGTATTTACTTTACGTCTTTGTGAAAATGTCTTCATCGATAATACACATAATCATTTTAGAATATACACACGTTTAAGAGGAAACAGGCATTGTATAAAAATCTGTGCTCAATACTATAAAGCAGAGGAGTCACAGACCATGGAGGAACTTATAAGGTAACGTAGCACGGGCGTAACCAATTTCAACCCTATACCCACAAAAATGACCTGAATCTAAATATCTCTTAACTCAACAATCCATAGTAACATTATAAATGCGAAAGTAAATACGCCGTGTGGTTCCCGGCAGGGAACATCGGATACGACTGGGTGCTTCGCGGTGAGCTCGCGGACGGTGCCGACGTCACGTGCTATGCGGACGACACGCTAGTGACGGCGAGCGGGGCTACATACCGCGAAGCGACCCTGAGGGCCACGACCGCGGTTGCTCAAGTCGTGGACCGGACCGTAAACTGTATCGTGAGTCGGTTACATCTCTCACCTACAAAGCCCTTGTTGATGAAACAAAATACCACTGTGATTACTAGAATACCTTGTTTACCAACATCGACCTAACAATTGCAGTTTATAATAGTCTGATCTTTTTACATTCATCAAGTCTAAAGGCCACGTAACAACCATCAACGCAATTCGCAACTTCAACAAATAGGTTGATTAATTATACTGTACACTTTTATACCTAGAACGCTATATTGCTCAGCCTTAGATAGCATTATAAAATACATAAATATTGATATATAGCAATTACTATACAATGACAATATGGGTAAAAGGGATAGACTCTGAGTTAACTGAAGAAGAATTAAAAGAGATTTTGCAGCCAAATGATGAAATTTTATCAATCAAACGCTTGAAACGTCTAAACTTGGAAGGAAAGTGGGTCGACAGCGAGTCGGTAAGACTTAGTTTTAGAAGTAAGATATTACCCCAATTTATTTATGCTTATGACTGTCGATTTAAACTTTGGCTTACTGTTTCCACGCTGGCCAGAAGGGTTAGCTCAGCAGCACGCGTGCAGGCTGTTTTGCGTTTTAGTCGGTTCAAGTCAATTATTTTGGTAAAAGAGCTGACTGAGGTAGCAGGCGGAGGATCTGAGGAGCAATGGCACGCATTTGGAGAGGCCTATTTCCATCCAGCATCCAGTTGACTGCGATAGGCTAATTATTTACTAAATTATTAGATCAGCATAATGTTGCTGGTTGAGACAGCAACAAAAGTCATTATAAATTATATTATAAGACAAAAAGTCTGCTACACTAACTATACTTTCTGTTTTACGCAGTGATAGAGGTATAGCTGGGTGTAGCATATTCTCATCAATAGGATTTTCCTGACGTCATGCTTCTTTCTGACTGTAAGCAAACGGAAAACAAATCTTCTGATGAATAGCATAAACCTCCCATATCTCTAATTGTAATTAATTTGTGGAACCACAATTTTTCATTAGTGTACAAGGTATCAACACAGGTTTCACATTTTAAAGTTTTTGCTAATTTTCGTGCAATCCAACCAGAAATATAGCCTGTTATTTGTTTAGCTGATTCTGAAGAATTTTCGTTACTAAGCATTCCAGCAAGAATATTAGTATTGTTTTCCGAATTTTTATCACTGGATGTAAGGACATCTACAATATTATCAGTTTCGTGTAAAACAGGAAGAGCAGATGGCTGATGTTAAAAGGTATTACTTCGACTTTTATACTGAAAAGTTTAAGGGCTTCAAAGAAATATAGGTCGAAGAGAAATTAAATCCCCAGATCCAAGTCACGGGCAAAGCGATATGTACATAAACTATGTCAGTATTCGTTTATTTTCTACCCCATCTCTTCTGGTAGTAGTCATAGAAAGTGACTAAGGGATAGGGATTTTCTCTATCTGATAGTAACGCACAGTTCATGACAAAGTGCCGGCCTGACGATAACAGGCTCACTCCCTGTAACGTGTGATCGAATACCATAGCTCGTAAAATGGAGTCTGGGCTGTATTTATCTGTCTGATGTTAGCCCTATCCCTAAGTCGACTTGTACGACACTGCATGGGAAGAGATGGGGTGGTCTAAATTCTACTCTGCCTGGAACAAAAATACGCCTAAATCATATACATTATTCTATTCTACAAAACCAGGCGAATTTTAAGCGGTTACCGTGGTCTATGGACGTATGCAACACCAGGGATATCACACTCGCGCTTCCGACTATGAAGAAACCTTCTGATGCCCCTCTTGAAGAACCGCATATTGTAGGCGCTTGGGAAAACCGCAGCAGGGAGGTCATTCCACAGCTTGAGTGTGCGTGGGATGAAGTTTCTTTCATACCGCACAGTGCGCACCCACTTTTTTCAGATAGAAATCAGCTTTTAAATTACAAATGTACTCTTTTTATATATAGTACTCTTAACTGTAATTTAACTTTACCCCGCCTGATGATAAGCTGAGGGCAAAGTCTCAGGAAAGAACGTCAGCATTACAGACATCTAGCATGTTAAAATGAGCACGGAGTTGTTCTTAAATTATATTATGTAAAAAAAATTGGTCTCACAGATATATTTCTCGGTCTTAAGTTATGGTTTGTAATAAAAGTGGATGAATCTGGAGAAATTCATTACATAATATTACGTTATTTTCTTTATCATACCCGTATTGTTCTGGATGGGGGAGACGGATTGATAGAGCTCATTAGAGTTCCCAGTTGAACATCACCTACATCAGTGGTGCGGGAGGTGTGATTTATAGTAATATATCTAAATAGAAATTTTTGGATTTATAAAAAATGTACTTACATTGCCATTGCGTACATTTATTATAAGTAAAACTTCGACTAAAATATTTTAATGGTAAAAAACTCACGTACTTTTTATGCTTAACCATAGACAAAACTCTTTAATTTGAGTGTAGGAAAAAGAAAGAAGTCGGCTGCAGCCATATCTGGTGAAAATGGTGGTTGCTCGATGGTATTTCTTGAGTGTTTGGACAAAAATTCGTTCACAATGATGGCCTTGTGCGAAGGTGTACCACGATGTGCAAAATCCAAGAATTTTCTTTCCACAAATCTAGCCTTTTTCGTCGAATTTGTTCTCTTAAACGTCGCATAACGCTCAAATAATAATCTTTATTTACTTTTTGACCTTGCGGCAAAAATTCCGATTCGGCAACCGTAACGACCCACAGGTGGCGTGCGTTTTGGTCGGTTCGAGTCCGACATAACCTCTTCCACCGGCTCCGGTGGGAAGGTATCCGTTGTGATTTTGCGCATGTAAAAAAAAAGTAGATAAACTGTCTTCCTACCAAATAAATTCATACGTTCTATGTCTATTTATGGATTTAGTAACTATATGATTATGCTATTCGTATTATATATGTATTATAATATTTTTTATATATATTTCTATATATTATATAATTATAGTATAAGTATACTTACTAATATAATACTTAACCAAATATATCTTGTCAGGAGTATCTTTTAAAAAAATCCACTTTATGAGAGGTGAAAACTTTAGATTTACTACAGTTTTAGTATGACCATAATACACACGTATTATAGTCATTCTAAAACATGCTGCACGGCTTAAATCGTCGATTTAAGATGCAAAGGCTAGAAAGAAAGAAAAAGCATTCCCTTTTTTTGCCCGTCTGGGGATGTCCATGTCCATCTGTTATTCTCGCGTTTTCTATATAGGGTATTTAGTATTTTCGTAAGCCAGTTGTACAAGTTTGTTACCATTTCTCGTTCTTTTGCCTGAGCAATATGGTCCTAATATAATTTGCTCTCCGTCTACTCTTGTCGCTGTTCTTGCATTGAAGTCTCCCATTACTATTAGATTATTGTGCGAATGTTTATTTATTGCGTCTTGTAATATGGAATAGAAGGTATCGATTTCTGTTCCACTTGAATGTTCAGTTGGTGAGTAGACTTGCACGATCGACCACATTTCCTTCTTTGGAGGTAGTTTTATGTTGGATAATATGCTGTTCATACATTTGCATGCAGCAATGCTGCACAATACTGCTGTGCAGCACTGCTGCATCGACATTGCTGTGTAGCTGAGAATGTAATGTCATGTAAAGTCATCAGATTATATGGGACCCAGTAGTTTTGTGCAGCACCCTTCATCAACATGACTCAACGTGGTCAAGAAATTCCTGTAAACAACACTCTTATAAGTATTTTGAAATTAATATATGACAGTTAATTTAATAATAATCTCAAATAACAATACATTTTGTTGTAGATAAAGACTTACTTTGTTTTAGGTTTATGAGTGTGTCCTGCCGTATACCTCCTGATTTACTAATCATTGAATTCGGTCCCACGGATTATGGGGTGAACTTATTGCCGTCTTGCCATCCGACTCAAGCGATGTATCTGAAGCTGAGTCTGGGCTTATTTATACCTAGAAAAGGTCGCGAGAACGGTATCAGAGACGGTAAAATACAGCCAAGGAAGCAATATCTCTACGCATCTGCAAAGACTCGACGTTTAATATGATTTAATGAAAATATTTCATAACCGCGGTAGCCTAGTGGTATGGGTAATGGACTGCTGAGACGAGGTCTTTGGTTCGAACCCAGGTTTTACCATGGCACACACCAATGACTTATCGATGCTTTTCGAGGTTATGTGTGTATTTATCGCAGGTTTTTAAGTGCCCGTTTAATGGAAATAGTCTCGCCATCTATTTCATTGGGACCTAAACATAAACTGGCGAAGTGCTAGCCTCTGCCTACTCCTTCGGGGATATTGGCATTTCATAATCACGTTAAAGTTTTTAACTGCAACGCACGGCGTCTGTGGGTAGTTGTTGGTTGACCGGCATATCCCTCGCACCCTGGCCGCCAGCCATCTCTCTCGATCTGGCCCTCTTCGTGTGTGGGGACCACAGAGTCCCCCATTAAACTGACATTACTAACAATATTCATTTTAGTTCATAATCTTTCGTTTGTATTCAATGCATTTTTGTATTAGTCTTATATTCAAATGTAATCAGTCTAATTTACATTATTACTTTAGTTACCTATTCATTAGATATATACTTACATGTTTGCGTAATGGTAGCGGGTTTGCATCGGTCTGATGTTACTAGCCTGATAACATATAAAAAAACCGGATGGTGCTCATTCTTTGGCTAAGGTATATATTGTATTGTAATAAATGTATTCGATGTAAAAAAAAAAAATTAAATTTTAACTAATAAATAAATACATACAATCAATGAAAATACACTATGACGTCCAAATTTTTAAAATTGTTATGTTTTTAATTTGTTCACAGTATCTATCTGTATTTTATAGTGTCGAAACCGGTCAGGTTAATAGTAAATAAAAAAATGTGGCAAAGTACAAGTGACTTATCAATATGTGTAACAACAAATTCACAAATACCACCAAGTGCATTCAAAGAACAGTATAAATAGTCGTTATAAGAGTAATAATGATAATAATAGTTCATACTTGCTGCTAGATCTTCTTCCCCATCCTCATCTTCTGGTTCCAGAATTGAATGACAAATATATAATAAGGATTTGACGTTTATGACATGTATTGACGACTGTCATATACGTCAAATCCCATACGTCATTCTATTCTACAATGCGCCGGCCAACGAATTGTCTAGAGGGGACAACAAAACCTATACGAGTCCTATACGAGTATCTTACTGAAATCTTACGACTCTCCAACTCGCACTGCTCGATATCGGGTATCTCTTCGGTGTAATGGCGCGTGAGTGGGGCTCTGTGGTCTTCAACGCTGTGTCCCGTAGGTTTACTCGTCCGTGATGCATATAGCTGTCCATAGAACTTTTCGATCTCATCGAGAATCTCGAACCTTGAGGCAGTCATTTTTAATCAATGCCCGATATTTTTGGTTTTGCTTATTACATTTCCACAATGTATTACTGTTCTTGTAAACTATCTACCTAGTGTATTCATAACCCTCGTACAACAGTATATATATTAATGATGTATGTTATATACATAATGTTGGTTTATTGTATGTATACTACATATATATATTATATATATATATTTATTATTAATATATATATAAATTATAATCTATAATACTTTATAAATATATATTACTGTATATATATATATATGATAATTAAAAAGTTATATATATAGTACACTAGTATATTTATATATAGTATAGTATATATATTATTTTATATACGTGTATATAAAAGATGTTACATATATATATATAAAATAAATGTAGCTGATGGAAAGTGGTTACCGTGGCCTATGGACGTTTGTAACACCAGAGGAGTCACAGCCGCGCTGCCAACCCTGTAAGTACCTACAGAGTTTCTGTGCCGTCAGTAGAAGACAAAGCAGGATTGCATTTGGTTATCATTACATTTTTTTGCTACTGATATTTTGCCCGGCAGAGTAGAATATCGACCACCCCATCTCTTCCCTTGCGGTGTCGTATAAGGCGACTAAGGGATATGACTGTTTAACATCAGACAGATATATACAGCCCGGACTCACCTTATGGTAAGAGGAAAGCTGCGTCCCCGGGCCCCGCCGTTGACCCAGGTTCTCCAGCCAGCTCTGCTCGGTGGAGCGGTCGAGTCCCTGTTCCCGGCGCGAGCGGAACACGTTCCGCCGTAGATGACTCCGCCACCTCGGTCGAAAATGTGTACTTTAGGTGTGTTTTTACCTAGTACTAGCCTCCTGATCTATTGTATTATTATAAATAGGTAAAGTTTGTGATGTTGTAAGGGGTAATCTCTGGATCTACTGAACTAATTTTGATAATTATTTTCAAAATGCTGCTTTGGTATAATCCTCCGGCCAAGCAAGGTATCTGCGGACAGATTGTATAGACAATAGGTCTATACAATCTGCCAATAAGATATCTTTCCACTTACTAAGATCCAGTATCCAGGCATACTCATCAACCTCTTTCATTTGTTTTCAAACATGTTCACTACATTGCTCACTGGGAACTACGGCTTAACGTACTCTCCGAAGCACGATTAGACCAATGCATATACCCATATTCACGCATACAAATATTTCCAAAACCGCGCCGCTACGCCACAGACGCTGCTGGAAATAACAAATGTTAAATAACTATACAGTACTTACCTACTAGCAAATGTAAAACCTCCTCCACCGGCTCCGGTGGGGAGGTATCCGTGGGGATTTTGCGCACGTAAAAAAAAAAAAAAAAAAAAAAAAAAAAAAAAAAAAAAAAAAAAAACTAGCAAATGTAAATAATGTGGATGTTAGTACACCTCTGCCTACCCCTTAGGGGAGATACAGATATATATATGTATTTATTGAGATAAGTATATTGTTTTACAATGTAAAAAATGTATTAAATTATATTAGTAGACTAGCGACCCGCCCCGGCTTCGCACGGGTGCTGACGAATTAAATTTTTTTGATCTATTTTTAGTACTAATCACAGTCATGTTTCACTTTTAATTTTATAGTAAACAAGACAAATTCTTGCTTCTTGATGATATCTTACTACGTGCAAGAACACTGAGAAAACATTACGCTTGTAACAGCTGATAAACTTGAGCATTCACTTGTACTGAGTATTATTTCGAATATTACATTACAGAAAAATAAATGAGTGTTTTATAGAGCTTCCTGTGGAGCGTTCTATCGACCATCATCCCGAAAGGAATGTAAATCTGCAGTCGCTAGAGCGTTCGCTAGAGAGATCTTGGATAACTTGGATAACTGGCATAACTAACGGAACAATAATCGCCGAATTACAAACGAAAGGCGGCGAGTACACATTCTCCCTGCTGTCAGCATGCTCCAGTAACCTGCGCAGGGTGTTCTGGAGACCTTCGCCTGCGCTGACGGCGCGCCGCGTGCCGCCTATACTGCGGGTCGTGGCGTCTACACATATAAAAGGTCACATTATTATTATGAAGATAAACCTCCATTAATAACAAATATATACATACTGTCTGTAACATCATTGAAATTCCCCGCGTTCATAACCTGCTGCAGTACTCTGCTATCCAAGTCTGGAACGATGGTAGCCACCGGTATGAGAGTGGGGATCTCGCTCCCTTCCTTAAGCTCAGATTGCCGACCCGACGGCCTCGCCCGTGAGATATTCACCATCTTTTATATAATTATCAATACCAGCACTAGATGTGCAAAATTTTGAAGGGGGATGCGAATTGTGTTAGTATATATAAAATAAATAAAAATAAAAGCAAGTTAAAAGAAACATAGAACCAAAGGCAGAGTCTTGAATGATATCAAACCTGGGATCGAACCCGAGACCTCGTCTCAGCAGTCTATTACCCATACCACTATTTTTTCTTTCTTTATATCATAATTTATCAATTCGCTATCTATCCCAAAACTATTCGAACTTATATGATTATCATTCGCGAAATCATGGCCTGATAAAGCCATTTTAATCTCGTTACAGATAACATTCGCGTGCCGCCAATGTTCATATTGGCTAATTTATAAACTAATTGCTTTATTGATTTATTATTTGCACACAATAAACACGCTTATTACAGCTTATTTGTCAACCGTACAGTTTATTTATAGGGGTGCGCGTGTCACTATATTCCCGTCTTCGTTCACCTGCGCCGTTTTTAAATAAAGGCGTCTCCCAGACTAGTAACTGTCAGACAAGTAGTTTAAATACGAGAGGACTGATGGCACAGGTCACGCGATGCTTCATGTGTAAGTGTCCTTAATAATGCCAACCCTACAAACATTGAGAGTTTCTGTGCCGTCAGTGTAAAAGATATAGCAGGACAAGCTTTTGGTCTTTCCACTGACAGCACAAAAACCCTCCAGTAAGCTCTGGCTAGAGTAGCCAGAGCTCACTGGAGGGTTTTTCGACATACCTATTTTATTCTATTTTGATTATATGAAATCTTATTACAGTTGACATACGCATTTGATTTTATTTTGATTATGTGATATTTAGTTACTATTGACATAATGTACCGAGATACGTACATTATGTCAATAGTAACTAAATATATATAATGAACTGTAATGAAGTGTAGTATAAATGCATGTCCACTAATTATTTGTATGGCTCTAATTACTACGGAAGAACAATTTATGCGTGTGTGTAAATTGTCTTAAAAGAAAAAGGTCACAAGTAGCGCTAGAATGTTGACGCTATAATTACGTAGGATTGCTACTGCACTTTTGAGTTCTACTGTACGTATTGTATACATAGAACGTACTAGAGTCAGCTAAACATTGAACCTTTATACCATACTTAGCCGAGCTACGTGACCGGGTTACCTGTGACTGTGATATTTAATTACTCTGTACATCTTGTGAACATGTTTGACATTCTGTATATTTTAACAATTTTTATTGTATTGAGTAGGTTTTGATTTTATTGACAATTGACATGAATAATTATTAATTGTATTGTTGATCTTATTATTTTGTTATTAGCAAGTATAATATCCGTGCCCCTGGCGTAGCACTGCTACGCTTCAGAAGACGTCATTAAGAAATGTTAACATAAATAAGTTCTTTTTGTTACTGTGTCTTGCAGATTTTTTATACCAATAAATTGAATTTTTTTTTCTTTCTACCCAAAGCCTCAAGATGGAGTTGGACACTACCCCACCAAAATTGAAAAACAACTACGATGTGTTGTTTGTCATTCAAGAGTGCGTTGGCAATGTAAGAAGTGCCTAAAAACTCTATGCATAGAAAAAGCCTGTTTTGAAACTTTTCATACGTAGGCGGTCTTGCCGCACCACCAAGACCTGGAATTCATGCTTATTGGTTTAGTTCTAACATTTAACAAAAGCATGAATGAATAACCATTACACCAGTTTTCTTAGCGACGCTCATAAAACCTCCTCTAAATGTAACCTTTTTGTAAATAGACCGCATAGTTCTAAATTTCTTTTTAAAATGATATAAACGTCTTTTGTCTTTTTTCACAATCTCACGTGTTTCCTTCTTCCTACAGTCTCGGGTCCGATCAGTCGCGGGCTATGAAAAAGAATATGATGAGACCGTCAACCTGAGTGTTACTATTGTCACATGGTATGTGTAAGTAATGGTGACCCTCTTTTCTGAGACTTTGCCTTCAGCGAAGTCGTATTGACGTGTTCTAAATAAAAAAGGTGTTTTCAGATAATTTCCAAAGTCATTATTATGAATGATTAGTAAGACCAGATCCTGCGTTAACGGGTCTAGCTGCTTCCAGTTGCACCACGGGGAGGCTCCTTCATGTAACTATACTAAATTTAAATTTCAAAAAAAGAACAATTCCATTTGTCATTTGTCGCACGTGTAACATTAGGCGGTCAAAAATTATGATGCTTTTTACAACTTATTTTTGCCGAGATGTGAACTTTAAGACCGCTAGAGGGAGCTACTGAATCTAATGAGATTCAACACGAAGTTATTATAGCCGCGGTATTCTGTAGGGCAGAGGTACTACCCCAGTCGGACTGCTCAATCGGGCGGCAATACCAACGTGTCCTACCTCCTTACAATAAAGAATACAAAACTAAGTTATTTAGGAAATTTATCAACCATGTTGTCCTACGCAATTCGTCCGGTCCTACGCAATTCGTCCGGTCTTTCGCGGAGAAATTGATTCACATTGCACCTACATTGAAAATTTTTGTAATACAATAGTATACAATTTCGACAACAGTGTCTCGTACTTATTTACGCCTCAAACCTGGTTTCCGCGAATGGACTAGACTCCGTTTACGTACTGTTCATTGCTTAAAGTTATATTATACAATAGCTCAACTCTTTGAGTCGAAATTGACGGGTATAATAAGTCCCCGTTTGCAGTGAAAAATAGGTTTATAACGTGAAATAACATTGTAAGTGTAGGATGAAAAGGGTGTATGTGATTACAAACTGACTATTTGCATCTAATCTTCGTAAATGTGATGATGTGACGATTTGCGTCTTTGATTTTAGATGTACTGATCCGTGAAATGATGAATCCGTGAAGTAAATCACGAACCAAAAAAAACAAGGTACAATATGCAAATACAATAAACTCTCACGTGTGTTGCTAAACTTAAACTGGCGAAATGTGGGTGCTAGCCAACATGGGAGAATACGTGACGGTTTGTTATCTAGGTCAGCACAATCAATGTACATAGAAGTGACAGTTGATAGAATTGACGCCCAGTAGGTGCTTATCTCCGCAGTTTGAATGAGTGACGGATGCCTGCCTGTGGTAAACGCCGTGGATGTCGCAATAAATTATTACATGATCTATATAACATGTAATAATTTATTATATGTATCTATCTATCTATTTATCTATCTATCTGTAGTACTTAAATCAGTAGTATTTTTATTATTACTGAGCGAGTATTGTTGCACACACATTGCATTAATGTTTCTCGTATTGGAATTTATGCTACCCTCATTCTCATGTATAAATAACATGATAATTTTATTTTTAACTGTCAACAATTGGATGCATTGTATATCAGAAATGTAAAGACAATAAATATATTTAAAGACAAAATGCACAAGCTGCTAGTAGCGAAATGTTGGTCCGCACCCATGTTTGTTTGTGAAAAAAAAAACAATAGTTCGTCGCGTTCAATTTAAAAAAAAGGTGTTCACAGTAGACAACGAAATCAGTTGGTCGATTTCAATTCAGAACATTAACGTAAACAAAGCATTGCATGGCAAACAAAACATATTTAGTTTAATTTAAAATAACAATGAAAATAAATTATTTTAACAAATCAATAAAAGTAACCTCACAGTAAACAATTTTGACAGTAGTAAATTGCGCGCGAGGCTCGAACTTTCTTTATAAGGCCAGTACCTCTAGAACAGTGACACAATCATTAGTAGAATATAATAAATTGATACTTTTTTATCGTTTATGACAGTTAAGACAGTCAATTCACTAGTCTATCCTATGTACTAACAAACTGTCACTTGATTAGAGGAGCAGGCATTATAACTTGTCTAGCCTAGCACTCGCTGACTCACTAATATTTCCGGATTTCATTCCCTCCTGAGCGCACTATATTATACATAGCAAATCCAAATGTCATCATAACGTAACCCTGCTGGTGTTCCCTGTAGATTGTATTAAACAAAGGGGAATTAAATAGCAGACAGCGCGGTGTACCGAGCCGCGACCAACGCGGGCACGATCCACTTTATTCCTACATTAACAAAGGTTAGACTTAAAGAATATTTAAAGCGTGTCATTTATCTATCGCCAAAACAATAGGGTTAGTCAGCAAATTTATAGATCTGTCCCCAAAATGTAGTCTTGAGCAACGTAGACGGGGATATTTGAAGAAATAAATAGTTGGTTGCTTTTAATAATTTTATTAATATAGTTTATTGTATTTGTTTTAATGATTATATAAAAAAATGAAATTGAGAGAATGATAAAAAAGGACTATATTTTGCTTGATAGAGATAATTTTGAATCAGATGATGAACAGCCCCAGGTCTTTAAAGCGGGCGCGAGAAAGCATCTAACGAACCCGTCAAAGTGAGGGCCACCATTGTAAAATTTTGGATGTCTGCAATGGTAACACACCTTCCTGGAACTTTGATTTATTAATTTATTGTACGCCAATTGCAAAAAAAAAACGTTAATTTTATTATTAACTACCTATTATTTGTATGTTTTCGAGTTATAGCGGATTCAGCTGTCGCGTTCGCTCGAAACGTTCTTAAAGTATGTGTCTGCTGACCTCCACAACACATTGGCATCAAAGCATTGCAGTAAAACTATAGTGTCTATAATAAACAATAATGTATTATAAACTATAGATATGTTATTGAATGAAATTTTAAAGCATTTTTGTATGCATTTTTTTCCGTGCGCCAAATCTCCCCCACCGGAGCCGGTGGAAGCTTATGGTTCGGTTATGTCGGACTCGAACCGACCAGAACTAGATTATTTTTCTTTTTTTAAATTTAGGTGTGTAGCTGTTGTAGGTGTTATTATTAATGTATAATATTCATAAATATATCCTAGTGCCTAGTGGCATGGGTAAGGGACTGCTAAGACAGGTGGCAAACCTATTGCCATTAACCGGGCA
The DNA here is from genome assembly GCA_963662185.1 of Eilema griseolum. Classification (NCBI taxonomy): domain Eukaryota; kingdom Metazoa; phylum Arthropoda; class Insecta; order Lepidoptera; family Erebidae; genus Eilema; species Eilema griseolum. The sequence goes on from OY759251.1 coordinate 13,525,959, forward strand.
CTTATAAACCTGCGATAAATACACACATACCTTCGAAAAGCTTCTTCAGACATCTTTCAATACATCGTTAGTTTGTTCAGGGCATATCATGATATCACAATCATGACGTATATCATATTCATTATGTTAATAGCGCGTCCACGCCAGTTGTTTCATGACTGGGCTTCGAACCCATAACCTCTCGATCGCAAGTGCGTCTCCCCGTTGCCAGGGACGAGTTGGGGACTCTGGGGTCCCCACACCCGAGGATGGCCAGATCGAGAGAGATGGCCCTGATTCAGCCGATGTGCGAGGGCTATGCCTGTTAACCTCACCTTTGGCAACCAACAATGAAAACAAAAAAAATATAAATCAATTTTGTTACCTCATCAGAGCTAATGATGAAGTGGCTATGCCAGACTCGAACTAACTAAAACCGTATTATTTCGTTTCATTAGACTGTGCGGAGAGATAAGATATCCCAGAGATCCCCACCAGCCTAGGTCATCAACATTGGCGACCTCTACATGTTGTTGGGGATAAAAATCTCTTCCTTACCTAGAGAAAGAGGTGCACGCGGAAACACGACACGCCGCCACACTGGGCGTCCTTCTGCTAGGGCAATGGCTAGCCCCGTTACCTCATTATACGGGCTCATGTGCGCTATGTGTCTGTGTGTCTGTGATCTTGACCTTCTACGGTATTAGAAAGAGCCTCGCACACATTATTCACATCACTGCCATCAATCTACAGTATAAATAGATGAAAAGAACATTACATATGTGAAAAAAATAACTCAAGGAAGTAGGACACGACAGTATTTCCATCCAATTGAGCAGTCCGACTGGGAAGTACCTCCGCCCTACATAATACCACAGCAATAATAACCTTGTGTTGTCTCTCGCGATCTGGCCCTCGTCTCGGGTGTGGGGACTACAGAGTCCCCAACTCGACCCCGGAAACGGGGACGCGCGCTAGGTGCGCCACCGCCGCGGCAAGATAATACTTGCTCACGCTCACCGAGTGCCCGACGTGGGAGACGCCAAGACGGGAGCTGGTGGCGACCCTAGGAGTAAGAGTTCTCACGCTCACCACCTTGTTCGCGGCGATGGTGCGCTGCACGGATGCGTAGGCGGCCGGAACTTCCTTCTGCGAGCAAATAATGCTCGCGAAGGAGACGGCAAAAAAAATTTTGCTGAACATTTTTTTTTCTACATTGATTTCATTCACAGCTCGATTCACGAGCTAATAGATAAAGCCTATGTGAAAATAATCAGATGAAAAGACCGTGCTTATTTGTGTTCCCGGCGGTGAGTAGGGTAGCCAGAGCTCACTGGAGAGGTTTTGTAAATATAATTACATTAAAATGTATAATATATAGACTTCAACTTTTGCTTGATAATAACATGAAATACGTAATGAATAATTTCGCGTACAATTAAACTTGTAAACACATTACTCATAAAGATACATTCTTTAATTCCATAAATAAACTTTTTTTATAAAAAATATTGACGTTTCCTCAGCTTATCTTTGTTTTTAACTGTAGCAAAACCGTTATTTTGTTAATCTAATAATGTTTTGGAACTTTTTTATTTTTACATTTTATATTCTTAGTTTTCTTTTTTGTATTTAGATCGTAAAGTTTACTGCCCCCCGCTTGATGATAAACTAGGGCTACCTTCACAAAAAATGTGGACCACTGGGTTACCTCAGACGGACGGACAAGAACCCAACATTGCCTTTTTAATATCTCCAATTTACAGACCCGATCATTTTATAATACTTAATTTAAGCGTAGTGTACAAATAAGACTGTGGTCTATCCATTTATCTACTCAATTTTTTATTGATAAGTAGGTATATTGGTGAAAATTTCCTTAAAAAAATAGGTTATTTAATATTATGTTGATATACAATAATAATCGCGTTAATTCCCGTAAACATGATTGTATATTATAGGTTCTAACAAAAATAAATCATTACGTAAAAAGCGTTCTACGTGGGAAGAGCCCGATCCAGCGCGATCACTGCAGACGTCTGTAGTGATGGGCCGCTGTGGTTGTATGCGTCGATCTTCTGCAAAAAGAAATAGTTTTTAATTTAGAACACCTGTTTATGACCATATACCATACAGACACAGTATATATAAAAAAGACCTCTGTGGTTCATCGACTTCCAACGCCCGAGTTGCATTCGTTCGCGGGCAGTTTGGCTTGCGATCCTTCGTCGCTCCCGCTGCCGCTCCCGCCCCGCCTCCTCCTTCACGAGCATTACTTACTCGTAGAAGTGATGAAGTGCAAGCGCATGAAGTGACCCTCACGCCTCTGCACAGTTAGGTGCGCCTTCCAACAAGGAAGCACATGCATCAATCAAGGTCGAATCCATCACTGAAAACCGTATCAAAATTGGATTGGTCGATTTGGAGAAAAATGCCAACATTGAATTGCACATCTTCGCGCCCCAAACCTCTGTTCCATCGTGGGTAATAATCATTTAAAACAAGAGTAACCGGTGCAACAGAATGCAAAGATGTTTAGTTATATTGACAAACTTTTCAAACCAAGTTGCAGTGTTAAATACACTGCAACTTTTTCTGTGCCCCATAGAAATAACGTATAGAGCGGCCCTTAGAAAAAACTCCCCTCACCGTGAGCTTTGGAGAGGCTTGTCAAACACGAAAGAAGTACAAAATATAATAATACTGTCCTACTATACTATGTAAAAAGGGTCAGTAATACCTCGAAAATTAGTCTTGTAATTATTGAGGTTTATTTCCTATTATTCCTCTTTGCTAACTTGAATGTGTTTTAATCTATGCTGGCCACTTATATGACGTATTAATAATAATATAATGACCTCCCTGAGAAAATCCTCCCAATAGTATTCTGTTCGAGGGAATGCCAGCCTGAAAAAGAAGATAAGTTTAGTTTATCAAAATCATTCCAAGGTCGCCACACAAGATTTCGGAATGCTCATATTTTAGCATTAGCAGGCATCAAATACCTTCATTCATTTAAGCCGTAAAGAGTGGGGTACTCTCCCATAACGCGAATTCGATAAACTAGAATTCGCGTAATGGACTATGAAGCGGGTTAACATGGATAAAATCATAATGAGATCTTTCAATACAACACAACTCGCAGAACAAGAAAACTGAAGTGGCAATGAACTATACAATAGAAAACTACTGTTACTTTATCTGGGCTCTATATCCACCGGAGTAGACAGAAATAACTGTGTATGTCTCTCTCCAAATTAGCGTATCAAATTTAAACTATCATGGTCACTCACATTAGTATTAGAGCTATCGGGGTTTTTAGTTAGTTGGCAGACAAGCACACGGCCCACCTGATGGAAAGTAGTTACCGTGGCCTATGGACGTCTGTAACACCAGAGGAGTCACAGTCGCGCTGCCAACCCTGTAAGTACAGAGTTTCTGTGCCGTCAGTAGAAGACAAATCAGGACAAGCCTTTAGATCCCTCATGCGGAGAATACGGGCGAGCTCAATGATGATCTCATTACAAAAGGTATCCGGCACAAAGGTCAATACGTCAATAGGATCTAAGACTGAAATGTATGTGAACAATGTCTTCTGTGTCTATTCAGTTTATTTTGTTACTCTCAACGAAAATTAAGTTTACTGTCTATATCATACGTACTATGTAACCATCAATATTATTACAACCTTCTATGATTAGGCACAAAAATAACGAGGTAGTAAGAAATACAGTAATTAACCGTACTTTAAACGTTTTTAATAATCTGTAGGACCTCCTCCTAAAGCATTAGCAACAGCTCGACAACGGCGTGGCATACTTAGTATGAGATTGTCAATCATCGTCTGTGGAATATGGCTCCAATACTATTGGAGTCAGCGAACAACAGGATGTAATTCTAGGTAAATAGCCGATGACGTATATTTGTTCTATAAAGTGCAGATTATAATAGGAAAACGCATAACAAATATGGCATTTAATGAAGCAGAAAGTGTGTAGGTAGGCACATTACGTCAGTTGAAGTCAATTACACACTTTTAACGTACAAAATTATGTAGGTTAATATGAATAATGGTTTTATGAATTTTTAAATTTTATTAAATGAATGACCACTGAATAAAATCTCCGAAATGAGTTGTAATATATGTAAATGAAGAAAATAAATTCAATGAGTGAAAAAAACGTAGTTTAATTTCTCCTCGTGGTTCCCGTCAGAGTAGAATTTGGACCACCCTATCACTTCCTATGCGGTGTCGTACAACGCGACTAAGATTTTTTTTTATACGAGCCTATTGCCGTTTTCCGGCCACTATTGTTGCCTCGAGCCATGCATCTCTGGCTGAGTCTGGGCTGTATATATCTGTCTGATGTTAAACAGTCTTATCGCTTAGTCGCCTTGTACGACACACCGCATGGGAAGAGATGGGTTAGTCTTCCTACTGACAGCACAAATTCTCCAGTGAACTCTGGCTACCCTACTCACCGCTGGGAACACAACACGAATACATATAATCACGCTTTTATCCCCGGAGGGGGTAAGCCATTGCCGTATTCCGGGTACTATGGTTAACTCAAGTCACGCATCAGAGGCTGAGTCTAGGCTGTATATATTCTAGAGGGGTCTCTAAAAGCGAAAGGTCTATAAACACCAACAATAGCCAAGTCAGCCCCCACCGTGACCAACAGAGAGCTTGAGTCCCATAAAACCGGTTCAGTGACCGTCACGTGAGATAAAGTTGTCTTAATATAAACCACTACACCATCATTCTGATTATGTGTGATTAGTGTTAAATAAGAATTGTAACCATCTAGCGTCGGAATGATAGGGTTTTGTGACAAGCGGCATTCAGTTAAGATGATAATGTCGGGATAATTGACAAGTCTGTGTAATAAGGACAGAAGACTAGAAAAGTTCGCAATAACATGAGAAATGTCCAAGTGACAGTAGAACCGAATAGAAGTGTGATATGAATGGGTTGGTACAAAAAGACTACACAATTTCTGTTGATTAGTGTAATTTAAACTCACTTAACTATTTGTATACTAATTACAGATTGAATCTACAAAAGTCTTTCATTTTATACATAAACAGAGCTAATAGTTTTAGAATCTAATTGAGGACTGAATCTAACATAAGCCGTAATCCAAAAGGGCTTTGGACATACGTGAAGTCTGTGAGAGGTGGTAGCCAATACCCTAACCAGTTTGTATCAGACGGTGTTACTTTTACTGAGGGACAGGCAGTATGCACGGCCTTCAACGACTTTTTTCATAGTGTGTTTATTAATGTCCCTTCTGATGGTTCCATCTTTTAATTATTTCAAATGTATTATTTCTGTACATTTAAGCCAAATTTAATTAATTTAATTGCAATTATCAATTTTTAGTAATATTCATTTTGACATTGCCTGTCTTGATTATAAATGTATTGTAATTTTATTTGCCATTTTTGTCAAACACAATTTGACAATCTTTTTTTTTAATTATATGCCCCCAAAATGTCCGCTGACATTTCACCCTCCTGAAAGCTGAAGGGAAATGTTATCATTGTAGAATAATGGTTATCTTGTTGGATAGATCGTATTTCGGTTTAATTGGTAACTGTATATTACTGTGGTCAATTGTACCTACACATTTTGGATCCCAAACTTAAACACGAAGACACAAATATGCGCAGTTGTATATCTCCAGCAGAGAGATTGGCTGTTACTCTACGGTAAGTAAAAAAAAATCTAAAACTAGACTAGATAATGTAGGGGAGAGGGGGGCAGCTTTCTGGCAGACAAGCACACGGCCCACCTAATAGAAAGATCCCTTTGAGTCAAAGGGGCTATACTGAGAGGTTGGGGTAACACTGGCCAACGGGATATCCGGCTCGGATTGAGTTTCATGAAGCTGATTGCCAGGTGGCGAGCGAGTGGTTCGAGACATGATAGTAATTTTTGTGATTACAAATGCGTCGAAGTGCCACCCCTGAGGTCTCTGAAAACTAAAAGTAATTTTAAATTAAAAGTACGCACACATCTCTTAACAATTCAAAAAACTGCATAATATAGGTTATATTATATTTTGCATACTTTGACAACTCGGCAAATTTCTGGCTGTATTATTATATTATAACTAAGTATTCTCTCACACATCGAAAGAGATGAACCGAGTAAATTATTCATGTACTCAACTTATTTTTATTTTAAGATCTCTGTAAAACTTATGTTCCACAATTTAATAAATTTTAACACATTACAAATAGACAAAATAATTAGAACATAAATACACGACACAAACTCGCGGATATAACAAGATGGCTGCCAGCTCATGCTTAAGCAGTGTTGCTATATTATAATAAAGCTCCACAAAGACAAAAATGCTTTGTTTAAAGTTTATTATTACATAATTATATTTTATAATCGTATTTTAGTTAAAAATACAACTAACGATTTATGATACTTTATTCGACAATTTATCGATTATAACGATTTTACTATATATCTATGTATGTATGTATGTATTCATTTGCTTCGAATCATAATCCGCATGAGTTTTTGTAATCAGCAATCAGCAATATCGATCGAAAACAGTCTCATTAAACAGGTCCTTTCATTCAAGAGCTGCACTCCTTGGTCGTTTGATCATGTATCTTTGATGTCACGAAAATAGAAGGAGACAGCCGCAGACTGTAGGCCTGATACAATCTTTGTGTACATATTATCTATTATCAATTTATGATCAAAGAAATGTTATTCCATTATTTAAAGACAAGACGGCTTTTGCATTTCTCAAAAACCATGACCGTTTGATTATACAAAACAATAACATTTCTGTATACAATGAAATAATCAAAACACTATCTTCCATCTACGTAAGACGGCGATAACCTGGAACGACTTACGTATACAGATAGTGATTAGTGTTTTCACCAGAGAAGCCACACTCGCGCTGCCGACCCTGTAAGCACAGAGTCTCTGTGCCGTCAGTGTAGGGGACAAAGCAGGATCTTTCCCTTGCAGAGGGAACGCTCTAACCACTAAGAATGGCTTCGAATCCCGCCTGAACCGATTCCATTTTTTCTGCTAGCACCTCTGCCTACCCCTTCAGGGATATAAGCGCTAGTTTATGTTATATGTTATACGAACTGATTACCGTTAACATGTTGAACACGTGCCAGAGCTAAGTACATGTTGAATAGTTTCACTCGATATATGGCTGATGGCTGTATCGAATCGTTATTATTAGTGAATGATGTACTTCAAAACAGATCGAGTTCCATTAAAGAATATGATGCCAATTTGTTGAGAAGTTTGTGGGACCAGTGAAGACGTCTCAGCAAAACATTCTGAGTTTAGTAAACGGACTAAAACAGTTGTAGGAATTATCCCCCGAGCCACGATTAAGAGCATTTATACAAACAATATATTTCATTCTTCAATTCATATCTAAATGTTTGCTAGTTTCATCAAAAAGATATCTACTTCATTCGATTCGAAAGAATCATCGCAGATTTCTCGAAAAAAATGTAACAAATCCGATTGCTTAGCGAATAGTATTGCAATCTTCACAATACAGTTTATTGCAAGCACATCGTGAAGACCACAAATCCTCGGATCTGATAGGCGAGTAGAATATGTTTGAATAATAAACATCCAAACATTAAAACATCTTCAGAAATTTTCACATTTATTATATTAGTAAGATGTTATTTTAGAAATTACAAGGTCAATACTCTTTATTTTTCATTTCCTACCAGGACGAGCCGAGCGCTGCAAAGAGTTAGCAATGTACTTTACCTACCCATACCACTAGGTTTTTCTTTCATAATTTCTTAATTATGTATAGCATAAATGTCTCTTTTATGTCATTGAGAGCATTAACTCGAAAACTATACAAGTCTGACAGCTCTTGTCAGTGGCCCAAGACCTCAACTTATTGTGGGCAAAGTTAATTCGCGAGCAAAGTTTTACTAGTTACGCATTATAGCTCGAAGTACCTACCTATAAACATTTAACAATAGTGTGTAATAAACACAGACGTGTAATAAGTACTTGCACCTAAAGTTAGTATACAATCAGTGTAATCTAAAATCTTGAGATCTAAGATTAGAACATTCCTTACAGTTCGTCCTTTTTTGTAAAAGAAAATAAGAAGTTTAGAATTTGGATCACCCCATCTATTCTCATGTGGTGTCGTACAAGGCGACTAAGGGATATGGCTGTTTAACTTCAGATAGATATATACAGTCCAGACTCAGCATCAGGTGCATGGCTTGAGTCAACAATAGAGCTCGGAAGACGGCAATAGGCTCACCCGCTATTACGTGGGACCAGATCGGTCATTCTGGAAGTCTGTGGGAGAAGCCTATTTTCAGCAGTGGACTATGTGTGGCTGACAATGTGACGATGATGATGATTAAGTTTGTGTACGCTCCAAACTCAGGTAATGCTGCGCCGATTGAGCTCATACATGCTCATTTTTATCTATTATTCGCTGGCTTCTTCTTCTTCTTCGAGTCAATGGCTAGCATCACTACGAAAATTACAATGGAAATGACAGATTTTTATCTCGAATACGAGTAACATAAATCACAAATCGTGGTCAACAACGCTAGCCGGTGTCGGCTGGTCGTTAGAAGTCGTTGTCGCTGGACGCGTCGTACGTCTCGCAGATTTATTTTGCTTTGATTATGTCTTGTCTTACCAATACTTATAATTCTCGCCAAGGGGGACAAGAATGACACATGTACGTTGCTGATTGATCAGAATGAAGAGGAGGTAGGACACAGCGGTATTTCCGCCCAATTGAGCAGTCCGACTGGGGAAGTGACCGTGCGATCGGCAAAAGTTATCCAGATTCATCAAAATTAACGACTTCGAACGCGAGGCAGAAAATTAATACATATTAACGCGTTTTTAGATAGTTGATTCATTTTGTTACTCTGTGCAAGAGGATCGTCTGTCTTCTGTATGCTAGACACGTATAGCTATAACACTCCATGTGGGCTACCCCAAAAAGATATTTCAAATTTAGGAGCCTAATTTTGTGTTAACAATCTAAGCTAAAAACTTGGCAACTATTGCAACTGATTAGATAATTGTATTACCCAATTACAACGATCATACATTGTGTAGCGGATAATCCTAAACTCCCTCTCCGTAATACACGCGGTAGGGCGCCGAGACGTTATTCTCCGTCTACTAATTTACGAACGCGCCCATAGCGCTAGCCAATCACAGGCCCGCGCGACCGGCTCGGCGAGTCGGAGAAACGAACGCCAACGTACTACACGAATTATAATCATTGTCCTAATAATTAAGTTTATTTGTTCCTAAAATTGTGAAATTAATCATTAAAAGGAATGTGACAACTACACCTGGCTCCTTATTGGCTCCATCCCGACTACAACTGACGCCCAACGTGTATATAAGGAGCATAAAGTTCGTCCAACAAGATGCCGCGCAAACGACAATCGCTAGATCAAAATAGTTCTGTACAGGAGGGAAATAGCAATAACTCAACAAATAATAACGTTGTGTTTACACAAGAAGCACTTACAACGCTTATTACGAGTATGCAGCAGTCTCAAGCTGAGTTATATTCTCAAATAATGAGAGAGGTACGTTCGTCCACACCAAACGAGGTTAATGTCTCCGCCATTATGAAAAATAATTTTGCGAAATGTGCATCGCGTTTCAACGGAAATACTGGTGAGTCTGTTGACAATTTTATTGATGCCATCTCAGTATACAAGGCGTGCCTAAACATAAGCGACGAGAACGCCATGTTAGGACTTTCTATGTTACTGGGTTCATCGGCGGGAACATGGTGGCAAGGCGTCAAAAACTCAACGAAAACTTGGGAAGAGGCCCTAAACAGATTGCGCAGTGCCTTCGGCGAGCGTCGTCCGCCATTCAGGATTTACTCCGAAATATTTTCAACCACTCAAGGTCAGCAGAATACAGATCTTTTTATTGCGAAAATTCGAGCTTTATTAGCAAAGCTTCCGCATGGTGATCTGTGTGAACGAGTGGAGTTGGACATGGTATATGGGTTATTAGATCGCCGCATTAAGAAAAGATTAGATAGATCAGCTATCAGTACATTCGACGAATTATTAATTAAAGCTCGCGCTATTGAGGACTCGTTAAAGGAAAACCACAAGTCCGAGAGCTGCAACACATCAGTCGCGACGACTTCGGAATCTGCGCGCCCCGCTTCTAACCCTATGCATGCCACTGCAGTCCCCGCGCGTGCCTCTGCAGCACCTGCGTGTTCCACTGGCACAGCTGTTGATGGTCAAGATGCAAGACGTGGGAAACCCAGGTTGTTCTGTGTGTATTGCAAGCGTAGTGGTCACACTAAAGACAAGTGTGAAAAGCTTAATATTAATAAGTCTAATGATAATAAGTCTAGTGATAGTGATACTTCAAAGTACAAAGATATTAAATGTTATGGTTGCGGTACAGAAAATGTTATAAAATCTAAATGTCCTAATTGTAACCCTAAATTAAGCTCATATGGTGAGCACACTGCATTTTATTCCCTTAGTTCAAAGACTGAGACTTCAACTTGTATTTGTAACAATTGTAATCCCCGCTTTGTGTTATCAAATGGCTTTCAATGTGTTTCTGGTAATTTTGTCGGATCAAAATCTCATGTTAATAATGATTTTAGGCCGCACACCAGTATTGCTGTACCATTATCTGACAAAGTTGGTGGCTCACAATCTTTATTGGAAATGTCAAGTAGCTCTCAACAGTTTCACGGGAAAGTCAGTGGTGCTCAAACATATTTGGTCAATGGTGCTCAAACATGTTTTGCTAATGATTCTCAAACATGTTTTGCTAATGAATCTCAAAGTTTTTTTTAAAGTTAATTGTGAAAATAAATCTTCTCTACGTCCAGTAATAAAAATTAATATTTTAGGTGAGAATGGTACAGCAATGATTGATTCAGCAGCCAAATGTTGTGTGGCTGGCTATACATTGTACAATCTTCTTAAAATGAAAAATCATCCGATGTTGTCTTGTGTGAAAAATGTAAGCTTAGCTGATGGTGTTACTAGATTAATGAATGTACTTACTACGGAAGTGTATGTATGTCTTGAAGGTAGAACCAGGCTCACAAGTTTTTTAATTTTTCCAGACGCGGATAGTAATCATACTTTGTTAGGTATAGATTTTTTGATAAATTTTGATATTAGTGTGGATTTCGGTAACGCTAAATGGTACTTTAACGATAAGGATCCTTGGAAATGGGGTAATGAGCAGAAACAGTCGTTTCAAGAGCTCAAAAAGAGTTTAACGTCTGCTCCCATTTTAATCCAAGCTGATTACAGCAAACCATTTGTATTACGTACGGATGCTAGCAATTACGCCTTAGGTGCCGTCTTGCTGCAGGGCGAAGGAAACAATGAACGGCCAATTGAGTATGCGAGCCGTCTCCTTAACCCCGCCGAACGCAATTACAGTACTACTGAAAGAGAAGCTCTAGCAGTAGTCTGGTCTGTTGAACGCTTCAGAGGTTACATTGAGGGTCATGAAATTGTTGTTAGTAGTGACCATCAACCTCTTAAGTGGTTATTAAGTTTAAAATCGCCTTCAGGTAGACTCGTGCGATGGGCTTTAAAGTTGCAAGAGTTTAATATTCGCTTTGAATACACTCCTGGTAAAGCCAATGTTGTCGCTGACACTTTGAGTCGTCCTACCTGCGAAGAAGATAGTAAGGATCAGTGCGGGATTTGCTCAGTCATTGTAGACTTACCTTCGAGAAGTCCTGCTGATCTTCGCCAAGCTCAGTTAGATGACTCGGAACTGAGGAAAATTATTAGTAGTCTTGAAAGTAATGATGCTCTTGAAGACAAACGCTGGTCTGAGCGAGGTTACTTCATGCAACAAGGAGTTCTTTATAGGTATAATCCTGACGTCGATGTTGAAGAACCACAGCTCGTACTTCCTGTGAGTTTAAGACTCGATGTCCTGCAGGAATGCCATGACACTCCTATTGCTGGTCATCAAGGCATCGATAGAACGTTACATAGACTTTCACAACGGTTTTTTTTCACTGGTATGAGACGTCTTGTGGCTGATTTTATTAAGTCTTGCCCTACATGCCAGCGGTATAAGTCGTCAAATGTAAAGCCATCAGGCCTCTTGCAAACACCAGTTTTGCAACAAAGAGGTGAGGTTATAGCAGTTGACTTATTTGGCCCGCTCCCATCTGGAGAAAAGGGGGAGAAATACATATTGTTGGTTGAGGACACAGCTACTCGGTGGGTCGAGCTCTTTGCTCTTGTTGACGCCACGGCAGAAGTCTGTGCCCGAACACTGATAGAGGAATATTTCCTCAGGTATGGCCTACCGCGTCGTGTCGTCTCCGATAATGGAGTACAGTTCGTCTCATCTGTTATGCAACAATGCATGTTTATCCTGGGGATTCAACAGGATCTGTTACCCTTATACCACCCGGAAGCAAATCCGGCTGAACGTAAAAATAGAGACCTTAAGGTACAGCTGGCTCAGATAGTTGACACCAAGCATAACTCATGGCCCAAACACCTACCGTCGGTTCGTTTCGCTATGAACTCAGCTATGTGTAATACAACTGGTGTCTCGCCCGCATTTCTCACCTTTGCTAGGGATCTCCGTTCACCTATCGAAGTCAATCTTGACATCAGGACAGTCCTAGAGAAAGATAATTTTGTACCCCAGATTACTCCTTATTTAAAGAGTTTCTTGAATTCTTTAATTTCAATTCGAGATAGAGTAGAGAAGGAACAGGATAGACGTAAAGAATACGCGGATAAAAATCGTAAAATTGAAGAGTTTCATGTCAATGACCAAGTGTTAGTTAAATCGCACGTATTAAGTAACGCTGCAAAAGGGATTTCAGCTAAATTTGTACCAAAAAGAGATGGTCCTTATACAATAATTAAGGTAGCGAGTCCTACTACTTACATTCTTTCTAAACTTGATAATCCTAACGACATAATAGGTAAATTTCACGCGTCACAACTTACGTCATTTGTTAAAAGGAACGAGGTTTCTCTACCGGTCATGCCCAAACGTAACCGAGGCCGCCCTCGTCAGATTAAGCCTGTTTCTACTTCACCTGAACGGGTTCCAGAGCCTGCTTCTATCTCAAACGAACGGGTTCTTGAGCGAGGACGCTTTATCGAACCCGAGGGGGAGTATGTAGCGGATAATCCTAAACTCCCTCTCCGTAATACACGCGGTAGGGCGCCGAGACGTTATTCTCCGTCTACTAATTTACGAACGCGCCCATAGCGCTAGCCAATCACAGGCCCGCGCGACCGGCTCGGCGAGTCGGAGAAACGAACGCCAACGTACTACACGAATTATAATCATTGTCCTAATAATTAAGTTTATTTGTTCCTAAAATTGTGAAATTAATCATTAAAAGGAATGTGACAACTACACCTGGCTCCTTATTGGCTCCATCCCGACTACAATTGGTAATATGGTCGTTGCCCAATTACTTCGGTAATAACTGCAATCAATGATCTTATGTTGGAAAGAAATTTTAGGGCACCCTGCAGGTAACGTGTATTATTACTTTGCATGAGCAAAATATTTGAATACATGAAATATCTCGAAAATTGAACAAGTATAAGTAGTGTTTTCTGCAATTTATTATTATGAAAGTTATTTGATCTTATAATCATCATCATCCTGGAGAATCTATATATCTCCCACAAAAGGGGCATTAGGAGGTTTCTTCAGGGTCGGCAGCGCGAGTGTGACGCCACTGGTATTGCACAAGTCCATAGGCTACGGTAACCACTTCCCATCAGGTGGGCCGTGTGCTTGTCGGCCACCTAAGAGGTTAAAAAAAAACAATTGAGTAGATACCAGTGGAAGTATGGAAGTTATTGGGAGATGGATGTCGGTGGCTGACTTTATTCTTCAATAAGTTGTTGCAGAAAGTGGTGATCCCTAGCGAATAGTGCAGTAGTGAACTAGTGCCCATTTTCAAAAAGAAAGGCACAAAGCTCATCTCACATAGTATGAAAGTGCTTTGTAACTGACAATAACACTGACGTAAAACATGCGACGCGAGCGAGGACTCGAGGCCGCACACGCTCACCGAGTGTCCGGCGTGGGAGACGCCGAGACGGGAGCTTGTGGCGGTTCTCCCGCTCTCCACCTTGCTCACGGCGATGGTCCGCTGCGCGGATACGTGGGCGAGCAAGTAATGCTCGAGAAGGAGGACTCCCATCCAGTCAGGGAATTTTTAACGTGTTTGAAAGATTCAAGGTGCACTATATAGACTTCAGGGGAAGATATTGGTGGTTACATATCACAGTGTTATTTATTATACATAAGTACATCGTACTTCACCTACTTTACTACTGCAAAATTTATAACCATGATAAAGGATACAACATACCTGTAGTTCGCTACGTATAGCTCTAAAATTGGATTTCCAGAGCGATCGTTACGATTTCTCGTAGCGTGTATACTGTACCTTACTAGTTACTAGTACCCGACTACGACGAAGTCAAAGGAGGAGGTTATGATTTTGACAGGGTATATATGTATGTATGTAGGTTCATCTGTTCACTCATAACTCCTCTACTGGCATAAGGCATTAAGGTTATGGCAGAGTCGTTCCGATGCGTTAATTTTAATATTCTTAGATGTTCCAATAATGTAGAATGCAGGCGTTCGATCATACCGTTTTCATTGGGTGAATGAGCTAATATCTTATGGTGTTGTATGCCATGTGGTCTTGTAAATTCCGAAAATAACTAATACAACTTTTTATTAGATTTTCACATCCTTTTATAAATCAAACATGGATAAGGAAATACAGGTCCCGCCTTTGTTTGAGAATATTGTTGGTGATGTTCCAGTTGGTACTTCTACTCATGAGATGCCTCATGTCATGGCTGATTTATCTGAAGTTGTTGATCCATCGCAGCTTTTCGCGGCATTTAGCCACGAACTTCAAGCTTATCCGGATAACTGTTAAATTACATTCCTTACAGTCTAGAGTCTAGGGTCCACTCTCCTATTCTTTCCCCTTCTTTTATTTGGTTCGTCTTAGTCTTTACAAGAGCCACTGCCATCTGATCGCTAGTACCTAGTCTCTTAATCATTAGGTCTTGTTGGTGAACTCATAGGTCTCAAAGGACCCATGAGTGAATCGTGTGCGATATAAATGATAGAAAAAAGTGTCAAAACTTATGTTATCACGATTATGCATGATAATGGTTGATTGAACTTAACTCACATGTCGTATTCTTACAATTTATTTATAATAACCAATTTAGCTTAACTAGATTTATCGTCGGTAGCTTCAGACGGGGATAGACCCTAATTTTTAGGGGATATCTAATATATACAATCACTAATATTCTTTGAACAAAAGCTATAAAATCTAACGACTGCAGACAAAACCAAAACGCACGGCGCTTGTGGGTCGTTTTAGGTTGTCGAAGTTGAGGTTGACAGGCAAATCCCTCGTACTCTGACTGCAGTCCGACTGGGGAAGTACCTCCGCCCTACAGAATACCGCGGCTATAATAACTTCGTGTTGTGTTCCCAGCGGTGAGTAGGGGAGACCGAAAATGAGGTGGATGGACTGTGTGAATGATGATATGGTTAAGAAGGGAGTGAATGTTGAGATGACTGCAACTAGAGATGAATGGAAAAGAACACATGTTGCACCGACCCCAAATAATCTTGGGATGAGGGCAGGAGGATGATGATGATGATGATTGATTTCTAAATACAGTAAGACTTTTCCACCGGTTTAACTGTTAAACATTTTCACAAAATTTAGGGTTACTTTATTTTATCACGGCAGTCGGTTGCTACCTAATGGAAGAAACTAAGAATTAAATTATTGTCATAAATAATTATAGAAAAGACGCTGTCCTGTCTAAATTTTCAGGGATCTCCATTATATATTACCAAAATCTAATCAATTATCATTTTTATGTTTATAAATGGTTGTGAAAATAAACAAAAACAGATTTGTAACTAGTTGTATGAATATCAATATACCATTTAAACTTTGGGATTAATATGTGTTGAAGATTGGACTAATATTTCCTACTGTATAATAGCTAGTACGAAACTGATATTCTAGTAAATATAATCACTGAATGTGAGAAATTTTATCTCAGAATGTTTATTTATTTTGGTGTCTGCTTTGAAATTGGATACTTAAATTTTATTATTATCTATATTTTCGCGTTCAAATTCAGATTCAAAATTCGAATTCATGTAATTTTATTTTTATTCAGCATGTACCAAGTTGCAAAACGAATGCAAAACAAATTGAAATACAAAACTTATAGTCCCTATAAAATTATATATACATGAGGGGTTTTGTCTCCCAGAGGGGAGCTACCCGGGGACACATTACCCCGTCGCTATTTTCTTCTCACAAACGTGTACCATCAAAATAACATAGTGATACTTTTTGGAATATCTAAATTGAATAAATGATTTTACATTTTATTCTATCATAGAATAAAGAATTAATTAGAAAATTGAAACGATCACATAGATAGACCAAGGAAGTCATAAATTATTGGAATTACTTTGCCAGTGTTCAAATATTTTCCATTTCATCATTCTCTAAGCCGTTTTCTAACTCGGTTGGGTTCGGCTCTACATCTAACGGGGATGCAGTTGAACTTCTATATCTTCTGTAAAGCGACTGCCATTGATATCGAAGTTTTGCAGTTAATCCAGTTGTTTGACTTTTTAGGGCAACTACCCGCAACAACTGCCATAGATGTTTGTTTGACAACTGGGACCGTTAACGTGTTCTTACTATACAATTCGAAATAACATGTTTGAAAAGTACTTTATATGGCATGCATCAACTTTTGTATATTGCCTTTTTTTCCTTTCACTGGACACACGCCTAGATTATTAATAAAATTAGTCTATTCTGTGTCTCCCCTAGTATAGTTAGACTAGAACCTAATCATCTTATAAGCCAGATTTTTTTGTTTTCTTCCAAGTCGAAGAAGAAGAATTGCTAGGAGGTAGGACACGACGGTATTTCCGTCCAATTGAGCAGTCCGACTGGGGAAGTACCTCCGCCCTACAGTATACCGCGGCATTAATAACCTTGTGTTGGCCTTACGGCATCTTCAAAGGTTTACAATGACATCTTTGAGGATGCCGTAAGGCGAAACCGGTCAGGTGTAATAAGTAATAAAGTAATATGGAAAGGTACAAGTGAGTTATCAATATGTGCACTAATATGGCAGTACAGTGGCCCATGATCGTATGCAATACCAGGGGCGTAACACTCGTGCTGCTATCTAACCTCTACAACTGATTGGCGATCGAAGTTCTGGGATGTATGAAAACCAAGAGCGGCTGCTTAATGTGCTCTCCAAAGCACGACCAGACGAATGCAAATAGGCATATTCATGCATACAAATATTTTCAATAAGCGAAAATCGAACCCGTACCTTCTGAGCCTATGTCCACCAGTGGACTGCGGTAGGCTAATTGATTGATGGTCTGATGGACCGGTGATCATACTAAACATGATTGATAAGCTTTTAGTATTAGTTAGACTATAGTGTGACCACGAGCTCTGTACCGTTCGCCTTTCTTTACCTACAACGTCCATAGTCCGTCCCTAATCCCTAGCCACGTCGCAAGTATCACGAGAGCGGTACAGCGTTCGCGGTCACACTTGCACTAAACCTCATTCGCTAATAATTTGTTATTGTTATTTCTGATCAAACTTATCAAAATGCAAGAAGCATGGGTTAGAATGGGCTGGAACTCCAATTGGCAGTCTCTCTGGACTAAAATTTTCAAACGATTATTTTAGCAGCACCAGAAATTAAATTCATTATTAAAAAAAGAACGGCATATTTACAAACGAATTGCCTAGTTAGTAAAATGCGATAAATCTCTTGTCAAGTAGGTACAAATTTACAGATAATAAATAAATAAGAATGTCAATTTTGTTTATGAATACCTGTATCAGAAAAGTAAGATATTTCACCACGAATTCGGACTTCTCCTCTATGTAAAGTTATGATAAATCTTTTACATTTTGTTATTTGAAAATGAAAGCATTGGGTCGACTTCAATACATTTCTGCTTTGTGTCTTAAAATCAAATATCGGAATGTCCGTTCCTAAACACAAAATCGTTGCGTGTTCTTTTAGGATATCCATGTAGTCTTCGGGAGTTAATATTGTTTCCATTTTCCTGATTTTTTTTCAGTTAACGCAAATACACGGTCTGCTGACAGAAAAAAATGTCGGGTATTTTGGGCAGTGGTGATTCTGCGGGTGGCAATGCCTCCAATTACTCACCAACAAGTGGTCCGTGAAAAAGTTAAAAGCTATCTCAAATTTCTTTCATCCTATTTATGCATTAAAAACTTAAATGACCATTTTATTATTATATAAATTAATAAAATGGTCATTTAAGGCCGACGCGGCAGGCGGTTACCGTGGCTTATTGACGTATGCCAACACCAGGGGCGTTACATTCCCGCTGTCCACCACGAAGACTTCACCTCCCCTGATGGTAAGCAAAGGTAAAGTTCAGTTCAATTCAATTCAATTTATTTATTTGTATATCAATGACTTTTCGATGCTTTTCGAAGTTATGTGTGTATTTATCGCAGGTATATAAGTGCCCGGTTAATGGCAATAGGCTCGCTACCTATTACATTGGGACCTAAACATAAACTGGCGAAATGTGGGTGCGCCACAGATGGCTTTGATGAGTAGAGGTCAGTGCAATTTTGGCAAAATCTTTTTGGCAAACGGCAGGCTCCCAGTTAAACAATGGCCTTAACATAGTTCTTCTCGTGGACCCATCAGGTTTCCCCGACTACATTCTCCACAAGGACGAGCTGGATAAGCAGTACGAGGCGTAACACCAGAGAAGCACCACTCGCGCTGCCGATCCTGTAAGCACAGAGTTTCTGTGCCGTCAGTGTAGAGGACAAAGCAGGACAAGCCTTTAGTCATCCCATTGACAGCACAAATTCTCCAGTGAGCTCTGGCTACCCTACTCACCGCTGGGAACGCATACTGCCGGCCTCGCGTTTCAGGAAATTTATTACAATCTTCCCGGTGCGCATGTAGAAGAGACAGAATCTAACGACGTTTTCAAAATTGCTATCGAAAAACTTGACGCGTACTTTTCGCCCTAACAGAGTTTTCTGTATGAGAGACACATTTTTAGACTACAGTTTATTGAACTGTCGGCTTGACTGACAGTTTAAATCTATTATACAATACATATTCCACACATTTCTGTACAATATAATATATAAGCTAGTAATAGTTAATTTCGTATCAATCACAATTTAAACAAAAAAAAAAGGCAGATAACGCGTTTTTGGCGCCAAAAATTGGTGTGAATTCGAGTTTTTATACATAAAAATGGTCAAGTGGCGGACTTATTGCACAAGGCAATCTCTACCAGGCAACCATGGGATGGAGTGAAATAGATAAATAGATAGAACCTACAGAATCCCCTACAGAATACCACGGCTATAATAACCTCGTGTTGTGTTCCCGAGTAGGGTAGCTAGAGCTCACTGGAGAGTTTTTGTGCTGTCAGTGGTAAGAACAAAGGTTTGTCCTGATTTTGTGTTCTGCACTGAAGGCTCAGAAAATCTCTGTTCTTACAGGGTGAGCAGCACGGGTGTAACTCCCCTGGTGTTACACACGTTCATAGGTCACTGTAACCACTTTCCATCAGGTGGGCCGTGTGCTTGTCTGCCACCTAAGTTATATAAAAAAAAATCGTTTTGTGTTATTATTATTATACCAAAACATTGTTTTCTAATAATGTATGTACTATTATGCTAGTACTAATCTGTTCTGTGGTACTATGTTTAAGGTATCCGACTACGGACTCGTCGCCGACTTGTTCAAGGCTGTTCCAGAACTAACTAGTAAATTGTAAACATAGACAATATCAAGAATAATCAAGTGTTTTTTTTTTTAATTAGCTTAGTTGGAGGGGTTAAAGGGAATATACCGCCACCGACCTGCTGCTGCGGGACAACATCGACAAGCTGGCCAACAGCAAGGTGCGCCCACGCCCACACCCACGCCCACGCCCTCCCACAACCCCATTGGGAACTTGCTCCGGGGTGACGCCCCCGGGGGTGCACACACTCATAGGCCACGGTAACCACTAATTAAAAAATCAAAATATAGTTATTTTATTTATTTTCGATTCAGGTTCGAGAAATTTACACAAAGTGCGCTGTGGAATGTATCACCGATACAACAGTGTTCAAAGATTGTATGCAGTTGTTGGAGTTCCAATCACAGATTAAACTAATTTGAAGAACCCCATACTGTCATTAATTTTCATTTAAATATTTTCATGATTGTTATCGATTCCCGATGGAGTAGAATATGGGCACCACCCCATCTCTTTCCGGGTGTGTTCTCAAACCGAAAACCCATGACAAGCCGTAGGCGGGTTTGACGTTTATCTTGTCAAATACATGTTTTATACTTAGGTGTAAACGAAGGGTTAACACTTCCTTCTACGAGTATATAAATTTTATAAACAGCTCTTTTTGTTAAATTGAATGCTCAACGATTTCCAGAACTGTCTAATTTAGTATTCCTTCAGTGACTTCGATGACGCATCTATTTTGCGTTCGCAACTAACAACTTTCTTCGCGCCTTCATGTTTCGATGAAGAGCGTTGCAATACCTTTATATGCTCGCGAACAAAACTTTCTAAGTCTTCGAACTTAGGAATTTATATTAGGATATATTCGGATATCGTAACACTTGTACCTTTCAGGTTAGACCTCGCAGACCATTTATTGTCCTTCCCCGTATGGCTCTGAAGCTTCACAAGTACAGGGCTTGCCATTGGATGACAGCCGTCCCATTCTATTGCTCTCCAGTGAGCTCTGGCTACCCTACTCCCCGCCGGTAACAAAACACGAGGTTAGTATTCTGTAGGGCGGAGGTACTTCCCTAGTCGGACTGCTCAATTGAGGCGGGAAAGCAGCTCCACCTGTGACCCCCAGGCTCGTGCTCATGGGGGACAGAGCTCTTTTATCCTTTACAGAAATCAATCTCTCATTATTTACTTGCATTAGGATGTGTCAATTGGATCACTTTGAGGAAGAATTCTCTAGTTTAAGGAATACGGGAGAGGTTAATAAAAGGAACAAGCTCTCCTCGCTTAATCCATACCTCGATAGCGATCAAATTTTAAGAGTAGGCGGTCGATTGCACAGAGCTGTACTAGGTTGAGCATCAGTCCAGTCAGCTGCATTGGTGCTCGGTAAAGATTCAGTCAAGGCAGCCGCACTGGTGCAAGCCCAAGGTTTAGTTGAAGCAGCCGCACTGGTGCACGGCGAAGGTTTAGTCGAGGCAACCGCACTGGTGCAAGGCCGAAGTTTAGTCGAGGCAGCCGCACTAGTGCAAGGCCGAGGTGTAAGACAAGCACACGGCCCACCTGATGGAAAGTGGTTACCGTGGCCTATGGACGTTTGTAACACCAGAGGAGTCACAGTCGCGCTGCCAACCCTGTAAGTACAGAGTTTCTGTGCCGTCAGTAGGAGACAAAGCAGACTAGAATCATTTAACCAATGTGCCTCAGACAGTTGCTTTAGAAAAGCAGTAATGCGAAGATGTTTTAGATTACCTACTAGTCATGTAAAGGAAGTATTTCACGTGGACTGAGCCGTGGACAACAGCAGCTAGTTTGCAATAATGAACCGGTTATGTCAATTCTTCACTAATCTTAAGATTAGTCGTCTTAAAT
Organism: Eilema griseolum; assembly: GCA_963662185.1. Taxonomy (NCBI): domain Eukaryota; kingdom Metazoa; phylum Arthropoda; class Insecta; order Lepidoptera; family Erebidae; genus Eilema; species Eilema griseolum. The sequence continues at coordinate 13,547,701 of OY759251.1, forward strand.
TGCAATCAATTGAAAGTAATTCATACATGTTGAACGATAAATTGATTTATTGATTGATCGTAAGCATGATAATAAATGTGAATGATAAATGATACGAATTAAGATTGATTAAAAGTCTCACCCATACCTGGAAAAGCAGAAAGGTTCCCATTAGATGCTATAGGACAATATGTTGTTTCTTTTAAAGAGTGTTAGTGATCGGAATTACCAATTTATTGACCTCTCTAGCTAAGGTAGCTTGTGTTAGGAGTGGGTTCACACCAGTGTATATAATATTAAAAAATAAAAATCCTGACTTGCTAACTAAAAAATCTAATGAAATAAACTGCTGTGTAAAAGATCAAAACAAGTTTGATAGCAGGCTACCATATTGCCAATCATAAACAGAAAGAAAAAGTAATGGGTACTGCCTGCTGTCCTTTACAACCCCTGTTTACTGTGTGTAAAATTCCCACGAACACCCCCACCACCAGAGCTGGTGGGGGAGGTTACGTCGGACTTGAACCGACTATAACGATCACCAACTGTATGGGCCGCAGGTTGAGATTATCTGAGACCTATCCTCAGACAGCCCTTTTATGGTGTGGGGACCACGGAGTTCCGCATCCGACGCAGATACTTTCCGAAGCATCCGTGCTCGGTGATCATCTGCGTCAGACGGTACGAGAGGCTGCCGTGTGGCCTCTCTAGCCACTCCCCCATGATGGGTCTTACCGCCGTTACTACGGCGTGCCCTGCGCCTGGTTGCCCAAGTCGTATCTCAACAGGCATCCACAGGACAAGCCTAAGCCTAGTGTGTAATTTAATATCACGAATTGTCTATAGTTTTTGAGAGTTGAGTTCATAAAGAAGGCAGACTCGAAAAGCATACGAATCTTGTACCTTTTTGCAGAACCCCACACTGCATCTACAATATACAATATTAGGTGCATATTAGGTGTAAAAGGTAAAATATCTGACAGAGATCACTTTCTGTTTCATGCTTAATTTTTAACACCAGAAAATTCAGTAAAAAAAATGTAACTTGTATACTTCAGAAATTACTCAATTCTGAATCAATATCAGTAAGATCTCCCATTTTTTTCAATTCCTTTGAGTTGTTTTCATCAAAACAGTCAATTTCAATTGTAACTGAAGCAATCATTACAAAATTATGTTACAAATTTACAAGCTGACACCACAATTAAAAAAATGTTTGAAGCTTATCTAACTTTACAAATATATCGAGTGATATGATACTATCATTTATCTTAAATTTAGAATTTAGCTGCCGTATCACGGGATGTATAGCAAGGCTAAAAATGAGTGGCCCAAGAGTGGCGTCCGCTAGCAGTCATGAAGTCATACATATAATCACGCCTTTATCCCTAGAGGGTTAGCCAGAGGTGATTTAACACACACATTTCACCAATCATTGAATTCGGTCCCATGTAATAGGGGGTTAGCCTATTGTCATATTCCGGGCACAATTATTGCCTCCACATTACTTCACATCCTCAATTAATTTGCAATATTTCAGTAATCTATCACATATTGCAGTTGATCCATTTCTGTGTACAATGTACCTACTTATTTATTCATAATACGTAGACGTATTCAGCGTTAGTACTATATATCAATATCTGTAATAAAAAAAGTACTCCATTGTCTGATTCAGATTAAATAAATACACATCAACAAAGTCTAGGGAAAAAGGACATTTCTAGTTTTTATTTAAAAACCCTTTCTTGTAATAGTGAGTGTTTTATATCAATAGAAGGGTATTTTTATACAGGCGACACTTAAACAATTTGAGTACTATATGCAAATACTTAAACTTACAATAACAAGGAAATGATTGGAAGTGACAAAAAATATTCTTTTTTATATATCCAGATGGCCAAACTAACTGTACCCCGCCTGACGGTAAACTGGGTACTAGTATCGGCAGATACTAATGACTTTGCACACTGTGCACACTGTGCAGTATGAAAGAACCTCTCCATTTTGTTTTCCTAACAAAATGGAGAGGTACTCGAACGAAAAGATGTAATAATTTTAGTTTATCTTCATTTTTATAATTGCCAGTTACTAGAGTTCATCAAACTCGAGAAGGTACCGAACTGGACCAACCAGGAAAAAATATACGAAAATTGATACTAGTACGGCTCACCTGAACTTTGTTGATTCCAGTCTTGCCCTTGGCCTGAAGAGTAACTGCCTTGATTATAACCTTGTCCAGAACCGTAATTATTATCTCCAGAAGACATAGCTGGAGGAGGAAAGTAATACGCATATCGTATCAATACACCCATTGTATTAATACACCCATCGTATCAAAACGTTCGTCGTATCAATAGTTACGTTACATCCATCGTATCAACACGTCCAATCAATACGTCCATCAAATCAACACGTCCATCGCATCAAAACATCCATAATGGTTCGATCGCGTCGGGAACTCCGCGCCGTGGGCGGGGGCGCTTATTTTTTCGAGATTAAATTTGTTTCCAACACACCTAGAAATGTAATAAAATACTAATTACTATTGATAAAACTATCGGGAGGAGGCGCTGTCTGCTGAAATACAGGCTTCAAGCCTAGCTCAGCAGCAGTTGCTACAATTAGCTACTAATATAAATCTGTTCAGCTAATAGAGTTTATAAAACAATTAATTCCTGTAGTGTAATTTTTTGAAGAATAATTGATCAAAGAGTTTATAAATTTCGAGGAGAATCGAATGCGTGTTGTTAGAACTACATAGTAAAAATTCGTCGAAACCCCATAAGGAAGCATTGACAGACAGAGACAAGGCTCTGCTGCCTCTCTTTCTCTTACGCCCGTCCCTGAATGTTATAATTTATAAATAAGATTTCAATAAATGCAGATAGTGTTTCTATCTTTTTCTCGGCCTCTCTTTCTCTTAAATGTTTATGTATGTTAATGCCAATATGTTCAGCGACTTGTTTACTGATAGTACTTAAATAGCAAATTGAGCTTCGTAGCGAGAAATTCCTTCAATTAAATAGCAAATAGAATTGTGTTTTTTTAAAACTTTTTAATCAAGAAAAATCAAAATTAACCCCCTTACTAATAAAAACACGAATCGTATTTATATTAGTAAACGGAAGTAAGGTATAACCACCAATGTCATATTAAAATCAATTTAGGTAATAGAGCATAACCGACTTGGCTGTCATTAAGAACTGAATGGCTCTCTTCCATTCGATTAATTGATAATGGATGTTCCCAAGTTCGTCAATGCTTTCGTTTCCCTCTCCGGCATCTTTGCATTAACAAAGCCATTAACAGCGTTACCTCATTGAAATCCATATTGTTACTGAGTGTATTGTGAGTATATCGTAACCTCCTCGACGATGGCAAGAGACGAGAGATGTAATTAATGCCATGGAGAATGGGTAGGACTCTGGTGTGAGACGCAACATGCGTCGATACCATTGCTCCTACCCATATACCTGGCACGGCTGGCTGTGCTGGTGCTGCTGCTGCTTCTGCAAAGGCTCTAAAGCGGCGCAAGTATGAATTTTATGTAAGTGTTTATTAGGAGAATTGGAGTAGCTGTTAAGAAATAAAATAATATAATTATACTTACATAGTTTCTCGTCGTCATTAAATAGTTTCTATAAAGCAAGATCCCAGTTTGCCGTAGAAGGCCCGATTGTTTATAGTCTTTTTTTTTACCTTTTTTACCTACTGGTTATATTGGTTTTAGATGAGATCTTTTTTCTAACTTATCAATAGGTTAGCAGATTTTATTGTGAATTTGAATAAAAATATTCGTTAAAATATTTGACGTAGCTATGACAACGTCTATAGTTCTCCCTCATCCCAAGATACCCTCCCGTCAAGCGTGGCTAATCAAGGCACGAAAAGGTGAGGTTTGTCATCAATATATTGCATTAAAATCTGTTTATTCCGCGTATATCTGCTCATAATTAATGTGAAATCGATATAACACGACAAAACTACGGTGTGAACTTCGAAAAAACCACAAAAAAACAGGTGAAAACGTTGGAATGCTTAGAATTTTGTTAGTTTTAAACTTATTTTATTCATTCATGGAATATGCACGCGGGCGGAGCCATGAGCGTACAATTGTGATACTGTTATTCTGAGTCATTATGCAACAGCTAGTTGTATAAAAATGACTAACGCTAAAATTATGGAACAAGCGAGTCTTCTAGATTTAAGATGAGCAAAATCGTTAATCACATCTTCAAAATCTATGGTATTGAGAATATCACATTCTATGGACATCAGCGACAAACTAGTTAATCTCTCTTAAAGCATTGTACTTCTTAATTCATTTTTTATTCGTTTCAATTTGGAGAAGGAGCGTTCTCCGCTGCCCGAAACATGACTAATCGCCTCGTAACGACCGATTATACATAGATCGTGACCTCGTCAAGTCTTCACACACTGTTGTAAGTCAACATATTTTAATATCAAGTCTAGTTGTAAGCTTCATTACATTTTTATTTTAAATACTAGCGAAAGATTTTGCATACTGTCAGAAGTTTTCTTATTGAAATAGATCAACGGTCCCTGTGTTCAATGTTGATAACTTTAATCTGATGTGGAATAACACAGTAGGTATGCCGTTATTAGCTGTTCAATCAACTAGCAGCCTGGATGATATTCAGTAATAGCGTTCGTTACAACATTTAATAAACTTACCCACCAAAGTACCCGAACTCTAATAATTTTTCGAATCAATCAATGATTAATATTTGTTGTGAATGAATTTCAAGTGGATTGTGTTTTGGTGAATTATTATTACAAATATTTGAAGTAAGTATTTAATTTAATCTTTTAATAAATTTTTGTAGTGTCAGTGGGCTGCAGAAGTAAAAATAGCTTAACCCAATCAAATGGGTAGTGTTCCTTCAATACCAAACTAAGTAGGTATAATTCTAATTTGAAATTATATTATATCATATGAACAATTCTAAACATAAAAACAGTGTTTCTAGCAATAAATGATTATAACAATTCAGACAATACCCGAATTAAATTACTACAACAATACCACTCGATCCATCTTTTGTTTTCCTGTACATTGACCAGCTATCAAAGGCATCGCATGCATTCAAAATAGTTAATGTGCGTTACTTGTTTGATTCAGAAATAAATATGATACATGTCTCACCGAGCAGAGATGTTCGAGTTACGAGTATATCGATATTTTTACTGATACGATATATCATAATATTATCTTTGTGATATTTATCTATATCTCATCATTGACTTCAAACTTGTGTAATTGAACTATACCTTTCGTAAAGTAATATCCAAGTAAAATGGGAAACAGAAAATATCTATTGGTGTAAAAAATGTGTTGGCTAAATATGTGGCTGTATGTATGTTTTAAACTATTCAAAATAAATCAATTCATTCGTCAATCAATTTTATTGCACTAGACATAAAAACATTGGGTCAGTAATACAGAAAAGTATGATAGTTCTGGATGAGCGTGATTCTTGGTGAAATAGAATATCCTACCCTGCTGATGTTATACAAGGTGATAAAAGGTGCCTATATATCCCGTGAATAAGTACCGAATCACCTTTGAGGTAATAGCAGCAAACATGCCATAGATGGAACCAAAACAAAATGGAAAAAAATCAATTTACAGGATTAGATAGAGTCAATAAATATTGTAATATAATGATCCAATATCGTGATATCGGTGTCAATATAGTAACGAATTAAAATTATTGATCTGCAATTCAATAATTGCAATTGACAGGATCGCTAATATAGCGACTTTTTTTGACTGTCGAATCGGATGAAATAATCCTATAGCGTGGTAATTGATCTTCGATTATTATTCAGCCATTTAAGGCACGGTGAAGGAGCAACGACCGCAGTATATTCCTTTATCGTCAGTTAGTCAAGTAATATGGATTTCCGGGGTGAAACATATATATTAAACTGGCGAAATGTTGGTGCTAGTAGTATGCTCTACAACTCCATCAGAATCTTCAACAAACGGAATTCGATTGGATTCGTTCCCATCCCTTCGAGCGAAATCATCAACCATGAACATATTTAATAGGCAGTGTCAAAAGAAGATAATCAATTTTAGATTGGGACGATAGATTTTTGAGCAAAAGCATTTATATTAATGAAAATTATGTCAAAAGGTGTCAACTTATATACTTCAGCCATAGTTTGTCCACTTGTCGCCACTTATGTGTTGAATGTTACAACACTTTTTACTAAGTCGTTGATGGTGAAATGTAATAAGATAATAACCAAAATTAATCGGAAAACTAACGAAATCGCCGGACCATGTGGAAGGGGGAGGGGAGATTAAAAATTGCTAAAAAATACATCATGCGATTATTGGACAGCTCCTATGTCGCCATGCTCAGGTTGTGGTCTTTCAAGATACCACACATTTTATTCCTTACAGCTAGTTTAGCAGTACGTGTTCACGGAGGTCATTGGTAACATGCCATAAAATTCAGTCTAAAAGTTTTAATTGCGTCATTTGAATAGGAATAACATAAATGTAGATGTTCATTACAATAACATACTTTTTTTTAAACGGCCAGTTGCCAAAATTTTAGTCTTGCTATATGGCTATATACAGTTTTATAGAATCTGCTTAGTACATGAATTTTATTGTAATTCTGATTGTCTGAATGGCCATTTTACGAATCATATAGGAATCTATTAAGATCTACTAGAAATTCAGAAATTAGCTAGTTTTGGGCAGAATCGCTTAATGTCACCTATTTAGACCTGCAGGTCTTTGTTAAGTGGATTTACTGACGCTGAGTCGGAGCGGTATATATGCCTTATGTTAAATAGCCCTATCTCTTAGTCGCCTTGTACGACACCGCATGGGAAGAGATGGGGTACTACTAAACTCCGCGTAGTTTGGATGGCAGTGCTAAGACTAGCACTTCCGTGTCGCTTAATGACATTTTGTATTGTGGTCGGAATCTTTAAGGTAATTTATTTAACATAATTGTAAATTTTCGCATTAATATTAGTAGAATTTTAGCTTTTAGGGCCCAACAGTCGCTTTGTGTTGGGCCCAACTTTTCCGCACACTCCACTATCAACGGGAACATTTTTTTTAGTTTTGCGGTTGTGAATGCTGATGTTAAACGCTGCCGTAATAATTTCCATTTATCACCATCAGCGTGAAATAAATTTAGGAAAACAGGCTCCCGATCAGTGCCTCTGCCGAGGCCGCGAGGATAAAAATATGCAAAATCCACATTTAAAATGGTCTTAGCGATGTCCAGGTCACGAATAATCAACTCCGGGGTGGTACCGTGATAGAATCCCACAACTCTTTCGTTGGGGTATTTGTTATATACTTCTATTGAAACTTCCGTAGACCGCCGTATCCTACCTCCTACACGCTATACTATCACGCTAACTCCAAAAAAATTGTGACAAGGGCAGACAAGTGATGATGAATGCCAAGGTCCACTTCGCTACGTGCAGAATAAAAATGTGTTGCTTCAGAATTGGCAACGAAGCAACGGATGTGGCACATAAAGAGCACATATAATAATGATTTAATAATGATTTATTTCTCACCAACAACCAAGAAATTACAATATTTAGTCATACACAGTTTAGGGTAGACAGAATTCGGTTGTGGATCGCTGGTGCCTGTCGTAGGTAATTGATTACCTGTATTACTGGTCACCAGGATTCCACGATAGCAAAAAAGACTCTACACAGCTAAAATGGGACAGTAAAGAATAATTGAGTAATAATTATAAATTACAAATAAAATACATAAATACCTAACCCCCATTATAAACAAAGAGTATTTGAACACACGTGCTAACCAAACATTTCGCTTTTCCTTTCACTCGTTTTACGACGCGGAGGTCGCGTCCCAAGCCGGGACGGTGTCGGAAGACTTCGACACCGCCACAGAGAGGAGCAGGGCGAACAGCCCGGTGGGTCTGCAGACCCGCAAATCTGCACGGCGGAAGAGGAGATATAGGAAGAAAGCTCTCCCTCCTTCGCTCTTTTTGTCAATATCTTAATGTACACACTTACCTATAATACTTCCATGGTTGACAGTGTCCTTGACCTTAAACCTTGAGGTCCTTAACTTGAAATCCACTAATAGTCTGTCAGCCAGCAAGTATTGCTTGTTGTCCCGCGATACTTCCTTGCCGAAGATTTTCCGGCGAGCATACTCGCCGCCTCAAAGAATATCGTGCGGTACCCACTGATGGCCCTGGAGGCCATCTTCTGCTGCGGACCACGTAGCAGGCTCTCGTGCTTGGCCTTCAGAGTGTCCGCCCATACGGGGAACCATGGAATGCACGATACCCGGGGAGAGTTTCCTGAGCTCAGGTTGGGCAGCAGCCGACAACCATAAACAATAATTTCTTTTTTTACGCTAGGCAGATGTTCAAGCATATAATGCCTATGTAGTTATGTAACTAGCTCGACAAAGGCGACCCTACGTTCGCCCCCTAGGGTGAAAGGACGCCCCTTTTCGACAATCCTTCACCACCGGGCTGTTTACTACAGTGGTAATAATTATAGTGGTTTGACAACTATTTGATACGCGTGTGTCGTTTGTTGTAGATCTGTTAACGCGCTATCTGACGTCACAATTCTTAAATTGTCAAATTTTTAGACAGGTTTGTAAGTGCCCGGTTAATGGACAATTATTTCTATGAAGCCTTATACGTAACGTGTAAACGGATGGCCGAAAATCGTATAACGTCCGCGCTTTGTTCACTGTTATTAGTGGGTGCTTTTGACCCCCTAATATCTCGCTTAAATTAGTTTAGTTAATGAAAATATGCAACTAGACATCTAGTTTAGTGGTAATACAAAAATTATAATCATAGTAATAGCTTTTTATTCAATTTAGAACAATTAAAATTGTTACCTATTGACTTCAGTAATAATTCGAGTTTTTTAAATAATGGCTTACAGTGTTGTCTAAAAAAGAGGCCCCGCATACCGCTCAATTGTGTTATGACATGGAATGATGCTTAATATCGTTATTTGATGACTCATGCATGTTAAATCATATGATTACCTAGCGATATATATACATGCCTGAGAACTGTAGACATTTACTGTATAATTAAAGCAACCTTCTCTCCAAGGTTCATTCATTAGCACATTACTTGCATCGGATAGAAGCTTCTAACAGAATCAGTAAATTCAGTAATTTTTCTCTTATCTCTATTATGTTATTTTATAAGTTTTAGATTTAGAACTGGACAAATGAGGTATCATTAGAAGCGTTTTGGTCTTCCTCTAGATACAGGCTATATGACGTATCACTAAAACTAATGTAGCGCCCTCTAGCGTTTTTAAAGTAATGCATTAAAAAATAAACTTAAAATAATCAAAATAAATAAAAAAATAAGTTTAAAACTGCACCAGCCTCCCCGCTTCCGTTCCCCAGGACCGCGGGCCAGAGGGAAAAGAAACAGGTAAGCCAACGTGGAGGTTACCCAACCCGCACCCCTGTATGGTGCGTATAAGGACAGTACGCTATACTGTGTAAAATTTAAACTCGTAACTTCGCATTGATCTAATGTCCATCACCAAAATGTCAAAAACGATCATGATGTCTATGAGAATTGTGTTACGAGAATACCACCAAGCATTGGAATTAATTACTAGCTCACATGTTTATATCTTCCTACAGTCCCGGATCCTTTAAGCAGGGCATGAAAATGCATACGCGGCCATAATAACCTCGTGTTGTGTTTCCGGCGGTGAGAGGTGCCAACAAAGTGCACATGTGATAGAATACTGCGTGATTAAACTCCGGTTAGAATGTCAGATGGGTACTTTTTTTTTTTTTTTTTTTTTTTACGTGCGCAAAATCCCCACGGATACCTCCCCACCGGAGCCGGTGGAGGAGGTTATGTCGAAAACTTAATAGTAACTTCTGATGATATTACTATTAGTTTTGCGGGGGGGCAGCGGGAGCAAAGGAGGAACGCAAGCGATGCTGCCCGCGTACTGAGGCAACTCGAGCGTCAGAGGTCGCTGAATTAACCCACAAAATTGGTATTTTACTTTTTTTTATCTAATCACCTTTTTATTCATAAATTTACGTGTTCAACATTTAAAAAGTTGAAAAATAGTTATATTTCAGGTACTTACAAGACGTATAAAGTTGTATCGTCATTAAGACAACAGCAAGTCATAACGATTGTGTATTACAGGCGGTGTGTACGTGGACAGTGACACGGGTCTAGAGTCAATGTCGTCAGCGGAGGCGGCGGCGTGCGGCGGCTGCGGGGGAGCGGGCGGAGCCCCGGGAGGAGCCCCCGGGCCCAGCGGCGCGGACCTGCGCCTAGAAGTGTGCCAAATCTTATTTAGGTGCGTTGTGCAATTGTTATGGAAAATTTTGGTTGAGGAAAAAACATGGAACTTGCATCGTTACTAGCGACCACGTAATGCTGACATTCAGACATTAGCAACGATATGACTCACAAGAATGCTGTTTAAATTAAATAAACCGATGTTTGGTCGGTCGTCGGAATTCTGAATTGTGGTACTTTTGTGCGGTATGTAAATATTCAAACAGTCAATAATTAATTTGTGACACAATAGATATAAACATAATAGTAAGAAGAATCAAGCATGCAATCATAAAAAAAAAAAAAAACAATTATCAATGTGATTATAAATGTTACAAGTACCTAAATTTAAATACACATACCGAATTTTATAAACATGTATTAAAAAATGACGATTTTATTTCAATTTATATCTTTAGAATGCTCTACTGTAAAATTACGGTTTTGTAGTTACAACAACTTACGTGGGAGGTATCGATATATATGTATATATATATATATATATGTGTGTCATATTTGTTAAACTTCAATACGGATAAAAGGGACCATTGAGAGGTCGCAATGAATGTAAGGATAAGGGATGCGTGCGAGTTTGCATCAGTTTTCACGGTTTTTGAAAAAAAAATACTGCGCTGACAGCCCCTTTACCTAATGCGGAGATTCTTTAAGAACGGATTGCAACATTGCAGGTTTTTAACTGATCACTGAATGGTTTTTTCAGAGGCCACGGAACCAATCTGCCTTGACACCCCTTTCATTTTACATACATCGAATTCATTGTTTTAGTAGTACATACGATAAACTTTTGTTGTTTGTTAGTGGTATAACCAACGGGGAGCATAATGTGAGGATGGTGGGCGAGAATACTAACGGGCTCGCTGACGCTTTGAAATCATTTTAGTACTACAGGAAGTTTCCGTGCCATATGTACTTGTGATTACTTTTACAGGTGCAATAATTGTATGCCATAGAATAGATGAATAACCAACGCTCACGACTGTAAAACAATGATAGGATAATAGCCGAGGTATACCCATTTTGTGTTGTATACTACCAGCTTGAAAAAAAATATTTTTTCAAACAGTAAAAAATTCCACGCTGTTTGTTTTTAACTATCAAGAAATATAGTTTGCCTTGTTTCATGACTGACAGTGTCTTATTCAGCACGTAAATTAAATTTAGAAGTAGGTAAATATAGCTTTTTATATAGGACACGTCAATTAGACTTCGCCTTACCTGATGGTGAGCTGAAGGCCCCTTAATTGCCAACTTTTGGATAAAAGGTAATTAGTGTAAACATAATTCTAGTTAGATATTTAAACTATCATGGACACTCACATCAGTATCAAAATAATCGAGATATTTATCATGTTTCATTGTTTTGAGTTTCCGATATTTCGGCGCTGTTGCAAGCACCGTCAGAAGCAAATGATTAGCTGCTGGGTGCCAATGTAATAGGTGGCGAGCCTATTGCCATTAACCAGGCACTTATAAACCTGCGATAAATACACACATAGCTTCGAAAAGCATCAAAAAGTCATTGGCGTGTGCCATGGTAAAACCTGTGATCGAGCCCGAGACCTCGTCTCAGCAGTCCATTACGGAATATCTGTGGACCTATGCTGAGAGTCCTAAGTACATCGTCATCACAGTTACAGCGTTAGTCCTGGTCCTCGATTGTGCTAAAGGAAAACCAATGCGGTTAATTTTAAACCTTAAAGGACTTCTGTTAAAGTCTAAAATTGAATGGCATTTTGTAGAGTCAATCTAGATACAGGACCGTGTGGCCAGCACAGTTCACACGTTTTTAAAGACCATACATTTAACCCGTCAGTTGTCAACACTAATAAACTATTTATAGTGTTGATTGACAGCACTTGGTGAAGTTTGTTGTTACAACACAAAAACATCGTGTAGTATACGATATTCCCTGTGGGTGTTATAGAATCAAAGAATCGATTTCATTTATTCAGATTAGCCACGTAAAGAGCACATATGAACGTCAAAATTTTACAATTATGTCAAGAAATATTATAAAAATATGTAATAATGTAAAAATAAACCATTGGAAAATGATTATTTCACTGGTTGTGGCTGGGTACAGCATGTACTGGGCTTTTGTATTAAAACACTGATCCCGCCATTATAATGTTTGGTCCTTTCGTAAATAAACATGTAACGGTCTATTATTTATAAACTTTATTAATATAGATATTTAGTACCTATTTCTAGCAGAGGGCACATTGGAGAGCTGGCAAGGAGCGGACTGGATCTGCTGGGCGGCTGGGCTGACAGATAAGGCCACCTGTCTACTCAGCGGAAGCAGGCCTGCGCAACGGTACCTATATGTTATGGTCCTGGGTTAGCCAGGTGCCAGGTATATTACCCAAGTTGGCATGCTGGTTGGAATGTTGGGTTTAGTCGGTTCGAGTCCGACATAACCAGCTCCGATCGCCGAAGGAGGTGATATCTGCAGCCATGCAGATTTTCAGACATTCCGCACGAATAAAAAAAGAATGGTGGGACCATCTGAAACCGCAGATGGAGCCCTTCGCCCACTGTAACCCCGATTGAGGAAAATGCCTTTTGGGTAACCTTACGTCCCATATTAAATGGTTGAAACTTGTCACTAACACTTTGAACAATTCGACCATTACTTTCAAGCCTAGATTTGCCATGAAATCCATCTTTTTATACCACTTAGGTGGCAGACAAGCGCACGGCCTACCTGATGGAAAGTGGTTAGCGTGGCCTATGGACGTGTGAGTACTTATATTTTAGGATTTATAGGGTACAGATAAACAAATAAACTCGAACAATCTAAAACGCTAAATATGTTCAACTTTGCATTTTTTTTAAAACATATTTAAAAGAATTGAAATGGAAATTAATGTTGTTATGAATAACGCGGCCGCTACGTAGGAGGCGTGGGTTCGATCCCCGCACAGTGCAAATATTTGTATGCATGAATGTATTTGCTTAAATGCCCGCTGAGTTTCTTGCCGGAGTCTTCTCAGGTTGGGGCCGCGTTTCGAACCGGTTGGTCCATTTACTAAACTGACATTCATGTTCCTTTTTTGTTGACGTTTTGTAAGTGCCGATATAATAGTCTATGCGGAATAAATGATTTTTGACTTTGATTTTGATCTAGTCGTGTCTCCGACAGCACGTTAAGCCGTCGGTCTCGGTTGTCATATTGTCTATGGTAGTTGTTACGGGTGGTCGGAGCCCTAAAAAGCCCAACAACTGGTCTAACTGCAATGCTACGATATCACCTTTGAGTTGTGGAGGTCAGATGGCAGTCGCGTCACGGACAATATCGAAGTTCAGCCAAATCCGCAGTTAGACTGGTAAACCGGACCCCAGACTCCGAGGTGAGAGCTTCGGATCCGACTGGGATAAACGCTAATATGATGAAGAAGTGTTATTCCTAAGTATAATCTATCCCCGTACCAATTATCAACCACATCTGTTCAGTCGTTTGAGTGTAATTAAGTAGATAACAAACATACAACCATCGGCAAGGTTTACATAACTCCAACTCAAAGGGATAAAGGAAAGATAAAGTTTTCAAGGTCCCTTATAAAAATGTAATATAGGAAATTTCTTAGAGCGTAGAAAAGGTTTGTGAAAAATAAATGGAAAATATTAAGAATATTTTCTAAAGTTGCTCGGTTTTTTTGTGTTAACTAGTAGACTTTTTGACGTAATTGTAAAATTTTGACTCTCATATATGCTCTTTATGTGCCTAAACTGAATAAATGAAATTGATTCTTTGATTCTTGAAGGAAGTCACAAGCAAAAGCTAATTTGACCATATTTGACTTAAAATTCCCTCCCTGCTGCGGTTTTCCCAAGCGCCTATAATATGGGGTTCTTCAAGAGGGGCATCAGGTTTCTTAATGGTCGGCAGCGCGAGTGTGACACCCCTGGTGTTGCACACGTCCACAGGCCACGGTAACCGCTTCTCATAAGGTGGGCCGTGTGCTTGTCTGACTACTAAGTGGTATAAAAAAATATATCTCCACGACAAACAAACAACTGGAAATGGGGAGGGTAGGTTATGTATAAATGTACGAATTAATATCGTTTTTCTTTGGTAATTTTGCCCTGTTTAATAGAATGCAGGGTGTGATTCCATCTGTTTGCGTGACGTACAAAGCTACAAAAGAATGTGAATTTTCTACATCCGATTTCTCCATAAAATCCAACCCGGAAAACCTTGCTTCTGTTCCACCTGTCACCCTCAGGCCGGCGCTCATGGGGAGCGGAGGTCGTTCATCGACCTCCGACGCCCGAGTTGCCTTCGTACGCGCTTCAGTATGCTCACGAAGACTATATTCTCTAGAATAAACTTTGTATTGTCCCGATCATTGATATTTTAGTGTGCTGTTAACGTTCCGATGAGATTTCTAATTAGGAGAAAAATGATTGTTCTAATAATTTTAGGTTTGACCACGACTTTTCAAAATAAAAAATAATGAAAATCCGTTCAGTAAGAAGTTTTTGCACCCATCGTGGCAACGAGAAAAACAGACAAGAATTTCAAGAAAATGCTTTCGTTTACAGTGTCGTAAATATAACATCAGTATAGTGGCGTGAAAAAGCATCTGATGAAGCCGCCAAGCTGAGTGCCACTATTGTAACATTACTTAGTGCCTGTAATGGTGATCCTCTTGCCTGACACTTTACCTTTAGCTTATCATTAGGCGAGGTGAAGTCATGTTGGCGTGTCCCAACCAAATATTAATAAAAAAAAGTGGGACGAAATGACTCGAAATCAACAAACTCGATACTTATTGAAGTGACTTACGAGATCAAATGACTGCGGGTCGCCCTGTGACGCGACACAATTTAAGCTGGTTAGATATTTTCGCGTGAATGTGAAGCGGTGACGGTTGTTGGAATATCGCTTTATTTATGGTGTGATGTGGCAGGGCTCTTCGCGTGCACGCAGAATCCCGCCGCATCACACCGCACTGAATTACATTCGCGTGATATCGATGAGAATCGCTGCGCAATTCTGGTCGCTTTGAGCCGTCTACGTAGGACATAGCGTTAAAACAGCACACTATCTCGGGTCTCAAAAATCGGAGCGTAAGGTTACCCAATAAGGAATTTCTCTCGCATCTCTGTTGAGGTAAAGGTGAAGGGTTGACAGGTAGCCGCACCTGTCGCCACCAGGCCTGCGCTCAGAGTACCGTGCAAATACCTATATTCATGCATACAAATATTTCTCCGCATTTGTGTAGATAAGTGCTTTTGATCATTGACTTGACAGGGACACGAGACGACACGACTCATGTCAGGTTCTACACTCTACAGTTATGAGCTCACAAAAATAATTAAGTGCGCAATATATTTTGTGGCTTTCCATTTGAGTGCGTTTTAAATTCTGGTATATTTTAATCGTATTGGCGCCTTGGAGATACACATGCCTAGGATAATCAGCGGAGATTGGAAACTTTTAATCTGCCGGAGGTGAGCTAAATGAAACCAAACGGTGAGGTTTAAGGTTTTATTGTCCACTCCAGTGTGCATTTAGAAATAGTTGCAAGTCAGATGCATGGTTTGAGTCAACAATAGTGCGTGAAAGACGGCAATAGGTTCACCTCCTATTATGTGGGACTGAATTTGATGATTGGTGTAATGTGGGTATTAATCTACCCATGCCTAACCCTCCGGGGATAGAGGCGTGATTTTATGTATGTATATAGTTAAGTACTTTAAGCAATATACACTCCTTACAGCCGCCTGAAATTATGAACGATTATATTATTATATACTCATTTATATTCTCTATTTTTTCATATCTTTAATTTCGACCACAGAGTAAGTAATATGGGACGTAAATTTTGATTTGAATGATTTTTTTCTGAAGTTTTGCACACCTTTTAACTAACTTTAAGAAAAACATCATTTTTGGCAGAGGTTAAAAATGCCCTTTCCTTTGTCGCACCATTAAGACCTGGTCAATTGAAATGGAATTCAATACCAACTCGCGTGTTTCCTTCTTCGTTGCATCCGAAGCTTTTATCTCGGGAGTCTGGTGGCCGCGTTACCAGTCTAACTGCCGATTTGGCTGAACATACAATTGCGTTTTTTCTGTAGGGCGGAGGTACTTCCCTAGTCGGACTGCTCAATTGGGCAAAAATACCGCCGTGTCCTACCTTTTATATTAATATATAAAGACGCAAATTCATGGATTTATATTTGTTTACAAGAAATCTAAGATAATATTAAAACAATATCTTGTGCATACAAGAATATTATAAGTACAGAACAAACAAGCGCACCACCCACGTTGCGAGATAACACAGCATCCCGTCCAGAGAGAAATTAATCTGGCACACGGTAACAGGAAACATGCCGATAAAGTGCTCGATGCTGTAGTAGAGTTGATGAGGAAACACTTTTTAAAATGAATAACCATGTAGGTATTTAAACTATCATGGTCACTCACATTAGTATTAAAGTAATAGGGATTAAAGTAATCAAGATTCGGGTTAGAGTTTGTAGTGAGAGTGATACCAGTGGTGGTTCAGGTAATCTAAGATTGATCTTGATCATTTCTTTATTATCTACATTCAGTGACTCAAATAGACTTACTTTAGATTTATAACTGTTGCATGTGACAGTGCCTGCGAAAAATACCTTTTCCGGGCAATTTTTCTGCTCGTCGCACACGTACGCCAGGATTCGAGCCTTGGTTGTCGCGTTTAGGGCTAGGAAGGGCTTGTCGCGGAGTGCCTCTGTGGGAATACATGATTTAAATGATGTATTTGATTTTGAACAGTGAGAAGAAAAAAAATGAGAGGGGATGTACTATTTATATTCGAAGACTTACTTAGATCTTTGTAAATCTTACAGAGATCTTTCTTCTTTTGACAGATAATGATAAATTTAACCTTGTTAAGAATGAGTAGCCTATGATTGTGAAATAACTAAAAATTATGTAATTAATAAAGGAACATTGTAATAGACCTCAATTTTAAACGACATGTTATCGGTGAACAGTGGTAAATGGCATTCAATATGTTATTTGTATTTCAGCTATTGTTATTTTTTAGCTGTAAGTTTTTTCTAAAATATTAAAATAAAATTTACAAAAAAGTGCCATTACACGACTAGAGATTTAGTTAGTATTTAATTAATACAAATCCAATATAAGGTCCCCGTTATCATCATAGCGTTGTTCGCGGTTAAATCAGAGGCTTTTTTCACCTAGGCGTCCGGTATCTGCTTTCCTGCTTTTAACGTTCCGTCTGACCCCCTAATCCCGAAAGGAAAGTTTGGTGAGCGAGAGCACTCTCGCCATAGCGATCGGTATTGAAAAGGTACCACAACCAACAATCACTTCATTTTCCTATCTTAATTAATCAAACTAAGTTTGCATTCACAATAGTGCCGTACCAGTCGTGTTCAATAAGCAACAATTTCGTCGTCACTATATGAGAGACGTTAGGTACGCGACACTCCTCATGCGCGGTCAATGCCTACCGTCCAGTAGGCCACGCACAAGAAGGTCGCGCCAGGCCTAGAGCAGCAGCGCGGCATGGGGCGCTGGTGGCACGAGCGGTGCGGGAGCAGCTATTAACCCGACGGCTCTAGGCGCTGGACGATACTTTGCAATGACAATGTCGGGTAAATTGATACAAAGTTACTATTAGGATATAGATCAGATAAGCTATTGACCTTTTTTCGATCACTAACAACTGTACTGAAGTTATAGTAACTTAGTTTACAAATATTCAAGTATAACACATCAATTAATTTAGGTGGATATTTAATTACTACTTAAAAACTGCTGGAACATTTTCTGCCTGATTTCAATTAACTCATAAAGTGTAAAGATACTATTCTTGTTATTTTAAAGGTATGAAACACAGCGTGGGGCAGTGGTGCCATGTGTATTCCTGACTTATACATATATTTATATTATATGTATATAAGTACTGTATGGTTATAAGTGAAAGTGGTGAAGTTCTCTTGCTCAGTTTGTTGCGGGATCTCGGTTTACGGGTCCTACGGAGTTCGCGTGCCATTTCGGGTCGAATTACCAGAGTGTAAGGTTGCCCAATAAGGTATTTTTCTTCGTATCCCGACTAATCATGGATTATCTGCGGATGGCCACCCAATGTGGGAAGCACCGTGTCCTATTGTTTCACCCTTAATATTTATAGCTAATATTGTTGTGTTAACTTCTATAGAATTCGAGTTTCTCAACTGGAAAATGTGATAACACACTATGTAACCAAAAAGAAACAGACAGATTAACATTAAATACTATCAAATTTTATCAAAAAAATTCTTCATCAACCCGTCCATTATTAGAACTAAAATTAAAAACTTTAAAAATAAAATTAACGAAACTTAAATAAGAAAAATACCTTTAGTGACACCATTTTTTGAAAGACTTCTACTCTCGACATCTTGCACGTGCAATAATGTCTTCGCAACAATGAACAAGAAATGATTTAATTTTGAAGTCCACTGCTGTACATAGGCCTCTCCCAATGTTGAGAGGCTTTGGCCAACTATTTCCACGCTGGCCAGACAGGATGAAACAGGGTTTTATTTCGAGTTTTCCTTCTCTTGCAGTGATAGCGTGTGGGTTTTTTCCCGTTAGTCGCCTTTTGCGAGTCTTGCGACACTGCTGGGTACGCCTAGTATAACGGTCAAAGTTTTATCGCGACTGAGTTCTATAGAGCGTGTAATTCTGAAATAGCTAACTTAAAATTGTTCCGGCTCGTGTGCCTTTATCTCTGTCAAGCATTGTTCCATGCACGTGCATATACCTAACCATCTATATATCGATAGCAGCTGTCAAACGTCAAAAAATTGTTTTTATTTTTCTCTGTCCCCATATCCCTATGTATGCTTAAATCTTTAAAACTACGCAACGGATTGTGATGCGGTTTTTTTTAATAGATAGAGTGATTGAGGAGGAAGGTTTTCATGTTTAATAACATCCATTAAATAGTGGAGAAATACTGTAGTTTTTGAGGTTTCTTTGATGCCTGAACTTGCAGGTTACTCGAGGATACGTAGAATTTTTTTTTAACTCAACCTTTAACCGATGTGAGCATACACCCTGGCGGGGTATAGTGCAGGTTACATACATAAAATTGCATTCGTTATTTGATTACAAATAAATTCTACGTTATATTGAAATATATCTCATATTATTATTTATTATTCTTATGATGTGAGTCGGTTCCTGGCACCATTCACTATTAAGGCGAAAATACTCATTCAACAATGTTGGAAGACTGACTTAGATTGGGATGAAGAAATAAAAGAAGCTCATTTCGAAGTATTTCGTAGCTGGATAACCCAAATAAATGAGTTGAGTAATATCAGAATACCAAGATGGTGAAACAGCTTTTAGCGATGAAGCTCCATGCAAGACGACTGTTTATAGCTGGTTTGCAGAATTCAAGCGTGGTCGTATCAATCTCAGTGACGAATCTCGCGATGGTCGGCCGTCCACCGCTGTGACCAACAAAAACATCGATGCTGTGCGCCGTATAGATCTAAGTCCACAACAATGATATCCTGAGTAGTTAATAAGTCATTAGGAAAGAAAAGATATCAGCATCATTACCAATGACTATTGAAAGAGATTATTATTATTATTATTTCTTTGTGGACGAGCAGCAAACTTGTTGATGTGTCCACATCACTGCGCTGGAGTATCTGTTGGTGGAGAATTTTCTTTATTTTCTTCGTGTACACATATTTTAGGTTTTTGAAACTGAGGCTTCTCCTTCACTTCAGTCATTAGTGGCGGAAGCTGTAAATTTTCTACCTTCGGAATTTTGTTATCAATAATACGTCTTTTACGTATGGTTTGTGCATTTTTGTGACTGTAGTCATCATGTCACGTCGTCATTTAAGTCGCGAAGAGATGTTAAGGGCTGTTGGTATGCTGCAAGCTGGACGAACTCAACGCGACGTAGCACATAAAGCATTCCCTAATATGACCATATTTCCAGTTCTTAAGAAATTTCGAGGCGCTTCTACCAAATTAGAAGTTATAACTTCGGGGATAATGAAGGCATTATTTTATTATAAAACGAAAAGACGATCACTGAGCCAGATTATGCAGATTTAATCAAAAAGGGCCCCGGCATCTGTGATACAATCAGATGATACATTTGCCGACCGCTAGTCAGTCACAGATCGTTGAAGGAATGATTGGCATTAACAACTCTATTATTTCGGTAATATCATTTTCATAGCTGGTAAATAAAATACATCTTAGTAACAAAGCCTAGTTTAATATACTTGAAAGAATGATCAGGTAATGTTTAAGTAAACTATTCGAAGTGTGTTGAAGAATTCGAAAATTTCCTCCCCATCGATGTTTGACTGGTAATTTGCTCAAAAGGCTGGCGGCATTACCCCGTTGGATGGCAATCCGTTGTGCGAAAAAGGCCAGCCGTTTGGTCAAGCAAAGCATCGACCATATATATCTACAATCTACTGGTGCTGGCACAGTATACCTTCCTATATACCTGTTAATTGCTGTGTTATTTTCAAGTTATTTTATTTTGCATCTTATTGTTTATTTTATTTGATTTTTTGTTGCGATAGTGGAGTTTTTATGCGTAGTGTAAGGGTTTCCAGGATGGACAACCCTTATCACTAAGGGGTATGAAAAATAGATGTTGGCCGATTCCCAGACCTACTCAATATGCTCACAAAATTTCATGAGAATCGGTCAAGCCGTTTCGGAGGAGTACGGGAATGAATATTGTACACAAATAATATAGGTAGGTATTTGAAGTAGTAGTAGTATTGAGGAGGTGCAAATAGAGGATAAGTTTCCTCTTACCTCATAAATAACAATGCCATAAGTATCTAACCTGAAAACTAATAATGCTGTGGTGAATAAGTAGAAACAGATTTAATAGAAGGTACAGGAAGCGTGTGTTTCCGCGTCAATGACTTGAATTACTACTATTGAGCAAAAAAATACAAATTCTACCATCGGCGCAACCAACATACATACATATAATCGCGCCTTTATCCCTGGAGGGTTAGGCAGAGATGAATTAAATAATGCAAAGTTCCATTCTGAATGTTGGCTTCTTCGTTGTTCTATTAATGTAAATTATAAAGAAATACCTAATTATGTCATAAAAGAAGCGACTAACAAACGTAATTATAGTGTCCGTGAACTCTTAAATGTATTTATTTATTGCTAGCTGATGTTTGCGGGAACCGCGTAGCCCAATTTCAGACTTGATTAAAATGTGACTTATTATTAAATAATCGCGTATTCACTATTGATTTTTAACTAGAATAATATTGAAATAAAAAGCGTTTCAAAATCCAAAATAAGTAGTAGGAATTGCAGTGTATTCGTTATAGTTCTCTTCTTTTTTTCCAAAAACATGAGAATAAAAAACATCTTGATGAACAGGGTCCCAATTCTACAAATTTTGTCATAGTAAAAATCTTTGTCATACCAGAGACACTGCAATCAATGCCATTTCTGTTATGCTGTTAGAGTCTAAAATTAAATGAATTCTTTTTCGTATAATTTTGGACACAAAAACGATTTATTTTTCCTGTTATCTTTAAAACCGTTTCAAATATTGCTTCAATTGTGTAGAATTATATTTTATTTGCGCTATATATTTGTTGGTTTTATATCGTTTATTGAGTAGGTAACGCAAGTTTAAAGATTGGACTTCATATCGGTACAGATTTATCTTGTAATTTTATGTTAAATTTTTGTTCAAAAAGTACTTATTTATTTTACTACCATTATATAACTTGGCGTAATATTTATTTTATACATACGCAATCAAGTTTTAATTTTCAATACATATTAAAATATTTCAGCCATTTTTATCCATTTCCACAAAGTGTTTTCAACATCTAGAACATGTCTTCAACCCGCAATTATAATTTTTTATAAGGTATATACCTATCTACTCTGTATATGGAGCTAAGAGGAAAGTTAACGATAATTTGAATTACTTTTATACATACATACATACATACATAAAATCACGCCTGTCTCCCATAGGGGTAGGCAGAGATCACGGATCTCCATTTGCTACACTTATATATGTATCCCCCACGCGACATTCACACTAGGATTCCATCTGTCCTGTGTCATGAATTTTACGTTCAAGATATATGACGGGAGGTAAACACCGACTAACCTATCTCATAATTCATTTCCTTGTCATAAATCTACTATTACTCAATCACTATTTCCTTTCATAACTTCACTCATTCAAATAAATCGTCCATGGTTGAGAAGCCTATGACAATCGTAGTTGCACGTTACAAATTGTAAATAAAAATAACGTCACCGAGTACCGAGAGAGAGTTTTCTAGTTCAATAAGGTATGTTACACCAACATCACACATTCTAATACTTCCGAAAAAAAAGGTTTACCTAAATGGCGCCATGGACGCAATATCAGTTGTACAAAATCAAACAATATATCTTTTACAATATGTATACTATACTAGGTATCACCCGCGGCTTTACCCTAGTGGGATTTTGATCCCGTTCCCGCACCCCATGGGTACCTAGTCTGCATTCTGCTGCTGTTAGACTGTGATTGAATATCAAACATCTCCCAGGACACGGCGGTATTTCCGCCCAATTGAGCAGTCCGACTGGGGAAGTACCTCCGCCCTACAGAATACCGTGGCTTTAATAACTTCGTGTTGTGTTCCCAGCGGTGTGTAGGGAAGCCACAGCTCACTGAAGAATTTGTGCTGTCAGTGGGCCTCCCCGTTTCCGGGGACGAGTTGGGGACTCTGTAGTCCCCACACCCGAGAAGAGGGCCAGATCGTGAGAGATGGCCCGGCGTCGGCCGGGGTGCCAGGGATATGCCTGTCAACCTCACCTTTGGCAACCAAAACGACCCACAGGCGGTGTGAATATTTCAGAAAGGGCAATTCACATCGTCAAATACTACATTTGTCTTTCAATTTTAAAAATTAATTATTTGTCATCAAATAATACTATTTCACAAAGGTGATCAAAGAAGATCATTTACGTATATCAAGAATAAAAGGGGTCCCTTACCGGGGTCTTCTCTGGTCGAGTCCGCGTTTCGAACCCTCAAATCATACGTACTAGTTACTTCTTTGTATTTAGTTCCAAATATTTAAGAATTTAAAAAGCTATTTTAAAGGTTGTTTTCGAATATTTCAAGCATAGTTTAAATAAAATTCATATCTTCAGTCCAAAGTATGTTGAGTTCTGTGTCAAAACACGCTTATGAAAAACGATCTTTTTTATTTCAGTGTGGTATTACAACAGTGAATATTTCGTATTTAGAAATTAAAAAATTAAGCTTATACAGCAAATATAACTTCAATGGAACCACTATCATAAATATGTAGCTTCTAAAATTGATAAAATAGTTTTTATAATGTAATTATTATTTGGTTTTAGTTATTCTCGAATGATACTTGAATAATATATTAAGAACATTGTATCAAACTCTTTAGACAAATGAATCCGATGGGTGGAATGAACACTATGGGCCCAATGGGTCAAATGGGTGGAGTTCAAATGCCCAGTCAAATGGCCGGACAGATAGTGTAGGTAATAGATTAGGAACGTATAACATCGCAACAACATATGCAACGGTTAGTTAATAATGCTGCATGTACAATGTTATAGTAAGTTGATTTTATTTTACAGATGCCAAATTAATTTGGAGTTCATACATCAAAGCATTTCACTATGGCAGCAAGGAAGAACACCTTAAATGAAAACCCCAAACATCCGGCGGAGATACTTGATACTAACTGGCATCAAGTCGCAGAAAGCTTTGAAGACATGAATTTGAAAGAAGACTTGCTGAGAGGAATATATACTTACGGTTTAGAAAAACCACTTTTTTGCGGGGCGTGAAAAAGCATATGATGAGGCCGCCAAGCTGAGTGTCACCATTGTAACAAGCTACATCCGTATCTATAATGGTGACCCTCTCTTGAGCCTTTGCCTTTAGCTTACCATCAGACGAGGTGAAGTCGAATAGCTATGGGAATCAATGAATAATGTTATAGGGAGACTACTTTGACCATTGAACTACCGAACATAGCTTGAAGCCATCCAAAACTCTTGTTGACAATAGACTGTGCGGTGCGAAGTGGGGAAGACTACACTGACCAGTCGGGTTGTTACAGAACGGACAAGTGTCACCTCTGGTTAACCTTACCGATGTACCTATTATAGATTTACTGTAGGTCAGTAGTGTAGTGCAGTTTAACATACTTCCAACATCGAAAATATAATCTAACACTTCTAGTATTTCAAATACCCGTAGTACCTCATTCCCTTCCCAATAGACGTCGGTCAGTGACGAAGTTTCAGACGTTGCTATATAGTTATATAGCAGGTACGTACGTATAAAGACTTGATCTTCACTGTTTACAAGTTGTCTGAATATAAAAACCATTGTAAACAGGGAAACTGTGGCAGTTGCTTTTAAGTTTCAACCGATTGAAGAGTAGAGCCGCATCTCGTGAATTGACTCCCTTGTCCGCACTTAGCCTCCCTTTTGGGCCATTGTGCGTGTGGAGTACTGGCTAGAGTAGCCAGCCTAGCTCCGCCCAGAAGCGCAGAAGCTTACTGGGGGCTTCACAGGCTTTGCGGAGCGACCTCACTGTACCGAGGATTTGTGATCGTTGATAGGCTACGATAGTTCGTGCATGGTGTAATGTACAGATCAATAAAAAATTAAGCGTTTGGACTGAGAGCCAATTATTTTTATTACAAGAATATAGATTTTCATAGGTTAGATGTTGACGAGCCGACCTCACAATCGAGAGGTCCTGGTCCGAATCCCGGCCTGCTACAATACGTAGATCGGTGGTCACAGAGTGATCTACGCCGTCCAATACTAACTTTTAAAAAGAAATATTAATGTACCTACTAACCAACAATATCTATACGAGTGTACAATATGCTTGAAATAAATGATATATCAAAAAATAAAAAATCGAAATCAAAGATAAGAGTTAGTTTGTTAAGATAAAAATACAGTTGCGTTATATCAATTAAGCACCAGAGCACCCAGTTAGCTTGCGTTAAGTTTATGCGAATTATGGTATGTTTATATGTAATGAGAGTGAATGAAGCCAGAGTAGTATGTCAGGATCGTAGCAAATGGAGATCCGTGATCTCTGCCTACCTCAATGGGAGACTGGCGATTTTATGTCTGTATGTATGTATATCAGTGGCGAAGGGTGTCCTTATAACCCGATTTCCACCGACTTCCCTATGCAGAATTGGTAAATTTGACAAAGTAGAAAACAGAGTACAAACTTATTTGGACCTCTCGAAAATTCCAGTTTCTTCAAAAAAACGGCAATTTTATATGTATAGACCTATTATCTACTAGCGTGTATGTGTGTAAAAATATGGTAATGTCTGCTGACCTTGGGCGAAGCTCCTTCCACAGACGTAACAGAGGAAAGGTTTTTCCTCTACTCACCGCCGGAAACGCAAGACGAGGTTATTATGGCCGCGGTATTCTGTAGGGCGGAGGTACTTCCCCAGTCGGACTGCTCAAGTGGGGTGGGAATACCGTCGTGTCCTACCTCCTCCTAAATAAAAAGTTTAATGTAGACTGGTTCTTATGTACTTATACTTGCGAATTTAACTTACGTAAGATTTAAGTATAAACAACTCCTTTCAAACAAAAAAAGTCACATCGAAACCCATTCTGTAGTTTTTGCCTTCATCGCCAAAAAATAGATATCTCAAATGTACCCACTAATACAGCCTCCTGATTAAGCCACAAGCGAACGGCGTAACCTAATGTGTATTCTCGGTATAGATTAATCGTTTACTTCTCTGTGCATTTGCAGAAAAAAAAAAATAGATAAGATAAGATTCAATTATTTGTTAGAATATTGTATAAAAGTTGGTTGTACATAATATTCTGCTGTCTCCAGCGTACAAATATTGAAGTTACCGTGGCCTATGGACGGATGATTTTTTTACATCTTATTGTTTTCATTTATACGTTCTATTTTGTTGTGATTAATTGTGTTTGTATGTGTAGTGTAAGTGTTTTCTTCTAGTCTTGGCCAAAGAACTCCTTCTAGTGACCCAACATCGAGCTGAAAGCCTGCGCCAGAGACCCGTCAATCAGGAGGTAGGACACGGCGGTATTTCCGCCCAATTGAGCAGTCCGACTGGGAAGTACCTCCACCCTATAGAATACCGTGGCTATAATAACTTCGTGTTGTGACGCTGTTGCCCCTAGAAGCGAAGAAGTAATCAGGAATGTCAACAAATCCGCCATATTCCCACATATTATTTGAAAACTAATAAATTAAAAGCATATATGGGTTAAAAAAAGGTTAAACGGCGGGTTGAAGACTATTTGAGATTGGTTTAACTATGAATGTCTTGGTGAGGTACCGAGAACTCCACTCACCCGTTGTGGCTTCTACGAGTTTGATAGAGTAACCTTTTAACGTAAGGCTGGTTCAAGGGTAGGTAGGTACTGTCAGCAGGCCGCGGCGGTAGTCCCCACACCCGAGAAGAGGGCCAGATCGTGAGAGATGGCCCTGGGTCGGCCGGGGTGCGAGGGATATGCCTGTCAACCTCACCTTCGGCAACCAAAACGACCCAAAGGCGGCGTGCGTTTTAGTCGGTTCGAGTCCGACATAAACTCTTCCACCGGCTCCGGTGGGTAGGTATCCGTGATTAAATGTCAAAGAGTGTGAAAAGGACGCCGATAGAGTTATTGGATCACAACCTGTAAAAAGACGAAGTTAGTATATTTTTGTACCTTTAAAGTACTCCCTTTAAAGTAAGGTTCTTCGGGGCTTTACCAAAATCCTTGAGGCCCCAACCAACCTGCCGGCTAAATTCGCCAATAAAAACCCACAAGCGCCGAGCGTTTTAGTCGGTTCGAGTCCGACATAACCTCTCCAAGCAGGATACCCCTCCCACCGTGGAGGGGTATCCTGGGTATTTTTCACGCGTAAAAATGGTATGTGTATCTATCCGTGTGGTTTCCGGCAGAGTCACGCTGCCAACCCTGTAAGTGCAGAGTTTATGTGCCGTCAGTGTAGAAGACAAAGCAGGACAAGCCTTTAGTCTTCCCACTGACAGCACAAATTCTCCAGTGAGCTCTGGCTACCCTACTCACCGCTGAACTGAGCTGACATGAGTTCTCTGCGCTCGAAATCCGCTAAAAAAGAGTGGATACAACATAGAAAAACGAGTATTACAAATGATGATGTCTTATCTAACAATAACGGCAAGAGAGTTTATATCAATGAGAATCTAACTAAACATATGCGGCAGGTATTATGGAGTGCTAAACAAATGCTTAAAGATAAAGAGGTGTTTAACTCGTATATTCTGTCAATTATTAGTGGTTGCGCGTAAAGGAGATAACTCTAATACCTTGTCCAGGGTGATATAAACGCATTTCAAGAAAAAATCGAGCTGTAAAGACATTTCTTAAGACAATTAGAGTCAATAAATTTGTATAATGCCATTAAACATTTGTTTATTTTTTTTTCCTTTGAAATCCGGATATTATATCACATCTTGAAATCGAACCGACTGTCCTCTACGCTGCTAGTTGGGAAATGTCCCATATACGTAATCTTTTTGGCGCACATAACGTCTCCACATAACAAGTCAGGAGAATCGATTTAATACACGAACAACTCTACATTTAATACACGAATCAAGGCGTCGTTTACCGTTAATACACGAACCGAAACGTCACTCGGCGGCGTTGACGTTTACTCGACGTTTGGACAACACATTGACACGTTACATTTAAAAAATACACTAACAATGAGAAAACATTAATTTTTTTCAAATTGAAACAGTTCTATTGATAAAGAGTTAATTATAATAAATTACTAACACTATCGCTGACATACGGACGTTCCCAACATTAAAGCTGGATGTCGCCCACTTGTGTAGAGTTTCTTCTGCAACACTATCCATATACCTGTTGAAAATGACAGTGAATATAAGAAAGAATTATAAAAAAACTGCTAACACGTATTTTTTTTATACCACTTAGGTTGCAGACAAGCACACGGCCCACCTGATGGAAAGTGGTTACCGTGGCCTATGGACGTGTGTAACACCAGAGAAGCCACACTTGCGCTGCCAACCCTGTAAGCACAGAGTCTCTGTGCCGTCAGTGTAGAGGACAAAGCGGGACAAGCCTTTAGTCATCCCACTGACAGCACAAATTCTCCAGTGAGCTCTGGCTACCCTACTCACCGCTGGGAACACAACACGAAGTTATTAATTACAACCAGTAACAGTATTAAACTGCATAGTAATTTGTTTGGAATTGGATTCTTAAACAGTTTCCAAAATTTTTGTAATTTATAAATATAATTTATCGCCGGGAACAATACGGGGCAGCAGGGAACGATACGGGGCGGGTTATATGATGGAGTCATATCGCAAATATATAATTTTTGTATATAAAATTTGATAGGATTCGTTCAATGTCTCGAGCAAAGACTCTGGAACATCTAGGGTCTGGATTCTGCTAAAGCATAACCAATTGCATACCACGGATTGCTAAAAAGCCTAAATGGCTTTTTAGCAATCCGTGGAGATTAGATCCGTTAGATTTTAAAGCAAAACGGTTAAAGTGAAAAATTAAAAGATTGGAGAGTGAATGAAAAAGTGTAATCAAAAAAATGACACAACTTGATAAGTTTATAAATTATAATAGTAACATTGTCATCAACTTATTAATCTAAAGCATCTAGTAATGTGCACCATAGCATCTGTACATTACACAGTGTAAAAAAATGTATATATAAGGATTTTAGTAACATGGGGGTACCTACTTACAACGGATGCCCCAACTCGTCCCCGGGTGTGGGGAGCTGCGGCCTGCTTCTGCTAGAGTGATAGGTGACTCCACACACATCCGCGCTCGTGAGGGGCGGAGGTCATTATTCTGCGTAACTAAAATGTATACTAATATTATAAAACTGAAGAGTGAATGAAGCGAGAGTTTTGGGCCCAGTTCTGTACATCATATATACCTTTGACCTCCAACACTGTCTAGACTGCGATGTCAGTATGTTTGCTGATGATACTAAAATATTCGCCAACCCATTAACTGACTATGACGAGCTCCAAAACGATTTAAACCTAATAGCCAACTGGTCCAAGAGGTTACAGGTAACAGTGACGTCAATAGCTTGTTTCCTGCGGGAGCCTGACGTATGCAGGTTACCTTGACACGTGTCAGGGACTCCACTTCAGCTATGATTGATGTAGATGGAGCTCTCAAGCTCTGTGTGCGTTGGTAATTATTATACCTACTCCATTACAGAATATGACGTTTTATAGATTAGGACAAGCCTTTAGTCTTCCCAATTCACCAATGCACAAATTCTCCAGTGAGTTCTGGCTACCCTACTCACCGCTGGGAACACAATACGAAGTTATTATAGCTGCGGTATTCTGTAGGGCGGAGGGGAGTACTTCCCCAGTCGGACTTCTCAATTGCTCAAAACTACAATAAATGACGTCCTCTTATGACTGAACTAGTGATGAACATTGAGGAAACATTGTAATGAATAAGCGGAACTTTTATAAAGATTTACATTTTGATTCTTGATTCTTTGATTCATTTTACTTGTTTCGAAGGCCTCTGTGGCTTAGAGGTTAGTCAGTTAGTTATCCCCTAGATAATTTATTTAATAGGTTTTTTACAAAAAGCTGCGACAAGATTGTTTACCTTTAACCGAATAGAAAATAGTGTTTAGGATTGGTATATCGGCGTTTCCTCTCATGAAAATAGTGTTTAGGATTGGTATATCGGCGTTTCCTCTCATGAAAATAGTGTTTAGGATTGGTATATCGGCGTTTCCTCTCATGAAAATAGTGTTTAGGATTGGTATATCGGCGTTTCCTCTCATGAAAATAGTGTTTAGGATTGGTATATCGGCGTTTCCTCTCATGAAAATAGTGTTTAGGATTGGTATATCGGCGTTTCCTCTCATGAAAATAGTGTTTAGGATTGGTATATCGGCGTTTCCTCTCATGAAAATAGTGTTTAGGATTGGTATATCGGCGTTTCCTCTCATGAAAATCTGCCGGATTTGTTGTCTTATGCTCTGACAGAGCCACGGAACCTCGCCAGAAGCCATCCTAATTTTCCTATATATATATGCGGCGGGTTGATTATTAATATTTTTCTATATTTACATCGAAATAACTGACGAATGTAAATTTTGAGGATTAAGATAGTTATACGATTTCCTCAAGTCAGGGCAGTCGTCATTCATATTTCCGTTCTATTGAGCAGTCCGACTGGGGAAGTACCTCCACCCTACAGAATACCGCGGTTATAGACCTCGTGTTGTGTTCCCGACGGTAAGTATGTGCCAGTTGGAAGACCAAAGACTTGTCCTGTTTAACATTCTCTCTCGGTTCGGATATTGTTTATTTTGAATATTGTATTGACTAGCCACACAAAGCCGGCTTACACTGCTCCAAAATTGTGAATGGAAAAATAAATAAAACAACCAATAAAAGTCAATATTATACATTTTATAAGTTTCTAGTAATACTTGTCGGTCTTATCAGACAGATATATACAGCCCAGACTCCTATGGTTACTTTTTTTAAAGAGTACTAGTGACCGAAATTACTGGTGTTCCTATTTAAATTACTTATATTAAGAGTATATCGTAAAGGTATGACTCCCGCTATAGTAATAGTTTAATAATATTCATGAGACCCCCAGTCTGGAATCCTGGCAAACACCGCACAGCGACGCCCATTATCATAAATAAGGACTCAAATTAAATCCGAGACTAATCTATCGAGCGGTTTAAATGCTACTTACCTACTTGCTTTTAATGTTTGTACTATGAAATTGTAAGAGTGATGGCTTAAAAGTAGTGCGTTTATCATGAAAACCATACCTACATAAAATTTCAACTGATGGTTGTGCGAAACCGTGGAATACGACTTAATATAATTGGTATTGTTACCTGTTTAACATCAGACAGATATATAACAGCCCAGACTCAGCCTCTGATGTATGGCTCGAGTCAATAATAGTGCCCGGAATACGGCAATAGACTCGCCCCCTATTACGTGGGACCGAATACAATGATTGATGATGCGGGTGTTAAGTTTTAATACACCTCTGTTTCGCCCTTCGGAGATAAAGGGTTAGGCAGGGAACCGGTATAGCGCCGAAAGCGCTTCCAGGATCTTTCACTATGACTTATGTATACTTAGTTATAATTATTTTGCCCTCCGTGGTTATAATTTACAAATTGCAAATAAAAATATGCCTATGGAGGTAATCTGATGATGGGGTTAGAATTTAGACAGTGAAGTGCCTTAACTGAACTAAAATGCTATACCTGACTGTAATTGCGGCACGCTATGGTGGCCGTCTTGACGCGAATGCTTTTGATTGCTTTCTCTTTTTTGGTGTGTGAAGTTTATTCTCTTCTGGCCAGTCTCCCCATATTTTTCTTTAGTAATTCGTCTAACAGTTCGTTGTCCTCTTGTCCCCTCCGGTATTGCGGGTTTTATATACACCGGTAACCGCTTATCTTAGATGACCCTTTTGCTTGATTTTGTTTTTATTTTATTAGTATAATAACGTCAACTACTATGGATTTATCAATAACCAATGAAGTAGAAAATTTCTTTTTATTTAATCTAGGGAACTCCCCTTTGTTATTCTGCGTCATGGTTAGCTCCGCACTGACCAGTCAGCTGACATCAGAAAACTTAATCTATAAGTTACGAGCTCGATTAAAAAATTGTGAAAGCACTACAGATTTATATCAAATTATTATATTTAGTATACAACAACATTGGTGATAGTATTTCATTTCCAATATCGCGTCTTCACTGTTATATTACAACTATCATTTACTTAATATTTAGAAAGTCCTTCGCTACTCGACTTCCATACATCGATTAATTTTATTTTAAACGAATCGATTTGAACAGCTGGCTTCCATATTCTTTAAATATTACTAATATTATTCCCTTATTCATAGATAGTCGACAACTATGTAGCTTGTTCATTGCCGGCTATTTTAAAAGTGGCAAGAGAGAAAGAGATAACATGTAATACTCCCATAAATGTCTCCAAATAAAGCGTACAATATAGTTCTTAGACAAGGTAAATATAAAAAAAATCTTAACGAAGAAGCAATTCTACTCTGCTGGCAACCACGCGACACTTTCTTTAAGTACTTGTGCAGAATCCCAACGGGTACTACCTCCCCAGGGCTACTTAAATAACTCTGTCGGCATCGAGTTGACTAAGACCACTCAGTGTTCTGTCCACGTGAGACTTTTACGAGGGACTCCAGGTCTAGGAAGGTATTACCCGATAGGTTTTATATCACTCTGTCATTCACACTACTCGCGCGAGTGTGACTCTCTTGGTTTTGCACACGTCCATAGGCCACGGTGACCACTTGCCATCAGGTAGGCCGTGTGCTTGTCTGCCACGTAAGTGGTATAAAAAAACACGAAATCAAAAACGTAAAAATGTAGTACCTATTACAAGTTTCCATGCATCTGTGGCCGAGTCTAGGCTGTATATATCTGTCTGATGTTAAACAGCCATATCCCTTAGTCGCATTGTACGACACCATGGAATGGAATGGAAGGGGGACTCCCTTGTCCGCACTTAGCCTCCCTTTTGGGCCATTGTGCGTGTGGAGTAATAATAATTCCATTGCTCGCTAATCATATACTTAATTTGTCCACTGCTTACAGGTTGTTCGCCAAGGTGAGATACTACTAGAGAAAATCCAAGGTGCGCTCAGTGACATTGCTCAATGCCAGTTAGACATGCAGAACCCGGCTCTAATCCTAAATAAAGATGTGAAGCCTCAGTTATAGGGCTCAAAGATTCACGGTAGCTACTACCGCAGGTAATGATCTGTATGGACATTGACTCGTAGACTTAGACAGTTCAACTTATTTTAAGGATAATTTTTTAAAATACATTTTCAACCATACTATGTGTACAACAAGGTGTGAATTATACAGAGAAGCTTAGAACAAGCTAGAGACACATGAGAGACATGTAAGACGCTTGCATTAGGTGTGCAATATGCGTACAAGCAAATATTATCATAACAATGTCAACCTGTATCAGCATCATACCATTTCCTTGCCTTAAGATTGCCTTTTCTGTATAATCCACAGCCGTTATGAGTACAATAGTTTGTGTTGATAGTAATGAATTTATACTCATGCCTATAATGACTATCTGTGTGTGATCTGTGTGGCTACACTATATTGTATTTTAAATATCATAAAAAAAGCAAATGGTTATAATTATGTAAAACATATCCTGATGTTGAGGATCATCATGTAATCGTCATGTAATGTTGCCAACAATTAAAAAGCTTCTGATAATTTAAATCAGAAACAACAAAAGAGTGTCTTACGGTCACTGTTGTTCCGTTGTTATAACTTCTTCTTTGTTCCATATTATACCTACTTATTACGTGAGTAGTTGAGTACCGAGTCGATCCTGTACCGGTCAGTACAAACAATAAGCAATTAGGCATCCAATCAAACATAATTCTTGATGATTGATGACACGCTATGTTTTCAAAAAAATATTTGATTTGGTTTCAAAAAGCTACCTGTACATTTTCCATTGAATTTAAACTATTTTCAGCGATTTTGGTCCGCTTCCCTGTAGAAACTTATGGCTTTGCATAGATTTAAAAAAATTAAAAAATTGTTTATTGCTCTAGAAACATATTTGCGTGTGCAGAAAGTTTAAAAAATATGTACAAATTGCGATTTCTTACAGATAACCCTTGTCTTCCCAAAAAAGTTTACATACATATTATACTCACGCCTGTAAATCTCCGAAGGGGTAGGCAGAGGTGTATAAACACCTACAATTCGCCTATTATGATTTTCAGTCCCACATCACGTTTAGACGCAACGAAACTTAAGAGGTATGAGTATGCAAAGTCC
This sequence comes from Eilema griseolum, assembly GCA_963662185.1. NCBI lineage: Eukaryota > Metazoa > Arthropoda > Insecta > Lepidoptera > Erebidae > Eilema > Eilema griseolum. The sequence continues at coordinate 13,582,018 of OY759251.1, forward strand.
CCACAATGGTCATTGATGGTCCATACCCTGCAATAGGCAGCAATGCGCAACTGTAGGCGATCATCACGTAGGCGTTCACTTAACACATAAGAGTACCTATAGCTCATAGAGACAACATTGTACACAACGCTATCTAGACCCATGGTAAGCATAGTTTAACTAGCTTGTGTTATGGAATCTAGAATACGGATAAACATACTTAACTTGTTTTTTCTTTTGTAAATACATACATATTATACATAGAAACACCCAGACCAGGCTTATTCGTTTACTAACTTGTCCTTATCTTTTGAATGGTTCATTCTGAAATCTCTTGTTGCGTTACATTAAAATGAAGTTTCTGAATTGACCATGGTCACTAATTAATTTAAAATGATCATGAATTCAATTTACAGGATTAGGGATCAAGTATATCGGGATACGTATATTTGGGACAATTGGTCTGCCCGAGCCATTATACTATGTGACGTGACCCCACTCCTAAAACAAGCAATTTAGCTTAGATGGAGGGGTTAGAGAGAATATTAATAATTTCGGTGGCTAATATCTCTTGTTTCAGCAAGTTGACTCGTACCCCAAAGATCTTGGTGAAGCTCCATCAGGGTAAAATTATCATGTCAGTGGGAAGACTAAAGGCTTGTTCTGCTTTGTCTTCTACACTGACGGCACAGAAACTATCTGCGCTTACAGGGTCGGTAGTGCGAGTGTGATTCTTCTCGTGTTACACACGTCCACAGGTCACGGCAACCACATACCAACAAGTGGGCCGTGTGCTTGTTTGCCACCTACATGGTATAAAAAAGGTCCTACTGATGCTGAAAAGATCGAAGCAAATTTGATAGCAGACGGTATCCATGTATTTTTCTTACAGTTTATGATTGGCAAATTGGTACCGACTGCTATCAAACTTTCAGCTTCAGTCGGGTCTTTTATTTTTATCAAAAAAATGTTTTAATTTAAAATTGTTTAATCGATTTATGTTCGTGATCGATTGGTGTTCTGAAGAATCGATTAAGTTTTATCAAAGTGATTTATTTTGTTTAAATTTATCAAAGTTAACGTAGGTACCTATAACTGACGTAATCATTGAATAATGTGGCGTGTTCTTGAGACCTCATCTAGGTCTTCGAAACCCAGACTAAAATCGTTATCTGCAAGCTCATTGGGGGAGGCCTATGTTCAGCAGTGGACTGCGATAGGCTTGATTGATTGATTGATTGATTGATTGATTGTAATATTAATATGATATATAATGCAATAATTTATTCCCTTCTGATACTGACATCTGATATCAACAAACTTATTTTTACTTCATATGTGGGAAGCGAAGGTAGTTTGTGAAGTAAATTCTAAGTGTAAATTAGACTTTGAAGAGTGAAAGTCAACTTGGTTTACAAATCTGAGTTAAATTGGTACTCTACCAATATTAAGCTAGAAAAGCTAACTAAAAAGCTTTCTATCTTATTGGCTTTGGCTCTGTCTGGACTTGATGCCCGATCGAGTTCAGACCCTGTCTCTTATAAATATAAACAATATTAGGCAATTACTTTCTGGGTTAAACATTTCGATCACATTTATTATTCACGTTCATTCCGCCATTGTCAAGTGTGGCCATTGATACAAGGCGCCCGGTCTGCACTCTGCACTCGTAAATCTCTTCAGACAGACAGACAGACTTGACCCATTTATGATGTAAATGTGTTGTTTATTATTAGACATCGTTGTTTAGCATATTAGATTAGTTCATTGGTTTGTACATTAGTTCGTATCTTTGAAATTACTCACACCCTATCATATAAATAGTAGCAGAAGCTTAGTGGTTTAATATACGACTTGAAGGTCAAATCTCAGGTCTTGAAGGTGCTTCGATATCGCCATTGGTTTGTGGAGGTCAGATCACGCTTCAAAGATAGTATCGAATCAGACTGGTAAAGCGCACCATAAACTCCGAGGTGATAGCTTCGGATGCAACTGAGATTAACACTAGGATGAAGGAGAGTGGTTTAATAAAGGACTTTACCATCGAGATGTCAGGAATTGATTCTGGCGACGTCAACCCACTCTTACCGCCAAATGATGCAGAGCAATCTGTAACACCGGCAAATGGTACAGAGCAAGTAGATACACCACCAGATGGTGCAGAGCAATCTGAAACACCACCAAATGGTGCAGAGCAATCTGAAACACCGCCAAATAATGCAGAGCAATCTTTATTCATATTAGCGCGTTCTACCAAAAAAACTCTTTAGCTTTAAAGATACAATATGTCACGCAGGCCTGGGGGTGACAGGTGGAGCCACCTGACACCCTGGCAGAAGCAGACCGCGGTGGCGTCGCGCCTCACGCGCCTCCCCGTTTCCGGGGACGAGTTGGGGACTCTGAACACTGGTTCAATATTTAAAACAAGCTCCAGTAAACACCCAGTGCATCAAAAGAAATGCTGATCAGGAGAGTTTAAAAGCAAATCAACATCTATTGATTTTTTCTGGATTCTGGATATTTCAGATGTCATAGTTGACTCTTCATTAAACTCTTATTCGCCATCTGTAACAGGAATTCATCTAAATAATCTAAATATTATGCAAAAAAAAACAGCTACTATAGGAAGTAGCTGCCGCAAATGCCGTGAAAATGTATTGTATATTTTCAATTGGCCTATTTTTTTACACAACTTAGGTGGCAGACAAGCACACAGCCTGCCTAATGGAGATTTTTTTGCAGAGTTGAGTTTCTGTTTCATGCTCTCGTGTTGTTAATGTAAATCTATTATAACCAATACCTAGTGTATTATGGTGTTTTGTTACCTCAATTATGTATTTGTGAAGTGCCGTCTTCCGGGCACTATTGTTGACTCGAGCAATGCGTGTAAAGCTGAGTCTGGACTGTATATATCTGTCTGGTGTTAAACAGCCCTGTCCCTTAGTCGCCTTGTACGACACCGCATGGGAAGTGATGGGGTGGCCCAAATTCGTCCGGGCCACATAAGCCTTTGTCTTGACGTATACAGGTTGGAGGTTCAATTCCCAGTATTAATGTGTCATGAATTCAAAATTTCACTAACAGTAATTACTACTCAATCAATATTAGACTATTGCAGTTCCACTGCTAAACATAGGTCTCTACCAAAATTTCACAAGTCCACCGTTGTTGTGTTGTTATATTGTTATTATATTTATATTTAAACACTACTACAACACAACACAACACAACGCCTCCCTTGGTTGCACACGTCAATAGACCAAGGTAACCACTTTCCATCAGGTTGGCCGTGTGCTTGTCTGTCAACCAAGAGGTATATAAAAAAATAACCAGAGAAATGATAAATGTATCAAATAAATTTAGCAATATCGTTCACAGAACGAGTTTGAATGTTTACTTCATAAATACGTAATCGATGTTGATTGCAGAAATAACAAAATATTATTATTTTCTTAAAGCACGAAGCTTTAGGTTATTATTAAATTTGAAATTTTTTAATGAGGAATAAATATTTATAGAGGTGCTTCGTTTAAATTTAATTGAATACCTACTTTCATTCATGGTGTAAGTAGTAAATGCTAGGTTTAATGAATATTTATTTAGCAGTTTACTGATATCGGTACCATGATTGTTCATATAATAGGAATTTTAACTCATTTGTCCAGTTCTAATAAGTAGTTCAGAAGCTATGAGGGAATAGTTTAACCAACATACATACATAGCCTGTCAAAATCATAATCCTCCTTTGACTTCGGCGTAGTCGGGTAAAAGTAAACTTACTAACATCTCATATAAAGTATGTTAAAATTTATAGGTATAGTGGCAGCAAGGGTGTTACTCCCCTGGTGAGCTAAGATGGAGTTACTTTCGATTATAATATTAATATAGCTGATATATTTTCGCTGTATACATTTTCTACGTTATTAATCATGAAAAGCACTGTTTTCTGTAACCCCTTATTTAACGTAAAGTACATTTGAATATCCCCAGACTGATTTACGTTATATACTTGCACAATTATAAGATTTCGAAATATATTTATTTGACTACAACGTAAGAAGTACCCCGTTTCCGGGGACATCCCCAACTCGTGTTGGGGACTCTGTGGTCCCTACCTGAGGAGAGTGCTGGATCGAGAGAGATGGCTCTGTGTCGGCCGGAGTGCGAGGAATATGCCTGTAAGCCTCAAGTATTTTCGAAAACTCACTTGCCACATCCGGCAATCGAATCTACTAAAATTCGAAAGATTTACATTCTACTTTTATCATTCAGACTTTGTAAACCTTTGAGGATGCCGTAAGGCGAAACCGTGTAATAACAAATAAAAAATACTGTGAAAAAGGTCGCCTTTGGGTTGTGGAGGTAAGATGGCAGTCGCTTCATGAAAAATATCGAAGTTTAGTGAAATCCGTGATTAGACTGTTAAAGCAGACCCCAGACTCTGAGGTGAAAGCTTCAGATGCGACTGGGATTAACACTAACGCTTCTTTTTTTGTGTCTAAAATTCATACTTTGAAGCTCAGGGCACACAAGTTCAAATAAATAAACGGTACACTCATAGATTAATTTTGATGAGTAATACGATTGCACATGACTTGTTACTGATCTTTACACCATATAACTCAGTTGATAGAGGTCCTTGGTAGTGGTGATACATAAAACTTCTTGCTTGTTACTAAATATTGTGTTGGTCCACTGTAAATGTGCGTTAGCCCACAATAAGCGACGACCTCGATTTCCACGTCGAAGAGCTGGAACCCTAAGCAGTCTGCGAGCATGAAGATTGACTTCGTGTAGTCTTCTCCTGACAGTTTGATCGCTAATAACCACTTGATGCTCCCCAACTCTTCACCGGGTATGAGAAGCGTGCCGTCGATGCTTGTCTCTGCGCCAGGGTAACAGGCGGCTCTACCCATCACCCCAAAGCTATGAGGGATTGAGGTCATTTTTCCACCTCGAACGCCCGAGTTACCTCTACTCACGGGCTGCGCGGTTTGCTTTTTTTTTTCGCTGTCTCCTTCACAGAAAGAGTCACTGGCAGCAGATCCTGTGACTTAAAGGTTAAATTTAATACAATATTCTTGTATTTCCAGATAATAAAAACTTCGGTATCTTATTTCGCGTTCCTGCGTTCTAGTTCTAAGTAAATTATCATGGAAAATGTTTACACACAATTAATATGATTTTATTTGTGCACGTGTGTTTTTGCTGTACAACGTTCCATTAAAATAATTAGATCGCATTCTTGTTTTATTCCATCAAGATTTTATTACAATGCTGGTACTATTAATATGGCTATTCGTATTTGCGTATTTGACATATATGAAAAATACTAAGTACGTGCAATTGGGAAGTTTGTCGCACCATTAAAGCCTGGAATTCGTTACCAGCTTATATGTTTCCTCCTTCCTACAGTCCCGGGTTATTTAAGCGGGGCGCGAAAAAGCATTGATGAGGCCGTCAAGCCGAGTGTTACCATTGTAACATGGTATATGTTAGTAATGGTGACCCTTTTTTCTGAGACTTCGCATTCAGCTTATTATCAGACGAGGCGTAGTTTAATTGACGTGTCGTAAATGAAAAATAAAGTTATTGGGCTTTTTTTATCGTAACTTCCAGTGAGAAGAATAGAGTTACAGTAGATAAAATGTGACATTTCACATGTGACACTAAAATCATAAAAATATTCTGGCAATAAAATCTCAGGCAATATTTTTAAAACTGCACTTATAAAAACCAAAAATTGACTCAAAAATCTTAAGGCAATTTTCAAACAACATAGATACATGTTATTAGCACATTTCTAGCTAATTTGTAATAATCGAACTGGCTAAAGTTCGAAAAAAGCCACCTGTATTTTTATAGCAAGTAAATCATAAAGATCAAATCTCTGTTTTTTTTCGCACTTTCGTTCAAGCTTTGAATGCAGTTTTGTTCTTTAAGTAAAATGAGTCAACTTAAAGATTTAAAGTTAAGAATAAGTAACTACGTCTTGATCACTACACTATTAAGTTGTTGCTCTTGAAATGGACTTAATGATTAAATAAGTATAATAATTTTTAATATTTCTGCATTTACAATGTTTAAATAACTAACTACAACTTAACCACCACAAGCCGCCCAAGCCCAATGGCCCAAAGTGGCGGTGAACAGTGAAAAAGTTTTTTCCTAGGAGTAATTATATCAATCTACCCTCTTTCGAGTTCTTTTACTACGCGTATCTGGGTACTCACAAATAAATTAATCTATTTACCTGAACAGTTGAAGTTCTTTGTGATCGTCGTGTCCTCAACGTTGAAATCATCCACCTTGACGTTATCTAATAAATGTGAACATTCCATTCTTCATAATAAATAAAGAAATTTACACCTGTAACAACTGTATACAGATCCAAACTTGAAAACGTCAAACCTACATCCTACATGACTTATAAGAAAGGAATGTATAATGTTTACCCATTTGCACAAGTTTTGACATGTTGTCTCCAACACAGGCCTGGATATTTCTTAGGTAAAAAAAAAATATAATTTATGGTCTTTTTACTTTGATTATATTATCATTAAATATAAAAATAGAATCAGAACTATCAGTTATTTCTTTAAACAAACTTCTATATTAAATAGCTTCCTTAAAACTTTCAGAGATACCAATGTACTTTGCTTCTGTACTAGACAGAGCTATATTATTTAGTATATATGTAGATATAAAATGTAGCTTTATGTGAATGAGCGAATTGCTGAATGTAAAAAAGTTCCTGGAACGTATAAAAGTTTGTCCCGCTTTTTATGTGAAATATACTGGGAACTGTGCTTTTGTTCAATTCAATTAATGTAAAAAACATTTATGTTTCTTTTTTCTCGATTCTCTTGAACGCCGTGTAAACGCACTTAATATGAACCACTTTTTGCTCCTCACTGTTATTATTAATGAATAAATGCTATATGTCCGAGTACTCGAGGTCAATGTACGTGAGGAATGCTGTAAAAAATGCGTTAAGGACATCAGCCCGGCATTCTATCAACTGTAAAACCAATGTTCCCACAAAACAAGTTGTAAACTTTTTTATAAAAAAGTTGCTTCAAGGCATTTATAGAACAATTTACGTGCTTCACTACCTTGAATGAAATTCCCGCAGAAAAACATGTTACATTGCTAATAACTAAACTAAACAGCGATGTTTATGAAATATTGAAAGGACTAGTGGCACCTAGAAAACCATCAGAATATAAACACTTTCCATCAGGTGAGCAGTGCGCTTGTCTGCCACCTAAGTGTAAAATCCAAATTAACTATATCATGGAAATGAGGAGCAATTGAATGGATACCGGCTTTAAATTACGTGCTTCGAATGCAGCTGGCATCTTAGAAAACATTGGATTTGATAATATAAATATAATTAACATTTACAATTGACATGTGAATTATAATATAAAAACATGTCGTTACATTCCAAAGGTACTTTAATTTCTTTTTGACTTTACCACAAGCTCAAACAACGGTTCATTTACTGCTGCCATTACCGAATAAGGGCAGACCTATTGTTACAAATAAAAGTAACATCTGGCTTTATGTAAATTCATTTTGAAATTTCTGTACTATATATATATATATTTTTTTTTCGAATTAACCCTTCAATATTTTGCTATTGAAACTGTGTCTAAAATTGATCGCCCCGAATCAACTATAAAAACAGTGTGTATAAACCAAACTTGTTTATTTTATAGGATTGCCATAAGCCTGTTATCAGTGACAATGATGTAACAACTGGTTGGCAGTGTTCTACATGCACCTCATCCCAAATCGCGGCTGGATATTCTAAAACAACACCAGCTAAATCACCATCTCATACCTCGGGTTCTACAACGCCAGTCAAGATTTCTTCCAGCAGCTCTTCATCCTCCTCACCTTCAAAAGGGATTTCAAATAACTATTCTTGAGTAATTTTGTGGTATTTATAGTTAGATATCTATTTCATCTTGCAATAGAAATTCTTTAGTAATAACAATTTTCAATTTATGGAAAACTTTATTCCCCAGAGATTGGAGCACCAGTATATTTGCTACATATATAATTTTTCATATACCGAGTGTCGTGTCTCTCACTTACCTATTCACTTGTAAACAAGTCGGTAGCGCGAAGTCACGTAATCACAGCAATCTCGGCGAGGGCTCGTACAAAAAGAAATAATTAACCCATCCAGCACTCGCACTTGTCCGCGGCTATAATAACTTCGTGTTGTGTTCCCAGCCGTGAGTAGGGTAGCCAGAGCTCACTGGAGAATTTGTGCTGTCAGTGGGAAGACTAAAGGCTTGTCCTGCTTTGTCTTCTACACTGACGGCACAGAAACTCTGTATTTACAGGGTTAGCAGCGCGACTGTGACTCAAAACAAAGCAAACAATAAAGTGAATGAACAAACCGACGAAAACGCACAGCGCCCGTGGGTCGTTGTAGGTTACCGATGGTGATGTCGACAAGCATATCCCTCGCACCCCTGCCGACCCAAGGCCATCTCTCTCGATCTGGCCCTCCTCGGATGTGGGGACTACAGAGTTCCTCAACTCAAATAATGGTGCTGCTCAACGGCCGAACGGCGCTCCTCAAACGAAAGTATGCCAGTTCAAACTAGTGCTCCTGGGCGAGTCGGCGGTAGGGAAGTCTTCGCTGGTGCTCCGGTTCGTCAAGGGACAGTTCCACGAATACCAGGAGAGTACGATCGGCGCGGCGTTCCTCACGCAGACCGTGTGTCTCAATCAGTGAAAAAATTATAATCTAAAATTGTTGAATAATTTATTTATAATTTATTATAATATTAGATGGATTATGCAACTATATTTTGACACCTTTTACTTACGCAGTATCATAATTTCCTATCCATTGTCTGCACACACAAATTGAATACGCTTTTGGTCAAATGGTCATGACTCTTGTGGTTATAAGTTGATTATATAGGCCGGGAACTTCTAATGTATCATGATCAAAGCACCTACAAAGCCTTCTGACGAAACTTTGTATGTTTACTACTCAGCCACGGTAAGTCATGTTATTTTTAACAGATTTGGTTTTTTTTATTCACAGGGACAAAGTTGTACTTACTTGTCGCTACAGTGTTTTAGCTTCATCAGGGGGTCATCTACTTGTTAGTAACCAAAATATAATAAGCCAAACCAAGATAGAGGTCGTTTTCCACATCAAAGACAATGTTTGTTCAAATGAAAAGCGTTACCTATTATTGTTTTATTTATAACTATATTACGATATCGTTCACATGTAGTCTTTTGAAATTATGAGACTTATACTGCATCATGGTGATCCTCCTACGAAGCTACTTGGTGTAATTAAAATGTAATATGCCAGGACCGATGGCGAGCTAATATGCATAAATAAACAAACATAATTTTAATCTTGGTTAATATCATCTAGTTGCCGTTTATTGCCATGCTATGAACCGTGAGGGTTGCAACAGTGTCATTAAAACATAGAAGCGTCTTTCTCGTTTGTTTATGGTAATCGAGTGGGTAAGTTGCGAAGCTTTGATTTCGAAGCTGACCCGTGCTCGACGCCCCTGGTGTTGCACATGTCCATAGGCCATGGTAACCACTTCAGGAGGGCCGTGTACTTGTCTGCCACATAAGTGGTATAAAAAAATCATGGAAAATATAGACATGATGAAGAATGTGTTTGTTATTACGTTTATTTATATCTTATCAGGCTGAACCGATGCAACTCACCACGTGTGTAGAGACTTGATAGTGTTTCACTTGATAGTGTTACACCTTAACTTACTCGAGTAACGCCTATGACCCCCGATCCTTCACCAGTTGACGAGCTCGCTCCCAACGACCGACCTCCTCTCCAGACCCAAGTCGAATGCCCCGATCCTACGCTCAGTCCCGTCTCGTAAAACCCTTCCCGAGATGTCCTCATCCCTTGTTTTTATAAGCCTGCACGTGTTTTACCAATTTCTATGGAACACTCGTAATAAATCTAGCGTCTTAATAGTTTCTTTAAGCGTTGCAAAAACAATGACCCTCCTCCACCCTGCAGAATACTACGGCTATAATAACCTCGTGTTGTATTCCCAGTGGTGAGTAGGGAAGACCAAAGGCTTGTCCTAATTTTGTGTTCTGCACTGAGGGCACATAAAATCTCTGTTCTTACAGGGACGGCAGCACGGATGTGACTCCACTGTATATCAAGTTGTAAAATATATAAACCACGAAAGAAGAGATTTGGCCGATTACAATTTAATATATAAGACGCTAAATGTATGCAGGCACCAAGCAAATAATAAATTTATCGCGATCCTATAAATTTGCATCTACTTCACACAAGGAAGGTCGTGCGCTGCTTGCACTGTACTCTATACCCTGGCATCATCATTCTCTAAGCCTTTTCCTAACTTAGTTGGGGTCGATCTCCACAAACAATTGGTGATATCGGAGTTCTGTACACCGGCAGTTAAAATAACTCTTTTTAAAGCCTTTTGCCAGTCCATGTACACGTGTTCCCTGTGGGTTCGCTATACGCAGAAGGCATACAACGCTATTAGAATACAGTACAACAATGCCTTCAGAGTGTTGCTGGGGCTCCCACGTTACAAGCAACATGATCACGGAGGAACTGGAGTATTGGCCTTAATTAAGGGGCCAACTTAACGCTTATGAAAAGCTAGAGCTATCAAACCAAGTTGATACTCGTAACTTCAGTGTTCCAAAAGCTAAGAAAGCAACTTTTGCAACAAATTGAAGTGATAATCGGCTGGTCACATCTGCCGACGACCCGATGGCAGCAAACGAGTCCTAGGGTGAAGATCACGAATCGGTAAAGGGATGGTTAGATGCCCTCCGGACAATATAGGTATTGAAACTATCATGGTCACTCACATCAGTATCAAAATAATCCGGAAACCTAAACTACAAAAAATTGCATGGGTAGATACCCATGCATTTTTTTGGATGCCGAAAACAGATGATCTTCTGTATCAAAGTTAATATTTTATTATTGTATAGATTTAGAAGTGTAATTTTTTCAGCTACAAAAGAATTATTTAATATAAATTTCAACTATTTAAATACCTTCACGCGTTCCTGAGAAAAAGATCTTGATAGACAGGGTATGGGGTTAGCTTTTCTCTCTGAGTTACGGATCCCTTAAAAGACACTAACGCATAATTTTCAATGTCTGTAATCATTTGCAGTAGAAAAATTGGCGGCTATGAAATAATGACGAGACGCCCATTTCATTTTGACAATAGCATCGCGTGAGCTCACACCTATGGTTCCTTCACACGGAATGCATAACTGATACAAACAATTTACTTTCCTAAAACAAACTGCTTTTAGAAATGGACGTCGGGATTACAATGGTACTGTTGTGCCGAATTCATAGAATCTTATTGAATAATGTGATGCTATACTTGGTAGATAACACAACATAAACTCAAGCCTATATCCCCGAAGCGGTAGGCAGAGGTGCTAGCACCCACATTTCGCCAGTTTATGTTTAGGTCCCAATGTAATAGGCACGCCTATTGCCATTAACCGGGCACTTTTAATCCTGCAATAAAAACACACATAACTTCGAAAAGTCATTGTGTGTAGGGTGACATGGTTAACAATGAACCAGTAAAAGTTTGAACCTTCAAAAATCCGCCCTATCTAACATTATTAAAAAACTATTTTTATTAGACGACACGAAATATATTAAATAATTGTTTTGTATACAAAATTCGACTATACCCGTATCAAAATAAGAGTTATTATCATTTTTCTAAAAAACGGAGATTGCTTCCAAGATCCATGGTGGCCACCCGGCGAAGAGACTCACGCCTCAGGAGGGGTCTGGAGGCCGTCTTCAGGGTGTCCGCCCATACGAACCACCCGTATAGGGCCATGGACCGCACCATACTCGGGTAGATGAATCATCTTCCACCCTGAAGTTGGGCTACCATATGGAGCTCATTTTTGGTGGAGGTACTTAACCGCTAGCACCTCTGCCTGCCCCTTCGGGGATATAGGCGTAAGTTTATGTATGTTATGTATGTACTTAACCGCGTAGAAGGTATCGCACTTTATATTAATTTGCCGCACTTTAGTTGCTCTCGAAATCCCTTCTATGACTAAATAGATTTACGTCATTTTTTTTACGTGCGCAAAATCCCCGCGGAGGTATTCCACCGGAGTCGGTGGAAGGGGTTATGTCGGACTCGAACCGACTAAAACGCACGTCACCTGTGACAAAAGTCTGGGTGCAAGAAAACATTTGAAATTGGGGGTATTATCTTTCAGTACGACCAACATTTGTTCAGTACCGAAGAGGAGTTGTCATATTGCTTGATGGCTATACATACAGTAAATCAGACCGAGTCAACTGGTACTGCTCTCGACGCACCACTACAAGTTGTAAGGCCAAGATTAAACCTCTAAAAATCAAATAGATATTATATATGTATAGACAGAAATGTTACTAGAAACCTATGAAATACATATAGATATACATATTCAAATAGCAAAGAATATTTTATGAAGTTTTGTTTACCTAATACTTAATATGTATTTATATCATAAATATGAAAGCGTGTTAAGACTTTTGTCAGTCAATTACGCTGTATCAGTATCACTATAATGGATGAAGGCATCGGCTAAAATTTGCAATAGGAATAAATTATTATAGGGTGCATAAAACATACGGTACATATACTTTTAACTCGGGAATAGTTTTGGGCAAAATTTTATTGCAATTAGACTTGCAATTAACTCGATTGCTGTCTAAAAGATTGGACACAAGTTTGACAGCAGGCGGTACCCATTAATTTTTCTTTCGGTTTATGATTGGCATTTGTAGGGTACAGCCTGCTGAAAAACATGTTTTTTACTTCCATTTTTTGAGTGATTTATGTATTGCAAGCTATTCATCTGTTGAGCTTTCTTTATAATTTTTTTAAGATTCTATTGTAATTGTCATATTTTACCTTATTGTGCTTTTTATTATGTCTATTTAGGTGGTATTTCAAATATAATGTCCTATTTATTTATTTGCAAAAAACCTTAATAATTTTAGAGCGCGGGGTCCTACGCTAGCTAAAAAATAAAAAAAGCACGCGCATTACTTATGTTTGTACTGATGGCGCTAGGTGGAACTTGTTACACATATTGAAATAGGCATTCATACTTTTCTTTTTTTTTATACAACTTAGGTGGCAGACAAGCACACGGCACACGGCCCACCTGATGGAAAGTGGTTACCATGACCTATGAACATGTGTAACACCAGTGGAGTGACATCCGTGCTGCCGACCCTGTAAGAACAGAGATTTTGTGCCGTCAGTGTAGAGGTTTCTACAGCTTTTTGGTCGTCCCCGCCGACGCGCCCGTGGCCGTGCCGCTCGCCGCCCCCCACGCGGCGCCGCCCGCCGCCCTCGCGCCCGACAACAAGCGCTGTGTCGTCATGTAAGTCCACAGGCACATCGTGGGACACCACCGTTGTCCAAACTTGCAGGCGTAGGACAAGCCGCCAGCGTCTCATTAACTCTATGTTTTTATATTATAGTTTTGTCACAATATCCCCTGTGAGATTCGTCCTACGATGTGCCCAGGCCTGTACCCAGTATGAAGGTAACCATAACGCTGATAGCATTTATGGTTAAGGAAAATATCGTGAGTAAACTTAGAGGAGGTTACTTTGAAGTTGCACGCAGTCCGACCAATGAAAATATCTATAGAAGCTGTCGCGGCGCTGTGGTCGACTCTGTATGCTTTAAGAATTGCACATCTGGTCTATCATAATACATGGAATGTACGTAATTAATTATTCGGAATACGTATGAAGTAGTATTGTTCCTAAAATTGTTATTATAAAATGTGATATTTTATTCGAATTGTCTGATAATTTTGGTTTTATGTACTTAAAAGGGAAGTACGGAGTGAGATGTAGTAAATTAATAAATTATTTCTTAAAACAAACGCGGATTTTTTGTACTTAATTAGTTTTATGTAAACCATGGTTCCTTTTCTCTGAAGCTTACCGTACTATCAGTGTTCATGTATTATCAATAGAAAGGTTAATAAACTGACCTCTTGCCTCATGAACTTTTTGTCCGAAGTAGTGTCTCTTTCTAGTTCTACAGCGAGAGACAAACAGCCTACTATGGCTATTGCAGGAGCACCTCGGACCTGAAGTTTTTAAGAAATGTAGATTTAATTTACATATTTGTATATGCGCAAATTATGCAAATAAGGTTTCATTGTTTCAGGCAGGAGTACATGTAGTGTGAGTGTGCATGTTTATATTATGGAAAAAACAACATGTGAATACATCTTCAGTGCACTATGCATGTTTTGAATATGCATGTATTGAATATGCATGTATTGAATACAAAGAGAGCTACTTAGAAACAACATAAGGCCATACATTCCCACACTACGCTGTGTGATAAGGGGTAATGTGCCAATCGCCCTACCTGATTAGATATTATGTTAAATAGTTGTCAAATTTAAATCATTTATTATGTATTTAAATCAACATATAAGACAAATTATATTTAGTCTATTAACCCGCCCCTCAACGTATCCGGAGCAACGGTACCCATTACACTGGCAGCATTGCCCTGTTGTCAAATAACTTAGTATAGTATGAATATATAATACATCTTCAATGTTGTATTGAATAATTATTTGTTTTACAAGTGTGCAAAGTTGCTTTTTAACCGCGTGCTCAAGTTTGATGACCGAGCACGCGAAGGATTCTTTAATTAATATTATTAATAAATTTGAATCCTGAGCGATAGCGAGGGAAACAAAAGAGCACAAGATGAAAAATCTTTGCACTCGAGTGCAACAGAAATTGTCTGCCATTATAGTTCCTTTAAGTCCACAGGCGTTGAACAGAATCATTCAAGAATTTTGTATTCGTATAGTACCTAGTAGTTTGGAAAAAGTAGAGAACTCTGTCAATCTGCCCCTTTACAGAGTTGGACTAAAACGAGACCTATAGTCATTACCTACTACAACTAAATTGACAAAAATGTGTAATTAGATTATTATGTAAAGGTTTACTTTATTATATTAACCGCATATCCAGTTTTATAAAAAAAAAGTATATTATGGTACGAGTGTGTAAATTGGTGATAAATCATTTTCTTCATAACTAGTAATTGTACACAATTCAATTAATATTTAACTATAATTTCAACAATGAAAACGAGTTGAGAGTTTTTCCACCTCTGTCTAACCCTCCGGGGCTAAAGACGTGTGTTGTATGAGTTCATAGTCCACCACACTGGTTTCTGTATATTTATATAAAATACCACCTTCCGTAGCTAGCGACACTTTGCTGACCTTTATTTTAAAGAAACAAAGAAACCAGTGTCGCGATGACACTTCACGTCGCTACTATAAAATTTAAACTATCATGCTCACTCACATTAGTATTAAAGTTATCGGGGTATTTAAAAATAATAAAAAAAATATATATATTTATTTGACAACATACATACATAAGCAATTTTTAGGGACATATTTTCTACTTCCAGTTTACATTCGAGTAAGTATATTGTTAAGCTAAACTAAACCCAGACAGGAACGAATTGTTCATATATTGTTACACTAAAGACAAAATTTTCCGATGCCCAATTTTTTGAATGTACTCTAACAATTGTATTCAAAGAGTATGTGTCCTACATTACAATAAAGTAAAAAAATAATGGCATTTTTTGTACAAGCAGTGATCATTGATATTACATTTGTATTGTGCAATATAGGTATATACATCAGTATCAAAATAATCGGGATATTTACCATGATCACGGAGGAACTGAAGTATTGGCGGTGAACAGAGGAAAAGTTTTTTCTATAGTCAGAATTTTAATTCGATTCCAGATTTGTCTAATAAAAGATAATAACTGTTTGACCAGTAAAGGTAAAAACAATAGGTACTCGTTTATATATAACCCATAAAATAATAGAACAAAACAAAAATATAAACAAGGCCGTTAGAATATAGGGCGGTGAGGAAATAGCGTTGTACCATCAATCAAACATCCCCAAATAATTTCCATGTCTAATAAGTATTATTTATTCAATTTCTGTGCTACTTTCCCTTTTATTATCAAGAACAAAAATAGGTATCCAGTATGTGACACGGTAAAACTAAAATTTTCAATTGTGTAACATAGAAAATATCTTCGACTTACTTGTTGTAGGACTGGGGTTACTTTCTTATGCATAACGGCATGAAAGCCTTGTTGGCACGCTGGTGAATATAATAGTATGAGCGAAACACTAGCTTCATGGTAACTGGTAACAACTTTCTGAAGAAATTATGCCTATAGCTTTTACTAAAAATCTTTAAAAACAAGGATTTGTTGCCCTTTATCATTTGCAATTAATTTTGAAGTGCTCCTATAAATCCAAAAATTAGTACATTGTGGTAATAAAACATATGTCTTGTCAAATTTTAGAATAACACACTAAAGTTCACTATGTGCCTTAATTGTTTTTTAACAATTGGTAAAGAAGCCTTAAATGCTGGCGTTGGTCTGTTGTCGGATATGGTCAGTGCACGTCCTATGGAGGAATCAATTAAATCCCGACTCAAAGAGGTCGGTACCAATTTAAAACGCAGAGCTGATAAGAAAATAAATAGCATCAACATGTCTGGATCAGGATATATAACGAAACGGAAACGTCTTTCTACATTCATTCCTTCGATAACAGCGAGAGTGAAAGCCGCAAAAAAATTGAAAAGTGATCATATTAAAGATATATTTTCGAATTAACTATGTCTTTTTTACATAGTCAATCTTGTGAATGTGTTAAGTCTGAACTAGATTTATTTGCATTACCAACAACTCAAACTAGTATTGAAAGTGGAATATGGATACACTATAAGCCCATTTCGTCCCTTGCTGACGATGGACCTATTGAATTTCAAATACCCGGAGCAGGCGACGACTACGTTGATTTATCTCATACTTTACTTCAACTAAAAGCGAAAATATTAACCCAGGATAATACAAAACTTGCTACTAGTGCAGTAGTTGCTCCAGTTAACAATTGGTTACATTCGCTTTTTAGTCAACTCGATGTGTACTTAAACCAAAAACTTGTACTTTTCTGTTAAGAACGTTTTAACGAGCGGAAAAGTCATTTGAATTTAGAACATAATATATCATTCACTCTTATAAGGACGAATTTTTTTAGAAACTGAAGTATAATACCTATATTATTATTATTTAAAAAAAAATTGAATATTGTACCTACTTACATGTACTTACACATAGACTAGAAGTAAAATGAGTCACTTATTGATTGTGTGACTTATTATATTGTCGTGTTATTTTTCTGTAAGGCCTCTTACGGAGATTTATGTTAAGGATATGTAAATTGTGTCGTTTAGTAGCCGTTCTAGCTCTGGCTACCCTACTCACCGCCGGGAACACATCACGAGGTTATTATAGCCGCGGTATTCTGTAGGGTGGAGGTACTTCCCCAGTCGGACTGCTCAAAATGCTAAACAATTTACTAAAATTTTAAGTTAAAATTAGCCGCGTTTCCGGCAGAGTAGAATTTAGGCCACCCCATCTCTTCCCATGCGGTGTCGTACAAGGCGACTAAGTCATAGGG
Organism: Eilema griseolum; assembly: GCA_963662185.1. NCBI lineage: Eukaryota > Metazoa > Arthropoda > Insecta > Lepidoptera > Erebidae > Eilema > Eilema griseolum. The sequence continues at coordinate 13,599,619 of OY759251.1, forward strand.
CTGTTTAACATCAGACAGATATATACAGCCCAGACTCGGCCTCAGATGCATGGGCTCGAGTCAACAATAGTGCTCAGAATACGGCGGTGGCCCGTTATGTGATGTTTATGATGATGATTGCGATCAAAGGTGATTGCTACCTCAGTATGTGATGGAGTCTACTATAGGTTTCTAGGGAGATTTGGAACCAACACAAAAGTCACAATTCACTGTAATATGCCACTTTTCTACTCTAGAGTTGTGTCCGTAAGGCATTGTGTCTAAAAATCCACCATTTTTATACATAAGAACTTAAATTTACACTAATTACGGCAAATAAAATAATATTGCGATAGGCTCTTCTCCGTATTGGCACCAAGATCCGCCGCCGGGTAAAACTAATGTTCCTCATTTTACCAGGCGACCGGCATTGTGTGCCTTGTCTGAAGATATTTATTTACTTCATTTATTTCTCAATTTCGTTTTCAGAATGATTCAATTATAAAACACAAACCTCATATTGATGGTTGCAGTACTGATGTGGCAAAGAATGTGGTTGATATCAGAAAATATTTTTCTGATATAGAGCATGGCAGAATGAACTTAGAGAATTGGAAAAAAATTCGAGAAGTTACCTTAGAAGAATTAGAGAAGGTTTACCATAGGCTAGGCATTAAATTCGATGTTTACCTTTGGGAATCTGATTATAATGGTGAAGCAATAAAACCTTTATGCAAATAACTGGTAGCAAATAAATAAAAATAGAATAAAGTAGATTACAGAGTTGTTCGAAATTTAAAAATAAATTTAAATAAGTAATGCTTTTCGAATATGGAGGGAAAACTTTTAAAAGTGTTTGATTGTGCAGTTTCTCTGAGGCGCCCCGGCCGGGGTGCGAGGGAAACAAAACGACCCACAGGCGGCGTGCGTTTTAGTCGGTTCGCGTCCGACATAACCTCTCCCACCGGCTCCGGTGGGGAGGTATCCGTGGGAATTTTGCGCACGTAAAAAACAAAAGGCATTGACAGCACAGAAACTCTCTGTTCTTACAGGGTTGGCAGCACGGGTGTGACTCCCCTGGTGTTACATACGTTCATAGGTCACGGGAATCACTTTCCATCGTGGGCCGTGTGCTTAACGTGTATAAAAAAATCTAGTAACCAATTTCGAGGGGAATCCTTTGTATAGTGTCAAACAAGTGCGTCCACCAATCCGAGGTAAGCGTAAGCGAGTAGGTATGTACGTGTGCGCAATACACTGTCTACCGACCGAATACCTATACCTGTCTACCGGGGGGCATGAGGGGGGCTTTATTCAATTTAGGTACATAGAAAGCGCTTAGTATGTGAAATTTTCACAGATATCAGTATCAGAATAAACGGGATATTTACCATGTTTCATTATTTTGATACTGATTTACCCGTTTATTCTGATACTGATGTCAGTGACCATGATAGTTTAAATATACCTACTACAGATAATTGATTCATTGATAATTTTAAGAAGATTACAAAACCGCAGGAATGGAGTGTCAGACCATTAATAATTTAATCCTAAAATGGTGTTCCTCATTTCAATAGCTTTTTGTTCTTTCAATTTTAAATAACACATGCACATCCTTACTTATTGTGTTATTAATACCACAGATATTAATAAATAGTTTAACTCGACTCCGACGTCCAGGAACTCGCCATATACGCACTCTTCTCGAATCAGGATGAAAACCGAAGCAAGATTCGTCGGAAAACAGAACCCGTGCCCATTGATGGTCACAATAAGCGACGACCTCGATTTCCACGTCGAAGAGCTGGAACCCTAAGCGGTCTGCGAGCATAAAGATTGGCTTCGTGTAGTTTTGTTCTGACAGTTTGATCGCTAATAACCACTTGATGCAGGCTCAGATAACATTCATGCTTCTTCTTCTTCGATTCAATGGTTGATAATTCCGGTTTACTAAATCAATACTTGGCCACAGTCAGTACTTTGTCCGTTGCCCTACACAGATCGGTGGTACAGGTGGAGGATGTCCCTCTAGTGGGCAAGAAAGCACATGCGGCAAGGACTAATACGAGATTAGTGTAGATATAGTTTATCGTAGCAGCAATTGGTGTCTAATTTTGGACATGTTTTTCCGTTCATTTTACGACCGTACATGTACGACGTAACTGTACACTTTTGTGATGACGAGTCATCGTCCAGACATGTTTCGTAACCGTCTATCTCGTGATCTATAAATAGCATGGAATTGTTTTCATCCTGGACGGAAATTCTTGTAGTTGCATCATAGAAACTTACTGTGTCTTCAGTTGGCGAATTGAGACACTCTTTCCAGCTTTCATCGCTTTTAACTTTCTGCAATTGTTTTTCTATTTTAGTGTCATCTTCTTTCCAATATTTATCGAAACTAATTCTTTCTAAACCTGTTGGCGTGACTGCAAAAACCATTTCATCTGATGTGGATATTTCTTTGCTTTGCTGTTTAGATAGACGTTTTTCACTATCTGTTTCTTTTCTGTCAGCAGACTAAATAAGCTCTTTGTTACCGGTTTTTACCACCTACTTCCAATCATACTTCGTCAGCCTCGTCTAAATCATTATGTTATAGATTCAAATTCAAATTCTTTATTGTATCAGTGCATCTTATATAATTAGTGCATCGTAATTACATCTTTTGACGTCAGATATATATTGCGCTATCTATACCCAAACCCAAAACTATATAATATTATGCATTTTGCATGTAACTTTTATAAGGAGGTACCTAGGACACGAAAGTATGAGCGCCGGTCTGGGGGTGACAGGTGCAGCCGCCTGTCACCCTGGTAGAAACAGGCCGCGGCGGTGGCGCGCCTGGCGCACCTCCCCGTTTCCGGGGACGAGTTGGGGACTCTGTAGTCCCCACACCCGAGAAAAGGGCCAGATCGTCAGAGATACATCGAATGAACGAATCACCGGTATAGCCTGGTGCACAAGTACATATAGGAGAGTGCATAGTCGTGCGGCATATAGCATGAGCACCGCACGCTCCAGGACAAGGGTCGCGGCATTTGCCGTTCCGACAGGCCATTGATGGGCTGCAATCAGTTGAGCTACGGCATTCAGGTCGGCAGCTCGGTGGTTCTACAGCCGTCAGAGGTTGAAGCCTTTGATATAATAATTGTATCTGTGTAATAACAGAACCGAAGGTTGATCTCATGAATATTTGAAACGCTCAATGGAATGGAATTATATGTGATTAACTTTAATCACAACAAAACAACAAAAGTAACAGACAGCTCATTTGGCCGAGTGCGATGTACGTACGAAGCACTCGGCCCGGCGCGATGTTCATACGTACCGAACATCGGGCGAGTGCGCTCTTTTGTTACTCCAGTCCAGGCAATAAAGTGAGCGTGGCCTGGTTCGGATTCCACTCGTTATATTATCATCTTAGCGTTAGCATTTTTAGTAAGACAAGTTCTCAGTCTACTTCTCAACGTGTCAAATCAAAAGCCAGGTAATGTACATACAGCCTAGAATATAGGTATATTATACATACTTATCTATTTTGCCGTGAGAATATAATTACAAGTTAATAAAACCAGTTACTCACGGTACAGGATGAAATGGTCATTCGAAGATGTGTCTTGTCTAAGTTTTGTCTATCGAATAATCATCTATCGAAGTAGTGGTCATTCGAAGGTGTGTGTTGTCTAATAATTGTCTGTCGAAGCAATGACTTGTCAATTTATGTGTTTTCGCAGTTCGCTTCATGTCGAAGTATTGTCTCGTTTACCATTCATTTAATTATTTCTCTACATGATCGCTGTATCTGCTGCTGCGGGTGGTTAGGAAAAGCAAAGTGACTTTATGATACCTATATGGCGAAACGTCTTTAGCCTATTTGAGGATTTCCCACACCCCAGAAGCTCAGTAGCCGAAAGACTCACCTGTCGGGCTGCAGTAGCGGACTGGGCGGCGGCTGCGGCGCCGGGGAGCGCTTAGGCGACACGGCCGGCATTCTGGAAAATACCCAATTGTTAGCACTACGGCAGGGCTCGGAACAGGAACTATTACTTATTTCCTAAATATCCTAAAGAAAATCAACAGTTTCTTTTTTACCAATTAGGTGGCAGACAAGCATACGGCCTACTGGCTCCGGCTCGAAGTAGAAGTATACCAGCGTGATCATCCAGGCACTGGTCCGGATCCCCACCACTACGATATTGTTAGTGGTGAGTTGCGGGTACTGTACCACCACGAAGACCTGGAATTCATTGCCAGCTCACCTGCTTCCTTCTTCCAACAGTCCCGGGTCCTTTAAGCGGGGCGTGAAAAATCATCTGATGAGGCCGCCAAGTTGTGTGCCACCATTGTAACATTACTTACTGTCTGTAATGGTGACCTTATTTCCTGAGAATTTGCCTTTAGCTTATCAGGCGAGGTGATGTCAAATGTAGACAAAAAAGACATAGGTAGGACATGACAGTATTCCCGTCCCAATTGAGCAGTTTGAATGGGGAAGTACCTCCACCCTACAGAAGGATAGCGTGATGCAGTTCTAAGACTCCATTGTCTCCTATTCCTACCCTCAATTTATGTATGAACTCTGAAATATTAAGCGTCGCATCCTTTTATATATAAACAATTGGTGTGTTGGCAGCTAAAAGGTCAAATTTAATGCCTCCATTGACAATTGAAGCCTTATTTGTTTTATTGTTATTAACATGCATATAAACAGTATCGATGTATACAGTATAACGGATGAAGAAATGTGTCGAACTAACAGAATATTTCCCACAAATATTAATGATATGAAATATTGATCGGAACATCACAGTCTATCAGTCAGGTGAGGCAAGAAAAGTCAGTATTATTATTTTTACTTAGAGATCTCTTTGTTCGATACATTGCTCCATGCAATACTCCGACCCCTTCTTGATAAGTATTTGCGGCTCCCGATCACCTTATTCCAATTGTTAAATTTGTTACATCCTCTACAACAGGAACCGTCCATTGATTCATAAACTGATTCCTTGCATCATTCACGCTAACGACTTGATTGGTAACACCCTGTTTCTTTCTCTGTCTTTCTTTTATTGTGGGAAAGAGAACTATTTTCAACTATGTTTGATAGTTTCAGTTGTATATTTAGAAACATAAAGTCACATTAATATTTATATCATTATCGAACTTTACAAGCCTTTGGTCATCCCACTGACAGCACAAAAACTCAACAGGGGGAATGTTTACTTTAACTTTAAGTACCAAACCGAATGGAGTACAACTTCAGTCTATTATAGATTAACAATGGTATTCGTTGGTAGATAAGCAAAAATTAATCCTATTTACAAGACATACAAGGTCAAGATGTGAACGATATAACTCATTGCTTACTAGAAGGAGCATCAGGTTTTATTCTGCACCCACATGATAATCCAGACAAAATTAAAACTGTTATACAAGGATTAAACGAATTGTGCACTCAAATAGAACCGTTCACCAATGATAAAAATTTGCACGTTCTTGTCGTAGGTATATATATGAGTAACAAATGTCCCTGGTGATTATAGAACAATGAATCTTAAGTGCGTCTTATTGTAGTTAATAATATAATTAATAGACGGTCACCAAAATTACTTAAGTGATATCCGCATTTAGATTCAAACTATTTTTTTTTGTATTTCGGGCACTATTGTTGACTCGAGCCATGCATCTGAGGCTGAGTCTGGGCTGTATATATCTGTCCGATGTTAAACAGCCCTATCCCTTGGTCGCCTTGTACGGCACAACATGGGAAGAGATGGGGTGGTCCAAATTCTACTCTGCCGGGAACCTCAATTTTACATTTCGGACTGTCTACCTCGTGATACATCTGATCATGATAGCAAACTGGACTGTAGTACTCAATGAAGGAGTCGTTAGCAAGGTTTTCAAAGTCCTCCGGTGAAAAGGCATCTTCGAAACAGTCCTCAACATGAGATGGTTCAACAAAAACCTTTTTAGGACAAAAAGCGATGAAGTCAATGAATTTTCGTGGAAATTTTCCAATTTTCCGGTCGCGCCGTGTAGCCGGCAGCGGTGCGAATTCAAAAATATATAGCACTAGTGTATTTATTCCGTAAATTTGGTTCAAAAAATTAATATAAAGTTTCTAGGCACATCTTGGCTGTCTTATGTAAAATATCCTTAACGATTTTTTCGGTGGAATTTACCCTCATTCTGCGATTACATTACCTGTTAGGAAATGAATAATACATTATTAACAACCTTTTGTAAATAGAGATTACTTAATTCTATAAGGGTACTTCAGTCTTCGTAAACATAGTCTAATGGTTATGCTTTAATAGAATCGAGTGTGAGATCGTAGGTTAAACCAAACCCTTCCGCAATTTCAACGAACTGATGGACTTCGCCTATTTAGTGAACCACCTAATCGCCCCTGACCGTGTTATTGGAATTCAATTGAATTAGTTCATGTCCTAAAAGTCGCGCAGCGGGCTATGAAGCGAACTATCCTTCTAAAATAGGATTCGAAACGAGGTCATCCCACAGAGAACTAAAGTTTTTAACATAACTGACAGAATAAGCAAGCTGAAGGAGCTGTGAGCTATAATATGCGGGAAACTGCAAGTTATGTGTTTCCTTCCGCCCAACCGAGTAAGTAATGAAACAATGAAAGTAGTCGCGCTCACGTAAGGAAATACCGAGCATAGACCTCTCCATAGCTCGTTGAGCGACTTTGAGCTTTTTCAGGAGACCTATAGTGAGAGACCACGTTTCAGATCCGTAAGTCATCACTGGTAACACACATTGGTTAAAGACTTTCGTCTTCAGGCACTGTGCTGCACACACACATGTAGCAAACAAAAGCAATTGTAAAATGGGATTCAAGAACCAGATGCCCAAGGCTCTTACGTGACGCCACTGGACCCCCTGGTGTTGCACACGTCCATACGCCAAGGTAAGCACTTCCTATCAGATAAGCCGTGTTTTTATCTGTAAAAAATATAGTTACTCGGCAAGTTTGAAGGCTTCATTATACATATAGATAGCGTAACGTTACTCGCAATGCATTGTAATATACTTTGTAACATCATCTGTACACATGTTTCTACAAATAAATTTATCTTTATCTTTATCTTTATCAATAATAAAAGAGTTGTCTTTATCATAAAATGTTGTTTTCAGGTATTAAGGCCGGTCTCATGCGAACTTACGATTCAATGAGTGCTGAGGGTCACCTGTTAAAATGTCTAAATTTAGCATTAATCAATAATAATACATATAAGATCTGCTACTTACAGCTACCACGGTAGCCTAGTGGTATAGGTAATGGACTGCTGAGACGAGGTCTTGGGTTCAAAACAAGATTTTCTTCTATTTAAAAAAAAATCACCGGAAAAGGGCAGCCTTGGTCATAATACTTACACTTCCTCTTGGATGTGTTCGCCTCGTCGTCGAGTCCGTTCTTGTCGCTCTTAGCGTCGGCCTTGCGGCCGTTGTGCTGCTTGTGCGGCGCCGGCGCGCCGGCCTTGCCGCGCGGCTGTTCTTACAGGGTCGGCAGCACGGATGTGACTCCACTGGTGTTACACACGTTCATAGGTCATGGTAACCACTATCCATCAGGTGGGCCGTGTGCTTGTCTGCCACCTAAGTTGTATAAAAAAGAATTTTTTTTTCATAATTGTGAACCTTTGAGGATGCCGTAAGGCGAAACCTGTCGATATAGTTACAAACCTCGCTTGGTGACAATTAACAAATATTTCATCTGCTCCGCATTGCTCTGCTATACTGCTGGCTAACCTCCTATACTGATTCTTTCGTTGTTTTTCTTCCGCTAAATCAAACTTTGTTCCAATAACTAAATTACATCAAAATCGCTGCAGTGATTTAGGTGTGATAGCATAACAGACACAGAGTTACATTGAATATTTACTACAGAAAAAATAAACATGTCTTACAGGCAACCAGCCAATGGTTGCCTGTAAGAAATCGCGTTGACGAGACTCAATTTCAATGTCTCTATTCAGGCACCGGCTAATATGTAGTAGTTATATAAACAATATGAAAGCGAACAGAAACAAAGTTTAAATTAAATTATACATTTATTTACGTTCCGCATATCGTGCACGTTGAAATTAGGCAATTGGAAAAGTGTGATCGAGAGTTTCTCTCGGTCGATATTGTATCGTTCTATACCAACTGGCGTTAATGGAACTTAGATACATCTAATAACCTCGGAAAAACCGTACCTAAAGATATACCTACATGGATATTGGAGCAGATAGATAAAACAGACACCTACCTAGGTGTTTAAATAAAAAGACCTACATATCTAACACCCAAGACTTATTCATTACATAGCTACCTTGGATAAATAAAGCTTAGAAATTGCGACACATATTACTTGTTAAGTACAGAATAAATATGTGTATCTAACCAATGGCGTATTATAACCTATAGAAACGTCATGCCGGAACATAGCGGCTTTCAAAAATGGTGCAAACACTTAGTATAAAAAAATATAGCAACATTATTTTTTTGCGTAGGCTTCACACAAAATCGTACTTGGGAGTGACGTCACGTGCCAGTTGTGCACAGTGCAAATATATGGAGTGAAAGAAAATATCTCATATATTTCGTTCATCATTGCGTTTATATGTGTGTAGGTAATAAGAAAAGTAATTTACCTGTCTCACGACGGTCTAAACCCAGCTCACGTTCCCTTTTGATGGGTGAACAATCCAACGCTTGGCGAATACACTCGCGCTGCCGACCATGAAGAAACCACCTGATGCCCCTCTTGAAGAAAGCCATATTGTAGGCGCTTGGGAAAACCGCAGCAGGGAGGTCATTTCACAGCTTGAGTGTGCGTGGGATGAAGTTTCTTTCATACCGCACATTGCTATTTAAATAAAGAGTACATTTCTTTGGAACGTTTACATATACCCCTTCGGAGCATAATGTGCAAAAAGCAAAATGAGCATAGGTGGAGTGTTGTCACAAGTGCAAGGAGATCGCCATGTTGTAATAGCATACTTCAGTAAATCGCTATCCAAGCCAGAAAGAAATTACTGTGTCACTCGTCGTGAACTTCTCGCTGTGGTGAAGTCCTTACAGCATTTTAATAAGTACCTTATAGGACGAGAGTTTACACTAAGGACAGATCTCTTAACAGATATATTATAATTATACATCCTGCCCACTTATATTATTATGTGATATCCTCACTGTCAGATGTCATCACTTTAGTCACTCCTACTGTGACTAAAGGGAATGAGTGTTGAAATGACTGCAACTAGAGATGAATGGAAAAAGAACCCATGTTAGTACCGTTCATATGAGATTTCATTACGTGGTAAATGAAGTTTATACACCGATACCAGCAAAAAACTTGAATAAAAGTCGGCGTATTGGAGAAAAGTTCGCGTAACAAAACAAGGACCAACACGTTAATAAATAAAGTCTATTTAAGATATTTGAATAAAAAAGCAATAAATCTCCAATAAATATTATCCTCACTTTTTTAAAGGTGGAAATGCTGTTACTGTATTTCATCTGTTTCTTACGTTGGCCTGCTGCATTTGAAAAAAAAAAGAAAAAAAAACAAATTTTAATTAAATTGTCCCAATATTACCCCTCTAAGTCATGAGGGTGTCTTCCGTGGAGTACTTTTGATTTCCAGTCTATTATTTTTTGATTTTGTGGGTCAGAGTTACAAGTGTTGTGTGGACTTTCCGGATCAGATAGGTTAAGTGGTGTGTAGTTAAGGTCATTTAATAAAATAACTTTATGAATGTTACTAGTGTTTTAACCTACAAATTATCGCAAATTACATCGTCGCGTGCGTCGTTGGTGTTAACTTGGCACTCTTATCTGGTAAGGTAACTTGAACTAAGCTACTAATCGAGCTCCATGAGCACATGAGTAGATAGATGAGCGCGGTACACAGATTGCCTGTTTTGCTGCAAGCATTCAGAATCGAGGCCCTGGACCCTGATTCTACTATTTTATGTCATTGTCGAGGCCACTGATACTACAAAAAGGTCATTAAATTTTGGACTTCATTGATAAATGCTTGAAGTTCAAAATTGAATTAAAAAAGCTTAGTTGGAGCCCTCCTGCTTTTGTATTATACTAAATTACCTTATTACTATTTAGTTTTTAATCTTTGATGCTTAATTTTTGACCCTTCTTGAAAAGTTACTATCTTTAATCTTCTATGCATGTGTCGAAATTAATAGTTTTGTTCGGTGTAGTGATACAAGTCGCTTCGTATCAGGAGGTCAAGGGATTGGTGTAGGAGAGAGAAGAGCGCCAAGGGCACCTGCGGAAGCTGAAGACCATGAAGAAAAAGTTCTTCGTGCTCCGCGCGGAGACTGTGGACTGCTCCGCGAGGCTGGAGTACTATGAATCGGAGAAGAAGTTCCGCGCAGGAGCTGCGCCGCGTCGCGTATTACTCGAGTCTTGTATCTGTATATCTATTTGATGTTTAACAGCCCTTAATTAACATAATTAATAAAATTAAAATAATAAAAAAAATATCATAATATTCAAGTCATGGTACACTTTGCGTTCGCTGCTGTGCAACACTGCTACGTGCTGCAGAGTTCGTAATCAAACCTTAACGGTAATATAATGATGAGTATAAAAAGTATACAATTCAGGCACTTCTGTTTAAGACCTTAAGACGATGAATATTTAAACGCCCACCTAAACACTTAATATTGATGCGCGTCCTACGCATTCTGTGATCCTTTTAGACTTTGTATTTTAATCAAATTTGCAATATTTATAATTAGATCCAAGTGACTGGAATGGCCTGCCTATAAATCGTTTTTATTGTAGCAATGAATTCTATCTGGATTTGTTGATTTTTTTATTTATTACATTTGCCTCGCTGTGTGTGTTCTCTATATTCCGAACCGCTGGATCGCAACAGGAGAGAGCAAACGCCCTTGGTTTAATAGGCCCTGCAGAGAAGCAAGAGGCCACAAGCAATCTGCATACAGGGCTTGGATCACGGCTCTTGCCAATAAAGATCCAAATATCGCTGAAGTGAACATTTTTATCCGACTGCGCCAGCGAGGGTAATATGCTACGCGCGTATATAATATGTATGTAGTTTTCTTTTTATCACTCTACAGGCCTAATGGCTGGATGGATTTCGATAAATTATTATTTTATTGCCCGAGAGTCATAGGCTACATAAAATTAAAAAAAAAAAACTTTCTGAAATGAATATAGGATCTTATACGCCAGAACAATGGGCTGCAATGCAGCAGCAAAACTGGCAGCAGTGGACTCAATGGCAGCAGCAATACGCACAGTGGCAAAATCAATATGGAGAGAAGGTTAATATCTTGTAAATTTATAGCGTTCAATTAGTTGTATGTGATATAATAAGTAACTTAATATACACCGTTATTCACAGTATGCGGAGCAAATGCAGGCTTATCAAGCGTTGGGCGGGATGCCACCGCTCCCGCCAGCCAATGCGGCCCCGCCGCCAGCCCCACCACCACCAGATAAGCCGAATTTTTAATATCACATAATCGGTAAAATTAATCTTTTAACATTGTAAATGTTAAACAAAGGTACTTAGTGTTTCTGGGTGGCTAAAAAGAAACAAACACAATAGTCGTGAAATAGAGAGGAATCTTTTTCTAAAATTTATTTTGGGATTTAGACTACTGTACCCACATATGGTCGATGCATGATTGCGTCACTGTACCACTGTAAAGTTCTTCTCGCGTTACGTCACAAATGCCGCACTCCGTACCTATCTCGCTCATATTATTCGTAAACTGATCGACGATGTTACCAGGACATGTATTCTTCAGTAAATCTATGTTTGTATCAGCCGCCGGATCCGTTCCACGACTTGAGCACCACGATCTTTGCTATACAGAGTAAGCCTGAATTTACAGTGAGAGGGACATGGTGTATATTGTAAAGTTAGCGTAACACTCTATGCATTAAGATATCATAGAGGATATTCAAATAACAAGTCCAAATTAGTTCTTTTATAATGTGAGACATTTGATTGCAGTGCGAATCAAGGTGGACCATTGAGGCCGCAGTACCTTTAATAGTAGACAATATGTGTTAGTTCACATGTGATATCTCTTTGAAATGAATACATTTTAGTGAAGTAAATTATGTTGGTCTATATTTGCAAGCAGCGTTGTTCCCGGCAAAGCCGCGTGGTTCCAACAGAAACTCTGTGCTTTCAGGGACAGCAGCGCGAGTGTGGCTTCTCTGGTGTTACGCACGTCCATAGGCCATGTTAACCACTTTCCATCAGGTGGGCCATGCGCTTATCTACCACCTAAGTGGTATAAAAAAAAACAAAATCAATCTGATGCACACCATAAAAAATATTTACGAAAACATTACATTTTACAAATTACGAGGCAGCACAAACAGCGGTCTTCTCGTTAGGCGCGATTAGTTTCTTCTTCGTGGAACAGTCGAATAATAGACTAAAACATTATTTTTTTATTCTTTATTGTCTTAATGAAGACATAAAATACAGTTGCTTTCGGTAAACACAGTTTTCACAGTACAGTTGCATATAGGTCAGGAGCTCGTGTATACTGATTAGACAGGTCAATACACATAAATTGTGACGATTTACTGTTGTATCGCTTTCCATTGTTTGACCGTAAATATTCAATGTGTATACATGTTCTTGTAGACCGCTGCGAACATAATTGTGTACATTATTTTGAGTTTCCGATATTTCGGCGCTGTTGCAAGCACCATGATCACGGAGGAACTGGAGTAGTGGCGGTGAACAAAGAAAAAGTTTTTTCCTAGGAGTAATTATGTCGATCTACCCTCTTTCGAGTTCTTTTACTACGCGTATCTGCACTACTATTGGTTTCACTCTCACTACAAACTCGAACAAAATAAACGGGATATTTACCATGTTTTATTGTTTTGAGTTTCCGATATTTCGGCGCTGTTGCAAGCACCATGATCACGGAGGAACTCCTCCGTTCCTGAGTTCCTCTGAGTGCTTGGTAACATGGTAAATGTCCCGTTTGTTTATACGAGAAAGCGCAGCCTGTACCCTTTAGAGGGGCTCACACAGATTAGGATGTTTGACAGGCCTATCCCTTGGGCTAGGCAGGCCAAATATTTAGGTATCATCCTCGACGATCATCTCAACTTCAGAGCACACATTAAAGCGGTCTGCGATCGGGCCGCCTTCGTATTAGGTAGGGAAATTGTCTTTAAAAACTATTTATAAGTGTGTAATTTCACGGTCGCGTGTGGCTGTCTCGCAGCCGACTTGTGACTACTGACTTTATTAGCCATTGGACGGTGCCGCATAGTTTAATGTTCCTCTGTCTCCGCGAGACAGCCGTGAGGCCGTGACCATTCAATGTTTGGTGTTTGGATGTTAATAAACCGTGTAGCTGCCGCCTTAGGAATCAGTGTTCCAACAATTATGACGCATAAATACACACACATAAATCTTCCGTGAGCGTGTGCAGCCCCGAGTCCTCTCTCGCGTTGAACAGCCATCACTGGATGGCACTCGGACATTGTCTCTTTCCCGATCCGATACAGATACCACCTGGGCATAGGTGCCCGGGGATAATCTGCGTTAGTCGGTATGAGAGGCTACCATGTAACCTCTCTAGCACCTCTACCTAACCCTCCGGGGATATAGGCGTAATTATATGTACGTGGGTATGTTTTCAATAATGTAACCTAATTTTCATTATCTTAGCATTGATTTCAATTATATATGAGCCTGGGATTCACAAATTTACCATTTAATTAATTTGATCAATAACAAGGTAGCAAAGTAGTATTTTTACGTTGAGGGCGCTAATTTGAATCACAGACTAAGCGAATTATCATCATCGCCAGAGGGTTAAAGAATTTGCTCTCGAGTCATATAATCGACTTTTCATCTCCTTTCTATGAGAAAATAGATATATACGAAACCGGTGCGAATTCATTGAAACGTTTCTATTTACGGTGAGCAATTTCATTACATTTATGGCATCATTAGTGGTGAAACAAATTTGACCGTACATCATACGCGTCATCTATGGTACCTAACCGCCACTCGCTGCGATTCGATCGAAACATTGAGGAATCAAAATACATTCAGGCACCTTCTATTTTTGCGATCATATTTAGTAACATAACATAACATAAACTCTCGCCTATATCCCCGAAGGGGTTGGCAGAGGTGCTAGCAACATTTCGCCAGTTTATGTTTAGGTCCCAATGTAAAAGGTGGCCCCTCTGGTAGGCCTTCAACATCTTCAAATGAAGTTACATCGCGAAAGTGAATAAAATAGTAACTCCTCATTCCATTTTCAAAGAGATGAATCTAAATGAACTTTCTGCATCATTCGAGCCGATCTGCACTATTTTAAAACCACTTAGGTATGAAATATGTTGCCGCTTTATTGTACATCAAAACATTTACAGCTGAGACAAGTAGGTAACATGCATTTACAATTTAATGTACAATGGGCGGCCTTATCGCTGAAGCGATTTCTTCCAGGCAACCTTGGGATGGACAGTAATGTGACAAGACAAAAGACTTGAGAATACTCAGATATGACATACGAATCTATATTTACTTCTAGACTTGTTCTCAATTGAATACGTCTGTTTTGAGTCACGTGACTGGCCATAATATGTGGATAAATTTACGATATTATTTTCTATATATTCTTGGTATTAGGGCATTTTCTCTTGATTCTATATTCCATAGAAACTAAACGTGGCTCCCGGCACGTGTCGAGATGCGACACAGTTTTTCATTGACGAGATTTCCTTTTTGCTCTTTGTTGCCATGTTCTACGTCTACCACTGAGGTTTATGTACTTACCAGGACTCCGCAGTAGTCTAGTGGTATGGGTAATGGACTGCTGAGACAAGGTTTGGGTTCGAAATTGAAAAGTCCTTTTAAGATAAGGGGGAGTAAGAGGGTTATATAGGACATTATAAAGTAAAGAAAGGATGTGAGAGAGATATTTAGTGTTTAAAATTGAATTCAAATGATTGGGTTGTTGAGTATACAAGTCTCCCAAAAGTTAATGATCTAATTTACTTTTAGTACGTCTTTTAACACAGTGGCCACCTCTTAGCCCCGATCTAACACCACTTGATTTTTTTTATGGGGCTTCGTGAAAAACGAGGTGTATAAGACGACGTACGCCAGTGTTCAAGAGCTCAAGGATGCATTAATGACCATTTTACGTAATATTCATCCCAGAACATTATTAGCCGCCATTCGTTCAGTGCAAAAAAGGATAGACTTATGATTTTGAGCAATTTATTTCATAAACCAATTTCTTAAATGTTTAAATGATTTTTTTATTTAAAAATGTTCAAAATTTTACCTTACCTATGAGTTTCGACAGTTTCAAGTCTATTCTCACTAATGTCTTTTCTATCACAAATAGATTTTGTCGTTTCTTTAATTATACTTGTAGGCCCATTAGAAGAAACTTCATTATATATTTTAGTACTTTTCATACTACTAGTCTTAGCGTTCTTGTTAACAAGAACAGGCACAGGTCGTGGCTTAATTTTAGAATATGTCAATGAAAATAGTTTGCCATATCTAAGCAGAACTAAGAGTATTCGAAATTGTCGATTCAAATTCATTACTCACGAAATATGGCCGTTTATTAATATTGATAACAGAAATGTGAACGGAGTTGAACAACGTATAATAGAAGAGTTTGAAAAACATATACTTCCCCAATTGGACCCTACCCTCTGCCTCTGCCTTTGTCTCTGCCCTACAGAATACCGCGGCCATAATAACCTCGTGTTGTGTTCCCAATAGTGAGTAGGGTAGCCAAAGCTCACTGGAGAGTTTTTGAGCTGTCATTGGGAAGAACAAAAACTTGTACCTGTTATCTTAATGATACAATATACGTATTTACGTTGCATACTATTTATTCCATAACGTAAACTTTCAACTTTTTCATTCCAAGATAAATGAAGATCGGCCTTTTGCCTATTACTTTTTATTTCTCACGAATTTCTCTTGCTCTCCTAGGCTATGCCTTTCATAGAAGTCCATTGGTTTCATGTACTTTTGACTTATTCTTTTAAGCTTAGGCAAAAGTGACAGATTATCGATTTGGGACGTCCCATGAGCCACTTTTTGACATAATGTGCTAACCCGTTACTTCTGCTCTGAATTGAGCTTTCCCTCCGTAGTGATATTGCATATCTCATTAAGGTACTGTTCAATTGACGTCATCCAGTTCTGTATCTCCGGGGTTGAGACGGATTCCACTTGGGTCAGTATTTGACTCTGGTCCATTGGACGAGTTGCGGGTGAAGGCGTTGGTGGCGGCGTACGGACGGTCCTGCTATCCTTACTGAAGGGGCTGCTATCCATCTTGCTGTAGTAGGAAAGTATTTATTCTAGTCACAGAACATTATAATAATTAATTGTTGCACTTTGTATTTGACACACTTTATTACAAAGAAGGTCACGATTCAGCAATTTCTTATATTTGTTATTTTAATTGTACAAACCTACAAACAATAGATGAGTAAATAAATGAGTAAGTACTTACATACGGTAACTAATTTGTTAAGTCAATACCTAACCTCAAAATTTATTTATTTTTAAGTAAGTATATAAGCGGTTATTTATCTAACTGATGTTACTTTATTTATTTAGATAGATAATTAGTAAAACTTTTTGAGGGAACCAACATCATGGAATTTAGGAGGCAGGACACGGCGGTATTTCCGTCCAATTGAGTAGAGACGAGAGAGAATTTTTTCCGAATCGGAAAAGGATATTTCAGTATCAGTGCATTTACCTACAACATTCCCGTGCCTACCTGTACCGTTAGGCATTCTCCTGGGCTAGACAGGGACACTGCCGCGCTAACTAAGAGTGCAATAACTCGATTTTTGTCGATTTTGAGTTGACTCCGCCGCGTGGTTCCGGGCACTGCCGCAGATCATCTGCATAAAGGTGGTAAGAAGAACGAAGTTCATTAGATATAGAATTTATAAAAATCGAGAAGAGTAAAGGAGAAAGAACGCCACCCTGGGGCACGCCGACACTGGTATTACACCAACTCGAAAAGTCATCTTCGATGCGTATGCGCTGGCGACGGGCACATAGGTAACTACAAAACGCAATAAATGCCATTTAATTTTTGATTTTACTGTTATGCTGTTAAAGTTCAAAATTAAATGTACTCTACATACACAACGAAAAATGTAATGAATTTATTTTACTTTTACTTTTGGACCTTAAGTCTATACCGATGAAGATTGAAAAAAGTCAATTGCTCAGGCGGGATTTGAAGCCAAATAAAGCCCTGTACCACTTTAGATGACACCTATCTGAAATTTTAGGATTTTAAATTTTTTATTAACTACGTCTGCATTAACTATTGATATATATTTAAAAACTATCCTATTTTGTATTTTTTATAAAAGTTCACGTAATATATTCATATTTTTTGCAATAATTGATATTTATGTGAGACGGGTGACCAATAATTGTCCACATCTTTATGTAATGATTTCACGGGCCTCATAGTTATTTCACTGCACCATCTCTTCAAAACAGCATAACACATACCCAACTCACCGAAGCTAATTTAAATTAACTAAAAAGGGATCACATTTTGCAACTTAAAATAATCAACACATTGGGAAAATGGAAGGAATAAAGATTCAACTATGAATTGTTTGACTTTTCCAGGCGTTGCTAGGGTTCGGTGAACAACAGGACGCTAAGTGGCTTTGCGGAGGCACTATCATCCACGAGAGGTATATTTTGACTGCAGCACACTGCGTCTCTTCAGGAGCATTGTAAGTTCTCATGAATAGTAGTTCACTCAGTCATACAGCGTATATCCACAGCATCAGATCCCTGATTCTACTAAGTTTATGTCATAACAAAACCACTGTCATACCAAAGATACTACCTATATAAAACACTATTCAATTCTAGACTTTATTCATTGCCAAAATGCATTATGGAAGTGTGATCGCCACGGCACGAAATATCACCCCGGTTTTTCGCTCAATGATGATTGTACAATATTGGATACTTTATAGAGATTTACTTTATCATGATCATGATTTGTTACGGTTTAAATATGAAAATTTGCAAAATAAAAGAACACCAAGTGGTTTCTGTCAGAGTAGAATTTGTACCACCCCATCTTTTCCCATGCGGTGTACAAAGCGACTAAGGGATAGGGCTGTTTAACATCAGACAGATATATACAGCCCAGACTCGGTTCTGTTTCCGTTTGCAGGGCCGTCTTTAAACTATTTGAGGCCCTGGGCACATTAGGATCATGGGGCCCCTAGGACCTTGAGAAAACACTATTTAGTTACAATAGATAAAGAAAGACAAACAAGGTTCTAAATTTATTTTTATTTAGTTACTAACTATAAAAAAATAGGAAATATAAAAAATAATCTACAAAAGTAGTATTGGTGCCGACTCTTATGTATGGTAGTGAAAGTTGGGTGTGGCAGAAAAAGCATCAGAGTAGAGTGAATGCAGTAGAAATGCGTGCGTTGCGAAGTATATGTGGCTTGACCTTGAAAGATAGAGTGAGAAATAGCGTGATAAGAGAACGATGTGGAGACTTTTCACGCGCGCCACTTTGGTTGGTTTCGGCTCATCTTGAAAGACCCATACGCTCGATTGCTGCTTTGTTTTGGGATCGTAGCAATAAATCCATGTTTCGTCACCTGTTACTATGTCCCACACCAAATTTGACGCACCTTCGTTGAATCTGGTAAGCATGGCACCAGGCGAAATGATCTTTTTTTAACGTGCGAAATTTCACTCGGATACTTTCCGCCGGGGCCAGCGGGGTACGCATAGCCGACTTGATTGCCAGGGGTGCCCCACCTGACACACGGCCTGGAGGCCTCGTCGGATGTGGGACTACGGCGTCCCCATCTTTCCCCAGAAAAAGAGGTAGGGGCGTAGAAGGAAACACGTGTGCTGGTAATGAATTCCAGGTCTTGGTGGTGCATTAGTGGGCATAATCATAGAATCAAAAATAGTACCACGAATTTAATGTAATCGTAGATAGTGGTATATAGATACACTAGTTCTATCACACAGTTCCACTTGAATAACACAATATACGAACACAACCTCTATAGCGTGGCAGAGCTGACACAACTTCTACCGCTCTTTTAACAATTCTTAATAAGCTCAGTTAAACAATTTATAGTAACTACAGGAAAATAACCAATTTAAATATTCTAATATGGAATTACAACCAAGTCCAAAGTTTACGTAGTCGTTGGGCACCTATATACGCTATACATCTATCAATACCCATGCCTAAAACAGGTTTACTTTGCCCTCACTCAGTCCCTCATAACGTACTGCATAACGTGTTGGGGTTGCGCGCTAAAAACTTTTATGATGAAAGCTGAAATAGCCCAACGCTCAGTTTTGAAAACTATGCTCATGAAACCCTTTGGATATTCCGGTACATAAAGAGCACATATAAACGTCAAAATTTTACAATTATTTCAAGGAATAGTTTAAAAAAATAATAAGTAATGTAAATAAAAACATTGGAAAATAATTCTTTCGCTGATTATAGATCGGAATAGCATATAGGGTACCTTTTATACCAGATACAGGTTTCCCCTTAGTGTCGTCTAGAAAAGAGAATATTAAACCATAAACAAGTCAATTATCAGAATAAACTTAGAAATATAGAGTAAATCGCAAACCTTTAACTGTAAAATATAAAATTTGAACCAAATCGTTTAGTTTATTTAGGTTAGGTTCATTAACAACGAATATTGACGACAATATTTCTTGTCATAATTGTAAAACTTGACGTTAATTATGTGCTCTTTATGTGCCTAAACTGAATAAATGAAATTGATTCTTTAATACTATATCTTAAGACACTTTTTTAAATATTAGGGTACGCCGCATAATCATTAAAACCCAGATCGAAGTCCACGCAGATAAATTTACAGAGCCCTGTAAGAACTAAAAATAATTTATTTCAATGTGTAATATTCGCGTAAACTTTCGACAATTTGTTGAACTTGTTCTGGCTAGTGTTCCATTACGTGCTTGTTGTTGATTGATCGTTTTGTTCGTAGTTCAATGTAAGTAGCTGGATTTAAACACTGCTGGCATTCTTTCGATTACTTCATGTAGTATTGCAATCGTCGAGAAACGGAAACTTAGGTTGCACATTTATTTAAAGGTAAAAGCACCAATCGCGTACACTTTAAGGACAAATCAAACTTCACTCAAAAAATTTATATATTGATTAAAGAACGATCTTTACATCCTTTTTTATATGTTATAGCCGAGACCTCGTCTCAGCAATCCATTACACATACCACTAGGCTACCGCGTTTAACTACAGGAAACTACCAATTGTTCTATGTAAAAGATCCGCCCAAAAACGGATACGGATCTTTCTTCTCATTAGTATAGTTGCGCGGATACCTGGTACATCACTAGTTTGAATTATTAAACTCGAGTGCAGTTGATGCGGTCAGTGGCACGAATAAGTTTTCAGGCGAGGTTCGGTGGCTCAGTGGGCAGAGCATTCTCCCTTGTAAGGGAAAGATCGTGGGCTCAAATTCCGCCTGGATCGATTCAATTTTTTCTATCTTATCTGACATTGTTACTTTGTTAAAGTTTATTTTACAACTAGAAGCCGCGCTCGGCTTCGCCCGTGTTATACTTCGAAACTCCATATACGACGCCGGGGTACGAGGAGGGAGAAGAGTTCTAATGGTAATGGGCGCACTGGAGAGCGTAGGCTTGAAAATCAGTAGAGTTTAACACCACCAGTCTGCTCCAATTTCCGCTACCTCGGCTCTCATATCCAGGCCGTTGGAGGAATCGGTCGAGCTGTGAAGCACAGAATTTAGGTAGGGTGGATGAAATGGCGGCAGGGTCAGATGCTACGTTACATTTAAATAATCATTCTAACTATATAGAGACATACTATACGGAAATGAATGAAATCTAAAGGCGAACGGTACTAACAAGGTTTTAAATCTAGTCCAGCGATAAGCTGCAAGCCTGGCTGCGAGTATCGTAACCAACAATGTGTAGGATTTGAATGATTCTTTCAGTGTTGGGTAGTCCATTTATCGAGGAAGGTTTTAGGCTATATATCATCACGCTACTACTTAAGGGAGCGGAGCATTGATAATAAATGTTACAAATCCGGCAATTTTTCATTCATATTTTGAAGACTAAAACATACGGGCTCAAAGGAATGGAAGTATGAAGAATGTAGCCTAGTTAACCGCGGTAGCCTAGTAGTATGGGTAATGGAAATTATACTATAGTGTCTAGTGTTGTTAATGTGTTATATACCAGCCCCTTGTGGCGATACCAGCCCCTTGTGGCGATACTAGCCCCTTGTGGCGATACCAGCCCCTTGTGGCGATACCAGCCCCTTGTGGCGATACCAGCCCCTTGTGGCGATACCAGCCCCTTGTGGAGAACTTTGCAAAAGGAAATTGAGTGTCTAGCTCCCCTATCTTCGCAGTTATTTTAATCCTCGGGGGAATCCCCCACCAGATCCTCACTTGCATTACGTGACGTCTGCACCTTGCATTTTATTACTCCACTGCGGAGGAAAAGGAGGGTTGTTATCGAGTACGTACAAACTTGATAAAGTAGAGCTGGAGTGAGAGTTCTCACACTCGCCACCTCGCTCGCGTCGATAGCTCACTGTGAGGAAGCGTGGTCGGTCCTTCTGCGAGTTACCCCTGCCCATCCTGGCCATTCCACTACCGACTTGAACCCGCTCCTAGCACAAGCAATTTGGCTTAGTTGGAGAGGTCAGAAGGAATATTCGTTATTGCGGAAAAAACGTAAAAAGAAAATAAAGATTTTTGAATACTTAATAAAAAATTATTTGACTTTTATTTGTTTGCTTAAGTTCTATACTTCTTATTATGATGTGGCAGCTATTTTCATCCATTGCGACATCATGGCATCTAATTGACTAATCATCACGTCGACATCATGCAGTCGATATGACATCGCCATGGGGAGGGAGTCTTTAACCTTCGTATTTCGTATGATAGTCGTAAGCTTATTTATTGCCTAACTGTTGACGCGTACCGCGCCTTTTTTCTTCTCAATAGATGAAGGACCTACTTTTACTGTCTTACTTTCAAGATATAGCGTTGTATAAATAACTAAATAAACAAATATTCTACATTATTCTGTTGTAGAATATTTGTGTATGTGGTATTTATTTATTTGTTTATTTATTTATCCAAATACGATTCGATTCTAGTATGTAGTTATATTTTAATGGATAGTGATTTGTAAAACAAAACAATCATTTTTTAAATGCAGGCCCTCAACTCACCTGCACTCTGCAGTACCTACCTAAAGGAACAGTCAACACAGTGCAGTAAAGGCCAAGCTAAGGGGGCAAGCGGCCTATCTGTGCCAACTCTCTTGGGCTGCATGTAATATAATCTGTGTTCAGCATACCAACAGCCCTTAACATCTCTTCGCGACTTAAATGACGACGTGACATGATGACTACAGTCACAAAAATGCACAAACCATACGTAAAAGACGTATTATTGGTAATAAACGTTATTTACAATCAAAAAAAATAATTTTTATTTTGGTTTCACGTAATAGAGGGTGAGCCTATTGCCGCCTTCCGGGCACTATTGTTGACTCGAGACTTGCATCTGAGGTTGAGTTCGGGCTGTATATCTGTCAGATGTCAAACAACCCTATCCCTTAGTCGCCTTGTACGACACCGCATGGGAAGAGATGGGGTGTCCCTAATTCCAAATATTCATATTTTTTATAAATCCACAAAATAGCAGACGAGCCTAATGTTCTTGTTTGCTACCTCAGTAGTATATAAATTGTAATGTCATGATCAGTCAAACATACGATTTTTAATACAAGATAAGGGCATTAAAAATTTTATATTTCGGCAGCATGAGTATGAAAACATTGTCGAGAGCTTTTTTGATATGAGGGAAAATAGGGAGAATTGGGAAAGTTTCCTGTCGCGTTATGTATAAACAAATCTTGATAATTTTGGCTGTAACATCAAGATGATGAACTCCTTGCGATTGTTTTTTGTAAGCTAGAACCAGAATTGCATTATTGTTTTGTTCTTACACCATTTTATTATTTCCGTAAATGACATAACATTCTCTTAAATTTTATATAATCTTGTAAATTTGAACAAAGAACTGTCAATATCTACGACAGATTGTCCCACCGAATTTTGGCTATGATTATCAGTTCCACGCCATTAGGTAGATACGTGGTACTTAATATCGTCAAGCAGCACCTTTGTCAATGAAAAACTGTTCTTAAGTAGGTATAATAGGTATACCTACATCTACTTAATCACAATAGGTAGGTACAGTGACATGCTAGAACAAGCTTTTGGTCTTTCCACTGACAGTAACGTTTTCACAGAAGCGAGGATGACCAGAGATAATAGATTTACAATAATGTTTATTAGATAAAGCGATCATGGTATATGTTCGTACATAGGTACCTTTTAATTGCCTGACGTTTCACCAGGTTACAACGGCCGTAGTCATAGGCTGACTGGCTCAGTGGTGCGGTATCCTTTATTCTTTTTAAAATCTCCCACTCCTGTGGAAATATTGGTCAAATTCAATGTTTCTCGCTGACGCAGTCGGGTAAAAAGAATAAAACGCAATGTAGAAATCTGAAAAATTTCCCACTGGCAACCTATTTGAAATACTTAAAAAAACATTGCACTAAAAGAGAATTACGTAATTCCCTTGTGATTCCAGTTAATTCTGCTGGTTTGCGCGAGGTTGGAACTCAGCATGGCAGCCTCATCAGATGGTTTTTCTTGACTGTAGGAAGAAATTCCCGGGACTGCAGGAAGAAGGAAACACGTGAGGTGGTAATGAATTCCAGGTCTTGATTAGTTATACTTACCTAGACATATCTAGAAGATTAGGTATTATTTAACAGAACATAACATAAAACTCACGCCTATATCCCCGAAGAGGTAGCCAGAGGGCACGTGGCCCCGTGAAGGTTAGTGCATCCTCTCCTAATTTCTCGGGTTGCATTCAATGCCTAAACCACATCCGCGGCAACCCGATCACCTGTCTTGTTTGTTGTGTAAAGCGTCAATGGAACAGTTAACTTCACCCCCCGCGAAATACAGTCCACTAGCTCACGTGGCGAGAATTGCCCCACTCCATTTAAATATAGCAAAATATTGTACAATGTATTGGCGCCAAAATTAGAAAACACAATGAACAATCGTATAAAAATGACAGATTCCAAATTCAAATGTAATATCTTTCTTATTTTAATTGTAACAGTATTTATGGCTAGACTATATCAGTATATCATGATACGCTCTGCGTCTGCTACTACTCGCAGCACGAGTGTAATGCCCCCAGTGTTGCACACATCTTTCCATCACTTGGGCCGTGTGCTTGTCTACCACCTAAGTGGCCAAAGTGACTTTGAAAGATACTAAACATAAATATACAAATACTTATATAGGTATATTTAGTAATAATCTGATTTAATTTCTGGGCCAAATCTAGACAAAATAAGATTTCTCATGATCTTTAGAGTTCTAGGTCAACACTACGAAGATCTTGTTTACTAACCGAGTTCTAGAAAGGAGGAGGTTCTAATATGATTATGGCAGCAATCGTTCATCCACCGGTAAAATGTCATCTTTTTCCTCGTGTCTAAGACTAATGGCCATTGTTATATCTTTATATTAATTATGTCGTTAATAGAAGGATCACGTTTATCCGTAGAACTCTACTGAGCTATAATTGTCCACATTTATGAAGAAAGGAACCACTTAGTATAAAAATACGGAACTGTTTGCTACCATTCTGCATAAATAGGGATGCGTACTGCACAATACTCGCTAAAAAACCAATGTTTCCGGTGTATATGTTCTGTATTAAAAACTTTAATATAACCCTAATATTCTTTCGTGTAGAAATTTAGCGGTTAATATATTTTGAGGTTCCCACCAATTATACTGGTCGCCTCCACTAAGGATCATTGGGAATTTATTTGGAAAAATGTCCCAATAGTGCCCACAGTGTGGCAAGTGGGAATTTACCGGGCCGCAGTTTCAGGGGTGCCAAAATCATTTATGTAGGTCAGAAAGGTCTATAAAACCATGTAATATTTTAAATCAACTCGAAACTCATAGGTCAGGTAAAATTTTGAACTTTTTTAAATAAAAAAAATCATTTAAACATTTAAGAAATTGGTTTATGAAATAAATTGCTCAAAATGATTTCCATTTTCACGAATACATAAGTCTATCCTTTTTTGCACTGAACGAATGGCGGCTAATAATGTTCAACACCAGAGGATTCACAGTCGCGCTGCCAACCCTGTAAGTACAGAGTTTCTGTGCCGTCAGTGTAGAAGGCAAAGCAGGACAAGTCTTTAGTCATCCCACTGACAGCACAAACTCTCCAGTGAGCTGTGGCTACGTGGTCTACTCACCGCTGGGAACACAACAAGAATACAATACAATACAATACAATATGGGGTTCTTCAAGAGGGGCATCAGAAGGTTTCTTCGTGGTCGGCAGCGCGAATGTAACACCCCTGGTGTTGCATACGTCCATAGGCCACGGTAACCACTTCCCATCAGGTGGGCCGTGTGCTAGTTCTTAAGTATTGGCGTGGACCAGTCCTCGATAAACTCGACCAGTTTCTTAATATCGTGTTGGATGGCGCAACAGAAGATGGTGCAGTACAGCTTCTTGCCGTCCATAGCGAAAGTCACTGATGGCGTTTGGCGGAATATGTCTTGGTAATACCTAAATATCGGTTATCATTTGGTTATATCTCGTGAACATGTATTTAAAAAAAAAAGTTTATACGAGAAAAGCAATTAGGTACTTTATAAGCTAGTCACCGCTTTTCACAATCTATGATAATGCCACGGTATTGAATCGCAAATTGTGCGTAATATTCTTATGTATTTTAAGAGATGTATACAATAATGGTGGTCCTCACTTTGGCGGACCACACATATCCGGAATATCCGGATAGGACAAGTAAGCCTACCATGAAACATCGGAATTTACGGTAGGAAATTTCGGGTTTATACATTAATCAGACCCGAAGACTGCAGCCTAAACACTACGTATATTCACGGCATCCTCATTTTTTTAATACCACTTAGGTAGAATCTATTAATCGAAAGATCATTTCACATTATATTATTATAGTGGAAATTTTTCGAAAATAAAAAAGTCAGATTAAAGCCTGTACACACTGTAGGTGTAGCTCACGGCTTCACACGCCTGGAATATTATTCCAGTGACCGTAACCCATGGGACCCTATTCCAGTGATAACAGGTAGCTTATGGGTGTAGCGTAATACCATCTAGGGGAGGCAACACCAGGTGAGTCACACTCGTGCAAAAGCAGGACAAGCCTGTGGGGTTAGTTGTGGTATGTTCGATCCAATAGTGCCGCGATCGAAATGTGCCACATTAGCGAAAACGCTGCACTGTGTAGAATTTGACATGAATGACAATTGACAAGTAGTCAGTTGTCATCTTTCGTCTCTTTGTTTATTGTTTCCGCGTCGTTATAATTATTTTGTAGTTTACGTTTAATCATAACACATAATGAATCCCAGTGAAAAGTATGTACCAATGAAGGAACCAAAATATTGTTTTGTTCCGACTTGCAAAAACAATTCACAAAAAGATAAAAACTTGATGTTTTTTGTAGTACCTAGCTCAGCTAAATACGAGTGGTGTAAATCGCTGGGTGTTGGATGTCCCAAGCGGGCCCTTTATATATGTGAAGCACATCTTAACAATAATTGATCATACGTGGCAAGCCTATTGCCATTAACCGGACACTTATAACCCTGCGATAAATACACACATAACTTCGAAAAGCATCGGAAAGTCATTGGTGTGTGCCATGATAAAACCTGGGCACATTTAAAATTTTGGTGAGGGTATTTTCTATAATTTCGTCCATTTTTTTCAAAATCGTTAAATGTTTAAAAAATGGCGTTGATCGTAGGGCATGGGTGAATTTCAGGTTTTACCATGGCACACCAATGACTTCTCGATGCTTTTCGAAGTTATGTGTGTATTTATCGCAGGTTTATAAGTGCCCGGTTTATGGCAATAGGCTCGCCACCTTGTGACCTAAACATAAACTGGCGAAATGTGGGTGCTAGCGCTTCACGACTGACAATAAGTTTTCCTGTCTGTGTTCGGGAACACACTGTATCTCAAGGTTATTAGATCTGCTGTGTTGCTCCATGACCTGAAGTCTGATCTGCAAGTCCTGCAGCATCGTCGTCAATTGAGCGTTTTCTTTCTGCAACTTACCCACTTTCCATCAGGTGGGCCGTGTGCTTATCTGCCATCTAAGTTGTATAAAAAATATAACAGTGCCAGTGTAACAAACATAAAACAAATTTCTATATTCTGCAGTTTTAAGGAGTTATTTGTATATTTGTATTTAGAATAAGTTTATTGTATTTTAGATATAACACTTGTGAAATTAAGTCACTGTATATAGATGATTAAATTGATTATTAAACAACACTAGGTCTATTCTTTTAAACACGATCAGCTGATCACAGCTGTTTACCCCGTCACACTCAATGGCCATGGTAAAACCTGGGATCGAACCCGAGACCTCGCCTCAGCAGTCCATTACCCATACCACCAGGCTACCGCGGCTTCCAGTAGCTAAATGTGGAAAAAAAATCCTTTCTTCCCTACCAGTAGGGATAGATCAGTAGGGATATATGCAAACAGCCAAAATTCATTTCTCACTGAGCGGGAATCGAACCCGTAGCGGTCACGTTCACTACCGTCACACCACTGAGGCTGTAATAACATAACATAAACATAAATTCACGCCTTTATCGCCAAAGGGGTAGGCAGAGGTACAGCGACGGTAGGAGCCATCTACCCGATACTCGTACGAACTATCGACACCAATGAATGATATTACAATCATTTTTAAACATTTATTTTTGATAACTTTTTTTTTATACAACTTAGGTGGCAGACAAGCACACGGCCCACCTGATGGAAAGTGACGCCCGATGTCCAGTAGACCGTCACATTACACAATGGTACACATAGTTGCATAGTACACGCATGGGATATGACGACAGCAGTTTCGTGTACCACATGCTTCCGTGTCTTGAAGAACTAGCCTAGATCTATTAAGGTTTAAGGTTGCAAATCACATTACTGTTTACCTTTGGACCCGTTGATTCGTGAAAGTAAGAGAGTGAGTTTTTTTCCTTGCGCCGACACTTGTCGGGAAGCGGAAGTTGCAGAAAACAGAAGTTGAATGCAAAAGGGATGTGACTCATTGCACAATGAATTAACCGAATATGTTCATTGTCCTGTCCTCTATTATTTGTGCTGTGCTAGCGTGTTTATTAGTCTCTAAGGAGGGCCAGATCTAGAGAGATGGCTCTGGGTCGGCCAGGGTGCGAGGAATATGCCTGTCAACCTCACCTTCGGCAACCAAAAACGACCCACAGGCTCCGTACGTTTTCTATCGAGGCGCGACATTCAATGGAGCGATAATTTGTTCTTACTAATTACTCACTGGTAACGATTCGAAAGATTTTCCTGTTTTTTGTTATAGCTGATTAATTGGTAGTTTAAATCCTACAATTTTCTCTTTAAAAGTTTATTTATGTATCACTGAATCTATTGTGGCACCCAATAGCGGTCATAAAGTACTGTGTTAAAAAATAAATTTGAGATAAATGTGTCGTGTTTAGTGTCAACTGAAAGAACTTAATTAGAACATTTCATAAATATGTATAAATTATACCTAATGCTAGTAACTTGCACTTAGTCTAACCAAATGGCATCGACTCCTGGCGTACGATCCGAATGACGACTGCGCAGGCATTTTCATGGACTGGTTTTTGTTTCCTTCCTGTTGTGTTTGTAGATGTAACCCTTAATATAGGTATAGAACTTTAAAACCCGTCAATAAATCATACTACCCTACCACAATAGTATCCAATAAAAAGTTTTAGTTTTAGTGTGACACCATTTATATAGAATGTAGATATATACACCATAATTGATGAAATACGCAATAATAACTTATAATAATGCCATCCACTCCACAACAGGATACACACCACGAGAACTTTTATTTGGTCACACAGCTTCCAGGAACCCCTTAGAACTGTTTTATCCTAAAGAGTTCTACCAGGACTATGTACTTAACCACCGGAAAATGCACATTGCGTCAACACCCGCGAGGGCCATCGCAATGCTTTGTTTTAATTAGACAGTCGGATTCCCCTTGTCCGTGCCGTAGCGAGATGTTATAATCTTAAGTGGAGTAGATAAGTAATCCAGATTTAATAGCCATTCTGTTACCATAGTCTTCATTGTGTGTCTGTTTAGTGCAAGTATATTGAGTTCCTTGTGTATTTTTTTATAGATATACGGGCCTAGTACGTATTTATTTAAAGTTTTATGAATTCCTAAATGTCCTGAATTAACATCATCATGATTAGATTTAATAGTGTCTAAGATGTGTTCTTTAGGTATGACAATTTTCCAATTTAAACGATTATTAGGATTGTATTTATCTTTACAAAATCTATACAAAGTATCACTGCAGTCCACTGCTGGACATAGGCCTCTCCCAATGTGCGCCATTTTCTCCGATCCTCCGCCTTCCGCATCCAGTCTGTCCCAGCCACCTTGGTCGTCCGTCCATCTGGCTAGGGGGCATCCTACCTTTCGTTTACCTTCTCGCCGACCTAATTTATTTAAAGGAAATGCATAATCACTAAAATTTTTTATGAACTTTCTATAATAGTTAGCAAATGCCACAAAACGCTTTAATTCATCTGCATTTTGTGGCCTTGGGTAACTTCGTATTATGTTGATTTTTTCTGGATCTGCAGATACTTTCCGAAGCATCCGTGCTCGGTGATCATCTGCGTCAGACGGTACGAGAGGCTGCCGTGTGGCCTCTCTAGCCACTCCCCCATGATGGGTCTTACCGCCGTTACTACGGCGTGCCCTAGCTCGTTTATCATATAAGTATTCTTGGATTTCATAATATATTTCGCCCACCCCACCCTAACCTTACCCAGGCTATGTTTAATTTCACTACTTACATAATTTACTCTTACGTACATACCTACCAGCTCTAATAAAGGCAGGCATACCTCGGGGATTTATTTTGGAACTAAATCGCAAGTTCTGTTTCTGAATTTGAGCTCGTCCACCAGCCCAGCACCTCAAGTCACCCAAGAAACGTGTGGCGTCGATTTGAACAGTCTCATCCGGTAAAGCGAATGATTAGAGGCATTGGGGCCGTAGAAAATACGAGTATTTTACTTCAAAGTAAGAACTTATTATCTAAAATCCTTTTGTGAAAAAAAAAACTCCATGGTTTTTAAAAAGAAATTAGTGACATTAGGTATAGGGCTTGACTACAGAGAAGATTTCAGTATCCGGTGCTGTTCCTCCGGTTTTAAATTGACTCCGTGGATTACGTCGCGTTGAGTTCGTCCAGCTTGCAGCATACCGGAAAAACCCATGTCTGCCCTGCTACCTACTGCATCATTACTACAATCCACAATAAATTTCAAATAGAAATGTATTTGCACTTTAGTTTATACATAAGGTACAAAAGTTCATGCAGTTATGTAGCATCAGACAGATATATACAGGCTAGACACAGCCTCAGATGCGAACATCAAAATTGTTGCGGAAAAGGGAATTTGGTTTTTTATTATAACCGCGTAAAGGTTTCCCAGCAACAATTATATTTTCGTCTGGCTATTATCAAAGGGAAACTTGGGCTTTCATTAATATTTATTTATGCACTTAAACTGATTTATCAAGTCTGGCTGCTCGTTAAGCTTGCTGTAGTTGTTCGTTACCCCAGCTTCGGCCTCGTTTACTTCAGGGCGGCCAACCAGCATATTTTACCTTTTTTTTGCTAGTGGCGTCCTCAGCCGTCGCCACCGGGGGCATTGATGGTGCGACTAAGATGCGTAAATGTATGATTTAAAAAAAAACATAATATTTTGTTTATATTTATTATTTTTCCGGACTTACCTTCCTATATTACTAGATATTTTATGATTTAACAGAAATTATGTTTACGCTACCAAATTACTTACTTTACCTATAACCTTACTATAACTTGTTCATAATCTTATTTGTTTACGCTTATATGTATGTCGTTAAAGCAGTGGGCTTCATTAATTAATGATTATAACATAAACTCACGCCTATATCCCCGAAGGGGTAGGCAGAGGAACGCGAGGTTCAGAAAATGACGGTCTGGGCCCCAAGATTGTTGTATAGGAGAATTTCAAATGCTCAAGACAGTGATGGGCAAAATACGATCCGCGGGCCAGTTCCTGACCGCGAAAGCATTTAATCCGGCCCGCCGACGCACGGTCTTTTGACATTCATAGCATATAGTCTCTGAGGTTCACTTGGCAACGATATATAGTGGAATGAACGTCTCGCCTGAATTGCTCCGAGGAGAAGGGTAGCAGCTCCAGCGACCCATTGGGCAGCACTCGCCGAAGACCAGGCACAGAAGTCACTGGTGTGTTGTTTGATAACACCCAGAACACCTAGAACAAAGACAAAACGAATGGATACAATTTTATGTGATTTATGAACGCAAAAATCGATAAACTGATGATACATCGAAAGCCTCGGAAGGACACGTGCCTACACTACCAATGCTCTGACTTCCTTGTTTCGGCTTTGCAACGATAACATCGAATGGTTTTCGGCCTTGAGATCAGAAAAAAAAACAATTATTGTCGAGCTGGTCAATGACTGCTAACATGGATCGATGGTCTGACAATAAACGATTTTTTTTTTAAAGCATAATAAAATAACTCATTCCTTTGGTCAAAAATGAGTTGGGAAAGCCCACCTCCCTTACAAATACAAACAAGTTATGAATGACGATTACTTTCGGATTTGTTGGTCAACTAGCTTACAGGGTTGTGAGTGTGACTCCTTTGGTGTTGGGCATGTCCCGATCGCAATGTGTGCCACATTACAAGCAAATAAAATAATAATAATAATACATACTGCAAAAATACTCGAGAGCTGGAGATTAATCTTTGAGATTAGCGTTATTAAGAAGTATATTTAAATAAGCAGTACCTGTACCTACTAGTAATCTAAATAACTAGCATTCCCGTTAACTCCTCTCGCTAATTTACTTGTGTTTGGAATAGGGTTAACGTCGATATTGTAATGGCCAAGATTCGAAGTCGTGACATCTCGATCGTAAGGCGGACTCCTAAAATTATGGCCGCGGTATTCTGTAGGGCGGAGGTAATTCCCCAGTCGGACTGTTCAATTGGACATACATAAAACCACGCCTTTATCCCTGGAGGGTTAGGCAGAGGTGAATTAACACCCATATTCCACTTATCATTGAAGTCGGTACAGCCAAGAAACGCGTAATAGTAACAACAACAACCGTGATCAAACACAAGTTTTGAATGTCACTGATTATGTTTACGACGAGCACAGCAATGGGGATAAGGATGAGAAACAGCTAGCTACGGTACCGGTGACAGCGGGAGCAGCGAATACGACCAGGGCAAAGAGGAGCGAATTAGATATAGTTTTCAAAAGTAAATATCCTATTGAATTTTTCCCAATCCAGGGATTGAAGTCTATCTGGCTTACTCATGTTAAAGAAGAAGATTAATAATGGGGTAATGGAATAGTAGGAAAACAGACCTAGGATTCCAAAGGGTAAGCTTTGGATGCTCCTGGGATTGCAATAGCTGAAATACACGCGGGCAGAGTCACAGGCTATAGCTAGTAGCACATAAAGAATGCATTTTGTGGGAGTTTGGAGTTAAAACATATTTTTTTATTATATTGGAAGGTAAGCTGAAGGCAAAGTCTCAGAAAAGTGTGTAAAATGATTGACCGGCGCGCGCGCAGCCGGCGGATAGCGAATATTGTCCATAGTTTGTGTCCCCCTTTCTCATCTCATCTCGAGATAGGTCGTTAGGAACGGAATTAATATTAACGGAATTATTATTACATGCCTGTATAACCATGGGTTTAGGCTAGTAAAAAAATCTAAACAGCGCTTTATTTTAACAGTACATTATTGCAAAGACCGTGAAATAGGCGTTTAAAAATAACATTAGGAAAATTCCTATTAGATAGAAAACCAATATAATTGTATGCTAATTAAAAATTCACAAGAAGTCGGGGTCACCACTGTTGGGTTAGATACCCAATCGTTCTCAAGGTTATGGGTGATTGGCCTTGGCCAGTAAAAACACTGGATAAAAGTTAAACTAAAACCGCCATGTTCCTGTATAGCGTATCTACATATAATACGTCATTGATTAAAACGGCATCATTTTCCCGTCCATGGGTAGAGACAAAAGCTTGGCACAAGCCGTTCAGCAATCGTTATCATTCTAAGATACCCTAAAATAAACTAATTCGTGAAACCAAAGGTTTGTCTTGATTTAGTGTTCTGCAATGACGGCACAGAAAATCTCTGTTCTTACAGGGTCCGGAGAATGGGTGTGACTCCCCTGGTGTTACATACGTTCATGGGTAAAGGTAACCACTTTTGCTTGTCTGCCACCTAAATTGTATAAAAAAATTGCCCGACATCATATGACATTATTTGCAGATGACAGTGCTTTGACAATTTCTAATGATAATAATGACTTAATTAAATATAAAACTGACATAAATAACACATTGACATCTATTATTCAATGGTTGGACATTAATAATTTAAAAATTAACTTAAATATAACTAAAATTATGCATTTTAACCAACGAGCACACGGCCCCCCTGATGGAAAGTGATTATCATGACCTATGAACGTATGTGACACCAGTGGAGTCACATCCGTGCTGCCAACCCTGTAAGAACAAAGATTTTCTGTGCCTTCAGTGCAGAATACAAAATCAGGACATGCCTTATCTACACTACCACTGGTTTCATTCTCACTATAAAACTCAAAACGATGAAACATGGTAAATATCCCGTTTTTTTTATACTAAAATGGCTTAAATCTTATAGAACCTTATGTTCAGCACAAGATTGTAGTCAATGGAAACGAATCGAAAAAAATGTTGTAGTAATGGACTGCTGAGACGAGGTCTCGGGTTCACGGCTATAATAACCTCGTGTTGAACAGCTAATTATAATATAGAGTGAATGTATAAAATAGCTCTACCGGTTATTGGCTAAATTATATCCTCATCAATCAAATAGATAGTAGATACCAAATGATTACTCTCCACGTGTACGTGACCTACATGGTCACAATTATAGTCATTAAAAAAAAAATCCAAGCGTGGGCCGCACCTGTCTCGCACCCACGCACGTTTAAAACTTAACTAAACTGTGACGTCCTTTGAAGATATCACGAGGTTCTACGGCGGCGGCTAAATCTGCCAACCATAGATTATATCAAAGTAATTGGGTATATGATCATTAATCAATTTCAATTAGCCTGCCACAATCCACTGCTGGACATAGACTTCTCCCAATATGCGCCATTTTTTCGTCGCGATTTGATTGAGTTTTCAATTAGATTTTATAGAATCTCAAATCATACATACATATAATCACGCCTTTATTCCCAGAAGATTAGGCAGAGGTGAATTAACACCCACATTTAACCAATCATTGAAATCACTGTCATACCACCCATAAATCCCGTTTCATTTGGGACTTGATGATTATTTAGTCTAATATTAAATAGCATGTTGAAGTGGAATGAAAGAATATAATAAACTCTTTTTATTTAATTTTGAGCTTTAACTGCTTTAAGATTATACCAATTTCATGCCATATGTCTAGATTCCTATCCACCATTTGTTTATATGAATGATACTTCTCATTTTTAATAACAAAAAAAAGAAACAGGCTGAGCAACAAAAATATCCAGGCATCAATGTGCTTATCGTCATGGTTAAAAATCGAATAATTTATTCATTGTATATTAAAGTTTCCTTTTTTCTATCTTTTTATTTCATTTTTTATACGTACTGCTACTAAAAGGGCTTAACACGCTTGTAATCTTACAATCGACGTTTGCAACTTTGTAATCATAAAACTTTGGGTTGCAAATCATCTTCAGGACGGTCATGCGTAAACGAAGACCTTTTTCATCCCCAATTTTAACCCGTGACTTATCTCTATTCCTTCAAATCATTGCGTGCGCTATTATTTTCGCATGTTATTATCGAAGTAGTGTGTCGTGGTAGTCGCGTCCTAATGTTTGACTATTTTAATTGGATATTTGACTATTTTTTACTCTCGAAAAATGACCACTGTATAAAAATGTAATGAACTGCGTCAGCATCACGATGGCGCGCGAGCCCGACTCCCAGCACATGCGCCAGAAGTCGTCCCGCGTGCAGTGCAGCGGGCCCTGCCGACCAGCATTACTGTCAGCTTACCGAGCCGCGAACGCTCCGGCTGGGCGCGTTTTGCTCGTACACATTTTAAAACATTCGAATTGTGAACATTCGGCACACTGGATTTATTTATCGTGAAAGAAATGAACATGGTAAGAGTCAAGAAAAATTCCAAATTACATAATGTCAAGATACAGATTAAATTGAATAATAAAATATAAAATGTCCATACAAGCACTCAGATCAATACATAAGGGCAAAATTATGATAAATTACCATATTTATTTAATAAATGTCCACGTATGTAGCTCGCTCAGGGATACCTACTAGTTGATCGGCGTCCTTTAGTTGTTCATTTAACGACTTATTAAGCCAGTAGACAGCGATATACCTTTAAACCTTTCTGTGCGGGCAGCAACAAACTTGTAATGTGTTTAACATGAAATTTGCCGCTCTGGTATCGTTACTGCACACAAAAAAATGTGTAATGGTGTGGCACGTGTGGGTGAGGGGGTAACGATTTTTTGAATTTCGAATTTCGAATTTAGCATGGCGCGCCATCTTTTTGACATCGACCAATAGTGACGTAATGAACTGGTCAATTAAGTGAATTTGTGTCATTTCTTTTGTTTCGTACAAGCTACTTTCTATACATGAAGGTCATTTATTGTATCACATCGCGCGCCGCCGCCGCCGTCCGCCGCGAGCACACAATTGTCTAAACGATGTAGTGCAAACAGAGACAAAATGCTCTTGTTTGAGCTCTAGCTCTATGTTCGTTTAGTCTAAATTCACCTTAATACGCTTTCAGACTTCGTTGCATGTTACGCCCTCTTTATAAGAAGACGTCCATATTACTAAGGACTTACTTCAAGGAGTAAGAAGGAGGATAAATGTGTATTAACATAATATGATCATGTCACTCAACCAGTGATAACGTTTTCAAATTTTCAACTAAAATGTAACTTTCATCTTTTAGGCTCCACCCGTCACCCCCACGCCTGCGCTCATTTGTTGCCTTCGTACGCGGGCAGCTTGGCTTGCGATCCTTCGTCGCTCCCACTGCCGCTCTCGCTGCCGCTCCCGCCCCGCCTCCTCCTTCACGAGCATTACTTGCTCGCAGAAGGAGGCGCCGGCCTCCCAGACTAGATGGAAATAACAGCTGTAAATACTGTGTATTTTTTTATTAATATTTATTTAATGAAATTTTAGAGCAATTGCTAGGTATGGTAATTATTAGAATTGATTTAATTTGGAACATTGAATGCTCAGTTAGTCAGAATATTCCCCCAATAAGGGGTTGGTCGGATGTTGGAGTCCTGTCTTGAGCATTCAGTTTTGCTAATCTAAACAATCGAGTGGGCGTGGCCAGAGTTTGACAGCAGTCATTTCCGAAGAACAAGTACTACTTTTTTACAGCTGTCACTTTAGAAAAATGTAATAAAAGTGTTTGTTAGCTTAATGTTATACTGATTGATTTGGGTGCACTGCCAGGTATGTGCAATTGAGCTGAAATGCTGGCGTTATCTTCCTTAATTCTGTCATTTTTCTTTTAAATTATTTGGTGTTTTTGGCTTTTACGGGGACGACTGCCGACCTACCCTACAGCCCCCAAAATTACTCCCGCTGTGAGAGACATATAAATTGCAGCAATGCTCTATGGTTGAACATTTTGAATAGAAATCGTCAGAATGCAGTTGCGGAAAGCTTAACTATACCACACGGAAACTGTTCTTGGCGTCGCGTCGTATGAATATAATATATTTTGTTATAAGCGGGTTTTCTATCACCTGTCGAGAATGTATTCTCTTTATTACCAGTATAAAAGTAGTTTGTTTTGAGGCTTGAGCTTGGGTTTTATACATACATATAATCACACCTTTATCCCCGGAAGGTTAGACTGACGTGAATTAACACCCACATTTCACCAGTCTTGTATTCTGTCCCACGTATTAGGGGATGAGTCTATTGCTACTACATACCTACATACATAACTAATTGATACCTTTTGACTGTAGCTGTTGAATTATTAATGCGAAAGGCTTTATTTAGTGAGATCATATTTAACAGAATACGTGCAAAAGGGAACTATTTATGTCTTGTTAGAATTACGTTAGTAATTCATATATATATATATATATATTACTAGATCTCATCATTTATACCGTACTAATATTTTTAGTCCTTCGAAAATGAATTTTTGCTTTATATGAAGTTTAAAATATTATATCGTCAATATGGTGCATAAATAGGTATATTGGAACAACATTAAGTAGGTCAGCATGGGAGAATTTAAATTCCATAATCGCATAGCTTAACCCTTGTCTCTGGTGTTAAACACGTCCATAGGCCACGGTAACCACTTTCCATCAGGTGGGTCATGTGCTTGGCTGCCACCTAAGTGGTATTAAAAAAAAGTTCATGACCCTGAGCTAGATGTGAGTGTTATCTAAAAAGTAAAAGAGAATGTTAGGGGTCAAGGAGTCGGAGGAACTGGAGTAGTGGCGGTGAACAGAGAAAAAGTTTTTTCTAGGAGTAATTATATCGATCAACCATGTTTCGAGTTCTTTCGAGTCCCTCCGTGATCATAGTGATTGCAACAGCGCCGAAATATCGAAAACTCAAAACAATGCAACATGGTAAATATCCCGATTATTTTGATACTGAGGCGTGAATACATATTATTGTGCATATAATCGATTTTTTTTTCAAGACTAGTACAAAGCACTAACTAGTATATGGAGCATACATTACTCGTATCATCATTAGACAAGTAAGTCAAGATGCTCATTTCAGGAGTTGATTCAAGACTTTATTTTTTATCATATATGCTAACTCACCTAACCAAATTTTTCCAAGATCCCAGTATACCTAAAAACCTTTTCCCTCGAATCTAGGTTCTACATAACGCAAATTTCTTTAAAAAATTTACATATGTTGCTTGGAATGATGATTATTTGTATGTTAGACAAAGTTATCAGTAACTTTGCAAAAATAATAACTTCATTTTATAATTCACTATGGAGCCCGGGTCCGCTTTCCATATTCCGAATTCCAAATTCTGAGAGATGAAAGGTGTACTGATAAGCAGGTGAGTTTGACTTAGGCACCCAAAGATAGGGCTCACCGGGATCTCCCTCTACAAATATAGACAAACGTACTACCCCCGCCAGCTCCAGCTATCCGTGAGAATTTTGCCCCCGATAAATAAAAAAGAACTAATAAACTCCTACCCCCGCGGGAATAAATATCAGTACCTACGCCAAGAACAAGATTCTCACCCCACGATACCCTATGTTTATATTTGTAGTTACTTTAAAGTTTAAATAAGACTGGAAGTTATTTTCAGTGCACCCAATTCTTCGTCATGCACATCTAGTCCAAGATGCTGGGATAGCTTAGGTTATACATCTTGGGGATAGTAGAAAATAAAATAAAAATTGAAAACTGTGTGTGGACCCATGCTTAGAGTCTATTTGTTCCATTATTAAGCCAAAATAATAAATGTAGGGTGCTCAGCGGTCGGTTAAGCTGTTTTATAATTTTAGCCCTTCGAGTGAGAAAGAATATTATAGTAGTACCTAACTTAGCATTTAGATATACTGGATATGTGTAAATTATAACAAGTGAACCGATTCGTAATCTCTGGAGTGTATTGTTATAAGTTAGATTTAAAAAATATATCTATGTATAGTATCCTGGTATTCACAGGCGCCTTAATGCGATTTACAGCAATAATAATCTATATTTAATGCTATTTATATTTAATCTATACTAACTAAACGAACGCATACGAGTAAGGTTTGTTGATCATTAAAAGTTTTAGTCGCGGGACGCAGCGCTTCAGAGTCACGCTGTAGTAACACGGCTGTTAGCAACAGTTGCGTGCGTATGTGTGTTATGTATAACACAAATCACATACGGCATAAGCATGTTTGATCCTATATTGGCAATGAACAGAAATGGAACTACCCACACTCATGAAACAACACGGTAATAGATTTTCACTTTGAATTTAAGTACTTAAGTTCAAGCCATGAACGTATAAAAACATACCTTCATGGCTTAAACATAGGCTTTTAATTATGCTCTGCTGAATCTGGAAAAATTATGAATATATGTTTCAGTACATTTCCTGTTGTCGAGACAGGCATACGTTTGTTGTTTTATTGTGTTTTTATAACTCTTTGAGAATGTAAACTTTGTGATAAAATAAAGTTTTTTTGATCATTTTCTCGGTCTACCTACAATCAACTACTAATATTTATTTTACTTCAAAAGTTTGAACAGTTTTT
Organism: Eilema griseolum; assembly: GCA_963662185.1. Classification (NCBI taxonomy): domain Eukaryota; kingdom Metazoa; phylum Arthropoda; class Insecta; order Lepidoptera; family Erebidae; genus Eilema; species Eilema griseolum. The sequence goes on from OY759251.1 coordinate 13,639,332, forward strand.
CACTAACTTATTTCTTGTATTATGCATAAAATACACTTAAAACATATACTACAGTTATTTGTCAGTAATTATTGTAAATAATTTCATAAAACATTAACCTAGTTCTTCTGCTATACATGTTTAAAAATCACTATAACTGCGTCTATTTTTTAAAAACGGCGGCAATGAATGTTATATTTTTGAATTCGCACCGCTGCCGGCTACACGGCGCGCCCGGAAAACTGGAAAATTTCCACGAAAATTCATCGACTTCACCGCTTTGTGCAAAATTTTGGACAATTTAGCACAGCATATTGCTTGACAATCGTCATTTTTTGTACTTATCCCTGATACACTACCTATACCAAGTTGTGTGCGACGACGTTCCGCGTCGTCTGATACCATACGTTTTTAGCTTTCGTTTTTTATATCGTGCTTATTTTTATTGACTTCATAAAATTAGATTATTATCGGTATTTTAACTATCATGGTCACTCACATTAGTATTGAAGCAATCGGGATATTTATCATGTTGTATTGAAAACATGCTTCATGATATAAAAATACTGAAATAAACAAAATAACAATATAAACCATCAAAGTAATGTAAGGATTTATTAACAATTGGAGAAACCAAACAACTAGATTTTATAAAAAGACCAGAAGTTGTGTATATAACATGGTAATCGTTAATTGCCAGCTTCAATATTTAGGTCACTAAGTTCATCTGTTAAGGTAATCACATAAAGATAATAAGATTATACACACAACCTTTTAAATATCAAGCAGTTAAATCGACCTCTATTCTGTACACATTCGATATTTTGATCATTGAACTTGTGTGACTTTTGAGGAATTTCGAAACTTCACGCATTGTCATTCAAAGGTCATGACTTCATGAGAATAGAGATCGATGGGGAGGAATTTTTATATGCCTAAAATTACAGTCTCCCTCTTTTTCTCTATCCCATTTTTGTATATATTGTATAGTTAGCATAGTTTTATATAAATTTGTAAGTAATTGTATATTATAATAGCATATTTTATTTAATGTAATCAATGAGTAAAAATTTTCAGTACTGCTCTTCGACGTGGAAATCGAGGTCGTCGCTTATTGTGGGCTAACGCACATTTACAGTGGACCGACCATCAATGGGCACGGGTTCTGTTTTCCGACGAATCTCACTTCGGTTTTCATCCTGATTCGAGAAGAGTGCGTATATGGCGAGTTCCTGGACGTCGGAGTCGTCTCCAGAATCCGCAAGAAGTTCATCCTTACCAAGGTAAACTGTCTCCTACAAATTTGACGTCACTAATTTCAAATCTACTCTCATTTTCTTTCTAGCAGCTATAGTTTTCGTGATATGACAACATTTCAAGAAGTACCTGACTTCTTGAAATGTCGTTACTCGACTTACTTTAATTAATTTTTTATTTAGTTTTTATTTAATATTTAGTGCCTACTCGTGCTATACTGTCATATGTTAGCCTATTGCTCCCGCTTTAATAAGCTGCGAGCTTAATTTGCACATATTTGTACCCCATAGCACGCTTGTCTGCCTAAATAATACCTATTTAGTTTTTTTTTAACATTTAGTGCCTACTCGTGCTACCGTCATATTATTATGCACATAACAATCGGTTCCTTGTACTCAATATGGTTATTATTGCGAGTTCACAGTATAACTATCCGTGTAGTCATAACTCACTGTCAGTCAATATCAATTTGCATATTTTGCGTTGCTTGTCAAGATTGGCATCTTAGATAGGGGCACTCGTTTGATGAACGTCAATAGATGGTATGATTCAGAATATGTAATATTGTAAACGGTACAGTGATATTCCTTTTGTTTAAATAATTGATATCCCTTCGCGTATATCCTAGAACCGTATATTTTTTATTTTTTTTTATTTGCGCAAAATCCCCACGGATACCTCCCCCCCGGAGCCGGTGGAGGAGGTAAGCAACTTTTACCGCCTTTTTACCATTCTTATTATCTAGTAAGCTCAGTTAAATAATTTATTTTAACTACAAGTAAATACCCAATTGACGTCTTAAAAATGTCGCAGTAAAGTTTGTTGCGTCGTTTCTTCTCCACTAGCGTCTAGGAAGCGGTATAATAAATATTCCAAGTTTATTTATTTTCAAGACATTGAAACTTAAACATGAATGTATTGCGAATTGGGTACTTGACAGTCTAGTGAAATTCCTTACTAGACGTTAATTTCTATAGAAATTTGTATGAAATAAAAAGTATGACGTCATACTTTCAATTGTCAAATAATCATCCACCCAATCTTACAGAATTCTAAGTTGAAGATCACAGCCAAAAATTTTGCCACGGTCATGGATTTGTATTTCGGAACAAAGTGCGCGCGCTGTCATCGTGCGTCTCTTTTGCAATCGTAAAATTTTACGCCGTTTGTTGGACGCGCTGGTTTGCTTGTTGCACCCCGCGTGTGTAGTGTTCTCGTTCCAGCGTGTGTTTAAAAATAGTGTTTCATAGTTGGAGAACGTGAGCTCGACGTCCAGATTTGTAGACAATTTGCATGTGCAAGGATATTCGCAAGCAATTATCACGTTGCAGGGCAATGTTTGGAATGCTTACTACCAATATCAAGTACATATAATGCTATTCTTGAAGTCCCGGGTTCTGTAAAGCGTGTTGTTGAATTTTCTGTTACAAATTTGTCAGTAACTGCATGGACTTGCAGTTAACGGCATTCGTGAGGATCATTAAACACTGACGAAACGTCCGTGTTTCTACTTCAACTATATTATATTTTGGGTTTTTGCGTAATATATAAATAATAATTTCAGCCACATTAGTGGTCTTAGGTATATGAAGGTTTTTAAAGTAGGTACAGAAAGACTGTTAGGCGTGTAAAAACAGAAGCTGCTGAAAGTGGCCAGTATCTTTATGGAGCACAAAAGAGAAACGTCAGCAATTTATAAAGATCCGAGGTCGTCTATAAAATAAAAGCCAACGCTAAGTCGTAACAACACTTCGACATGAAGCTATTTGCTTTTTATTGTTTTGTCCATTCGTGTGCCATCAAACACACATTGCAACCGTTCACCTTGTGTGAGCGCATGCGAGCAGGAGCCCTATTTCGTAGAAATCGTAGGTATGTATATTTTGCACTAATTTCATGCAAAATAGTTATAGTTTTAATTGCACGAAACAGCTGTACACACGTACGAGGCAAAATTCGGCCTAAGACAATCAAACAGTGAGTTGTTGACAGAGTTTACTGACGAGAATTACTTCTAGGTATTTGACTTCTTTCCTAAGTATTAATTCGGTTGCAAAGTGTTTCGGAAGCTTGTATGGGCCCTGTGCTCTTCAATTAGTGTTTTTTTACTCATCTTGTTATAAAACTATTAAGGTCAAGACGCATATTATATCTTTTATTGACCACTGTCATTATAAAAATCTTTTTTTTTTAAAGCCCTTATGCACACACAGTACAGAGATTATAAATAAAAAAACATTTCAAAGAAAATGTACAAAGGCGAGCTTAATTCAAAATGAGTTCTCTCCCAGCAAACCTTTGAGTAGTAGTAGTAGCTGTCTATAAAAGCGTACGCGGGCAGTTTGGCTTGCGATCCTTCGTCGGTCCCGCTGCCGCTCCCGCCCCGCCAGATACAAGGCTTGAGTCAACAATAGTGCCCGGAAGACGGCAATGTCTCACCCCCTTTTAAGTGGGACCGAATTTAATGATTGATTTAATCGCGAAATGTCCCGAACCATTGTATAATTATGATCATCTTAAGAGGCTCGGATTATATGGTTGGGTCAAAGGCCAAATGCAGAAGGCTGCACTTCTAGATACGATGCACATCGTACGGAAGTTCTTTTCTCTAGAGCCCTAACCATCAGTAGCTTCATACCTGTACGAAATATCGGCAACTCAAAACAATGCAAAGTGGTAAATATCCCGATTATTTTGATACTGATGTGAGTGATCATGATAGTTTAAATACCTGTAATCACGCCTGTAAATCCTGGAAGGCAGACGTATCAACAGACATCTCCGAGGCAACTTCTGCTGTAACTAGGCCGTATTCAACAAAGAACCGTTCACGTTTGCGTTTAAAAAAAAATCGAAATATACATTACATGAATTCTTTTACATAATATATTAATTGGCTACATTAATTTTACATCTTATACTTATTATCTTATCTTTATATATATATATATATGTATATATAATGTATATGTACGTTTATATAATTAAATATAAGTAACAACGATATGTATATTGAGACTAACTTAACCTCTATGACTTAACAGAATTTACTTCATTTTTTTATGTCTTTACCTTTAAGAACAGAATAAAAACACTCTTTATACGTTTACAATTTTGTTTACATATCGCTTTTGACATATGCAAAAGAGTTACTTCATAAAAGTAGAATATTTAGTAAATATTTCACTTTCTACTTTAATAGCTTCGCGAACATAAAAATGAAAATTCAAGTTTACATTACCCACTTTTAACGCAATAGGGATGCCAATTACTAAAATTTTATGCTTCTCATCATTTATGTTATTTTATTTATTGGGGTATTTTCAAATTTCTTAGAATCTTTTGAATTTTCGTGGAAATTTTCCAATTTTCCGGTCGCGCCGTGTAGCCGGCAGCGGTGCGAATTCAAAAATATATAGCACTATAGTATTTAATAGGTAATTTTGGTTCAAAAAATTAATATAAAGTTTCTGTTATGCAGTCCTATGTAGTTATGCAGTGTAAGTCTAAAATTACATGGCATCTTGTAGAGTGAATGAAAAGATATAATTATTTTTTTTATTTAATTTTAGACTTTATGCACATATCTATAGTCTAAATTTTTTGCAGTGTCAGCATCTCTCGCGGCAATAGAGGTAACGCAGTACAAAGCCCTACGACTCGTTTTTCAATTTTTTGTTTTAGTCCCAGAGATTTGGACTTCCTCCATAAACTATTAGTCATGTGATAATAACATCTTATTGTAATGTCAGGGAAAAAATAACGAATTGCATTTGTAGATGCAGTTTCAAAATCAGCATGAATTATAGTCGGTTTCCATCCTGGTATTTGTACTAGCATCCATACTTCTATACTGATATAATAAATGCAAAAGTAACTCTGTCTGTCTGTTACACTTTCATGCCTAACCCACTGAACCGATTTTAATGAAATTTAGTATACGGGTACATTAGACCTTGAAAAAGGACATAGGACACAGGTGGAGCCGCCGGCAACAGCTAGTTTTATATAAATGCATTAGGTATAATTCGTATCTACAATAGTGATAATGACGAATCATCATGAACAGTATTTTCCCGTGCACTTCATGGCACCAATTATTTTACCAGCACTAAATAATGTCTAAACATGTCGAAAACTTCGACACCTCATTACAGCAGTCATCCGCTTACGTAGCAGCCGAGCATACAATGCACACAATGGTACTCCTGGCTTTAATTATGATGACGATTAAATATTATACATGTCATTTAATTTTCCATTTATTATACACATTATTTAATTTTCGTCTATTATACACACACACATTACACGGACATTCGCATTTAGTGAGGTTTAATTATGACGACGATTAAACTTATACAGTAATTTATGCTGATTAATTCACAGAATTCCACAACGAAACGGAAAGAATACATACCTTTTTTTTATTGAAAACACTAGGAGTTTATAAAGTACTGGAGCTATTTAGTTCACGTTAGTACATCTAAAATATTTCCTAAAGAGGAGTCTTGAGTCAGTGTATGCTTGATCATCCACAAAGGTTACGCGTATAAAATGCAACTTTATCTAAACATAATATTAAAACAGTTGATTTTCACGTGATATTCGCTGTTAATAGTTGATGTATAATCGTATTCGCTAGACGCAGAGCCGAAGACGCGGGTCTGCGAGGACTAGAGCTCTATATTAGTTCGTGTGATCCACTGTCGCCCTCTAGTCCTTTATTATAGTACTACCAGGATAACTTAGTGTTCGCATAGAACATTTTTAATGTAAACTTTATGATTGTAATCTGTCAGTGACTGCTCGTTTACGTTTATCTGTGTAAAAACAAATTAGTCTAAGTAGGCATATTAGAAAATAATGGAGATACGTATAAATTGGTAATGTATATTAGCCGATTGGGTAACGACAAAGTAAACTATTAGTACTGAATTATAATAAAATATATGTTGATTATGTTAAAACAGTTTTGGCGCATTTGAAAAAACTGGATACACAAAAAAGCTCGATATTTGGGATAACTTTTCAGATGCATTTACTGTGCTCACCGAGGACTTGGATCGGATATACGAATGGAGCAAGAACCATGGACTCACCCTAAATTAGCACCTCTGCCTACCCCTTCGGGGATATAGGCGTGAGTTTATGTTATGTTATGAAAGTTGTCATTTGTAACTAACTCAAATGTAAACCAATGAAATTTGATACACAAATAGATTAGAGTTTGGGGAAGGAAATAGACTATGTTTGGTGTCTGCCGAACTTCTTGATTAGCCAAATTGACATGAGGTTTGACGGAATCTAGGAGAGAAATGGGTAAGAGATTAACTGCTATGATCAATCATCAATCAATTAGCCTATTGCAGTCTACTGCTGGATATGACATAGGCCTCTCCCAATGTTAGTACCCAAAACACCTAAAATTTTCCACTACAGCCAAACAGCTAAGAACATACGGTAAGTCTCTTCTCGCACTCACTCTATCAATATAAATTTTTATTAAAATTTAACTTCGCCATTCCCGCTCCCCACCTCCCAAAACCCTTAATGAGGAAGGCGGTTCACCATCTTCCTAAAACACTCCAAAGAGGGAAACCGCCGACGGTCACGCTCTAGTCTTCCGTCCACAAATCTCTCACTGTACAGCCGACGAGCTTTTCGCAAGCTACGCCAACATAAAACATCATCTAATATTCGCTATTACGCTGCAACGCATCCGAAACGTCGGCAGAAATAGTAAGTTCCATGATGTAATTCGCGAGAAGTCCCGATACCTTGTATAATTATCAGTGCAAATATTTGTATGCATGAATATGGGTATTAGCATTGGTCTGGGTGTTTCTATGTACATATAATATGTATTTACAAAAAAAAAAGTATTTCAAATTATAACTAAATGATATTAAACTTAAAATATAACTAAATTAAATTTAAATAAATATATTATAAATAACAAAATGACTGTTGAAATTGATGACTTAATTATATAATTAATTATAGACGCAAATTGTAATTTGAATTGGTATTGTTCCCGTTTCTACTACCCATGGGAATATATTCTTGAGATAAAAAGAAATCTATGTGTTATTTTGGATTCTAATCTATCCCTGTACCAAATTTCAGCTATATCCATTAATACGTAATTGAATAGCAAACATACAAACATCTGCACAAAGTTATACATTTATAACATTAGTAGGAACTCATAGAAGGTAAGAATAAAAACCATCGGTAGTTAAAGTGGTTAAGGGATCAGCCTCAGGATCGAACGATACCGAGTTCGAATATTAACTTTTACACTACCGATGGTTACTTTTATTTATTCATAATTTGCGAAATATGGGTGTAGTATATCGATGTTGAATGTTATTGTGGAAGAGCTCGCAAGGTGTGAGGTGGTGTTTGATGACATCCTTATAGCGCAGATATTGACCTCCCTGCTTCCGCCTCTTTATCCATAATCCGTTTGTAGAACGTAGACAGCGGGGATGGATATTATATATCTACTTTATTGTAGCACCAGGTCTCAGAGCAGTGTGGCGGGAGGGAGATGAGTATAGGAAGCGTGTGTTCAGCGTCGACTTCGACTCTCATTCTCATTTTGTTATAACATAATAGGCTTGTTATTATTAATGATAAGCGGAGTGTTTGTCTCACGATAAAAAAGGGGGGAAAGGACGGTCTACCTATGTAACCACTTACATGCTTAGATATGCTTTTGATAGGAAACTGGGAAAAGTCCCGTATCTTTCGGAACATAAATACTACCGAGTGCCTTTTGGAATATGAAACTACTCCGTATCCTTTATTCTACCACCATTTCCCTGTTTGAATGGAAACTTGGCCACAAAGTACAGGCCAAATTGGAAAAGGGCAAAAGGATCTGCCTAAACACCATTATAACAATTTGTCAGAGTGGCCCTCTGATAGATATACTTCAATACACATTTATACACAAATATACAAATATAGATTACTTCATTCATGTGGTTTCTTATTCAGGTGCTCCTGTATCTAAAAAACCTCGACCAACTACGCAAATGAACTATGAAGATACGCCAGCTAACAACCTAACGAGAAGTGACCAAGCAAAGGACAACATTGAAGAACCAAAAGACGAAAATAATAGCGTTAACAGGTCCGGTCATGCTATGTAGGTATGGAGCCTATATTTCTGTTTTAAATATTATTTTAACATATTTATCGAAACCGGTAAGGTAACCGTAGGTAGGTACTTAGAGAAATTGTCGACATCACGACTTTCCATTTTCGACAACTGTGTCCACAGTCACGCTTTTACAGTTAAAATCAGACAGCAATAGGGCACACTGGAAAGTTGGCAAGATAGTAGAGCTGATCAAGGGTTCGGATGGACAGATAAGAGTAGTCAGAGTCAAATTACCAACAGGAGAAACATTCACTCGTTCAATAGGGCATCTTTACTCCCTTGAAATTGAGTCAATAGGTGTTACAACTCGTCATAACTGTGGCATTGCAATAGTAATTTAGAGGTGCTAGGTTCATACCTAGCACTAGTTTGATTCGTAGAGACATTGGCTAGATATTTTTAAAATTTTGTTGGCCCAAAACTTGGCTGCAACCACAGTGTTTTCTGTTATCCTACACAGGTCCACGGTAGTTATAGGTAGGGGGGGGGGGGGGCACCGTAGGCAAGAGAGTGAATGTGCTATGGCCTAGGATAAGACCCCGCAATCGCAGAGTATTTTACCGTATTTTTCTTGCAAAGCAACAAACTAAGTGTATCGATAATAATCACAATTGGCAGGAACTCAATATAATCGGGATTGCTGTTATTTATTGAAGAGTTACGTTACATGTCTTCGAGATTTATCATCAGATATTAGCGAAATACAAATGGGGCTATTTTGGAATAGGTAGACTTTCAAACTAAACACCAAAACCAAAATCAAAGAGACTCATCATTAGGCATTAGCGTAATATAAATGAGTTACGTAATGGGAATGGCTTTTTTTATATAACTTAGGTGGCAGACCAGCTCACGGCACACCCGATGGAAATTGGTTACCGTGTCTTATGAACGTGTGCAACACCAGAGTAGTCACACCCTTGCTACCGACCCTATAGGAACGGGGAGTTTCTGTGCCGTCTGAGCAGAAGACACAATCAGGATAAGCCTTTAGTCTTCGCTCTGACAGCACAAAAACTCTCCAGTGAACTCTAGCAACCCTACTCACCGCCAGGAACACAACACGAGGTTATTATAGTAGTGGTATTCTGTAGGGTGGAGGTGGCAAAAACCAACTATTATGCCTAATGTTTTTCAATTAACTTATATAATATTTTTGTCTGAATTAAGTTTGATTGTTATATAAATTTAAACTATAGTTGCGGCACGCTATGATGGCCGTTTTGACACGACTGGTTTTGCTCGTTTTCTCTTTTTTAGTGTGCGAAGTTCATTTTCTTCTGTGCCACACCTCTGCCTACCCCTTCGGGGATATAGGCGTGAGTTTGTTATGTCTTACGGCACTCTTTGGACAAAAAGGTGTGGTGATACTTGTATTCTTTCTCCGTTACCACACGGCTTAAGTACTCAATGGATTTTTATGTAGTTTTCAGCAATATATAGAGATTTTCAAACGGGAGTTATAATACATATGGGTGGCGGCAACACTGTTGTCCAAAACATAACCACCGAAGAAAAGAAAGATGTACAAGAACTCGGACAGATTGGAGCAAACGCTGCTACCATACTCAAAAACGTTGGACTTAAGAATATTACAATAGCTGATTTCCAAACTATTTATGCTATAATAGCTGATCTTAATTATATGAGAAAATTCATTGGGTGATGCCATACTGTGCCTTACTATTTACTGATGATCTATAAGCTAGGTAAAAGTTAAATACTAACATATCCACTGGACCTTGCCTAAAATGGTATGAACCCGAAACCTCGTCTCAGCAGACCATTACCCATATCACTAGGCTACCGCGGTATTTTGCAGACAGGTAGTAAAACTTAATTGTATTTTCAAAATCATTCTGTTTCCTAGTATCACCGATATTGTTTTAATAGAATGTTCTTAGGCGTTTCTCTCAGGGATCGCTCGAACCATAATCACTCTCATAAAAGCTGTATAAGTAACCTACAGCAGTCATTACGGGTAGTTAGAGCCCTCAAAAGTTCTGTGTCTTACTGAACTTCGCTATTGCCAATTGGCAGTGGAGGTCTGATGGCAATAGTAACAGTGGTGCTGCGGACACTGTAAGATCACAGAGTTTATTTGCCGTCAGTGTAGAAGATAAAGCAAGACAAGGCTTTGGTCTTCCTACTGTCAGCACATAAACTGTCCTGTGAGCTCTGACCACCTCACAAAGCGTTCTAAATCTTGTAAAACTGTTTGCACATCACCCTCTAGGGTTCCGTCGTCTAGGTACTAAATTTTGAATTTTGAATTTATCTGCTGTATGATGCGGCAAACACGTTGGGCAATGTCATTTCCCCCCCATGTTCATATTCCCTCGTATACGATATACATATCGTAGACCCATGCCGCGCGAGATCTTTTGGATATTTAATCTATGCTTGGTGAATTTGAGCTATTCCACCGCCCCAACACCTCGTGCCATCCCCAAAAGATACACAAAAAACGAGTAGGTACTTTGCCCATACTTTGAATACATTTTGATGCCTTCACATTGTCTTCCCTTGATACAAGTCTGTGAAGCCATAATATATCAACCTTTTTAGCATAAACATTAACATGCTTGCAAGTGTTATAACTATTGGTATGTATAGTAAATGTTAAATTGAGAAACGAATTGTTGTCAATCTGAAGTTGATGGTTTTCCGGCCAATAGCTCGAATTCGGGGAGACGACTGTGAAATCGTTGCTCAGGCATCTGCGTTTTTTTCTGAAAAAGAAAATTATATGAATAATGTGTTTTATTTTTTGCAACTATAGCAAAACAAAAAAATGGGCACAGTGTGTTTAAGCTCCACTGACGTACTGCACTGTGCACAACACAGTGTACATATCGTGACGAGATTGGTATTAAAATATATGCCAAGAACTATAATTCCCACTAGTACATCATAAAAAATGTGCTGGCAACTCTAACCCGTAAGCTTGTACTGTGAAATCTAGAATGTGGATAACCATTCTTGAATACTTTTTTTTGTAAATACATACATATCATACATAGAAACACCCAGACCAATGCAAATATACATATTCATGTATACAAATATTTGCCCTGAGCAGGAATTGAACCCACTCCCCCTGGATAGCAGTCGAACATGCTACAGGTGAAATGTGGGTCACAAATTCACCTCTGCCTAACCCTTTGGGAATAAAGGCGTGATTATATATATAGGTATATGTATCAGCGGTTGAGTTCATTCGATCGATCAACACGTTCTAACAGTATGTGCCAGCTGGGCCCTGATACGGTTGAAAGTCGAGGCTCAGGACTAGTGTCTTTCCTATTGGGATCGGGAAGACTCCACTGTTGTCACACACGTTCATAGTTCACGGTAACCACTTTCCATCAGGTGGGCCGTGTGCTTGTCTGCCACCTAAGTTGTATAAAATAAAAAATAAAAAGCTTTATATAATTAAAAATTTACATCGCGATGTTGTTTAAAAATTACAAGTCCATGTTTGTTAACAAATTAGAATGATACCTATGTACCATTATTTTACACAGATGTCCGTAAAGATATTTAGTACCTAACCGCGGTAGCCTAGTGGTATGGGTAATGGACTGCTGAGACGAGGTCTCGGGTTCGATCCCAGGTTTTACCATGGCACACACCAATGAATTTTCACAGATGCGTAGCCCGAATCAACAATAATAGTGCCCGAAAAATGGTAAAAAGCTCACCTCCCATTACGTGGGACCGAATACAATTATTGGTGTAATATGGGTGTTAATTCACCTCTGCCTAACCCTCCGGGGACAAAAGCATGATTATATGTATGTATGTATGTATGTTACCTAAATTTTTTCTCTATTGCGGAGTTATATTTACAAAAAAAGACATTTTTTTTTATCAAAATGTTACACTATTTATTGACAATCTCAAATATGGAATTTAAATATTTTTAAATTGGTAGGTAGGTATTACCTATTTCACTCATGAGGTTACGTTACACTTGCCAACTACAGTAGCTCCGGGACATGTCATGTCGTTCCGATGTTTTATGCTCTCATGAGTGACAAAAAAGAGAGTTCATATCATGCAATATTTGATATTTTAAATACTAGGTTTAAAGAATGGAAGCCAGTTAAAATTCATATTGATTTCGAGTTTAAAACGACCCACAGGCGGCGTGCGTTTTAATCGGTTCGAGTCCGACATAACCTCTCCCACCGGCTCCGAAGTCGCGAAAAGTCCGGAATCGTTGTATAATTGTTTGCCTTTGGTTGGGTGCCTGAACGATGGAGTATAGTCTCGCACTCGACCAATAAATTGAGCATGCAGCCAATGGACCATATAAAACAGTTTTAAGCCTGGTTTTAGAGATTATATTCTGATGAATATCATTCGAAAATGAATCCGAAATGTTGATTTTGACACTTTTTAAGTTTTATTTGAAATTGTACTTTATTAACAAGTGACGCTGAACTAACTATCAAGAGTCAGAATACTCTATATGCTTCTCTGGTACTCAAAGGTTTGCTGGGAGAGAACTCATTTTGAGTTAAGCTCGCCTTTGTACATTTACTTTGGAATGTTTTATTAATGATCTCTGTACTGTATGTGTGCAATAAAGAATTAAATTAAAAAAAAATAACAAAAAATAATTCACTATACAAAGTAACAAATCTCTAAATTGGACGTCGTATAAATATATATTTGTTTAGCGTGTAAATTTCTCGAAGTTCACGATATAAAGTGGAAAATAATATATTTTCACACAAATTTATCAATGGTACAACGAAAAATATATATATTCGAATATTATCAATACAATAATACTACAAATATTACACAAACTACAACAAACAATATAGATACACAACACAATCGTTACAAAATACAAAATACTACATTAACACAACTACACAACTACGTCGCGCTCAAAAACCAATCGCACCACCACTGACACTCCAAACTCTGACACAATAGCGACGCGGCCGAAACGAGACTGGTACATAATTGCACACCGTCCGTGTCGACCGCGCCGCACACCACATGTATGTGTCAAACAGAAATGTATCCCACCGCCAGCCTCGGCGAAATTATAATTATATAATTTTTTATTTTTTTTATTTTCTTTTCTTTTTAACATTATTAAAAGAGAGAGTAATAGAAGAGTTTTTTTTTTTTTTTAAATTTTTTTTTTTTTTTTTTTTTTACCTTGAGCAGAGATACTTGTGCTTGCATCACAAGTCTTATAGCGGTTGCATTCAAATATTTTACTAATGTGCATTTAGATGTTCAGTAATACAAAAGGTCTTAACTCACATCTGCGATTGAAAACAATATCATCAAATTATAAAGTTATAATGTGGTAACAAAGTCCCTTTCAAGCTCCAAAGATATTGAAATATTTTTATTGTACACTCGAAATAATGTTGGAAAATTATAAGGAGAAGATCATTAGAGAGTTTAAACTTTTATGCTGCTCCTTGATGGAAAAAATATATTTAATATCACTTTTTATTTGCTAGTTAAATCATTTTTAGAGTTATTTCTGGTACCTATTTATATTCTTATTTCTAGTCGAAAGACAGACGCATCCTAAATCTTAATGCAATCTTCTCATTATAAGGATACCTATATGTTAACGGTAAAAGTCTTAGAGAGAATTGAATTATTTTCTACGTCGCCGTCGTATAAGAAAGTTTCCCAGGTTGCTCATTGAGAATAAAAATCTATTCAAAATTCAGTTTTTCAAATGTCAAAAAGGATATTCTCGTAATACGATTTTCATTGACTTCGTGATCATTTTTGACACTTGGAAGATTGAGATTAGATTGAGACTAAATTGGAATAGATTTTTATTGCAAGACTTAGCGCTCAGGGCTGCAACTCTTAGGCCTGTATACTTTGCTACATATAAATGAGATTTTTTTATGATTCATCGTTTCAACCAATTAAACAAAAAGGGCTCAAAAGACAGAAAACATTCAGCTCACATTATAATTCTCAAAACATAGAATAACTTCTTTCCCGCCAATAATTCCTCACCTCTCTAAAATCAATTCGTACCTTGTTATAGACAAAATCGCATGTCCCAGTAAACAAATAAACCAAACCTCTTGAATATCAAAACATTTTTACCAGCCACTTTCTCAACTATTATCCGCATGTAATACCTTCCTATAATTACATCTTCAGAGCCATAAAGAGCTATAATTCATAAAATTAACCAAAATTCTAACCTTAGATGCGAACACGAAGCAATGTCCAACCATGTTACTGTAACTTTAAAATGTTCACAATAGTATTTAACCGTTTTGTATATAATGTGATCACAATCACATCATAAAAAGTTCACAAGTCCAAAAGTTTCACTTCAGGCTCGACGATAGGTACGATGCGCTGGCTCTGGCAGATAGAGGCATAACGAGCCAATACGTTAGCATTCTCCATGATTGCCTGGTAGGACGGGGTGAAGCGACCGATTTTGAGCACGCAACGCCACTTGGCGAAGTGGCAGCCATCCTTCTTGTACTGGGCGCAACGCTGGGAGAGGTCATCAAGACCTGAAATATGATAAGAAGAGGAGTGTGTACCTACATGAATAACATTAAAAAATACCACTAGGGGAGGGTAAGATAATGCCGCGCCCTTAAGAGAATATTCCTGTAATTTTCTACTAGTGAAAATCAGATTGACTTTAGGTAGATTTTTACTAACACAAGTTACCTAGCAATCAAATTTAAAAACAATATTTACTTTTTACAACACCTATATGAAAATAAAGGAAGAAAATGAAAATTTATGAAAGCGCGGTATTATCTAACTGGTTCGAGAATTGCGTGCCACGGTTTGATAATACCGTGTGTTAAAAATAATAGGCTATACATAGGTCAATCAACATTTATTTGGACATAATTCACAGCCATTGTACTACTAGGTATACTAGGTATATATTTATCTCAACAAAAATCGCAAATATAATTTTCTGCCGTTTCTTTTTAGTCTGTCCCAGCCACCTTTTTCAGGTCGTCCGTCCATCTGGCTAGGGGGCGTCCTACCTTTCGTTTACCTAATAATGTTTGCGTTTATATGTTGTCATTAAAACTATAGTATTTATTTTCATGAATTCGCCATAAAAGTGAGGTTTGTGGAGCAATTATCCAAGCATACAGCGCCGAGCGCAGCGCCGCGACAGCCCCGACAGAGATTGCCATTGGTCTATCTGCTGTGACGTCGCCCAGTCCGACCAACGGCAACCCCCACCAGGCCGCCGCAACACCGCGCCCAACGCCGCACACCTAGAGAATATGATTATAAGTTGCTTAGTAATGCCTCCCCGTTTACCGGGAACGAGTTGGGAACTCTGTAGTCCCCACGCACCCGAGAAGAGGGCCAGATCGTGAGAGATGGCCCTGAGTCGGCCGGGGTGCGAGGGATATGCCTGTCAACCTCACCTTCGGCAACCAAAGCGACCCACAGGCGGCGTGCGTTTTACTTTTAGCAGTAGACAAAATATGACAATTTACATGTGACACCTCTTTGAACTGAATACTTTTTGTGAAGTAAATTGTGTTTATCTCATGGAATTAATAAGTACTACGTACAACTGGAATGTGCACTCACTATAAGCGTGTACACAATATAAGACTTTAATGAAATGGTTGAAAATTGTATTTAAAAATCTTTTTCTAATTTCAACGTCGAATCAGTTTAAAAGCTAGCTTATTTGCAAAACCTTTACAGTAAGTATAAAGACAAGAACTTCTTTAGAAATAAACTTGTATGTTCTGTTCTGTTTCATAATTGTAATTATTAGCTATTGTCCTGAAGTTCAGTTCAGTTCGAAGCTACTAAGTTAGGTATGGAAAAGTAGTGTTTAACAAAAACTTTCCACAAAGTCGTGTACCACTATACAAAAGGTTCTAATTTCCGCATAGTTTTCTTTGCACTATATATCTATTTCGTTTTTATAACAATGTGAGAAGTTCTTAGCATGATCGCTTGCTACAAAATGTACTGTACCTTTCTAAAAAATACCAGGTACCTATATGCCTGAAGGGTGCGAGAGCCCCTATCCTCCTTGATAATGTACGCTAAAGTCCCGAAAACGAATTTCATTCATGTATAAATAATAGGACACCAAACCGTTGCTTGTTCTCTTGCTCGCAAAAGGAAGCGCCGGACTAACGGAAATATTCTCGTTCTTTCAAGAGAATCGAATACAAGTAACCAGATACACCGGTATACACGTGTGCTATGAAAAGAATACTGAAAGATCGCCAGAATCTAGATCTAGACACAAAAGATAAATAGCTAGCGAGTCATCATGGTGTGTCTATGTAATGGTGACCCTCTTTCCCGAGACTTTGCCTTCAGCTTACCATCAGGCGGGGAGAAGTCTACTTAAAAAAAAGACATGTAAATTCTGATACTACATTCTCCAGAAGCTCTCAGAATAATTTAATCTCACCTCTAGCTGTTCATCACGCTTTACGGCTGAATGAACGCTGAATTGACTACAGAGATAGATTACACAATAATGTTTACGGGAAGTAATGCTGTCATGGAACGCAATAGTTTAAAAGCCAGAGATAGGTTATACTCTGAATAGGTTACTTTTAAAGCTTTTTGACATTATCTGATCCGATATCGATACGTCCAGGAACTCGCCATATACGCACTCTTCTCGAATCAGGATGAAAACCGAAGCAAGATTCGTCGGAAAACAGAACCCGTGCCCATTGATGGTCGGTCCACTGTAAATGTGACCTCGATTTCCACGTCGAAGAGCTGGAACCCTAAGCGGTCTGTGAGCATAAAGATTGGCTTCGTGTAGTCTTGTGCTGACAGTTTGATCGCTAATAACCACTTGATGCTGAGACTGGAGGCCTGCGACCAACTGACGAGCAGTAATCGTGGGTTGCCGCCTTGCGGAATTTTGCAAGAAAAGAAGAGTGAACCATGGGTTCCAAACTACCAGTTTTGAATGCTGCTGGGATAGCTGCAAGCATTAGGATGGTGTCAGACCATCACATTATATAATATATATATTATATAATATATTATATAATAATATCTAAAATTTTTGCAGTTGCATCTTTTCTTCGACAAAAATCTTACTCGCATTTTTATCTTTTGAGGTATATCTGCAATTATTTTTTACTATACGGTTTTTTTTTATTGAAGTCTGTAAATATTTTTTTTCGTTAAAATTTACTTGTTACAAATTAATCTGTAGGTCCGATATTGTCAGCGGATTATTTTTAAGATCAAAGGTTATGTGACTGCGGGGTCACTAACTTTTATGTACACGTGTCATGCAAAGAGATTTTTAAAAGGTTCCTTTTGATGTGGTATGAGTCAAATGCATAGTCCTAAGCTTTTTAAATAGATTGGATTAACTACCCTGAAAGATATCAAGCTGTACACATGCATTGTGCGACAGAGAGAACGCACTAAAGTGTTTGTAGCTTGGTGATTAAGGAGAGTGTCTTACGATCAGACGTCTCGGGTTCGAAGCCTAGCCACTGCTCTACCGACGTGAATATTATTATTAGTAAAAAAGAAATTCAAGTAGCACAAGTTGAAAAACATATCTTCTACATTTTAAATAACAATGAATAATCTAATGATTTGCTGTACACATCAACAGTCGACGTTTGCTTTTGTACATAAAATTAGAATGTATTCTATGACAGATTACCGACTCTATACGTTGCAATAAATTATATTTTAAAAGAAAAATGAGTTGACAGAGATGAACAGCTGTCAGTGTTCGGTCAGCATGAGGATGGAAAGAAACTTTACATATTGACACCCACAAATCATTGTGTTCGGTCCCACGTAATAGGTACAGCGAGGGCAGCGGCCGCTAAAGGTAGAAAAGCTATTTCCATTTTTATGCCGTTTTTTGAGAGGCTCTATCCTGATGTTGAAAAATAAAGTTCGACAGTGCAACCAAGTCAAATCATTAGACAATTCACAGGTAATGTACCTAAATTCGTGTATGGCAGACGTTCAATTATTGACCTGTTTTAAGAGTTGATGGTAGGCCTGCAAGTCACCCAACAGCTGAGACACACCTTACAGTAACATTTGGTTATCCTGGAAAAACTTAACACTCAGGAGGGAACTTAAATTAGTGGCAGCAGTGCTCCATCCTTTTTCACTTTTATTTAAAGTACCTTGTTTGTTAGCGTTTCATGTTTAATTCAGAAAACAATATTGTTGTTGGAATACGCCGCTTTCATTTTGACTTTGTACACATAAAATAACATAATGAAGATAACAGAAAAATTACAGAATTTACAGATTTATGAGATTTATTATTTCAATTGATTGTATCAGTAAATATATTCTGCCTAGACAGTAGGAACTGCATCAAAATACACTGAATAAAACATAAACATTTTGAAATGGTACACATTTGCATCAAAATAAACTGAATTAAACATATTTATGTATATGAATAGTTTCGTATAAATTTTTTCCCCAAAATATAGGGAAATATTATATATATGTGGTCCTAAATATATTTTGAATTTATGAATTATTACTATTCTGTATTTAAGTTATAATGTCAATTAAAAATTATATGAAATTATAAGAAATACTTATAAATGTTGAAATACTAATATCATTGAAAATTAAATAATGTCAAATGTGAATATTAATGTCAGATGAAAATTAACAATGTCAAATGTGAATAATTTCAGATGAAAATTAACCATGTCAAATATTATGTCAAATTATACCAAATTAAGAGATTAAACCAAATAAATAGTTATGTAGATGTCATCATTATTGCAACAGAGGTGATGAGCTTAAATCTAATTGCTGATTTAATAGATTATTTCTGTTTGTATTTAGGTTGTGCGTTTATAGGGAGGGTGGATAAATGAGCTGGTATTTTTAGATGGTTTGTTATTGGGTTAGAATTTTCATTTTTATTGGTATATTAGTTTTTGTAAAGTACCTAGCTAACTATTTTTTTAGTGACGCCTGTTAATCTTTACACAGGCTGCTGGTTCAGCCTCCTGGGGCGGAGATTAAGTGATCCCCAGGTTCGGGAACCGTACAACCTGCGGGCGGCCAGCGGATAACCGTTTCACCGGGTCTCCCTGACCGCCGCGCCAACATTTCACGCCCCTACAAGTCAGTGGTGTCAATTTAAGCCTACGGTCTATCCACTGACGGCTGCCTTAAAAGGTTAAACAACCAAAAAGTATCCCAAATGTATGTATCAAAGTGTATTTGTATTGTTGTATTTAACTAATGGCTGTCCTAAATAAATAAATAATAAAAAGAAGTATTTTTTCCTGGAACTTACTTTTTAAAGACTTCACCATAGGTACAACATTTCTCTTGATAACATTCATCCTGATCGTTAGTCAGGCCACTATCACCTCACAGATTATACTAACTGCCGCTAAAGCATCATTTGCCATCGTGACAGGTCTGCCAATACGAAAATAAGGCATGTACAGATAGCCTCACACCAAGAGCTGCCAAAAGAGAAAGGGGCGAATCTGGAATGGTTTATGTAGCTTAAATCACAGAACACTCTGTGCGTGAGTTCGACTTGCATTTGACCGGCTTTTTTCGTGCGGATACCCTCTGAATACCACCTCGACCGCGACCAGCGCCTACAATATGGGGTTCTTCAAGAGTTTCTTCATGGTCAGCAGCGCGAGTGTAAAATACTGTTTATTCTGAAAAAATATGCCTTGCAAAATAAGATATTGCCTAACTAAACTGAAAATATAATTTTTCATTATTTTTAATTCTCAAAGTATGTCAACATAATAAACAATAAAATTCGGTCCCAATTTTTTACTTTTTAAATCTTCTCAATTTTTGTAACATGTATATTGTAATTGACGTACAATAGAGTATATAATATATGAAAAAATAAATAAATACAATTTGAATAATTGGCATAATCTACTTATGACATATCCTCCTTCATCTAGTAAACACCTCAACAAAGTCTAGGGAACAAGATGACCCCAATTATTTTTTTTTGTGTAAATCTTGTTTTGCAAATAACTGGCAGCAAATAAATAAAAATAGAATAAAGTAGATTACAGAGTTGTTCGAAATTTAAAAATAAATTTAAATAAGTAATGATTTTCGAATATGGAGGGAAAACTTTTAAAAGTGTTTGATTGTGCAGTTTCTCTGAGGCAAAATAAAAATTTTTTTTTTGATTGTAAATAACGTTTATTATCAATAATACGTCTTTTACGTATGGTTTGTGCATTTTTGTGACTGTAGTCATCATGTCACGTCGTCATTTAAGTCGCGAAGAGATGTTAAGGGCTGTTGGTATGCTGCAAGCTGGACGAACTCAACGCGACGTAGCGGATGCTGTCAACACCCAACCAAGCGTAATTTGCAGATTATGGGCACGCTACAGGTCTACAGGGGATGTTGCCGAACGTCACAGGGGACGAAATAGGGTTACTACCCCGCGACAAGATCGTTTCTTGCAAAATTCCGCAAGGCGGCAACCCACGATTACTGCTCGTCAGTTGGTCGCAGGCCTCCAGTCTCAGCATCAAGTGGTTATTAGCGATCAAACTGTCAGAAGAAGACTACACGAAGCCAATCTTTATGCTCGCAGACCGCTTAGGGTTCCAGCTCTTCGACGTGGAAATCGAGGTCGTCGCTTATTGTGGGCTAACGCACATTTACAGTGGACCGACCATCAATGGGCACGCTTACTATCATTTATAACCCATTGGTTATAAATGATAGTAAATAATTAATTCATCATCATTAACTCTATTATGCCTATTCATTAACTCTATTGCATAATAGAGTTAATGGTGCGCATTGAAAGCATCAGCTCTCCTAGGCCAGGAACAGAAAGATATATTTCACGCAGAACTCTTATCTGTGGTATTATTTTTTGGCATATAAATTATTAACTTAAAATATTAAAAATAGGCAAGAGCTGGCAAGCTACATAGCTAGCTAAGTAAAACAGAGCTGGACCCACCCAAAATTCATTTCCCCTTGACTTTTGTGCGTACTGAGCTCGTACGAAAACCAAATATAAAGACAGCTCTAGCATACCAAAAAGGTCTGGGACGAGTTAAAATAGCATTTTGGGTGTATTGATGAGCTCTGCTTATGTTATCATTATATATCACACTAGTGGGTGGTTATAAATCTCAATAATAAATTCCATCGATGTAGGGTATTTGTAAAAAAACATTTGGCAACATAGTATTGGGGTAAATAGCACACTAAACTAACTTATTAACTAGTGGCAAGATTGTATGAGCATGAATTTTGACTACTTCAGCTTAATACACTACTATAATAAAATATAACTTCTACATGGTTTTGGAAAGCCTCTGCTGAAAAATATCGACATACCCCTACATGCCAAGCTAATTCCGTGTACTTTTAAATATTAATATATTCTTGGACAAGCAATAAATATTTAGGATATGTATTTTAAACAGTAGATAATTATTACGACATTTTTGTATAAATCTTGGCGTGTAGGGCACGAATCTAATTGTCATCTTTATATGACACTGGAGTTCAAATGCTGATAAAAGATTCGTATAGTTCATTATACGAATTGCGGATACAAAACAGTCTGTCAATAGATAGATGTAATGTATGTGTATCTTTACTGGATCTCTTAGTTTACAAAATGTAAGCATTATTTTCGAAAGCGACTAGTATCTGAATAACTGACAGAATGAATACAGGTATGTTTCTTTACATAATATAGGGATTGACGTACGACGTAAGCAGACATCATTATACTTAACTCGGGTCAAATAAGTTACAAAGTGGTACACGAGTAAATGATATTTCAAACTTATTGAAACTTCTCTAAAACAGGACGCAGATAAAGTTGATGTACGCGTTCCAAGCATGCAGTGAAAGTTATGACATCATATTCCTTGGTTATAGATATAAAAAATATATTCAAGCAATAATAGTAGAGTCAGCATCAGATTAATATTTATTAGCTACCAAAATGATCGTAATACCAAAACTACAACTTTATATTATCTAGTCTTCTTTGATTTGGAACAAAAGACACTGAAGAAATGAAAGAGATTGATTTACAAGAAAAGGATACAAAATGTGATTAAATTACATTATGTAATGATGTTTTTGAAGACTGCTATCTTACATTATTATGGAGAATTGATTGCTAAGATGTTATGACCACTTTTGATGCTTACAACTATTTGAGCTTTATGATGCTTGAAGCAGGTCTTATAAATGACCTACCTTCCTTTAGATGTTCAATTAGGTGCTTTGCAGACGGCGGCGGGGCGGGCCAATTCGACGGCAAACGATAGCGCAAAGGGAATCTTATACTACCAACGCACATGAAGGGCAAAAAGACTGCGCCGCAGAGTTCAATTTGCTATAATTTTTATAGTTGCTTTTCATTTTTGTATACCTCTTATGTTATTCAGACAAGTACACAGCCCATCTGATGGAAAGTGATTACAGTGGCGTGATGTATTGACCCTTTACACTTTTTTAAGTTATCTCAGGTACTAAGCATAATACTTTATTGTAAAATGGCTATAAGTATATCATTTGATTTGTGAATTTGGCGTGTCAAAAATTACAAGCATAATATTATGCAAATTACAAGTAGGTATATGACTAAGTATTTTAGGCAGGGCGTAGCCAATACCCATCCGTTAGACCGTGTGTTTATCTACCTAAGTGGTATTAAAAAAACAAACCAAACCACATCCTTTCCTCTTCGTCTCATTCACACAAAGCACATCAATCCTTCTTTCATCCATCATCTTACAAACATCATTCATTTTTTTCTTCCATTCCTCCTCCAACATTCAACGTAGCAAAACGGCTCTCCGTGAGCCACTTTTCGCCCCCACTGGAAACGAGACGTGACGGGTGGCGTACCGCGTCGGAACCAGGTGGTGGCGTGCGCCAAGGTCCATGAAAGAACATGGCCTCGGATTTATGCAAAGCCACGTCAAGGCCCAGCCGCCGGATCCGTTCCACGACTTGAGCAACCGCGGTCGTGGCCCTCAGGATCGCTTCGCGGTATGTAGCCCCGCTCGCCGTCCAAATATTTAGAAAAACTAGAATGCTTGTCCTGCTTTGTCATCTACACAGGCACAGTGACTCTGTGCTTACAGGGTCGGCAGCGCGAGTGTGGCTTCTCTGGTGTTACACACGTCCATAGGCCACGGTAACCACTTTCCATCAGGTGGACCCAGACGGTAAAATACAGCCATGGACGCAACATCTCTACGCAGCTGTAAAGGTTCTAGGGTGTTCGTGATCTCGGGATTCCCAATGATGCGGACCGCACGTCGCTGCAACCTGTCGAGAGCATCTAGTAAGTACTTTGCTGAACCGTTTAAATCGATAGAGTTAACATTGTGTTTAACAAAAAAAATAGCTACCAACACAAGTATTCAGAAGTATATCGTCATAGAATTCATAAATAAAGCTTAATGTCGCTGTTTGTTTTCCCCACCTGTAGGTACGGCTTGGACATATTATTTGTACATAAAATAACTGCGTATTTTTTAAATTATAAAAAAGTTACCGGATTTCAAACGGTCGCAGTTCGTACGTCGTATTTGTATTTGGGTTCAGTTCAACAGCACCGTACTGCATTGCTTTTTGGCGAGATTCCCCAGGGCGCGCGCATTACGTAAAATGAACGTCGCGCTTCGTGCCGCACAAATAGGTTAAAAATAGACTTTCGGAGTGCAATCGAAGCTACTGTGCCAAACTGTGGATAATTCAAAGTAGTACAAAAGGAGATTCCAACCATACATGATAACTGTTCAATACATCAAAAATCAAGGTCAATTGGTTTAACAGCATCAGCAACAGTTATTCCATGACCTGTATAAAGGATCTCAGAAGTCCAGTGTATCTGGTCCGTTCCAAGCATTATTGGATTCACAAATTTTTTGTTTGGAGCGTGCACTGAGGTAATTATTTTAATGCGTAAATCTTTGTTACACCACATTAGTGGACCGACCATTTCCATGCCTCTTTTAATCGACCTCGATGCATTCTAAACATTAATTACCAATTCCGCCGTTGGCTGTAATTATAAGAAATCACCTAAAATATACTGACATTGGTAGTATGCCTCGTCACACCGGTCAGTACCCGGTGAATTCTTAGTTCAAACATTTAAACTTAAGGCTTTCTCTACAAATACGAGTATTAATCCAATTCACTAAATTCAAGTTGAAAATCTGAACTATTTATAAGCCTCTTTAACATATTGTTCATAATAATGTTGTATTTTATATGGCAAAAGATTATATAAATCACTTTTAGAAGTTTTATTTTTTATTTTTTATTGTTCAATTCATATCATTACACACATCTTACAAATTTAAACCACCCGCTTAAACCACCACCATCACCACAGGTCAGTACCACCACAACAGGTCAGTACCACCACCATCACCACAGGTCAGTATCACCACCACCACAGGTCAGTACTACTACCATCACAACTACAAGTCAATACTACCACCACCTTTACCGATCAATACTTACTTAGGAAATTGTCACTTCATTTACCAGCTGCCTGAAGATCTTGTGCAAAACCTTGCTCAGTACAGTCAGTACTCATTACAAAACGTCATACGTTCAAATTAATTGCATTACTATTCCACCTTCTGTGCGAGGGTTTATGCAAACCTCTGCCTACCTCTTCGGGGATACAGGCGTGAGTTTATGTTATGTTGTAAATGGATAATATCTATTATATTATCTGTGATATATTTATGTAAATATGTATGTATTATTTGTTGATTTATATTATTACTTATGCAAAAATTAATTTAGATATTTTACGTAATTAATTAGTGTAAGTAAACTCGCCATATTTTTCTTTTGTTATTCGTCTAACAGTTGGACAACGAACTGTTAGACGAGTATGATATTAAGTGCACCAAAAAAGAGAAAACTCGTGTTGTGTTCCCAGCGGTGAGTAGGGTAGCCAGAGCTCACTGGAGAGGTTTTGTGCTGTCAGTGGATAAACCACAAGCTTGTCCTGCTTTGTCTTTTACACTGATGGCACAGGGTTACAGTGTGACTCTCTTGGTGTTTCATCAGGTGGGCCGTGTGCTTGTCTGTCACCCAAGTGGTATAAAAAAACCAGTCGTGAAAAACGCTTGAATTCTTTCAAATCGAAAGCTTCGTCAAAATGCCCACATAAACTCCCGTCTTTTATCCTGATCAAGATACGATGAATTTTCACGGCAGAGCAGCGGTGTCTTTTGTATGAGACACAATGTTCGTTCCTTCGTGGAATACTGCTCACGTCTCACATAGCTATATTTAATTATACAAGTGAAGACAAGCGCTAATGGAATATAGCATTCTTTTCTTTAAATTTTTTACCTAAATAAATGGAAGAAACACAACGATAAGTTATCTCCGTTTAATTTTATTACTTTTACTAACCATTTTGCCAGTATTGTACGATATTTTCATTATTTTTCAATAATTCAAAATCTTTGGTTTCCCGGAAGCTGCCCGCCGAGCCATTTTTTTTTAGTTAGCACGGGCAACCGCGCCGCCTTTCGGCCAAACGTACCAGCCAGTAATGCATATAATTTGCGTTTGATTTCTACGAATGATATATGTTCCAAATTCAAATCACTTTACCGCCCGCAAGAGTCCACAGGAGCAAAGAGAATACAATATAATTTGAATTAAGGTCATCTTGTGTAGTGAACGGCGTATCATGAGATTTCTTAGTCATATGAACGTGAACTTAATCATATGTTTTAAAATTCCTTAACGATGCTATTACATTTGCCTTCTAGATGTTTATCTACTCATTGCATTTGGAACACGAATGTGGCAATAGGCTCATCCCCTATAACGTGGGATCGAACAAAATTATTGGTGAAATGTATGTATGTATGTATGTATGTATATACAATAGAAAAAAAAATGTAGATGCACGCACATTAGGAAAGGATTTCCAATAATGTATTTGTGATACGTTTACGATACGATTACGATAGTTGTGTGTGTTGGTGTACTGTTCTCTTTTCCTTCCCCTTTCCCTGTAAGCGCCAGTAAAACCTCTGCTCTTGCACCTACCTCTCTCCCTTAACTGCCCCGACCAGAACTAAAATTGGGCCATGCCGATACTTCTTATGCCTATTCTTCTTCGTGTTAATGGCAATACCACCAAGAATCAAACCCAAGACTGACTGTGTTGTTTATATGAAACTTATCAAGAGCATCTTAACTCCTGAAAGGTAAGATTGATGTGACTCCTAGTGTTGCACACATCCATATGCTATGGTAACCACTTTCAGCAGTTGCGCTGTGTGCTTGTCTGCACATTTTACCATCTTTGTATTCGGTCCCACGTAATAGGGGGTGAGCCTATTGCCGTTTTCCGGGCACTATTGTTGCCTCGAGCCATGCATCTCGGGCTGAGTCTGGGCTGTATATATCTGTCGTCGAAGTTAAACATTCTTATCCTTTAGTCGCCTTGTACGACACCGCAGCAGCTTATCAAAGCGGGAGCAATAGGCTAACATAATAATATGACGGTAGCACGAGTAGGCACTAAATGTTAAAAAAAAAACTAAATAGGTATTATTTAGGCAGACAAGCGTGCTATGGGGTACAAATATGTGCAAATTAAGCTCGCAGCTTATTGAAGCGGGAGACTTGATATGATAATCCAATATTGAATATTCAATAACTGTCAATAACACTGCTTGATACTGGTAGGTATAAAAAGATCGTCACAATAATTTTTGGTAGTAATTGTAATTTCCTTAACTTTAACAACATTATAAGTATTATGAAATAACCATACAGCAAAAATTATCATGAAGAACTCATGATAATTTTCAAAAACTTATCATGAAAACCATTCATGATAAATTGTATTTAACATGTGAATTAATGGTCATTGTATTTTATACCTAATCCTCTTAACTCTTTTCGTTCACTCAACAGTCATTTAACATGATCGGAAGTTTAATATTATGGACATAATTTCAACTTGATTAATGAATATAGAGCAACGATTCCGCCAACAACTCAGTTTTTATATGCTGATTACTGATCGAAATAACGTGTGAGGCAAAATACCTCAAGACCTAATACAATCACAGTAAATACAACTACTGTGTAAACAATGAGGATGTGACACAGGTCACATACTGAGCAAGCCAGCGATAGCACCAACCAACATACTTCTGAATGTCCCACATAGGAGACAGATTGTAGTAAAATAATAATTTAAAAAAAAAAAACATGTCCCCCTCATTTACTAGATTTATAACTACTAAACATACCTGTTTAGACAAGGACTACCTGTTTGATCAATATACATTCAGCTCCATCCCAATATGATTGAATTAAACAAAAGGTATACCTGTTTTAATCAATCTTTTTCTTAATACTTAAATTTAATTTGTCTTAATAAATGAAATTGATTAAGATAAGAAAAATTTTGAATCTGTTCATACGTTCGTGTTAGTGTACATATTTCGTATCGTGGTTCCGCTTAATTGTCCCTGTGACCGTCTTGCACCAATCGAAATCAAACTTGCATCCTCAGGAGGATCTTCTAAACCAGCTATACTCAAAGAACTATGAAAATTATAACCGTCACGTTCACGTATGAAATTATGCAGTCTCAAACAAGTCCAGCTGTTGACTGGTTTTGAACCAGGTTCCAGGTACACAGGTTAGTTCCACTTTCCGGCCATGAACACACTGATAGAATTTAGCACAATCATATTCATGAGGTAGTAAATAGTGAATGGTCCCATCAACTGGACAGCCATTAGGGAAGAAATCAATATCTGGTGTTGATGGGGCTTCTGTGGTTGTAGTAGTCGTTATAGGCTCTGGAGAAAACTTGTAGGTATTATATTGATTTTTTCATGTATACGAATGATATTATACAACCTATTAGGTCTAGGAGAGGTCTTGAGGAGCCAGGGAGGGCACACTGTGAGTATTGCTTTCTAATGAAATTGTGTGGGTAGGAAGTTTGGATCTGGATCCTATCGGTGATGCGAGATAGAATATGATTTAACTCGCTGCCAGATTTTATCTAGATCTGTCTGTACTGTAGATTGGTTTAGTTCCTGACAGAGTAGACTTTGGACCACCCCATCTCTTCCCATGCGGTGTCGTACAAGGCGACTAAAGGATAGGGCTGTTTAACAAAATTGGTGAACTTACTTCATCATCTCCTCCCTCAGTGGCGTCAGCGACGGAGTCTTTGTCTCCTGAGCCAAGGGCTCCGAAGAACTTTTGATAATCGCCTTCGTGTGAGTCCGCGTCTAGACACAAATATGTCAAGCTTTAGATTAAAATTGTCGATAATAACACCATCGATATAAATATGGGCTCGCGTCCTTCTCGAAACTATTCTTTATGTAAATACAGTTGACACGCGGGATGATGAGTGGGCCCTAAATAAATTTAATTTCATGGACGGTCGAGTAGCAGTTTTTAATCAGTGGGGGTGTGATATGTCGCGCTGCAGGGGTCCAAATTCTACTCTGCCGGGACCACGCGTTCCATAATATACAATAATGTTAACGGGAATTAACGCGATGTTACACGAATATAGTATATATGTATATACGTACCGTTGAATTACCTGACATTTTAACCAGGCGCTCGATTCTACTAAAGCAAAACCACTGTCAAACCACAAACCCTACAAAAAAAGGCATTAAATTTAAAACTTTATTTCTATCCGCCTAAAGTTCAAAATTAAATGAAAATAGTTTCATTATACTTTTTTCATTCACTCTGCAGTGTCTTTTAATTTTGAACTTTAACTTGCAGATACGCGTAGTAAAAGAACTCGAAAGAGGGTAGATCGATATAATTACGACTATGAATAAACTTTTTCTCTGTTCACCGCCACTGGCCCGTAAATGAAATTTTTTTGCGATTTTTAACCAATTTTCTTTTGTCGGTTGCGGTAAACACATGTCTTTTAGTACAACCCATATAAAATGACAAACTTCTCTTATTATTTCAGCTATAGTTGAAATCCCAAGTCTGTATGCAACTTAGCGTTCCCCTATGTATAATTTTTAACATGTCATTCAAGTAAGGTACTTTCACTATGCTGTGGAAGACTGCTAATATTGTAGCTATCCTGAGGGGAGAAGACTCCAGACTATGTGAGAACTATAAGACCATTAGTATACTCTCTAGCGTGGCCAAGGTCTTTGAATTAGATCAAATAAGGAGTGGGTGCAATGCCTAGAATGTAAAGCTTGGTCACACGCAGATTGTACTGGAGGAGAGCTGAAATACGTTTGCCATAATTGCCTATCAGTATAAGATATAATTACTTATTATGAATACATTGTATTTGTTGATACTTGATGGAAGCGCCGATCAATATATCGACGACTCCAGGAACAGCGTAAGTCTCATCTGCTAAAGGCAAGTCTTTAAATTTCGTTAATAAAGACGTGTCAACCGGGACGGTAGGCAACTGTTCAGTTATTCTATCTATACAGTTTTTCGCTTATTGGTGGTTATTTTATTGCTCTTATTGGCTGAGATGCGATTGATTACTTGCAAAAATTGACCTGTTTTTCATCTAATATCATCAGAGGCGATTTTTCAGCCACACTGTGGCCAATCACATTGAAAGCGCGCAAGATATTGTTGTACTCAACGGAATATGCAACAACATGAAGTTATTATAACCGCGGTATTCTGTAGGGCAGAGGTACTTCCCCAGTCGGACTGCTCAATTGGGCGGAAATACCGCCATGGCCTACTTCCTCAAAATTCTTCTCTTATTATTACTCTATGCTTTGCAATATGGATTTACTTAAGCATGACAAGCCATTGAGTACTTTGTTTCTAGGGAGCGGTGGATTTGCAGATCCACGCAAAGAGACCAAGTGAACTCGTGGTATTGCGGACAAATAGCATGTTTAAGCTCGTTATCGCCACATTTATGACGACCGGATCACCTGTCTACGTGGACAATAAATGTCTGGGTATGCCTATACACTTCCTGTTTTCTTCGTGTGGACTTGTTTCACGGTAGTTTCTTAGCTGAAATATTTTAGGTAATATAAAGAGGAAAAAGGACGGGTTCGTCCAAATACAGTCAGTGTTGTAAAATAAAACTAACTACAGCTAATTTATTTTGTACAGAAGAAATAAGTTCTCTTCAGCCTACCTTATCGGCATGCAAAAATTTCTTAATTTATGAATGGTAGGCAGTATGAGTTATCATCAACTTGTACAGTGATCATTACTTGTGACAATTAAACAATAAAATTATTAAAACATACGGAATGTCAACTATGTCTGCAAGACGTACAGAATATTAGGTGGACAAGCTTTTGGTCTTCCCACAGACAGTACAAAATATCTCTAGTGAGCGCCGGCTACCCTACTCACTGTCGGAAACACCAAGTTATTATAGCCGTGGTATTCTGTAGAGCGGAGGTACTTCCCCAGTCGGACTGCTCAATCGGACAGAAATCGGTATTTGCCGTGTTCTAGAATAATCTAAATAAATATATATTCGGAAGTCGAGTTCCTTTCATATCATCTCATAAATACATGTCATTTTAGTTGATACATATATAAAATAAAGCATATTTGTTACAATATTTTTACTGCAAATTTATTTTTAAGTTTCGAACAACTCTGTAATCTACTTTATTCTATTTTTATTTATTTGCTGCCAGTTATTTGCAAAACAAGATTTACACGAAAAAAAATAATTGGGGTCATCTTGTTCCCTAGACTTTGTTGAGGTGTTTATCTGTAAAAATACTTTAAACATTTTCCGTGAAATTTTCAAAATTTTCTTCTTAAACTTTGCCTAGACAAAATACGAATACTTCAAAAACTAATTCAAAATAGTGAAAGTAAAATTAAATAAAAATATTCGTACAGCTTTACGAAACGTTATAAATATAGGACTGCTGTCTGACATCCCGACCTCTGTTCTGGTTTATGTTTTGTGTTGAACCTAGACATGTTACAAAATAAGTATACAGTATTTATAATATATATTTATAATATATTATATATGTATGTTAACCCTAGGTATCCATCTAAATACTAAGTAGACACAACAAACAAGATAGGTGATCGGGTTGCCGCGGAGGTGGTTTAGGCATTGAATGCAACCCGAGAAATTAGGAGAGGATGCACTAACCTTTACTACGCCACGTGCTGGCTGGGCCGCTGCACCGGTCTTCTCTTCCTGGCTCAGGAGCTGCTGCCCACATCACTAAATCACTTGAGGGACACACGAGAGGCACAATCCGATCGGTAAAGGTCTATGAAAGCGGTTAAAATCCAACAAACATTATTAATTTCTGAGAGACGCGCGCGCCGCCGGCCATTGTTTATTAGTTCAAAAGCGGAAGTGAATATGCGTCTATTTTGACAATTGAGCGGTGCGGAAACTATTGCTATCTCACTTTAAAAGGTAGCGCGGGAGGGAGATGGGTACAGGAAGCGTGTGTTTCAGTGTCAATGACTTGAATTACTACTATTGAGCAAAAAAAATACAAATTCTACCATCGGCGCAACCAATAAATAAATAATAAACATTCATTCTTCAACACCTCAGTAAAAACGTCTCTAGTGAAGCAACATCAAAAATGCTAATTTTTGTACATCAAATTCTACCTTCATCCTCATTTTTGTGGAATATTTCATTAAAACTCGAAATGACAGGCGAATAAAAGGTTTGCTCTTTTTTTCAGCGTGCCGAGCCTTGGTATACATGTGACGCCCGAAGCCAACTGAGAACGAACGACAGCGGTTATAATAACTTCGTGTTGTGTTCCTAGCGGTGAGTAGGGTAGCCAGAGCTCCCTGGAGAATTTGACAAATATAGTCTTGTTTTACTGTATCTAAGGCTGTTAGGAAGTTCTTAAGATCAGCTGTAGACATTTTTATTATACTTCACAATGTTTACGAACTTCTTTTTAAAACTTTAATACAGCGAAGAGGCGAAGATGCGTTGATGCGTAGCACTCCAGTTATTTTTGATGGCACTGTAATTCCGATAAGCAAACAGGTCAAAAATTTGGGTATAATTATCGATTCCCATCTGTCCTGGGGCCCACAGCTGCAGGAGGTAAGCAGAAGGGTGTTTGTTTCTGCAGGATCAATTCGGAGGCTGAAACATCTACTGCACCAAAAATATAATGTATTTTCTTTTCTTCTTTCTTTCTTTCTTACTTCCCAAGTCAGACTGCTCAATTGGGACGGAAGTACCGTCGTGTCCTACCTCCTCCATTATTATAACCTACATAAGCATTTCCAGACAAGCACACGGCCCAGTCTAATTATGAGGGAACCTACATACATAGCCTGTCAAAATCATAACCCACCTATTGTTTCGCCGTGGTCGGGTAAAAATAGTTCTTTTAAAATAATATTAGTGGGTATTAGCTAAGCTAAATTGCATGTGTTCGATGTGAGTTCATGTAATTTTAAATAGCTGTTTCCTGCAGGTCCACTTTAAGTAGACGGTACTATTTTTATCAGTAGTAACTTCGTAGCGATGCGCTGGCGGTACTCGATGGATCATGTTGAGTCCTCTGCATAATCATACGCACAACACACAATCTGTAAATGCGCAATTTACGGCGCAAACAATTATGCACAAAATCTCCAGAATCCGCAAGAAGTTCATCCTTTCTTCATTTGAACGCCATTACCTATGCATGAAAATAGAAACCTGTAAATGATAACTTCATTGTCCCTTTCTATCTATTTGTCCGTATACCTGTAGCCTGTTAAATTTTATTGTCACTGTAAAACACTTATTCTGCTGACCTTAGTTACTTAACTTCTTTGTCGGATGACTTTTCATTTTTCAAATAAACTCAAAGCACTTCTTGCTGGATAACAAATTACGCAACTTTGTAGCTAAGATTAAGTTATTTCATTTGTTGTTTACCGCACTTTAGTTTGATATTTAGTTGTAAAAATGTCCCCAAAGGTTGGTAGTACCGATAGTAAAGTTCAATTGTAACTTTTATACGCTAAAAGAGAAATGCTTTGTTTTGGAGAAAAATGGCAACATTGATTTGCAAGAACATCCTAAACGCAAATACAGTCTTTGTTTCATCGTAAATGAAAAATAAAGGGAAGAACCCAATAATTATAAACATTAAGGTCCTCAAATCATCTTCCCGTTTCCGGGGATGAATTGGGGACTCTGTGGTCCCCACACTCGACGAGGGCCACATCGCGTGAAGCTATCGTACAGTGGTTATATTCAGTGTTTGCGAACAATGCCTGTTATTCTTGTAACGAAGGTTCAACGGGGCTCTGTTTTTCGCACGATTTGGTAAGATCTTAGTCAATGACTGCAGATGCATCACAGATGCTTTTCGGAAACAAAAGATTTCCGGACACTCCGCAACAGAACGAAGCAGTCGAGTGACTAAAACTATCTATAGAAGCGGGTGCGGAACCAATTATAACAAAACCAAGAACTGTTTCCAGTGCGTGCGGAGCGGGGTACGTCGGTCCCCCTTGAACCTTACGTGATAACTGGAGGTGCGGGAGAATCGTTACTTGTCTAAAACTAGCCATGAGGGCTGTTCCAAGCATTGTTTTAACAGTAAACAAAGAAGAGTTTCGAAATTTAGAACTGCCAGAAGACTACAACTATCAAAGGCGATTGATGTTGGAAAAGTATGGTGACATATTGAAAGGACATTTGGTGCCAACATCGAGGGCAGCTATAGCGGAGCTTCGGCAAATGGTATACGGTTAGACAAAAATGATTTTATTGAACAAAATGATTTTTAAGCTAGTCTATATACAGTTGAAAATTGTAAAGTAGTGCAATTGTATTTTTTACAAAAAAAAATAGTTCTCTAAATAATTTAAAAACAATTTTAGGTTCCTAATTCTACTCTGCCGGAAACTACGCGACAATATTATTTGCGTTCGGAACCTATATGTGTCTATACCTGCTGAATGGAGGAGGTTTTAGCACAGTCTCCGCTTGGAGTTTAGAACATTGTATTTGACGTGTTGGTTCTCGATGGACCAGAGAAGACGGCTCTCTTGCATTTTATCTGCAAAGTCACAGACATGAATAAGCTAATTGATTGATTGAAATTGTTTCTAGGGTACCTACTTTGCTGAATTTTCGTATGAAATACTACACGATCAAGTAAAATTTAAATACCATGTACTCTACTATACCTATATACTTTCGCGTTGGGTCAATTCGCCGGAAATAGCAGGAGACGGCAGTGGCTTTCTGAGACAAAATATTATGAACCTTTTTGGATCTTATCTACTTTCCGTAGATAAGATCCAAAATGGTTCTTGGTTCGCATTTGAAAGCAAAGGACGGCGGATAAGGGTTGTGCATCGTTGCACTTTTGTTGTTATGGCAGAGGACGTGATTTCTTATTTGTGTCACATAAGAACTGAATTTATTTCCTTATAGAAATCACGTCCTCTGCCATAAATACTTGGATGATAAACATGTTTGGAAATGAGCTGTTCGCTCAGCAATAACTCTCGCTAGGCATTCGGCAGGGACAATGTTGAGTGTTATAGGCATCTCTTAACATCTTAATCGGACTAGTTTGAAAATACTAAAATGTATCGGCAGCCTAGATATTACAGGCGATAGAAGTTGCCACAAATGTAACTTCATACAAAGGTCTGTAAATGTATACCTATAAAGGATGGCCAAGACGACCTACTCGCCAAATTTCAGATTTGTTGGTTTTATAGTTTTTGGGTGGGATATCGTGATTAAGCAATGAGTGGTATTTCACTTTTATAACTGATTTACAAATGTTAAAATTCGTGAAGATATTTGTTACTCAATTGCCTGAATGCGGCGAACCTTGATCCCTATGACAGTTCATACTAGTGACGGGTCGTGTCGATATATCGCAACTTTTTATAGGCAAAGGCGTGACTTGCATTCAGCCACATCGATAAACATGTTTTTAAAATATAATCTACATTACTATAATTATAATGCTTGTTATATTTACAAGCCTGAAGAGCAATTTAATAATAATAAAATATTTCCAATAATAATAATCCTCGTTTTATATTTTTTTATTATTTATTTATTTATTTAATAGTTGTGGTTTTTCTGTGATATTTGCCTATGTTGTTTAAAAGACACATGAGTAATTAATTTATTAGTACTACAAATCTCGAGTGACAATGGAGACAGTAGATGCAGAAGTTGGTAATGTGACAAAAACATTTTATATGTAAATGAAGCATTCAGATTTTCGAATCAAATTCCTGATCAGGAAATCGAGGGTGTGCGCCCAGCCTAAACCGAAAGACATTAAATTGTTATTTCTTAAAACCTCATAAAAATATTTATCATCTACTTTAATATACCTATTATCTACTGAAAAAAAATTTAATAAATAAAAGTTACTATAAAGCAGATGAGTATCTTGATGTAAATGCGTGGTCAACATAAGTCTCTTGCTTATTCGAACAAAAAAGAAAAATAATAAAGAGAAAGATTAATCTAGTTCTCCGAGTTTCTTGCTGGTATCTTCTCAGTAAAATTAATCTACCGAACCAGCGAAAGAATCATTTTCCAATGATTAATTTTTACGTTATTTAATATTTCTATATAATTTTTTGACATAATTGTAAAATGTGCTCTTTATGTGCCTAAACTGAATAAATGAAATTGATTCTTTGATTCTAGATTCTTTGATAGTTTCAAAAAGGTAGTCGGCTCGGTTTGTAGGTTATCATGTTATTTTTAAACTATCGCGGCGTGAATTCATAATTATACAACGCGGTTCGGGCCTTTTCGCGTTTAAATCATGCAACTTATTTTTTCACACCCGTGGTCACGACTTGACTAACTTGCCAGGTATGTCGAGAATCTTTTTCCATGTCTCATGATTTAATCGCGAAAAGTCCCGGGCCGTGTGCTTGTCTGCCACCTAAGTTGTATAAAAAAAAAGAAATTTCCAAGGAGAATTTATTGTTAATGGATGCTAACATCATAAAAGGCATAATCTACCAAAATTTCTAGTTTGTAGGTCCAGTGGTTTATTTATACCACTTAATGAAAACATAATTTACAATAAATATGCTATTTGCCGTTGAAAGTTGTTTGTGGACTTGACAAAAGGAACACTGCGTAATGAGATTAAGATTAATTAATAATGATCAGTTATGTACAATGATAATCGTGACTTAAAGATATTGAGAGAGTCGAGACACAATTTATTATTTATTTTTATTTATTTATTTCATACATACAATGTCATTACAGGCAGACCCAATGCGACAGAGTAGCAACATAATTTTAAAAATTTCATTTACAATATATTTCATTTACATTATCATAATCACACATAATCATGCTTCAAAAACTAAACAATAATTCCACGGGACAGAGAAATCTTCCTGCAGTTGAGGTGATGTAAATGAAGTATGAAAAAAAATTAAAAAGTAGTTTGCCTGTTTTTTGTTTTTTGACATATTTATTTAGAACTGGACAATATTATTACTATTAATTTCTTTAGAAATAATTTAATATTGAGTGAATTTATATTCTTGTCAATTAATTTCAGATATTTTATTATATGGACAAACCCTCCAGGGTAGAAACCATACTTTAGCTTAGTTACAAAAACTTTAATGAAATAAGACTGAACTTTAGTAATAAGGCTGACATGCATTTTAAATCCAACTATTGTTACTGTAATGCCATTAAGTGCTAGTATTTAAGAATTACATTTTGCTGTTATAAAATAAGCATCAACCAGGTGTGGAGCATGTCTAAGCCGAAATGACAGACTACACCACCTCCCTCACGACACAATCAAATTGACGACAATTGTTTTCAGATTTGTTGGTCAACTAGTCATAACGTGACAGAACGCGCAAGCGAGCGGACGTCTTGTTCTAATCTCAGATGGCGTCACCTTCGCTGGTGCTTGTCTTCGAGTCTATAATCCTGTTTCTTACGTCAGGGGTGTTTGTTAATCTTGTCGTTGACTATTGGGATAAACAAGTAGTGTGTCTACTCATTGGGTAATAAGCGTAAAGCAGGAATATTGTAGACTTGCCACTGATAGCCACACTTATAGTTTGTAGGCTTCTAATAATGTAAAATCTATTTATTTATATTATGAACAAAGTAACGGTAATAATGAGCATTTATTTGTCCTACACAGGTCATGCAAAGAGCAATTGCTATGCTTGAGAAGAATGAACGTAAGTATAAAAAGTTTGGAAACCGCCAAACTTGCATGAAAGTTTTAATGACAGTAAAGCTCACGAAATCTTAAAGCATAGAAACAGATGACGTTTATTTTTTACGTGTGAAAAATTCCTATGGACACCCCCACCACCGGAGCCAGGGTGAGAGGTTATGTCGAACTCGAACCGATTAAAACGCAAGACGCCTGTGGGTCGATTTTGGTTGCCGAGGGTGAGGTTGACAGGCATATCCCTCGCATTCCCGTCCCTTTCAATCTGGCCATCTAACAGATGACGTATGCATTATGTAAACAGTATCGATAGCTAGGTTAAAGAGGCGGCTTTACGGTAGCGAGGTTCGAATCCTGGCTACTACACTATAGATGTGAACTCATTACAAAATATTTCAGCGGACCCAAGTATGATAGACATAGCCCCAACTTGGAAGGTGGATATGGAACCGGAGCTGCGTAAGGCCGTTCTGCAGGACATGCAAGTGATCCCCAACTTCATCACAGAAGAGGAGGAGGCAGCCATGCTTGCGGAGCAGAAATGTAATTTCATTTCTAAACTGGAAATTTCATATTGAAAATGTATGCACTAAACTGTATCAAATATCATATGCTCTGTACATGCTAACGAAAACCGTGGACATATCCACTGTAGTGACCGCATACCATGCCTATGATACACCCTGATGTAAAGGGTATGTCAGGGTTTTACGGATCTCACCACCACCGGAGCCGGTGGGGGAGATTATTTCGGACTTAAACCGACTAAAATACACGCCGACTGTGTGGGCTGCAGGTTGCCGGAGTTGAAATTATATGAAACACCTCGCACCCCGCCCGGGGTTCTGGAATCCTGATTTGAAAACGTATCCTTGCAAAAAGAAATAAAAGACTTACAAACATCAACAGCATTAGCCATCTTTATGCGAGGGATAACTGTTCAGCCACGCTTTTTACATGTCCTTCCCAAAATAATAGTAAAGGCACCCGAATATTTAGCATAAACACAAGAGATCACAAACATCATTTACTACATTTAAACCGTATACCTAAATACTGCTCAGTAAAGAATAGGTACTGGCTGTTTATTTATCTAATATATATATATGGTGGGAAATCCCTCAACATAAAAACATTTAACAATCTACATACATAAATACATACATATAATCACGCCTTTATACCCAGAGGGTTAGGCTGAGCAAGTTATTTTATACTTTTTAATTTTGGAAGTGGTTATTTTAAAACGTAGCATTTTTACTTTTTAGTGCTTTTAATAAGTTGTTTATTCAATGTTATTAATTTATTTCCCCTTTTTGTAAGTGGTCTAATCCAGTCCAGTTTTCGATAGGCCCCTGATGTTGTTGATCACGCTTTGCATATGCATTATGAAGCGCATTTGCAGTAGTTTTCTTTGGATATATCGTATGTAGTCGAAGGTACGTCCATTACCGACACGTTACTATACTAAACGCGAATAGTGCACGCTACGACTCAATGGTGAAGGTAAATGGTTTTGAACAGCTTGAATGAACTGTCAATGGTATTTTAAATTAATAATTTGTCCGAACAAATGATATAGGTACATGTAAGTATAGATTATAGATACATAAATAAACGTAATTATAAGTAATAATAGGTTCTAGAAAATATTGATTGGGTCAAACATGTCAAAAACTGATAAAAAATTCAGGTGATTCGTCAGGGCTGAAAATTGACTAAACACAGTTAAGGCAATGTCTTGAAGGAAAAAATTGACAACTGCCCATACTGCGGTAGAAAATGTGTCAGCTGGTGATCTAAAGGTCCACACGCCCACATATCATCAGTTTTTCTTTATTAGACAACATTTTTTAGATTTTGGTCTCTGGTAATGCCCAAGGGACACCTGTAGTCTATGTACTACAACAATATCTTAATGGTATTTAATAAACAAATATTGTCATTACCCTATTGTAACCAAGACGCTCTTTAAGCTATGAATACTAATAAGTACTTGAGTTAAACTTAGCATAATTTTGATAATACAATTGCTTATGACATAACCATAAGGCATAATCAATGTTAACTACAACATAAAAGAAAAAATAAATGTTCTGTATCTTTCAATTTTTGTGCCCACGGGTTCGAGAAAGGATTTTTTAAATACGTTACAGCGAACATTAAAAGCATTAGCATGTTATAGTATATCGTTAATAGGTTTGCTAATAAAGCACGTTGTAGATATGACAGCACACTCATTGTTGTACATAGATTAATTAAAAAATTGTTAACAGTTTAAAATAACTAATTTAATAAATTTACTGTCAAATCAACAAATTGGACCTGAATATTTCTAAATGTTACCTGTGTACCTTCACGCGCAAGCCGAGCCCTATTTATTTCAGCTATACCTTGGCCAATACCCCTCTAACAAGAGTAAATGTCATTAGGGATTTGGGTGGACTCTGATGCTTTCAAACGGGCTGCTTTACCACACATAGGTTTACCTAAAATCAAAATAAAATAATGGTTCTTGAGGCTAAATAGGACATAAAAGACCAATAAGAGGTAACCTCACGTTAAGGCCCATATTCCAGACCAATACTAAGTCCCGAATCTGACATAATTATGCAGCGACTAACATTCCTGCGCGAAGTTAAACAAATTATAAACTGGGATAATGTAATATTTTTGGACGAAACTTGGCTAAATTCCAACCATTCTGTGCCGAAAACATGGACTGATGATTCTGAAGCTTCGTGCTCGAAGGTGCCGATAGGAAAAGGTGGACGCCTCATAATATGCCATGCTGGGTCAGCGTCTACAGGCTTCGTGGAAAACTCTTTATTAGCTTTCCAATCCAAAAGCACTAAAGAGTATCATGAAGAAATGGACGCAGTAAGGTTCCGAGAGTGGTTCTTAAATTTATTAAAATTTCATTGAAAGTTAAGTTAGATATGTACGGTATGGAAATCCGAGGCCATGTTCTTTCATGGACCTCGGCGCACGCCACCACCTGGTTCCAGTCTCACAGTGGGAGGCACTCTCATCGGCATCAAGCCCCAGATGAAATATCTGGGGCTCGTGCTCGACGGCCGGTGGGACTTCGGGAAGCACTTCCGAAGTCTGGCGCCAACTTGACTTCACCTCGCCTGATGGTAAGCTAAAAGCAAAGTCTCAGGAAAGAGTGTGAAAGGGAAGCTTCTGACGATATTGATTAATAAGTGAAATATTAATTATATAAATGGGTATTGTACCTACTTTATGACGTTGAAAGATTAACTTAATGTAGATTATCACGTAATTTTTTTTTAAAGAGGTGTAGCAAATAAGGGCGTTCTTCCGCCTTCGCGGATATTAGGTGGAACATCTTTGCCAAAGGAAATAAGAGTGGTCTATATTTCTGTTTATTGGGAACAAACTGAGGTGCATCACGAGTAGGCTTCTGAGCCCAGCACCCCATGTTAACTGGCTTACTGCGGTTACAATACATATACAGATAACATTTCTACGAGCTTCAGTAAAATACTTAACTAACACATGTATAGAACAAGTAATTGTATTTTGACAAGTCTTCAAAAAGGTTTGTACTAAACAAGTTTGCAACTTGTTTCTTGTTGAAAACGAGGGGGAGTTTTGGCGCCAACACGAAGAAATACGCATTGCAGTATTATATTAAATCACTGGATTGAGCTTCATCAACCCGAAGAGTTTCTCGCAGACATCAAGATATTACTTTTATTCAGCGTGTTCGAGAGCTCCACAGCAAGTGCTGAGTTAGGGTTCTCCTTCTTTGATGGCTGCCTTGATACGTCACGTATGTCCGATGCTTGTATGTCAACTTCTAGATGTTTCACTCCTCGATACGGCACGCATTGGGAGGAGATTTTCAGCACTATATTTTATATTATCAAATAGGTAGATGTTTTTTTTATAAATATATTCTAAGTAATCTATACAGAAATAATTTATAAATATTAAATACAATAAAAATAAAATAACTATAAAAAATCAAGCCACAGACAATAGTTTTCTCCATGTTTCTTCAGGTATGGATATGAAAGACCACTAGGTTCCTAGTAATAGATATTTTTATCGATGTACACATTATCTAATATTTTTCGAACTAAGCTTTTCTTACGAATAGATTCACATATGAAATCTGCATTGTGACCCCGTTTACAATATTGTTATGGGGGGAAGATTTTGGGGTCTCTGTAGTCACACACCCGAGGAGAGGGCCAGATCGTGAGAGATGGCCTTTGGTCGGCCGGTTCGTCGGTTCGGTAACCAAAACGACCCACAGGCGGCGTGCGTTTTAGTCGGTTCGAGTCCCGCACGGAACTTGAACCCGCGCCAAGTCCCTCACAGGGGGAATACTCTGAACAACTTAGCTACCTGGACATGTCCAGTGTGAAATATTTATTTTTAGTTTAATGCTTAAGTTGCTTTTTAAATTATTGCAGTTCGTTTCTTAAAAGTTGTAGACCTGATATAAATTTGAAGCCGCCCGATTGAGCAGTCCGACTGGGGAAGCCCCGACGCCATAGATACTATTCGATTAGCACCCCGACGCAGTTAGATACTATTACATTAGCACGCCGACGCCATAGATACTATTCGATTAGCACCCCGACGCCGTTAGATACTATTACATTAGCACGCCGACGCCATAGATACTATTCGATTAGAATCAAATCAAATCAAATCAAATAATTTATTTGCATAACACAGGTTACAGAAAGTTAGTAAAAGATACATTTTCGATAAATGTATAGGTCTGCTGTATTACAACCTCTTCAAGGTGTGCAAATATTTGATATTGTCTATACAAGCAACATTTCAATTAGAGATACCTTTAATAGCGATTATTTTTGACCTAGTTGTCGATTTTTGTCGATTGTTAAAACAAACATTTTCTAGATTAATGCTGTGGCAATTCGCACACAAATAAAAATATTTAATAAAAGGCACTCGGCAGTTTTATGTGCTACGAGATACTCATTATCTTAATCGTATTCAAAGTTTTGCGACTGTTCATGGACTTTGGAACCTTTGGAGAAATTACATATGAACAAGTTCTTAATATTGTTACGTCTCCATAAATTTATAGTTAGGGAGAAACCGCACTATAGCGACACTGCAGTGGAGAAACGCGCCGCGTCAGAGCAGGATCGTGACCGAAACTGACGGACGACCGGCCTCGGGCTGTTGCAACATCTCTAAGAAACATTGTGGCTGAGACTCGCACTAAATTCGCGATTGGGACACAGATTCGCAAAGAATACCATTCAACTGTT
This sequence comes from Eilema griseolum, assembly GCA_963662185.1. Classification (NCBI taxonomy): domain Eukaryota; kingdom Metazoa; phylum Arthropoda; class Insecta; order Lepidoptera; family Erebidae; genus Eilema; species Eilema griseolum. Next base: position 13,682,240 of record OY759251.1, read on the forward strand.
GTACAGAACGTATTGTTTAACGTTTGTTCACGAACACCTTCGGCGCTGTGGTGAAAATACCTATCAACTCACCATGTATAACAACATTGATAGCTGCCCTCACAGCATCTCCAACCCAATTGTTCACCACACACTCGTAGACCCCCGCCAGAAGGCGATGCTCTGCGCGGAATCTAATCCGGGAACGATGCTCCAAAATACGCAATTTGAATGGTCACTCTATTGGACCATACAGTAAGTATAAAAGTTCCTTACTCACAGGTTTTGGTGGTATTTACAGTGGTTTTAACATTAATACTTTCTGTTAAGGGATCCATGCTGGCAAAACAGTGCCCATTGTGAAAGGAGGTGGCATACGACCACGGTTATCCTTGATATTTTCTTGTTTAATATTTTTTAAAGCGTGATTTTTTCAGTAATTGTGTTTTAGTTTTAAACTAATTTATTTATTTATATTATTTTGGGGCAAGCAATAGGTATAAATTATACATATTTGAAATGTGCTCAAGGTTAATATCTTACTAACTTTAATACTCATAGAATTTGGACAACCCCATTTCTTCCCATACGGTTTCGTACAGGGCGATTATAGGATAAGACCTGTTTAACATCAGGCGGATATATACTATACAGCCCACCCTCAGCCTCAGATGTATAGCTTGAGTCAATAATAGTGTCCACAAGAGGGCAATAGGCTTACTCCCTATTACATAAGACCCAATTTTATGATTGGTGAAATGTGGTCTAAATATAACTGCCATGTCTGGCATAAGGGGCTTTTGCTCAAACACAGCTTTAATTTTTTTTTATTAAAGTCTAACTTTTTATTAGCTGCAGTAAAATGACGTTTCTAAATGTCATTCCGTAAAATAATGTTGACAGCTTAATCTCAATAGTGATGTGATTACACATGAGCTAATACTTATTATCCTATTTAGTTTTATTTAATTACTAGCACCGCGCTGCGGTTTCACCCGCGTAAATCTCGATCCCATGGGAATATCGGGTTAAAAAGTAGCCTATGTTCCTCACGAAGAATGTAGCTTTCTAATGAAAAAAGAATTATTAAAATCAGTATAAGACATCATGAGTTGTTGTCTGAAGGCGCGTACGCTGGCTGCCTGCATGCGACGTGCCAAGGGAGCGATCTATCGTGCGAGTACACGGCTGTTGAGACTTGGGACTGATTGAATGCAGTGCAAACTCAATTGCACTCTCCGTGTTGGAGTCGCCAGAGGCTCTAGAAATGAATAAGGAAATTATAATTGGATGGAAAAGGTAGGTACAGTACAGTGGACCATTTCCCGTGTATCTCTTGGACACATATCTTGGACCTAACTCACGAGGAAAACGATAGAAGAAAGAAAGAAAATAGTTTGAAATCGAAACGGTCAACGGGTGATCTTCTAGCATACGTTACCCATCTTTGGGGTGAGGCTATGGACAAGCACGGCGAGTCACTGGCAATTAGTCTTGACATCGTCAAAGCTTTCGATAGAGTCTGGCACAAATCGCTTCTTTCCAAGCTACCTGCCTTTGGTCTTACGCGTAGCAAAGAACTCGATGGAGTGAAGATCGAAAGAAGTACTCCTAAAACTTTTTAGCCGATAACCGCCAGTAGTCCAATTCCTCCATAATCATGGTGCTTGCAATATCGCCGAAAGAGCGGAGACTCCAAATAATACTTGGAAAATATCTTTCACATAATGTCTCTTTCGCATAATGTCCCTTACGGGTAATGTCTCTTTCGCATAATGTCCCTTCAGCATAATATCACTCCCGCATAATGTATATTTTTCAAATAGATGGTAGATTTATTTTCGTTTGGTTATGTTTATAGTCTACTCCCGGTTATATTCGAGACCTTACTCCTTGTCCTATTTCGTAACTTGCAAGAAGTGTCACATGTAAACAAATGGCGAGCTGTAATCCCTGCATTGATTTATAAAAACCATACAAAATATTTCACATTTTTACACTCACTAATAAATCTAAAGTGTATCACTCCCGACTAATATATCCTTCAAACAAAAAAAAACTAATTTCAAATTGGTTCATTCGTTCAGGAGATACGATGCTACAGACAGACACACACACACACAGACATGTCAAACTTATACATATAACACCCCGTCGTTTTTGCGTCGGGGGTTAAAAAAGGTTAAGATTATAAAGGGCAAGCAAACACTTGTGCTCCAAAGTACAAATTTGGATGCAACTGTTAGGCGACTAACGCAATTACAGCACATCTGCCAGGTTCATACTATGGCTATAATTTTGGCGCAAGTGCAATGTTTTATCGCATTCAACATAGTATAAAATACAAAAAGATTGCAGCGGCAGTTTGGAATTGGACTTGCAATTAAGATGTTACGAACCACACAAACCATCTGGAGTTTACCAGTGGTATGTTGGCACTCATTTCGGTACAAATTAAATGAAGAGGGTAATGACTAGGTAAGAGGCTGATAACATTACCATTCAACTTGGCAATGCTGCCAGTTTTCTGGGAACGTTACTGGTCGGTGATGATGCACCGCTGTCGCCCGGTGATCGGCCAGTACAGTTCCGAGTGCGGCCGTAAACAGTTCCTGTGAGTGAGATCTCACGAAAATATGATCGATACATGTTTTGCTTATCTTACCGTCCTTTGTTTCAATTCGTGTGTAATCGGATATCTCGAATTGACTATTTTTGTGGCTTTTCTGTTGGAATAGAATAGTTATATAATATTTATGAAGTTTATTGTTTAGTTTAGATAATGTAAGTTTGATGTTGTATTATATGAAATAATAAATACATTATGTACCGGCCTTTACCTTTGGGACGTCGGGAACGTGCTTCATTTCATTGTCTTTATTGTAGCTTTTCTAGACGAATTACTTTCAAAGTTAAACTTTTATGACATTGTACTGTAGTTTTTAATGACAAACTGCCAAGGCATACTGTGACGAAACACTCCTATTGAAAGTAACACTTCAATCAATCAAATCAAATCAAATTTATTTCATAATCGTTGACAGCAGACCAACTTCCATCCATCGAGAGTTAAGAAACTCAGCGGACATTTCTTTTTTTTGTCTATTTTCAAACATACACTTAACTACTCTCTCTAAATCTACTCAATCTAAATACAAAAATTAACTTGAGTAGCATAGTTGAGCGAACAGCTCATTTCCAAGCTTGTTTATCATTCAAGTATTCATTGTGTTTGAACTTCTTATAAAACTAAACAAAACAAAAGCAAGCATGAAACACTCAACACAATAAATTAAAATTCAGTGACCAACATTAACCAGTTTGACAGACCAGACATGAAATAACCTTCTATTACGATAAGTTATTGCAAGTCCCAGCAACCCGGTTGCCATACCAACATATATTAACAGAAATAAAATCGACTAATATTCACTCTAAGCCCTCCAGGTAAGCTACATTGCTTGTGCTAGGAGTGGGTGCACGTCGGTAGCGTAATGGCCAAGATTTGAACCCCGTACCTCTCGATCTCGATCTCGATCATTACATTGTTAGCAACACTGATAGTGTCAACATCCCTAATGTCTAAGTATGTCTACTGCTATGCGTGAAAAATTAAAATTCAATAGTATCAAGATGGTTTAAACCAATTTCCCCAATGTGTACCTACAACACTTACAATTTTTTATTTTCCAATTTGCTATGAAATTCTGGCACACCTATATATTTTGTCATTCATTGTTATAGAGGTCAGGAATGGCTCAGATCTGGCTGTTGATTTATTATGTTGTTTCTATCGATATTTAGTAGTCTATTTATTTCTAGAGCTTCCAGGTCGCAGCAAGTTCCACCAACCCCCATCGGTCAATAGCATAAACCATATATTGTTGTTGTTCTCATTCACTAATTATTTAGTACATGATCTTTGCCCACGTCCGTGCATTGAAGTAAACGATTAAACCATGTTTTAAATTACGCTTTGCGCCGTCACCACCTTATTTAGTAGTAGTCATTGTGTCTTAACTATGAGCCTATGATGAGATTTTTATTAAATTTGACATTACATTTGTTTCAGGTCGCGTTTTACAATCAGCAATATGTGTGCTACTTACGTAATCAACTGACACCGACAATACAAAAATGCGACGACTTGTTGTTAAGGCTAGATAAAAAAACAAAAAGTCAAAAAAATAGTAAAAGTCCTTAAATCTTAAAAAAATGGCACAACGACCAAAGTTTAGATTTCATTATATTTAAGATACTCTAGTCGTAAAAGTACTTTATTTCTTTAAGAAACACATGATTAATATAATTATAATGCGTTTTTATTTGTTATCGTAGTGGGTTATATTTGATATTTTAGCTATTGAGTTCCTAGGTGCCAAAATGTGATAAATATACCAATATATCACCTATACTGTAACTTGCCATAAATATTATCATAATAAATAAAATATTTACCCTAGCAATCTTAGCATAATATATTCTTAACGTGTATGTACCCCGAATGTGACACACCCATGTGGAGTATTTTGCGCTTACGTTGGTCTTGATATACTCATTGATTGAGTGAGGGGCTTTCTTGAAAAAGAAAATTAGAACACATTTCCGGTCTTGACTGGAATGGTGTTTTACATTGATAGGTTATTTAACAACTAGTCAGTGTGAGTGACAGTCTAATAGATGAAAGTCATTTAATATTACGCGCTTATCGTCGTCATTCGTTATTCTTATTAAATTTTTCAATATTAAAATACGCGGACCGGTCCAAGCGCAATTTTTACAACACTGGTTTATCCATGTTATATGTTTTTCACTTAACTCATTTTTAATTATATAAATTTCATCAATCTCACATAGGACAATGTCTTATGTTATCGCGCCGCCGCCGTGTCGCAAGGCATCGTGGAGTTGCGTTTGTTGCTTAGGTATGACAATGAGTATGTTATCTGTAGCAGAATTGAGGCCCAGCTATGTTAAGATTTTAATACAATTCAAGTTGTTACTCTGGCATATACCTCGCGCACCCCGACTGACCCAGGGCTATAGAAGGCCCCATCGGGTGTGGGACAACGGCGTCCCCATATTTTTCCAGAAACTGCTAACTGCGACTAGAGTTGAATGGAAAATAGACATAATATTACGCCGGTCCCATATAAAATTATGAGACAAGAGGAGGAACCGTAATATTTCCATCACTTTTTCCTTAGTAACAACTACTAAATTGTATGATTTTATTATTGTATCAATACAACTATCAGTATTGTACATGGTCATTTGCCACAGCCACTGGATTTGCTGGCTCAAATAACTGCTTCAGAGGCATGGAGTATTGGAATTTCTTTTAATGTCATAAAGAGGTTATCAAATAAAAATCTTCGAATTATTTTAGAAATCCATTTAATGATGACACTTAATAAATACCGAGCGTATATTTTAATATGTACAATATAATACTACTGTATTTACACTTTTTTATTCATACATTCAACACTAAGTTTTTTTGTTTTTCAAATTAAAACTAAAACTTGCTTGCTAATCGTCATGCGTGCTGAGTTTTACAAATTGAAACGTAATCTCAAAGTAGTGTAGGCAGAATACGTTCCCTTGAAGATAGACATCATACAAGCGAAGTTCAATGCAGCTATACCGCTTCTTCATCCTAGTGTTAAACTCAGTCACATCTGAATCTTTCACCCCGGAGTCTGGAATCCATTTTTTACCAGTGTAACTGTGGATCATGCATATAAAAATTTGCACAGAGCGGAGATCGAACACATGCCTCATGTTTACCGCCCGCATTAAGTACTGTCACAGGACACGTCTGTATTCGCGTACCAATTGAGCAGCCCGGGAGGAAAGTACCTCCGCCCTACATAATACCGCGGTCATAATTTCCTCCGGGTGGTGAGTACGGTAGCCAGAGCTCACTGGAGAGTTGTTGTGCTGTCAGTGGGAAGACCAAAGACAATACACACAACACAATTTTGTAACATGGTTCTGCGATACACAACACAAGACAACAAGAAACATATAAGAAGCATATACAGAGCCAAGAGAAGGGAAAAATAAAGAATAAAAAGTTTTAAAAATACAATTGCATTACATACTATGCATAAATAAACATAAATAAACAATTGGACTTCGCCTTGCCTGATGGTAAGCTGAAGGCAAAGTCCCAGAAAAGAGGGTCACCATTACTTACACATACCGTGTGACAATGGTGACACTCAGCTTGACGGCCTTATCATATGTTTTTTCACGCCCCGCTTAAAGGACCCGGGACTGTAGGAAGAAGGAAACACGTGACTCTTTTTGATATACGTTTAAATACCATCCTTTATTTATTAGGTGGTTAAGAAGTCAGCCTTGCGATCGAGAGGTCCAGGTTTTGCATTCTAATCTTCACACTACTGCAATTTAACTTCGCTGGACGGGTTAGCAGTAATATTAGTATTTAAAGTTACTAGTATGCTTCTAAGAAAGTACAAACATTTACCATTTTGAATTTGGGAAAGGACACGACGGTATTCCCGTCTGAATTGAGCAGTCCGTACCTCCACCCTAAAGAATACCACGGTAACAATAACCTCATGTTGTGTTCCCAGTGGTGAGTAGGGTAGCCAGAGCTCAGTGGAGAGTGTTTGTGCTGTCAGGAGGAAGACCAAAAGGCTTGTCCTGATTTTGTGTTCTGAAGTAACGAAGTTAATTTAACGCGTGCCCGTTAATAAAATATTGGTGGACCGGGCGAAAACGCGTTCCAAAGTTATGTTAGCTTAAATTATGAGATGGTGAACAAATTTTGAAGATGAAGTCTAACTTGGTTATGTATGACGCTATTGGTTTGGTTGTTAAGCTCTAGTAAAATAAAGGTATAAATACTTACCTCCTCTCTGAGTTTGCTCCTTTTCTAGTACCATTGAAATAATCTATTGCATTACCTATTATTTGAAAAAATACTTTGGTTTTAGGAAAAGTACACATGGCTTTAAAACTAGCAATGAGCACTGGTGATACGAACGCTACCACAGATTAATAAATAGTTACTACGTAATTCGTACTACATAGCGAACCTATGAAATCAAATTGAGAACCAACTCAAGGAAACCTTCGACACGAGTCATGAGAACGGTTACTAATAAAACAGTTATCCGAAGTCGAAAGACCTACTTGAACTTAACACGGACGAAATCTCGGGTAAAAAGCTAGTGAATAAATATTATTTATTGCAAAATAAATCTTATGCCATTTTTGCCAAAAACAATAATCTTAAACTACATTATGTAGGTAGGCCTCACACTAAGCAAGCCTGCCCTCTGGTTGCAATCATGAAATATTAATAGAGACATAACAAAAACGGTAAAAAGCTGTAAATAATGTACATACAGACAAAAAGAATATTACACTGATTCCCTGTATGTAATCTGGTCCTATTCTGTTCAAGAGTAATATGGCTTAAAGACACAACATACACAGCTTTATGGATACGGAATACAAGAGGGCACTCTAACAAAGGACGTTCGCTTGCCATCTTGTAGGTAAATCCTGCCATTGATGCCCCGTCATCACAGTTCCTACGGTCCACTAATTTTAGGCGCAGAGGTGTGAACCACGGTAAATTCTATTAGTGTAGTAAGAACCATCACATAATATACATACACTATCGAGAATAAGTTTATGTCAGAGTTATAAATAAAATAAAAGGTACATTTATAGAGTTTAGTAAAGAAATAGAGTATATGTTACGTACAATAATACAGCTGTAGAGTCGAAACCCGGTTTAATTTCTAAAAGCCTTAATTTTAAGTGGGCTGTGATGAGTTTCACAATTTTGTTATTTTCTAAATTGGAATTCGTTCAATGCGCTGGGATGGCGCTGGAACAATCTATAGTTTAAAATATTTAACCCTAATTTCACAGATAGATAACATTGAAACAAAATTGTAAAAGTTTTGAACAATTTTGTAAATATGCCAGAATATCTGATCAAGAACCAAGCGGCTCAGAGACTCTTTGCTTTGTTGCTTAATTAAGGCCTGGAATTCATTACCAGCTCACGTGTTTTCTTCTTCCTACAGTCCTAGGCCCTTTCAGTGGGGTGTGAAAAAGCATTTGATGAGACCGTCAAGCTGAGGTCACTATTGTAACATGGTATATGTCAGTAATGGTGACCCTCTTTTCGGGCATACCTAGCCACTGTGAGTCACAAATATAGGTCGTCTGCTAAACTTCCCGTCTAAATCTCGAAATAGCCAAGATGCAAAATCACCGTCCTAAGCTATAAGCTTATAATTTTAGAACATTTGCCTACATTCGTACACATATTTGCATTTATATTGCACGACAGGGCTTTCCCCTGGGTACAAGGAACTCAAAACGCTCACGAAGATATGAAGGAGAATGAGGGTTGTGAAGAATAGAAAAGAGAAGGGAAAGAATGTAAACATCTCGACGCCGCCGAATTGGTAACCATTTCAGTTGCCTTCTGAACTCCGAAACGTGGTTAGACTATTTCGTCGAATTTCAATTGGCGTTGAGAAGTCACAAAAAGTATCTAGTTCAGCCACGCTCCACTAACCATTTGAAGTAAGCATAAAAAAATGCAGTGAATACTCACAGTTGCAGCAAGATATATTCTTTGAAATTTTGACAATCTGAATTTACTGACCACGGGTGTGGACGAGCTCAAATTCACCAAACGTATAATTTTACAAAACAATCTGCGCGTGTCATGGTCTCGTTTGTCTTGCGATTTAGGCCCAAGTTACGTGTCTCAAGATATATCTATATTTGAAATAAGTTCTGCGATATTTTTGCAAATATTGCTGCATGAAGCGCGCAGAATCCATTGCGACTCGCCGTCGCATTACCGCCTATGTTCTAGAGTAAACTAATCCCATGCTAAACACGCTTCAGCCATAATATTTCTCGTATTTCCCTACAACCTCCAAAAATATTCAATTCTTTTTCCTTGGCTTCTTGCTTCTGTGTGTTATGTCACTTAAGGTATTAAAAAAAATCACCGTGAGGATGATGAATATATTGATTTTGACATCGGCTGCAATATGTGAAAAATTAAGGAAATTTACATTTATCTACATTTATTTTTAAATGTATTTACGTAACATGTACTTGAAACTACTAAAAATAACAATTTTAGTTCAATTTAGTCACTACACTTGATTGAGCCCATAGTTGTGAAGTTTGTTTGTTAGCAACCAGTGATCCAGTCTGTTTTTAAAGTTGTTCACTGAAGTGGCAGTCACAACATCCTCGGGTAGTCTATTCCAGTTGTAGACATATTAGTTCTTACTGTAATCAAAAGAATGTTTAAGACCAAGTGATATTTGAGTACGATATACATCGACGATGTTTGTTCATCAATTTGAGTCATGCGTAAAACTATTTTAAAAAAAAGTCTTTATTTGAAAAAGCATACTGGACCATCCCATCTCTTCGCATGTGGTGTCGCACAAGGCGACTAAGGCATAGGGCTGTTTAACATCGGACAAATATATACAGCCCAGACTCAGCCTCAGATGCATCGCTCGAGTCAACAATAGTGCCCGAAATACGGCAATAGGCTCACCCCCTATTACGTTGGACCACACCCACGGGAAGGTTGTAAATCCCCGAAAGGATAATCAAAGATGTAGGTATGGACACCCACATCACCAAGTATGATTTTTGGTCCCACGTAATTGGAGGGGAACCTATTGCCGTCAAGCGGGTACTTTGTCATTATTTCGTAGTAGCCATTTATTAGCTCCTGCAAAATGCTTTTCCGATGAGCACGATAAAATTATATTAATTAACGACAAGAAAATTGTAAAATAAATATTCTTAGCACAGATTTTCTAAGAAAAGAAAAGCTTCTTAAAAACTTTTATAACAATTTTAAGAAAAAGGCGTCAAGTGTTGAATTTAAATTATGGTAAACAGAAAGACTTTTATGAAGAACTCCATAGGTATTTAAACTATCACTCACATGTATTAAAGTTATCGGGATATTTACTATGTCGTATTGTTCTGAGTTTCCGATATTTCGGCGCTGTTGCAAGCACATGAGCACAGAGGAACTGATGTGTTGGCGGTGAACAATGAAAAAGTTTTTTAGGGTTATTTATTTATTTATTTTATTATTTTTCTAGCATAGATTACGATATTCACGAAATATACTACTTTGGGTCGACGTTTGTTAATTTCAACTTCAATTTCAGGTGCAGATGAAGTATACCATAGTACTTGGTTTGCATACAAAGCTATTCGTATTTTACGTCTCTTCAATTATGCACTAGGTACTTATAAGCATTTTGTGATTTAAATTTATTCGTAGGCTTACGGGAGTCGTAAGTAAGCTATATAACCTGTTTCGTGCCAACCAAACCAATCAACTACTGACAACTACTAACTGACACTTGACACTTGACAGCATTGACAAATCATTTTTTCAAGGGATTTCATGACATGGTAGCAAGGCAAGTCCTCTATCCATCAAAGACCGGGACGAGACTCCATCAGCCAGCAAGTGGACGACGATATCCTCTTTTAGCAGATCAATAACGGTCTGCTCGATGCAAACGTGAGCCTGGAATATTGTATGAATGAGATTATTAACACAAAAAGTTTCTGCAGAAGCAGCAGCAGCACCAGCACAGCCAGCCGTGCTAGTTATATGGGTAGGAGCCATGGTATCAACGCATGTGGCGTCCCACACCAGAGTCCTACCCATCTTCCATGGCATTAACGACATGCCAGCCCAGCGCTCCTGCAGCTTGCCGGAGTCAAATAACACCTTACCTCCGATACTACATATAATAACGGGAGAGGTGGTAAGCTGCAGGTTTGGATCATAATGGGTGATGGTGACCAACCATTGAGGAGGAAAGAAGTTAGGAGAAAAGAAAACTCTCTTGCCCTCTGAAGATGCATGTGTGATTTTCCGACTGAGTTCTTCTGGTCGAAAAGGGTAGGAGCCGGGCTATGAAATACCTACAAACTATGGATGACGAGGTAATGTTAGCTTCGGCCCCGAAGATCGAGGTCGGGTCCGATAATCCACTTGTTTGTGTGTGTACGTAGGATATTCTTTTGGATGCGAGACTTATTGGAGTTACTGAACTCGTAGTGCGCTGTACGCCCTCCGCGCGAAGTTACAATACGAGGTTATTATGGCCGCGGTATTCTATAGGGCAGAGGTACTTTCCCAGTCGGACAGCTCAATTGGGCGGAAATACCGCCATGTCCTACCTCCTATATACAATGTGTTACAATGCTGGCACTCAGCTTGGCGGCCTCATCAGATGTTTTTCACGCCTGTAGGTCGGCACTCAGCTTGGCGGCCTAATCAGATGCTTTTTCACGCCCCGCTTAAAGGACCTGGGACTGTAGGAATAAGGAAACATTGCTATAGAACCTACTATAAAATGAACGTACCCACCTACTTAAGTGTGTCAAAATTCATTTAGGTATCCCATCATCTTAGCGTTAATTCCAGTCGCATCCGAAGCTATCACCTTGATTTCTGGGGTCCGTTTTACCAGTCTAACTGTGGATTTGGCTAATTAATCCTCCGCCCTACAGGATACCGCAATTACAAAAGCTAGTAAGATACACTTGTTAGGATATGGAACATTTTCATTTTTCATTCACTCTACATGACGACATTTAATTTTGGACTTTTAACAAGACGGTAAAATAAAAAGTAATTTTTTGCAGTGTCTGTGGCATGACATTATGGTATGGTATCATGGGTTGGTATACGCAACTCATGGGCGCGGCTTTTGCGTGAGGGTGGCCATTTTACTCGATCCGCCCAGCTCATTGAAATTCAATTTTGCAATATTGAATGGACGGTGGTACCATCTTTCACTTCAGAGAATTGCTGATACTATTATATTTCCGTCTCAATTCTCACTCAATTTTAGGCATGGAGTTCTGTAAACAAAGACAGTCAATATAATTTGAACCATATTCGTGGAACTAAACCTACAGCAGCTCCAGCACAAGCAAAGACAACAGCCCACCGTTTGCATCTATCGTTAAATATTTTACGAACTTTTGAACCGTATTTTGTGCTGCTGATCTGCCTTTTTCTCAATAGATCATTAATTAGGTCGGCTATGTTCATGAGCATGAATTTTTTTTTTTTTAGAGAATGTTAGAACGTAATTACTACAACATTCTACACAACGCTGTCTCGTGGTTAACAATTCTCCTTTTGGGTAATTCTGTAGATTTAAACACAATATTTTTGATTCAAAAACGGGCTGTACGAGCTATTTATAATTTGGGCTCAAGAGTCTCCCCCCGAGAAATGTTTAATCAAACAGATATTCCAACCGTAGTGTCAAAGTATGTTTTCCTTTTTGTGTATGGGTTTTACTAGTGAGATTTTTAATGCGTCTGGGAATTGCCCGTCTTCAAAACTTTGGTTAATTAATAGTGTTAAAGGGACTATGAATTCCATAGCACACTGTTTTAGAAGTAGCAGGGTTTGTTATTTTTATAATATTTAGTATTTCTTTGAAGTCCACTGGCTGTAAGTACATTGAGTGTATTGGCGAGCTTATAACAGGGCGTCCGATGGGTGTATTTGTGCAAGTACTGTCTTGACTCACTGAAATGAAAAATATTTTAAATGTGTTACATATTGTTAAGGAGCATGTCACTACTTCATCATTAACTTTCTCTATACCATGATCGCGTTAATTCCCGTTAACAATATTGTCAACACGAAGTTATTATAGCCGCGGTATTCTTGTTGTAAGGGAAAAATATGAATCATTTATATATTTACCAAAACTAAATTCGTCTTTTTTGACTTGTAAAACTGCGGCAGGCAATACGAGTAGTCCGCCGGCTACCGCGCTTACGCACACGTCTGTGAGTGTGACTCCTATGGTGTTACACACGTCCATAGGCCACAGTAACTACATTCCAATTTTTTTAACTTTTTTTTGAATAACTATATTAGCATGTACATTACTCACTTAGAAGAATTGACTACATTTATATGTGACGATGTGACCACTGTTGTCAGCTCATCACTCAATCTAGCAATTTGTTCTCTCATATTTGTAATTTCTTCATCTTCATAGACAGAAGAATCTGGTACACTCATTACAGTAGTATCAAATATCGATATATCTGAAAGGGAACCCGATATTTGTTTCTTTCTAATGGTTATATTGTTGTATACAGAGCATTCTAATGTGAAATTTGCAAAAGCAATGCTCAAAACGTTCGTAGTCAGAAGAAATTATAGACTGGTCACTAGATCCAGTAAATGGTGGTCGGGGTTATTCGTTACCGATCACTAGACACGGTATTAAGCGCACTGAGCGTTGCACTTTTAGACTTTAAGCACCTTTTTTTTTGATAATTGTTATTACAATATATTACACAACTTAACATACAGAGGTGCTTGGGGGGGCCGCCAATACTTTAGGGCTCCAAGTCAACCTCTAGAGGTAGCACGGTAGGCACGGTAGCCCTCGGCCACTTGACGCAGGAGGCACTACATTACATCTTTAATATGTCTGTAGTTCCAGAATTTTCATAATGCCCCCCGCCCCGCCCCCCAAGCAGATACTTTAATAAAATGCCTACTCCAAGCGTGCCCCAAAGGGAGAGTCGGGCAAATGAATGAAATGGCCCCAGAAATCGCGAAGTAACATGGGAAGATGTGTGTATTAAGGTATCTCTTATCAGCCTGCAGAGCGGCGCATCCCATTGTCTCTGGGAGAAAGGGTTACCAGGCAACTCAGTGTTGGGACAAGCAGCCTTCCAAGCATTAATAGCATCGGACTTTCATGACACCTCAGAGTTAACCTGTGTGTTTATGAGAATTTTGCTGGTGAACTCCTCAGTGCTGTGCACCGACGACAGAAATGCTGGAAGGCTAACGCAAAGAGTATATAAGAGTAAGAGGGCGCAATTTAAACAAAAAATCCGAGCTCGGCTCGGTTATTTTTTTTTTATATGTCTTCTTTTTATATGATAAAAATAGGAATAATTAGTTATTTAAAAGTAAATAAATTATATTGTGCAATCGATTCCATTCTATAGGCAGTTGTGGGACAAGCAATGAGTCACTACATAACGGTAAGGTGCAGGTACCCCCGCACGCATTCGTAATTTTTGCGCACTTAGGCCTGAATGATACAATAAAAAAATAGTTTTAAATATTATCTGTATGTGTTTAAGTTTAGAAATCATTGTTTGCTAGTAGGTATAAAAGTATATAATAAAAGTGAGATTTCCTACGGGAAATTGAAAACGCAACCGCAATATCTTCGTTCTGATATGAAAAAAATGAAAGTAGGTATCTGGTTTTGGTCGGTTTGATCCAACATGACTACCCCCAGTGGCCGCCGGGGATAGTATCCGTATGGAAAAATGGTTCTACAGATTATAATAAAAATACCTTCTTTTTAATGTCTTTTTTTTTAAATATAGTAGATACCTACACAATATTGTCATTATTTATTTCAACTCCTTTGAAAGCTATTGCAATGAATACCCTAGCTTCGCCCGGGGTATATTTTGAAGCTTCATATCCCTTTGAGCCCGTATGTTTTAGTCTTCAAAATATGTATGAAAAATTGCCAGATTTGTTAACATTTATTATCAATGCTCCGCTCCCTTAAGTAGTAGCGTGATGATATATAGCCTAAAACCTTTCTCAATAAATGGACTACCCAACACTGAAAGAATCGTTCAAATCGGACCAGTAGTTCCAGAGATTAGCGCGTTCAAACAAACAAACAAACAAACTCTGCAGCTTTATAATATTAGTATAGATATACAGGATTCCGTAAGATTTTAGATAAATTGATTTTTTTAAACATAGCTAAGAACACTCCTGACTAATACATACCTTTCAAACAATAAAAACTATATCCAAATCGGTTCAACCGTTCGTTCCGAGGAGTGATACCACAGACATACACACAGAAAGACAGACACATCAACCTTATAATATAATCGTTATAATATCACTTATTTTATTAATTTCACTAATTGACTTACGTAAAGATGTACAATAATGTTTACAAGAATCAGCCTGTGACCATGGCCCGTGTAACCTGGTCGAAACGTCAGGCAAATCAAAGATCAGCCGGGTTTTTTTTTTTTTTACGTGCGCAAAATCAAATTATATTTGCCTCTTCTATAAACCAATGGTTTTCTGTTCCATAAGGCTTTGCCAGGAACCCCAAATGCATCCTCAGAAGAACCTCCTAATGCATAGCTCCTATATCGATAAAAACATAATAATTGCAATTGATGATTGAAAATTAATTCATTACGTGCCAGATCCTCTCAATTAACACGACTGTTCGTTTTCAAAATACGTAATTTTATTGTTTTTTGGTTTATTTGAAGTTATTTTTGTGAAAAAACAGTTATCAATAGTACAGTTTATGTGCATTTCAGGTAAGTCATTAATTATTTATGCTAAAGTGCGTGTATTTGTTCGTTACTTTGATTGTTCATACTGGTGAGTTTGATTTTCGCATGTTTGTCTAGCCGTTTCGGAGGAGTATGGTAACTAACACTATGACACGATAATTTTATATATTAGAGTAGCTGTCCCGGCAAACGTTGTTTTGGCATATAAAGTTAAGGGTGGACTACACTTAACATTTAGGGGGATGAAACATAGATGTTGTCCGATTCTCAGACCTACCCGAACATATTTAATTTTGCTTTCTAGTGTCCTTGAAATTCTAAAAAGGATTGGCAATAAACTTCGTAAAGTAACCTATAATATCCAAGGGTGTTTTCAAAAGAAAAACTCATCTAATTATGAAAGGCTTAGCTGGAAGCGCTTGTCCTTAGCCTCTAGCCTTTTCCTGGGGAGAAACATTACAGCTTCCGGCTACCAATAATTGTATTCGGTCCCACGTAATAAGGGCCTATTGCCGTATTTCGGGCATTATTGTTGACTCGAGCCATGCATCTGAGGCTGAGTCTGGGCTGTATATATCTGTCTGATGTTAAACAGCCCTATCCCTTAGTCACGTCACTCACATATACCAGAACATCTCCATTCCTGTAACTACTTTCAGGATTTAAATATAGCAAAGTAAATGGTATATTGTATTTATTTACTCTACTCCAAGAATAAAAATAAAAGCGGAGAATACGACCATTTAGAGAGAACATAATAGAGGCAGAGCCTCATCTTTCAGTCACTAAGTGAACCGTCTGCCAACAGCAACGAGAGTGCCATTTTTAAGTGTCTTTTTATCTTCTCCATCACCTTTTTTATCATCAGCTTTGTTATTGTTAAATTCCATTTTGTCGTCTGAAGGTAACAGCATATGACCGGTGATATGTATATATGTTTGTGAAACTGAATTCTGTCCCACTTAATAGGGGGTGAACCTATTGTCTTCTACCGGGTACTATTGTTAACCTTTCATCTGAGGCTGAGTCCGGGCTCTATAAATCTGTCTGATGTTAAACAGCCCTATCCCTTAGTCGCATAAGAAGAGATGGAATTTATTGTGAGTTTATTTATTTTTCAACATAATCCCGATTGACTTTGATTACTTTTTTGAAAATAAATTCAATATGATGGCTGTCTGTCTCTTAAGATACAGGGTTCTCCCTAGTTTAAGAGGCTGAGCTGAACATGGCTTTCTATGTATCCTGAAGCCCTCGTTGCTTATAAAATGTATGTTATTTTTATTGTCAGCTGTGTAATATTTTTCCAATAAACGTTTATTATTATTAGTACACGTATGCCTCCATTTTCAAATGTTAAAACATTTGATTTTTTTATATAACTTAGGTGGCAGAGAATCTGGACAAGCATTTGTTCAAAATGGGAGTAATGTTCATTTTAACGCTTTGTGATCTCCAGATAGACCCAGAACCTTCATGTCACATTACAAAGCTTGCTGGGCTGGAAGATCAAGCCCTGATATTAGGTAGAGTAAAGAATTTTGATGCAATTATCAGAAATGTAAAGGGGCTGTATGAGGAAGAACTTGGCATGACCCTGTTGGTGGTATTTCCGCCAAATTGAACAGTCCGACTGAAGAAGTACCTCCGCCCTACAGAATACCGCAGTTATAATAACTTCGTGTTGTGTTCCCAGCGGTGAGTAGGTGAGTAGGTCACTGGAGAATTTGTGGTGTCAGTAGGATGACTAAAGGCTTGTTCTGCTTTGTCCTCTACACTGACGGCACAGAAACTCTGTGCTTACATAGCCACAAAGTCTTCGGAAAATATTGAAATGCTTTTTAAATTAGGCCTCGCTATCAGTTTTTCAGCATCAAAATTTCTATTTGTATTATTATTACATTATCTCCATTTAGTGATCAATTTGACATCTGTTTGCTTACGCTTATTTTCTATAGTTTTGCCTTATATTTTTTTATTTTATTTATTTATTCATTCATAACAACTTTTACATTGTGTTGAATTTTGAATTACATTGTATTAAATTATAGGAAGAATAGTAATTAATGAGGCATGTCATGCAAAAATTATACAAAAAATAAACCATTATGCAATAAAAACACACATAACTTCGAAAAGTCATTGTGTGTAGGGTGACATGGTTAACAATGAACCAGTAAAAGTTTGAACCTTCAAAAATCCGCCCTATCTAACATTATTAAAAAACTATTTTTATTAGACGACACGAAATATATTAAATAATTGTTTTGTATACAAAATTCGAGCCTACGAACCTGAGTTTAATACCAGTTGATTGATAAAGGAGGCACTGATGATGGCTCTCCTTTAATAGGTTCGATGTAGGTTCGTTGGTAGTCACCCCCGTTAAAGACAAAATAAACCAAAGTCTGAGTAGACGTACATGCTCTGGATGGAACCCTTGGTGGCATTCAGTTCATCCTCTTACTCCTATCTACCTAAAAGAACGTTTCGAATTCCTTGGAGACTCACACTCTAGAGCCTTGAGATCGTCAGAGAATCTGAGGGTGAGAATGCCAGCGTATTCTACGAGGTTCATGGATAAGTCCTTTACTGTCCAAGCTGTCCGACTATGAACAACAAACACTAGGATCATTTAAATATTACACATTCATTAAGGTATATGGTATATGTTGTATTAGTCCAGCCCTTAAGTAACGTTTGCGAACCGGACACGCAACAGTATTTGCATATTCAAGAAAACAACGAATTTTGTTATTGATAAGACTCCATTAGTAGGCCAACTTCCTACAAATGGATTTCGTAGGGGATAAAATACTTACAGCGTTATCTAGACTAATCATAGCTTGTAAGTCTTATTACATCAAATTCTAGAATGCAGATAAATACTTGGATACATTTTTGTATCTACGTGCATAAACTCTTGCAAAAAACTCCACACTCTTGCAAATAGGTATTCCGAATGCTTACGTTTTCAATTTTCACTGGTTTTTCTTTAGTTTACGGACGAGTTGAACAGTCTTTTGAGTACCTTCACTTGCCTTATTACCAGCAGGTCATAGGTTATATCTATTTTGATATTTCCTTTAAGATTCGTAAACAAATTACCGTAAAACCAATAGTTAGAAAATTAAGAGCAGTTCAATAAATAAATACCAATCATTGAAGACTAAGCTATTTACACAACCAATTGTAGCCCTCGCAGGATAGAAATAATAATAATTATAAACATTGTACCTGGTTTATAATAACATGATGTAAAGGTCTTCATTGTAATAAATATTTGAAATTGCCATCTTGTTTGGAGGCGCTGAGAAGTGTGCATTTAATGCATTGAGGTCCATATCAGTAAGGTTGTCATGGACGACCTTAACAATACCCAGAGATTTCAGGAACTGCCATTGTTGAGAGGTGTTGAGATTTTCAATTGACCTGTGAATATGGTCCCGTCTCGCATTCTTTGAACCATGCGGGCCCATTATACTTATTTACTAAACTGTCTCGGTGAAGCAGCTGTCTAAAGTTTGCCCGATCCGGTATCGATGCCCAGGTTAGGCAAATCTGGGACAATCTTCAGTCAGTTGACGGCAATAGGTGCGTCCAAGAAAAATACAAATTTAGCGAACTACACTCGAGAGCAATGAATCCGGGTCACTTAAAGAATCCTAAAAATCTCGGAAACTAAAAGTGCTAGGTTAATGCAATAAATTGTATTTAATAGACAATGTAATACTCCTTAAATGAAGGTATTAAAACTTCTTAGTTATTGTAAAGTTATATCATAAAAAAATCAAATTTGAAAAAGGGCCACTTTCGAAGATGGAACTACGAAATTACAGCATTTGGTGTTGCTTTTGTTTGTAATCTGTCATTTATGTGGGTACATAAACCATGTTGATAGTGCTCTATATTCATTAATCAAGCTGAAATTATGTCGCTTACGCCTGAAGAATGCACCAGAATACTTACAATGCTGGAAACCGGCCGGAGTCAGCGCGATACAGCCAGGACTGTCGGTGTGTCGCTGTCAACAGTACAAAGAGTTCTCCGACGTTACGAAGAAACTGGTTCTAACCTACGCAGACCAGGAACGGGCAGAACCAGGTGTACCACAGCACGAGAAGACCGATACTTGGTGAACACCATGCTTCGAAATCGCTTTCTCACAGGAACTGAACTCACCAATCAGTTTCGACGCCTCGGAGGAAGTAACCCAAGTGCATGGACAGTAAGACGTCGGCTTGCTGAATCTAACTTAAAACCCCTTAGACCTGCAAACGGCCCTAAACTGGAGCGTGGGCATCGTATTTCGAGACTAAGTTATGCCCAGAGCCACGTAAATTGGAGTATTGAAGATTGGTCAAAAGTTATGTTCTCCGACGAATCAAAATTTATGCTCTACAAGCACGATGGAAGACACAGAGTGTATCGAAGACCAGGGGAAAGATTCAAGCAAGCATGCATCGAAGAAAAAGTAGCCTACGGTGGTGGGTCTGTACTTGTGTGGGCCGGAATTTCTTCTGAAAGTCGCACAGAGCTGGTGATCATAGAAAACGGCTCTTTAACTAGCGTAAGATATGTGGAAGAAATCCTCAATGATCACGTTGGTCCATTTATGGTCAATTTAGGTGAGGATGCTATATTTATGCATGACAATGCCAGACCTCATACAGGTAGGATTGTGAATGACTACCTTCAAGAGATGAACATTACTCGTATGGAGTGGCCAGCGCGCAGCCCGGATATCAACCCGATCGAGCATGCTTGGGACGAGCTAGGCAGATGCGTAAAACAACGAAACCCTCCCCCAATCACGCTTCGTGAGCTCAAAATTGCTCTCACAGAGGAATGGGAGAATATTCCCCAAAATCGTATAAGGAACTTGGTGTACAGCATGCCAAACCGCGTAAACGCAGTAATGGAAGCACGAGGAGGCAATACGAAGTATTAAAATTCAAGAAAATCGTAATAAAGTTCAAAAATTTCATGTTTCCTATTTTTGTTTTAAGGAGAGATCAGCAGTTTTTTTCTTTATGTAATTTTGTGTTAATAAAATGTATGGTGACTCATATTTTTTTTACTTTCATTTAAGGAGTATTACATTGTCTATTAAATACAATTTATTGCATTAACCTATCATTTTTAGTTTCCGAGATTTTTAACATTCTTTAAGTGACCCGGATTCATTGCTCTCGAGTGTATTTGCGTATTAATATAACATATCTCTATCTACTGCCCTTGGCAATATAAGGCGAAAATATATTCATGTGTAAATTATGTTTACGTTATAACATTTTTATATTTCAATTCTTGCTGTATGTTTGTAATTGGGTCAAGGGAGTTTTGGCGCCAACATGAAGAATGGCGCATCGCGGTATTTTTTTATTTTCCAAAATTGGTGTGAATTCGAGATTTTATGTATAAAAATGGTGGATTTGACAGTGGACAGTGGCATATTACTGTGAAATGTGACTTTTCGTGTTGGTTGATCCTATTTGGCAGGTGAGAACTTTTTTTATTCCACTTGGTTGACAGACAAGCACACGACCCACCTGATGGAAAGTGGTTACCATGTCTTATGGACGTGTGCAACACCAAGGGACTCCCTTGCGACACTCGCGCTGCCAACCCTGTAAGTACAAGAGTTTCTGTGCCGTCAGTGTAAAAGACAAAGCAGGACAAGCTTTTGGTCTTTTCACTGACAATACAAAAACTCTCCAGTTTGCTCTGGCTACCCTACTCACCGCAAGGAACTCAACATGAGGTTATTATATCCGCGGTATTCTGTAGGGCGGAGGTACTTCCCCAGTCGTTAGTTAGTTAGTTAAGGTCTTTAACTTACTTAACTGTTTCGTTATTATTACAGTAGGTAACCGTTACTTATTGAAAACTTAATACCCCGGTAATATATCTGGGATATAAATACATACATATAATGATGAAGGCAGTTTTGATTCAAGTGGTATAGACTACATAAATTCCAGTGAACCTAAAAAACGGATATTCATCTCAGAGTCGCTAACTTATAACACCCAAAAGCTTTATTATCTAGCAAGAACTTTTCAAAAGACCCATAACTATGCCTTTTGCTGGACTGCAAATGGTATTGTATATCTGCGTAAGAAGTAATACAATTTATTTCAAAATTTCATTATCATACAGGAAACTAACGACAAGATTATTTTCTTCATTACTCGAGCTACAAAAAAGTCTTTCAATTTAATTAATTATTTAGGACTTCCTCTTGTGTACTACGCAATATTCGAGTTTGTTATATATTTTTTATAGGGTAGCCAGAGCTCACTGGAGAATTTGTGTTGTCAGTGGGAAGACAAGAGGCTTGTCCTGCTTGTCTTCTACTGACGGCACAGAAACTCTTTACTTACAGGGTTGGCAGCGCGACTGTGACTCCTCTGGTGTTACAAACGTCCATAGGCCACGGTAACTACTTTCCATGAGGTGGGCCGTGTGCTTGTCTGCCAAATAAGTGGAATAACAAATGTATTTTATCCCGGGAATAGATTTCCTTGGGCAGCAGGAACGGGACTGACACAGAGGCTGGGAAAGTACCTCCACCCTACAGAATACTGTGCCCATCACAACATTGTGTTGTATTCCCGGCGGTGAGTAAGGTCTCCACGCTCAAGGTGAGTTTTTTTCTTAATCTTGTCTCAGGTCACAAACTTTGCCTTTTGTTTATCGAAGAAACATTTAACTTGTCGAACTCAGGTGACATAATTTGAGCGCTTTTCTATATGTGAGGATGCGCGGTAGGTATGAAAAGATAAGTACTTAACTTATAAAACTAAACACCTGTTTTTTATTTAGGTAATCTAGCCTTAAACTATCTTTCAATATAGAATTTCATGTGCGCGTGCGGAACACAGCGTGCTGCTTTTTCATGACTCATGACGGGCGGAGGGTCACGAAAGGGTTCTGCTTGTACCTTTAGAAGGATTGAATTTTCTTTTGTTTTCGGTAATTTTCGGCTCCGCTTGTTATTGTAGTTTAGTTAAGATATTCATGAGTTACCCACACTATACATTGATTAATGTGTAACACTAATGATGTGCTACTCCTCTAGGAGGCTGATGATTTTATGAAAAGTTTTATCTGAAGTTCTTCTCTTCTCATGCGGTGTCGTACAAGGCGACTAAGGGATAGGGCTACTTCACATCAGACTCAGCCTCAAATGCATGGCTCGAGTCAACATTAGTGCTCGAAAGACGGCAATAGGCTCACCCCCTATTACGTAGGACCAAATTCAATGATTGGTGAAATGTGGGTGTTAATTCACCCCTGCCGAACCATCCAGGGAAAAGGCGTGATTGTATGTATGTATGTATGAAGACAATATTTTTTCTTACATTGAGGTAAAGACTGTAGGAACTTGTGTGGAGGTCTTATGGCAGACGCTCCATGGAAAATATCACTGTATGTACCTCAAATATCTGAGAGTAACACTGAATGGGTTCCTCACGTTTAAGAAGAACTATGCAAATGTCAAGCAGAAGGTCTCGGCACGCAATGACCTTCTTAAAAAGCTGACCAGCACAAAGGAGAGCTACGAATAACAAACGCTGTGTTTTTCAGAACTCTAGTGATTAAAGCTATATTGCATATACACTTCTCACACCCAAGCGAGGCTAACATTTTCATGTTACCCAATGGCTGTGATCATTTTAAATTATTAAAATAGTAAAAAAACTACACCCTTTTTTTTAAACAATATAGGATCCCGTCAAGCTCAGTGACAAGAAGCTGCCTTTTCTCCGCGATATCCGACTGCTTGGCCGCAGGATGTCCATGATAACTCCCATGCAAAGTGCTATCGTCTGCATAACAATGAACATTGCCGGTAGACAGCATGTCGTTGATATGCAGAAGAAAGAGAGAGTTTCGATGTCCATTCTTATCTTGAGTTTATCTTACATACCTACGTTTATAGATATATATCTAGATATATACCTTAGGTAAAGGTAAGACCATTATGTAGAGCTACCAATATGCTGTCATGAATAGTTTTTTGTCTAGGGTCTTCTGTCCATATATTTTAAGTATATATACAACTATTGTAACAATATTATATATATTTTATAGTATCATTTTACATATAATATTAAATACGATATTAAATCATAATAATATAATATATATATATATATATATGTAGGTAAGCTTATATTGTATGTAATGTTAATAGAAAAGGCTTCAGACCGAAACGGTCAACGGGTGATCTTCTAGCATACGTTACCCATCTTTGGGGTGAGGCTATGGACAAGCACGGCGAGTCACTGGCAATTAGTCTAGACATCGCCAAAGCTTTCGATAGAGTCTGGCACGACATCATGGAACAGGTGAGGCACTGGGCACGTCCCCCGCCACCAAGCGCCGCCGACCAGCTGGACAACCAGGGAAGTTATTATGGATCAAACAGATTTCTTGCTAATTGTGTGGTTAATTATAAGTATAAAATAGCATTTACGTACTTATAAGGATTCTTTTCCAAGGTAAGCCGTATGAAAAGTAGCTTACTCTTGCAAAAAATGAAAACTGAGAAGTTTTGTCAAGCCTCGATTATTCTTATATCCACCTCGATCTGATATTATTCGGGATGGTAATGTATTTTCACGAACGTTTTTGCCAATGGTTAGGACATTTAAAACTGTCTCGTGTTATATTATTAGTGTCAGTTATATTATTTGTGGTGCCTCTATTTACACATTACTATTTGTCCAAGGTAAGTAAAAGTTTTTTTTCATTGTAGAGTTAGGTATATGTCTATGTTGCTCATATTTAAAATAATATTTAAAACTACAGATACTGCATTCAGGACTTAGGGTATCTTTTTGGCATATAATTATCTGGCACATATAAATCAGGTGTAAATTACATATTTACACCTGTGTATCAATCGACTAAAATTATAGTATCAGTGCAAAAGCAAAAAAACTAGCTAGAAGAATCTGGATAAAATTGTGTAGTTACCTATCTATATCTGAGTTTTAAGTCTCTGGTTAAAGGACCAAAATCAGTATTCCACGAAAGCACGGCCTGTAAGCCGAACAAGTTTTCCACATTCACATAGATATTTATTGCAATACACATATGATCACTTTTGGTAGTTTATTCATTATTAACATAATGCTCATGGGAGTTATCTAAATTAAAATATAAAAACGATACATATACCTATAAAATCCTGCAGATTCAGGCATCAAAGAACTATCACTATCACTGTCACTGTTCTGAGTGTTATTGCATAGGTCAATGACCGATATTTTAATCAATTTAATCCCTCGCCTATGAGCCTTGCTCATGACGAAGGACTGATTGATTTGTTTTTTCTTGGCGTCCCTTCGACGCTTTGAGCGGTTCTTAGCACTATTCACTTCTCTCAGACAAGTTATAAAAAAATGTGGATTTCGTTATGGGAAGTGTGACAAAAGAAAAGTGATAATGGAGCGGAAGGACATTGGATTGATGAGGTGTGATTTTCTACGACAAATAAAAAACATCGAGAACTGGGACAAGGTGGTTTATCTGGACGAAACGTGGCTAGTAGTTAGTAGCAACATATTTAATAATAGTTATTTCATATATTGATAACTCACTTCTACTTTTCCACATTACTTTATTGCTTATTACACCTGACCGGTTTCGCCTTACGGCATCCTCAAAGGTTTATAATGACATTTAAAAACATTCACTTTAGAAACAATGTTTCAAATAAATCTTATAAACCTCTACTGTCATAAATTATTTATTTTCTTATGATTTCTATCTTGGGATATCGATTAGCCTTTTCTTTTGAGGGTGATGCTTAGGTAAAAACTGAGATTGAATGGATGTTCGTTAATTTGGAAGGTTAGCTCAAATATAATATCTTCAACAAAACTCCAAAAGAGTCATAGCATCGGGAGTGTTAATTACCCTACTGTATTGACAGGAAGCTGGACCTCCTGACCTACTCACAAACCGGACTTAATATTTTGTCCCTTGTGCTTGGTGATATCTCTCTCAAATTTTATTCTTCACATAGTATCTATTATCTTGATGGGTTATTTTTTCTAATAAGATTAGAGTACATAGCTTCATCACCTGGAACGCTTAATTTAACAGGTGATTTAGCCCTTGGTTTATCAACTACCTCGGATGTGCTCATCTTGGATTGCAAAGGAAACTGATGTCAAGTAGATAGATAAGTAGGTACTTACAGTTTTATGATTTTTACACACCTGGTAGGTAGCTCTTCGACGTGGAAATCGAGGTCGTCGCTTATTGTGGGCTAACGCACATTTACAGTGGACCGACCATCAATGGGCACGGGTTCTGTTTTCCGACGAATCTCGTTTCGGTTTTCATCCTGATTCGAGAAGAGTGCGTATATAGCGAGTTCCTGGACGTCGGAGTCGTCTCCAGAATCCGCAAGAAGTTCATCCTTACCAAGGTGGAACAATCATGGTATGGGCTGGAATTCGCCTTGGTGGAAGGACCGACCTCGTTTGGATACGGGGCAATTTGAATGCAAACCAATACATTCAGGAGGTTATACACCCCATGGTAATCCCTCATCGATAGCAGTTCGGTCAAGATTTTATGTTCATGCAAGATAATGCACGGTCACACACCGCGAGGGTAGTGACCAAAACGTGAGGATTTTTTTTAGGCTCCCTAGTTTTTGGGTCCCTTGCACTCCCGATGGAGAATACAGTTATATTGTTGTCACATATCTAGAAATATAATATGATTATTTAATTTGTTAAAGGAACAAAAGGCCGACAACTGGGAAACGTTGTCACGCCCGATGAAGGCTCATTATACAGCTTGGAAGCTCCAAATTTCAAACCTAGAATCCACATTAAGCCCGTATCGATATCTAACGGATTGGTTTGGTCACTGAATAACACTGTATTGTACTATATAGACTCTAACACAAGGAAGATTGAAGCATTCGACTTCGATCTAGTGAAGGGACGCTTAAGTAAGTTGTAAACATGAAATGAGATAGGTAGGTACATACTCCTGCCCAAGGGAGTCATCTCGAAACAGTCGAATCCGGAGACGGCCCAGGGTCACCTTGCCGCAGGATTTGAGACCCACGACGTCCTGCGCGTGCGGTTTTCCGGCGTCGTAGGAGGAGGAAACATTCACGGGTAAGGATATGTACGATTTCTTAACAAAAACTTCAAACGGCTTACAAAGAAACTGGTTGGTCCGACAACCACAACTACTCAGATGTTAACAACAAAATAAACAACAAACACAATCTAACACTGCCAATAATTTGGTGTGAGTATTCTTCAAACGTTCTCATTTGTCGCGTATACATTTTCAAAACTTTCAAAATATTTTTATAATATTTAACATCACTGTACATAAATACACGAGAGAGAAATGAAACTCAAAATATAAGCAAAAAAGACAACGTACGAAAAACAAAGCCAAATGCGTTAGGTATTACACTGTGCCTATGCACTAGGGTGTCAGGATACCTAAGATCTAAACCTAAATGCCTAGATGCGGGGTTTTCTACTAAAATAACTAGGTATTTAGGTGCGGTGATATATTTTTCGGTATATATCTTACCCCAAGTCGCGAGAGAATCGAAGGCCCTGACGTGCGGATTGGTTTGATATAATCTTTGATTCGTGGATTTGAGCTCCTCCGCCGCCTTGGCACCGCGTGCTATTCTCAAAAACTCAAAAGATACTCAAAGATCGCGTGCTATGATAGAAAAAGAGTGTTTATATCTTTACACTCTTTCTCTATAATCTCCCTTTCATAACACCTGACTACGCTAGACTATTATTGCTAACACTAATAGTACTTAATAAAATAGACGCTTCGTTTCGTGTGACTGTTTTACGACAACGTAGTCATACTATCGAATCTCCCCTTCACTAACACCTGACTACGCTAGACTATTATTGCTCCTAAACATAAACTGGCGAAATGTGGGTGCTAGCGCCTCTGCCTACCCCTTCGGGGATTTAGGCGTGAGTTTATGTTATGTATTCGTTTTTTATGTGTAAATAAAATCCATAAATCAATTAGTGAAACCATTCACGAAAATCGTTAATTGTTGAACTCGTAAATGCAAATATACATATTCATGCATACAAATATTTGCACTGAGCGGAAATCGAACAGTCGAATGCTCTACAGCAGAATGAACAGTTATATTAGATGGATACAAAATGCCCTATTGTCCCTTTGCCTTAGGTCCAGGTTAAGACTAAAATAACTTAAAATTACGCAAATTGTGTTAACTATATCATGAGATAAGATAAAATGGTTTATGAAACATAATAAAATATTAATAATACATAATTTGGATTAAGAACCCTTATTATGCAATAGTTTCATAAACTAGTCGTATCCAAGGCTTCATTCTGTCTGCTGAATACACGTTTTTATATTTTCTGGAAGAGAACCCGTCTATACTACTAACCTCGTAACGATCGTTGCCGAAGACGGCTGAAATTTTGTAGGGTCCACTATATGGTGGCATTAATTTATTGCTATCACCGATGTTACGAACGTTTTTCAAGACCGTCCGTGGTCATGTTATGGTCGTCGTCAAATTAAGTGTGATTGTGGTGGTGAGTCATCCGGGTTATTTAATAGCCAACATCCGTAAATTTTTGTAGTGTAGTTGAGAATCCGAGGTTAATCCATAGATGAGTGGGTGATCAATTACACGGAAAATATTGAAATTATATTTCACGCAACTTTGAATGTCTGATGAAGATCCGTTAAGCTCTGATTTTCAGAGCAATGTTATGTTCGATTATTTACGTTACGTTATTAACAAAGTTAATATTACAATTGAAATAAAGTAATTTATCTGCCACATCAATTTCTGTTATTTACATCAATCCCAAAGTTGCAGTGGCGGCTATCTTGAATTTATAATGATAATGAATAAACATAATTGTATTGTTACCAAAATCCAAAGTGTATACAAAATTTCAGATTAATCGGTTGACAGGAAGAGGGTGAAATTTGAATTACTAAATTTGACCCAAGAATAAATAGCATAGAATTATCCGAAATAAAATTATAAGAACGAAATCAAAGTATAATAATAATAATCTGTATCTATTATTTGTGTACATACAATAAAGAGATGGTACCATGGTACCATGTACAAAGAAGCCGTTCGGCCCGTCTTGCGTGAGTGGGATGAATGACGTGATTTGTAATAAAATTTTGAAGGTCTCGGGTTCGATCCCAGGTCTTACCATGGCACACCAATGACTTTTCGATTCTTTTCGAAGTTATGTGTGTATTTATCGCAGGTTTATAAGTGTCCGGTTAGTGGCAATAGGCTCGAGTAGGGTAGCTAGAGCTCACTGGAGAATTTGTGCATGACTAAAGGCTTGTCCTGCTTTGTACTCTACACTGACGGCACATTAACTCTGTGCTTACAGGGTCGGCAATGTGTTTCAAAATTGTAAATTGAAATTCGTATTCGAATTAAGAAAGTTACTTAGATGTTGGAAAAATGGAAGGTTATGTTTAATAGAATGAATACTCACTCAGTACTTTCGACAGTAGGTGTTGTAGGCATTATCATAAGAATACAGTTGACTAGAATTGTGGTAATGATAAACAACGAGAACAAAGGATGCATAACATCGTTCTGTACACAATAGGAGGTGACATGCGACGTAACCCATAATTGACCATTGTGTACTGGACGCTTTAGGCTTTAGACCGACTCACGAACTCCGAACACAATAGCCTACGTAGGTTTGGTCATTGCTTATGCACACGAGTTGGTGCGAAATCTGTCTGTTGTTGATTTTTAACAAAATATCAAAAGTTTATTGAATTAACACCCACATTTCACCAATCATTGAATTCAACTCAAGGCTACGTTTCATAAATCACAGTTGTCAGCTACACATTAACAATTAATTTTATCATTCATTAATTTACATGAAATTATGATAAATAGTAAGACTTTGAAGTCAAAAGTTCACAAAATTTGAATTTATTATTTCATTGAAGGACTTACACTTTAAATCGTTAAAGTATTTTCAGAGGGGCTGCTTTAGATCAGTCATTCTGGAAGTCTGTGGGAGAGGCCTATGTTCAGCAGTGGACTATATGTGCCTGACATGATGATGAATGATGATGACACAGACAGCCATACACATACACACACACACACCTGTACACACACATACACACATACACTCAGTCGTTTATGCGTCGGGGGTTAAAAATTAAAGATTATAATTATGATTATAAAATATAATTAGTAACATTTTAGAGCCCTTTAAATTGCGGAGCAATTACTACACTGATCTGCCGATATCTTGGGTGTCACTAAGTATCTTCACGCTATCGGGGAGGGTCAGCAGCGGGAATGGGATGATTGAGAAAGAATACAAGAATCACTACCCCGTCTCATCCGAAGGGTGTCGTAAGAGGCGACTAACGGCTAAATACGCAGACGATATCACTGCGAGAGAAGGAAAACTTGAAATAAAACCCTGTACCTATCCGTCTGGTCAGCGTGGCACAACAAACTTGAATACTCGTTACAAACTAGAAGGTTTTATGAGAAACAAGCAACTTCTAAAGTATTTAAATTATAACTTTCAATATTTATTACCATTTGGCGGAAGACGAAACGAGTGCGGATCGAAATTGTACAAGAAGATAAGAAGAAAAATTTCGAATTGGGAAAAGGAGTTAGAAGGTGTCGAAGGTACGCACGAACTACGGCAAAAAAATGTTTACCTACGAAGGCGCACAACTTTATAATAAAATACCCTCATCTATAAAAAGTATAACCTCTCTTCATACATTTAAACAGAAGTTAGCACAACACGTCATCGAGACATATTAACTCGTTTACGGCATAATATGTGACCAGGGACGCGACTTTTTTACATAAATACATATAATGAGAGAGAGGGTTAGGCAGAGGTGAATTAACACTCAAATTTCACCAATCATTCTATTCGGTCCCACGTAATGAGGGATGTTCCTATTGCCGTACTCCAGGTATTATTTCTTGAATAAGCACTCTACTTGAAGATATTACAAGGGCATCATCAACATATATTATCAAGTATATCTTAATTTTCTTAAAAATCCCT
This sequence comes from Eilema griseolum, assembly GCA_963662185.1. Classification (NCBI taxonomy): domain Eukaryota; kingdom Metazoa; phylum Arthropoda; class Insecta; order Lepidoptera; family Erebidae; genus Eilema; species Eilema griseolum. The sequence continues at coordinate 13,712,749 of OY759251.1, forward strand.
ATAAAAATACAATTATCAGCCTGGGACTGTACAAAACCATATTTCATCAAAAAATTACTAAATCTTTTATTCCAAACTCCTTCACGTCTCGCTAAAGCTTGCCCGCTAGTCAACTGGGTCTATATTTCTAACAGTTCTTTTATATTTGTACGTATTTTCTCACTCTTACCTCTTTTATTTTATACATTTTTATAAAAGTTCTGTGAACTGCACCCACAATTCGCCAGTTTATGTTTAGGTCCCAATGTAATAGGTGGCGAGCCTATTGCCAGTAACCGGGCACTTGTAACACATACATACACATACATAAAATCACGCCTGTTTCCCATAGGGGTACTCTCGCTTCATTCACTCTCATTACATTCTTCATGCATGCTCGTCGGTTTAGACATTACGTGTAACTTTAAATCTGTGTAGGTACCTATCTACTTAACGAAAAGTTATAAGTGTAACTTTTAACAGTGTTTTAAACATTATTTATTTATATCTGATTAGGTTTTTTACTTCTTCGAATATTTACTTACCTGTCATAGTCAGTATTAGATAGGTACGTTACGTAAGGTATATAGCTTGCAATAGTAGGTGTATAAGTATTGTACTGCAAAAACGTTTTTTGTTTCTTTGGTCCATGCGTAGACGCGAAATTTTTCCCATTTTGACGACTTTTTTTTTTTCAAGATTTGCCAGCTATTTATTATATCGACGGCGAAGTGCCAATTCCTCCTTACTGACATTTTAGGAAAAATTCACTTTTTTAAAGTTTTGGACTTAAAAGTGTTATTCTCATGTTTTAGGCACCGTGTGCGGGTGACATCTAAGACCTGCACGTGTTAAGTATATGTATGTTATAAAAAACTTACTTAAATGATTTATATTTGATCTTACTTGTAAAAACTAATAATACACAGCACAACGTACAGTCCTTTGTTAATAAATAAATAAATAATATTAAAGATTTTTGGTATGCTGACATAATTAAATTATTACACTACTTAATTATTATATGAGTAAATTTTATTGTATGCCTTGAGGCGGAGAATGGAGAAACCATATTATATTATTTTACTGTATCGGCTTAATGTTTCCACGCTGGCCAGACGGGTTATTTTATTTCAATAATGTTGATTTTTAAGTCTATTTTATTGGAAATCTCTACTTTAGTCACCAATATTTTTTACAACACAAAGCGAATGATACGAGTATAACTAATTATCTTGATTAGTCCTTTAATTATTTACAATAATTCGTATTGTTTGTCTTAAAACATATTTATTTGGCATTATCTATCTATAAAGTTTATTATACTATTGGTAGCCAGCTAGAAGTTTCATTTTAGCTAATGTATTATTCGATAGGGTGGAATGCGAAATTTATGTAACGGATACCTAACCATTAGAAACATTTAGCCTAAGCTTAAAATTAAATATAAGGTCTTGATTAAAAGGTTCTCGAGATTTTGTGAATGTTAAACCGTATTGAAAATGTGTGATTTCGATTAAATTACAAAGAAAAACATAAAAACAACTGGAAGTTGTTTTGATGATCTTATCAAAACCAAACTTTTTGTGATGCTCAGAATCATCCAAAATTATTTTAATTTTATGAGCCTGCTTGTTTTGAGATAATTTATCTCTAGTTAGACTCATACTCGTAACGCCCGCGCGCAAACAGTATCACATCGGTTCCACATACACGACATTTTCCTTTTTTAAACGTGTTAGAATACTTCGTGTGGAATTGAGTTCAATTTTTATAGATAAATCTCATATTAACATCACCTGTAATAACTTTGGAAGTATCTGATTAGGTGGTATAATTAAATTGACTTACTAACGATTAATTTGTAATCCTCAAATCTCAGTTGAGCCTGTACTGGTGATATACATAGGTATAGTTAATAAACCTTTATGTTTGCTTATTACTTTAATTTGTTCTAGTACAGGCTTACTATAACAGAATAAAAAACGCAGTGCGAGAACGCGAACAGTAGTAGGGGCGATGCGCGTAACAAACGAGTGCCAGCAATATGATTTTGAACCAAACAGCAGTCTTTTCTAAAACTTCAAATGGCATTTTGTTTCGCGTGTTAGTTACTGCTTATTCAATAGTCTTAATTTAATTATCCATAGTTAAATTTGTTAATTATTTATTTATTAATTAAGGCTTAAGAAACAAATTGTATAATTTCAGTATTGTTTTTTGGACTGCGTTCTGGTCATATTCCATCACGAAAATTTGGACACATGATGAGAGTTGTTGATTCGCCTAACTGTTTAACATGTGGCACAATAGACGATGTCCAACATTTGCTCTTGGAGTGTGAACGAAATCGTAGTGCTAGGGAACAACTAGTTTTAGATTTTAATTTAAGAATAGAAAATGTAGGTTCATTCCACAGTATTTTATCGGCACCTCATTCTGATGCTGCAAGGTGTGTTTATGAGATGTGTAGAAATGTTTGGTAAATGTAAATAATATAATTTGTTACAATAGGACTGACATGTCTTACATAGAAAATATGTATTTTAGAGTCTTTATCCTCATTCTACCGGCTGAGCTTCCTTCAAGTCCATATAACACTATATAATCTGTCTTAGAATAAATCTTGTTATTCTTGTAGTCAAAATGATAGCATGTAAAAGTAAATGAACACTTACACGAGTTGTCCCGTTCAGACGCCTTGAATCGATATTTCTCCGCTTCTTCTAGTTTTGACGATACTTCCAAAACTAATACATTGAACCATCTTTCACAGCTTCCAGCTCCCAATTATCCACCATTTATCTTTAATCAATTCACTGATTGTGATGTTAAAAAAAGTATATTATCGACTTGGAGTAATGATGACAGTATAATAATACACGAGTGAATAAAATATTTAATTTTATTTGCATTTTCTATTTAAGAACAGACTCAAAGTATACTTACTCTTTCTAGTGCATTTGATGAATGGGTCTCCTTCTGGTAAGTTTTCGGGACAAGTGCAAATAGGATTATGACCGACGACATGACATCTGGCGTCTAAACCGTAAAAGACAAAGCAGGACAAGCTTTAGGTCTTTCCACTGACAGTCACACAGTAGAACACGAATGTATTTCCGTCCAATTGAACAGTTCGACTGGATGAGTATCTCCGCCCTACAGAATATCGAAGCCATAATAACCTCGTGTTGTGTTCCCGGCGATGAGTAGGGTAGCCAGAGCTCACTGGAGAATTTGCCAGCTGAGTTTCTTGCCGGAGCCATTTCAGGTTGGTACCTACCGCTTTTCGAACCGATGGTTCATTTGCCAAACTAGTCTTTAAATATCTGTATCAAAATAATCGGGATATTTAACATGTTGCATTGTTTTGAGTTTCCGATATTTCAAGGATCGGATCGGTTCGGCTCCGTGCCTATGACGGTCGCGTGATTACGACATTGGTTGAATCGCCGTATCCCTCTAACAAGTTTGAACATTTTTAAATGAATATCGAGTACAGAATGAAACACGACCGGTCGGCGTGACACTTTTTATTCCACCTTTATCAACAAATTAACAGCTTTTGGTATTTTATACAACTTAGGTGGCAGCAAGCACACGGCCTTCCTGATGGAAAGTTATTACCGTGGCCTATCGTCGTGTTTAACACCAGAGGAGCCACACTCGCACTGCCGACCCTGTAAGCACATACTTTCTGTACCGTCAGTGTAGAAGGCTAAGCAGGACAAGCCTTTTGTCTTCCCACTGACAGCACAAAAATACTCAAGTAGCAAATAAGACATATAGCATATTCATAAATTGTATGAAATGTAGCATACAACTAAGGGGTTCATTGTGTATTCATGTGTGGTCTATTTAAATTCCAGCGTCAAATAAACAAGAGAATGGAGAAGGAGGGTCTGATCGGCATTGCGGTCGCTAGCGGCGCCGTGCTGGCCATCGGCGGCATCGTCGGCCTCGGCATAGCGCTCGCCAGCAAGAAACAACGGCGCGTTAATGAAATCATCAAACATGCTACGTATCTACCCAATGAAAGTTCCCATTATATAGATATCAACATCTGGGCCGTAGCTCGCCACACCGTGCCCGCTCGAAAGATCCTCAATTTGTGCTGAGTTCCGCACTACCATTCCTCCACATAGACATCAGCGCCTCTTGTGATCGTTTATAAAATCCCTCATGCATTTTGTTGTTAGAGCTTGATGATTCCTGAGGTTGGAATAATTTTTGTTTAGTACTTGTAAGTTGTTGCCGTTGTTTTGTTGCAGGCGTAGAGGCTGCACATATCTGTATTCTTTTATGTACCGCCCGAGGTGTAGTGGTACAGATTTCCGAACTATTAATTTTTTTAAATGCGTCAACAACTTTAATATACTTGGAGACTTCCCCGCGCACACACCCAAGGCGCTGTACCTGTACCCATACCTACATAGTTTGACACATTTATCTTGCTAATCATACATATACTCACACCTGTAAATCACCAAGAGGGTAGATAGAAGTGTATTAACAATTACATTTTGCCAACTAGGTACTTATGATTTTCGGATTACAGTGCCCCAAGCACAAAAAATATTCAAGCATTGTAATTGGTCGCCTGCTTACTGTGAACTAGGGTATGTGTGTGTGTGTAGCCTGCCGATCGCAATGCCCTGTACTCTAGATATGTTAAAAAACAAACTCACACGGCACTGTCTCTATCTCTCTCTGTTAGTTTCAATCTCATTTCCATTGGCATAAGCAACTTTTCACAGCCCTTACTGACTATTACAAATATAACGATAAATTCACTAAACAAAAAATAAACACTAATCATTGTATAAGGAAACACTTACTTTAGTAACACAAAAAGGTTAAAAAGAGGCCTCGCAAACACATGGGGTATTAGCATTTAAAAATATAATATGCCTACTAAATAATAAGGCTGGCCTTTACCTCGCTCAAAGAATTGGCATCGCCATTCAGCGTGGTAATGCCGCCAGCTTCTTGGGCACGGTACCAGTAGAGATCGATGGGGAGGAATTTTTCGATGCCTAAAATTGCAGTCTCGTGTGGAAATGAGAGCCGATTTCAACCACATAGTCACCACGGCCACCAGCTTCTAGGGCTGTATTACGCATAAAAAAAAGGTAGACGATGTTTGTTGCTACAGATTAGGCACAATCTGCGGCGCTGGTTTTCAACTGTAGCCTAACCATGTACATAAATACTCTGAACAAAAGTGGTCTATACTTGGGACCCCGCCACCCACACCGGTTTACTAATGAAGGAGCTACTCTATTCGCCAGGGTCGAGTTACATGAAACCGATCTTGATAGAATAAATATCTTTGTATATTCCATTTATCTTATATTGTCACATCCCCGATATTCCATCCCGAGCCTAAATTACAAATATGCTAAAACCTTACAACCTTCGCAGTTACGTAGAGACATTGCATATTTAGCATATTGAGAATGTAAAAACACGTATCTAATTGATTAATTTATTCTCCATTTGTTAGGTAGGTACAGGTTATAGGTATATAAAGTGATACTAAGTGGACATGGCTGCGTTTCTCCTTTTTCAATAACCTTGAAGTAGGCAGTACCCGCTAGTCATTTCATACATCCTAGAAAGCCCTAATATATAAAATTGTAGGGACGGCAGCGCAAGTGTAACGCCCCTGCATTGCAATTTGCATACAACTTATTTTTATCATGAACATCCTACGACCAAGCAGTCAGATATCGCAGAGAAAAGGCATCCTATAAAACAAAGATGAACTAACAACATAACGAAGAACAAAATCAATGATATAACTTCCAAGATCAAAGATCTAAAAACTTCACACTTGAACTCCCAAGTCATCCGGCTGTCAGAAACATTTCTGTGGGAACTTCAAGTAAAAAGGCCACACAATGAAATCAAGAGGTGCAACGTTTCTTTTTTTATTCAAATTAGAGTTTTGCTTATCCAGCCAGTAAATGTGATATTTTGGGTATTCTTTTTTAAATGTAATTTAAATATTTTCCCGCATATTCTAGCGAAATGTAATTTTTATTGCTCATTCGTTCATTTTGATAAGTTTACGCACGATTACACAAAAACATAATCTCTTAAAAAGGTTATTAATACTTTGTGTTTTATTAAAATTTCTTTCAATTGTTACTGTTTTAGGTTGAGCTTATTATAAATAATTGGTTTATTTTTTTTATAAAACAGATCTCTTTTCTCAAGCTCTTCAAAGAAAATTTGTCTCATTTATATAGTTATGACACATGGGCTTTTGTCACGGATCACCCGTTATATTATTAAAGTTCTGTAATCAAATTCTTTAATATATTATTAAATTTTCTAAAAACTTTAGTTGTTCAGTTATTTTATGAGTGTTGACATTTCCTAGCTTAAATGAATATTAATCTGCAAGTTTTTGAGAGTAGGTAGGTATAGAGGTAGAATTCATATATGCAGTATTTTTTATTTTTTGAAACTTATTTACTTAAACTTAAAGTAAATAAGTTTCAAAAAAATGGGTTGAACCATTAAGTACTTATTTACCTAATTAAATTTTTAAAACATTGTGTCCTAATTTAGTACATTCTTTTCCTAGTACATGCTATCAAAGAAAGATTAGCCACACATTGACAACTGTTACTTTAAAAATACAATATACATATTAACTTTGCCTTCCGGCTATCTTTCCTTTGTCTCCAAACTACCACTGCAACACACTCCACAACAGGAGTCGATGTACAGGATTTATGTCCCGTACAAGCTGCGATTGCTGTAATCGCATATTATTGCATTATTTATACAAGACCACATCATTACGCCTGTGTCCTTTGAATGGGTACGCAGAAGTGTACATAATATTCTGCTATTTTTTTGATATTTTTGGACTGTTTTTGAAAATTCTTTTTATATTCAGGTTTGAGGTAGGCTAGAGACAGAACCAAATAAAGTAATATTTTTCCACCATTTCCCTGTGGAGCCGGGATCTCACGGCCTGAATTTCTTCGGGCTCGGGATCGTGACCCCGCTCCCGCACCGCTTTTCGGAACCGGTATAGCGCCGAAAAGGATCTCGCTTCCAGGATCCACGGTGGCGATCCAGCGAGAAGACTCGCCGCGTTCGTTTTAATTATAATATGCACAGGTGTGTCTCTTTTGAGGATATCATGATACACATAAAATGAACTGGATTTCAGCTGGATTTTAAGCTCTCATTTCCCAACTTTTCGAAGTTTAGGATTTTTAGGAATATATACATTCCGAGTACTCAAGCCTTAAGCTCACGCTCTATTAATTTCGAGCGGCTTATCGCCGGCAGGCTACCCTCGCCTCGGATAAGTACCTAATTATCTACCATGACCCCAATAAATCAAACCCAAATACATGAGATCTCGTAAGAACTGGCCTGCGGACCAAATGTCTACTTTTTAAAATGTGCATGGGTAGACTGACCCGGAAGAGTTAAATACAAAGGGCCAGATGTCTCATATAAAAATGTGAAGGGATATTTCGGCACAACCGTATATTTTTAATTAAATACACGATAAGTCTCTAAATTATTGATAATATGAATCATATAATACTCAGCCGATGGCCGCAGGCGGCTAAGCGCCGGTACAAACGGTATTCAGCAGTGCGCTAGTGTTCCCGCTGGTGTTGCGAGGTTCCACAGCGTCGCGTCGGTCACGAGCAGGTGGGCCTAAAGCGCCGAACATTGTCAAGTGTTCGTTGTAGGGAGGTGTGACCATTAACAAATACCTAATCAAATTTGCTTGTTATATTAGTATAGATACATATAATACCTATACACTCAGACTCAGATGCAGGGCTCGAGTCAACAATAGTAACCAAAATAAGCTCACCACCTATTACGTGGGACCGAATACAGTTATTGGTGAAATGTGGGTGTTAATTCACCTCTGCCTAACCCTCCGGGGATAAAGGTGTGATTTTATGTATGTATGTATGTAATTAGTATGGATTCGCAGAAAAATTCGGTCCTAAAATAGAATTACATATTTTTTTATACTACTTAGTTGGCAGACAAGCACACGTCCACGGTGGCCACGGTAATCACTTCCTGATAGGAAGCGATTACCGTGGCCTATGGACGTATGCAACACCAGGGGTGTCACACTCGCGCTGCCGACCATGAAGAAACCTTCTGATGCCCCTCTTGAAAGTTCAGTGGTTAAGGAGTCGACCGTACGATCGAGAGGTGGTGAGGACGTGAATCCACTCCTAACACAATTTAGCTTAGTTGGATGTGTTAGAGGGAATATTAGTAATTTTGGTTAAAAAAAACAATCCAACACAATACCTTTTTATCCAAAGACATTTTATCTTTAACAAAGTATCGTTAGTTGGTGAGACAAAAGACTAGTATTCAAACACTAATTAACGTTGATATTAATTGGTTTACCGCCGTTCCCGCGGTTCCCGGTGAATTGAAATATGGGGATGGTTGTCTATGGCTGCCAGGACAAGTGATTACAGTAATGACATAGCTAATTCGATTAGTGTTTACAAACGAACATAACCTTGAACAAATGAATACATTGTGATGTTACTTATATTAGTTTCATCACCTATATGAGTCAGCTTTTGCATAATTAAGTTCCTGCCGATATTGACTTGTAGTTCGCAGCTGGGACTACGTGAGATGCTGTAAAAACAAATGTAAAATTATAGATTTTTTTTTATACAATTTAGATGGCAGACAAGTACACGGCCCACCTGATGGAAAGTGGCTACCATGACCTATGAACGTGTGTAACACCAGTGGAGTCACATCCGTGCACCTCCTAGGTAGACCTTGTAAGAACAAAGATATTAGATTTCATATTTTGAATGTCAATACATTTAATGTACTACCTGCCTTTTTATTATAAAAAAATAAAAGGATATATACATTTTTTAAATCATAAAAATATAAAAGTGTAGGTCTATACATCTAAAAATACTGCTGTATACGGTTGTTTTTTGGATATAAGTCGCGCTTTCGATTCAATAGATTATTCTATATTATGGAATAAGTTGAGACGTACCGGGGTGCCAGAACAGGTTACCAATCTTTTACAATATGAGTCCAAGGGGTCAAGCTGGTATGCAGGCGCTCCAGCAAAAAGGTGACAGCAGTACTCCATGCGAGGCCGGACCTCTGCTTTATAAAGAAGGAGTTGCTGCCCCGCAGTGAAGTACTGCTTCCCCCTGTTGAGCACTCCAAGTTTTCTTGATGCCAACTTAACCTTGTCCTACAACAAGAACGTTTCTTATATTACATAAGTTACAGAATTCTATAATATAACGAATCGATACACAAAACGAAACATTATCCCGATTCTTTGTACTTGGTACAAGTCAATCAGTAATCAACATACAAATAATACAAAAGACCGCAGATATTCCAATATCCTTACTTTCAAAACTTAATATATACAGTTCCGCATAGATTTAAGGGCGGTTATCCCCCGAGGCGCAAGTCACAGGCCTCGCCTCCTATATATCACCCCAGGACAATACATCTCGTGCTTTCTCACGATAAGTAGCTTCATACAAGATACACTGATTTATAAGGGGTGAAAAAATATTACTCCCTCAGTGCAAATATAAGCCGTTGGTCCGGGTTGCCATGCGATCATCTATAGCAGTCCTTACAGGCAATTGGAGCCCTCAAAAGTCTGACTAGCATGATAACTACAGAAGGTCAGATGACAGTCGTTTCACGTAAAATATCGAATTTCAGCCGCAAATCGAACTTTAAAAAAATGAGATGTTAACTTCACAAAAAATTTCCAGCATCTCATCAAAAAACCTCAAAAATAGTGGTAATTAACATAGTTACACAGTTCTAGATAAGTTTCAACAATATTTTTTTGATTTTTGTATCCCCCATCTCTTCCCATGCGGTGTCGTACAAGGCGACTAAGGGATAGGGCTGTTTAACATCCGACAGATATATACAGCCCAGACTCAGCCTCAGATGCATGGCTCGAGACAACAATGGTGCCCGGAATTCGGCAATAGACTCACCCCCTATTACGTGGGACCGAATACAATTATTGGTGAAATGTGAGTGTTAATTCACCTCTGCTTAACCCTCCGGGGATGGAGGCGTGATTATATGTATGTATGAATGGAATTACAATAATTTTAGTTCAATTATCATGTTTGAGTTAGTCTGGGTCGTGTCGTATCCGAGGCTTTAACCTTGGAGTTTTTGTTTTTTTTTGTATACAACTTAGGTGGTAGATAAGCACACAGCCCACCTGATGGAAAGTGATCACAGTGGCCTATGGACGTGAGCAATACCAGGGGAGTTACACTCGTGCTGCCGACCCTGTAAGAACAGAGTTTATGTGGCGTCAGTGCAGTTTATTCGTTACTTTCTACAATACGCGAATACAATGATTGGTGAAATGTGGGTGTTAATTCACATCTGCGTAACCCTCCGGGGACCAAGGCGTGATTATATGATGATGATGATTAATTTACTACTTTACTAACCGCGGTAGCCTAGTGGTATGAATTCTTTGAGCGAGGTAAAGGCCAGCCTTATGGTCATGGGAAGCGTCGATTAGTCGCTTCATACTTTCTTAACTTTTTTTATACCACTTAGGTGGCTTGTCTGCCACCTAAGTGACCACACACGGCCAACCTGATTGGAAGTGGTTACCGTGGCCTATGGACGTGTGCAACACCAGTGGCGTCACACTCGCACTGCTGACCTTAAGAAACCTTCTACTACCGCTCTTGAAGGGCAAATCTGTGCTTTGTTTGAAAACATTATATGTCAAAGCCACTGTCATGCCACAGATATTGCAGAAAATGACATATAAAACTGTTTCTTTTTATACCACTTAGGTGGCAGACAAGCACACGGCCCACCTGATGGAAAGTGGTTACCGTGGCCTATGGACATATGTTACTGTTATTAAAATTAAATGCGGTGCCGATGAAAAAATGGTTTCAAGTCTTTTAATTAACGAGTTTATCGTTTTCAAGTGATCTAGTAGAACCGGCGGTGACTTTAGATGTTACGTTTGTCATATGAGTTGTGTTATTCGGTTGTTAAATGATGTTTTCTATGGAGAAATGCTTAGGCCGTAGTAAAACACTTTTAATTTCATTTTGAACTTTAACCATATATCAATAAAGTCAAAAATATGTTGCCATTTTTTACAGAGTCTGTGGTATGACAGTGGATTTGCTTGAGTAGAATCGAGGGTCTGGTTGCTTGTCTTCTTTTTTATGGAAAAACACATGCGGTATTCGCACGGGCAACTATCTGGTTGGTAAAGTTGTTCTTAAGTTAAGACGTGACCAAGAGAAGGAGGATTTTTTAAATATGGGTTACTTGTCTGTAAATTTCGCTGTTATACCTTTCATGAAATACAATAACCCAAACATGAAAATATGAATTGTCTTTATCTCGTGGTGCTGTGGAATTATAAAATAATTGACACAGTCAAAAAAAATTAGGATTTTCAAAATTTACCTATTGTTTGTGAAATTTCTATGATAGCATACAATTTAAAGGGTAACATTGTTATGAAGTAGGATTGGTATCTTTTAATTATGAATAAAATTAACCATGTTAATTTGTCTTAGCTTTCAGTTTGAAATATTTAATAAAAGCTTGAATATACTAAAAGTATTTCTTGTTATAAAAATTTGTATTAAATGACAAAATATGTGTTGTGTTGTAGATTGACTAATAGTTTAGGAGACGGCCCCATTTTTTTTTGTATACCAGTTTGTAATATGAAAAATTCACATCCGCCGTGTCCTACTTCCTACGTCTACGTATGTATGTACCTATACCATTTGTGAAAATATAGCTTATTTGATATCAACATAATACCAGTAGGTAGGTATATGATGTCACCACATCGTGGATTTCGCATGGCAGCACAAAACATGGTAAGTTTCGCGGCGTTAGATTTAAATCCCGATTACTCAGTAAGTTATCAGGCCTTGTCGTCGTTTGACGATTTGTATTGTCGTATCAAACGCGTCGCTAGGAGTTTGGAGAAACCGTCTGACCGACCCCATCCCACTCGCGACCGACCTAAGTTATTTTTTCACTTAGATTGTACGACAGATTAATCTAGTTTGCTGCGACATGTACATATATTATCCATCATTCCTAAAACCGTATCAGCTGTCTCTCCAGCATAGCAACACACATACGCATACTATAACAGTATTAAAAATAATAAACAGCGAACGTGCCACGTAACGTCAGTCTTTTACATCGTTCTGATAACAATAATATCATCTAAATTACAAAGTATTTGTTGTACAGCGTGCGATTACGTGAGGATATCACGTAATTGCTCGCTGTACAACAAATACTTTGTTCGCAGTTACCCTCTGCGATTAATTTCACATTAGTCATCTCCCGTCTCAAATTGAGCAGTCCGTCTGGGGAAGTACCTCCGCCCTACAGAATACCGCGGTTATAATAACCTTGTGTTGTGTTCCCGGTGGTGACTAGGGTAGCCAGAGCTCACTGGAGACACAGATGCTTTTCGGAAACAAAAGATTTCCGGACACTCCAAAAGTACACTTTGTGGTACAACTTATAAGGTATTAGCGACCTATCGTTTTTATGTCTGTCCGTCTAACATTCGCTAAAATGTACCCCTATTGTGATATAGGGCTATGTTACATCGAGAATTGTAGAACACCCCCTCCGTCCAGCTTATTTGTAGGCTTTCCTTGAGGTATGGTATCATGTTCTGGGGCAATTCTACTGACAATGAAGCAGCATTTGTGGCACAGAAGAGGTGTATTAGATCTATATGCCATTTAAAACCGACTTTTATAAACCCCACTTTTCAGAGCGAAAGGTATTGCAAGCTGGACGAACTCAACGCGACGTAGCGGATGCTGTCAACACCCAACCAAGCGTAATTTGCAGATTATGGGCACGCTACAGGTCTACAGGGGATGTTGCCGAACGTCACAGGGGACGAAATAGGGTTACTACCCCGCGACAAGATCGTTTCTTGCAAAATTCCGCAGTACAGTATGCAAGTCGTCTACTAATACTTCTAACAACGATTAATAAATATTTATTTATTTATACCTTATTGTACACATAAATGACATTTATACGAAAAGATGAGATGTAATGTATACATAGGCGAGCTAAACTCAAAGTTGTGTTCTCTTAGTAGGCCGGCTCGTCCCTGGATCCCATGGATCCTTGTGTCGCCCCCATGTCCCCTCTGAAAGCAGAGGGATACCGGGAGCGACAGGCTAGCCCTAAAAGGGCTGTTTGGGATGGAAGGGATTCTACGAATCCCTTCCCGCGGGCCTTGCAGGTCCCTCATTCTCATGATTAAAATAACATAATCCATTCCTGTGGAATTTTATTAAATATTTTTATACAGAGCAGCTGCCTACAAACGAACTACCAACTTTGTGAGGTTCACTGTTAGATAATCCCTTTGGCATTTAGTCCGCCTTTATACAAAGTTACTGTGCATAAATCTGAATAAATAAAAAATAAGGACATGCGCCAATCGAAATCAGACCCATCACTAAACTGCATCGAAGCAATTCACAATTATTTTTTAACGAGGTTTGTTTTGTTTTTTAAATGATCTTTATTGCACAATAAATAGATACACATGTACATAGCAAGCAACTGCTATTTAAGAGCAGTTCATTACAAATCTTATAATACAATAATCTTTGTGAGACTAATATAAAACGACTCGAATCTTTTAATAAAAGACTCACAACTTCGTCGCGAGTCTTTTATTAAAGGACTCGAGTCGTTTAGCATACGATGAGCTGTTTAAAATTATAATAATAAAGTGTAATAAATAAATAAAAAAATATATTGTAATTCTAAATTAAAACTTTTTGATCAACAAGTGTCAAAGAAGTAAAGACAAGCTTTTGGTCTTTCCACTAAGTTGCACCATATGAGGTCATGGGATGCGAGTAAGTAGGTTTTTAGATAAATGAGACAATATTGATCACCACTATATATGATAGGCCTCGGTTGGGTTATGGTATGAGTTACATTCATTACCACTGTGCTTAAAAGATTACACAGCACAAAAAAGAGGTCTCAAATTTAGAAGGTTTTACAGAATTTCGATATGATACGCGAGTTCGTTCAAATAACCAATTCGTACATGAACTCTTACAAAATACATATATACATACATATAATCACGCATTTTTCCTCGAAGGGTTAGGCAGAAGTGAAATAACACCCATATTTCACCAATCTATTAAGACCTCCACACTTTTCTAACGCCAAGACATTACTTACGACCCTCGCCTGAAAGCTTTGTATTAAAATTTAAATCTACTTTGCAAAGTGTATTTTATACACGTGCTCTTGCAATTTTGATCGTTCATAAAGCTCCAAATAGCTCTTATTATTACGCCACATACGGCGTGCAAATTTTCAGGTTATAATTTATAATACTTATAAAAAATTAATTACATTAAAAGATATTGTTAAATGTTATTGTATCGTCCAAGAAATCATTAATATTGCAATACATTTTGTTTGTTACCGATGTGAACCCACTCCTCTCTCGACTGCGGTCGATTGCCGACACTCATTTACAGGAGATGTACGAGTCTCTGACTCTGATGCTGGTGAGTAATACTACGTCTGGCACGTTTAATAAAAGAGCCTCTTATAATAAACAACTTAACCTATTTTATGCTTTTTTAATACGAAGAGACCCACAACGCGGCGTAGAAAAGATCTATTACTTTGCTATAACTTGTAATGGTAATGGCAAATTGTTCAAAAAAAGAAAAAAAATACTATCTCAATAGTCTATCATCGTGGTGATATAGTGGTGCCACCTAGTTTATGCTCCTAGATGTGTCTAGAGGTATACTGTACCTAAGCTAAAAAACCTTTATTGTGAATTCACAAAACACTCGGATACACAAACTAAATTCAACAGAAACTTGATATTTATTTAATGCATATCCGTTCTATAACATCGGCCTTAATAGGGAAGACGCTGAATATAAATAGAATTAGGGGCTTTTGTTTTGTTTTTCTGCGGCACGAATAAATTGTGTGCACGATCGTGCAGGGAAATTCCCGGGAAACTGGGCTTTCCAGATTTTTTTAATTATTTTTCCTACATCACTGGACCCATTAACAATAAGTATATTATGTTAAATTACCAAATATGATTTCTTTTTCAGTCAGGTTGTAAAGGGATAAATTAGCTACTTTCAGTTTACTTTATAAACACGATGAAGACAAGCAGATCTATATTCTACATAATGGTATATCGATAAATATGATGTACAATACGTCTTTGGCTGTAACCAACTTCTATGAGATGTGACTGAGACAGCAATGTACTGACATTATCATTTTTAAAGCCATTTCTCAACTCAGTTGCAACCGCGTTCCCGCCCCTAGTGAACCCATAAACACAGATCCGTCCAAACAAGTGGTCTTTGACAGTCAAACTGACGATGTTGTGCCTTGTGTCAATAGTGTTAGTGAATCTCAAGAAGTGACAAGGACGAATAGTGACGATGCACTTTCGAATCACAGGTTAAGAAAAATGGCTGGGTAAAATCTGGGTAGGCCAGGATTGGGGCAGTGACGAGTTTAGTTTTTAGGGACTCGAAAGCAAGTTGTTGCTCATTTCGCCATTCGAATGGGGTATCTTTCCTCAGTAAAGATGTAAGAGGTTTAGCCAATTTGGCGAACTTCCTCTAAATGATCAAGTTTGGTCAACTTCCCAGCA
This sequence comes from Eilema griseolum, assembly GCA_963662185.1. NCBI lineage: Eukaryota > Metazoa > Arthropoda > Insecta > Lepidoptera > Erebidae > Eilema > Eilema griseolum. The sequence continues at coordinate 13,728,482 of OY759251.1, forward strand.
ACGCCGACGGCCGTGAAGCCACCGCGTGTCACTGCCCTCTGCCCCCCAAACTTGACAAAACCTTGTTCTAATAGTTCGTATTCGAAAAACTTCAAGTTGCACAACGTGCTTGTACAAAATTTACCTGAGTTTTAATTTCGTTTTCGTAATTTAAAAAAAAATTACGATTCAATAAATATGTCGGTTATAAAATCTTTAAAACACTAGTTACACTTGCTCATCATCAATTCATCATCGATAAACTAATTTATTTTTCAATATGGTGGTGGGTGGTACCAAGCATATTTTATAGTAGACAACTACCCCTCATCAAACTAAAGAAGAATTACGTAAATCAGATCTCAAATATCGAAGTAATCGGTGTACTTATACAAAAAAATCAATTTGAAATCAATCGAGGCACAATTTTATTTGGGAACAATGTAGCACCAACAATGAATCATTGACACGAGAAGAAAAAGTATCAGTGGGGGTCTTTTTAATACTGTTTCGAATTTGTTCAATTCTGATACAACAGAGACAAACTTAAACGCGATCGACGTTGATTTCACGCCGTACGGAAGGGCCCCCGTACCCCCCCGAATATGGTCGCCTGGCCCCCACTTCCGGTCACCAACCGGCACGACGAGCCATACCGGGATTATGCGCGGTCTGGTGAGGCAGCCTTCCAGGGTGGTTAGTCCCAGTTGGGCCTCTGTACTATACCGCGGGCGGCCAGTCCGGATAGACATAGTCAACGGTGTTTTTCTTTCAAACCTCACTAACAGGGGGCGAGGTCTGCTAGTATCACTCCCCAGACGATGGCAGACTGCTATGTCTTTTGTAGTGATATTCATGGTCTTTATTTTGTCAGAGAACACATTAATGACGCTGCCCGTGAGATCCGCTGTATTTTTCTACGGCGAAGCCAAAGGAGCTTTATGCTTTTGACAGGCTATGTACCTATGTATGTAACTTTCTGGGATCATCTGTTCCCCATAGCTCCTTAACTACATATTGCAATTAAATGAAATATCATTACAAGTCTATTTATACTGTTGATTGATGGCACTCTCTACCTTTTACTTTATTTTTTGGCATCTGGTGGAGTAACTGCTGTCTGACCTCCCAACACGAAAAGGAAAGCTCGCAACCGAGCCTCATTTGTCAATCAGCTGGTGGACTGACTTGCAAGTGACGATCGTTTAGGCCGAAAAATATGCTGTTGGAGTTGCGAATTAAATTTTAACTAATTGCAGAATTCCTCCAGCGAGTCGCGAGAGGTACCTACGGAAAGGTCTCGTCAGCAGCCACACGGTGGTGCAATCGGTTAGGTAGGTGTTCCTGTGAAAATTTGGAAATATCGCCGAAAAACGGTTTGTTTACAATAAAAATTTGGATAAAAAGTTAATTTTCAGTGCATCTGAGGCTGAGTCTGTATATTTCTGTCTGATGTTAAACAACCCTATCCCTTAGTTGCAATGTACGATGAAGAGGGCCAGATCGTGAGAGATGGCCTTGGGTCGGCCGGGGTGCGAGGGATATGCCTGTCAACCTCACCTTCGGCAACCAAAACGACCCACAGGCGGCGTGCGTTTTAGTCAGTTTGAGTCGCCACAAACAGACAAATACAGGCACGTCAAACTTATATACCCCGTCGTTTAGGCGTCGGGGGTTATACATAATTTTCTTGTTAACTATTTTAATAGCATCAGATTATATTGTATGCTATTTATTTTCTTTTATAAGAATCCCCGTCACAAAGAAATTTATATATCATAAATTATACGACTGAGATTGAACTAGGTATAATATATTTATAGATAACGCCGACGGCAATACCAGATTGATAAAAAAAACTCTTCGTTGAGGAAAATAAAACAAAATTCGTTCGTGCACCCGAACGAATTTTGTTTTATTTTGTCTGTCAGTTTATCCTATAGTATGTTTTAAAACACAAGTTCACAAAAATATATTCATGTCAGAAAGGTAAATTAATATATTTACTAGATGAGAATATTTTAGAGTTTGCAGAAAAGTAACATATAATTATATGCATCAGTAATTCACACTTACAGTCGGAATGGCCCGTCCCACTGACGCTGTGAGAAAAGGTTCCTTGGGAGATCGGTGTTAGGACATGCAATTTTCCAAGTGTTCACTGCATTAGTCTTACACAATACTTCAGAATTAACTAGTGTAGGTGCAAGGATTTTCCTAGTTAATTCATCCGTACTGATGGGGACACCATAGTTTTCATAAGAGGGAACCAAAATCGGAGCACTCCGGAGTTGCGGTGTCTTCTCATAAGACACAAAGTCCTTTAAGCGGGACGTGAAAAATCATCTGATGAGGCCGCCAAGCTGAGTGCCACCATTGCAACATTACTCAGTGTCTGTACGGTGAATGAAAAATTGAGAAGCGAGCGACTGTTGTGGTATGGACATACTCTGAGAAGAGAAGTCTTCAAAGGTTCAGACATGGAGCGTACCGTTTGAATATGATAATTTTGTTTATTGTTTTAAATTCATTGCGGCTTCTCAATGATGCAGTTTATCCGTATCAAAGTTTAAAAAGTAATTTAATTATTTTTTTTTAAATTATATTAAAGTAATGACAGACTCACGTCATCAGTCGATCAGTCCTCTTATTGATTTTCAGTTGTTCTTTTGGGAGGCTGTCCATTAATCCCGTGAAACCCATCAGAGGGCAGGTAGGGGTTACAACTTGTCAAATACATATTTTATACTTAGGTGAAAATAATGAGTAAGGCCGCCCGCTGCCTCAAGCGTTTAATGCTTGCGGGTAACCTCATCTCATATTGAGGAAGTATGAGTGTTCTGATGAGCTCTTCCAATTAGTCCCACCCTCCCCTTTCCTACACAGGACAACACGTGCAGGGCTTAGATGTCACCCGCACACGAGTCTATTTTGTTGACTCCAGCCATTCATCTGAGACTGAGTCTGGGCTGTATATATCTGTATGATATTAAACACCCCTATCCCTTAGTTACCTTGTACGACACTACATGGAAAGAGAAGGGGTGGTCCAAATTCTACTCCGCGGGGAACTACATATGTACCTACCTATGTGGAACGAACTTGTCCATTTTATTTTTACTAAAGTGAAACAACCATTTCATTTTCGATAATTTTAGCAGAAATTAACGCGGTCATGGTATACCTTGGTAAATTTTATTAAGATTACATTTATACAGAACAGTATATACACGATTACCAAAGCGTACAGTTCATAATTGATGAGCCAAACATAGCAGTGTGGTGTCAAGTGATATGATAGTCGACCTTAGAACCCGCAAGAAGACGTCAATGTGTGCATTCTCAACGAAGTATTAGAGAAGGTTTATATGGATGTGGGGGTCGCAACACCGCGCCCAACGCCGCACACCTAGAGAATATGATTATAAGTTGCTTAGTAATAGTTTAGAGATTTTTTCTTTTTAATTACGTACAGTCAATTCATTGCAACAACAATAATGAATTACCAAAATAGTGTAAATGAGTGTGTGCGTGTGGTCACCCGGCAAACCAATTTATAAGACGTTGTCACGTCAAAAGCTATAATCTAATCTAAAGTAAAGACAACTACTGACGAATGATATCGCGTATAGCTATAATCAAAAGGCGCATGGGAATTTTATTTTTATCATGATCATGAAATTCAATGCAATTTGGGACTTTATAATCTACCCCCGGCGGGGTAGGGTATCACAGGGAATTTCCATACGTTAAAGAAAGTGCCTCATTCCAACTCCCATTTGAATTTCTTTCATTTTTTCAGCGTCCAGTAAGAAGTTCCAAAACATGGTGTTCTAAATTCTTCCTCGAAGTGAATTTCCTTAATGTACACTTTAATCAAGAAATCATCGCTCATTTTAAACTAACTAGGTACTACTACAATTATTTGTGTGGAGGTGTAAAACCGACTAATATTATGAAAGTTTGGGAAGATGTTTGGATGTTTGTCAATCAATATCGCTCAAACGGCTGAACTTCTGCCATGGTAAAACCTGGGATCGAACCCGAGACCTCGTCTCAGCAGTCCATACCACTAGGCTACCGTGACTTGTTAAATATACAATTAATAATATCGCATAAGTACGACTGAACAAGTCGTCACCGAAAAATAGTATTTGTAAAGAGACACTTGTAATTAAGATTGTTCTGACGCTGACTGTACCTGATGCTTTTAATTACCAGGCCACTTTTGATTTAGAAAAAATAATAGGCACAAAATCCACTCGGACGAAATCACGAGCATAGCTAGGCTTAGAACAAAGACCTGTAAAACCGATATGCTCATGACTAGTCATAAAGATTTTCAAACTGCTAAAACCTTCATATGTGATATATTTTTTCATTTTAAAAATACAATAAAAACTAGTTGTGAATTTGCAATATGTTATGTGACACGATAGAAGAAGTGAAGCAGAAGTGGTTTAGCTGCATGCAATACTTCTCACCCCTTTCACCTTTTTGAATAAAACACGCCTATCACCATTCTTCCACCATCCATCTTCCACGGGCTCCGCGATGAAAGTAACCGGGAGCCACCCAAACATGATGATTCAAAATACACATACATATGTTATCCCTTAAAAGTTCCATAAAGGATATAAAATTTTATAGTAGACTCACACTCGCGCTGCGAACCCTGAAAGCACAGAGAGTTTCTGTGCCGTCAGTGTAAAAGACAAAGATGGACAAACTTTTGGTCTCTGGCTACCCTACTTACCGCCGGGAACACAACACTAGGTTATTATGGCCGCGGTATTCTGTAGGACGGAGAGTTTTAGGCTGATAAAATTGAATTTCCTCCTCAAACTCTTAAATGTCAAAACGGTGTGTTTGTATCAATTAAATCTAAATTGAATCATTATAAATTACCAGAATTATGCCTCGGAACTATTCACTTAAACAATTTTTTTTAATTGTGTTTGGGCTTTCACAAGCAGACAGTGGTCTTATTGATTGCTATATCCTCTTGCCATTGTCAGGTTACATAGTAGTCGCTCTCATAAAAGCCAAATAAACCAAACCAAGAAGAGGTCCATGGGCTCTGAATTGTAAAAGTGTCTTCGTACATACATAAGAAAGATATTATGTTTTACTAACATAAGGAACAATGTTACTAACAAATTATGGACTTGTCTGAAATAAAAGATTTATTATTATATTATTATTATAATAAGTTCCTGCTGCGGTTTTCCCAAGCGACTACAATATGGGGTCCTTCAAGAAGGGCATTAGAAGGTTTTATCAGAATCGACAGCACGAGTGTAACTCCTCTGGTGTTGCATATATCCATACGCCACGTTAACCACTTCACATGAGGTGGGCCGTGTGCTCATCTGCTACCTACGTAGTATAAAAAAATTCTAATGAATAGTTATAAAATTTAACTGTGTTAAATTTAAAAAGAGAATCGTACTATCTTAAAAGTGAAATGAGTATTTGAAGGTTTAAAACCACATATATTTTTATTATAACTTACACAATTCTTAATAGTATTGAACCTTAGAAAGCGCTGAAGGACAACATTATTGTTCTCTGTCCAACGAATTCATGCGCGCTGCAGGTTACCTTGTTACATCCACTATGTGCTTAATCAATAACTCAGTTCCATGTGATGTTAGATGAAGTCTGAGGACCGAGCTTGCCTAATTTGGTATGTACCTAACGCGAATAAAACTAAATTTCTGTATTCCTGGCAGGCAAGCAGACGGCCCACCTGATGGAAAGTGGTTACCGTGGCCTATGAACGCGTGCAACACCAAGGGAGTCACACTCGCGCTGCCGACCCTGTTAGCACAAGAGTTTCTGTGCCGTCAGTGTAAAAAACAAAGCAGGACAAGCTTTTGGTCTTCACACTGACAGTTCTTGCAGATAAACAATGAATACTTGTATTCATTATCTATTCTATTACGATGCTGCTTAAATCCTTCGTGTCTAGCATAATCCTAAACATTACACAATATATACTATATGGACACCAGAACCTCCGTATATACCTCTATGCAGCCCTCTTCAGCGTAAGCCTAGGATTTTTTTTGGGTCGGATCCGTCAGGATTTGCGCTTTCCCGATTCAAAATTTTTCCTATTTTACCTAAGCGATTTGAATAGTTAGCATCCAGCATGTTGGATGCAGTTCCGTGTTACAAAACAGCTTTTATAATGGGTATTGTCCTCAAATAGCAAGCTTTTGGGAGTGTGACGAGCCGCTGTGTTGCCTTTTTCTATAAATTGCGCTGCCATGAGTTTGGGTGGGAGAAGGCGTGAAAAAAAGAAGTGATTGCCGCCGCAGCACCGTGTGACAAAGCGCGGGATATTGGTTTTATCTATGAATGTGAGGCATGGCGAGAGCCGACGCGCCGAACGGAAGGGCCCCCGTACCCCCCCGAGTATGGTCGCCGGGCTCCCAAATCCGGTCACCAACCGGCACGACGAACCATATCGGGATTATGCGCGGCCTGGTGAGGCAGCCTCCCAAGGTGGTTAACCCCAGTTGGGCCCCTGTACTATACCGCGGGCGGCCAGCGGCACCACCGTTTCTACAGGTCTCCCTGTTCGGCGCATCGCCCCGCGCCATCCCCACTAGACTACGCCAAGACCCACTGGTCCCACTAGTGCTGCGACAACCACCACCTCTGCCCGGCTATGCACATGCTGACCCCTGAACACAATCCAACCGAGATTGAATTGCTATGGAGGGTTTTTCGCAATAGTGCACGGTGGTACCTACCCGGTCGAAACTTGAGACAAATTTGTGCCACCAAGTTTCCAATACCGTGATATGCCGACGTTCACCGCCATCTAAGCCAGACACGATTTGTGGCCATAATTTTACGATACAATTAAAAAAAAAACATGTTGATTGCTATAATGTTGTCACTTCACTATGCCATGATCATTGCGGTAACAGTCCGGTAGATGGTAAGGTAGTGAATGTAAAGGTTATAAAAGTAATGGTGAGTTGGCGTTTCCTTTCTCGAATGTGTTTACCGCGTGGCAGTAATTGCACTACTAAATTGTTTTATACATGAAAATGTAATGACGACACAGGCAGGTTGCTGCGTCAGCCAAATATGCACAGTACAAGAACGGATCTGTCCTCCTCGTACCCATGAGACAAGCTTTTATCCTAGAATCTTGACTCAACAATTTTTCTAAAGACGCCTTCATATCTCCTTCTGCGACCATCATTTTTAGCCCATAGTGGCTCTCTATTCTATCCACGAATGTTTCTATGGCCTTGAAAATATATTCTACAATGTTTATAATTATATATCTAATCAAATCCCCTATAAACGCACAAACGTGTGAAATAATTCATGATCATTTTCATTTTAAAGTATGAGGGTGCAATGGCGGCGAGTCATAAAAAAAAGTGAATCCTTGATTGCGATGTGTTCATACCTACTTTTAGTTAATGGGTGTTTTTAGCTTCTGTTGTTTTTCAACTAAATGCTAAATAATATTTATAACCTATATAATTGTATAGTACGTAGTAAGTATAAATAATTACTGTTTTTGTAACATTGCACATGGCTGCCATCAATCAACATTAAACATATATATAATTCTATTATTCTCACAACTATTCTTATTCTACACTCGAGAGCAATGAATCCGGGTCACTTAAAGAATCCTAAAAATCTCGGAAACTAAAAATGCTAGGTTAATGCAATAAATTGTATTTAATAGACAATATCTTTTTGTGTTGAATAGTCCGTTTATTGATGGATGTTTTAAGTTTTAAGTATCATACCACTTAAGAGAGCGGATTGTTCCGCTCCCTTTAAAAGTATGAAAATCACTAAAATCAAAAATTTGGCAGATTCTCATATATTATTTGAAGACTATAGAAATATGAACTCAAATAGGTCAAATATACCACGGGCAAAGCTAGAGTTTTAATGCGTTGACCTAGAAGTTTGATTTTTGCGGAAATAATGACGACTTACAAGCTTGAGGAAAATGGAAGTGATAAAATGAAGACATTAATAACACATTTTAGATCAATAAATAAAATAAATAAAAATATAATCAAGTGAATAGTTAGTCTAACAAATACAGTCTAAAAGGCTGGACGAGTTGCCACTGTGGTAACGTTTTTCTTGTTTTTATTTCTTTTGGGGAGTGGGGGGGAGGAAGGTAAAGAGAGTTTCTGTGCTCTCAGTGCAGAAGACAAAGCTAGGCTTCGTACCACCATAGACAAGCTGTGTGAATGGCTGGCGCGGCAGATCGTGAGAGATGGCCCTGGGTCGGCCGGGGTGCGAGGGATATGCCTGTCAACCTCACCTTCGGCAACCAAAGCGACCCACAGGCGGCGTGCGTTTTAGTCGGTTCGAGTCCGACATAACCTCCTCCACCGGCTCCGGTGGGGAGAAGTCATCTGACCACAGATGAATGGTCAACAAACTTTAAGGAAAACCAGTCCCGCAATCCATTCATTTGTCTTAAACTATACATTTATATTTTATCACATAGGTACGGCGCCATTGAGTAACCGCAATTAATTAAAATAATAAACAAAATTAATAATAAACAAGGAACACCACCTAAGTGGTATAAAAAAAATTCAAGTTAAGATGAAATGAAGAACTTATTGTAGACGTTCGAAACACATTACGCTCCTTTTTGATGCAGTCACGTAACAAGGGGCCATCATAAAGAAAGTGTCATATTTAGAGACAAATTTCACATTATTTCGCAGAATACCATGATTGGTGTTAATTCACAAATGTGGGTTCACTTCTTTTTTCTGGGGCTAAAGGCGTGATTATATGTATGTACGAGTAATTGTATGGTTTCGTTCAAACAAATTGTGAAGTTAGCCGCTGTATTCTACTTACTTTTAGGGGTACTACCTTATTTTAGTCGCGTGGTTCCCGGCAGAATAGAATTTGGACCACCCCATCTCTTCCCGTGCGGTGTCGTACAAGGCGACTAAGGGATTGGGCTTAACATCTGATAGATTTATACAGCCCAGACTCAGCCTCAGATGTATGGCTAGAGTCAATAATAGTGTCCGAAAGACGGCAATAAGCTCACCACATTGCATTGGTGAAATGTGGGTGTTAATTCAACTCTGCCTAACCCTCCGGGGATAAAGGCGTGATTATATGTATGTATGTTTTATTTATCTTATTTTGATCGTTACAATAGATTCGTGACACTTCATATAGCCTATCACCAGCAGACGACCAAGACGCTTCTAATGATACCTCATTTGTCCAATTCAACACTTACTTATAAAAAAATTATAACAAAGTTCTACACACACATCAGGACAGAATGGCAAAGGAATTTGGCACTGGCAAATACATTAGTATTTTACCACTAGCAAATGTATTGTATTTTACCACTGGCACATGCATAGCATTCCAACAGTCTAGCAAAACATCCTGCGACGCGAAAGTATATTATTAATCAAATTAGTCGTTCACCAACATAATTAACACCCATTTTGGTTCGCGTGTGTCCATTCTCGTCCGATATCACTTGGTGTTGGTGCTAAAGTAAACAATCGTCGCGTGATCGCCTCGCCTACTCAACGGCTGATCACCGTATCGATACCACGTGATAGAGGGTGAGCTTATTGCCGTCTTCCTGTCACTATTGTTAACTCGAGTCATGCATCTGAGGCTGAATATATCTGATATTAAACAGCCCTATCTCTTAGTCGCCTTGTACGACACCGCATGGGAAGAGATGGGGTAATCCAAATTCTATATCTTACGCTAGTTAAAGAGCCGTTTTCTATGATCACCAGCTCTGTGCGACTTTCAGAAGAAATTCCGGCCCACACAAGTACAGACCCACCACCGTAGGCTACTTTTTCTTCGATGCATGCTTGCTTGAATCTTTCCCCTGGTCTTCGATACAATAGGTTTGCAACCATCCAGAGCTCTTCGAACGTCGTGACGTCAAATCTCCTTTCGCAGTACAAGTAGACGACTACCACATACCGAAGCTCGTGGCAGAAGAGTGCATACTCCTACGTGCTATACCCTCGAAACGACACATAGTATATAATATCATGTCCATACTCTCTCCGGAGTAACACAAATGCCGAATGTGGTGAAGCCGCTCGATAGTCAAATTTAATAAGTAATCTAAAAAGTTGTAAATTTTGCTTTATTTCCTTTGTATATTTTGACCTACTTTGGGAATTAAAAATAATGAAAGTTATAGTTTCGTTTAGTTGACCACTGAGCCAGTCAGCCTGTGATTACGGCCGGTGTAACCTGGTCGAAACATCAGGCAAATCCAAGGTATCTATACCACGATCACGTTAATTCCTGTAAACATAATTGTATATGTACATGCTCAAAAATAATCGAAGTAAATGAAACCTAAACTAATGAGCGACTGATGTAGCTTGTGCAGGTTAATTAGGGTAAAAGTGCTAGCAGAAACGTTTGCCGTGTGCAAACTTATATTGTTAATACTTTTAAAAGAGGAAAACCAATTTGAACAATAATAAATAATGGTTTTGGTAGTTATAATTTTTTTTTTCACCAATTTGCGGTGGAGAGACGCTGGCACTTGTAGTTAAAACCCCAGTTGTACCTGAAAATAAAAAATAACGTTATAATATTTTCTTCTTTCTGATAACAGTGATAGAATGTGATATGGAATCGAAATCAACACATGTGGCAATCATTAAATTCACACAAGGAATCGAAACAAACTCATTTATACTTAGCAAACTTGATTAATTTTTTTATATATCTTAATCGATTATACATGTATAGTTACTTATTAGGTCTACCGCAAAACTATGTAAGTAATAACAGTATTATGCCACTACATTTTGTAAGAGATTTCTATCTGGAGAGAGTATTTTATCAAAAAATCAAATATCTTTAAACCTATTTGTCATCAGAAAGTTTCACTTTTACAGTTCATTATATTATTGTAAAATGTACAGTTTATGATAGTAAAAAAAATTATTCCCAACAACCCTATTCAATTCAATAGGACCCACAGGCGGCGTGCGTTTTAGTCGGTTCGAGTCCAAGTATTTCTATTCTTAAGCAAGATGTTCAATTCTTGAAATAAATGTTTGCACCTGAAAATGACCCCTTCAATCTAGAAATTGATTAATAGGTTAGTTTACGGTACTCAATTCCCGATACAATTAAGCAGTCTGACTGGGGAAGAACCTCCGCCCTACAGAATACATACATATAATCACGCCTTTATCTCCGGAGGGTTAGGCAGAGGTGAGTTAATCGTAGGTATAGTTGTTTACTCAACCCTCAAAATGATGTTGTTTCTCTATAGAATTAAAGAACTCTTTTCTTGTCTTAACTAAAATGACGCGATCCACACATCTGTGTAAAAAAGACGATTTTATTTTTGGCAACTGTACACACATGTGTGCATGCGAACCGTCAAATAATAGTATTTGAGCAACGAATCTGCCTACCCCTTCGGGGATATAGGCGTGACTTTATGTATGTATGTATGTATGTAAAAACTATAAAAATGGATGAACAGTGCAAAAATACGTTATATCACAAAGTGTCTATGAAATCCGTTAAAACTTGAGCCGCAGCGTGAAGAGCGGCGTGGTTTAATGTATCCTCCCTAAACGTACAAAAACGTATTTGTTACCAGAACACCAATATCTTCAAGTGCGGAGATGAAATGCAAGCTGTGCTACCTACAACTTGCATAATGCAAATGTATGATATAACAAATTGCTGATACAGTTTATTGCTAACTAAGACCCCACACAACTGTACTATCAGACGGATTGTATTGATTCAGACGGAGGTAGGACACGGCGGTATTTCCGCCCGATTGAGTAGTCCGACTGGGGTAGTACCTCCGCCCTACAGAATACCGCGGTTATAATAACTTCGTGTTGTGTTCCCAGCGGTGAGTAGGGTAGCCAGAGCTCACTGGAGAATTTGTGCTGTCAGTGGGAAGACTAAAGGCTTGTCCTGCTTTGTCTTCTACTAACGGCACAGAAACTCTGTACTTAATCGCGCTGCCAACTCTGTAAGCAGAAGAGTTTCTGTGCCGTCAGTGTAAAAGTCATTCATAGATTACCAAAACAATGCGCGTGCGCCATGGCCTCGTTACTCGACTAGGGTCCAAGATATGTGCCCTATTACTATCGCCACGGCGTGTTCCGCACAAGCTGGTATGCAGGCGCTCGAGGAAAAGGGTGACAGCAGTACAGTACTCCATGTGGGGCCGGGCCTGTGAAGTGATGTGAGTGAAGGACTGCTTCGCCCTGTTGTGCACTCCAAGTTTCTTTGATGCCAACTTAACATTGTCCTCCAAATGAGTCTAAGTGCGGCTTTGACTGGTCGCTTGCAGAACTGGTCCCTGTTGCCATACGAACATCTATGGCTGTCGTTACGGGTATCTTGGGCCCTTAATAGTCCAATAACTGGTTTTACTGGAAAATCACGCTCTAAAAAGTATTAGTATTCTTTATTGTACACCAATAGATTACAGTACAACTTGTAGGTAGCATGCATACAGTTTATTGAACAATGGGCGAGGAGACTCCGCTCCTCCATAACAGAACGTACAATATTGAAGTCCCATATGAATTAATATACTCAAGCTAGACTGTATTTTAATAGAAACAAACGTAGAAAGCAGCGAAGGAACGTACGTGGGTGGGACAAGGGCCATAAATACTTAGATTGCCTTCATGTTGTTGTCACTCAATTCAAAATAGTAGGAAATTGCGCTATTTTTGTATAAAAATTACCTATTGATTACTCTTCAGCCACTGATTTAACTCCCATGTTCCTAATAAGAATTATTATTATATTATCTGTGTTAATAAAGGAATGAGCATGTCACCCTCCATCGAACGTTTTTATGGGGTATTTCCGCCCACTTGAGCAGTCCAACTGGGGAAGTACCTCCTATAATAACTTCGTGTTGTGTTCCCAGTGGTGAGTAGGTTAGCCAGAGCTCACAGGAGAATTCGTGCTGTCAGTGGGAAGACTAAAGGCTTGTCCTGCTTTCTGTGCTCTCTCTCTCCCTACACCCAAGGAGGGTCAGATCGATAGAAATGACCCTGGGTCGGCCGGGGTGCAGGGGATATCCCTGTCAACCTCACCTTTGGCAACCAACTACGACCCACAGGCGCTGTGCGTTTTAGTCAGTTTAATACACTGAGTTATTAAAAAAACATTAAAAAGATTCATCAAGATTGTTTATGTTTATTTATAGTTATGGACCTAACCGTATGGAGTTATAGTTTTTTCTTTCCACTTTGTCGAATGTCAAAAAAGATAACGCCTCGGGTCCCTGACACTTATCTTGTGGCAATTATAATGGTGTCAATAATTTATGCCAGGCTAACAATTCTTATGATTATGTCAATATAATTATTATCTGCTTGTTTCAATTACATACTCGATATGTTAAACACGATATTCTACTTCTTGTGGGTTGAAAATCGAGTCATAAGAGATAGCGAGATAAGAATTATATTTTATTTTTGTTTAACAATTTGTTATAAATAATAACAAAAATGTGGGTAGATGTAAGTGCGCGTGAAAAACAAAACTATACCACGCAAACGAAACTTGTGGGTAATCAATATAATTATATGATTATAGATATGCCATAACAAAAGTAAATTACACTATTAATTTTTTTTCTACATCGCCATTTGTTAAAGTACTATTACAATTGCAATCTAAAACATGTCATATCAGAATGGCATAGTTCTCTTTGTCATTCAACCTCGTGATTGTATGTATGTATATTGTAAGATTAAATAATACTAGTTACTAGCTTCGTTACATTGCAGCGGTGGGCCCTAGGCTCCGAGTTGACCTCGGATGCAATCGGGTCATGACGCCGTTATAGTTATAAAGGTGAGCCAGGTCACTCTTAGAATGAATGACTCTGGATTTGGGTCTAATACAAAGTATTATGAGTTATCCAAGCTCCGAAGCCGCCCAAAAATTATGTCACCTGATTACAATAGTTCAGCAATGATTCCCTATAATAAGTGTACCACCTAGACTGTAACAAATAATGTAAGACTGTCCACTAGGAATTAAGGTACGATGGGGTTGGCATATCCTTACTGGATCGGATCCTCTGGTGTTACACACGTCCATAGGCCACGGTAACCACTTTCCATTAGGTAGGTCGTGTGCTTGTCTGCCATATAGTGGTAAATATTTCTACGGTTCGGTGGCGCGGCGGTAGTGAACGCGGTCGCTATGCAGGTGGTGCGGGTTCGATCCCCGCTCAGTGAAAATATTTGTATGCATGAATATGGGTATTTGCATTGGTCTCGTTGTGCCTCAAAAAGTACGTTGAGCCGTCGGTCCCGCTTGCCATACGAAAATCTATAGCAGTCATTGCGTGTAGTTGGCGCCCAAAAAATTCCTCCGGGAATGCTGACAGAAGCTAAAACAGTCTGTATAAAAGTACAAAGTATTTACTTTACAAAAAAAGTACTCAACGCGCCTAAAATATTGTATAGAATAAAAATTATTATCTAACTTATGAATAGTATCTTCGTGACGTCAGCGTCAATAATTATCACTAAATCCGGCCAGATTCCCACACATTGGGTAAGTATTTGTAAATGAATAAAGATAGATAGATAATTCTTTATTGTACACCAACAGATTTACAGTAGGATAGGTAGGTAGCATGTATACAGTTCAATGTACAATGGGTGGAATACAATGATGTGGTTGTTAATTCACCTCTGCTTAACTCTTTGGCGACAAAGGCGTGAATATATGTATATATTATTATATTGACGTTTTGTAAATGTTAATTGAGTGGTCTATGCAGATTTTTAACTTTTATAGCGTGGTGGTAGAACATCTTGAGTCGGGTACCAATCACTGGATTGAGCTTCATCAACCCAAAGTCCTCTCCACTGATCGCCACTACTATTCACGTATTGTGCGTGAAGCCATTGAAATCAAAAAATATAAAAATTTCAATAGGGAAGATGGATTCAAGCTATCCGCCACAGTATAGATACTAAAACGAAATTTATAAGACCTTTTTTTTTAATTTATTTGAATAAATATTCTACGTACGTACTGTACTATACGGAGAGAGAGACATATCATTTATTCTATGCTTCTACTTAATCAAAGAATCAATTTCATTTATTCAGTTTAGGCACACAAAGAGCGTAAAAGTTATTATATCTAGTATTATAGTAGTCTGTTACTGGACAGGCGCCATCACGCTATCCTCATTCTTCTTGAGTATGACGAAGCCTTCCATGACGGGCGAGAGTGGGATGTATTCATCAGTCGCTAACTCCGCACGCTCCACCTCCTATTTAACTCCTCTGGTGTTACACACGTCCATAGGCCACGGTAACCATATTCTGTCAGGTGGGCAGCGTATTTATCTACCACCTGAAATCAATCAATCTCAGTGCCTGCTGGACATAGGCCTCTCCCAATGTTGGGAGGCTTTGGCCTACTGTTTCCACGCTGGCCAGACGGGTGGTAGGAGAGGTGTGTAGAACCGACTAAAACGCGCGGCGCTTGTGGATCGTATATGGTTGCCGAAGGTGAGGTTTACAAGCCGGTCCCTCGCACCCTGGGTGACCCAGGGCCACAGAGTTCTCAACTCGTCCCCGGAAACGGGGAGCACAACACCAATGAAGTCGCCTTCCCATTTCCTGTATTTTTTATACCATTCAGGTGGCAGAAAAGCACACGACTCACCTAGTGGAAAGTGGTTAGGTAACGTTGTATATAGACGTGTGCAATACCAGTGGCGTCACATTCGTACTACCGACCCGACCTCATATTACCTAAGGATCAAAATAATCCTCTCAACTCAAAACTGCCTGATCTAGTTGTAATTTTAAAAGGGTTTATTTATTATTTTCTGTTAATTAGCGTCATATTATCTGAATTCACACGCATTAGAGGAAAGCTGACGCTTGGCGCCCGTTGCCGGTGTTAATTTGTACACATTTTTATGCGTCTAATATTGTGTAGAATATAAAAGCTTTTTCTTTCTTCCATCGATTTGCTGATATTTAGTATCGAAACAGGTATTTTGAATTTTCATGTATCTTAAGCTATTTGTTTGTGTAATTTTTGTTTTAATTGTACAACAAATACGTGGATCAGAGATAACAAAATCTTTGCTGATTGTGTTTTTCCTGAATTTCGTGGGCCTTTCTTTCCGCATCTAATCGATAGCTGTTGCGCATCACTTTCCGAAAAAAGAAATATTTTATTCTTTTTTATTATTTCTTGTACCACTATTACAAAATATAATAAAAATAGAATAAGAACAACAGAAAAAGATCATCTGTAAAATGATGAGCTTTCTAGCTATCACGGTTCATGAGATACAGCCTGGTGACAGACAGACGGACAGCGAGGTCCCAGTAATAGGGTTCCGTTTTAACCCTTTGGGTTCGGAATCCTAAATAGGTGGTTCTGTTGGCTATTGTTGGCTATAATTCATTCTTATCGATTGGGTACATCAGATTGTAATCGCAATGTCGCCCACGACTTAGAAATAAATAGAATACTTCAATGCTAACATTTAAAAGCTTTATAATTTAAAAATTACTACGACTGGGGGTTCTTTAAGAAGGGCATTAGCAAGGGCTAGTCTGCAGACCGTCACAATTTTTTTTCTTGAACACTTCAGCGTTTCCAACCCCCTAGTTAAGTGGTAGGTGGTCTAGACAACAGGCATACATATACATACATATAATCTTTCCCCCGAAGGTTAGGCAGAGTTGAATTAACACCTCTATCATTACAGTGGTCATACATATTCTACCATAGTGTAGAAATATTTAGTTTTATCAAAATAACAATTTCAAATACTAATACAGATTATGTCACACATGCAATTAATTAATTATTTAGTTTTACATCAAGTGTTCTATTAATAAAGCTCACCCCCTATTACGTGGGACCGATTACAATTATTGGTGGAATATGGGTGTTAATTCACCTCTGCCTAACCCTTCTCAGATAAAGGCGTGAATATATGTATGTGTGTATGTATTTCCGCACAGTAGTGGATCTATTATGATAGAGCTAGGGGTTTCCGGCAGAGTAGAATTTGGACCACACCATCTCTTCCCGTGCAGTGTGGTACAAGGGATAGGGCAAACAGATATATACAGCCAGACTCCGCCTCAGATGCATGGCTCGATTCAACAATAGTGCCCGGAAAACGGCAAAAGACTCACCCCCTATTACGTGGGACCAATATGTTTGTGTTAGGAGTGGGTTCACGTCGCTAGTGTGTTCCCAGCGGTGAATGGGGTGGCCAGAGCTCACTGGAGAGTTTGTGCTGTCAGTGGGATGACTAAAGACTTGTCCTGCTTTGTCCTCTACACTGACGGCACAGAAACTTTATGCGTAGAGTGTTGGCAGCGCGAGTACGACTCCCTTGGTGACAATCCGATGAGTTCTTACCTTCAAAGCAGCGCTCAACCCACGGGATGGACGCAAAATAGTCACGAAGTCCATCCCAGTCCGCTGACGAGTAGTGCCAGAGACGCCGCTTCCCCTGCACGGGTCGTGGGGGCGCTATAATGGGCACCGTGGAACTGACCAGACAGTGGTCGGAGTTGCCTAAAGCAAAAATCGTATTCGTGGATATATAGGTTACACTCTCATCCACGACACAACGACGCCTATAACATTGTTTTCTTTTTCTATAAATACAAGTCTGAATTATTATATAGGTACATACTTGTATTTAATAATAAAATAAGTCTGTTTAGTATAAACACGACCAGTAAAAAATACTAGTCTACTAGTAATTTTCATTTTTAAGTAGTCGATTAGTAATTTTTTACATAGGATACGTCAGTATAACTTCACCTCGCCTGATGGTAACTAATCATTGGTCAAATATCGATGGCATTCCAATATCCTTATCATGCGGTGCTCTTTCGTGCGTAGCCATTTAGAATACGCATCTCAGGTCCCGTATTGAAGGCGTCCAACGGAAATTTCTTCGTAGCTTAGACTACAGGGCACAGCAATGTTCAGCTGACTACGAACATCGATGTAATAGGTATCATTTCTTGCCTTTGGAAGTGAGACGTGATATTGGCGACATATGCTACCTATCCAATAATGGGTGCAGATGTTTTGAAAAGAAGTTAGATTGTAAGCACTTTGATAGATACTTTTTAAAAGAATACTAGTAACCGAAATAACTAGCATTCCTGTTAAACCCTCCAGTTAATGGTAAAATAATAGTGTTTGATTGAATGATTCACCTTTCTTTGTATCTTCTCCCATTTCTGAATTATTTAAAGGGATTGCTGCTGCTGTATGTTCTATTTCTGGATCCAATGCCTCTCTGATAATTGAATCGGAATTAAGTGAAGAGTTAGCATTTAAATCATTGGCCTTCATAAATACCTATGTGATAAAAAAAAAAAAAAAATGTATTCTAGCTAATGATAAGCAAGAGAGTCGTATAGTGGTCGGTAATACTGGTGTGTATTATGGCAATGAATGCCGATACCTTTTGTTTATTTATTTTCATCATAAAGTGGTCCAGACAGCTCTCATTTCTAGTAATTAGAGTGTGACCCGGTAGAATTCCATGTAGTGAGAGCATATTTAAGTAATTTATTCTATTTTTGTATACAATTACGATAATTTTTCGTGCTAGGGGTCTAGGGGTATCTACTGTACTTTTGTGCGCGCACACGTACAGGCAGTGTACTCGGGTACACGCGAACACTCTGCACATTCTGTTCAGTTAACATGTTCGTGCACGAGTGTGCTGTTACATACGTAACCATCTCGACATTATTTTGCAGCCTCAGATTTTTGTCACTGATTTTGAGAAAGCGGCAATTAATGCTGTTAAAAGTATATTTCCGGAGAGTACTCACAAGCTTTGCTTTTTTCACCTCACGCAAAGCATCTGGCGTCAAATTCAAGTGACAGTACAAATTCTCCAGTGAGCTCTGGCTACCCTACTCACGCTGGGAACACAACACGAAGTTACTATAGCCGCGGTATTCTGTAGGGCGGAGGTACTTCCCCAGTCGGACTGCTCAATTGGGCGGAAATACCGCCGTACTAACTACTACTAAATCCAAGTACCAATAATTGTATTCGGTCCCATGTAATGGGGGGTGAGATTATTACCGTATTCCGGGCACTATTGTTGACTCTGGGCTGAGTCTGGGCTCTATATATCTGTCCGATGTTAAACAGCCATATCCCTTAGTCGCCTTGTACGACACCGCATGGGAAGAGATGGAGTGGCCCAAATTCAACTCTGCCGGAAACCACGCAGTGTTTTAAATATAAGTTAAAAATGACCTGAATGCCATTTTTTCAATATATATAATATACTTACCACTTTTAATACCTATAATATAAAGTTATAAATGACCTTAAAACAGTGATTATAATGTCGTGCTTGAGGTCATGACGTATTACTCAACATTTTTCTGAGTCGAAGTTAAATCGAGTTAGTCTTTGAACTCGACTTTCGTTAATAACTCGAGTTTGATTTGTTACTCGAGTTCTTTTTAAGAGTCGTGGATCAAGTTAAGACTTCACGCTCGACTGCCCTTTTGAGAATAGCACGACGAAATACTACGACGGTGGAGGAGCTCAAACCCACCAATTATAGGTCTTTAAACGTAATTAAAATCGGCTTCGTAACTCAATTGTCATATGAGTGACCATTGAACTAATTTTATGGGAATCTATTGAGAACTAATTGAAAATCATAAAGATGCTGCCACCTATTAAAAAGTTTGAGAACTACTAGCATATACAGTGAACTTATGTTTCAGTTTATTTGTCTTTGGTATCCCATAGACTGCGGTTTTGCCAATTTCTTATATTGTCTTCGTTCTCAATTTTTACCCTCTGTTAGGGTGTCTTCTGTACAAGACAAATTCGCTCATGGGTGGAATACTGCTCGCATCTCTGGGATGGTTTAGCAAAGTACTTATTAGATGCTCTCGGCATCATTGGGAATCCCGAGGTCACGAATACTCCTGAACCTTTGCAGATGCGTAGAGATGTTGCGTCCACGGCAGCATTTTACCAGGCGCGACATCTCCACGTACATCCCTCACCTGAATTTTCAAGGTCCGCAGAGAGTATCCGGACACCGCCGCAAATGCGGTGAAGTATCCGTGGGGATTTTGGGCACGTAAAAAAAAAAACTGACTAACTACTGGTTCACTTTCGGTTTTAAGTCTTTAAAATGAGTTTGTATTGGTCTGGGTATGTGTGTGTATGGTAGGTATGTGTTTCTATGTATGATATGTATGTATTTACAAAAAAAAATGTATTAGTGAATAAAATGCAATATCACAGTCTCTCCCCTCTTAACTAGGCAAACTTAGTGATAATAGTTAAATGAAACTCGCAAGTTTTGCTTGTGATTTCGTTTGTGTTAATGTGTAATCTAACAGTGTAAATGTAGCAGGACTTGCCTCCAACAAAAAAAATAACTTAATAATATAATTGTTGAATTTCAAATAAAACTAAAAGTGGATTAAACTTAACCATTATAGTACTGTTGATATAATTTAAGCTCAATATTCTTGTTGAATATTTTTTGGTTAACTGTATTCATATTTAAGTTCGTGACGGAGACCATTAGTAGTTATAGAACCAATAAGTTTGGACATCATAGGAGTATTGAGAAATATCAGATATTTTAACTTATCAGTGATTTAGTATATAAAGTGACAAATGCCCATGTTTTTCTTCGATTTAAATTATTTATAGATAATTACAATGCCAAAGTCAGCGGGACAATAGTTTACTACAACAGTACTAATATTTATCATTTCAAATACCAATGATATTAGGTCTTATTTTGTATTGAAATAAAATTCTCCTAATATAACTTGAGATTTTGTTCTTTTTGTTCACTATTATTTTATACTGATTAACAATGCATAAATCATACATAACATGGATTTCGATTACCGTGGCCTATGGATGTGTGCAACACCAAAGTGGTCACACTCTTGCTGCCGACCCTGTAAGAACAGAGAGTATCTGTGCCGTCAGTGTAGGAGACAAAGCAGGACAAACTTTTGGTCTTCCCACTGATAGTACAAAAGCAATCTGGTCAATTGCAATTAAAATTTGACTGCAACTGCAAAAATGCCATTAAACTTTAGACGTTACGAACATATACCGACTTAAATTCCAAAACGAAATGAAAAAGAGTTAATTGATTTTTTTAATTCGCTCAACAAGATGCCATTTCAGTAAAGTTGTTGCGGCAACATCAAATTAGTGTATAAACCAAAAAAACATTAAATATTGCAATTTTATTTTAATATAATCATTTCTTTAAGGCTCCAATTTAATTATCAATTTCGACAGTGTAACTCCGAAACGGTTCTAATTTGAATACTGCGCACCCCGACATGCATAGGTTAGGTTAGAAGGCATGAGCAGAGGGATTCGGCTCCCCTGGATGCGTCCGCGTGTGTTTACAACCGTGTACAAGCCCTGACTGCACTTGCAGCCCAAGGCTGTAGCGCGTCGTAGGGGTTTATCTCCGTAGTTAATGACGGATGCCTGTCTTGACCGATTTGATCGACTAAACCACACTCCACATCGGGCCTTCAGATGCCCGGGTGTAAGATCGTCAAAAGTATATCCCTTGCAACCCGGTTGACGCAGGCGTATTATGATGCTGTTGCCAGGGCTACAACCTCAGGCATAAAGTGAATAGAAAAAATGGTCTTACTTATTTTTAAACGCAAATCTAATGCGAAATCCAATTAACGTGTCCTATATAAAAAAATAAAATAAAAAAAATCGGTCCCACGTAATAGTAGAATTATCATGTTGTATTATATTCAAATATGTATACTGGCAAATATAAAATATATAATATATAATATAATATATATTATATATTATATATATACAATAATATAATATATATAATAATAAATATAATAGAATATATAACAGTAGAATAAGATAATCATACATACAAAAATGTAAATACGTAAGCGGGTAAAGAGGCGATTGACGGAAAAATACGCAGACGATATCACTGCGAGAGAAGGAAATCTCGGATCACCAGTCCGGCCGTGGTGTCCCCTGCTGGCAGTAAGTAAGTAAAGTAAGTAACCTTTCTTGGCAGTAAGTTGGGTAAAAATAGATCAGATCCAAGCACGTATTATTCTATCATAATACTGAAAAATTTATAGTATAAAAGTTTCAATTGAACCCCACTACCGGTACTACCAACCTTTGGGGGCATGTTTACAATTAAATATCAAACTAAAGTGCGGTAAACAACAAAATATGAAATGACTTAATCTTAGCGGTACCTATAGAACAGCGACGCGGCGCGAGCGATATTTCGTAGGTAGGTAGGTACTTATAACTGCGAGGGCAAGCTTGAACAAACGCGCATAGCAACAAGATCGTACCTACGCGATGGTCGCTGTCTAGGTTCAACTATTATTTCAGGGATTAAGTATTGCGTAATATCTATTCAAATTAAAATACTTTCGTATGAATTTGAATGAAATGCGAGCGAGGTACAACTGTGTACCTACCGTATTAGGTAAATACGATGCGAGCTAGCGGTGAACGGACAACTTAGAGATTGAAACGAATAAAAACAAAAGCCAAATGCGTTAGGTATTACACTGTGCCTATGCACTAGGGTGTCTAGGATACGTAAGATCTAAACCTAAATGCCTAGATGCGGGGTTTTCTACTAAAATAACTAGGTATTTAGGTGCGGTGCGTTTATTCTCAATAGAATAATAACAAATGCGAAACTACGACCAAGGATTGATACGATAAGAGAAGTGCGAGCGAGGTATAGCCACGTACCTAACCTATGTATGTATTAGGTAAATACGATGCGAGCCAGCGGCGAACGGACAACTTAGCAATTGAAATAGCCAAATGCGTTAGGTATTACACTGTGCCTATGCACTAGGGTGTCTAGGATACCTAAGATCTAAACCTAAATGCCTAGATGCGGGGTTTTCTACTAAAATAACTAGGTATTTAGGTGCGGTGCGTTTATTCCCAATAGAATAATAACAAACTACGAACTACGGCTAAGGATCCGGTTCGATCAGGACCAAAAAGAATGGAAGCGCAATTCTCGCCACGTGAGCTAGTGGACTGTATTTCGCGGGGGGTGAAGTTAAATGTTCCATTGACGCTTTACACAACAAACAAGACAGGTGATCGGGTTGCCGCGGATGTGGTTTAGGCAATGAATGCAACCCGAGAAATTAGGAGAGGATGCACTAACCTTCACGGGGCCACGTGCCATCGCAGCCGGTGCACCGATCTTCTCGTCCTGGCTCAGGAGCTGCCGCCCACATCACCAAATCACTTGAGGGACACACGAGAGGCACAATCCGATCGGTAAAGGTCTATGAAAGCGGTTAAAATCCAACAAACATTATTAATTTCTGAGAGACGCGAGCGCCGCCGGCCATTGTTTATTAGTTCAAAGTGCGAAGTGACTATGCGTCTATTTTGACAATTGAGCGGTGCGGAAACTATTGCTATCTAATTTTTTTAGACATCAATAAACAAGGGCAAAGTATACATAACATAATTGAAAGCCGTCCAATGTAGTGTTTATTGGCAAAGATTTACTTTAGTTTTCTGAACGTAATAAGATAATTCAGAATGCATCCCCAGCTAATCCAATCACATCGCTTCGAATCTGTAAACCCTGGGGTCACGGAGACTTACAAGAATTTAACAAAAACTACGGTTTAAAATCATTTATATCATTCATTTTTGATGTTACGGTAACACTTTAAATTAATTATGAATTACTAAAATAAATAAATATTAAATTTATACTGTACAATGTGATTTTATTGCATCTAAGGCGGACTCTGGACTGAATATATCTGTCTTATTTCTTATGTATTATATGTGAACAAATAAAATGCTATAAAAAAAAATAGGATAAGTACGTAAATCACATGTGCCATTAACGCAAAATGCTTTAGAATCATGGCATAACAGGTATGTTACCTATTATACATTGTTCTTAGTGAATGACTGATTTTTAAAATGGTTGTGGAATATGTACTAATTGTATTTTTCTTATCTTACCAGGTGGAACATCTTACTCTTTCACATCGTTAGTGTAACGGCCAGTATTCGAACCCGGGACATCTCGATCGTAAGGCCGACTCCTTATCCACTAAGCTCAACGAACATAAGATCGACTATGGTGATGTTAACAATTTTTTTTTTGTATTTGCATAGCAAGATGTATGTATTGGATATACATACACATATAAACATAATGCGAAACTCTTGTGGAATCCTGACAAAATAGCTAGATCTTGCTTTGCCAACGCAAGAGGATTAAACACTGTAGTGATACACGAACGTAGAGGTTGATAAGCATTTGTATTAATGATGTTATTGGAGCGGGCTGTGGGTGTTTTAGGGTCAATTAAGATTAAAAGAGACAAAACCAACTGCATCTACCGATTTATACCTTGATCACACGCAAAGTACGGCAGTTTCGTATTTAGACTACCGATCCCAACCGAGTAGAGAAAGTGCTCGAAGGATTTGAAAGTAAAATAAGTAGGTACTAAAAATAAAACCGAACAAAAGAATGACTGCAGTATCTGAAGTTGAATAAATTTCGTCTTGTTCTTTGGTATTCTCATGTCTATGTAAAATGCTACTTAAATGTTTCCAGTCACAACACCCTCCTTGCACCACCTGAGTTTGTGAATTGCTAAATAGTCTGCATGGAAAACAGTAAACTTTATTTTGGGAATTGGAATACACTAACCAGCGACGATGTTGAGTTTCACCATTAAGCTCGGGCTGACCATCTGGTTTGTGAAAGACTCTTAACAACTTTTTTTGAACCTAAATGTTCTGTTAATATATTCCATCTGTGGGTAGAGCCCGAAAAAAAGTTGTACACTTTCTGAACTATTTCAAAAAACTGTGATGCCTCCGGTACACACCCAGCAGCATGGACACCTACCAAGTTTAGTGAATGTCCTAGAAAAGGCCCTTATTTTATTTTCGTTTTATAATTTGAATAACAAGTTATTACAGAGACAGTACACAATTGAAATGATGGCGGAAAAATTTTGTGCTTACTGTTTAATAATCTACGGATAGTTCTGTTTAGTGCTTTAAGAAAATATTTAAGTAGTGTGACGCCTGATAAGGTATCCTGCTCAAAGGGTAAAAGTAGGTATTCCTACTCACCGCTGGGAACACAACACGAAGTTATTATGTCCGCGGTATTCTGTAACCGTACCTCGGAAAGCAAGTTAGGCCGTCGTCGACACCGGTTGTCATGACAGTCTAGGGGACATGGATAAAATGGTTCACACAGAAAGGCTGATCAGCCGGCCCAAATTTATACCTAAGCCCCTCTAAATAACTTTTCAGATGCATTTACTGTGCTCAACGCCACTAAAACTGCGCTCGCACAATCGCTTCTTCTTCCCCTACTCGATTACGCCGATGTCAGCTATCCCGATCTCACAAAGGAGCAACTAGATAAACAATTCAAATGAGATCAACTTTTCAGTTTTACTAAGAAGCGGTCAAACTGAGGTGAACCCTGTGGTATCTAAGTTCTGTGGTTAGACCGCTGTCAGACCTTTAGGGCTCCAACGTTGGGCAACCGAGATCGATAGCTTAACGTGCTCTCCGAAAATCACTGGGAAGTTTATTAATTACAAGCCCACCTGTCCCGGCTTTCAAAACCTCGTATGACCCATTTAAGTCAAGAATAAAAGCATAAAATTTCTAGATCGAAGTACTAAAAAATGATTAATACGTGCAACTGACATTTATAGTAATTGGGTATTTGTCTGACTAGTCAAATTAGCAACTTTTTACTAAACGTCAAAACAGTAACTTGTATTCCAGGGAGCTTCAAGTAAAGTCTCCACCCCAGAACTTTATTGAGCAATCATCTCATTGATCATCATCATTATCATCAACAAGCATTCTAAAGGACAGCAACTTGAAAACTTGACATTGGCGTCTCACCATTAATAATTTTAAAGACATTTAAAGCTCCACGTGCCTCTTTGAAGCTTACCTAGCAGAGAGCATAGTGGATAGAAGGCAAACAGTTTTTTGGATATAGGCCTGGGGCTGATAGGTACACCCCAGCTAAAGCAGGCCTACGCAACGGCCTCCACTTTTCCGGGGAAGGTTTTTTGAAAGAGTTCTTAAGCAGAAAAGAACACACACATGGCAGCAGATAATAAGCAGCATAATTATACTAGCAGCAATAATAATAACAATCACCAGACTCGTACGGAAAACTAACAAAGTCATGGACAAAAAGATAAACAAAATAATCAAGGAAATGCAACAAGTGTAAACAACTACCTGTGAGTATAGGATTGTCAACCAGCCTCAACGCCCGTCCCTGCACCGAGTCGAAGGGGTCAAGCTGGTATGCAGACACTCCAGCAAAAAGGTGACAGCAATACTCCATGTGGGGCCGGACCTGTGCCTTATAAAGAAGGAGTTGCTACCCCGCAGTGAAGTACTGCTTTGGCCTGTTAAGTTAAGATTATTTTGGC
Organism: Eilema griseolum; assembly: GCA_963662185.1. Classification (NCBI taxonomy): domain Eukaryota; kingdom Metazoa; phylum Arthropoda; class Insecta; order Lepidoptera; family Erebidae; genus Eilema; species Eilema griseolum. The sequence continues at coordinate 13,755,040 of OY759251.1, forward strand.
TTTCCAATCTTAGTGTGATGCGGCTAAACTTCGATATTTTCCAAGAAGCAACTACTGTTTGACCTCCATATCCGATTAGTGACCTACTCTGTATGTAGTGTAGACAAATCGTTAAAAAAAATAAAAAAGATGTTGTACACAAGACAAAAAAGATAGCCTATCCATCTAATAAAATCTATTTATGATCTGGGTCAAGTGGAAGCACCCGTATGTTTTACATATGTGTGTTCACACCACAATAACTCATTGCTTTGAAGTCACATGTGTGCGTCATCGTTAAAGGCGTATTAGTGTAATACGTTTATGTGTGATTATACATAAACAGCAGTCATGAAAGCCACAGTGTGATTGTGCATCTCAAACTGCACCAGTGCACATTGAATTAACGGTAACACTATGAACACACACATCAAGCCGTCCTCACAAACTTTCAAATTTATACAAGTTGGATATATTTGTGGGTATAGGTTTTTTTCAAACCGGGATTGGTGATTGGTGAACAAGATACGTGTCTGTATTGGAGATTTATATTATATTATCTATGGTATTGGTCTTTCCTCAGACGATGATGGTGACGGTAACAGCGAGGTAAAATTAAATACACAAACAAAAAACTTAAATCTATATTAACCAAGATCATTGCTAATGTCGAAGGTATGCGTATGTGACCCAAGAAGGTCACGAATATGAGTGACCTTGCACCAGTGCGCAGGCGCCGATAGGCGCACGCTCGTGATACGATCGACGCGCCGATCTAGATATATACCATTGCTTTTAACAAAGTTTCCTCATTGTACTGTACACGCGAAATAGTAAAATTAAGTGATTTGAAGCATAATTAGATTTCACAAGTGGATATAATACTTGTTTTAGTTTTCGTACAGGAACCAATAGGTAAGTAAATATTTTTAATGACATGAATGCGAAGTATATGACTTTTAAGTGCAATGACAAGTCATAATTGTATTAGCCTGCATTCTACGCAACAGGAGGAAATTGAACTCTTAAAGAAGTTTTGGGAACTAGAGTCAGAACCTACTTGCGACTTAGGAAACACGCTATTAACTCCAGAGGAAACGCAATGTGAAACCCTTTTTTCCCTAATAAAATAAGTTCCTACCCCATACCCACTACCCCAATATTTGTTTCTACCCTATACCCGCTCCCCCAATATAATATGTTCCTACCCCATTACCACTACCTCAATACAATATGTTCCTATCTCCATAACAACCACCCTAATATTATATATTCTAACTTTTTTTCTGTAGAAAAAATTTTCTGTAGAATAAACAATGACGCTGTGTAGTGCATTTCAGTGTAAAAAGAAAGGTCTTCATCGTGTTACTACTGGTAAAAGAACGGAAGCTGTAGATTATTCTTGCCCTGCGTATCAAAAACCGGATACCAAACTCGTCTGCTAGAATATGTAGTATGAAATACATTTAAATGTTTTGTAAGAAATCAACGTAAGAAATTGCGTAAAGCGAAAACGCCGCCCTTTGTACTGTTCTTGTCTTCACAATTTCTGTAACATGAGTATAGTAATTGGTGTACAATAAAGTAAATAATTATAATAATAAATTGTAGCTACACAAATTATGCTCCGTGGCTTTACTTTTCGTGAATAAAATTAGCCATAGCTAACTATTAAATAGATTGATAGTTTTCTATAAGACGGATTATTCTCCCTGTTATCAAATTAAACTTCTCAAGTAAAGTAAACATATTATACTATATGCATAGAAACATTCAGAAGAATGCAAATATTCTTCTGCATTGCATACCTCTTCATTCTACGTAGGTACATATATGCATTCTTAAGAGGCATGCAATGCGGAGGAATTCCATGACGTATTTTATTTATTTTTAGCTATAAATTGTATAATAGTTATTTTAGATTTATTTTCATAATTACATGTAAATACATGTATATACCTACAGGTACATATTATTCATTATACAACATTTACACTGTGCGGTAATTAAAACCGTTACTGATGACGTAACAGTCAAATCAAATGATACGCCTTGTTGATGTCAAGGTTAGAGAAAATTTTTACAGGACATCGATCCGGCTCCCATATCAGGATTGAGAAGCACTATGCACGACCTGTGGAGGACGTTTTACGTTTTTTATTGCCACTTTAGTTGCTCGTTTGTTTAATGCTACAGGTACTATGTTACGTTGAGTGTCACCTGTTACTATTGCTTTTTCATATCGAGGCTTCTCCTTCGCTTTCCTGGTCCTGGTATTTTTCATAAAAACACCGTCCCCTGTTTTAAGGACTGGAGTTTCCTCACCCCCTTTCTTGTCCCTGACTTTAATTTTATCGGATTCTGGTTTTTTAGTTCCATACTCGTATAGTACCTTAAGTTGTTTCCTATGATCTAATAATTTAATAAAAGTTTTTGGGTTAACCGTTTTTCCCTATCAATATCGAAAACATTGCCAATATCTGTGTGTCCGTAAACGAGCTCAAAAGGAGTAAAGCCTGTTGCTGAATGTATACTATTATTGTCCCATGATGGCATAGGTCATTACATCTGCTGCATCCAACCTAACATCAGATATTCAGGAATGTATAAATACAATATTATATACAAAGACTTTCTATATAGTTACTACTAGACAAACTTTGTTCCCGAGTGCATCAGGATCTCTCTCTCTCACCTCGAAGTATCAGTCTTTGATGGGAATAATGTCAAAGTTTGCTGTACTTTGGTGTTACTTTGTTACAAAGGGGTTTTTGTTTTTGATCGCTCCCTATACCAAATTTTCATCATAAAAACGCCATCTTCTTATAATAAAGATCACTGTCTCTTTCAACCAGATGCGTTCAGCTCTTAGAGCATGCTTAAGTAAAAGATCTAGACATTCTCCACAAATTTTCACATTAATTAGATTACAGGCAGAGCAGTGAACAACAGCTAGTTATAAATACAATCTAACATTTACCTATCTTAAAAGCCCTATCTCGATAAAGATGGGTGTACACGCGTTCCCGATTAGGCTAATTAGCGCCTGCCGCAGCTATTTTAAGAGGAAAGGCAAGTAAGGCGCAGGTAAGGCTCTCCAACGAAGCTTACTTTTACATTCTTTTAGTATCGGAAACCTGATAAAATAATGATATTTTGGTTATTTATGTGTACTTTATCACTTTTGATTATTTTACGCATAAAATAATTCAATAATTAAGATTTAATTTTTACCAGGTTCAATAAGCATACAAACTGGGTTGTACCTAATATAAGGTTTATAACACGTATAAACAGACTTAGACATTTTTAAATACATACACATATTCCATTCAAAAACATCCAGATCAATTGAAATTTAATAATCAACAATATACTTACTAAAATATTCATCTATCTAAGAGCCTCTAGTCGATAGAATAATGTAGGTAAGGGAAGTCGGCAAATTGGATCCGTAACTTCGGAATAAGGATTTATGTAGGGTAGATGCACTAATTACCAACCTCGGTCTTAATACCAGCCTTTATACCATTAGGATGAAACACTTTGAAACTCATATGATTTATACTGATAATTTGAAATATAATTAATTAATATTTAGGCAAGTTATGTTAATGTATAAAATACTATGCAAATGAATGTCTATAAGGTTGCTTTGCGCGCGATAACGGTTAGGTACAGTTCTCATGGCTATGCTTTGTTTCAAGTATATTTCTTAGGTCACTCGTGCAAATATTTACAACTAAACCGAGTTCTAACCATACTGTCGAAAGTTTATGCGAATATTACTCATTGAAATAAAAAGAAGACCTAATATACCAAGTAATAAAAATTCTTACAGAACATCAATATAAAAAATAATAGGAAAGGCTAGTTTAGCAAAATGACCACCGGTTTGAAACGCGGCCCTGACGTCAGAAGACTCCGGCAAAAAACTCAGCGGGCATTTCTTTTTTAGGTCTATTTACAAACATTTACTTAGTTTACTTAGTCTAAATCCTATTAGAAACGTTCTTTAATGTAGTTGCAAATTCTTATTTTGACAGTCTGTTTGAGATAAACAATGTATCTCTTATTGATTATTAATTGTCGTACGCAAGTACCTACCACCCCTGTCTGCATAATTGTATAATTTTGTTTAAATATCATTAATATTATTTAAGAATGAATTCACATTTGATCACATCGACCCTGACCTACTTATATTCACATTATAATAATTGACTTTTCGTTCGTTCAATCAACTAGCCTATCCCAGTCCACTGCTGGACACAGGCCTCTCCCAATATTGGGGGGGCTTTGGTCTACTGTTTCGTTCTACTGCTCCGAAGTCGCAGTAGCGGAAGTATAACATACATACATATAATCACACCTTTATCCCCGAAGGGTCAGGCAGAGGTGTATTAACACCCATATTTCACCAATCATTGTTTACAGCCCCACGTAATGGGGGTGAGCCTATTGCTAGATATTAAACCATAATACGACACGAGCAACAGCATTCATTCAGTACAACAGTTCTGCAAGTATCATTAAATAGTATATTTAATTTGACTTTAGTTAGTGTGCATAATTAATGTGCAAGTCAGTATTTTTTATATAACTGAAATATTTTGTTAGAAAAAAAGACCTATGATTTACTTAAATTGACATTAAAAAAATAGCAGCTATGAATTTACAAATAAAAGTAGATTAACATTACATTACAAGTTGTATAGTATGTAAATATAATAAAAATTGAATGAATTTCATAGATACACTTTCATCAAAAGTAATACTTCCGAAAATCTTCATAATACGTCTTCACGCCACGCACAAATCTGATCGGATGGAGGCCATCACTGGATTCCACGTTCCGGATAGCTTGAATCCATCTTCCCTATTGAAATTTTTATATTTTTTTATTTCAATGGCTTCACGCACAATCCGTGGATAGTATTGGCGATCAGTGGAAAGGACTTTGGGTTGATGAAGCTCAATCCAGTGCTTGGTACCCACACCACCTACACTACACCCCGCTGGCGGGCGCCACGCACTCGCGCGCCGTGGCCTACGTGTGCCAGGCGCCGACCTGGCTCACGTAGGCAACGGCGCACTTAGGCCAAAGTTTGCCATACCTCTATAAATCTGTGGGTGCAAATATATTATCATCTCTCTCTATATACACTTAAGTACTACCTACCTATTTATTTTTATATAAACTGTCATTCTTTTTTCTTCGCTTCCCATTTTTGTAAGGAAGTTTTTGACTGGTAACAGATTCTGGCTATGTAGCAATGAGAAACCGAAATAATAATATTAAATTGTTGTAAACCAGTATTGTAAGAGGCACCCCCAGGACAGGCCTAGGCCTAGATAGGCTTATTGATTGATTGATTATTATTGGACCTGACCGGTTTCGCCTTACAACATCCTGAAAGTTTTACAATGAAAGTTATTATAACATTCTTCTTAAATACTACGATTTGAACCCTGAAAAATTTTATAGGGACTCTCTCCACGTTAATTTGTCAGAGAATTTCTATATTTTTCTGTCGTGTCAACGGCATAACATTTACCCAATGTGCAGCCAACCTGATAACGTTGTCAGAGGCGCTTATGATCTCCTCCGGTGTACAAATCATATCAAATTTATTGCTGACCAAGTATACATAGATCTTACAATTTATATTTCAGTACTTGATAACTTAGCGTCTTATATTATTGTTTGTTGAGCCAATGTCGACCGGACACTCCATCTTTAAATGGGTCTAATTTTGAGACCGTTTCCAGTAGCTGGTCTTTTGTTACAGGGAAACTTAATCTTCCCAAATAGTGAATCCAGTCTATTAACTGGCGTTCTTCGTCCTCGGTGAAAACGGTCTGAACTTACCGTGACCTATGAACGTGTGTAACACCAGTGGAACAACACCCGTGCTGCCGACCCTGTAAGAACAGATATTTTCCGTGCCTTCAGTGCAGAACACAAAATCAGGACAAGCGTTTGGTCTTCTCACTGACAGCACAAAAACTCTCCGGTGAGCTCTGGCTACCTTGTACAGTGCTAAGTTTTTTCGTCAACCCGCGGGTTATCAACTGTGAGCCAGTGCAAACCAAACTCATTCTCAGCTTATTATTTAAACTATCCCTTGTGTCTTGTGTAGGCGTCGTCCTCGGCGCGTACGCAAACGCTCGTATAGTAATAGTAGAACAAGGCCAAAATAAATTAAGATATCTTCTAGAATTGAAAGAGAAAGTCATTATGAATACAGAACAGGCAGGCGCGGCCAAGATTCAGGAAGATACGGATAACCTGAAGCAAGAGTTCGATAAGCTTATTGTTTATATAGGACACGTCAATTGGACTTCGCCTTGCCTGATGGTAAGCTGAAGGCAAAGTCCCACAGCGCGTATTGTTAGAATCTTAACATCATCACGACTAGGCTATATTTTTTACTTTTTAAAACGTTTTTTGGAAAGATTTTAGGACAAGGTAAGAGTAAAACATACAAACTATAATTTTACTATATTAATGGAAAAAATAATCTATATTAACATTATAATGATACTGCATTGATCGAACTAAATATATGTTCTTCATCGTCAGGCCTTGTGGCAGATCCCTTAGAGCCTCCCTGTAGAACAGTTTTTTAATTGAACATAAACATAACATAACATAAACTCACGCCTGTTGACAGAGTGTTGAGAGATACATAGATGTTGAGGAATTGTGCCCAGCTCCCCAAACACTGGCTTACTGCGTAGAACAGGACCCACCAGCATTACGGTAGCGAGGCACACCAGTGGAGATCCTCTGTGGAAGTAACTGAAAAAGTTCCGTTGACAATCAAACTGCTTAACAATTTACCTGCCATAGCTTTACAGGAGACTATAAAATGGTTTATGAGATCAGTAATGGCTAAGTGGCTGGCCGTGCATGCATATTGTATGAAATGAACGTAATATACCCGACAATATCCTTATCTGTATGGAAAAATATTTTCTTGCTTTTGCATATGGCACCAATTTCAGCTATTGGTTGCTTTACACCTGAAATATGTACAAAATAACAAGTTAATAAAGAAAATATAGTTGAAAAGTTTAATGATTCCATACCCTCGTGACTTAGATCCAAAGTATAACACTATCATTTGATCATTTGATTCACCATAAAGTCGAATTCAAGTACTCACCTCTGACCATCAAAAATTCTACAATCAAAACAGGAAATAGTCCAATTAACTCATCAATCCCATTCCACAACTCAATAGCAATAGGTGTGCGTAACGTGTCAATCGTACATCACGCTGTGTTGCTGAAGCCTCATGTGCAGACGATTATGGACTCCATCATGTCGGGTAATAAGATTTCTTATCCATTAACATGTCTAAGTAACTATTAAAAAAATAAAAAAAATGTTTCCAGCAGTTCCAGCTATCATTTGTGTCGTCATATTAACTAAACAGAAGACGAAATTCTGGCACAGGCTTTTCTCTCGTGGTTGGAACGTATTCGAAAGTCGCCTCCTGAAAAGCCGACATGCTAATCATAATTTAGACGCAACTGGAAAATTGCTTTTAGGATGATCTTTGTCGAGCCAATAATAGTACGACTTTATTGTTTCGTAAACTTCGTAATTAATAATAAATTTGGACAATACCTTAGTAAAGTTTAACTTAACTTTATATAGGAAGTTTATGTTGAACGTAAAACTTGCCCTAAAATTTTAAGGAAAAACGGATTTTAAGGTAGAGCTTATTTAGATAATAAACATGCTACAAGTTTTTACCACAGTGTAGAAATATCCTAATTGCTTAGTTATAAATGTTTTATGTTTATATTATGTAGCGCTGAGAATCTGTTCAAACCTATTTATTAATGAAAGTTATATTCTGGTAGGTATACCTACTATCCTTTTATCGTGTAGAAATCAGACAGCGTATTATTGTGTCGGCCGGCACTTTCAAGTCAAAACTTGAAAGTGCCGGCCAAAAGAAATTGCGATATTCTGTTAGCATTTGTTCTCTCTAGTATTTCTTTTTACAGCGTTAATGCTGAGGGACCACTGCGCTCGGTTATATGAGAGTTCACAAATCTTCCATCAGATGGGCCGTGCGCTTGTCTGCCACCTAAGTAGTATAAAAAAAAAACATATTCACGCGTCTGTTTTTTTCTGAGGGGTAGATAGTTTTTTGTTATATATTTTGTTATGTTTTGTGTAAATCAATTTTCTTTTTCTTTCTTTCTTTCTAGAGGTGTATTAACATTCACATTTTACCTAGTAACTGTTGGCGGTTCCTGTGGCTTCCTGTTTTCGAGATAAAAGTAGCTTAATGTTATAGTGAAGTTAGTGTTTAGTAATGCACCAAATACTTGCTCTTGAAAAACATTTCGCTGGTTGAATTCAAAACTAGCACAAATTAAAGTGGCGTATCAAATTGCGTCGTTCTTATTAGAAGAGGTCATTACAACGGGATAAATATTTCATGTGGGTGACAGGCAACAGCTAATATATTCCTGTAATAACTGACCCCGCGAAATCGACCACCATATTTTTTATTACATTCCCCGCGGTCCCTCTAGCATGGTATTTAGATTCTGACCTTCGAATATTTTCGTGTAAACCTTCTCCAGACAACGTACACAATAAAAAATAATTATTCAATTTGGTGGTTCGGAAGTTATGAGCGTACGTATATTTGGAGGTTCCTCCTCTCAACACACAAGTTAACCAATGTCTCCTATTGTGTACATGTAGTGCGCGCGGGTGTCCATGCCGACTCTCACCCTGGCGCGGTTCGTGCTAGAGCAGTGCCTTCTGGAGTACAGCCTGCTGGAGCAGTCCGACAGCAAGATGGCGGCGGCAGCGCTCTACCTCGCGCTGCGGATGAAGAACATCGGGCCCTGGACCACTACACTGCAGTACTACACAGGTGACTTTCCTTTTTTGGCACATATTTGACATGTTCCGTCTGACCAGTCGCATCCAAAGCTCACATGTACCAAAATAAGACGTAGTACGTACATATTTTTTTATACAACTTAGGTGGCAGACAAGCACACGGTCCACCTGATAGAAAGTGGTTATAGTGACCTATGAACGTGTGTAACACCAGGAGACTCAGTGCCGTCAGCGCAGAACACAAAATCAGGACAAGTCTTTGGTTTTCCCACTGACAGCACAAAACTCTCCAGTGAGCTCTGGCTCTGGCTGCCCTACTCACCGCCGGAAACACAACACTAGGTTATTATAGCCATGGTATTTTGTAGAGTGGAGGTGCTTCCCCAGTTGGGACTGCTCAATTGGGACGGAAATACCGTCGTATCCTGCCTCCTACAAAACAACCTAAAACTTAATGAATACCGATTTAATTGAGCAAATAATATATTTTACCTACTGGATAATAATGATTAGTAAACAGCAAGATAAGAATTTTACAATTATTATAGTCGATTTTCCCTAACGTGTTTATTTTAGTATTGATTAGCAACGGGCATTTTGTTTAAAAATAGGTAGTTACGTTGATAACATCCAATAATAACTAACTAGCAAGTTATCGGTGCCAATACGTATATGAACTGTAGGGTAGAACAGAAAAATAAAACAATATCCTCCTGCGCTTGTTAGTACCTAACTACTGCGTTTCAAAATTCATTTAAGATCTGAATTTAAGTACTGCAAATAGAATTTCTACATTGGTCCCACTAGTGGGTCGTACTAGTAGGACCATGGGTAAATGCCTCATAAAATTTATCATTATCATGGGTAATTCCATGTTTAATATTAGTGAATCGATTTCGTCTTATAATAAGTGTGGAACAGTTTGAAGATGAATGGGGAAGTGAAAGCAGCGGAGACGTAATCGAATAAGAGAGAAAATCGTCACTTGTATTTATTTAAATACATACATATATTCACTCCTTTATCCCCGAAGGGTTAGGCTGAGGTGAACTCGAGTGTCCGTCGTCGCGTGCGTTACGTGTATCTCGTGTCTCACGTGCCTTACATACCTTACGTGCCTTACATGCTTAACGTGCCTCACGTGACAAGGGCGCACGGGGCGCAACGTAATTGGCTTAAATCCGAGACACCGCAGCCCGCCCTCTCCGCATCGGTCGCGGTGCTTTTGTCGTCATAAAGCAGTAAATCTTAGTAGCTTCTCTTAAATTTAGTTGCTTTCTTCATCAAATATTCCCTCGGCTAAGAGGGTTTTCTCAGAAATGGTTCCCAAGGAGATTTTGTAGAAACTTGATGTATAAATAAATTGATGAATACAAAATCGGATTAGATATTAGGTAACACACAAATTAGCAATGGAAATTTAGAAGCACTTCCCGTACATTTAATGTATTTTACAAAAATGTAGAATATTTTTACAAGAAAAGCACCTACGAATATCAAAGAGGTCTAATTATGTTCTGAAGAAATTTCACGCGGTGATAACTGATATCTACTCTAACTCATTCGAGGTTCTTAGTGAATTATTTGCCTGGGTTTACCCGAGATTGGTTGGTTAATTTAGTAGCAATGTTGTCACTTCACTGTTAACCCCGGTGGGCAGTGAGACGCGCCTTCGAATCGCAGTCGCAGTAGGATTACTATCCTTCTAAGGGACTGCGGCTTGATGCAGTCTGACTTCCCAACCCTGAATGTTGCTGTTGAGATTGACCTGGGCCTCAAAATGGTAAAAGTATGTAACATAAAAGTTACCTTCAATTGTTATCCAGAATCTCTTGATGCGTTTATATACCACTGTACCGTGGATGTAAAGCGTTCAACTGCTACATCGCTGGCCGTGGGTTTGAATCTTACGTTCAAAGATTTGTATGTATGTGTGTGGTGTTTCTATATTTAATTTATAATAATAAGGTAACAAGTAGAACCCTTATTGAAAGCTAGTAACACTACACTTGCTTTAGGCCCAAATAGTGCTATGAAGCATATCGTAGGCTGTTTCATAATAAGACCAGAAAAGGGTATTTTCTTGGTTCAAATAATATTTTCCGTTAATGCGATGTGCAAGTTCGCGGGTACGTCCTCGATTCTGTCGTAGCGAGGCCGAGTAGCGATAATTTTGCGAAAATGGCCGACTTGTCGACAGCAGTGCCTCTGCTACGAGCCCGGGTGAAATAATAACCACATTATGATTTTAGACAGGCCACCGCTTAAAGTGGTTTAAGGTGACGTAAAGTGAGAGAGCGCCTTTGTGCCACAGTGAAAAATGTAATCAGGACATCCGCCTTTTCTTGTTTCGTTCAGCTATTTACTAAGATATACAACTATGAAAGAGGTGTTGTTTTGAAGAACAGTTTTTTTTCTACAGAAGTTATGTTTTTAAAAATCTCCTGGAGTTTCATTTTAAATTGTAGGAGGAAATTCTTACTTGCCACTACAAAAAATTCAAACGCGGTATTCCCTTCTCGTTTTCAATTGCAGTAAACCTAAAATAAGATACAGGCACCTATGTTGCGGAAGTACTTAACTGCCCAACCGATATTAATGAATGGTAGTTCTTTATTATCTATAATCTACACAGCATGATATTGAGTATATTAAAATAATAATAGGTATTTAAAAATATGACAGACTTGTGGTTAATTCTAGATTTTCAAAATTTATTATAGGTGGATTTTCCTTGTAATTTGCAATAGCTTTTATATATTTAGTGTAGCGGCGTCGCGTCGCAGACGCAGTATATTTATCCGCATGCTAGATTCTATAACAGAAGCTAGTTAATCTATGCTTACCATGGGTCTAGATAGCGTTGTGTGGAATGTTAATAAAGAATATGAAATCTCTTTTTATTACAACAATCGGGTGGTAGGACAAGACTAAGTGGGATATTTTAAAAATATGTTCCGTATCCGGCAGAGTTGAATTTGGACCACCCCATATCTTTCCATACGGTATAGTACAAGGTGACTAAGGGATAGGGTCATCAAACATCAAACAGATATATACAGCCCAGACTGAGCCTGTACGGCTTGAGTCAACAATAGTGATATCTTCACCAATTCACTGTCCATACCATCTCCACCGGCCAGCAGGGGTTGTGTCGCTGAATAAATGCCTCTCATCCCCGAAACTTCAGCCCGTAATTGGACTTTTAAGATTCATGGTAGACCCCTAGATTACGTTTTATATCATCATGTAATTATAACTCTCAAACAGCTTGACATTAAGTTAATATGTTTAATTTATACAGCACATCTGCTTAATTAGTGTTGTAAATTGGAGCTACTGTGCCTCAAGTTTGATTTTAAGTCATCTAGCTCGATCCTTAGGTCTTGTAAGGCCTGAGAGTTTGAAATGTGGTTTGATAGGTCTAAGCTTTTACCAAGGAAGTCTTCGGATGTGGTGCTGTTTAGTGAACTACTTCTATTTAGATCTTCGTGCGACTAAGCAAAGGTTCTAGGGTGTTCGTGACCTCGGGATTCCCAATGATGCGGACCGCACGTCGCTGCAACCTGTCGAGAGCATCTAGTAAATACTTAGCTGAACCATCCCAGAGATGCGAGCAGTATTCCACACAGGAGCGAATTTGGGTCTTGTATAGAGGACACCACTGCTCCGACGTGAAAAAACGTCTCACTCTGTTCAGGACTCGGAGATTACGCGAGGCTGTATTGGTTTTGGCGTGCTCTGAAGAGTAGGAAGGGGAAGGAAAGAAGATACTTTTGCTGTAAATGCACATGCCTGCGTCTTCTTGGCATTGAACTCGACCAGGTTCTCAGAGCCCTCATGCTATATTATCACGCCTTTATCCCCGGGCCCAGATGATTAGGCAGAGGTGAATTAACACCTACATTGCACCAATCATTGAATTCGGAACCACGTAATAGGGGGTGAGTCTATTGCCATCTTTCGGGCACTAATCATCTGAGGCAGAGTCTGGGCTGTATCTATCTGTCTGATGTTAAACAGTCCTATAGACACCGTGAGGAATTTTTCCGATTGATAAAATAGGTATTTGTATGTGTAATTTTTTTTTTTATAAATTACTCACACATCATTTATAATAAATGATTTTTCAGTTAGAACCAGGAAAATAGGTTGATAAATATGTAATATAAACAATGAGAAATAGGTACGTCGATGTTGTAGCATTCCCATAAGACTGGCAGCATTGTTTGGCAATGCTCTATAACACTTCGAAAAGGTTTGCTGTGAGATAAACGTTGTCATTCGGCTTCAATCCACAAAATGACCCTTACCGACTCGTAGTCACGGAATCAATTTTAATCTTATTCATATAATTTGTTTTCCTGTTTAAATATGTTCTACGCCAAAATATTGAAAGAAACAAAGCTTATGAACATTTTTTCTTATAATTATTAACAGTTGTTAACATCTAATTGTCGCTTCTAGCGACAATTTAGAATGCATAAGAATACAATATTTGGAACATACATAAAAAATGGAGATCTCGCAATAATGGTTGTAACACGTGGGTCAAACCCCTTACTTAAACCCTCTGAAATAATGAAAACGGTAAAATGGCTTTTGCAGCTATAGCAATAAGGGTATAGAGGGAGAAACAGGCGTAAAGACATTTCGAAGGTAGCGAGTTCGAACCGCTACTATATTGATGTAGTCGTTTTACGTTAATAAATAGTTTTTTGTTCTTTATTTTGTTTGTGATATTAAAGAACGTTTAAGTTGTTAATTAAGCGTGTGGAAAGCACAATGCATTCAATTGTTGACGGTTAAAAATAAAATTATCATGTTATTTATACATGAGAATGAGGAAACCAATATGCAGCGTTGTAATGATCGGGCTATTGTGACCATTATATGCCAGATCTGGCCATTAACTCGAAAAAGAAGAAGCGTCATAATCTTTTCGTAACTAGTTATGACCGCATGTGTTCTCTTCCTTACTCGAAACCAAAAATTGCCGGATCCGGACCAGTAGTTCCAGAGATTAGCGCGTTCAAACAAACAAACAAACAAACTCTGCAGCTTTATAATATTATTATATATTAGTATAGATTTTCTAATTGGCTCTAAAAATAAAATATTCTGTCTTTCATTCAACACACGTCCAACGGCTATGTTTCATCCTCACGATTGAAATTTTTATACTTTTTTATTTCAATTGCTTCCCTAACCAGTCTTGGTATATAGTGGCGTTCTGTCGAAAGCATCTGAGGGTTATGTAGTTCGATCCAGTGGTTCGTACCGGACTCCAATAAATGTTGAGCGATTGCAGATTTATGCGGTTCATTGTTTTTGACTGCCCTGATGTGTTCCTTGATTCGGCATGTAACCGTTCTTTTTGTTTGTCCTATATAAGAACTGCCACAGCTGCAGTCAATCTTGTACACTCCCGGTCTGTCCAATGGGGAGCCATCTTTGGGTGAGCGCAGGCATTGCGACAGCTTTTTAAAAGGAGGTTATCGTTAACCGAATTTCATTAAATTTTGCAAACATTTTTCGTTTGGATGGCAATAGGGTACGATGGAGCTGTTCTGATGATGGAGTAGGAAGGTCACCATAGGCACTCCAAAATTAAAGTACCTTTCGCTGTGGCAACCATTACCCTTGACTAAATTTCTGTGCGTAAAGAAGTTAGTGCCTTTGCCTTGGAAAGAGGCGAATGTTCAGCCGATTCTCAAGAAGGGGGATCGCTCGGAGCCAGCCAACTATCGACCCATAGCCGTCACCTCAGTGCTGTGCAAAGTGTTCGAGCACATAATTAACAAACAGCTCATGCGGCACCTAGAGGATCCCGTCGTGTCCTACCTATTTATACTGTAGATTGATGGCCTCTGATAACAGAGTTGTATTCTAAGGGCAAAGAGATACAACCCAGACATTTCAAGTGGGAACTGTCTGCAGTTGTGATACTAAAGTTTGGGTTGACACTTTCCAGTTCAAACCCTAAATCTAAGAAGATACGGTGCGCACCCTTTCCTATATAAGTATTGAAAACTTTAATTTATTCTGACCACGTGCTGTTGGCATTTTGCAACAAGTTTATTTTTAAATACTTTATTTAATTTTATTATTACACAATTTAATCATTCTATATCAAAATCATTTATTTTTATATTTTGATATTGCTTTTCTCATGAATGAATCGCCGAGATAGAACACTGTAAAACAAAATTAATGGATATAGGTACCTATCAAATTACTGTCCACGAAACACGCGTTATCACAAAGTGATCATGTTTTAGGTGGCGATGGTGTGGGGATACGACTGTCGTAAGTGAAATGATATTTTTAACTATATTTCTAACTTAGCATACAGGACTTGTACATCTAGAAATTATTGGAACTAATGAGAAAAAAACATGGTCATAATTTTGATGGAACTAACGTGTAGAACTGAGACGAAATTTAGAAATTAGTTCAGTATATAATACTAATTGAAATAAATGTTGACGTCAAAAAGATCAAGCTGTATTCCGGGCACTATTATTGATTCGAGCCATGCATCTGGGCTGAGTCTGAACTGTATATACTTAGTCTGGCCATAAATACTGTTACAATTAAAATAAGAAAGATAATACATTTGAATTTGGAATCTGTAATTTTTATACGATTGTTCATTGTGTTTTCTAATTTTTTCGCTAAAACATTGTCTGATGGGATAAGAAACACATTCCTCACTAAAATTGTGTTGGCACAATTATGAGTCTACGGAAAAAATAGCTCTTGTTGTGACTTCGAACACGGCTGTAAAACTGCTTCTATAATGATTAAAATCCCCTTGGATTTAGATATGTGCGAATATATGTTTGTGGAATCTGTCTTGAATCAGATCCTAAAATTAATTTCCAGTAATTTAAAACATGTAGAATTTGTTGATAGTGAAGAAAACAAAGCATGCTAAACACAGTATTGCCTACTTTTATTATCGCGGCATTAATATCTAAAGACAAGTTAAGTTGGTTTTATTGATGTTTACACTTTTGCTAGTGAGAGTACTTAAACTGTGTTTCATTCCTTTTACCTTCATTTATAATTTGAAACAACATATAAATCATCGTAACCTCTGTCTAACCCTTCGGGGATAAAGACGTGTTTATAACATGTCATATATGTATGTAATTATTAACACAAAACTATAAGAAATAATATTTAAATACATGACTATTGGGCCTACATTGCGTCAGTTTTGCACTGACTCTATGTAGTCCCAAACTAAGCATAATATAACTCTCAGAGCCAGCCAACTAACGACCCATAGCCGTCACCTCAGTGCTGTGCAAGGTCTTCGAGCACATCATTAACAAAACCGAAACGGTCAACGGGTGATCTTCTAGCATACGTTACCCATCTTTGGGGTGAGGCTATGGACAAGCACGGCAAATGTATAGGTTCCTCCGTAACGGATCTTTGAACTGATTTATTAAATTATTTAGTTCAAGCACAGACCCATTCCAAATACATTCATACATACATAATCCATTACAGAATTTAAACTTCTGTACAAATAATTAACAAAAACATTAATCAAAATTCTCATGTTGAGTACTTCTTTGATTATGTGGAGACTATAGTTTTCTTTAGTATATTTGCACTACTATTGTCACCTTCTTATAGAAGGAAGTTATTAACATATGGAGGAGGGTCTTTAGTAACTGTACTATTGCGTTGTCCTGCACACTCAGTATTTATCGATCACTTCAGAGCTTTGTATATGGCTATTTGCATTGGTATGATCGTGCCTCAGAGGGCACATTACGCCGTCGGTCCCGGCTGCCATACGAACATCTATACCAGTCGTTTCGGGTAGTTGGAGCCCTACAACAATAAGTCCAACACCTAGTCAGTTGCGAGCGGCACCAACGTTAGGATGAAGAAGACAAGCTGAAAAGCTTCCTGGCAAACATTAAAATCTTAAATCGTCGTATGCCCTATCATGTAAAAATACTACTTTATAACTCTCTAGCCGAGTCTCATATTTTGTATGGACTCACCAGCTATGGACAGACCTATAAAACACACATAAATAAAATATATAATCTGCAACATTGGCAGAGAGAAAGAGTTCGAGTTCAAAGTAATATTCCAACTATTTAGATGATCTGTGGTAATATAAAAAACTTAATTAGAGAATCAGAGTAATATTTTAGGAAAGGTAACCTATTGAAATATCGAATTTCTGTTACCCGAATCTTAAAACCCCGAAAACGGTTGGTAAAGCGTAGATAAAATGAGGATACTACAATTTCCACTTAACCGGGTGAAATCACCTAGGCCAACAAAGTAGGATAGGTTTACCGTTTTTGGCGGGAATAGAGATAAGTTTACACAGTTTTATCAAAGCCTCACGTAAAATGTATTATTTCCACCCAATTGTGCAGTCCGACTGGGGAAGTACCTCCTTATACTATTTTTAGTCACCACGCGACCATAAAGCTGAACATGGACACACAGAAGAATGTGTTTCAGTAGAATATTCTTAACTGTCATTTTACAATGAATACCTTTGAGAATGCTAAACATTTATAAGGCGAAACCGGTAAGGTTCAATAATAAACAGAGTGGAAAAGGTAGAGCTGGTAGTTGTAACATAGTCCCAAGTGTAATCTCACACCCGAACTATTTGAATATTTTTTTATACAGCTTAGGTGGCAGACAAGCACAC
Organism: Eilema griseolum; assembly: GCA_963662185.1. NCBI lineage: Eukaryota > Metazoa > Arthropoda > Insecta > Lepidoptera > Erebidae > Eilema > Eilema griseolum. The sequence continues at coordinate 13,772,601 of OY759251.1, forward strand.
GGCTCACCTGATGAAAAATAGTTACCATGATCTATGAACGTGTGTAACACCAGAGGAGTATGCCATGCTGCAATAAATGGCATAAAAATTTGCACTTTATTTCTATACGCTTAAAGTCTAAAATTAAATGAATAGAATTTCATTACACTTTGTATTCGCTTTGCAAAAAGTCTTTTCATTTTGGACTTTAACGACATTGCCTTAAAGTCTAAATTTATTTTAGCAGTGTCCGTGGTATGACAGTGGTTTTGCTTTAGCAGAATCGAAGCATGCAAATATTTGCGCTTTAATGGTCAACAGTGAAAATTTTTTTTATAAAAAGTTTGATGAATATAATAAATGAAATTTAAGTGTTGATTTCAAAGTTAACATAACAGATTTTCAGTGACACACGTCTATGGGCCACGGTAACCACTTTCTATCAGGTGGATCTACCACCTAAATTGTATAAAAAATAAAAACAATTGGAACAAGAAACCAATAATTTTTCTGGTTGAATTAGATAATCTTTGAAATGACTGGACTGATTTTGATAGGACTTAGGCAGCAGACCATACTTGTACATAAAGATATAACTTAGGCAACTTTTATATCAAAAAATCCCAAAAAACTCATGTCATAGAATGGGGTTGGTGCAGTTTTCCCAAGCGCAATTCGCCAGTAGAATACTGCCAAAGTAATTCACCTAGCGTGAAATCAATTCACAATCCGTTCTGTGAACGACGCGTTTAATAAAACAGCTTCTGAAAAACAAGGATTTTAGATAAAACATAAGATTAATTAAAAACTAGATAATTAATTCGATCTTATAGTAGAGACTCCAAACTCTCCCATTAGAAAAGGGCTTAACTATTTATATGAATTTATTGTAAAAAGAACCCTATCAACATTTTATTTCTAAAAACTGACAATGAAACGAATTGATAGTATCAATTTGCGTACAAGTGACTCAAACGCACGCCGCCTGTGGGTCGCTTTGGTTGCCGAAGGTGAGGTTGACAGTGTGAAATATGGGTTGAAAGTTTATAAGAATGTTACACATATTGATAACTCACTTGTACTTTTCCACATTACTTTATTGCTTATTACACCTGACCGGTTTCAGTCCAATTCCGGAAACTGATGAATACATTTAACAAAGAACTTTATGTTTGGCTATGTGACAAATGTTTTTATTCGATTGATGAATACTTAAACTTTAAGGAATAATATTTGTAGGGAGAAAACTCGAGACATTCTGTGACCTATTGATGTGATAATTAAATTCTCCTCAACTGTTAAAATATTAATACAACATATATATATAACATAATATGATCACAATGTCTCACCTGTGATAGTAATTCCATTTGACATATAGTTTCATCTCTATTTTCTTCAAGCCCACTGTTCAACAAACCTGCTGGACCTGGGAATTTTCTTTTACTTTTATGATCAAAGTAAGAATGTATCATTTTTCTTTTCATATGTTCTCCGAGGCGTCGAAACTGATTGGTGAGTTCAGTTCCTGTGAGAAAGCGATTTCGAAGCATGGTGTTCACCAAGTATCGGTCTTCTCGTGCTGTGGTACACCTGGTTCTGCCCGTTCCTGGTCTGCGTAGGTTAGAACCAGTTTCTTCGTAACGTCGGAGAACTCTTTGTACTGTTGACAGCGACACACCGACAGTCCTGGCTGTATCGCGCTGACTCCGGCCGGTTTCCAGCATTGTAAGTATTCTACTCGTCTGGCCAAAACTCATACAGTAGGCCAAAGCCTGCCAACATTGGGATAGGCTTATGTCCAGTAGTGGAATGGCTAATCGATTGATTATTAAATCGAGCTATTGTGTACGACCAGTTTAAACTTAATTACATGTCAGTGGGCATCGACCTTAAAAATGTATCGTGGTAGACCTATACACGTTCGTCATGCTAAATGGTGTCCTCGAAGAGAAAATAATTTGGTTACATTCCTTTTAGACGCTGATGTTGAGATTTATTTTATCTGGAAACTGGTTTATTAACTATTTTGAATCCACTCTGCCGACGTGATATGCTTAGCTCGCATTGCAAGAGCAAAAAACAGCTGTGTTGATACGGTGCTTGCAGTATTTTGCCGATTTTGGAAATTTTATTGACTTTACATTACACTGGGATTGTATAGTGGAGAACATGTTATCATATGAGAACAAAATAATATTGGCGCCTATGGTACGCATTGGCACGTTACCCATGCGTCTCTTAGCATTACGTTATGGTGCCAATAGAGCCACATCACTTGACCATCTCTCACTATTGATGGGAACTTCCTCGGTTCTTCTGTCCTCGGAGTTCTCCACGACCTGTGCGGTCACAAATGGTAACGGATAGAACGCTGGAGAATATACGACCGATTTGTAATATTCATATGAAGAACCCGTTATATTTCTTTTCACAAGTGAAAATATTTTTGTTGTTTGTGTGGCCATGGTTGCAGTAAATAGTATTAGTTTCATTCTTTTGAATGGGTTGCCAATGTCAGGGTGTTAGGATAAGTTGTAAATAAATAAGTAAGTTGTAAGCTAATAAAAACTTTATTACCTGTAACTTTCGAGTTTAAAAAGTAGGGGTCTGGATGCCATAGGTTGTCGAAAAATTCTGGTGGAAGAGTCACGTGGTCATCCCCTTCTTCAAATATGTCCTCAGGTAATTGGAGTCGACTCTCGAACCACGTTTGTCTTATGAACATGTCCACTCTGAAACATTAAAAAATACGAAAAACCCTCAAGTACCACTCAAAGCTAAAAAAATAGTATTTGACTCATGCATTCTCCCTATAATGACGTACGGATGTCAAACATGGAGCTTGACACAGCACAATATACGCATGCTCGAGACCTGCCAACACGGCATGGAACGCAGTATGCTCGAACCGTAGAATCGTAGTGAAAGTGGCTGCTACACAGAAAGCGCGCCACAGAGGCTGTCTGGTGCAAAGGAAGTGCTCTGTAAGCTTGACCCCCGTCATCTAACAACCCGAGACGGCATGCGGTTTTAATCGGTTCGAGTCCGATTTAACCACCTACCTTCTCGCGGTGAGGTGTCTAACTTAGAAGCGACTGAACTTCGATATTTTCCGTGAAGCGACTGCCATCTGACCTCCAGAACCAATTAGCGATATCGAAGTTCTGTAGTTAAACTAGTTTGGTCTTTTTAGGGCTCCAACGGCCCGCAATGACTGCTATAGATGTTCGTATGACAGCCGGGACCGACGGCTTATCGTGCTCTCCGAGGCACGACCAAGGGCGGTACGAAGTATCCCAGTTAATTTGTAATAAATACACGGATTGAACTCACTTAGGGTCGTCACGTTTTAGCAGTGAGTTTTGTTTGTAAAATATCGGGATACAATTCGATCAGATCAGTTAAATCGATTAAGATAGAAAATAAGTTTGAATCAGTTCAAGCGGGATTTACTACCACCGTACCTAAATCACCGGTCAACTATATGACCGCGCGTAGAAAAAAATTATCAAAATCGGCCTATATAAACAATACAACGCAACAGTCTCGACCAAGACGAGACGCGATTAGCCAACAACAAAATAAGGGTCTCTTCACGTGGGACCGATACAACAAGCGAGTGCTTCTTCTCCTCTGCCGGGAACCACGCGGCAATTTTAATATATTTTATTTTAAAAACGAATTAGAGCCACTAGTTTAAGCAGTAGTATATTTGTTTAATATATGTATAATGTTATAAAAAATCTCTACAAGTTAATCAACTTCTTTGTTGAAAGACCTTAAGTTAGGTACCTAATAAATGATAAACCAAATAGAGAATAATAATTTTGATTATTACCTTTTTGTTAAACTATATTCTCTATATTCCAGCCAACTCTACATATACAAGGAGGCCCCGGAACACGTGTACCTTATCATACCTGATGACCTCCGGGAGCCCCCGGCTGACGACACATCCGTTGACTCGGACTCCACTGATGACGTCGCAGACAAGGCTGACGCTGATGAGGAAACGAATCCATTCTTAAAGAGTATCACTCGAAACTTGAAGAAGTTGAAGGTTGATGATGAGAAGGATAAGAAGACTCAACCGGAAGTGTTGCCTAAAAAGCTGAGGTACTTTTTTAGGTATATTTTTAGCTCCCCACACCCGAGGAGAGGGCCGTTTCCAATATTTTATCACCAGTAGGTCACTAATCCTGATAATAGAGAATAATAGAGAAACAAAATTAAATAGTAAATTTTAACTCTGCTATTTAACATGACATAACATAAACTCACGTCTATATCCCCGAAGGGGTAAACAGAGGTGTTATCACCCACAATTCACCAGTTTATGTTTAGGTCCTAACAACGGTAGATGGCGCTAATATAAAATTTGTATTTTTATAAGTTTTGGAGTCGTACCTATGTAGTTAGGGACAAGGTTCAAAGGATGTGATGATCAATATTAATAAACACGTTTTTACGATGTATTGTTGAATTTTATGAACAGTACAATTTTGTGATCAATAATTATATTTTGTAAATAATATAGAGTTCACTTCGAACTTAAAAATAATAAGTTGGTAAATAAGTATGTGATTAATTTTAAGAAATTTAAATATATCCTACAAAAAATTCTAGTATTTTGTCATCCAGCTGCATGCACTCCAGAGCACTCATAAATCACATCTTTTATTAGATGTACCTTAAAAAACCCTAACAGCTGATACCCACATTTCTGTTCTCATCGCTGTAATATATTTAATACCAGATATGGATATGATATACCATCACGGCTGAACAGCGAATATAAATGATTTGTTCAAAAAGGTTGAGTCAATTTCTTGGACATATCCTTAACAAAAAGAGAGTAAATGACAAAAATGTATATACACAACTTTTACTAAGTCTTGAACTCGAACTTGAATTTCGCCATTAAATTATCTTGAACATAAGATTTAATTTACCACTGCACTATATCTGTATTAAATGTAGAATGTACTTACAGTTTCTTTTGCACTCACTATTCGGTACTCGTAGTATTCGCATTCCACAGCTTGAGTGTGCGTGGGATGAAGTTTCTTTCATACCGCACAGTGCGCACTGTCTCAGGTTGCAATGTGTGGGGATGAATTCCCTGCCTATGGCGAGAGGTGCGATGATAGAATGTAGCTACGGGCATCATGTCAAACAATTCATCTGTGCACAAACCATTTCCATGCGATGCACTTTGGGTAACGAAGGCGGCAGTGCCTCTCACACAGGGGAGGCGCTGCCGCCTAAGGCAAATACCGCCCCCCACACCTTTCCAGGGTTCGATAGATACACCTTTCCATTTCTGAGGAGGTCATCTTAAGCAGTAGATATTCCAGGGTAAAGCGGGGAGCGCAATGCTGCCAGTCTTCTGGGAACGCTACCACAAGAGGCATGCGATGCGGAGGAATTCTACGACGCATTTTAATTGTTCTTAGCTATAAGTTGTATAATAGTTATTTTATTTTTATTGTATTTAATATTTATAAATTATTTCTTTTCAATAGGGAAGATGGATGACGGTCCATCATAGCGGACTATTCAATTTATCATTATTTTCTTTTGTATCTCTACTAGAGCTAGGTATAATATTTTCATTTTGCGAAATAGCCAAAACTTTGTTTCTTTTTTCTTTGCACCGGCTAGTCCTTTTATCTTTTCTCCATTCTTCCCTTCTTTTTTCGGCTTCTTCGGGCGACAGTTCTAAATTTCGGAAATCATTTCTTATCCGATGCCCCTACGTCATACAAAGAACGCACCCTCCAAGTTTTAGGTCCCGCCGATCAGCAGTTTAGGCTGTGCGTTGATACCTGTCATTCAGGACAAAGGATTTTATAACATTTTATAATATAGATTATATGCGACAAAAACTCCATATTGAGTTTAATAAAACAAAACAAAATTAAATAAATTAAAATTACAGTACCTACTGACATTAAGAGTTCGATACATTTAGAGTGGATTAAACTAAATATTAAAATCACAAGTTCGGTTTAAACTTAAGCCACTGAATTTTCGTCCGAAACCATCAAAATTCTTCTATACACATATTGGTCTTACGGCGACGGTTAAGTGCCATCTACCGACATTCGTACGAATTATTGGAATCAATGAATGATGTAGGAATATTTTTTTGATGACTTCGCTCAAACAATTGAACAGAGGAAGAAATATGTAGATATTTTTGGATGGTATTTAAACGTATATCAAAAAGAGTACATTTTGTACGACAAAATAATCCAAATTCACATCAAAAATACTGATTGAGCACCAACAAACTACTGCAAGTAAGTAGTTAGTTAACAACCAACCAACCAATTATAAAAAAACAACTACCCGTAATGATTGCCATAGATGTTTGTATGGCAAACGGGAACTGACGCTTAACGTGCTCTCCTAGGTTCGACACGAACAATGTAAATACCCATATTCATACATACATACATATAATCACACCTTTATCCCCGGAGGGTCAAGCAGAGTGAATTATCACCCACATTTCACCAATAATTCTATAGCGCAACTGTGACTCCTCTGGTGTTACAAACGTCCATAGGCCACGGTAACCACTTTGTCATGTGGTATAAAAAAAGAAAAAAGAAAAATCGTGATATCGATGCTGCTTAGTTGCAACACGAACTATATATCTTATTGTAGACAGGAAATCCCCTGGAACCCTAGCAATAACGATTCAATAGTATATGCTAACATCATCATTATCAGCGCTACTCGGCTTCATCCAAAGTTTGTACCTTCTTTGGAGCACGGAATTCACTCTTCTATTCATTTTCTTCATTTAATTTATCTTAAATCCGCCTACTCTGTTCCTAACAAATGTTTGTAGTTTATTAACTGTAGAATTAAGCCAGCCTAAAACAATGGTCGAATCAGTCCAGTAAAAAATTTCATTGACGGCGACCCGTAATGATTTAATAATTTTTGTACTTAATTTATAGAGGACGTGCTCGGGGGCTTAGGCAAGAACGGTATAATCGAAAACTGTATTTCTTCCATCAAATTATGGAAGTAGTTACTAACTCCGATAAAATTCCAGTCTCGATCTGAGACAATTTGATGTCACCGCTCACGGCGGTATACTACTAACGTTACAACGCGTCAAAAATGCCTCTGTGATTTTAATAGTATTTTACTTAGTTATAAAAGTGAATTAATTTCCATAATTGTTGGAATTAAGTTAAGGATGATGAACTGATTATAAATGAAGCTAAGGATGATCCAAGTGTATATCACCTGCGAAATATAATCATCTTGAGAGGTTACTTTTTTGTTTGCCGATAATTCATTTCATAAACAGTGATCGTTATAAATTTGTTCGCGCTAATAATTTTTGTTTTAATTGTCTCGGTACTAAACACCGCGTTGTTTTATGTAATAGTAGAAATAGTTGTCGCAAATGTCCGGCGAGACACCACACTTTACTTCATTTTGAAAATAGTAATGCCGCATCCGATGGGAGCACGGTTAATCAATTTGAATGGGCAAAAAGGTCCCAGTGACGCAAAAATGATCGAAATGTCTATCAAAGCATAGTTTTATGGCATTGTTATTCAACTCGTTAAAAAAAAACCTGCTAGGCTCCTACTTTCTACGTCTACGTTACAGGAGTTCAACAACAACAACTTGTCCGTTGCACTCAAATAAAAATACAAATAAAGGTACAAATGCGAGACACTTTAAAGTCATCCGGGACTCGCTCTTCCTCCCACATACGAGCAAAAAGTTTCCAAACCAACATCTACAATGTAGTATGTGACTTAGGACGTAAGTACTTTACGGAAATCACGTTGTATGGCAATGCTTATTCTCTAACCTAAAAAGAGGCCAGCCTTCTGGTCACGAGAAGCGTCGACCATACGCTTCGCAATCTCACGGAAGAGATTATGAGCGCTCGGACCCCATGACCCCAAAGTTTCGACTACAAACGGCACAAATTCATAATCTCCGATGAGATTGGAGTATTTGCGCCGCTTGAGAGCTTCTGCAGAAGCAGCAGCAGCACCACGAGGCGTGAAGCCTGCCGCTGTCCACGCGCTGATCCTTGGGCAATAGCTGGCTGCTATTTAATAGGTACTTTGTTATTTTGTTGTAATTAAATGATTTAATTAATTCACCTTTTTTCGTCTGTAAGAACGTAAGTCAAGGTTTCAAATCATTTATTCTGCAGAAAACAGTGGGTACCTACATAATAACAAACCTGCAAGTTGAGGCGTTAAAGAATTTCTCCCCATAAAAGACTGGCACTTATTTTGTTATTCATTTAGGTAACTAAGGGGCTGTCTATTAACGACTCGATAGAGGGAGGAGGGGGTTCGGAAAAAAATACGCTACCAGGCAGATCCCAGGTTTTACCATGGCACACACCAATGACTTTTCGATGCTTTTCGAAGTTATGTGTGTATTTATCGCAGGTTTAAAAGTGCCCGGTTAATGGCAATAGGCTCGCCATCTATTACATTGGGACCTAAATATAAACTGGCGAAATGTGGGTGCTAGAAGACAAATCAGGACAAGCCTTTAGTCTTCCCACTGACGGCACAAATTCTCCAGTGAGCTCTGGCTACCAATCTACATAAATGACCTGTGCAATATGACACTCCCAAATGCACAAATGTTCTCTTATGCTGACGACACAGCAATCATAGTCTCTGGACCAACTTGAGTCAGTGTCAAAAATACCGCGGAATTGGCATTGGCTAAGGTAACAGATTGGCTCAATACAAACCTTTTAACTTTAAATTTACCGAAATAATTTAGAGATATTTAAATTTAGGTAGGTATATCTTGGAACGTCAGTCACGAGATAAACGAGGCCGTGGCGTTAGTATTAGACGAGCTAGGGTCCCCCGACATGACAACGCTTGAATCAAAAACTTTTTGGGAATTGTTTTTAATTGCTGGATTTGAGTATGTGTATTCACCGCTAAGAAAACCCCAAGTATAAACACTAAAACTGTGACACAAGAATTTTATATTTATACTAGCTGTTGCCCACGACTCGGCTCGCGTGGATGTTGGTTATCGCTTTATGTTGAGTCAAAGCTATTGAGCATAAAACATTTCTAGAATAAGAGTAGTCTACATTCCTTCTAATTGGGTTTGCAGATGTGTTCTGTATTTATTCGGCAATATTTTCGTCACTCGTGAACCCATTTTAAAATTATATTTGCATTGGTTTCGGTTAAGCTTCGTGGTGGTCTCGTATTAATTTTATTGGTAGTGGACGTTATACAACTCCTCTTAATCATATAAAATATGTGTAATGATCAGGGAAATGTTAAGTTTGTGTTATGACCCTGTGTGATAAGGTTGGGATATAATATTACTGTATTACAGAATACAGTACTTAGTAGTGACAGATTTGGACCACGAAAGCTAAGAATAGATTTTCTTAAAACTATTTAGTGAGGATGTGTCGTTTAAGTGATTGAGGGTGTTATTACATAATCGTACTTATGAGTGACGTCACTCGCCAGTCGTGTATGGAGTGCAAGAGAACTTCACATTTATCTCGATCTACGTTGCGTCACATGTATAGTTCATAATAAAAGTAATTTGTAAGTTAATGAGGAATCTAAAATGTATAATTTGGGCCCTACTGAGACATATCGTCACAAGTCACCGACATTGTGGTCGCACAATCTGTGTGTACACGCGGTCAATATTTGACATCCGCGATGGTTTCCCTACACACATCCTCACTTACTCATAACTATGTTTCATTTAACCGCTCTAGAATCTTGAACCTTGTCGGAAACGGTTTTGGCGATTTCTGTCTTTTCTAGTACTGAAAGCTACAATGGTCTCATAGAGTTTTTTGATCCCCACATGAAATAGAATCGATAGGCATAAAAAATAATTTTTGGACTTTTTGCATTTTTTTTTGCCAACTATAAGTTTTGGATAGCCTGTTCAGGGCTGTTTGGCACTCCGCTACTAGTGTGCTGTTGGTCATTTGCTGTTCCAGCGCTTGCAAAACTGCTATGCTGTCGGTTAGGAATCTTATATTTAAGCCCTTCACCTTCAGTTCGCTTATTGCTGTCGCAGCAGTTGTTATGGCAACACATTCGCATTGAAAGATCGAGCTGTGCTTGCCTAGTGGTAGGTGGATGTTCAAGCCAAGGTCTAGGGAGTGTACGCCGGCTCCTGAGCCATTTTTTGTTTTGGAGCCGTCAGTGTATACGCGTACCTCTCCAATACCGGAGTAGTCCTTTTCCTCGGCCTGTTTTGTTATTTGGTATTTTTTGTTCCAGAAATATTGTTTAAAAGTTCTATCGCAGGGGGCGGCCATCAGTGGCCGATGTTTTAGGGCTCGTCCAAGGATTGTGGTATGGGGACTGTCGTAATAGTTGCCCCAGAGTCCCAGGTGCCACAACCTAATAGCGTTGATGGTGGCCTCCTGTTGGATGAACAGGTCATGCGGTACTATGTTGAGGGCAATCTCCATAGCAGCGGTAGGAGTGGTTTTCATGCATCCACAGATTGATGAGCAGGCCAGCCTCTGGAAGGATTTTAGCCTGGCAATCACGGTAGACAGCTCTGTTCGAGTCCACCATACTAAAGCCCCATAGGCTAGCATGGGTCTGATCACTGCTGTGTATAGCCACAGAATTATTTTGGGTGAGAGTCCCCATGTAGTGCCCATCATTCTTTTGCATTGGTAAAAGGCTATTGTGCACCTGTTCAGCTTGTGTTCAAGGTGTTTGTTCTTTAGATTATTTTTATAGATTTTTTATTGACTTAGTAGATATTATTACCACTCACACAAATTTATATAGCGTACAAAGAACAGGAAGATCCATAGTAGTTTCAAGGGAAGAAATACTAGACTTTTTGGCAATTAATGTTATCATGGGTATTGTGGTTTTGCCATCATACAAAGATTACTGGAAAAAGTTTTTTCGTTTATGCCAAGGTAGCAGATGTTATGCCCCTAAAAAGATTTGAGCAAATCAGGCGATTTTTACATTTTACTTTTTACCAATAATTCTGGCGGGGCGTACCTGACGGAGAGAGCCGTCATCTACCCAAGTGCGACCGGCGTCGGTCGGCGTGAGATGTCGTGCGGTGTTCCACAGGGATCGGTTCTCGGGCCGCTACTGTGGAACATTGGATACGACTGGGTGCTTCGCGGTGAGCTTGCGGACGGCGCCGCCGTCACGTGCTATGCGGACGACACGCTAGTGACGGCGAGCGGAGCTACACACCACGAAGCGATCCTGAGGGCCACGACCGCGGTTGCTCAAGTCGTGGAACGGATCCGGCGGCTGGGCCTTGAGGTGGCTTTGCATAAATCCGAGGCCATGTTCTTTCATGGACCTCGGCGCACGCCGGGATGCATTTTTTTCCGATAACATTATTATTATATATCATGGAACGCGTAGGTTTAAAAGTTATTATTCGATATTTTAATTGGTTTTGGAGGTCCGATTGCAGCCGCTTCACGGAAAACAGAAAAAGAAAGAAAGAAAAATGTTTATTTCAACTTATTGCAGCCCATAACATTTGACTAGCAATACTCACACATAAAATATACAACAAAATCTAACACTAATTACAATCGTTTTATTTTTCTTTTGTGATGGCAACACTGACCACCATTTCCTTCACTATCTCAGCCATAGGGAAGTTCAGCCGCATCACAGACACCTTGGAAAGCCGGCTCCAACTGAGTTGGGAAAAAAGATCAGAAAACAATGATAGCCGTAATTACTACTACTCTCCCTGACCCCTCTTTTTTATCTAGAACACGTCAATTTGACTTCACCTCGCCTGATGGTAAGCTCAAGGCAAAATCTCAGGAAGGAGGGTCACGATTACAGACAATAAGTAATGTTATAATGGTGGCTCTCAGCTTGGTGGGCTCATCAGATGCTTTTTCACGCCCCGCTTAAAGGACTTCAAAGAGGTATAACATATGAACTGTCACATTAAATTTAGTGTTAAAGGTACTCTACTAGTCGTAAAGAATTAAAATTACATACATATATTATACACATACATAGCCAGTAAAAATCATAACCCTCCTTTGACTTCACCGTAGTCGGGTAAAATCTAAATAACTTGTAAGTTTTACGTATTTATAATGTCCAATTGAGTCATAATGGTGGAATTTTATGAAGGGAAACTGAATTCTGCCATGTATAATGACGTCATTTTACACCATCTTGAAAACGAGATGGACGAATGGCCCCTGTCGGAATTGCGAAAAGTTCATTTTCAACAAGATGGTGCTCTCCGCCCTACAGAATACCCCGGTTATAATAACCTTGTGTTGTGTTCCCGGCGGTGAGTAGGGTAGCCAGAGCTCACTGGAGAGGTTCTGTGCTGTCAGTAGGATTTGTTAAATTCCGTCTCGTTCTGTCACGACTTATTTGTGTTTTTTGTCTCTGTTATGCGCGCAGCTGTCATGTGTGATCATTTTGTCATTGTGACAGCATGGACGTCACTTCTCACCCTTTTGAAGCCAGTCGTGTTGATAATGTGTAATTTTAGGGTTGCAACAAACGCCATAACATTAAAGGATTTGTTTAGTAGTTAGTAGGTATACCAAAGTCAAAGTCAAAAATTATGTATTCTGCATAAACCATTAAATCGGCAAATACAAAACGTCAATAAAAAAGGAAACATGAAAACCAGTTTAGTAAATATACCACCGGCACCGGTTCAGGTTGGAGGAGGCCTTTGCCAATTGGCAAACGGACTTACAAAAAATAAAGAAGCATCAAATAGTCGAATATACTTAATTTCGAAAAAAAAAAAACAGTGCAGTGGTTTTTTAAAACTTAATTGTATATTTTGTCCGAATAAAAGGCTTTTTTATTATTATTATTATTATTATTAATAATAAACGGCTGCAAAACAATGGTGTGGCAGCTAATACTCAAATGCTGAAAAAGGAATTAGTTAGATTGTTGAACCTTCATAAACAGCAAACAAAGAAGAAATATTTCTTGGATGAGATGGCAAAATCAAAAGGGCACACCGTGATTCGGCTACCGCCCTACCACTGCCAATATAATGCAATTCGAACTCCGGGTGCAGTATCGATGTGATCGATGTGAACCTGTTATTAACACCAGCAACTTTAGCGTAGCTGGGAGAGGTTATCGGTAATACTACCGACCAACCAACGCCACTATTCCCTATTAATTACAGTTAGCACGGTTTTGAAAAACTCGTGTCCGTTTATGTTCATTACATTTACAATAATTAGGTACTTACAGGTAGGTAATTACACGATTTGCTAATTACGATTGCCTGGTTTTGTATTCCTACAAACACTAGCGACAGTCTTGTTTTTGTGTACTTAGAAATTGTGTTTGTTTTACATCTTTTTTATTAGGCATTGTTTACTTATTAAGTTTATTTTGGTAGCTAAGTACGTAAGGAACATAGTATAATATTGAATAAAAAACGTCTATCTGTGATTTGTCTATGATTTTGTACCATTTTGAATGTTTTATTATTGTATGAATATTGTTAGTAACGTATGTAATCTAACATTCACTATGCAGTCTACCGATAGTTTGGCAAGTAGCTACCTCATCTAACCTATTATTTACCCATTAGTTACTTAGGGGATATTACCTAACACTCGAACCACTGTATTGCATATTGATATTCAATTATTGGTAAAGCTCAGACAGTATAATATGGCATTTAGCGCTAAAATTACGTAAGCAGTAATGCGCCGGCCTGGGGGTGACAGGTGGAGCCGCCTGTCACCCTGGCAGATGCAGGCCGCGGTGGCGGCGCCCCTTCCCGTTTCCGAGGACGAGTTGGGGACTCTGTAGTCCCCACACCCGAGATGAGGGCCAGATCGTGAGAGATGGCCCTGCCTCCCCGTTTCCGGGGACGAGTTGGGGACTCTGTAGTCCCCACACCCGAGAAGAGGGCCAGATCGTGAGAGATGGCCCTGGGTCGGCCGGGGTGCGAGGGATATGCCTGTCAACCTCACCTTCGGCAACCAAAGGGTCCCACGTTAAAGGGGGTCAGCCTATTGCCGTATTCCGGGTACTATTGTTATAGTAAAGTATGCAATAACAAATAAATTACTATAAAATTAGTTACCCGCGGTAGCCTAGTGGTATGGGTAATAGACTGCTGAGACAAGGTGTCGGGTTAATTTCGGTTCTAATATTCTTTAAAAAAAAACTGTGTCTACACTATCCTCCCTTCAAGGTACAGGTCACAAGGTTCCATTCAGGGAAGACAATGTACTGGTCCGGCAATAGTGTATTTCCAGGGGAATCACACCTAAGAATACAACCATGCATATATGGCCTCACATATTTCAGCCTGAGACGGTGCGCACTGTGCGGTATGAAAGAAACTTATATACCTGAGGATAAATATATAATAATTTATGTTGTCTTGTTCTGAGTTTCCGATACTTCGGTGCTGTTGCAAGCACCATGATCACGGTGTCTGTCTCTCCATTGTAACCTCTGCTAGTCAGAAGGACACATAGAAAGCTTTCGAGTAGTCCTATACCTACAGGGCCGATCCATTGCCCATTGTAAGTCTAATGTTTTCACCTTAACAACAGTGCCATACCATGTGGGTACATAGTTAATTTAATCATCACAAATCACAAGAAATAGGATACATCCCGAAAATGTCAACTTTACAATAGACTAGTTTTTGTTTTATGATCATAAAATTTGTTAGAATAATTATTTGTTTTCAAAACTAGTGACATATTTTATTTTAAATTGGTATTGTTAACAACCTATTAGGTGCCCGCTCAAGAGGGAACGTTTCTTGTTTTTCCCTGTAATCGGTAATTGATAGACATTACCAAGGCTCTTTATTTTAGATAGCAAAACCGATTTTTCAATAACGCTCTCTGTTTTCAAAGACGGTTCACCAAAAATAGTTGACAATCCCAGCATTACATACAAAGAAGGAAAAATGTTCTTCAAATAAGTCTTAATTCTCTCTATAAATGTACGCTTTTGTTGCAATTCATTTTTATTCATTGTTTGATTTGACGATACAGTATTTTCTGTCTGTTTGTCTATCGGAATCGGTAGTGAAAATTAGCTAAAGACTCAGAGGAAAAATATTCTGCTAGAAAGTAGTCATTTCAATTCGAATATTTATTTTTTCCATATGACATCAAGTACACTCGTAGAACTCTGTCCTCCCTTTGCTAAGGAGGCTTCGGAGGGGCACGTAAAACGATAATTAAACACAAATAATATAAGCTATGTATGCTGAACCTATTTTTTTTACTAGACTAGCCTACACTCAGACAAGAGTTTAATCAGGTCTATGCAGCGGAATTTCGGCAGGTTTGCAGATAATTGCGCATGGTAATGTATGTAGAAAATAATTTTCTTTCGGAATTCGTTGGGGGAGGTCACTGGCAGTCTACATTTGGTTGTGGGTGGTATTATGTTCTTTGCGTTCACCGCTATCTTGAAGGTGTTTTTTTTTACTAAATAAGGCAAATTTTTAATTTAGCACGAAAAATGATAAGACCAAAGCTGTTTAAGAATAAATTTCCTATATTTAATATCCGAAGTTTCGTATTGTTGTTTCGGGCAACTGTTATCGTGGCCTGACACTTCGTTCAGCCTAATTGGATTGAAAATTGATGCAAGCGTAAATACACGAGTTCTAATTTTTATTTAAACCACTTTGGTGGCAGTTGTCTGCCTGATGGGAAGTGGTTCCCGTGGCCTATGGACGTATGCCGAAACTCTAGATGACCGTCTGCGACGGACTTTTGTAAATGAAACAAAGAACTTACTGAATGTGTGTCATATAAACGCACAGAGCGTACCCAGTCATCATAGCGACCTGCTGGCAGCCTTCGCCAACCCTAACATACATGCCATCCTATCTCCGTGTCCATGTCCACACGAGGCTGCCGCTTTCTTTTGAAAGAACCCTGCAATTCCAGGTTTTTCAAAAGATTTGTAATAACCTTTCTTATTGGCACATGCCGCAACGGATACTTATTGCGGTACCACACTAATGCAGCTCCCGCATTTCGATTATTGACAAAATACGCTTCTAATAAGCTAATTTTTTCACGATTAGAAGACATTTTAGCGAAAATCCTTAATTTATAACTCATACGAAGTTTCTCAGCTGAAACTAAGCATAACACACAGATTTTCGAATCAAATTCGAAATTTGAGGGTAAAAATTCTTTTTATTTACTTTACAGTCAATTCTACCCACTTCCTGGCCATAACAAAAAGTTAGGTCTGCCACCTAAGTGGTATAAAAAGAAACCACTCGACAAAAGTTGACTTTTAAACCAAAGTACATGTTTTGTGGAAATTAATTAAGAAATGCGTCCTCTAGACCGGAACTGACAAATAAATTGACATAGAGACATAGAGCAAAATCGATTACAACCTTAGCATACTTAAACCTAATTTCAAAGAGAACTTCAAAAATTCTATTTCGGAAGTGAATACATAAGTTTTTTTTTTAATTTATTAAATACAATGAAATCAATTTCAAAAGTTTTAATGTGTCACTTTTCCTAAAATCAATGCGAAAAGGACTAATAGGTGGCGAGCCTATTGCCATTAACCAGGCACTTATAAACCTGCGATAAATACACACATAACTTCGAAAAGCATCGAAAAGTCATTGGTGTGTGCCATGGTAATACCTGGGATCGAACCCGAGACTTCGTCTCAACAGGTCATTACCCAAACCACTGGGCTACCCTATTTTTGTATGTTTGTAATGAATAGGCTCAAAAAGTACAGGGCCGATTTAAAAAATTCTTTCACCAATAGAATGCTACATTCTTCCAATTTGACATAGGCGACATTTCATTTTGAAAAAAATTAGGGATCCTTGGTAAAATTTGAACAATGTAACCGAAGGTGTAGAAAAATGGTTACCTCTAAAGTTGTGTTATTATTACAGCAATTAAGTAACGGAAACGCAAGCGGATTTACTTGCATATAAGCGTCATTTAATCACTTATTCTACTCCAATCCGGTTTGCACATATCTATAAAATATCTCAATTTATACACGATACATGTTCACCAACATTTCTGCTTGCTAAGTAATTTATTTATAGACGATCACACTTACATATTTTTTGATAATTTACATTAAACCTATCGTTCGAGCCTTCGTAGTCGTATTTTTATGTTAATAACTACAGGCTTATTGCGATAAAATGTGACTTAATTAAAAATGCTAGGTTTTTCACGCTTTTCTGCACTCGTTATTTTCGTAATGAACCCGAGACTTCGTCTCAGCAGTCAATTACCCATACCACTAAGCTACTGCGGATAAAAGTATATCATACAATATCACCACAAATACAAACAGTAGGTATTACATATTGCCTCACTCAGTAAGATTAAAAGTAAATCAAAGAGTGCCCTAATAAAATAACCTAATTGCACGTCGATTATCAACGCGAGCCCACCGAACAGCGCGTCTTCTTTTCGCACGCACTCATTTAAATTAGACTCAGCAGTATTAGAGCCGTGTACTCTTTTCTGATGAATCTAAAATTGCGTTACATGGCAATGATGGAAGGAAGATGGTCTACCGACGTAAGGAAGAGTGTTTTGCACAATAATACATATTTTGACGTTTATGACACTCGTCAATGTATGTCATAAGCTTCATAAACATCAAAATACATGGCATCAGCATACATTCGTCATTCTACTCTACAATACGTCGGCCAACGATTGCCACTGGTATATGGGGCAGAAGCGACCAAGGTAACAAAACTACTTACAATGAAATTCGTACTTCAAGAGGGGAATTAGAAGGTTTCTTCAGGGTCAGCAACGCGAGTGTACTGCCTCTGGTGTTGCGCACGACCAAAGGCCACGGTAAATACTTCCCATTAGGTGGGCCGTGTGCTTTTCTACCACCTAAGTGGTAAGAAAAAAATTACACTGTTTGTACCGTTTGTACCTTGTTTTTTATGTTACCTATATAAACTTGCAGCTATCGACGGTGAAGTTCCACGTGGTGGGGCTGAAGTGCGAGCACTGCGGCGCGTACAACACGTGCCAGACCAACGGCTTCCAGAAGTGAGTACTGCACTGGATGCGTTTGAGTTAAATTAAGAATGTAAAAAGGGCTGTAAAAGATATCCCAGGTTTTACCATGGCATACACCAATGACTTTACGATGCTTTTCAAAGTTATGCGTGTATTTATCGCAGGTTTAAAAGTGGCTGGTTAATGGCAATACGCTCGCCACCAATTAGATTGGGACCTAAACATAAACTGGCCAAATGTGGGTGCTTACAGTTGACTCGAGCCCCGCATCTGAGGCTGAGCTGATTTAAGTTGCTATAAAATTATAACTAACTATGACATTAAATTAGCAGATCCGGGGCCCTGGTGGTGGCTTGCAGGTGAGGTTGACTGACATAACCTTCGCGTTTACTTCCGAAAGAATCAGTTTCAGCAGGTATAATAATAGGCCACGGTAACCACTTTCTATAAGGTGGGCCGTGTGCTAAAAAAAAAAAAAAAAACTATATGTAAATCGTATTAGGTACCCACAGGACAGGCTTGCCTAGTGTGGGCTTTGTCTCCGGAGGGTTAGGCAGTGAATTAACACCTAGATACATTTCACTAATCATTGAATTCGGTCCCACGTAATAAGGGGTGAGACTATTGCCGTATTCCGGGTACTATTGTTGACTCGAGCCATGCATACAGGCTGAGTCTGGGCTATATATATCTGTCAATTTACTATTATTGTAACATTTTTTCGGCTATTTAGTATACTAAATAATGTTAAAATATTGTCAGCATTCGAAGAAACGTATTCACTGACTCAATTCTAAACAAAGGCCATTATAATCCAAACATCGAAGGAAAAAAATACTTTGAATTGAATATATGACAAGTATAAAAAAAAAAAAAAAAAAAAAAAAAACATAGTCACTGAGGTTTAGAGGCACGTACTCGTATTTTCTAGAGGAAAATATCACGTTAATTATGACATCAGTTTCTTGAATAAATAATAATAATAAAAAATAATAATTCATTCCCCACTGAAAGATAGCAGCCGCCGACATCCAGAGTTTGTTACTATAAATATTGCGATTAGGCTCACGCGGTCATGCGACATCTCGCGTCGACGCGCTGCGTCTTCAAATGCACACATATTCACGCCTTTATCCCCGGAGGTATAGGCAGAGGTGAGTAAGAGGTGTGTACGGTCCCACGTAGTAGGAGGTGAACCTATTGCCGTTTTCCGGGCATAATTGTTGCCTCGAGCCATGCATCTGAGGCTGAGTCTAGGCTGTATATATCTGTCTGATGTTAAACAGCCCTATCCCTTAGTCGCCTTGTACGACACCACATGAGATGAGCTGGAGGATACGATGTCTAGTTAATATGTTAGTATTACGAAAATGTCCCGACTTACGAGATCTTGCAGAAATACAGAAAATGATATATTCATACCTACACGTGTCCTTAAAGAGGTACCCGTTCGTTACCGGAATTAACCAGACAAATCAGTTTAAAACTTATTTTTTTTATTTATATTATTTTGGACAAACAATAGGTAAGTATATTTTATACATATTTGACATGTGCTAATTAAGCCCTTTTAGTTGATTCCAAACACGACATATTCATCTCAATTTTATTTTTTAACACCGTACGTTATGTCCGCTAGAGGGTATAAAAAAAAAAAAAAACAACACAACAACTACAGTTTATTTTTTATACTTTGGAGGTACTTTTGTGTTAAGGGTTCTTTAAATTGTTATTTTATTGTTTATACTAGGTGCTTATTTAGTCATTTTTGAGTGAAATATTTTGAATCTACTAGGTGAATTTTTAAAGATTTGATTTAAATTGGGTACATAAAGCCCCGCTTATCCCATTTAACGCAATAATTTTGAACCGCTCCAAATTTTTTCATACATCTTATTTTATTTTATTTATTTTTATTCCATTTAGTTGGCAGACAAGCACTCGGCCCACCTGACGAGTACGTGTGCAGCACCGAGGAGTCACACTCGCGCTGCCGACCCTGTAATCACACAGAGTTTCAGTTCCGTCAGAGTAGAAGACAAAGCAGGACGAGCCTTTGGTTTTCCCACTGACAGCACAAAAACTCTCCCGTGAGCGCTGGCAATCCAACTCACCGACGGTAACACAACACGAAGTTATTATAGCCGTGTTACTGAGAAACCACTGCCTCCATCATATTACTAAGACCTAAACTAATATAAGCCAACCATCACAGCATTTGTTTCTAGGTTAATTAGTTTAAACGACCGTAAAAATCGCAGCCAAGTGTTAAAAGAGGTGAAAATTGCAGATATCTGTGTGGTCTCGCTGTGTCACTAATTAATTTTCTTTTATAATAGTTTTGACTAGATTACGTGCTTACGTAATATGTGTGTTTTCTGTGTAGGTATCTATTCTCCGCAATATACTATCACATATTTTCGTTAAGTCGCATTAGAATTCAATCTCAGTTATATACACGCGGGCGGAGCCGCGTGCAGTGGTATTACATAAATATTTCTATTTAGTAGGTTCTTTCTCAAATAGACCTCTAAATGAATTACAAAGGTATTGCATAATGCCCCACTTATTGCAAAAATACTATAGAATGCCCCACTTCTTACAAAAATATTGTAAAGTGCCCCACTTATTTCAGAATAATTGTAAAATGCCCCACATATTACACTCATTAGCTCGGTCACGAATCACACCTCCAAGATATCTTGTGCAACTTTCGTTCGAAAGGCAACCTAATGCTAAACAGATTAGAGTCGACTTTTAGTTAATAACGTTCTGCCGCTTCCTCATGTACTACATACTACACACCGTAATTGTAAGCTAATGGTATTTGCTTGTCGCACCTTTCTGTAAGATGAAATTGATACACACTTAAACGTGTTAGCCAAATTGTATTTTGTTGTAATAATTATTCGGTCTATATTTTTTATTATTTCATCACAAGGGCTCTCGGCAAGTAAGGATTCACAGCGTTGTGTGGTTTAGTCAATTTTTCAACGAGATAATGCAATTTTTCGTGATCTGTCAACGAATCGTTCTTATCTATTGTATTCTCAAAACTATCTATAAACAAACACCAATTGCGAATGTTACCATCAAATTCGGGTATTTGAATTGGTGGCAACTTAGGTCGACCCAGGTTAAAAATAGGCGAATGAAGATGTTCGTTTGGTTTAACGAGTCGACCTTGCGATGCAGAGGTCCTGGGTTCGAATCCTGGTCATTACACTACCTACATGATTCCACTCCTAACACAAGCAATAGCTTGGCTAGAGGGGTTAGAGGGAAAATTAATGATTTTGGTTGTTACACACGTCCATAAGCCACGGTAACAACTTTCCATCAGGTGGGCCGTGAGCTTGTCTACCACCAACCAAGTGGTATAAAAAAGAAAAAGTGAAACCAAAAAATACTAATTGTCAAATTTAAAAAAATTTTTTTCCTCGTATTTTGACAAATATGTTGTGTAGTTTATTTGTGGCCCGCACGACGGATTTACTGGGTGTGTTTTTGAGATTCACTACTACTGACTAAAGTTATGTCTTAATTATGCAACTTAACAGTAATTATCTATTTTAAAACAGACAATAACTCCTCTGTGTCATCGTAGGACAATCTTTGGAGGACATTCTTTCTTTACGACTCGTTTACAACGCGCATAATTTAAAGAATAAATGCTTGTTATAGCGTTTATCCTTTTGTACAGAAGTGGTCCTAAAAACAAGTAAAATTTACCAGTGTACTCGTGTTTTATCGCAATTCTTTCAGTGCAAACAATATCTTTCTGCCTTTTGTTAGTAATTTCGGTGCTATAGGGAAGGATCATCTTTGCGTTAGTCTCGGTTGCGTCTTCACTTCGGAATCCGGGATCCGATGCCAGTGTAATCTATAGATGAAGTCAATACTGGGATGATGAAGATGGAATAAGAAGAAGGAGATGATATTTAGGTGTTGGGTTCTTGTATGGTTTACCATACAAAACTCATTTAAACACACTTAATAAGTCATCCTAGTGGTATGGGTAATGGACTGCTGAGACGAGGTCTCTTTGACAAAAGGCTATTTTTGAGAAGGTCGTCCGGTTCTTCCCAATACCGCTTAATATCTTAGTTTTTGTTGAAAAAACAAGCCTTGCAAAATAAGATATTACCTAACCCAACTGAAGCTATGACTTTTCATTATTTTTAATTCCCAAAATAATAAACCCCTCTTGAAGACAAAACAAGTCTGTTTCTGAATGTGCAGTACTCCTTATAAAAATTTTCAAATGGACAAAAGTCGCTTCGAGCCCGTCGAGGGTATAAAGAGGGTTGAGAGAAACACTATTATCATTTTAGTTCCTTTATAATTTTCATTTCTACACAATTATAGCAACCAAGTTTTCCGTATTTCAGTTTTTGGGAGTCATTTGTGTCTATAATTAAACTAATATTATTAAGTCATTAGTCATAAAGTATAATAATTAAGTATTGAGAAAGAAAAGATACGTAGAACAGGAATTGATGCACTAATATATAATTATTATTTTTAAGTCGTATATCTAAGTCGTTTTTAATAAAATTTAGTGAGCACATCTATCGGAGTTCATTCCTGAATAACAAACATGAAATTTGTGAGTACTACCAAAGATAATATAATATAATTCTTATGTACTACTTCTTTTTAAACCACCTTTGGACAATAATTTCTTTATCTAATTATTTTTGTTCAATGATGTACAAATCACAAGAGATAGAACGTCTACTTACAATTACAATCTTTAAAAAATACAATTAAAACAGATAATGTAGTAAATAATATCAATTTGCATATTAAAATATGAAAAAATTAACATGAAAAATAAATAAATAAAATACTATACATTAATTTAACGTAATGTCACATAACATCTTTCAGGTGCATGATGATGTAAGTGTAACTCAATTATTATTTTTATTTGAGAAATAAAAAAAAGCCTTTTTATTTTATTGAATGTAAGAAGAAATAGCTTCAAAAAAATGTTTTTTCTAATAACAATAAGATAAACGTGGTTGGACCCATATAAGCGGCGTAGTAACTTTTATGCGGTCGTTCCCGCGGGATGAACGCGACATCTGTATGTACTCGTCGCTGGCGCGAGCGCCTCCCGACGACCACCGCAACATCGCCTTCTGCCGAGGCTTGAAGCTACTTGAAGCCGGTTGTGTGGAGAACGTGCTACAAGTCGGTGAGTGTCCATCGCCGACGCATTCATTGTATTCGGTCCTACTTAATAGTGGGTGAGACTATTGCCGTATTCCAGGCACTATTGTTAACTCAAGCCATGCATCTGAGGCTGAGTCTGGGCTGTATATAATAATATCTGTCTGATATTAAATATCCCTATCCCTTTGTCGCTTTGTACGACACCTCATGGGAAGAGATGGGGTAACAATAGTGCTCGGAATACGGCAATAGACTCACCCCATATTACATGGGACTGTTTACAATTATTGGTGAAAAGTTGGTGTTAATTCACCTCAGCCTAACCCTCCAGGAATAAAGGCGTGATTATATGTATGTATGTATTTCTTCATAAATAAGTCTCTGCATTCAAAATATATTACAGAAGATCACCCGTTGACCGTTTCGGTCTGAAGCCATATTGCCGGTCATTAATTAAGGAGTGATCCTCTAGGTGCCGCATGAGCTGTTTGTTAATTATGTGCTCGAACACTTTGCACAGCACTGAGGTGACGGCTATGGGTCGATAGTTGGCTAGCTGCATTTTATATGGCTTTTTATTTCCCTGTGCGTCAGGAGGGCGGGGCCGGTATATGAACTGATTTTTTTTTTGGGATTTTGTGTTATTTTGTAACTAACATAGCTTTTAAGTGTGTACTACTAACATTGTTTATGGATCAAGGTCCGAAATAAAGTTTTATTATTATTAATGCCTCAACACTTCACAATCGAAAACTCCCAAATCAGTATGCCGCACGACATACATTATACTCAGCATCTAACAACATCTACCACCATACACTCCTGTCAGATATCAACTCCTCTGCTCCTAAAATCCTATGCATTCATACTTGTAATATTCATCTCTTTTGAAGATTTCTCTTTACTCATATTATAAAGGGATGATATACGGCCACACGGATCAGGCTTCACATAATTAACATGGGAATCGATGGTCTGTTTGTGGCTTGTTTGGGGAGACTGAAGACGTGACGTCTCGCCCTTTTTCTATTTCTCATAACATCCATATGGGTGATTTGGTATTTGTAATATAACGTGCTCATTTTTTTATGTCTGCTATGTGTAGATTCACAGAGATTTTAGAGAAACAAGCTATATAATGTCACCTGGATTGACGTACGATGTTCTGGCGCCTCTTAAGGTTGCAAATTCAGACAGTAGTCGCTTCCATTAACGTCAAAATAAGCCACACCGGGTGGAGAATATGTAGAAGAGCAAACCTTCGGACTCGAGTCGATCATGCGGATGGACTTATCTAAAAATCAGGCTTACCTAATTGTATGCGTCGAGCTCTAATGATGTTCTATTCACGTATACAATTGATCGACTATGGCTTTGCAAGTGACTGTCATTGTGATGTTAATTGCTGTGTTTACGAATAAGCTGCTATAAGCTGATAGAATAGACAGCATCAGGTCTAATTTGCCCGGAAAACGGCAAAAACCCCCTATTACGTGGGACCGAATACAATGATGGTGAAATGTGGGTGTTAATTCACCTTTGCCTAACCCTCCGGGGATAAAGGCTGTGATTATTTATGTATGTATGTTTTATATTTTATGAGCATTTTATGTGTTTTTACATTTTCAACCAACTTCATCTTTATGTTCTGCGATATTTTCGTCGTCAAAGACTTTAGTACATACTCATACTATAGATTATAGATATTATAAAACTTGTTATATATATATTGTATAACTATTATATTTATGTATATTATATTTATTATTTGTATGTATTAGATAGGATTACTTTATTATACACACATCAACAACATGACATATTATATAATTATATTATATGTTATACTATTTTAACGTAAATGTACAAATAACAGGCAGAGACAGATAATAGCCGGGCAGAGGTGGTGGTTGTCGCAGCACTAGTGGGACCAGTGGGTCTTGGCGTAGTCTAGTGGGGATGGCGCGAGCTCCCGCATTTCGATTATTGACAAAATACGCTTCTAATAAGTCAATTTTTTCACAATTAGAAGACATTTTAGCGAAAATGCTTAATTAATAACTCATACGAAGTTTCTCAGTTGAAACTAAGTATAACTCACAGATTTTCATCCAAGGTACTGCAAACCAACCCTAACTCAATTATCCCACGAATTAAATATCATGCATCACTACAACAGCATCCTGTTGGCACCGCACCAGCACTTATCTACACGCAAGAAACGAGGTTTGATCAATGGAATCGGTTACGTCGCAAACGAGCTATTTGGCATCCTAGAAGGATATAAACTAATTGCTCGCAGTCGCACTCGCACTTACACTTTTGTAAGGTATTATATTCTATTATTTCTATAATTGTATAATGTAATGTAAACTTCTTCAGGGCGGAACTCAGATACGCTCATAATTGAATTAACCAGGATCCATTCTCTATAGATGATTGTGTGCAAGGTTATAAAAATCAATAAAAACCTATACTTGATATTATAAAGAGGTTTAAATACCTATGTACAATGTAAACTCAAAAATTACTATTGTACTGTTTTCAAAAATGTTTTCACTCTTAGAAACTACATCAACAGGCCATCAACCTCTAGCAGTAATACTTGCGATCGAATGCGGGCACGTGAGATTTGGATCGATTCCAGTGATACCCATCTCTTTTTGCGCTTTATTATGTTGTTTTTGTACAATTAGAATTGCTGTTTTTCTGTTTTGCTTTTTGAAAGTCATTTTGTTTATATAAATATTGTTTCTGAATAGAACACAATGGATTCTCAAAACATTACGCTGAGAAGACATAAGACTGCTATGAATGCGCTGCGCTCGACGCTGTATACTTAGAGAATTGAACAGCTGAACGTGCACTCTCTCGCCACTCACCATTCGGTCACATGAAATGTGCGACGCCGCCTGCACCTTTTGTATTTAGAGAATGTTAAATGGGACGAGGAAACCACTATCAGCACTCGGCCGCTCACTCACGGCTCATCCAGTTCCTAACATTGCTTCTCGATCGATATCAATACCAAATTTAAATTAACAATATAATAAAATATCAATTGTACCTAAGATCTTTTCCATTTAAATACGCACATTCGTTCTTAATTTGCATCTTAATATACACTAACTGGCCGCGTTCGCGGCTAATGATATCTCCGGACTATCTACTGGCTCACAGGCAATCGTGCTCTTCTCACTCGCCACTCGGCCGCCGCCACCGGCGGCGACGGCCCATCCGTCTGACCATAAACGTACGTAATTCCATAATTAAACATACACGTTGTGATCAATAATAAAAATATAATGATACAAATACATTAATTACTACATATTTCGATTATTGTGTGACATAAATATTTACAAAGCGCTCCCGCGGGCGGCCGTGGCCCGCGGCCGACCAAATTCCGGCGTTAGTTATTATTTTGTGGAAATTTTAGTAGGTAAGTGGTGCCCCGAGCGAGTGAGCGCCGGCCTCTCCCTCCCCGTTATAAACGCGACAAAAATACAAAAAAATAAGCGGTGCTACATACTTAGGTTGTGAATTGTTGTGTTGAATTGTGGGTGAATTAACACCCACAATTCACCAATCATTGTACTATTACGTGGCACCGAAGCCACGTAATAGGGTGTGAGCCTATTGCCGTATTCCGGGCGCTATTGTTCTTGACGAAAATAGATCCTTCCTGTTGACTGATTCATCTGATATTTGATACACAGCTTTAGTTCGGACAATAATACAATTTAAATATATAAAACACTCTTAATAATTCGGTGTTAAAATCATTTTGATACTTTGTAGTAGATCTCCCGCACCCGACTATTAATACAAATAAAATATATTTTTTTAGAATACTGTATATATAGTAACTACATTAACTTAAATAAGTGATTGTCTATGTAAATAAACAATTATAACAACAGTAAAAAGAATATGTCTAATTATCCACTGTAGCGTCCAACCACATTTTCTTTCCATCAGGTGGGCCGAGTGCTTGTCTGCCACCTAAGTGGTATAAAAAGAAAAAAAAAACATTTGCACTGAATAAGAGTCGAACCTGTGAGCTCTGACGTAGTCCAACGTTCGACTGACACGCCATTGGTGAATGTTGACATTAAAGGACTGAGCTAGGGTCAAACCCATAGCCCATAATTTAGTTTCCATCGCGGCCACAGCACCGCACAGTAATAGTCTCTGCACCTGGCGGGGACCATCTACCGGTGTATCATATTGTGCGCTCGGGGATGATATCCGCCATGTGTGTGTATTCCTAGCATATTAAATTCTCATAAAAGGGCCTCTACGTCTTGCTTCGGCCCGACGCACGCCTTCCAAAGGCCCGGGACTCCATAGTCCCGAGAGTCAAGGTACTGAGAAACAACAATAATTCACGACATTCTACACAACATTCTATTCTATTAATATAATACTCCTATATAGAGATACAATAACCTACATCCACGTAGGCGGAGTCGCGGGCACGCTACTAAATTAATAACTGCCAGAGGTAGGACACGGCGGTATTTCCGCCCGATTGAGCAGTCCGACTGGGGCAGTACCTCCGCCCTACAGAATACCGCGGTTATAATAACTTCGTGTTGTATTCATACATAATATATGCTTACGCCTATCCGCAAAGGGGTAGCCAGAGTTGTATTAGGGGGCGAGCCTATTGTCGTCAAGCGGGCACTTAGTCTTAGTCATGGGCTGTGTGGAGAACAGCTCTATCCTTTAGTCGACTTCAACGGCATTCACAGGAAGAGATGGGGGTCGCCCTATTGAAAAGTTAATACAAGATCAAAGAACCGCTTCAACACGATTCTTAATTTCAATTTTTTTATGCTTCTTAGTAGGTAGACAACCACACTTGTGCTGCCGACCGTGTAGGAACCTTCTAATGCCCTTCTTGAAGAACCTCAAATTATAAAAACCACTGACTAATGAATGACACTTTGGCACTTAATTAACGAGCGTCGATTAATCATTACGGATGATTACTATTATGCTAATACCGTGTATTTACCTACCTAAATTAACTATCATGGTAATCTTCGTGTATACGACTGCTTCGTTAGAAGACGCACAAGTCAGTGTATCAAACTGTATAGGAGCAGTCTCCGTTGCCCTGAATGCCCACACTTTCGACAAAAATACTTAGTTTCCTCAAACTAGAGAAGAACGAAATGTTATTAAGCAAGGGTAAGCCAATACAATCACAAATTTTATTTACAGACACATAAATACTTTTTAATAGCTGTAACAATTTCAACTTATTTTGTTTGTTAATTTCAGATTCACAATAAATTTAGTATGCCGGGAGTAATTGGTTGTGTGGATGGCATGTAGAACCCCAATCCCTAGACGCAGGGGAACAAGTACGGAGAAACGTACTTAAACGGATTGTAGCTGTTGTAAAATTTTTGGCATCGAGAGGGCTTCCATTTCGCGGCGACAATGAAATCCTAGGATCTCCAAACAATGGAAATTATTTGGGTTGTGTGGAATTATTGAGTGAATTTGATCCATTTCTTGCAGATCACTTAAAAAAATTTGGGAATCCTGGAAAGGGTAACATTTCTTATTTATCAGCAAATATCTGTAATGAGTTTATTGAAGTAATGGGAAAACAGGTTCTAAAAAAAATTATAAATGAAGTTAAATCAGCAAAATATTTTTCCATAAGCGAGCCAACTGAAAGTTTTGTCGAGCTCTCATTGGTCGATACGTCGAGGGACGCTCGGAACGCGCGCTGCCGGTGCGGTACCATTGGCATCTTATAAATTAAAACACCATTTAAAATGTGGCGCAGAACGCTATTGAACTTCGCGACGCACGGTTGGAATTTGAAGAAATTATTATGGGTTCTAGAGTGCATGTAAACAACCTTAACATGTATATTATACCTAGCATTATTTGCATTAAGGAGGAATTGAATTAACAAACTCTGACATAGGTAACAGTTAAATCTGTTTGTAGTGTGTATGCTATGCCCGTATTCATGAAATAGGCAAATGTTTTACGAGTATACCTGTATTGCGCTATAGGAAAACGTACAACAAAGGATTGTTATGGTGCCAAATTGCATAACAGTCGAAGCAGACGGTCTCCATTAAACCATAAAAGTACAAACAAATGTGCCACAGACTCAAAGAAAAAGAAATCCCTCCAAATGGTAGCCGTTCGTTTTGGTTGCCGAAGATGAGGTTGACAGACATATCCCTCGCACCCCGGCCGACCCAGGGCCATCTCTCACGATCTGGCCCTCTTCTCGGGTGTGGGGACTACAGAGTCACCAACTCGTCCCCGACCTCACAAACTCGTGACCTCCTCCGACACCCGAGTTACCTTCGTACGCGGGTAGCTTGGTTTGCGATCCTTAGTCACTGCTGTCACCTTTTTGCTGGATCACCTGCATACCAGCTTGATCCCTTCGACTCAGTACATAGATGGGCATTGAGGCTGGTTGACAATCCCATACTCACAGGTAGTGCAGTAAAACCTCTTAGCCTTAAGAGGGATTTTGGAAACTTAGACTTCGGACGCGAAGTTGGCGGTGAGCGGGATATACGAGTGAGAGAGAAAGAGAGAGAGGAAAGTTCGCTTTGGCATGCCGCGCCACTAGACGCTGACTTCGAGTCCGAAGCATAAGGTTAAATTACGCTCACCACTATTACGTGGGACCGAATACAATGATTGGTGTATTTTGGGTGCTAATTCACCTCTACCTAACCCTCCGGGGATAAAGGCGTGATTATATGTATGTTTTTTAAAATCGTGCCATGACATTCTGGTGGTCTACCAGAATGTCATAAATTAGTACCTTAGCCTCACAACTTGAAAAGTGTAGACAGAGAAAGTCTTATCGAAACTTAAAAAATACTGAACAACTATTATGATATCAATATGAGTACCATCCAAGACACACAATGAAAAGAATCTTTTTTTCAAAGATATAATATAAAAATCTACCGCGGTTGACGCGGTTGGTTGTTAAAAAGTCAATATTATCAAAATGTGTATGTATCAAAATAACCGTAGTACCTTATATAACGTATATTTATTGAAAAACGACCAAAACCTAATATTATAGATTTATTGTATTCATATCGATTAGGATATAGTAACTTCATCCACACAACAAGCACCTAGTAATTCTTCATCGTCCATACAACAAACACCCAGGAATTCTGCCTCAACCACGCAACAAGTACCTAGTGATTTGACTTCATCCACACAACAAGCACCTAGTAATTCTTCATCGTTCATGCAACAAACACCCAGGAATTCTACATGGAGTTGTATTCACAATATTTAGAATATCAATTTGAAGCACGATCGATAGGCGTGCTGTCGGTAATACTGTTACTGACCAAATATAGACAATTTATAAAATAAGTTGCGAGTGTATATTAAATATTAATAAATAAATATTCTAACAATTCATCTGAGCACAAATCATTGGATAAGCGGTAGAACACATACAGTGAGGCAAAGTGTCCTAAGGCTGAGAGGTTCCACATCGCCTGCGAGAATGGGATTGCTGATCAACCTTAATTTCTGCACCGAGTCGAAGGAGTCAAGCTGGTATGCAGGCAGTTCGTGCACACTCGTCTCTTTTCGTATATGTTCGAACGTTTCTAAAATGGCCGCTGCGCGTTGAGGGCGCTCGTGT
Organism: Eilema griseolum; assembly: GCA_963662185.1. Classification (NCBI taxonomy): domain Eukaryota; kingdom Metazoa; phylum Arthropoda; class Insecta; order Lepidoptera; family Erebidae; genus Eilema; species Eilema griseolum. Next base: position 13,803,482 of record OY759251.1, read on the forward strand.
GCACTTGTCTGTATCTATTGATGGAATGTTTATTGTTATGTGTGAGATAGCGTAAGATTTTGAAACGTACAATTTGAGACAAAAGTAGCTTCACGAATTCTAGTTTATTGATCACCATAGCTATTAAATCCACAAAATAATAAACGACACGTCCTCAAGGGAGTTAGGTGCGCCGTGTGTTTCTCCGCATCAATGCCGTTGTGGAGAAGCCGTTGACAGACTCGGACACCATGGTCTGTCGTGCTGCAGGAGCGCTGGGCCAATTCCACGGCACGCCAGCCTCAACGACATAGTCCGCCGTGCTCTTGTCACCGCCGGTGTACCACCCCAATTATTTTTTTTCGTGTAAATCTTGTTTTGCAAATAACTGGCAGCAAATAAATAAAAATAGAATAAAGTAGATTACAGAGTTGTTCGAAATTTAAAAATAAATTTAAATAAGTAATGATTTTCGAATATGGAGGGAAAACTTTTAAAAGTGTTTGATTGTGCAGTTTCTCTGAGACGGGGACGAAATTTGATTGTTCGCCATCGACACCGACGCAGCATTGCATGTCGTCATGCAGGAGTCTAAGAAGTCTCACAAACTTCTGCGTGCATCCTAGCTTCCCTAGCAGCACCCAGAGCTTTCCTAGCACCACCCAGAGAGCTTCACGAGGCACACTGTCGAATGCCTTCTCCAGGTCCACAAAGCAAAGATATAGCGGACGACCCTGTTCTCTGCTTTTTTCTTGCAGTTGACGCACAGAACAAATTGCTTCACAGGTGCCTCGTTCAGGTCCAAAGCCAAACTGGGTTTCTGGCAGTATCTTTGCAGACCATTATAGTTTCTGTTTATTTTACCTCCCGAGAGAAGATTGAGGGCAAGAGGGTATTGAGTGAATATGTAAATAAATATTGTCTCTCTTAACGATGGGATAGAATATGGGATATTGAACATTTTACATACGCAAATGTTATTTATAAAATATTAGGAGGCGTAGTCCGCAACGAAACACTGTTTATATATTTGGATAGCACCTCTCTATGGCACCTAAGTAGTATATTATTTAAATTAAAGTATCATAATAAAAAATTATGTAGCTACCAAACTCATTTATAATAATTTTATCTGTTTTATAGCTAATTCAATGAATTCGATGATTGTTCCACAAAATGCCAAATTAATTCTTGTAAACTTATATAATACTTTATTTTCATCAGGTTTCGTCCCCCATCAATGGCGTGAAATTGCCATAGTACCAATCCCAAAACTGGGCAGAGAGCTTAACTCTGTTACAGCTTTGAGACCTATTGCATACACATTTTCACGTCCGTATTAGTACGTAGTGCGTATGCGTAGACGTGTACGCATTTGGTGTGCTCCAGCCACAAACGTATATTACCTTTAAAAATATAAAAACTAAAAATTGTTTTTTTGTTATTTGCTGACCATACACTTTTGAAATTCGAACTGTCAACATTAGCGTTAGCGATAGTTCGAATTTCAAAAACCACACAGATGGAAAATTTAAAGAAAACATGAATCTCAAGCCGGGGAAAAACAATTAACTTTCCAATTTCTTTTTTTTATTATTTTTGTTTATTTAAAAAAATCGATCGTCACGTCGGATTGTTCTTGGTGCAGAGGCCGGCCATCGCAATACACCGTGGAAACGTGACAAGTCTAATGGGCACCTATGCAACGGGAGCAATCAGGGGGTTTATTTAGAGATAGATAATTTTAGCAATCAAAAATTGAAAAAAATGACACATTACTCTTATCTTTAATGAGAGGAAAACATCAACTTTCATTATTAATTGTTGAAAGATTGTTACGTACGCAGAAATAAATTTTATACATTTTGGTAAAAAAAAATTAGTCTTAAGTCGTAGCTTAGACTTAAAACAATTACTTTCATTTTAAATTGCGCTGTTCACCAAGGAAAGGAGAACTTGAGGGATCTCGAGCTCTAACATTGTAGGTTTAGATAGATGCATGCTATGCTGTGACGATCATCAATCATCAATTAACCCATCGCAGTCCACTGCTGGATATAGACCTCTCCCAATGTTGGGAGGCTTTGGCCTACTGACTATAATGACTAACAAATTATTAATCAACCTTCAAGTCATTATTAACCTATGGATCTTATCTGAAAATAACTCTTATATTATTATTAGGTATTTAATAACCGTGTTATTAATCAACAAGTATCCAACAGTTATTAAATGCGACAAAAGACCATCGAATTAGATATAATTTCGTACCCTTTATTGATTGAACCCACAAAGCTGCACCTAAATCTACTTGTCCCCCACAAGGGATACTGCCCCTACTATAAGTTTTGTGTAAATTATATGAGTATTTGTATGGAGCAGGTGCGTTTTATTATATGTGGAGATAACATACGAGTGATGTTTTATGTCAATGGTTGTTTGGTTTATGATTAATTCGTCCGTGTAGACAGTAGCTTTAGTTAGGCCAAGTTTACTTATGAAAATATTGTGAGATTTCAACTATTTCAAGATATTTCACCTAATACCTGTTCTGAAACTATTTACCTCATCAAATAGTGCAGTAACAAAATGTACATGATTGTATAAACTTTATAGTGTGAGGACTGCTTTAACCTTAAGTATTCAATCTACGAAATTATTGTGTATATTATTTAATTGTAAAATTGTAAATTGGTCGTGTCTGTACATTGAAGATATTTATAAAAGAATAAATATGGTTGCGCCGAAGTGGAAACTGTATTTTTGACACGGAAACCCACTCCTTTTATACCCGTCTCCTCTCCCGCACTAATCATAGATATGGCTTCCGTCCGCCATTTGTGAAATATAGACACTCAGTCTCGCTTTGAACTAGCCAGCGTAAAGGCGATCGCGCGCGCGCGTCTCTCAGAAATGAATAATATTTGTTGTATTTTAACCGCCTCATAGACCTTTACCGATCGGATGGTGCCTCTCGTGTGTTCCTCAAGGGATCTAGTGACGCTGACGGCAGCTCCTGAGCAAGGAAGAGAAGATCCGTGTACCGGCTGCGATGAAAAACACGTGGGTCGTGAAGGTTAGTGCATCCTCTCCTAATTTCTCGGGCTGCATTCACTGCCTGGATCGAATCCGCGGCAGCCCGGCCACCTGTCTTGTTTTGTGTGTAAAGTGTCAATAGAACAGTTAGCTACTTCCCGCAATACAGTCCATTACCGCACGTTGCCAAGCGCCACCATTTTTGGTCCGGATCGAGCCGGATTCTTAGCCGTAGTTCGTATTTTGTTATTATTCTAATGGGAATAAGCGCGCCGCACCTAAGTGCCTGGTTATTTTAGTAGAAAACCCCGCATCCAGACACTTAGGATTAGATTTGTTGTCCGTTCGCCGCTGGCTCGCATAGTACCTACCTGGTACATACATAGGTTAGGTATCATATCAACACTTAATCGTAGTTCGCAATTTTCGCATCGCACCTAAGTGCCTGGTTATTTTAGTAGAAAACCCCGCATCCAGACATTTAGGCTTAGATCTTAGGTATACTAGACACCCTAGTGCATAGGCACAGTGTAATACCTAACGCATTTGGCTTTGTTTTGTTTTTTTCAATTGCGTCGTATTTGCCTAGTACCTGCGTGGGTAGACACGTGGTTGTACCTACCTCGCTCGCATCTCATTCCAATTCATACGAAAGTATTTTAATTTGAATAGATATTACGCAATACTTAATCTCGGAAATAATAGTTGAATCTAGACAGCGACCATCGCGCAGGTGCGACCTTGTTGCTATGCGCGTTTGTTCAAGCGTGCATTCACAGTTGTAAGCACCTACCTACCTACATAGTTAACGCTCGCGCCGCCTCGCTGCTCTGTACCGCTAGGATTAAGTCATTTCATATTTAATTGTAAACATGTCCCCAAAGGTTGATAAGACCGGTAAGGTTCAATTGAAACTTTTATACGCTAGAAAAGAAATGATTTACTCTCGCGTACAATCGATTTATGATAGTGCACTCAAAACCTCTGATTTGGTCATCAGAGATTCGTTCTTGTGTTCTATAGAAAACTTAGATAGTCTACGCGCGGATTTCGAAACCTTAGTGCATGACATCAATGTTTTAGAGTTGAATTTGGATCCCGATTACTCAGTGAGTTATCAAGCCTTGTCGTCGTTTGACGATTTGTATTGTCGTATCAAGCGCGTCGCGAGGAGTTTGGAGAAGCCGTCTGACCGACCCAACCCCACTCGCGACCGACCTAAGTTGCCACCAATTCAAATACCCGAATTTGATGGTAACATTCGCAATTGGTGTCGATTTATAGATAGTTTTGAGAATACAATAGATAAGAACGATTCGTTGACAGATCACGAAAAATTGCATTATCTTGTTGAAAAATTGACTGGTAAAGCTATAACCGTTTGCGCTGGAATTACGTTTAGTGCCGGGAATTATAATTTAATTTTAAATACTTTGAAAGCTAAGTATGAGGATAAAAGATCGGTAGCTAACGCCTATTTGGATCAGATGTTTGATTTGAAATCTATTACGGCATGTAACGATCAAAACTTAGAGAAATTTCTAGATACTTTCGCGTCAGCTGTTCGCGCCGTAAAGAACCTAAAGGTCGATGACCTCTGCGACTTCGTATTTTTGTATATGGGTTTAAGGAAATTAGATTCCGAAACCATTCGTTTGTTTGAGTCGGATCATCGCGGCAATAGGATTCCTAAGTTCGAAGACTTAGAAAGTTTTGTTCGCGAGCATATAAAGGTATTGCAACGCTCTTCATCGAAACATGAAGGCGCGAAGACAGTTGTTGATTCTGCACGCAAAGTAGATGCGTCATCGAAGTCACTGAGGTCAACTCATACTTATGTTAGTACCGCACCAGCACGTGTACAGTCACCTGTTTGCTCTTTGTGTAGCACTCATCATTCGCAACTGTACAGGTGTCCTGGTTTTCTAAAATTGTCGCCTAGTGATCGTTATAAATTTGTTCGCGCTAATAATTTTTGTTTTAATTGTCTCGGTACTAAACACCGCGTTGTTTTATGTAATAGTAGAAATAGTTGTCGCAAATGTCAAGCGAGACACCACACTTTGCTTCATTTTGAGAATAGTAATGCCGCATCCAATGTGAGCACGGTTGGCTCGTCGAGCGGTGACACACGGCAGCCTGCGCCGCAGCCGCAGCCCGCGCTCGCGCGCGCTCCAGCCCGCCCGGTGACCGCCGCGGATGACGTCACCTTGTGTTCGTTCTCCGCTAGTGCTGCACTCACTACTGTGTGTCTTGCGACCGCTCGCGTTGTTATTGTTGATGCATTAGGTAAGCCGCGCATTGTTCGAGCGCTGTTAGATGGCGCTTCGCAAAGTAATTTTATTACTCAAGATTGTTGTCGGCGTCTTGGTTTCAATGTTGATAAGCGTTCAACCCGCTCAGTGGTGAAGGGTTTTGGAAGCTTACAGTCAGCTGTTCGTGGCACCGTTAAAACAAGGTTTAGATCTCGTTTTAATAATAATATTTGGTTTGACATGGATTCGCTCGTTATAGATAGAATAGCTGAACAGTTGCCTACCGTCCCGGTTGACACGTCTTTATTAACGAAATTTAAAGATTTGCCTTTAGCAGATGAGACTTACGCTGTTCCTGGAGTCGTCGATATATTGATCGGCGCTTCGATTCTCCCGCACCTCCAGCTATCACGTAAGGTTCAAGGGGGACCGACGTACCCCGCTCCGCACGCCCTGGAAACAGTTCTGGGTTTTGTTATAATTGGTTCCGCACCCGCTTCTATAGATAGTTTTAGTCACTCGACTGCTTCGTTCTGTTGCACCGTCGAGCCGCCACTGGAGTCTACCATCCGCAAGTTTTCGCTCGGTGGCTCCCGTGTATCCGCTGAAAAACGTCTTTGTTTGGAACGAAAGATGCAGGCGTCCCCAAAGTCGAAGCGGGCCTATGATGAGGTTGTTAATGAATATTTAGATAAAGGTTACATCTCACCTGCGCCTACGGACACTGGCGGGACCCAGCCTTCGTACATTATCCCGCACCGCGGAGTTATTAGAGAAGATAAGCTTACTACTAAAACTCCGCGTAGTTTTGGATGGCAGTGCTAAGACTAGCACTTCCGTGTCGCTTAATGACATTTTGTATTGTGGTCGGAATCTTTAAGGTAATTTATTTGACATAATTGTAAATTTTCGCATTAATATTAGTAGAATTTTAGCTTTTAGGACTCAACAGTCGCTTTGTGTTGGGCCCACTCTTCGCCCCATCGTTGGGACACATTCGTCGCTAATAGAGTGGCAAAATTCAATCTGAATTGGCGCCACATAATCTCTTTCACGTTGCTGGCACCGACAACCCAGCCGATTGTCTCTCTCGTGGATTGCTTCCTTCGCAAATTTTGGATCACCCGTTGTGGTTTGGTGGACCGTCCTGGATTCATGCCGCGTTAGATGGGTGGCCAGTTAGTCAATTCAATCCCACTACGGTTTCCGAACCACCCGAGGAGAAGAAGCACTCGCTTGTTGTATCGGTCCCACGTGAAGAGACCCTTATTTTGTTGTTGGCTAATCGCGTCTCGTCTTGGTCGAGACTGTTGCGTTGTGTTGTTTGTTCGCCTCTGCCCGCTGCCTAGCCAGCAGTAGGCACGAGCTCCAATCTAGGTTTATATTTTAGTTGTTATTTCCCAAACCTAGATTTAGATTAGACTTTAGATTTGTTTCGCATTTGTCGTTTCGAAGGTAACCCTTCAAGCCGGGGGGAATGGTTGCGCCGAAGTGGAAACTGTATTTTTGACACGGAAACCCACTCCTTTTATACCCGTCTCCTCTCCCGCACTAATCATAGATATGGCTTCCGTCCGCCATTTGTGAAATATAGACACTCAGTCTCGCTTTGAACTAGCCAGCGTAAAGGCGATCGCGCGCGCGCGTCTCTCAGAAATGAATAATATTTGTTGTATTTTAACCGCCTCATAGACCTTTACCGATCGGATGGTGCCTCTCGTGTGTTCCTCAAGGGATCTAGTGACGCTGACGGCAGCTCCTGAGCAAGGAAGAGAAGATCCGTGTACCGGCTGCGATGAAAAACACGTGGGTCGTGAAGGTTAGTGCATCCTCTCCTAATTTCTCGGGCTGCATTCACTGCCTGGATCGAATCCGCGGCAGCCCGGCCACCTGTCTTGTTTTGTGTGTAAAGTGTCAATAGAACAGTTATCTGCTTCCCCGCAATACAGTCCACTCGCACACGTTGGCCCACGCGCCACCAAAATATGTTCTATTAACGATACTGAACACAAAAATATTGTTTGGAATTCTTGTCTGTTTGTCCGCGATGGACGCAAAAATTTCTGAGCGAGTTTCGATGCGATTTTTTTATATCTTACATAATTTTGATTGATCGCAATCGGTCTAGTAGAACCGGTGGTATGGCCAAACCGACATCCATGCAGGTGGAGGCGCGGGCGGAAGGCTAGTTGTGTACCTATATCAAAAACTTTGTGAGAAACTTCATGAGAAAATAACAATAAACGAAGTACCTTGCTCTGTGCACTTACACAATATTTTTGTCAATTATGTACGTAAGTAGGTACTGTTCATATATTATTTTTTCATTTTTAACGTAACTAACGTACAAACAAAAAACGAGGTCATATTTTTTACCCGCGTTGAACTGCGTACCTTTGGGAGTTATGTGTAGGCATTTTTTGCTATTGTTTATTCTACTAAGCATGTATGTGTGTATGTTATATATCTGCTTGTTGTGTAAATTCTTTATTATTATTATTATTATTATTATTATTGTTATTATCCGACTACGGCGAAGTCAAAGGAGGATTATGATTTTAACAGGCTATGTATATATGTCTGTATGTATGGATCTGTTCTTTCATCTGTTCCCTCGTATGCGACTTAGTCTAACAAAACAATGCATTCTAGGAAAAAGTGTCATGCGACCACGGCTATCCTAGATAATATATTCTTGTTTAATACTTTTTAAAGCGTGATTTTCCAATACTCGGGTTTTTAACTTATTTTTATACAACTAAGGTGGCCGACAAGCAAACGGCACACCTGATGGAAAGTGGTTACCGTGACCTATTAACGTGTGCAATACCTGCAGAGTCACACCCGTGCAGCATACTCTATAAGAACAAAGTTTCTGTGCTGTCAGTGCAGAAGACACTATCAGGACCAGCCTTTCGTCTTCTCACTGACAGCGCAAAAACTCTAGTGAGCTCTAGCTACCCTACTCACCACTGGGAACACAAGATGTTATTATAGTCGTGGTATTCTATAGGGTGGAGGTACTTCCCCAGTCAGACTGCTCAATTGGTACGGGAATACCGTTGTGTTCTACCTTCTTTTTTGTACCTATAAATCTGTTGGTGTACAATAAAGAATGATCTATCTATTTATCTATTATGTTTACTGTAGTGCCCCTTGTTGAGTTGTCACAGTAACACCTATAAAAGAGCAATCACCAATCAAACCTGATTCCACAACTGAAAACTGTATCAAAATCGGACAAAAATGGCGCATTGGCAGTAAAATGTTTAATGGCAAATTAAAAGCACATCCCTTATGAGTAATTACCGCCACTCACTGAGCTATGATATCATAATTACCTACATTAAATAACTTTATGTTGGTTTTCATTAATTATGCCAAATATAATTATGTAAATTTATACCAGGCTAACATTCAAGTAAATATTTAAATTTATTATATGCTGAAAATATAAAATAAATTATAATTTCATAAATTTATGATTAGACCTGTGGGTTGTTGTTTATGTTTTTCTTTGTCGGCTCCAGTTTGTGCAAGGGTACGTAAGGATAATATTTCGTTACCTTTAATTAACCAAACTTAAATCAGTAGTATTTTTATTATTACTGAGCGAGTATTGTTGCAGACACATTGCATTAATGTTTCTCGTATTGGAATTTATGCTACCCTCATTCTCATGATTAAAATAACATGATAATTTTATTTTTAACTGTCATCAATTGGATGCATTGTTGAAATAAAACTATATTTAACGATTTTTATTCCTACGCCACAAATATATTGCAAATATTTGTATGTAAGAATATGTATATTTGCATTGGTTTGTGTGTTTCTATGTATAAATATGTATGTATTTACAAAAAAAAGTTTTTAAGTACCTATGTTTATCAAATCACGATTGTCTCAACACATCAAAGATAAATCGACTATCTGTAGAGTTCCATTAAACGTTTTATCCTCTAAAACAGCAATCTAACAATACCGAACACATCAAAACTCACCACCATTCACTCACACATTCACTCACTGACAGTTAACAGTCTGATTTCACGCAGTAAGTAGTGAGCGCTGCAAACTGCTCCGGTTCATAATGGATGCACAATACGCATCGCAATGTACATATTATGTAATTCTCAGACCCTCCTTGCTTCTCAGTTCTTTTTTCACTAACGTCTTCCCTCAGTAAATATATTTTTCTCAGTTTACTTACTTCTTGTACTTCTACGATAACATTTTAAGCAGATAAGTAGGTATTATACAGGTTGGTTTAGACTAGAGCACTTACTCAGAATATCAAACGTGCTCTATTCCTAAAGTTACTCAATTCACACTTCGAATATGACGTTCAGTGTTTTTTTACAACCTGATTTTATAAAGCAACGGTCAATTTGGTGGACATAGTTTTCAGGTCTATATTCATATCGCCGATTATTAGATATTTAAATGACAAGTTTATTATGGTGCTTGTGTCGAAGGCCTATGTCGTTCCTCAACTTTCCTCTGACAGCAACAGGTGCGTTGAACTGTCATTTCAAAAGGAAAAGTTTCGCATACGCGGTGATTCATTCTGAAATATAGTAAATAAATAAATAAATATTTCACAGCATAGCATAGCTTAACTAGCTTGTGTTACGGAATTTAGAATGCGGGTAAACATACTTAGATACTTTTTTAAAATACATACATATTATACATAGAAACACCTAGACCAATACAAATATACATATTCTTGTATACAAATATTTGCACTGAGCGGGAATTAAACTTGCGCCTCCTGCGTACCAGTCGCGTCCACTACCGCTAGTCCAAGAGGCTGTCTAATAATTAGAGGTTGTTCATTAATCACGTGATGTTTTTTGGCAATTTTTAAGCTCCCACCGCACTCCCACATGGTGATACGTGATGAGATCCTATATCCTTGGTATTAAGATCATTTTGACGTAACTCCGCTTGCCAGAGGATAGTTTTATTTGGAGATTATTTTTGAGAATATCCAAATTACCAACAGGAGAAACATTCACTCGTTCAATAGGGCATATTTACCCCCTTGAAATTGATGTCGAGCAAAACACAGTACCTGCACCAGTTTCTAATTGTCCCACACAGAGAAATAATCAAGATTCTGAGGAATCTCCTATCGACGAATCCACCACCATTAATAAATTAGATTTCCGTATAGTTGAATACGAAGTACTATTTTAATTTTACACTATATAAATGGAGCGTGCACAAAAATCACCGTAAAACAATATTGAAAGACGAAAGAAAATTGTAATGACATATCGACACTATGCCTTGACAGAACTGACAAATTAATGGAAAGAAAAAAAAAACTCCTAGAGGTAGGTTAACATAATATATGGTAAAATTTCGCTGAACAAATAAGTGGGCAGGCGGGGGTCGAGGTCGACGTACAATATGATACACGTATCAAACTGCTGATGTATTGAAAAAGACAGATCAAAATCACTTAAAACCATCGACACTGGTGGTCCTCTGCCTACCCCTTCGGGGATATAGGCGTGAGTTTATGTTATGTTTATTTCAAAATGTCGGTAGGCAGGTTATTTTACTGAGTATTATTAGATTAATGCCAAATTTCAATCATTCAATCCACCAGGCCTTTTACGGAAAGATACCAAACTATTTTACGGCGATTATAAAATCAGCCAGTATAATGTTAGTAGGTATAGATTTGGGTCTCCATGCCATGTTTGGTATCAACTAAAAGGGCATAGTTAGCACATGCTTGCCCCAAAATAATAAAAACAAAAAAATAAGTGTAAAAGCTAATACCCGTCTACTCTATTCCGCAGACGAAATACGGTCCTACGATGCACAGGATCCACCTGATGTACTCGTGTATGGTATCAGACGACGCGGAACGTCGTCGCACACAACTTGGTATAGCTAGCGTATCAGGGATAAGTACAAAAAATGACGATTGTCAAGCAATATGCTGTGCAGTATAATGCTGAAAATTTTCAATTGTTCGTAATGATTCTTAACTCAAGACTCTTTAGCTATTTTTTTAATTCGAAGAAAAGTCATTACTCAACCCATTTACAAACTCAACATATTTGTAAGGTAATATATACGGCCTCATGTATGTTATAGCTGGCGTTAAAACAATCAAATTGGTAAATATACTTAGTTATTACAAAATTATATAATATACATAGATTCTTTAAAACTACCCTATCAAGCATTTGAAATTTTATAATAAAAATTTATAACTAAACCACGAAATATGCAAAAAAGCCAGAATGAGACATGATGATAATACAAGTTACCTACACCCTCCCCCTCCCAGTCGCCGCCCCCCCTCTACAGGAGCCGCGAGTGCGCCGGCGCAGTCCCCGCGCGGCAGTCGACTAATCGCTATCATGTAATGAAATCACATAGAATTTTTCTTTCTTTATTTTTCTTTTTTTTCCACATCGTTCTCTTATCACGCTATTTCTCACTCTATCTTTCAAGGTCAAGCCACACATACTTCGCAACGCACGCATTTCTACTGCATTTACTCTACTCTGATGCTTTTTCTGCCACACCCAACTTTCACTACCATACATAAGAGACAATCTCCATTTAACCCTTTTAGCGGGCGGACGTCTTTGCCAGAACTGTTCATCGTTTTAAAAGTTTACGGTTGCTCTGATGTGTCCTCTAGAAATGAGAAACACCGGGCAACTGAGTAACCCAAAAGGTAAACCTCTCCCACCTCATCAGTACATAAATCCCCAGCGGTGAGTAGGGTAGCCAGAGCTCACAGGAGAATTTGTGCTGTCAGTGGGAAGATTAAAGGCTTGTCCTGCTTTGTCCTCTATACTGACGGCACAGAAACTCTGTGCTTACAGGGTCGGCAGCGCGAGTGTGGCTTCTCTGGTGTTACACACGTCCATAGGCCGCGGTAACCAGTTTCCATCAGGTGGGCCGTGCGCTTGTCTACCGCCTGAGTGGTATATAAAAAAAGCATTTTATCACGCCATTCATCTATCGGCCTATTGTAAGCTGAACATAAAGCCTGGTTATATTTTACTGACGGATCAATAAATAAATAAATCGAACTCCACCCAGCCTTCAATGAATGAATGAATGAATAAACCAACCTAACCATAATGACAGATGATGTAGGTAGTGATAATAGTTAAGTGCAAGCTTTATATGCAACCAGAATCCACGTTTGGAAGTTGATCACTATACATTTTCACGAGTCAAGCATCTGAGGCTGAGTCCCGGCTGTATATATCTGTCTGATGTTAAATAGCCTTATTCCTTACTTTAAAATAATACATATTTTATTCGACAGAAAATTCGTATTATTATTCATTACAAACATGTACGTGAAGAGCTAATGAAAAAGTGGTAACTAAACATTTAATTCTACGATTACTAAGCGGTATAGCAGTGTCTCGTGAATTAAAACCATTGACGTAGTAAGTTGAACACTAGCGTTTTGAGAACAAAAATATAGTTATACCTAGGTACATATGAATTACTTCATCATTCTGCATTTAAATTTCTGTTGAGTACTTTATGAGTAACCGCTGTCCGTATTTATAAATAGCTGTTACCTAACGCTGTAAGGCTTCTGCTTTAATAAAATCGAGAGTCAGGACAGAAGCACAAGGAAACTTGTTGGTAAATGAAATAAAACACAATTCAAACTAGTCAGATTGTATTATGTAATGTATAAGGATCAATAGTTCCCTTTGAGATTTGAGTAGCGTTCTACATTTAAAACGGAAAATAATTTGCTCACATCAAATCGTACATTTCACATCGTAGCTTAAAGGACCCGGGACTGTAGGAAGAGGGAAACACGTGAGTTGGTAATGAATTCCAGGCCTTAATGGTGCGACAGAGGAAAGAGTCACCGAACCGCTTGGTTCTTGATCGGATGTTCTGCACCTTGTGCGGGTGACATCTAAGACCTGCACGTGTTGTCACCTATGTGCTTTTCGTCCTTTATTTTTCGCCCTCATACAAATGACGCAATATTTACTTTTCACTCCTAAATGTAGGTAATAAATCTTACCATCGGAGACAGCAATTTCGTAGCTATCGTCGTTTTGGTCTTCATTGTTAATATGCTCATCTTCAGCTCTCACACTCGTTATCACAGACAGCAGGCAAATAAAAATAACAATGATTCTGAACACACCAAAGGCTTGTCTTGATTTTGTGTGACGACGGCACAGAAAATCTCTGTTCTTACAGGGTCAGCAGCACGGGTGTGACTCCCCTGGTGTTATATACATTCATAGGTCACGGTAACCTTTCCATCAGGTGGGCCGTGTGCTTGATTGCCACCTAAGTTGTATAAAATAATAATTGAAAAGCTGGAGAAAAGCTTATAGATACTGGCCAGTAGACTTATCGGTCTATAGTTTACAATGTTGTGTGGATCGCCTTTCTTATACAGCAGAATTATATTTGATTCTCCCCAATGACTAGGTGTTTCTCCGGTTCGGATTATGTCGTTAAATAAATCAACCCCGTTGCCCCCTTTTTTTTAATTGCGCAAAATCCCCACGGATACCCTACCACCGGCGCCGGTGAGGGAGGTTATGTCGGACTTCAACCGACTAAAACGCACGCTGACACAGGCCCACACAGGCCGCTGGTTGCTGTAAGTGAGACTATCTTAATTGTATTGGATCTATGGATGGAAAGCACATTAGAATTGAATGTCCAGCACGAAGTGGAAGCGATTATTTTAATTATAAAATGTATTTCAGTATTGTACTGTTTGCATTAGTGGATGCAGATTATAAGTTTTTATACGCTAATGTAGGGGGTCAAGTTATTTTGAGGAATGGACGTTATAGGACTAATAAGATCATTTTCGTTTTGAGATGTGATTATTGTGAGAATTTGACATCACTGGCACACAATTACTCAAATCTTGTGTTCGACATCACAAGATTTGAGTAATTGTGTGCCAGTGGGGCTCAATAAATAACATTATTTTTTGAGTGTATTCAAAACATTATGAACATATATCAAATTGCTAATTGCATTTGCTTAGGAACACGCCATGCCTTGTTAGGTACCAGTTTAGCTTAAGGATCAAAGCAAATCTGGTGGATTTTCTTCCGCCTAATCTCCTCCCTAACCATCTTTTGTTGTCTTAGTTGTAAGTTTGTTTTGTGTTTGTATTTAACTTAATATATGTTTTATTTTTGTTACTAACACCGTTTGCTGTTTTGTTTGTTGTTTAGTATAATTTTATGCCAAACATTGTGATATTTTATCTTCAATAAAGTCTCTTTCCTTTCCAATACTCAGATCACCCCGCCCATAGTGGTGTTATTGCGGTTAGAGCGAGTTGTGTGCATAAAACTCTTCCACAATAACGTATATAATACCTACTTAAAGGAGTATAGTGAGAGACAGAATGTAAAAATTGTAAAGGTGCGGCTACAGCTCACCTTTTACGCAACATTTGCACAAAAAATACGCATCAAAACGTCTCTATGGTTTTTCACAACAATGACAAAACAAGCACCTCATGTTTTGTTGCGAAGAATATGAGCTGTAGCCGTACATTAAGACAAATAAAATTTCGCATATTTGCACGTTCGCAATTGATAAATAACATCGCTTAAGTTTAGGAACATTTCCAAAAAAAAACGTTCCACAGGCGTCGTGCGTTTTAGTCAGTTCGAGTTCGACATAGCCTTTACCACCGGCGCCATCCGGGAGGATATTCGTGGGACTTTTCAGCACGTAAACGTGCTGAAAAAAGTATTATGTATTTTGTTCTTCAGGTGACTTTTAAATGGAAGTGTTTTCTTTTATTACCTACTGTCAAGGTATGTCAGACCGTTACTTTTAATGTACCTATTTTGATAAACTGCAGCGTTATGGGTGCTGAGATAAAACTATGGAATGTGAAACGTCGCACTCGATGATTTGATTAGCGACCGCGATTTAATTTGACATTTAAAACTTCAGATTATCTGTTTACTTAAATGACAAGTTTGTCAATTAATGACAACTTTCGTTTAGGTGTATTTTGCATAAAATAAATAGTTAATAAAATATATAAATGAACTCTTTTTCAAAGAATAAAAGAAGATGAAACTCTTACCTCAACATCAATAACAGATTTGGCAGCCTTCTCAGCCTTGATCCTCCGGAGTTTATCGCCCTGTACTGTGATCTGCTTCAACAATATCACCAGTTGGCGCTCGTCGGATTGCTTCGACGGTTTCTGGAGGGGGGGCGAGGATTCCTTTATAAGAGATTTAGCATCCATGTAGAATTAGAAGCCGACAACTCTCGAAGCAGGCTGCTGCTGACCACCCTACACACTTCTGTAATGATGCCTTCATTACCTCTTAGATGCTTACTGTAGTATGAACGTGTCCCTAAATATATTAGATTTTATTCACTTTCTGTAAGCTGGGGAAAATCATATAAGTTATCATTGCTCGTCAGCGGACTGGGATGGACTTCGTGACTATTTTGCGTCCATCCCGTGCGTTGAGCGCTGCTTTGAAGGTAAGAACCCATCGGATTGTGCTACTGCTGTCGCCGGTGAGATCGGTCTGGGTATGGAATACTATATCTCATACACCGATATCACCGGTGACCGCGGGGTCAGCTAGTCTATGATATAACATATAAAATAATGTACTATTTTTTCTTTTAGTCTAATGATGGAAATGACAAAGTTCTACACTGAAAACCACAAACCGATAAGCCCTAAGGAGGTGAAGGCACTCACGTGTTGTGCTTTCTACGACGAAGAAAGCGACTGTTTTTATAGAGGACTGTTTTTAAAACTCAGTGAGGTACATTTCCTTTATTTTTTTTATTCTGAACGCCTACTTTGTGTCAAACTATCATTTTAGACTAATAAGTTTTGGTTTAATTTTGCCACTTAAGTAGGATTCCAGGAGTTTCAGAACATTTCCTCGGACTCCATATCCATGCAGTTTTTTCAGTAGAATGTTATGGTCAACATAGTCAAAGGCTTTTGTCATGTCCGTGTATATGGCACAGACAGGTATGCGTTTGTCAACAGAGTCCATGACCTGAGTTAAAAAATCAAAAATTGCCATATTAATTCCTGGTATTGCATAGGCCACATAGGCCACCTCCCATCAGGTGGGCCGTGTACTTGTCTGCCACCTAAGTAAAATTGTTGTTTTCTGTAATTTTTCAATCTTCTACGCAATTATCTCAATGTTTCTTTTCTTAAGAGCATTTTCACATAACGTAATCGGATATCGATGTCGGACGACGATAGACAACATCCGATATCCGACACCATGTACTGTTTCCACAATAAGTAAAATAAACTCACCTAAAACATTTCCACTTTTGCCACAGCGCCGTAAAAATTAAAGCAATCAACCGCATCATCAAAAAAGCTACAAAACGCTATGAAAGCGAACAACATAATTTTGTTGCTAATTTATATAACACTCATAATTCTTTCGCTGCGGCATAATTTATTAGACGCCAGGAAGGTACAACCAGGAGCCATACGCGAGGTTATACTCACTGTTACGTCAACGCTCTTTCGAGCTGGACTCAACTGAAATAAATCTGTTTATAATATATGTTTGACTATTAAGTACGACGAGAAAATATGAAACAGATCTACTTAGCCATTAAGGTATTAACCTGCCATATAAGACATGAAGCGAGAGAAGGAGAACATAGCGACAGGTCAACAGAAAAAGGGCCGGGATGCGACAAAGTCGGTTTGCGAGTTGCACTGCCGTTATTCAGAATGCAGAGGTTCAGAGAAACCAACCAATCAAGAAATGAAGAAGACAAGCTATCACATTGATATGATTTAGTATCCGTGAAGATTTGCACACGGAAAAAAGATATAGGTACATAATTATACAATAGTTCGGGACTTTTCGCGATTAAACCATGGAACTTACTATTTCTGCCGACGTTTCGGATGCGTTGCAGCTTGCAGCACATGTGGTCACAACTATAGTCACGACTTACCTCTGCTGGTCTGGGGGGATTCCCTCCTTATCTTGGATTTTGGCTTTCACATTCTCGATGGTATCCGAGGGCTCGACCTCAAGAGTGATGGTCTTACCCGTGAGGGTTTTGACGAAAATCTGCATCTTAAAAGTAAAAAAAAAAAAAAATATAATGTACTTCCTGTTATTTCAATATTTCGTTCTAGACATGACTCTAGGTTCTAAGATGTTGTAAGCGCTATGCAATGGTAACCGCTTTCTACCAGAGAACTCGTATAAATATGTTTATCGTTTAACTAAATGAATTTCACCGATGACGTAATATTACTACCTAATTAAATACCTCTATGATATTGTAATAACAGACATTCACCGACTTTCGCCATGCTTTCGCCAATGTTCGTGGTATATTATACATAATTATAATTATGTATTATGTATGACATTAACGTCTATCAGTCCATTGTCATGTCAATATAGTCATTGTCAAAAGTGTCAAATTCAAAGATAGCTGTTTTATTGAATTGAAATAATAATTAATAATGTCTTCACAAGCATTATCTGCTCACAGAGGAGGCGGCAGCAGCCTACGCATCCTCCTGCGCGCCTATGCATAATCGCCTATTTGTATGCCTAATTCTTCTATGGAATTTTTTTTTAAATCTAATAGTAATAATGTTAAAAGCGTCTTTGGACGCCCTAATCTACCTAATATGGCGAATTGTTATGATTTATAATTTAATTTTTATTATAATAAATAGAATAGCACTTGTAATTTAAAAATAAGTATTTTTTAAAATCTCTATCCTATATAATTATTTAAAATCATAATATCAGTGATTTTCAGCTAAGATTATTGTTACTAACACGCTATGGACCCTGGTCCGAAATAAATGATTTTATTTATTTATTTATTTATTGATTTATTTAATTATTTGAGGGGATATCTAAGCGGTAAATTAGTCTAAAAGGTCACTTTACTGGAATCGTATTAGGATAACATTTGTCTTTAAATTTTAAACTTCATTTATAAACGCTTTAAAGTTCAAATTTAAGTGTAAAGAATTTTATTACACTTTCATTCACTCTGCTAAAAGCCTTTTAATTTTGTACTTTAATCGCATTGCATTGCAATAAATGGATTTTTAGCAGTGGTTTTAGAAAATTCTTATTCTTACCTGGATAGTCAACTTAATCGTCTTGGGGTGATATCAAGAATGGTGCCTTGATACTGCTCTAGGTTTAAATTTTTTTAATACATTTAGAATATTTTCAAGAAGGTTTCTTCGGAAATATAATTGAAATATTTTGAGAAGGTATTTAAACTCAGTTGAAAGCGGAAATTAAAGCAATCAAAGTTAATTATCAAGCCAGAGATTTCCTACCACTAAATATGTATGAGGCAGCATATATACTGACAATATTAAGATAAAGTAAAGCTCCTTAGTTCAACTCGTCGCGACAAGATTCAAGACTAATAAAGTGCTGTAACTAGAGGAATCTGCTCCATTGAGCGAACAGCTTATTTCCAAGCTTGTTTATCATTAAATTATTCTTGTATTTTATAATAACCTTTTTGACACTTTTAACTACATATACATACCAAACTCTCCTAACCTAATCCTAGATACCAACTGAATATCCTATAACAACCGTCAAAATGATCTCTGTACTTAGAGAATACATACACTTTCCATCAGGTGGGCCGTGTGCTTGTCTGCTATCTAAGTGGTATATAAAAAAAACTTATGCTGTTGTTTATTCGGGCATCATACAAAGACAGGATCAAATCGAGTTTTTGCTTAGTTTGCGTCTTGTTAACGCTATGTAGAAGGTTCTAGAATGTTAATTGGTGAAAGTGAATCTTGCAAATTAGATTAAAATCATAGAATTTGTTTGAAATTTGGCACAGAGTTACATTATTATCTGAAATAGTACACTATTCCTGTTGACTTAGGTGGCAAACAAGTGCACGGCCCACTTGATGGAAAGTGGTTACCGTGGCCTATGGACGTGTGTAACACCAGAGAAGGCACACTCGAGCTGCCGACCCTGTAAGCTCAGAGTTTCTGTGCCGTCAGTGTAGAGGACAAAGCGTTGATTAAATATTATTTTTTCAAAAATTTTACTTAGAGCTGGAAGTATGGAGATGGGTCTAAAATTCGAAGGATCGCGGTGTTTGTAGTTTTTTTTATATAGAACACGAACACATCAATTAGACTTCGCCTTACCTGATGGTAAGCTGAAGGCAAAGTCTCAGAAAAGAGGGTCAAAACAGAAAGCAATGTAAGACAACTAACTCTTTGTTTATACAATCAGTTCTCAGTTAAATCGATATATACCTACGGGCCTAAAACTATAAAATGTGTACCAATAAAATATCATACACAATACCGAAGTCATAATAACCTCGTGGGTCCAAGATGGCCGCCGTTGCAAAATGACGGGGTTCAATATATTCAATCTTTTGTAGAATTGTCGTTAAGATGACTCATGCATTTGGAATTTTTTTGCTGGTTCGAATTTATTTTTTATTGACCCACGGAACTCATTTGAAAAAAAAAAAAAAAAAAACTTTTGCAATACTGATGTTTTCTAACAGCCTGTTACAGAGATTAGTGTAATTTGGGTCTTTATACACGTCTTGCTAGCCCATTTACGACAACAGTCGTGAATATATTATATCCATAAGAACTCAGACACCACAACTAATAAGTAGACATTTGTCAAAAATATTAAGTGATGACATACGGCAAACCAAAGGAAAGAGCTCATCTTTGACAATATACATTTTATTTTACTTACGTCAACTTATTAATTGTTCAAAATGTAAACCATTGTTTTCAATACATAGCTAGATTCGAGACCTCAGACGATCTCAGAAATACATTGTAGAAGCTTCTTATAAAAAGAAAAAAACTTCCTCAGATTATATTATTCTCAGATTGGGAACATCTACGTTGCACCTATCCTACCAACTTACTAAAATTTCAGAAAACTATTTCAAAAATTCAACTTGGTGGAGTTACGGGCATCAGAAGCCTACTGTTCTTATTTTATACTTCAAAAAGTTGATATTTGTAGGGTATATTTTGTTATTGTATAAGGTGTAGGTATTTGGAAATAAATCTGTATGCTTCCTGTGACAGTGGTGTTTGCTACTAGTTATCATACGTTGTTCTCGGGTACAGGTATACATTTCCTTAATGAAGGCAACGGGATATCTAGAGATCAATATTCCAAAGGGTTTTGTCTGCTAGCGTTCGATTTAACACCTGACTTATCAGCGAATGCTTCTAATCACTGGAACCTTATAAAACGTCTTCTCAATTTCTGTAATATGAATATTGTAATTGGCGTACAATAAAGAATATAATAATAATAATAATTATTATTATTATTATTATTATTTTCTGTTGCTGTGAATTTCATTGAATACAGGCAGGAATACATCACTCGTATTTCCAAATCGCTTGCCGATTCATGTAGATATGCCTACATATATCATAAGCAACTTAGATAACGACAATAAGCCTGGTTCTCACTGGGTTGCTATACACATAGACGCGAATGGAGTTGGTCAGTACTTTGATTCCTATGGTAGAGCACCCACAGGTTTCCATCGTACGTTTTTAGATCGAAATTGCAGAGTATGGAATGTGCCTACACTGCAGGATTTGCAGGTGTGAATATATTTAATGAGTATGTTTAATAAATATTTGCACTGAGGGTAGATTGAACATAAGAAGAAAGCTTTCAATATTTGTTTTATCGTAATAGTGTGAGTAGTCACCATAATGTGGTGAAGTATCACTTTTTCACAAAAAAAACAATGCCCCTTAGCTTCCACTACTATGTAAGATTGTAGTTAAGCTTATAATTTTATTGTGCTAAGCATTTCACTTAAATATTATAGTTTTTATTCAAAAATATGGAATTACTAAATTTATGTTGCTAATGTATTTACCGAAGCAAATGCCCCATTCCACAATAATCAGTAGCATTTTTTTCTATGCTCAATTTTAGTCATGATAGTTACTATGATGGCAGAATGATGGCAGAGATTTAAGTTATTTAAACTCTTATCAACAAATAAATAAAACTTACCTTAATCGTAGTAAGCAGCAATCGAAGAGCCTCATCCTGCAACGATGGTTGAGGAGTCTGAAACCAAGCTAGAAGACCTTCAAGTAATTCCCTTGTACCATTACAGACTACAAGTGGCGGCTTTATTGCACAGGCAATCTCTACCAGGCAACCATGGGATGGAGTGAGATAGATAAATAGATAGACATAGTGGACAGTTTCCGGTGTACATAATATATATGATTTGCTTTATTCTGTTATTTATATTCACATGTATTATATAGATAATACATAGAAAGAATAAATCTAGTGTATGCCTTAGTCCATAGTGAAATATTTAAAAAGTAATAATAAATGGTTTCTTATAAATGCGGATAGTTCGTAACTATGCCGCAATACCCTCGATGTCCCGAATGGGAAATAATTTCAGCAATTTGGTGGTTCCGAGCTTTACATGTCCCAATTAATGAACTATTAAAAACAGACGCCTCTGCCTACCCCTTCGGGGATATAGGCGTGAGAATATGTTATGTTTAATGAAGAAAAAAATGAGAATATTTCCATAAAGAAACGTTTACTCAGAATATGCGTAAATTACAGCAAAATACAGGCATATTTGACAATAATATAGCGAAATAAGAAATGGTATAGCACTTCAGAATATTTTTAACCCCCAACGCAAAAACGACGGGGTGTTATAAGTTTGACGTGTATGTGTGTGTAGTCATAGCTCCCGAACGGATGAACCGATCTGGATAGTTTTTTTTGTTTGAATGGTATATTAGTCGGTAGATTATATCAGTTTCATTGTTTGTGTATAAATTATTATTGTCAGAAATCTTGGTTCTTGATCGGATGTTTTGCACCGTGTGCGGATGACATCTAAGACCGGCACGTGTTGTCCTGTGTAGGAAAGGGGAATTCAAGAATTGTACCATCAGAAGTCAATCTTTTCAAAAATACTAAATTGGGTTTCCACGTTTTCTATTGGTTTCACTCTCACCACAAACTCGAACCCGATCTCGATCACGTTTACGACATACGATGCTCACTGTATCCACTCGCGATTTTGTTTTAGCTTGTTTATTCTGATACTGATGTCAGTGACCATGATAGTTTAAATACAGATATTTGTATAACTGAATACGCATAGATCTGGTTGTTGAACGTATGTATGTTCGATGGCTTAGTGGTCAAAACATTCCCCCTGTAAGGGAAAGATCGCGGATTCCAATCACGCCTGAGCTGACTCAATTTTTTTCCTGTCATTAAGACAGACGATTTCGCAACTCACGCCAGACGTATTTGTGAGAGAACTGGAAAAGTTTTGTAGAAAGTTAGGAATAACTGAATTAAATTTTCTTAAAAATGAAAATAATGGTACGTTCATTAGAAAGTTAGTGGAGGAGATAAAAAATATAACTACATGGTCCGGTCCACAACTATGCATATTAAAGGATGTTTTAATTAGTTGGTAACGTCGACTGATTGACGTTAATAAGAGACTTTGAAAGTTAAAGTTTTGTATTAGCATCTAATTCATAACACAAAAAGACGTAGTAGCTTTCATTATCCGGTTTCTAAGGTACTTTAGTTTGATAGGGAATTTATAAGAATTATCGTCAACTGACTTTGAAAGGCCCAGCAAAGTCTGTGCCGGTGTGTACGAAAGGTTTTGAGGATTGAACAACACGACAAGAGCGATGATCGGCCATTTCAGGCGCGATAAAACGCGGGCGGAGTTTAAAACAAGGTACACATCTGTGTACTCTAGTGCGAATCCAATGGGAATATCGTATTATTTTGAGGATGCAACCGAAATCGAACTATCAATGTGTTTCCCCTAAAATACTCGATAGAACTGTAGATTCCTCATATAGCTATCTCGGATTAAAGAAAAACATAGACAGTACACATAGAACTGACGGCTTCACACGGGTGCTAGCACCTCTGTCTACCCCTTCGGGGATATAGTCGTGAGTTTATGTTATGTTATGTTACAAATTTCGAAAAGCTTAACGAAATTGTTGAAAATTCAATACATTACAAAAAAGAATGCAACAAGCACATTACATTATTAATTCATTAATCAAGCTGAAATTATGTCGCTTACGCCTGAAGAATGCACCAGAATACTTACAATGCTGGAAACCGGCCGGAGTCAGCGCGATACAGCCAGGACTGTCGGTGTGTCGCTGTCAACAGTACAAAGAGTTCTCCGACGTTACGAAGAAACTCTTCGATTTATAGAATACCCGGGCCATAATAACCTTGTGTCGAGTACTGGCTAGAGTAGCCAGCAGCCAGTTAGTAGGTGTCTATGCTTGTGCCCTGAAGATCTTGAAGGAGACGCGTACACCTAACTAAATTAGATCATACACATTGGGCATGAATACATACTAAATGTAAGAAACATTGATGAAGTTTTAAGCGTTAGTGGAGACTTGGAAATTAGTAAATCAATACACTAATAAGAGAGCAAACTTGGCAAGAACTTAATTCTAAGCATTGATAATAAAAGTATAAACAATCCACAAGTGGTCGCAAATAACTTAGCGGAAAGCTTTGTGTGAAAGATCAGAACTTAGTTAAAGTATAGAAACCCTCCAAAAAGTACTATATTATTTCCGTTTAGCCTATCTGAGCAAGATTAAATAATATAGTATAATGATATCTTTACAGAACAAGGTCATAAATAAAGATTTTCACACATACTTTTCTAATATTTGGATAAGCTTTATGCATTCGGAGGAAAATATACTGAAACCGCTCTCCTATTTACCTACTAATCATTAGGTACAATTTAGATTTAGAACAATTTTGTTTTTTACGAGTAGTAGGAATGTAGACAGATAATGAACTAAGTAGTGCGATAAATACACACATAACTTCGAAAAGCATCGAAAAGTCATTGGTGTGTGCCATGGTGAAACCTGGGATCGAACCCGAGACCTCGTCTCAGCAGTCCATTACCCAAACCACTAGGCTACCGCGGCTGTTAATGCTGCGATAAAATATTTGTGTTCTACAAGATTTTCTACCGCCTTAGCCTTCGTGGTTATTTTTTTTCTAACCTAACCTATCCGAGTCGGGGTGAGCAGTGTCCCTTTTTCTTCAAGCCGTATCAAATATTATTTCTTAAATTGTCGGTATTTTAATTTTCGGTATTTAGAACTTTCGATCATATAAACATTCGGGATTTTAATATTCAAAGTTATTATGCCAAAATCAATTTCTATGCTACGGTGATTAACGCTGTACTAGCTACTATTACCTGAAAGATTTTGTAAGACTTCTATACCTATTGACGTCATATAGTATTGATTGTGTTCCTATCTAATTATTGGCATTACATAGCTTCCAATATTTTATTAAAACACGTAATTCGAAGAAAATAGGAAAATCCAAAATGGGTCAGTGTGTGGGTGTTAACAGACCTTCCCAGACTTAGAGTGCATAAGTCTCCATGGGTGTATCCGCCGTGCGTTCCCTTTTGTTAAATTGTTACACAATAGGCAACCAATGACCACAGGTTAACGTCAGACAGGGCATAGAACTCCATGCGAGGTGATGTTTGAAAGGTTGAGGGGTGTTGAAAGGAGATGTATGTTAGGAACTTCACAACAATTTATTAATTTCAATTTTAGTTTCCTTCAAAAATAACTTAGGTCATTTTAGGACTTGTTATTGTGTAACTCTACTCCATATTAACAAATTGTTCTTATTATACTTACCAATGGTATTATTTTTTTAAAAGCATGTCGAGTTACACAGATTATAAAGGAATTTAAGTGTTACAAGCTTTATTCTAAACCACGGAGAACAGAATATAATTAAGTAATGTAGAAGCCCCAGGGAAATTTCGCTTAATAAAAACGCGTCGCCAAATGCGGGTGAGGGAAAGCAGGGGCATGACGTCATACCTCGTCTCCCGCCTCCATCTAGTGCAACAATTTAAAACATTTATTTATACAAAGAATTATATTTAAAACATTAATTTATACAAAGAATCTCGCACTGAATTTCATATTAACAAAATTTTATTTTTACCTTTACACATATTGGCAATTCATTTACACTCAGTGTGTATGCCTATCTCTCTCACTCTCTCTCTCTCGCTCTGTCTCTCTCGCTCTTAGGCGGGCTAACTGTGCTCGAGTGGAAGGGACGCGTGCCTTTCACTTTTTATGTCTGTCTCTCTCGCTCTTAGGCGGGCTAACCATGCCCGAGTGGAAGGGACGCGTGCCTCTCACGAGATTAGCGCGTTCAAACAAACAAACAAACAAACAAACCCTGCAGCTTTATAATATTAAGTATAGATTTGAAGTGGTAAGATAATTAGACACGTGTATCTACTTGAAAATCATCATTGTCATATCATACGTAATCATAAAATATGACTAAGGTAAAATGAGTACTCAGCTCGCCGTAGGCAGGGCGTTCCTCCCCACACATTGCAACCTGAGGTGGAACGCACTGTGCGGTATGAAAGAAACTTCATCCCACGCACACTCAAGCTGTGGAAGGAACTCCCTGCTGCGGTCTTCCCATGCTCCTACAACATGGGGTTCTTCAAAAGGGGCATTAGGACAACTTTAAACCAATGTTGAGAACCGACATCCATTGAAACCTTAACTGCATTTTCACGTTTTCTTGGTAAATTTTAGCTGTACAATCGTCAAAGGAGATACGGTTGCACTTTTGCATATAAAGTTCTATGTAAAGGTGCAACCGTATCTCCTTTGCTGACTGTGCGGTTAAAATCTAAGTTGTTCATCATTTAAAGACATTTGATTTTAAAAATTCAATTTCATTAACCGCCCAAAAATGCTCCATGCTAAATCGTGGCACGTGATGACGTCACAGCTTGCTGGCGCGTAGTGAAAATGTATGGAGTGCAAGTGAATATAGCACTTATTTACAAAAGTTATGATAGATCTGGTTATGATAGAACAATTTCCTGTTCTACTCAATATTTGAACAGCCCCACAGATAGTTCTAGAACATTAACAAATGATCCCCTATCAAAGACAAGCAGTGTAGTGAGCTTAACGAGATCACATATTCAGGTATTACGGGTAAAATGTGGATGTAATATATATTTATCTACCCATTAGAAGATGAATACGTATGATAGATAATAAGAAGAGTATATATTACTTGGTACATGGCTTGGTTATAAGGCTATAAAACTGGTACCTAAAATTGGTATACTGTTATATCTAACAACACTATTCTAGATAATATATATAGATATATAATATATACACAAGTTTACGCCTACTTCTCTCCGGGGCAGGTAGAGACATGCCACTTACCCCTTGCTTACGTACTTCACATGCTATCCCTCCTTTCATTAAATCTTTCATGAAATATATAATATAGCAGCCCGTCCCGGCTACGCACGGGGTAGACACCCCACTCCTGTATTTCAGTGAAGAATGTTTTCTGCTCCACCCCATTTCATCCGAAGGGCGTCGTAAGAGGCGACTGATGGAAAAATATACAGACGATATCACTGCGAGAGAAGGAAAACTTGAAATAAAACCCTGTACCAACCCGTCTGGCCAGCGTGGAAACAATAGGCCAAAGCCTCCATTTCTATATAACCCTAATCTAAGTCGTTGTTTGCACAATGGATCAATGTTATCTGACCAATAAATTATTTGACTTTAACGCGATCATGGTATAGTTATATACGTACCTACAGTCCCGGGTCCTTTAAGCGGGGCGTGAAAAAGCATATGATGAGGCCGTCAAGCTACCACCAAGACCTGGAATTCATTACCAACACACGTGTTTCCTTCTTCCTACAGTCCCGGATCCTTTAAGCAGGGCGTCAAAAAGCATCTGATGAGGCCGCCAAGCTGAATGCCACCATTGTAACATTACTTAGTGTCTGTAATGCTACTGACCCTGTAAGAACAGAGATTTTAAGTGTCTTCAGTACATAACACATAATCAGGACAAGCCTTTAAATCATAAACTAGGTATATATAAGAAGCATATGACACGTTTAATGTTGCAGACATATAATATACATTGAATGCATTCCATTGCGTGGGACGTCTCGATTCGCGCACGCATCCTAATCAATACTATCGGCACTATCGAGATGGCGTACCAATTTACCGACCGCGAATACGCATTAATGTTACGTAGTTATTTTTTATCCGGGGAAAATGTGAGTGCCGCTTTACGGATGTATCGTGATCTCTACCCGAATGCCCGACAGCCAAATTACTTGTTAAAAACCTCAGGGTGATGGCTCAGGGGATTTCTCTTATTGTGGTTGCTTTGAGAAACGATGTATCGTTTTTTTCCAATAATTGTTTCAAGCTTTGAACATAGATCTTCAAAGGTTTTGTATGAACATTTCGCTGACGATATATTTCGATTTATCTGATGACATATTGTATAGGCAATGTGACAACTATCTATACAATACAATCTGTCTTTGATAAATCTAGATAGGAGGTACGACACGATGGTATTCCTGTCCGAATTGAGCAGTCCGACTGGGAAAGTACCACCACCCTACAGAATACCACGGATGTAATAACCTCGTGTTGGATTACTGGAGAAACGTACTTAAACGGATTGTAGCTGTTGTAAAATTTTTGGCATCGAGAGGGCTTTCATTTCGCGGCGACAATGAAATCCTAGGATCTCCAAACAATGGAAATTATTTGGGTTGTGTGGAATTATTGAGTGAATTTGATCCATTTCTTGCAGATCACTTAAAAAAATTTGGGAGTCCTGGAAAGGTTAACATTTCTTATTTATCAGCAAATATCTGTAATGAGTTTATTGAAGTAATGGGAAAACAGGTTCTAAAAAAAATTATAAATGAAGTTAAATCAGCAAAATATTTTTCCATAAGCGTTGACAGTGAGCCTATCGCCGTATTCCGGGCACTATTATTGACTCGAGCCATACATCTGAGTCTGAGGCTGAGTCTGGGCAGTATATATCTATCAGATGTTAAACAGCCCTACAGCCCTATCCATTAGTCGCCTTATACGACACCGCATGGGAAGAGATGGAGTAGCCCGCGGTACGAAGACGAATGACGTAGAAAATAGAAATACGTGACGTACGCGACGGTCCGTAGCCAATCCATATGGCGCGAACTCTTACAGGGCAGTTATATAGGGTTCCCGGGGATTGCGCGGAGTAGAGGGACGGGCGTTTAGAAGTGGGGGTAGGCGTTGGTGCCGTTACCGTTAAGAGTATATAATTCGTACGACCAGAAAGCACAACGATCAACCCTCTCGTGTGTGATTATACATACGCGCGAAGAGTCGAGCGCTATCGGCGTACGCGCGCGCGCGCGCGAGCGTGTAGTAGACTAAATTTTAGGTAGATAAATAGGATAGAGCTGTTTTCCATTGTACTGTAGACATAATAAAATTATACTTAGTCTATGACGATGCTGATACACTACTGCATACCCCTAAGAGCATTTACAGGCTTGAGTATAAGTATGTATGTGTACCTGTATTGATTGACTCTTAAATTTGATGTTTAAGTTAATGAAATCTTATAGCTCTGGCTACCCTACTCACCGCTGGGAACACAACACGAAGTTATTATAGCCGTGGTATTCTGTAGGGCGGAGGTACTTCCCCAGTCGGACTGCTCAATTGGGCGGAAATACCGCCGTGTCCTACCTCCTTTATCAGTTCAGTTGGATGGAACTTTCCCCCTGTAAGGGGCCGGGTCGCAGGATCGCTTTTAATAGTGTTTTCTATGAAAAAATTGGTGATTCATGGCCTACTCATCATTAGGTAAGTGTCATGTCATACCTATCTTATAGGGAACATTGTTAATATGACTCAATTTGGTATTAATCATAGCTTATACACTAATTGGGGGTAATAAAAGTAAGGAATTTACGATAACAGTGATAGAAAAGAGGGTCACCATTACTTACACATACCGTATGACAATGGTGGCACTCAGCTTGACGGCCTCATCATATGCTTTTTCACGCCCCGCTTTAAGGACCCAGGACTTTAGGAAGAACGAAAACACGTGAGCTGGTAATGTATTCCAGGCCTTAATGGTGATACACGCAAGGTTAATAAACTATAGTGAAAAGTATGATTCCGAACTCTGCAGCAAGCAGAAGTATTGCCCTGTTCGTGGTGTTATTTATTCATTCCGCAGTGCTGCAGAACACTGCTGCACAGCAGTGCTACAGCGATATTGCTGCCTAGGTAGGGAATGTAATATCTTTGTCTTTTCTACTGATGGTACATAAACTCTTTATGCTTACAGGATTGACAGTTCATAGGACACGGTAACCACTTTCCATCAGGTGGGCCGTGTGCTTGTCTGTCACCTAAGGGGTATAAAAAATCGATAAAGCAGGATGGAGATATCCCAGTGCAAATATTTATATGCATGAATGTATATTTTCATTGACCTGGGTATTTCTGTGCTTCAGAGAGCACGTTAAGCAGTTGGTCCAAGTTGTAACAAACATCTATAGCAGTCGTTATATAGGGGAAATATGTGAAATGGCCAACACAGAATAAATTAATATTCCACGACATAGGTCGATGAACGACCTCCGCCCCCCATGAGGGGTAGTGCAGGCCTGGGGGTGACTGGTGGAGCCGCCTTTCACCCTGGCAGAAGCAGGCCGCGGCGGCGGCGCGCCTCTCCGTTTTCCGGGGACAAGTTGGGGACTCTGACAGCCCTAACCATTAGTCGCTTTGTACGGAAGAGATGGGGTGGCCCAAATGATTCTTCATGGTCGGCAGCGCGAGTGTGACACCCCTGGTGTTGCATACGTCCATAGGCCACGGTAACCGCTTCCCATCAGGCTTGTCTGCCAACTAAGTGTTATAAAAAAAAGTGAAAATTGTGTTGTTGGCTGGCTCCGAGCGATCCCCCTTCTTGGGTAATTTGCGCGCCTGCTGCCTTCCTTGGATGGTCCCACGTAGTTGTGGTGTGAGCCCATTGCCGTCTTCCGGGCACTATTGTTGACTCAAGTCATGCATCTGAGGCTGAGTCTGGGCTGTATATATCTGTCTGATGTTACACAGCCCTATCCCTTAATCCTAAGACATAGGCATAAGAAAATTATAACGTTCAAAATGACAGAGCCCCAAATTCATGACACCTATATTTTTTAAAGGGAGAACATCTCCACAAATATATAAATTATATATATAATATAAGTTATATTAAATTATATATAAAGTATTATTATATATGTATAAATATAATTATATATTAATATAAGTAGTTTATGAATCAATATGCATATAGAATACATGACATACATAGTTTGTAATATATTAAACTCCGAATAAGTAAATGAACTTGGTTTTATTAGACATGGTAACAAAACATACCTACCTTAATAAATCAATCAACTACCCTGAACTTTTCAGGTCGTTCTTACTGCATTACGTCACATCGCATGTTAATGCAATGCATCGATAGTTTAGTCAAATTAAATGGTTTGATCAGAAGTTGTGAAAATAAACAACACGAATATTTCAGACCATGACAGCCCCGGGAAATCCCGGGACTTCCCGGGAAATTTGGTTCTTAATACAAAAAGTTTAAATGGGTATTGCCCGGGTGGAAAGGAAATGCTTAACTGGTCCACCTTATACCTCGGCATTCAAGACCTGAGACAGGTTGCGGTTTTAGTCTAATATTTCTGCCCGACTTGGGATCCAAACCTGAGAGCAAGCAGTCACTAAACCGCTGCATCATCGACAGCTCCAATTTCTAAATAAATAACGTTAAACCAACATGGCCTTAACAGAAATACCTTCGAAAAGCCGCCAAGACATAAACCTTTTCCGAACGCAAACAATTGTATTGCTGGCCACACCCACATTTTTATGTTTAGGTCCCAATTACCGCGAGCCTATTACCATTAACCGGGTACTTATAAACCTGCGATAAATACACACATAACTTCGAAAAGCATCGAAAAGTCATTAGTGTGTGCCATGGTAAAACCTGGGATCAAACCTGAGGTGAAGTTACATAGCGAAAACAAAATCTAAAAAATATCGAGAATGTGCGGGTAGAGGAAGAACCTTCTACATCACGAGCTCGAAGACGGCGAGCGTGCACCGCTGAGCCAGTCAGCCTGTGACCACACGGCCGGTGTAACCTGATCGTAACGTCAGGCGGAGAATTTCTGAGAAGTTTTCATAATATTATAAGTAATGGAGCATACTGACTGACGTTACGCAGTATAAGTCAGAATTATAGAACCTCTTCTTCACCATCAGTCTTCACCTCAGAGCCCGCGGGGTCTTCCACCATGAGACCAGCGCGTTCGGGTTCGTCACCGAGTAGCCCACTTCGAAGCCCAGCACGCCTACACGTTTCGAAATACAATATTTATTTTTTAAACTTGTGATATCAAAACTCATAAAATAAAAATATTAAACCTAATCCAACACGCAATCGACCTTCTTAACGTTATTGAGTAAACCTCTTTCATTAGCTAATCGTTCAATGATAACCTTATTTAAGTTCTACACACAAGAGTCATTGATTAATGTAGTTCTATGACCCCAATCATTAAAACGATGGAGGTCCAACCATTACCAGTTATTTGAGTACCATTTTCTCCTCGTTCAGGAGGTCAGGCTGCTCTCTTGAACCTATATCTACGTCACAGTGAAAGTTCTCTGCCTATAACCTTTAACCTATAGCCCAACCAGTCAATAGTCCAATAACTCGGAACGTTACGTTAGAATTTAACTGCTCAGTTACCGCACGAAGTATTATAAGTTTTTATTAATGATGTTATACGCAGAACATGTTCACAGTATCGTGGGTCTTGTATTTGTAAACGGTTCGATTAATAAAATGTCTGAAGCCCACATTCCAACCATCTTTTCTATTATTTTTTTATTTATATACTATTTAGGTGGCAGACAAGCACACGGCCCACCTTTTGAATGTACATAAGCTCTAGTCGAAATAGATGAGTGCCACCGGTGATAAAAAAGTTTTTACCGGTATAAAACTCCTTCACTTGAGATTCTTCAGACATTTTCAGTCAAATTTCACCAATTTTCGTTGTGAATTCTGTAATAAAATGAAAAACTAAGTAGTACGTACAAAAAAAATTGGAAATTCTTGAAAAGTTTTCAAAGACTTGGCAGACATTGACATTTGTTTTCTAGTTTCGACAAGTTCGCCGATTTTGCTTTTGTCCGTATATTTGTCAGTTCCGGTCTAGAGGGCCCATTTCTTAACCAATTTTCACCAAATTTTGCACATACATTCAAATGAAAATGCGGGAAAATGGGTGAGAAAAGGTAAGAAGTTTACTGTTGCGTTATTTATGAACAGATCTTGATGATTTTTGATTAAGGTTACCAGAAAAAGGTGCTTGTGAAGTCTACTGTTCACAGAATTAGTGGTTAAAAAAAAGTCTACATAATTCATTACATCCTTTGATTGTGTCACTAATAAATAAGGAACATATTCTGGGAAGTAATAGCATAAATATGGAAGCTGCCATCGCTGGTGAAGCCACGTCTTGCCGCAATCGCCGGGTCGGAAGTCCTGACTTGACATCTTGGGGTGGTAACATATGTGCCAATGGACTCAGAAGATTGTGGGAAGTGGAGCACTATAAGCCGGCAGGCGGAACCTGTGCTCCGAGGTCGCACTGGTTATTGCAGCAACCGTCTCGATTTCAGACACAAGTTGTTCGCGACTCTTCTCCACCTCGGACTGAGGGATATTGGCACGGCCCGTGTAACACGTGTTCCCGGTACTGTCGTCCGCATAACAATGAATGGAGCCATCAGACAGCATGTCATTGATATGCAGCAGAAACAGCGTCGGAGACAGTACATGCTGTAAATTTCAAAGTTTTTGAGAAGTAATGTGTTTTTTTTTCTTTTTTTAATCTGGTTTTTTGGGCGTTTTTATCTTAGAGTATACATATATTTTCTTATTACTCTAAGGTTTTTATCTACATAGATATGTCAACCCCATCGTACCCTGTACATCATGAACTACGCCGCCAGTATCTGCCTTCTTTACCTATTTCGTCGTGTATTATTTCAATAATATAGAATCTACTTTATACTTCTGAGCCTCCAAAATATACCTAATTATCACGGGCCATGTGCTATTCATGTCAAATGACTGTATGTGGGCCGGCGTAAATGCTTTCTCGGGCCGTACATTGCCCATCACTAACATGAAGGCGCGAAGAAAGTTGTTATTTCTGAACGCAAAATAGATGCCTCATCGAGGTCACTGAGGTCAACTCATACTTATGTTAATACCGCACCAGCACATGTACAATCACCTGTTTGCTCTTTGTGTAATACTCATCATTCGCAATTGGAAGTAATTCTACCTGTAAACAGGTACACCCGCTGATGGACGAGACAAGGCGTGTGTTCTCGCGCAAACACTAAAGAGAAAAGATGAATATTAAGTAGGTATTAAGTCGTTCTAAGTTTTGGTGTGACTGTTTAGAGACATAGAATTTCATTGGGTTCACGCTTAGCATCTTCTATGTCTTAGTTTATTAAATTTATGATATAAAAATACCTTAAATTAATATTAATAGGTACTCTGAACGTGATAAATTTTCAAAAAGTGGCCGAAACGTTTACTCCATGTGATTTTCCATAGGCTGGTTGCCTGAATACACATCTTCTACAATCTACATAACCACAACGGACTGAACAACGCCACGGCAGAATTCTTTTTACGAATCCTTCCCTGCAACACCAAGGGAGTCGCACTCGCACTGCAACCCTTTAAGCACAGAGTTTCTGTGCCGTCAATGTAAAAGACAAAGTAGGACAAGCTTTTGGTCTTCCCACTGACACTACAAAAACTCTCCAGTGAGCTCTGGCTACCCTACTCACCGCCGGGAACCTCTGGAGCCCTAATCATCGGTAGCTACATTGACAATCATAATAATTTTATTAGCTTGGTATTTCTTATTAGATCTGCATGGTAAATATTATTTTCTGAGACCTTGAAAGCTTGTACGAAACATATCATAACTTCGAAACTACTGAGTAATTGTAGTGTATGAAATATATTCAATCAATCAATCAATGTTCGTATATAAACATTGAGCAATAAATCATCTACCCATAATCAAGGAAAAATGACACCTAATAATATGCATATTGAGTGCTAAGCGTTCCTATCTTCTAAAATCGCTGCTGGTGGATTGATGTAAGTACAAAACCCGCATGGATACCGAGCGAATTATTTGTTCACATCTCTTGGATAAAAAAGCACATGATTCACATTCACAGACACTAAGTAGGTACCAACATGTTGCACCATCTGTGACGAGTGGATACCGTTACAGTAAGGTTGCACTCGCGCGGCTGTGTTGTGACACCATATGTTGTAACCGCAGTATGCTCCAGGCTCCGGGACACTAACATATCCACTTAGGAAACACTCCGAAGATAACGCCACTAGCAGGTAAAGTGCACTTACGCGACAAGTCCGCCGAAGAAAGCAACGGGGCCTCCGCCAATAAGTCTGATCTTCCTGTGGCACGAATCGAAGAGCGAGAGCCTCGCGTGTGGCAATTTCTGCCATTGCAGGGTCTTCGATTAAAAGCCTCCACACCAGAAGAGGGCCAGCTCGAAAGAGATGGCCCTGGGCGATCGGGGTGCGATACATCCCTGCTCTGCCAATCTCACCTCCGGCAACCCACATAGATGGGGTGCGTTTTAGTTGGTTCGAGTCCGACATAACATCGTAGTTTGAGAACAACTTTTGAGTACAACTTTACCCCAGTTTATTCCTATTTTTTGAATTTTCTAATAAATAAATAATTACTTTGTAAATAAATCTTAAGGAAAAACTATATAGGGATTTTAAAAAAGTGTCATAAAAAATAAGAAAACTTTCAGTAAACTTAACAAATTTCAAGTATTTTTATTTATTTTCAGGAGTGTTTCACTTGTATGAAGAGTAAATGAATTCAACATGAGTACCAGTGCACTAATAAAGTGATAATAACAACATACAATTGATTGTGTTCTACAAACTATGGATGACAGTGTGGACTTCTATTCTACGGTTTACAAAGCTCATGACTGCCCAACTACCGAAAACGTAACCACGTGATCTCGTAACCACTCTTGTGCCCGTTCCGTATACGACCCTCGTTTAAATGCTCACGGTAGACCTCAGAACACAGATCAAACAACTGAGCGGTAGACATACTGAATTTCTTGTGGTTTGATGAACTAAAAATAAAAAATTATGAAACGTGATTACGTTTTATAGACATTACAATTTGTATAAATCTTCTCTGATTTATTGAATAATATTGTTTAACTATATTTCCCTCGTTTAGACCTGGGGCTCAATAGGGATTCTATAAAGGCGGGCACCCACTGCCAGCGGGGCACGGCATGGCATAGGATTTTATTACTAATCAAGTTATTTTAAATCTTATTGTAATGACGTTAGAATTCATTTTACTTTATTTCGCCACACGATTCTGTTTGACTGCCTCGTGTGTCATAGCGGTAGTTAGGTAGGAGCAAACGCACTGACGTGCACACTTTTACTCACACTGAGCTAGAAGTGCTAAAATACTAAATACCAGTCAACCATAACGACACAATCACACAACTAACTTCGAATTCACGAGGAGGAAAACTGATACCTACTAGAGTAACTGTGCTTCTCTGTGGCGTGCCACGGCACGTCGCGTGATGCCGCGGCACTCCCTGCCATACCGTGCCGGGACACTCCCTGCCATACTGTGCCGGGACACTCCCTGCCATACCGTGCCGGCAGTGGGCGCCGGCCCTAAGGTCTTTCTGGTGAATGAACACTGAGTGTAGCACATCCTTATCTCATATTTGAATAAGGGGCTACTGACAATGTTTCAAATTGTCTGCCGCGGCCGCAGATCATACGTCCCGGGGCCTTGTTCTGTAATCTCTCGAGAATTCTGTTTGATATCCGAATTTCCTGTTTCGTACATGTTACATAAGTGTCTTTATTTGTCACCCACATCATGCCTACAGTATTCGTTTCAAGTAATTCCGTAAATTACCAGATTTCAGTGGTAGTAAACCATATTTTTCGAGGCACATTTCCACTATTCTTATTCACTACTGGTTCCCAATCCAAAGTTTGTTATTTTATCGTAAGCTTTACCATGACACAGCACGAAAGATGTATTTAGCCATGAAATTTACTTCGGTTTTCTTACGATAGGGTTTAAGTTAAACCGAAACGAGCGGACGCCCGCGACGTCGCCTGCGTGAAAATGTTTTATGCTTCCTGAACAATTAGGTCGACATATAAATAGATTACGAGACCAATCAGCGCACTTGTTTGGGCGTTACATGATTCTATATATTCTATCTTTCATAATAGAACTAAATAAATTGAATTTTTCTATTGAGGTCTACCTACGAAAAGTGTCCACATTATTTATGATTTGGATTGAAATGAATCAAGTTTTATTGTTCGAACAGCGATTTAGAGTGACTTCTAGACATTGATGAGCGGCC
This sequence comes from Eilema griseolum, assembly GCA_963662185.1. Lineage (NCBI taxonomy): Eukaryota > Metazoa > Arthropoda > Insecta > Lepidoptera > Erebidae > Eilema > Eilema griseolum. Next base: position 13,840,328 of record OY759251.1, read on the forward strand.
ATTTAATTTATGGGCAACTCTTGATCCCATTTTTTAGTTCGTTACATTTTATTTGTTTAGTCGTAAAAGTGAAGCTCAACGATCGGGGGCCGGCAGCGGCGCCACTGAACAATGGGTGTAATTTTTTTTAATCAATTGGTTAGGCATTCGTTAAGATGCTGTAACTCATGTGTGCAGTCAGGGACAACGGCCGGACTGCCTCATTCGCAAGAATCGCAGGTAGGCTAAGGGGTTAAAGAACTCCATTGCACTATATCAAATACCATTGAACTCGCTCTGTCCTGCTCCAACATTGCACCCCGCGATGCGTCGCTTGCACTCGCCACCGTGCGGTGTAGCGTTTTCGCAGCAAACCAGTGATGTTAATCTTTTAGTTACAAATTTTGTAAATTGATCACTTTACGTAGCCGAACTTTTATGGTAATGTACTTACAAACCAATTTTATTTCTATTTCTTTTAAATAGGAGACTACACACTTACTTTGTCACATTTAACTTGCTCCATTCAAGAGTAAAACCAATTTTTTTATTAGATAAACATCACTGAACAAAGACAAATCTAGCAACTAGTGATAAGTATCACTAAACGATTAATATCACTAAAAAGTAAACTACCATACAAATGATAAAAATATCGGATATAAATTAAATATATCAATAAGTGATATTTAAAGTTTATTTATATCGGAACATGTATTTAGTAATTTTTTTCCACCTAAGCTGCAGAGCGGCCCGTCCCACTGACGCTGTGAGAAGAGGTTCCTTGGGAGATCGGTATTTGGACATGCAATTTTCCAAGCGTTCACTGCATCAACACAATACTTCAGAATTAACTAGTGTAGGTGCAAGGATTTTCCTAGTTAATTCTTCGGTACTGTGGACTGAAGACAGGAACGCTGGTAAGCTGACATCTGAAATTTTGCGAATACCGAGCCCACCCAAGCGAATCGGTAGAGTCGCTTAATAACTGAACGGCAGTCACACTAATAACTGCAGTTAAAACTTTGTTACCATGTTTTAAGAGTTCGTGGTAAGCCTGCTCCTCTCTAAGGTAGTAGTACCATGGGACACGTATCTTAGACCTAAATTCCAAAAAAAAATGAGATCTCTCACGATCTGGCCCTCTTCTCGGGTGTGGGGACTACAGAGTCCCCAACGGTCAGATAGACTAGATAACATGACCTATAACTAACTAACACGGATGTATCTTTAACTTATAATCTAAGTTAATAGCAGTAATTTCTTTTGGTAAACATATCACCTGTGTAGACATACTAACAATTCATACTTGTTAAATATTGTGACAAACAATTTTTCTGTACCTAAATTTCAATGCTTTTTCTATGTCTAGAGTACCTAGGTATATTGTTATTATATGATTGAGTACCTACAATGTTGTATATACAATTGATAAATACCATAAACCAAAACACTCTCACGGTAACGTATCACTCAAAATTCAAAACTAGTTCAACCCCGGTTACATCCAAAGCTTGTACTTTCGATGAAACGTTTTCGCTTATCTAGGCTCTTTGGGGCGAGTGTGACACTGTCGTGTAGCCGGTGGAAGAGGTTATGTCGGACTCTAACCGACCAAAACGCACGCCGCCTGTAGGTCGTTTTTGGTTGTCGAAGGTGAGGTTGACACGCATATCGGTTGACACCCCGGCGGACTCAGGGCCATCTCTCACGATCTGGACCTCTCCTCGGCCACTACCCAGCCAGATTCTAAGGCATACACCCACATTTTGCTGGCCTGTTCTTGCTGCAACATTTGATGGCAAAGGGCAAAACCAAATATAACCCATCTTTCAAGACATTCCAGAGCTACAAGGCGACTAAGGGATAGGGCTGTTTAATATCAGACAAATATATACAACTCAGACACAGATACAAGTCTCGAGTAAACAATAGTGCCCAGAAAACGGCAATAGACTCACTCCCTATTTACGTGGGGCCGAAAACAATGATTGGTGAAATGTGGGCGTTAATTCGAGGCGCAGGCCAAGGCCTCGTTGGCAGTAACGCGCCAGGGAGCAGCGGCACCGCCTCGTAAAACATCACCATAAATTTATTTCCTCGTATAGTACGCGGCAATACGTAGGGATAGGGATGGAGTTACATCATATGGTGTATCAATTTGGAATTTGGGGAGTAGTATATTGATTTGCATAGCTGTAATGCATATAACATAACATCGCTATTGAAGGAACTGGGTACCCTCTAGATTAATTTTCCACTTTTGGTTTTAAGTTACGGTAAGTAAGCACTACTCTAGTATTCATAAACGAAAGATTTTATAATGGGTAAATTCTATTGACCAATCTATTTTTAATAGCAATGATGACGTAACCGTTCAAGTTACCATTCCACGTTCAAAGAAGAACTACATACCTACAATACTATGTTTGAAACAATAGCCTCCCTTCATTGTACGTAATAGCTCAATTTTTAACTTTTTTGGATTTCTCATTAAATTACAAATTACTTTTATTATTAACAATATACGAGTAAACGCAACGTAGGCTGAGATAAATGTGATATTTTCTTGCACTCCATACATTTCCTTAACGCGCGATTGTCGTGTGACGTCACTCGCCAATACACAACAATTCATGTGGGTACCTACCACTCCTATCAGCTAAGCAGATAGTAATTTCGTGTAAATATCGCTGAATGACAAAATATTATCCTAATATGATTCCATAGCCACGTGGTTCCCGACAGAGCTACTGACGTCCTCAATAAACAGAAATATAGAAATCATGAAATATAATTATAACATCTGTATACTTTTTTTTTTTTTTTTATGTAGGATGTACTCTTCTAGAACAGACTCCCTAAGGAATCTTCCACTTAATAATCATACAAAAAGATAAAGACAGTTGAATGGTTCACGTTATAGGGGGCGAGCCTATTGCCGTCAAGCGGGCATTTAGTCATGGCTGTATGTTTACTGTCGGACTGATCGATGTTGAATGGTTTAAAATAGCGTTAAAGATGTATTTTATTCAAATAGTCTTTATAAGAACATTGTTTGAAGTAACATTTGCGAATAAAATTAAAACAATAAGGGCGTAGTAAGTTTTCTATTCAATATTGTACTGCCTAATGAAATTAAAAAAATATTAATTCATCATAATGTTCTTGTACACTGATGCCATCGAATCCTAACAAACTCTGTCAATTGGGACAAAAACATTTTGTTAATCTAAGTTTAAATTATGATTAAATTTAGAAAAGTTTGACATTTTCATAAATAGAACCATTGAAATAGCACAAGACAATAAAAACTACGCCCACTGTTTCAAAAGTAGCTTCTAAATAAAATGCTCTAACAAGTATTACTTTATTTGCTGACGGTGCGTGCTGATGAACACTTGAAATACATGATAAACAAATGCGTAACTACAATACGTCATGGTAGAGATCGGACCCTAGCGAGTCTCGCGCGCCTCCCCATTTCCGAGGACCAGTCGGGGTCTCTGTGGTCCCCACTCCCGAGGAGAGAGCCAGATCGAGAGAGATGGTCCTTGGTCGGCCGGGGTGCGAGGGCTATAAAAAAAAAGTTTAAAAACTAAAACCCGACTATTGAAAAATCACGTTCTAAAAAGTATTAAACAAGAAAATAACAAGGATAGCCGAGGTCGTATGAGAATAACATGAAATGTTAGTCAATACCGCTGGGGATTCAGGAAGCCTAGATTGATTTTCTAAATCAACCGTGTGTTTGAGTACCTACTTACTGACACAAAATTAGTAAGTTTACCTGTATTGATTTTGTTGACTATGAATCATTTTTCTGTGTTCATCTCTTCGTATGTTAAGTTAGCTAAAGACACCACTCGCTTCAGGTGATGTTTCACAGACTTTACCGCAGCCTCAGCTAGGCCATTAAAGTGAGGACTATGTGGAGGCGAAAATTTGAAGTTAATTAATAATTTAGATGCATTAGAGGCAATGGAGTCCGAATTTTGTTTTAAGAATTTAGATAACTCATTACATGCGCCTACAAAATTCGTCCCGTTGTCCGAGAAGATGTTGGCGGGCTTGCCTCTACGGGCAATAAATCTATTTAAAGCTGATAAAAATGTTTCTAATGTAATGTTCGGGATACATAAGCGGGAGCGTAGGAGTATAATTATATGATACCAGTTCACCAACTATAGTAACTTAATATAGGTATTTAAACTATCATGGTCACTGACATCAGTATCAGAATAAACGGGATATTTACCATGTTTCATTATTTTGAGTGTCCGATATTTCAGCGCTGTTGCAAGCACCATGATCACGGAGGAACTGGAGAAAATCTCAATATTTATTTAACAAATACTAATTCATGGTACCTTTGGTTTGTATTTGCACTTACTGCACACCTACTAGAAGCAGGTATCAATCACTGTATTGAATTCCATCATAGAGAAGTACTCTCCACCGAACGTCATTTTCACACAAAAGCACTTAAAACCTCTGAAGCAACCAGATGCAATGTGCGTCTAAAGATACACATTTCTGTCTACTCTTTTTTGCAGGCTTGATTCTATAGTCCGTAGATAAAAAATACAGAAAGAGATACGCGAATACCAATTCTTTTTAAACAAAGAATAGAAGTTGCTATCGGACAAAAACTTTACAGGTACCTTCATAAGTCACGGTAACTACTTTCCATCATGTGGACCGTGTGCTTGTCTGTTACCTAAATTGCATTAAAAACTATCTTTTGGTAGGAGATCTACCGTTTTAAGAACCAAAAATATATTTCGCCATAAATACATTGTGGACTTACTTATCACCTAACGTAACTGTTTTAAATATAATTTGGCCAAACATCGTATAAGCAGTGTTAAATCTCATGAATCTCGTCATAAATAGTAGTGTCATACAAAATTTAGACAATTTGGTGTAATGTGGATGACAAAGATGCATATCTGTCATGTAAGGAAAATTCTAGGTTCACCTACAATTCAAGTTGAAGAGGAAAATGCTCAACATCTGGATAAAGTTATTTTGGCCACTTAATTTTGTGGTTGATTGGAAGGCTTGCTTGTTCATTTTCCGCTACAATTACCACGATAAATTCCACTTTAGTGGATATAATAAAATATTTTTTGCTAGATCTACAATAATAGGAAAAGGCAAGGTGATGTTTTTGACATACCACCTTAAATAGGTCCCTAGGGTAAACCCACCTGCCCAAATCCAGGATGTTTTAATAACTTATGACTTTGAATAACAAAAAAATGATGAATACAACTATACTTTTAACAAAAATTGACGGAATACTATGGTCAATAAATAATACAAATGATGAATTGAAAACAAGCTGGTATTACTTTCATAGTCGCATTCATTCTATAAATAATGATATATAAGCAAAGAGCATGGGGGTGATTATTTTCGATAAGGAAGCAAAGACAGCGTGTTCGCTTCATAAACATTTAAACGTCTAACACAAATAGATGCAACACAGAACATGCAATCCGTGAAGAGATTAGGCATAGACAGATATTATTATGGTTTGTGTAATATCAGTAGATCTACGACAGTTTCAGAAAGTATATACATTTAAAGTTACAGAATATGATTTATATGTTCAGAAAATTTCTTACGCGGGTGAAATTAATTCTTGAACATCCTGTAAGTGCATTTTATTCCCACTAAAGCTATCACTTTACACAGGAATTCTAAAATCCCGTTCCCGAATAATACAAGCGACCCACTATTGTTGCAATTCTATCCCAGATTGTTATCAATTACCCCATAAAGTAACTTGTTGGGTCCGTATAATACACATAATAGCTTTGGGTCTGTGCGCGGCGGGATAGAGAAGTAATCGACAGAAGTGGACAGTCTGCTGCTGACGCTCATGGCGCTATCTCGCTCGCTTTCGACTCGTGCTCTTTCAATACCCCCCCCCCCCCTTCCTCTCCCCCACGTCGCCGTCCTGCCCTCTAGTCACAGTGCAGTGTACTCATGCTGTAGTTATAACTATTTCTTTGCATGTCTTTGCAAAAACAAACCGGGAACAATCCAAAACAAAATGGCGCGTGGATAAAGTAAGCATCGTGTGTCGTGAACGTGATCGAGATCGGGTTCGATTTTGTAAGAGCAAAACCTATTTATAAATGGACTATTTTATCCATAAGAGCAACTACCAAACGCTTAAAGATTTAATTATGAACTACGCAGTTGGCTAAATAGTTTCTATTAATATCAGTCATTCTGAGGTCATTCAAATTATTACAATCTTTTGAGTTAGATCCACCTCCGCCCCCCATTAGCGCAGGCCTGGAGGTGACTGGTGGAGCCGCCTGCCACCCTGGCAGAAGCAGGCCGCGGCGGTGGCGCGCTCGGCGCGCCTTCCCGTTTTCCGGGGACGAGTTGGGGACTCTGCAGTCCACACACACCCGAGGAGAGGGCCAGTATTGGCATTAATTCTTTGGACGTTTAAACTCCACTTACTACCAAGGGGGGCCAAACTATTGGGATGTCTGAAAAGTTGACATAAATTAGAAATTGCTCAATTTTGTGGGTATGAACCTAAACCTACAAATTCGGCATATTTCTGATTTATGATAACTTTTCTATTGCCCTGAATTCTTTTTGAAGTGACATAGGTGCAGTCAGCGTGGCATAGTCAAATATTTTTTTAAATATATTTTGTTAGTGTCGAATGATTGCTGTAAACTGTCTTCTAACACAGTGAATTAATAAACTGAAACTAAGATCATACATCTAACGATTTTAGATCTGTTGATAAAATATTAAACATAAACAAAGAGCATGTCTTTTCTTGGCAGCTTTTACCAATATACGTGGGTCTCTCAAACTGAGTTCTATCTACTTAGGTTACAAGGGGACTCCATCAATTCGTATGGACATACAACCCACGTAAAAGTTTATTAGAAAAGTCATCATTATACATCTTCAGAACTTCGAACCATCCCTAAACATTGTTAAGCTGAAGAGTGCACAAGGAAGCGAGGTGTCTCTTTGAGGGCACTTTAAAGTAACCAAAATGTTGATGAATATAATTTAATAAAATCACCTAAAGGATTGCGTTAGAAAACTAAAACCCATATTCAAGAAGCTTCCGATTCTTGTTAGTATTTACTATGCCCTTGTTCCGTTCTATGCAGAATAAATGATTTTTGACTTTATTTTGTCAGTTTTAAATCGATTTAAACTTTCCACAGGGAAATGGTGGCGGAATGGGAGCTACGACTTGGGCGACCAGGCGCAGGGCGGCTGGCGCGCCTCCCCGTTTACCGGGAACGAGTTGGGGACTCTGCAGTCCCGTTACACTCGCGCTGCCTACCACGAAGAAACCTTTTGATGCCCCTCTTGAAGAACCCCATATTGTAGGTGCTTGGGAAAACCGCAGCAGGGAGGTCATTCCACAGCTTGAGTGTGCGTGGGATGAAGTTTCTTTCATACCGCTTAGTGCGCACAAACGTCCATAGGTCACGGTAACCACTTTCCATCAGGTGGGCCGAGTGCTTGTCTGCCACATAAGTGGTATAAAAAAAGAAAGAAAAAATGAGGAAAAAATTTCACAAACCAGTTTAATGAAACAAGTTTAAAATAATTTCACTTTTTTGTAAAAAAATTTGAATGACCAACAAAGTAAGGAAACTAAGAAGATAATGCACTATTATTAACTTTTTTCTACTGTTTTATAGTATTCCTTTTTTTCATACGGACTCGAAGCGACAAAAAACCACGCGTATCTTGGATCTCACAAACACAGCGTTGAATTAAATATCAATCTTACGTGTAGATCTGTATTTTTTTTTTTAATTTAATCTGCATCTAAATCAATTATTTTAGTTTTTCCGTGACTTGCTTTTGTTGCTTTTGGTTTTTGAAGTCTCTTTTTTTATTATTCATATTTTACTTATGTTTATAAAACAGCCTGTAATGGCCACTAAAACTTTTCTAATGACCACAATGTCCCGAAACTGTCTCCTGAGAGAGAAGTTTCAGTAAAATATTTATGATTTTTGTCCTGCCATGTTTTTGTAACGTTATTTTATTTGTATAACCTCTTGATATAGTTGAATTTTGCTGCCGTATTGTCAAGAGCCAACTGAAGTTCAGAAAATGTAAATAATTGATCAAAACAATTACGAGTAGGAAGGGGAAGGGGAGGAGAAGGAAATTAATCTAAATTTGGGACAAAAGGAGGAGATAGCTTATCAGAGAAACCCTTAAGCCAGGATGAGGGATCATTGGCTGATATATAGATTGTCTATGCAATCTGTCCTCAGATAAATTGGGATTCAGGATTGAGTATCATTCTAGAACACGAGCCTAAAAGTCAAGTCTCAGGAATGAAGGATAGGTGGCTAAAATGTCAACAACATGTCTATTTATTTATTGAAAGCAAAGGATAGGTCAACGGTTATAAAGCCCGTCTTGTGCTGTATGTCAATTAAGTGTTAATAAAATCAAAATTTAATCAATATGATGAAATGAATGTTCATTTTTCCATATCCAGGTAACATGGTCGGGTGGCGGTCGTCAGCTGATCCATTTGGATGCGCAGACTCACGCCCAACTCCAGCAGATGAAACCCCAGGAGCGCGCAGTGTTCGTAGCGCAGTTGCAGAAACGACGGCAACTCTCATTGCAACGTGCAGCGGCTATCGCGCAACAGCAGGTACATTACTGGGGTGACGCCACCTAAGCCTGTATTAATAAATTGCTCTCAATATTGAGATCTAGAATTCAAGAACTGTCAAATTTGAAGTATTTGACCCGAAATATTTTACCACACGGCCCACCTGATGGGAAGTGGTTACCGGGGCCTATGTACGTGTGCAACACCAAGAGAGTCACACTCGCGCTGCCAACCCTGTAAGCACAAAAGGTTTTTGTGCCGTCAGTGTAAAAGACAAAGCAGGACAAGCTTTTGGTCTTCCCACTGACAGTACAGAAACTCTCCGCTAATGCGTTTATTATTTGGTTACGAAATCGATGCCGGCTCATAATATCCAATTCTACAGCGGACGGTGAGTTCGAAGCATGTAACCGCAAATACTAAAACAATATTATACAAGCCTATACGTACAGGACATAAGGTTTATAATTTCCAAAAAACTGAATTACTTTTCAGTTGTACGTATTTGGTATTCCTCGTATTTGTCAAATAGACTGGCAAATGTTTCGTCAAACACACTGACCATACATGGTAATTGCTTGTCATATAAATATCAAATACTCAAATATGAATAGCCATGTGAAGTGCCACTTTCTCTCTTTCTTTCTCTCTTTCTCTCTTTCTTTGTCTCTCTCTCTTTCTTTCTTTCTTTTTATCTTTCAGTAAGTGCTGCTCACAATGGCGTTTATAAATTTTCAAAGTTTTAAACCTTATCATCACTATATTATTAATAACTTTCGCACCGTTAGTGGGTCACCAAACAGTTTACGAGGAATGAGTACACAGATAATAACTGTATTGAGCTATTATTATCTTATATGCTAATATTTATAAAATATTGTGGGCGGAAAACTGTCTTTCCCTTCCTGGAAGAGGGCTACTTTTCACTTTCAAACACAGACTTATTTCAACACACACGTACGTACCTCCCTTTTTTGTTTTTTATACTTAATTTTATTATTTAATATTCCTTTTGTTATTATTGTTTATCCTACATTCACTTAGATACATAACAACAATATGAAACATTTCTGGTGGCGCTTGGCCACGTGCGGTAGTGGACTGTATTGCGGGGATGTAGCTAACTGTTCCATTGACGCTTTACACACAAAAGACAGGTGATCGGGTTGCCGCGGGCGTGATCCAAGCAATGAATGCAACCCGAGAAATTAGGAGAGGATGCACTAACCTTCACGACACACGTGTTTCATCGCAGCCGGTACACGGATCTTCTCTTCCTTGCTCAGGAGCTGCCGTCAGCATCACTAGATCACTTGAGGAACACACGAGAGGCACAATCCGATCGGTATAAGTCTATGAAGCGGTAAAAATGTAACAAATATTAATCATTTTTGAGAGACGCGAGCGCGGTCCGTCCTTACGCTGGCTAGTTCAAAGCGAGACTGAGTCTATATCACAAATGGCGGACGGAAGCTATATCTAGTACTATTCTATGGTTAGTGCGGGAGGGGAGACGGGTATAGAAAGAGTGTGTTTCCGCGTCAAGAAATACAGCTTCTACATCGGCGCAACCAATTTCAAAACAATATGTAATAATCACATACCTTCGTGCAATCACGAGGTTGTCGTCGTCGGTAGCACCGGCAACATCCTCCAAATGAGCACCGAGAAGTAATCCAGTTGTAGCTCATGTTGCACAGGAGCGACCCAACGGAACACAGCACGACGTATTTTGTCAATTTCCAACCGAACTCTACCCCACTACCTACATACACGACGTTCTGCACTCGTATGGCGAAGTTGTTCAGCTCCACTGCCGATGACCCCGGTCTTGGTAGCTTCTTCAAGTCTTCGAACGCCTTGTCGATGATTACCTCAGGACGGCCGAACGTTTGTTCTAGTGTCCGGAGTATGACTTCCGGATCCGTCGCTGTTGCAAGTAGTGCTAGGTATTTTATTTAACGTTATCATGACAAGGAAGTCACACTTGCGCTGCCAACCCTGTAAGCAGAGAGTTTCTGTGCCGTCGGTGTAAAAGACAAAGCAGGACAAACTTTACGTCTTCCCACTGACAGCACAAAAACTCTCTAGTGAGCTCTGGCTACACCACGACGTACTCGAGGTCTTCAAAGAAAATGTGGACGACATGGAAATCACGAATATTGACGCCATACAGTGCAATTTTTTGGAGTCAAATGGATGCAGGTAAAGATTTTTTACTTTAAAATTCTAAAAGGTAATACTAATAGACAAATGCTTTTCAAATACTTTGAATCCAATTCCAAAAACACAATGACCCACATGTTTTGTGCGCCTGAATAAATAAATTAAAAAAAAGGTGTCTTAATGCGAGTCTGCCTCGCGTACTGAGAGTTTCGTTACTAAAACTACATAAACTAATATATTTTGAAGGCATTGACTTAGAAGGTATGATTTTTGCACAGTTTCAAATAGACCTAAGTATGTAAATCAGCGGAGTCAAACTCGTGCTGCCGAACCTGTTAGAACAGAGAGATTCTTTGCTATCAGTAAAGAAGACAAAGCAGGACCAGCCTTTCGTCTTTCCACTGACAGCACAAAAACTCTCTAGTGAGTTCCGGCTACCTTACTCACCGCCAGGAACACAACACAAGGTTGTTATGGCTGCGGTATGCTGAAATCAGATCACAAGATTTTTAAAAGATCTCCTCCCATGCGGTGTCGTACAAGGCGACTAAGGGATAGGGCTGTTTAGCATCAGACAGATATATACAGCTCAGAATCAGCCTCAGATGCATGGCTCGAGTCAACAATAGTGCCCGGAAGACGGCAATAGACTCACCCTCTATTACGAGGGACCGAAAACATGTATGTATGTATTTTTCTTTATTGAAAATAGTAGCAACCAAAATCACAATGTTTTTCTTTACCACTTCAGCGGGGTCACGTTAGAAGCCAGAATTCAAACCCGCGAAGTGTTGACCGTAGGTCTTACGGTTACCATCGCAAAGTTTAAAAAAAATAACGTTAGACGTAATTATGTACTTTTACAATTTTACTTGCAAATGGAGACAAACGAGCCCCTGGCGCGCGCGGATCGTTTTGTAATAATCTATGCTTGATGAAATTGAGTTCGTCCACCACTCCGTGCTATCCCCAAAAGACACCCAAGAAATGTGCCCCTTTTGAGCACATTTTAGGTTCGAGATATATGTCCCGAGCAATACCGGGGCCGGACCCGACGGAGGCGCATGACCAGACATTTTTAACCCACGTAGTCAGGTGGTCACTAGCAACGGTGACTTTCCTGTAATTTATCTGCGATTACTTTTTTAATATAGGATACTTTAATTAGACTTTGCATCGGTCCCGGGGGAAATTCTACGGGTGTCAACTCAATGACTGGGAGTGGTCCGGACGTTACGAGAACCTCTGTACTAATAACTTTATATTGTATAGATAACTATTGTGGTTACGTTTTCCGCCATCTTGAAATTATGGGCAAATATTTGTTTACTGGAAATTGGAAGTTACATTTATCAACGATTGCGAAAATGCTACCATTTTTCCATGCAGCTGGCCATTCCAATTATGCATTATGTGGGCATTTGTATCTGCTGGATATGAATCAGTTGGAAACAAAAATGGACTTCCGTGAATACCAGTAAAGTCTAAAAATGTTCTTATGCAAATCTGCCATTTTCCTTTACCAATTCTTTTTACTATAATTATTTAAAATCAAAAAAATTAAACTAAGTTAGAAGTCTTATTATTGTTGAAATGCCTTTAACTTTTTCTTTAATTGCCAATTTATGGTAAATGTGAAAGTATAAAATTGGTCAATATCCTATTGTCTCTCAAAACATAAGAAGTATTTCATGTAATTTTAACAGCCTTATACTTTTTATCCGAATTTAAGTTTGAAACTGACGTTATAATCTTAACGGAATGCAGATTATCTCCTGACATTCCTATTCCACACCTCAACAATTATTCTTCTTATGCTACGGAAAATTTATTAAACCAAAATGATGGCAAGATTATTTCGATGAAATTCTACGTTTCCAAGTTGGTGCTAAAGAAACCGCGAGTGAGGCAGCCATACGCCTTTGGAACATCATCGGACGTATACCGCGGATGGAAATGCCTGAAGACATAACCACGAGATTCGTATCGTCAGTTTTGTGCCAGAAAGATGGAATGATTCGTCGTGAGCTCCGGCACTGAGCTTGGCGGCCTCATCAAATTCTTTTTTACGCATCGCTTAGAGGACCCGTGATTGTAGGAAGATGAAAACACGTGAGTTGGTAAAGAAATCCAGGTCTTAGTATTGCGGCGAAAGTTCTGATATACTGCCTTTGCGAAATTGACATCGGTATTATAATAAGCACATGTATTTAAATTTGTTCGAAATTGAGGCTGAACAAGCAATTTTTACCAAAAAAATATGAACCGACTTCTAGAAAAAAATGCAAAAAAGTAAAAAGTTTAAAATTATTGCAAACATTCGAATTGAGAACCTCCTCTTTTCTCAAAGATGAACAAGAACTAGAGATATAGGATGAAAGGGATTATCTCCAATAGGGGGTTAAAGAAGTTCAAATAGGGGTTGAAAGTTAGTTCAACATATTCGACTGATGAAATTTCGCACACATATAGGTTAAAGATTGGGGAAGGATACAGGTTATGTTTATTTGCGATAACTATGTTCAAAATCTGCAGATTTTTCAGGGATGGTTTAATAATATATAAGCTCTCGCTTGAGGCTACTTCAACTTTTTACATTTAGGCCCAAGAATGTATGAAGCGAATCCATCTCCTTTGTATTATGGTTCTATTTTGCACCCACACGCAACAAAGTATTAAAACTTCGCAAATTATTAATTGAAAAATGTTATTATACCATTAATGAATTTTTGGAGGATAACTCACTGTAATTAATAGGTATATACCTATAATGACAAAATGAAAATGAATGTGGTGCTGGTGCATGATTATTTATTGATTAATTTAATTTCTGTTACGATTGACTTTGTATCATATAGTGAATAGAGCATTCTAGGACAGCTAAGAATTCCATCATCCAGACCTCACTCACAAAGAGAAGAATCCCTTATCGTAAGTTTGGATTAAAATATTGCAGTGCTTTAAACCTCATCATTACATTTGGAGCCTCCTTTGAGCATTTTTCGTTAAAGAGAAGTCTAAATAGTCATCATATAGTATAGGTGATATTGAATTGTTTGTATTACTTGAATAATGCAGCAATAATTAAATGTTTAAGTGTAGATGATTTCAAAACCAAGTTCGTAGTGATAGCAATCTGCAATGTACGGTCAGTAGTTTTCAACTCGGTCAATAAACTTTATTCTCAATACATTTGGCACAAGGTATAGAGATTAAGGTGTAGTGCTCGCCTAAATCAGAATCGTTTGAATTGCAATGAGCCAGTCAGTATTGTTCGGCATTTTTGGTTTGAGACCTAGACTTGATTGAACCTAGACTATCATGATTTTATGACAGCGAAAAACGTTAAATGTGACAAGACAAGTGACAATTTAATGTTATTATAAAATCTACGACCGAGTCTAGTCTTCCTAAATAGTTACGAAATAGTATTTAAACGAAATATTTCACATACTAATATCTTCAAGAATCAACATAATAACAGCGCGTTTCCCGGCGGTGAGTAGGGTAGCCAGAGCTCACTGGAGAGTTTTTGTGCTGTCAGTGGGATGACCAAAGGCTTGACCTCCTTTGTCCTCTACACTGACGGCACAAAATCTCTGTTCTTACAGGGTCGGCAGCACGGATGTCGACCATCTCAGCTGACGTCACGAGCAACGTAACTGTAGATACAGAAACAAACAGTAGCGATAATACACTGATAACAATTCGCACTGATAATTTGGTGCAACCCACATGAACCGACCGACTTAAACGGAACATAATTCCAGAAGAAATCACTATTGTTAATAAAGATAAACATCCAGATGCAGATAAAACACTTGTGAACACAGGAAGACACATTCGTCGCTAATAGAGTGGCAAAAATTCAATCTGAATTAGCGCCACAAAATCTCTTTCACGTTGCTGGCACCGACAACCCAGCCGATTGTCTCTCTCGTGGATTGCTTCCTTCGCAAATTTTAGATCGCCCGTTATGGTTTAGTGGACCGTCCTCAATATTGGGTTCTTCAAGAGGAACATTAGGTTCCTTCAGGGTCGGCAGCGCGAGTGTGCCCCTGATGTTGCACGCGTCCATGGGCCACTCCACTTCCCATCAGGTGGGCGGTGTGCTTGTCTGCCACCTAAGTGGTATAAAAAAAGGTATCAGTAGGCGCAAAACATGCAAAATACATGAACATAAGTGCTTGGACGTGTGGCGAATGTAAACAAAAATCGAAGGAACGAAACACACCTGTTACTGATCAGTCATTTGTAACTCTGAGGAAGAAACAAAGCTCACTATGTCACAAAGAACTCTCCCCGGTACGCTCAAGCTATCTCCTTCGCAGCTTTCTCCAAATCCACACTGTACTCGCCTGAAGCTACTTCCATTACTGAAATGAAATAATACGGTTATCTAGCGAAGAAGCGAAGGGAGCAAGAGTCTCCGTTTCGATATCAAGGAATTTTATTCTTTTTTCGATATAGGTATATACATCATACATATTTAACCATACAAACGTATCTTCTTACTTCCATTCGCATCCGACGCTTTCACCTCGGAGTTTGGGGTCCGCTTTACCAGTCTAACTGCGGGTTTGGTTGAACTTCGATTTTCCGTGAAGCACCCTTAATCGAGTTAACACCGAAATGGGTACAAATAATTGTTATTACATTCTCAATTATTAACTTTGGGTATCAAAAGTATTGATTGTTTCAATAGAATACCTAATACCATATCGATCTCTGCTATGTATAGTACCGTACATCATCGTAAGAACAAAATACCAACTGTACTGTACCACATGCCATGTTTAATTAAAACTATTATAATATATACCTACATTAATAAAAAATAATATTTTTTATTTTATTTATTTATTTATACTTTATTATATACATGAATGAAATTTATACAAAAATATGAGATGTCATGTACAAAGGCGAGCTTAACTCAAAGTTGAGTTCTCTTCCGGTCCACTGCTGAACAATGCCTCCCAATGTCGGGCTTTTGTTGAATATCTCCCAATGTACTGACACAACTACTTTACGAATATAATTGCGATATCGAGAGTTCTTGAGTTTATTATCTAGCAACAATTTAATCGTGTGCAACAGTGGCACACACACTATGTTTTAGATAGCCATTATGTTCTGTTTTATATCTATTTTACACATTAAATTGAACTCTTATGGTAGATAGATAGGAATACTCTTTATTGTGTATCAAATATGGCATTTAAAGGAAGAATAAAACATAAAAGTTACTTGTTAACTGTTAATCCTGGAGCCATCGCAGCCATCATCATCTATCGTAGAAAGACCGTCTAGGTGTTGGATAGGTATGATATATTTTAAATTACTAAAACCTTCTAAATAAAAACTAAAAAATTTTCGTGTTCCTTAATACTGTTTAAATTAAGTATGAATTCCAAAATTACTAAGCAAATATACTCTTTACAATAGTTAATTATTTTTTTACCACTGCAGGAAGCTAGCGAGGCGTATTTGGTAGGTCTCTTTGAAGACACCAACCTTTGCGCAATTCACGCTAAACGCGTCACCATCATGCCAAAGGACATTCAACTGGCCCGCAGGATCAGAGGCGAACGCGCTTAAGCGTTTTCACCCACATTTCGCCAGTTTATATTTAGGTCCCTATTTAATAGGTAGCGAGCGTATTGCCATTAACCGGGCATTTATAACCCTGCGATAAATACACACACAACTTCGAAAAGCTTCGAAAAGTCATTGGTGTGTGCCATGGTGAAGCAGGAAATGGAACACCGCTAACCCAGTGGCCAACTGGCGATCCAATAGGTACCCAATGTGGTACCGAGCAAACTTGACGGCAATTCAAATATTATAGGTACGTATTGATACATAAGAACATTTTTTTACTTATAAAGTAACCAACAAGCCCACCACCCACCTTATCGCAAACGGTTACCGTGGTGTATGACATAAATTATATTATTTGCAACTAAGTCTATGACCTCACGTGCAGATGTTCGCGGAGTGACGTGTAGCTTTAGGGATGTCCCTGACGCTAAACCTGTTTCGTAGGCAGCGAAAACCTGGAACATGGGACAAAAATTGTAGCTGATTTCGTACAAACAGTTAAACATCATCTTATGTATGTGATTTAAGACGAGACGCGATTAGCCAACAACAAAATAAGGGTCTCTTCACGTGGGACCGATACAACAAGCGAGTGCTTCTTCTCCTCGGGTGGTTCGGAAACCGTAGTGGGATTGAATTGACTAACTAGCCACTTATCTAACGCGGCATGAATCCAGGACGGTCCACTAAACCATAACGGGTGATCTAAAATTTGCGAAGGAAGCAATCCACGAGAGAGACAATCGGCTGGGTTGTCGGTGCCAGCAACGTGAAAGAGATTTTGTGGCGCTAATTCAGATGTACCAGTGACTGGATACATAAATCAACAGGTCCCTCGAGCGGGCTTCTATTTCTCAACAGCGGCAACATTAGCCGGTGCTTTGCTGTTGTTCTTTGTTGGCTTTTCTAAACGAGAGCCGGAACCTCCGCCGCCTGCACCTGCTCCTACCGTCGCGGAAACGTGTCCGTAGCTAATAAGATCACGCGGTTCGTTAATTTAGCCTGGCTCCCCTCACTAATTTACTGAAAGGTAGGTCGCACTTAAATGAAATAATAAACTAAAGTCTCGTTCATGATTTGTTTTCTTTTTTGGAAGGGTTTTTAAGCTTTGTTTTATTTTAATCTACGGTTATCATAATCTAAAGCAATTTAATCAACGACATGTGTCTATTTTTATACAATTGACTGAATCATACAGAAGAGATTATTATGATTATGATTATTATTATTATGAGACAAGAATCATAGTCTATCCATGTAGAATTGAGTATAACGGTTAAAGGCTTTGACAAGGGGGCTAAATTAAATTATTGTGGTTAAGTCACATCTGGTATGAATTACTTTAGTGAGTTAATATCCTTATTAAGTTTTCGTCGTGGTTTAAATTTAACTACGTTAAGATTAAGGAAATTGCTCAATATTGGCACTATTCAATACATTCTTAAAAAAAAAAATTTTTGGTATGAAAATGTTTTTATTAAAATTAAAATTAAAAACGGTATAAAAATACCCTTCTATTGATATAAAACACTCACTATTACAAGAAAGGGTTTTTAAATAAAAACTAGATCACAATGGCTAGCTTTGCACCAGGTACGATCCGATGCGAGAGTCACAGTTTACAATTATTAAAATAAAGAAACACAATAATTAAACATTATTTAACTAAAAAAATACATTCAATATACACTTATCTTGATAATAGCCTACCTACCTATAAATATTATAAAATATTGAGACCATCTTATCTACTTTAACACGTTCTTAACCTAAAGGTGCTTCGTCCCGCGTGATGGCGTGCGAGCTGCGCGGGCAGCGCGTCAGGCAGCCACTGGCCGAGCTGCTCTCTGCTTGGCGGCCTCATCATATGCTTTTTCACGCCCCGCTTAAAGGACACGGGACTGTAGGAAGAAGGAAACACGTGAGCCGGTAATGAATTCCAGGTCTTAATGGTGCGAGAAAGAAAAGAGTCTACGAACCGTTTTTTCATTGATCGGATATTCTCCCAATAATTTCGAAGGTAAGATCAAATTTATTTATTTTAAGACTATCATGATAAACTGCTTTATAAACTGATAGTTTTTAAGTATTTTTTAATTTCAAATATGTACTGTCCCTTTAATATTTTCACTTGCACCAGTAAACAGATTTTCTGTTATTTGTTGAAAAAAACTTTTATGAGTAAAGGTTATTATAAAGTGGATGAGTATCTTAATGATATTAATGCGTGGTCAACATAAGTCTCTTGCTTGCTCGCACAAAATAAATTGTAATCTAAAGCAAATTAAAAAAAAAAGAAAAATGGTGCGAAACGCTATCTAAGTATATGATTCATGCAATGAAGCTTGCCACCGTAGCAGTAGATCGAAGGGACTGTTTTTCTATAACATTCAACCTAAAATTCCCACTAAGCCGTGGTTTGCATTTTTAAATTTAGATAAAAGATTAATAAATACCTGGGAATTATCATAGATTGCCATTTAAATTGGAAACCGCATATATCGTCACTTAGCAAAAGAGTACGTAAATTACTTCCAATTTTTAAAAACCTACGCGAAGCTGCGGACTGCAATCTCATAACCAGCATATACTATGCCCTTTGCCAATGCGTTCTGTCTTGTTAGATTTTGACTATTAAGAAAAAGGAACCGTAATCAAAGAATCTTTGAACTATTTGTAACAATAATATTTTATGTGACGGCTCTCTGGGGTACCGGTTGTTCATTTGACTAGCTCATCTTTAGAGATATTTGGCAGGGGAAATACCGTCACACACGCCCATGGGCTACAATAACCATTTCCCATCAGGTGAACCGTGTGTTTATCTGCCAACAAAGTAGTATATATTATAAAAACATTCGTTTAAACATGGCTGAATTTTGTATCAACCCAAAAATTGACATTTGATATCAGCGACACAATTTCAGACATATTTATATGTTTTTTTTATACCAGGTGGCAGACCTTTGCAATCAACATAGAATTAATCTAAGGATTTTATGTTAAGCGAGTTACTTTTGTAGATTATTTTTTATATTTCCTATTTTTTTATAGTTAGTAATTAAATAAAAATAAATTTAGAACCTTGTTTGTCTTTCTTTATCTATTGTAACTAAATAGTGTTTTCTCAAGGTCCTAGGGGCCCCATGATCCTAATGTGCCCAGGGCCTCAAATAGTTTAAAGACGGCCCTGCCCTACCGTGTATTGTATCAATCTTGTATAGCAAGCATTAAGTAAATGTCAGTTAGTAGAAAATCGTGTTGCGATAAAATTATTTTAAAATTTTCCACTAAACATATTTACCGTGTATTAAAAAGCCATTAGTCATTACAGAAAAATCACTACTCTATTAAACAGGATAAAAACACACACATTCTTAATTCAAATAGCACAAATTTCAAAATAGAACTCACAACAACTACGGTAACCGTGATCGCCGTAGAGATAGGAATGCCGAAATGGTATTTTTGGGGGATTTTAACGCCCACCACGAGATCTGGTTGGGCTCCTCCAAAACAGACCATGCGGGAAGAGCCGCCCACGCATTTGCTCTGGCGCACGGCCTGACCCAATTGGTGCACGAGGTCACTAGGATACCAAGAGGAACAATAATATAACACGCGTGTTGCTTCAAAACACAGCAAATGTTTTGAGAACATGTTCCGAAAATACCTACTTTTAATTTATTTTAAAATTCATTACGCACGCGTTACAGTTTGCAGTTTTAAACTCAAGTTAAAATCTTGAACTATAGTTATTCAAATATTTATTATATAGCTGATATTTCCATTCAACATAATACACATTGGTGTATTATGTTAATGTTTATTATATGCTTCTAATTAAATACGTGTTTAGTAGAACAATTGGATAATAAACCCTTGCATGATTGGAGAACCCATGCTTCCAATTAAATATGCATTTGGAAAGGGTGCTAAGATGGCCATGCCGTCGTTAAACAAACGGCTCGCTACACCTCTCCTAATTTTAGATAGAACAAGTCTAAGAACAATTGTTGGGACAAAAACGAGCCACTGTCCCCTCAACATTTTAATATATAGTTAGTTTGATAGGTAATTTAAAACTAATTGAATCAAAAATTGATCTCTATAATACATACATAAATCAAACCAAATCGTTCTTAGGTTGGGTGCCCCTCAGTGCCTCAGAAAAACAGGATAAGCTGTTTCCTTGTGTGGCAATAGGCTCGCCACCTATTACATTGGGACCTAAACATAAACTGGCGAAAAGGCGTGAGTTTATGTGAATCTATGAGAATATACCAGCAAGAAACAAGCGACTCGGAGACTCTTTTCTTTACCGCACCGCCAAGACCTGGAATTCATTACCAGCTCACGTGTTTCCTTCTTCCTACAGTCCCAGGTCCTTTAAGTGGGGCGTGAAAAAGCTTCTGATGAGGCCCCCAAGCTGAGTGCCTTATAGGATTTATTATTATTATTATTATAGGCCACGGTAACCACTTTCCATCAGTTGGGCCGTATGCTTGTCTGCCACCTAAGTGGTATAAAAAAAACAGAAATCATCAAGATCCGTTCATAAATAATGCGGCAGCAAACTTCCCCATTTCTAAGTACTGGACTGTGGTTAAAATGAATATTGATCGATGAATGTTGAGTCAGAAATCAAAATCAATATCATTCCTTAATCTCAGTGTGATTGCATAACATTGGTCTGTTATCTCTGAGTTTACGATGATAACTGTCAATGTTCAAAACAGAATTGATGTTTCTTAGTAGCCCCAGGCCTGCACTCATCGGGGGCGGATGTCATTCTGTCCCGGAGTATCTGTCCAGTAACTCGACATCTATAAATATCTCTGTTTCTTGAATTGATTTTGGTTACTTAAGCGTTATATACAAATATTGTTTTTTTATATAGGACACGCCAATTAGACTTTGCCTTGCCTGATGGTAAGCTGAAGGCCTTTATAAAAGTTGCCGCACCAAAATTTTATTGTATGTACACATGACGAAATTTAGGATTTAAAAATACTTTGTATATACGAGCAAGAACCAAGTGGTTCGGAGACTCTTTTCTTTGCCGCACCACTAAGACCTGGAATTCATTACCAGCTCACGTGTTTCCTTCTTCCACACAGTCCCGGATTCTTTAAGCGGGGCGTGAAAAAGCATCTGCCGCCAAGCCGCTTCCTTCGCAAATTTTAGATCACCTGTTATAGTTTAGTGGACCGTCCTGGATTCATGCCGCGTTAGATAAGTGGCCAGTTAGTCAATTCAATCCCACTACGGTTTCCGAACCACCCGAGGAGAAGAAGCACTCGCTTGTTGTATCACGTTGCCTGCCCGCTCGTCCGCGTTACGTTCGGAATAGGTTAACATATTATATACTTATGTTTACGTCTGCAGTATTAGCCTCAATATTTCATTGTTACATTTTGCATTCTTTACAGCGAAGAACGAAGCCTTTCTTGGGTTTCTAACACAAATATTTTTTCCAAATTCGAACCAGTTACGAGATACTGAGATTAATTAAACATTAACACGTTCATCCAACCAACCAAACAAAGAAACTTCAGCTTTATAATTAGTACATATATTTGGTAGAGTAACATTTTAACTTTCCACAGTGTCAAAGATCACATGAACAGTAGATTTTAACATTAAATAAACATTGCATTTTAGTTTCGACGCGTTACAACTTAGCCTATGAAGCAATTATTAATTACAAATGTGTGGAGGTTAATGCATGTAATAAATCTGGTAGGGAATAGAAATTTAATATTTGCACGCAACAAATGGCAGAATATGCTGTAAACCCTAAATCACCATAGGCTACACCTCGCTTAGCCACATTCCACCCTCCACTGAGGAACTGCCTTGAGTTGGAGACACACTCACAGATCCATCAACCATCCATTACGTGTGTTTTTATGTATTTTATTAATAACGATAAACGTAGGTGTTTGAAAATAATAAAATATGTAGAACTCTTGCTAGGTATAGTTTTCATATAGAATCATTCAATGTTGATATTGAGGTCAGAAACTCTACCACCACATAAACTTACTGGCTGTTTAGAAAATAAGACTACTTTGACCATGTTTTAGAAATTACCTCGAATCTCTTGATCTGTGCGTGTGTTTCATAATTCCATATGTTCACGTCACCATTGCTGTAACTTTTTCTTGGAGCTCTTCGGAGGCAATTCTCAAGGTGCTTGTACTCATCTGGGGGAGTTTCTGATGGGTTTTTTTTTACGTGCGATAAATCCCCACGTATAAACAACCCCTTACCGGGAGAGGTTATGTCGAACTCGAACCGACTACGTGGTACGACGCCGTGGTCGTTTTTTGTTGTCGAAGGTGAGGTTGACAGGTATATCCGTCGCAATTATTTACTAGGCTGTTTCGTACTATCCCACCCTTACAGACTCATATCTGAATGTTGAACTTGCTTTTCGTGTTTACGTTTATACTACTATTGAGTTACGGTGAATGTGGACGCACGACTTGGTTTCCAAACATTGTCAGCTCTTTCACAAACAAGACTTCACAATTAACTAGCTATGTTCGAGAAAAAGGACGCAATTTTAAGAATAAAATCCATTCATACTTTGGACTGCAAGTATACATTTCCTACGCGGGTTGAATACCCACTCATTTTTTGCCATCAGGTATATTATCATTTCATCGTAAGGTCTGCAGTGTTTCTATTCCATAATGATTATCATTGTTCAGCTGTATTTAAGAAACGTATGAACAAATAATATGTAGGACATAACTGAACAGTCAGACAGATGATCGAACTGGACTACGGGGAAAAAAAAATACCCGTGGTACAACCAGGTAAACTATGTAGGTGGACCACGGGCGAACAGGGGTACCCACTTATATCAATTCCACATCTATATTTCCTGATATATTTTTTTTATTTAGTATCTATATTTATCTTATTTATAATCGTTTTGTATTAAACAGTACCGGTGTGGTCTGATTTTGTTTGATCGTAACTTTTGGTCAAATATCCTGTTCTATTCAACATTAACGATCAAATATACGACAGTGTATAAGGCTAAGACCTTTCTAAGAAATAAAAGAAATCGCATCAAAATTCGTTCTATAGCTTTTGCATCCACAATGAATAAACATACAAAATTGAAAAAAAATGTTGTAGTCAGATTCAAAATTTAACATATTAAAGCAGCGTCGGTAGCTTAGTACTTACGATGGAGAGGTCCCGAGTTCTAATCCTGACCATTACATTACCGACGTGAACCCACTCCTAACACAAGCAATTAAGCTCAACTAGAGGGGTTAGAGGGAATAATAGTAATATCAGGCCTAATATTCTTTTCTTTAAAAAAAAAATTAAAAAATATTTTTCTTTACTTTATCAGTACGAGTGCGATTCCTCTATTGTTGCACATGACTATAGCCGGTGATCACTTACCACCAGGTGGGTCATGTATTCGTCTGTCACCTAAGTGGCATAAAAGATAAGATAAGATAAGATAAGATAATATTTATTTGCAAAAAACATGTGTACATATAATATACATAGTCAAGTGCTTATTATATAGGTCTTAAACTTCGATTGGACACAACATGTTTTACCATTGAGTGGTGTACAAATTATTATTTAAGTTTAAGTCATCACATCTACATTATACATCAGTCATCCAGTTACAAACAAAAGTCAATCCTACAGAGTCATGTCTTCGAGAAAATCCTTAATACTATAGTAGCACTTCTCAATCAACAATCTTTTGAGCGCCCACTTAAAACGATTGTTGTTCAAATTTTTTATATTTTTGGGAATTTTGTTGTAGATTAATGGAGCCATACATATTACACTTTTATGTAATAGGGCAGTCTTAGCAGGATGGACACATAGCCTGTTATTATCGCGCCGATTACGCACGACTTTGTCCATTAATCTTGGAAACAGGTGTGGGTTATACCTGGTAAACAGTGCTACCTCTAGTATGTATATGCCGGGGAGTGTCACAATATTGTGCTCTTTAAAAAATGGCCCACAACTGTCAGTGCTCTCAATACTAAACATGGCACGGATGTAACGCTTTTGCATTTTAAAGACCATGTCATAGTTAGTTGCATTACCCCAAAAAATTACACCATATCGAAGTACTGACTCCACTAAACCATGGTATGCTGACAGTAAAGCTACTTTGTTAACAATAGGTGCAAGTTTATAGAGAGCATAAGATAAGCTACTAATTTTTTTACAAAGTATGTCAATGTGTTCCTTAAATTTCAACTTACTATCTAATGTCAACCCCAGAAACCGCGCAGTCATAGACTCTTCTATTTGCACCTGGTCATGCATCAGGTTCACATTTAATCGGTTCTGGTGCCTTTGTCCAAAATGCATTATATTTGTCTTTAATAAATTAATTTTTAAATTGTTATTATTCAACCATGAAACTATCGATGTCAGTGATTCGTTAATGTCAGAGTTATAATCATCAATGTCTTTACAAGGTATGGTTATGGTACTATCGTCAGCGAATAATGTCATATTGTGTATAGTGCATTTTGGTAAGTCATTGATATATATTATAAACAAAAGTGGCCCAAGGACGCTACCCTGAGGGACACCATATGATACATACTGGGCCTTGGAAGTATGCATTTCTTCTAAATGAGTATTATTATTCACTCTTGTAATAGCAGTCATTTGTTGACGGTTCTCTAGATAAGACTGAATCAAATTCTGAACATTTCCTCTTATTCCGTAAGTATCCAGTTTCTTTAAAAGTATTTTGTGATCCACGTAATCAAAAGCACTGGACATATCGCAGTATATAGCACAAACAGGTGTTTTTTTATCAACATAGGTAATAACATTTTTATAAAAGTCATAGATTGCCATGTTTATAGTTTTATTCTGACGAAACCCCTTCTGTTCATTACATAATAAGTTTTCTTTTTCAAAAAAAGTATTTATTGCATTATATAAAAATTTTTCAAATATCTTTGAGAATATTGGTAGCAAAGCAATAGGTCTATAACTATCCATTAACTGTGAGTCTCCCTTTTTATAGAGAGGCTTTATGATACTTATTTTGAGTGCTGCTGGAAATGTACCCGTACTTATACATAAATTGATAATGTGGCTGAGGTGATAACATATATGTTCATTTACAGCTTTGATTATTTTAGTACAAATACCATCATATCCTACGCTGTGAGTGTTTTTTAAGTTTCTTATTATTAGGAAAATTGTTTGCGGTGTACTGGGTGCAAGAAACATTGACTTTAGAGAAGATTGTATGAGAGATGTTACTTTCTTTCCAGCACCTTGAATGGGGGATACTTTTCCGATAAAGTAATTATTGAAAGCATTAGCTATGTCTGAGGGCTGCGTTAAAATACTGTCATTACTAACTTTTATATTATTTACGGACTCTCTTGGTAAGTTGAAGCGTTGAGTGTTTATAATTTGCCATGCTGTTTTATTTTTATTAAGAGACGTTTGAATTCTGTAGTTATTTTGGGCGCGTTTAGTTAATACAATTATTTTTCTTAGTTTTTTACTATAATTAATATATTTTATTTTATTTTCCCTTGACCGATTTGCCCTATACGCCCATAATAAATCTCTTTTCTTTTTGCAGCACACTTTGATTCCCCGTGATATCCATCGCGGTTTGGTATGAGCTCTTATAGTTATAATTTTTTCCGGAAAGCATAGGTTATAGAAAAGCTTAAATTCTTCCAAGAAAAGACTAAATGCTATGTTAGGATCTGCAGTCTGGTATATATTAGAGAAGGATATGTTTCTAATACATTCTTTGAACCTATTAATATTATTCAAGCTGTAGTCTCTTTTTGAGGTGCGCCAGTATTTTAGCAAGCCATTTTTAACCGGTAGTTTTATTATTTGAGCAGAATGGTCTGATAAGCCAAAGTCCAAAATTTCAGTGCTGCAGCCTCTTTTGAAGTCATGTGCGAAGTTGTCCAGACATGTACGACTGACTGGTCTGGTTGGTGCATAGAGCGCCAATTTTAAATTATAATTTAGTAATAAACATTCAAAGTCTAAAGTGTCTTGGTTTTTTTTAAGCACATTTATATTGAAGTCACCTGCCAAAATTATATTTTTAAATCTAACTTTTGACAAGCGAATCAAAACCTTTTCCAGCCATGCAAAAAACATGTTAAGGTTATCCCTGTAAGGTGTCCTATAAATACAAACAATGCCAGTTTTGGAGTCAAGAAGTTCAATACAACAACATTCAAACTTTCGCTCCACAGACATTTGTTTTACTTCCGGACAGTCTCTAAACACATGACCCTTACCTACATAAATGCATGCACCCCCTCTCTTTTGTGTGCTCCTACTGTAAGAGGAAGCCAGTACATAGTTTTGCAAGAATAAACTAGACTCATGGCCTGACAACATAAAATGTTCTGTTATACATAGTACATCCAATACCTTATTTTTACGAGATTCCAGATTGGTTAATAGTTCATCTGCTTTATTTTGCAGACCAGCTATATTATAATGTAGGACATTTAGATGAGTTTCCAAGAAATAACTGTCGATTGCTCTTTTTGTCATCAAGATAATGTATGGTGTTATTGGACATTTTATCAGACATAGCTTGTACATTGATGTCCCTCTGAACGTTGATATCAGAAAAGTAGTTCCAGTCAATAATTATATTATACATGATTTGATTATATATATTCCTAATACCAGCATTATTAATTTTGCCAGTGTTGTATGAGAACATGTCAAGAGTTAGACAAAAATTACTGTCAAAAAAACAAGCATAATCATTAGTCTGGAGATCGGAGCGTAAAAGGTCGATAAACACTTCCACCTTATAATTATATATTGGGGCTCCTCGTACATATGTCGGCACACAGAGCACTTTGTTCGTGTTCGTGACTTTGCCAAGTGATTTCTGTAAGGTACTTATTAAGTTAGCACTAGCATTTATGTCATTAGGTCCTATGAAAATTAGGCAATAATCGTCCATTGTAAACCCTCTCAACTTGTCTTCGATGTTATGTAGTAATTCTCTGGTAGTACCGTGAGGAATTATGTACCGACAGAAGTCGAAGAATTCTCCAAAAATATCTTGTAACGCTGACAATGATCCTGGGATTTTTAAATTACTTAAAATACATAGTTTTCGCTTGCGTTCGGGTTTAATTTTAAGTTTGACGGTTTTGACTTCAGGTTGGCTATCGTTGATTTGATTTGTAGTACAGCTTGTTGCCCTGGCATTATCATTATCAAGCTGGAAATGCATGTGCTCGGTTTGAGTTTCCTTATGTTCTTGAGTTTGCCAAATTATACTCTTAGATTGAACATTTCGTTGTATGTCGGTATTCGTTGTATTGCTACACTTCTTATTTCGTTTGTGAGACAACTTACGGGTAGACGGTGGGGTTATATTTATTCGTTCAGGAGTAGAACATATCTTCTTGTATGTATCTCTAGAAGATGCCATATCACATAACATTTATATTAAAATATCTTCAATGTATACGAGTATTTAACAATTTTATAATTACATGCCATTCCTATCAGTTAAATACGCTGTCCCCATTGATTAGCTCGCGCACGTCAGGTGGCTGGCGTGCATGAACTCCAAAACTTAGGCTTCACAAGGTTGGTGATTCATTTGTAGGCAGCTCCATGAAAATATTTAATAAAATTCCTCAGGACTTGATTAATATGCCAATAAATAAATTTAAAATAGAAGCGAAAAAAACTTTAATGAGTAAAGGTTACTATAAAGTGGATGGAATCTAGGTTCCGTGTAGGCGTTTTAGGAGGTGAATGACCTGCGATTTATGAAGGGAACTCTTCTGTTAAGTGTAAATTGGGTCGTGGAAGTGTTTTATGGCAGTTTAACTTTACCGTTAAGAATTCAATATGTTTCTTGTCATACTTGTGTGTTAGGTTATTGTTGCAACTGCCTTGTTGGTAAGCGAACTGTTGGCTACTGTGCTCACATAATGACAGTGGTGTGGTTTTTGAGTTGGGCTCGATACAATGATATCACTGCTCCAGCATCTTATTTAGATGATTTTTTTAATGAAAATGATGAATGTAATACAAACACAGTCGATTGACTAATTACATCCCTAAAATTGTTTACTAAAAAGTAAAAACCCACGACAAAAATAAGCCGTGGTTCTTTTAAAAACGCCCCCTACGCATTGTGGCAATTACTTTACGAGACAATAGTGTTGTGACCTTACTGTCTTACTACTAGTAGTAACACCTTTGATTTACCCTTCTTGCTACTTAAGTTGAAAGTTGTTAGAACACCCCATGGATCCTGGAAGCGAGATCCCTTTCGGCGCTATACCCTTCAAGCTCGCGATGTAAGGTAGGTAGGTAGTACTTACGTCGATAATAAAAGTTCGAAGGAGTTCTAAAGGAAGTATAATAGTTCGTAAGCACAGTATACACAACACAGAAGTTAACGATAGCACAGAAGGTATAGCAGTAGGATAGAGAGGATAGCACAGCGATAGAAAGACTCACAAAATTATAGGTACACAAAACAACATTAAATTATAGGACCCTGGCTATCACGCAGTGGATTACAGCTAGCACATATTATATGAACACATAATATTGCCTTACTGTTATATTTCCGGTCAAGCGTTACAACAAAACGTGAAGGGAAATGACATGAACTTACCATGATCATCAAGCTATTAACTTGAATCGTCTGACTGTAAGGACCTGTCTTATTCTAATTAATTTAAAAAAAAAGAATCTAACAAGGAAATTTCGAACGTTACTTGTTAAGAAACTATCTCTTTGGCGATTCGCAGGTATGGGAGTAAAAATTACAAAATCTATGATTGCAAATAATGATGTGACATTTATATTGTTTATACTTATGTTGAATAAATTAATTGATTATTAAAATTATCATAATTTAATTATATATTTAAAAATTTATATAAAAATAATAATAAAGGTGGTTGGGTCGCGTGATGTTTCATAGTTAAGTAAAAGCCTTTTAGCGTTAGAATTAGGCAGTAACATGTCAAAACAGCCAAATCCCGACAACAATCAACTAAAGGGGTTGGTTACAGGGTGAATGAATATCCATTGACTAAGGCGACCGCTTACCCTGTAACAAGCCGTATGCTCAATATTCATACACTAGAGAGAGACTAAAACAGTCACTGCAAGCGACTTTCGACATTAATGACATTTTCTTAGTTACGTGTCTTTTCGCGTTAATAGATGACGCTGATCACGAATATAAAAAAGAACTCGATACTACGTCATGTCAAAAATTGCTTGCAGTGCTATCGAGCAAATGGCCGGAGCCATGCGCAACACGTTCTTCGCCCTTCCCGTCGTTCCCGGACGTGACTCCCACCCATGGATACTTGGCACGCTCCGGGTAAAGGCTGTGGGGATGATGCAACATGCTGTGACTATACATGGTGTCTTTCTTAACAGTGTTATATTGTGTTATTTTCCTCCGAATATCACCTTCCGTAAAGTTATCAATTATAATACGTTTCTTTGCAATTTTGTTTTTCTTTGGAGATTTGAAAGTAGCAGTACCATCATTTTCACACAGCCATTTTCCTTGGCGAACAATATTCCTAACTGTAGTAGTTACAAGGGGTGCTAATTAATAAGGTTTCTTATTAATGATTGTATTCGAATTGTTTACATTGTTTGGGTATTTTTTGCTCCTCGAATGTTCCTGGTGAAATCGCCTTTATCTTAACACTCCACAGTAAAGGTCACCCATCCACCTACGCAATACTATTATGTCTTCTAAAGTTAAATATTAAGACAGATGACTGAGCTGCACTAAACAAATATTAGTGCTGATTCGTCTGCCCTTGAACCGTCAGAATAGGGGGTAGGCAGGAGCGCTGGCGCAACCAAAATAGGTGCCGATGTTATTTATACATCGACAAAAGGTAAACGGCGTTGTACAGAGTAAATCATTTTAACTGAACACTGGTCTTTTTAGAGAATGACAGCTTTATTGTTCGTTTGGATATATGCTTTGGGAGCATGACGGTATGGTGATAAAGAAAATGTGTTTAAACGCAACATAAAGCTTAAATTGTGATGAAATAGTTGAACAGTGTGATAGTGTTTACATTGGTTTGAAAGCTAGAGAGGGTTCATACCATATTCATTCTTGTTCTTTTTGGTAGTTAAATACTTTTGTAAGAATACAGTGTAGTTTCGTAGGTTTTAGGGTAAGTCGCACAAACCCGCGTATCTTACTAACCGGAGTTACCATAAAACACTACATTTGTCAGCAATAAACTTTACTTTAACATTGATAAAATTGCGATTTTGCGCACATTAAAAAATAAAGAAAAAAAGGTACGCTCTGCGTCTGCAGTTGTCATATGCGGTCAACTTAGGAATCAAACCTTTAGTTAAGTTACTTACCATACAAAATAATTTTATAACATGAGTATAGATATTTATGTTCGTATGTAAATATAATTATCGTGATATTGTTGTGTTCCAGCGACATTATTGATATGTCACAATTAACTTTAAAACCACATTTATTGCCCAAGTATAGATCAAAGAATCCTGCACCAAAACGTTGAGGACACTGTAAATACTTTATGCCAACCATAATATACAGTGTTTATTTCTGTTAATTTATTTAATGTAATATTGTACAAATACGCAATTCCTCAAGTCTAGCCCGTATTGACTGTTCCCCGCAATTCGAATATCTAAATAATGTTTGTACAATAAGATACGCCGCAGTTATCTAGGTTATTTCACTTATCAGGTAACTCCTTCCCTGTATTTTTATCGTAATAAATTTTTTTTTTTTTTTTTATTATTTATGTTTTCAGACTAACATAGCCTTAACTTTTATTGCTTTCTATAAAGCAATAAAAGTTAAGGCTATGTTAGTCTGAAAACACGCTTTTTTTCTCGTAGGTACAATATTTTTATTCCATACAGCGCCGTATCATAGAAGACACTGCGTATAGAGTGCTCCAACTTCTATGGCTGTCATTATGGGTGGTTATGTGCTAAAATTATAAAAAATAAAATTAATCTCCTACTTTGTTGATTCTATTTTTGCCAAATATTTTCGGCCCAATATCCTACAAATCTTTTCTATAATACAGGTGGACAGGAACAGTGGACTAGAGAGCAAATCCGACTTGAACTGGGATGGGGCTTCGCAATCACAGGGTACTTGCGACATGACATTAATAAGTTTATATATGTTGTATATGTCCGTAAAAGCAGATTTTTTCTATTCTCTGTGACTGCTACATGATAGTTATTTAAATCTACTGCCCTGGAAGAACGGCAAGTGCTTGTTATGGGACGCAACTAGTGTCAGCACTGTAGCCGCCAGCCACCTTAGTCGCACAATCCACTCCCCGTTGGCGGCCGCAGATGACGCCAGCTTAAAGAAAAGACTCAAGTACAGTGAGTTGGAGCCGCAGTACCTTTATTATTCCACCCTTTTAGAGAGACAGGTACTAATTTTATGTCATAGCAAAACCACTGCCCCACCACGGACACTGCAAAAACTGACATTTAATTTTAGACTTCATTTGATTTTGGACTTTAAGTTTAGCAGATTTAATTTTAACAGAATCAGGGCCCGCGCGATGGTTCGTGTATAGTTATTGTTTGAACATTTTAATAGCTGTACTGTACTGCATGTGATCAAGGCATTCATTGTCGCTTGAGCAGCATCTTGTGTATGTTCTGTATTGCCTTTCAGAATTAGAAATATTTAAGAATTTTTCTAAACATACTTTTCATGATATCATTTTTGACCTGCGTTCAAAATGCACACTTCTTTCGTATGAAACGGCTGCGACGTCAATCGTAGATGAAAGAAACTTTTTATATTTATTTTTTGTGTAGCAAGGCTTTGTGAAGTTGGAAACGAGGCCTAAAGTGACCCTGTACCACAAAAACATTCAAATAACAGTTTGAAAGATTGTTTCGAAACCATTGCCCATTGAGAGCAGGACTATAATTCCTGCTTACTATTGACTTCCATTTCTTTATTGTATTTACAAATTATATAATGGAGTTATTTAATTTACAGTTCGGTGTGCGAAAGTCCAATGGGATCACCTTGCCCATCCGACACTTGTGAAGGCAATTTATCCCTGTATGCAATAGATCCACACGAGGTGAGTGGATTTGAAACGCTGGGATTATTGTAAATAATATAATTATCTGTAATAAATCACGATATAATTTATAATTAGTTTTATTTCAATGATTCTCTTCAATAAAATATTCTGACGTCAATTTCAATGCTTATAATTTAGACATCCCATGACGTCAATTTTTTATCAATCGTGCATGTAGCCACCCTATATACAACGACAATAACAGTTTTGATACTTCGATTTAAATATATTTGTACATTATTCATTAAGTGTACCTACTACTTCTGTTTCATCAGTATATCCTACTAATATCATAAACGAAAGTTTGTGAGTATGTAAGAATGTATGCGACTATGTTTGCTACTCTTTCAGGTAAAACCAACTGAATGGATTTTAATGACACTTTACAATAATATAGCTTACCAGCTGTTGCCCGCGGCTCTGCCCGCATGGAATTCTCCTATTGAAATGTCATTGTTGTGACTTCACCTTTAATTAACTAGCGTACTTAAGATCAACGTAAAAATCATCAAAATTGATCAAGTTGAACCGAAGATTTGACTTTTAAATCCAAAGATCGACTTAATAATAACTACTTAGCGTATATTATAAGTAAGTATAACGTAATACTATAATTTAGATAGGTTAAAAGTTGGCAGCCGGGGGCAGCCGCACTATGATATCCTTATAGCTTAGATGAATTAAAAAAATAATAATTCATCTAAGACTTATAGATAGTTCTTACCATAATTACAATTCTTACTTCTGTTGTTATAATTCTTAATCAGCTGAGAACTTTACTCCGAGCTTTTTCTAGTCTCAAAATTTTAATTGAGTATTTTCTTGTAGTTAAAATAAATTATTTAACTGAGCTTACTAAATTAAGAACGTTAAAAGAACGGTAAAAGTTGTGTCGTCCTTATTTTATTGTTTTTATTAATTTTTAATCATTTAACCAACTGATAATAGTAAGATAAGTAACTGTTATTTTTTTCTTTTTTTTATACCACTAAGTTGGCAGACAAGCACACGGCCCACCTGATGGGAAGCGGTTACCGTGGCCTATGGACGTATGCAACACCAGGGGTGTCAGAATCCCCTAAGAGCAAAGTTCATATATTCCGCGGTTTATTTATAATTTTATAATCGGTTTAACAGTTGTGGTAATCACTAAATTACCATTTGCTAAGCTACTTATGGCGTTTACTGTACATGCTTTAACAAATAATCTAATAATTACAGTATTATTGCGAAAACATGTGTGTCGTGATTTATTACTTGGAAAAAGGTTTTGCTGCAAACGTGGTCAAATGTTTCTTTTTTTTTTTTAACCCTTTACAATTACTCTTCCTTTTGTATTTTCTAGATCGAGTTGATGAAATCAAATTAAGAAGTGCCTTGAAAACTTCAGCAATTCAAAGTAATGAGGCACTGGGTCTCATTATCAGAGAAAAATTGTGTGAAATTCCTTCATGAAGTTATTATAAACGTGGTATTCTGTAGGGCGGAGGTATTTCCCCAGTCGGACTGCTCAATTGGGCGGAATTACCGCCGTGTCCTACCTATTTATCTGAAAGTTTATGTTTCAAGACTATATATTGCCCACGTCATACATAACTTTTTTTCGTCCACACATCAAAACATAATAATGGTATTGTTATTAACCTCACATGTACACCATACCTCAGGCATCCACTTGACACGATTTCACAGCTAATCCGCGACACGGTCGTCGGTCACGGCACTAACAATTACTTCTAGTTATGTCATACCTTTTTCACGGTTCAACCGCCTAGTCTGCATAATGAATGTAAGTAGGCTTTCGACATTAATACCTTTGACATTATACAATCCTTTAAAAAAAAATGTGTATTGTATCTTTTTTTTAAATTTCGTATGTTCTTTTTTCAATTTAAGCTCATATTCCTATTCTCATTAAAATGCATGTACGAATTCGTATTTTTGGTAAACCAGACGCTATTGTAGTCGTCGAATCGAAGCTGACAAAAATAGATCAGTTTCGTCGAATTATAAACGAAAAGTTCAGTGTTCAACCAAAGCTACAACGATTATTTTACGGTGGTAAACTCCTTTTTCCTACTTTACATAATTGATCAGAATTACCCTGACTTTTATGAGAGTAACTCGAGATGAGTTACTATCATACTCTAATCCCGAGTTGAAAGTCAGGTCCTCGTCTGTACCAGCTAGCAGGTTGGCTCAGATCCCGAAGTGGCCATCTATGTGGGAATAAATTTTTAAATATTGTTTATGTAAGTGGCCAGTTCCGGAAACTTTTAGTGTAACCTATGTACAATAACATAACGGACGGGGCGTTATGTTATTGTATTTTAGAAAGTGATTGCATAAAATACAAATATCGATTTAGTTAAAAACCCCGATTAAAAAAAATATAAATCGATAAATGAAAACCAAGTTATCATGATTTTATGTGGAATTATTATTCATGATCTATCTATAAATAATAATAAAACAGTAGATTAGTGTCTGTACATTTTATAAATTTATCATAAAGTGATTGTGGACAAATGTTTGTGTCTTTTTAATCAGAAAGTATCGACAGCAGCCAATGGCATAAACCGGGTTTTTTGTAAAAATTGTACATTGTAAATAGTTCTGTGTACATATAGTAATTATATTTGTGCTCGTTTTGTTTAGAAATTGTGTGAATAGTGTATTATTTTGAGTGTTTATTCAGTTCAGTTTTCGACGCCGACAAATACCTAAAACCTAATGAAAACAGTAAGTTTTTTGCGTATCTTCCAGTGGTTTTTTGTACAGTTTACGCACTGCAATAACTGCTAGTTTATTTAACAGTTTTTATTTTAAAAATCTGTTATTAAATATATAAATAAAATGAATGCATTACAAAATTTCGATTAAGATTTTACCAGTAATACCAAAAAATATCATTGTATATATGCTATCAAATACCTTAAAGGTATAAAACTTAAATCTAACGAAAGAAGTCCAAAAATCTTGATAATCGCTTATAATACGGCTCTGTTTAAACTCTTGCTGAATGAACTACGTGTTGTGAATTAACACCCACATTTCATCAATCATTGAATTTGGTCTCACGTAATAGGGGGTGAGCCTAATGCCGTCATCCGGGCAATATTGTTGACTCAAGCCATTCATCTGAGACTGAGTCAGGGCTGTATATATCTGTCTGATATCCTGTGGAAAATATTAGCAACAAAATTACTAATATTCCTTCTGACCCCTCCAACTAAAATAAAGTATTTGTGCTAGGAGTGATCGTACACATCGATCGTGCAGCCGACTTTTTAACCACTAAGCTACAGACACTTTTAAGGTCTTAAGGAGGTGAGATTGGCTGACATCTCTCGAAATCCCAGACGACTCACGGCTATCATTTTCGAGCTGGCCCTCTTCGGGTATGGGTCCCACGGTGTCCCTACCCCCCGTAGGAGTGCGTGGGATAAAATTTCTTTCATACCGCACAGTGCGTACCGTCTCAGATTGCAATGCGTGGGGATGAATTCCCTGCCTACGGCGAGCGGTGCGATGATAGAATGTTGCTGTGGGCATCATGTCAAACAATTCATCTGAGCACAAACCGTTGTACAGGCGGTAGAACACACACAGCGAAGAAAAGCCCCTCCTAAAGCGGAGAGGTTCCACATCACGAGTCGAATGGGTCAAGCTGGTAAGCAGGCGCTCCAGCAAAAAGGTGAGAGCAGTACTCCATGTGGGGCCGGACCTGTGCCATAAAAAGAAGGAGTCTCTGCCGCGCAGTAAAGTACTGCCTCGCCCTGTTGAGCACACCAAGTTTCTTTGATGCCAACTTAACCTTGTCCTCCAAATGACTGCGGTACTAGACATCGCTGGAGATATCGACACCAGGACAAGCCTTTGATCTTCCCACTGACAGCACAAAAACTTTCCAGTGAGCTCTGGCTATCCTACAGCCTTGGTATTCTGTAGGGTGGAGGTACTTCCCCAGTCGGACTGCTAAATTGGGACGGGAATACCATCGTGTCCTACCTCTTGCTCCTCCTACTGTAAATATATTACTAAAGATATTTACACGAAATTTGAATCTGCTTAGTAACGGAATTATTGTCATTCTGCTCATACGAATGACCATTGAACGAATTTTACAGGAATCTATTGAGATTTACCGTAAATTCATAAAGTTATTCGTTTGTAGCAGAATGATTGCGGGCTTGTCTCGTCTTTGATATTTTCCGTGAAGCGGCTGTCATCTGACCTCTGCAACCCATTGGCGATGTCGAAGTAATGCAGGTCGACCAGTTGTAGAACCTTTTAGGGGTTCCAACTACCCTTAACGACCGATAGCTTAACGTGCTCTCCAAGGCAATAACTGTATTCGATTTCACGAAATAGGGGGTAAGCCTATTGCCGTATTCCAGGCACTATTGTTGACCCGAGCTATGCATCAGAGCTTGAATCTAAGCTCTATATATATTTGTCTGATGATTAAGCCATATCTCTTAGTCGCCTTGTACGACACCGCATGGAAAGAAATAGGGTAAAAGGCATGCAAATTTACAATATAAGCTTAAAAATAAAATACATTTTATAGGAGTAGCTACTGATTAATAACGCAATTAATTTCGAATTTAATAATGTTAAATGTTGTCGTGTTTAATAGATAGATACACAAATTATACTTAGAAACTCTCAGACCAATTTAAATATATATATTATACTAGCTGACCCGGCAAACGTTGTTTTGCCATATAAATGTTAAGGGTGGACAACCCTTATCATTTAGGGGGATGAAAAATAGATGTTGTCCGATTCTCAGACCTACCCAATATGCTCACAAAATTTCATGAGAATCGGTCAAGCCGTTTCGGAGAAGTTTAACCACAAACACCGCGACACGAGAATTTTATAAGATTTATGAATATAAAAATTTACTCTCCGCGGGAATCAAATCGAATCGACTTGGAAACACAACACACTACCACTACACCTATATACCATGATGGAATGGTACTCAGTGGTACTTGTCCCCACTTAGCCTTCTTTTTGGGCCATTGTGCTCTCTGGCGTAGCTCGCTATCCTTTGTTCCAAATTCTGAAATGTTATAGCTCGAATGTATGGCAATGGCTTTTTGATTACGCTATCGAAAATTAAGGCTGGCGTGTATATTTTTATATTGATATTTCATTATAGGATATTTTATCCCTGAAATACCCCCATCTCTTCCCATGCGGTGTCGTACAAGGCGACTAAGGAATAGGACTGTTTAACATCACACAGACATATATATAGCTCAAACTCAGCCGCAGATGCACGGCTTGAGTCAACAATAGTGCCCGGAAGACGGCAATTGGCTCAACCCCTATAACATGGAACCAAAATCCCTCATGAAATTTATTTAAAAAAAGCGTATAAAGCACATATTAATTTCAAGATATATACTCACATATTTTAAATGCATATCTTTTAACTTCATATAATAACCAGCTGATCCTTTTACCAATACGACAGTAGATCCCTCTTTGAACATCTTTTTTACGCATAAAATATTCTGCCAAAGACGAAACGTAACACGAGTCGGATTACAAGACGAATAAGTAATAAGAAAATGCGAATATCTTTCTGTTCATAAGTATTTTTAATAGCGGCACATCACAGGACTGGCTTGAATAAAAATGTCCGTTATAATACACACAGAAATATAGGATAAAGGCGTGATTATATGAATCACGCCTTTATCCCCAGAGGGTTAGGCAGAGGTGAATTAACACCCACATTTCACCAATCATTGAATTCGGTCCCGCGTAATAGGGGGTGAATCTATTACCGTCTTCCAGGCACTATTCATCCGTCTGATGTTAAACAGCCTTATTCCTTAGTCGCCTTTGACCGTATGGGAAGAGATGGGTGGTCCAAATTCTCAAGTCGTGACCACGGGTGCTGCAACGCACCCGAAACGTCGGCAAAAGTAAGTTCCGAACCGTTATAAAGTTATAGCTTGAGTCAACAATAGTGCCCGGAAGACGGCAATAGGCTCATCCCCTAATACGTGGGACCGAAATCAATGATTAGTGAAATGTGGGTGTTAATTCCTCCTCTTCTTAACCCATCGGGGATAAAGGTATGTATACTTTAAACATTATATTTAAAATACTAAAGATAATATATTATGTTTCTCATAGCCATTAAGATTTTATATATTTCAATTTCAACTTAACAATTCCATTTTTGACGTACTCAATATTATTTTTAGATTAACAATTCCATTTTTGACCTGCTCGAGGGTGAAGGCCTCCTCCAGAGAACACCAGTGGTCTCGATCTTTGGCTTCAGTTAGCCAGTCTTTGCCTGCTATTTGTGTGATGTCGTCCGCCCACCTGGTTATAGGTCTTCCTCTTTTACGGGTGACACTCGCAAGCCAGTCAAGTCGTGACCACAGGTGCTGCAACGCATCCGAAACGTCGGCAAAAACAGTAAGTTCCATGATTTTATCGCGAAAAATTCTGAACCGTTATATAATTATCAATATTTTTTCTAGTAAAATAACTAAATTATATATCCCAAAACATAGAGGTACATAAACTTAAGGCACATACATCAATCTCGTTAAACAAGGGCCTTTACAATTAGACGCCTACTTAAATAAATCTTTTTTAATATTAAACTTTAATTACAATTAAAAAGTAACGAGAGCATAGTTTAAAGGAACCTACTGTACGGTCAGCAGAGAAATCTAACCTAAAAATGCTGCTTAATTTTGTATTCCCGTGAAAATGACTTGTTTTTTTTTATCAAGTTCTTGACACGTTGACCTTCTTTCATAATGCGCGTGCCATGCTCATCAAAAATTATCTGCAAGCCTGCCTGCTGCATCTTTGAGACAGATAGTAAGTTGTATGGCACCTCACGACAGTACAGCACATTTTCCAGAACGCCTGCAACGCCGTTGTTACCCCATAAGAATTTTTATTACGCACAGATTTTTAGCATTCTCTTTAATGATGGCCGACTGCTCTTGCAATTTTGCCTGCAAGATGATAGTAGCTGCGCTCTCTCGTACTGTCGGCTCTATTGCCCACCTTTCCTTGGTTTTTCTGCCCCTTTTTCTTACGCACTCACTTTCGATGATAAGTTTCTACCCGCGAAAGCCTGCCTCCATGCCACTATGTGTCTGATGCTATTCGGCGATACCGCTAAAACAAAACCTAAAGAAAACTGAATTAGTAACTAGTTTTAAATGCTGTGATATATAAAATTCATGGCTTTTAGCTAAAATTAAAAGTAAAAGTCATGATTTTTAACCTTTTTTATAAACCTCATTTAAATATTCTGTTGACAACCCACCACATGTTTTAATTAAAATTAATTAAGTAAATTTAATTAATTATGAACACTAATTATCTAATGTAGCCTGTTTCTATATACTATTTACTGATATTTAGCTTTAACCTAAGCCCTTAATAACTAATTATTTGCCCTACATAATGTAATTGTACAAAAACAAAAAAAAACACTGTTTATCATTTGAATAAAAATTTACCTATTGATTTAATATTTAATCAGTTTAATTTTGAACAAATGTACTATATTAATAACTTCATTAATACAGAGAATAACTTAAAGTTATTTCAAATTATTAAAAAAATCAACTCACCCTTTGTGTACTAAAATCAAATCCCAAAAAAGTTTTTCTTGATTGCTCAGTCATTTTTTTAGTCAAATTTTATTGTGATATGTGAATTTACAGATATTTTGATCTGTTAGAAGCCGGTGCCTAGCTCGAGAGGCTATATTATTTCAATTGATAGCATCATAATAGTTCAGGCACAACAAGCTATTTCAGGCACCGACTTTTAACAGATCAACACGAAGTTATTGTGGAGCCGGTAAGACCAGAATGAAACAGTTAAAACGAGCTCAACGATCTGTCTTGAAGGTTCTTATGTATCTGCCTTTCCGCCACCCGACATCCGATCTATATAAAATTACTCAGGTACTTACCGTTCGCAAACTGACTCTGTCCTGTATTTATATACCACACTAATGCAGCTCCCGCATTTCGATTATTGACAAAATACGCTTCTAATAAGTCAATTTTTTCACGATTAGAAGACATTTTAGCGAAAATCCTTAATTAATAACTCATACGAAGTTTCTCAGCTGAAACTAAGTATAACACACAGATTTTGTGTGTGTGTGTGGGGCCTGAATAAAATATTTTCTCTCTTTCATTCTTTCTTTATTTTCGAATCAAATTCGAAATTTGAGGGTAAAAATTCTTTTTATTTACTTTACTTACAAAAAATTTTCGTGCCAAGCCGGAACCTGGAACGGGTCAGTTAGTACACCTACATAAATAAAACAACGAACGATCGCAATGGATGAGAAGTCACAAGCATTTATGGGCGCCAATAGGCTCACCACTGAACGGCTGATTAGTTTATTGGCCACCTAAATACTATAGGAAACATCTAAGACCTGCACGTGTTGTCCTGTGTAGGAAAGGGGAGGGTGGGACTAATTGGGAGAGCTCATCAGAGCACTCACCATGGTACAGACGGTAAAATACAGTCATGGACGCAACATCTCTACGCATCTATAAAGGTTCTAGAGATGGCCGATCGCGTAAGAACAGAGTACTGATTTATTTACATAGTAAGACTTAGGTGTTTATTTGAGTTACTGTTTACTTATACTTGTTTAATTTATATTTGTTATTAAAACTATGCAAAATATTATACCATTATATTAATATTATGATCAGGTTTGTATGAACAGCTAAAAAGACTAAATTGATAACTTCCATATCGTTAGATCCTAGCACTTTAAACACACACAGGTATGCGTCGCTTTTTTTAAATTAAAATCTTAAATCTTATTTCGCTAATCTTTTATTTACGTTGTAATAACATAGCTGATACACGCGGCTCCTCCCGCGTGAGTGTCGGCTATATCGCGACTTTCGGCAATATCTCCGGAACGATTATTTTTTAACATACATACAAAGTACATTAAAAGGAGGTAGGACACGGCGGTATTTCCGCCCGATTGAGCAGTCCGACTGGGGAAGTACCTCCGCCCTACAGAATACCGCGGCTATAGTAACTTCGTGTTGTGTTCCCAGCGGTGAGTAGGGTAGCCAGAGCTCACTGGAGAATTTGTGCTGTCAGTGGGCTTGTCCTGCTTTGTCTTCTACTGACGGCACAGAAACTCTGTACTATACCAAGTGCCGGCACCAACACTCCTGAAGTCCACCTGTACCACTGAGGGGTACTCTTCAATGCTTACAGGTGTACCTATCGCGGTGTCTACTGAACCGGATATACCTAAAACCATTTTAAAACACGTATTCCTATTTAGCAATGATCAACTATTCATAATTAAGGAACGACGACAGGGACTCCTTCAGTTTTTTACCATTAAATTTACTGTAAGAGTGCTCGAGCCCATAATAAGCCATTAAATTAGTAGCCCCTGTCGTTTCACATTCTCCTGAAAAATATATTGAAAATTGTTTCACATGAGTTCCTCCGGAGTACATTTGTATACACATGTGGCACACGTTATCAGGTGGCTCATTGTCTGTATAGTAACTCCATCTATCGCGGTTTTCTTTGCTTCGGCCAACCGAACCCGCAGCTCCTGCGTAACAGTCGAATGTTCTTCGACTGTTACGCACGAGGTAAAGAGGTAAGGAGGCTTCGCCAAAGAGGCCGTCAATATTTATTTAGGTAGATTAATTTTGAATTCAATTTCGATAAATAAATATTTAATAACATTCTACCCAACACTATATATATTTATTTATATTATCAACAACAATACAGTACAATAATGAAGGGAATGCAAGGAGCCGATTGTCTGTAGAACGAAGATTTCTGTCATTCCTGGAAGATAATAGTTGAAAATAAGACGTTAAGTAAGTAGGGATAGAGGGAGAGTTGAGAATATTGTAGAGAGTAGTAAGTGTGCGTAACTTACGGCGAGGACGAATAGTTAACCAATTAAGCTAATACGGAAACTTCTTGAGAACGCACTCTAGCTGCATAGAACGCAGGTCTCCTTGGTGATTTGTTAGGCCAGTGAGGCGCACCAATCAACCTGTCGTAGATTGATTGTATGTATAAACCAATCACGCAAGTCTCACATCATAAACAGACCACGAAAATATCGAAGTTTAACCAAATCCGCAGTTAGACTGGTAAAGCGGAGCACAGACTCAGAGGTGAAAGCTTTGGATGTAGAAGAAGTGTAACGATAAGAGGAAGAAGATGTAAAATAATTGTTTATCTGTCGTCTCGAGACGTGTTGTTAGGTGCAAATATTTGCACTGAGCGGGAACCGAACTCGCACCTCCTGCGGAACAGTCAAATGTTCTTCGACTGTCACGCAGGAGGTAACGCTTCACCACTGAGGCCGCCAATATTTATTTAGGTACATTAATTTTGAATTCAATTTCGATAAATAAATATTTAACAACATTCTGCATATAAGATTGCCTAGAGCATTCCGCGATCTTCGGCTGACGTTATGTCTTCTACTGTTTAAAATGACCTCCTCACGGTGTCCCTATCAAACCTCGGAAAATTAGGCGGGGGTGAATGTGAAGGGAGACGGGAGGAAGCAACCAGCCCGGCTGCTATCTGAACTCCATAACCCTAGAGAAATGCTTGCTCCAGAACTTCGTCAATCAGCCGGCTTCAAGGCAAGGCCCCTCAGGTCTTATTGGGGCCCAGGAGACTAACTCAACGTTCTTCTTCAATGTTCCACACGAATGAAGTGTGAAGGCGGCCAAGAAGTTCGAATATGCGCGAACTTTTTTCCGCCAGATGTAAACAGACTCTTATCAGAAATTCGGGATTCACGTAAATACGTATTAAATCATTATCATAATTTTCTGAAATGATATATATTCTATAATTAATTATTTAATTTCCTAATTAATCACTGTACTCAACAGCGACACTATCGTACAGTGTAATTAATAAAGGTGTGTTTTTTCAAAATCAACGGGTCGATTCCCAGCTAGGATTACTGGTTTCTCCAAAATCTAATGATGTGGTTTTAAGTTTCATCAAAATCGGGCTCGTGACTCCTTTGAGCATTTTCACTATTCCTTATTGTTATGATAATATTAATAACACTTGTACATTAGGCATGTTTAGTGTGTAGGTACTTAAGTATATAATTATTATTGTTTATTCGCGTTCCACTCAATAATAGGTATGCGCATTACGAATCTACAGTTATTCATAGTTTTATTTAATGAACTAGTTACGGTATGTTTATATTGTCGTTTTATTACCCCTCTTGAGGAAGATGGAGACCACTTGTTTTTACCATTTTCCACCTGCTACTACCTGTTACTATTCTACTTTCATAATTTTTTTCATATATACTCGGCAGTTTCGAGTAGTCTAGATATGACTTTTGAAGAAATGAAATCATTAAAATGCTTACTTTATCACCTTCGGCCACCTGTATTATAACAGTCTCATCTTGAGGGTTGATAGTGGGAAAGGTCTTCTTGCTGATAGCGTCCACCCACTCGTTGTTGATGAACAACTGTGAAAACATAATAGATACATCTGAAATCATCGATATCTAAACAAATCCTAAATATAAAAGTGTCTACTAATTTTGTTATACATGCATTAGAGTGGAGTGGTGTTTAAATTCGGTCGGACTCCATTAATCATGTGGGGTTCAATAGGGGGAGAGGGTCCGGAAAATATCACCAGGGAGAAGATAGGGGTGTAGTGAGATATCATATGTATTTATTTTTCTTAAATTATACGAAAAAAAAAGGGAATATTATGGTTTTTTTTTAATAACTTTTTTTTATACCA
Organism: Eilema griseolum; assembly: GCA_963662185.1. NCBI lineage: Eukaryota > Metazoa > Arthropoda > Insecta > Lepidoptera > Erebidae > Eilema > Eilema griseolum. Next base: position 13,884,710 of record OY759251.1, read on the forward strand.
CTTAAGTTGCAGTCAAGCCAACGGATTTTATCATATTGGAACAAAACGATTTGAAGTCAAATATTGCAGACAAAGACAATCGAATCAGGGTACTCGAGACTGAACTTACGAAATCTCAAAACACGTTATCAAAACTCCAGAGTCGTTTATTTGCAGTTGAAAAGATATCACGTGACTTAAACCTCGAGATTCACGAATAACAAGTTACTGTAATGATTTAACCAGACTTATTTCAGATTATGTTATTACGTTTTGGATTGTATTCGTGGATCCCGGTAAAATACATTTTTTTATACAACTTAGGTGGCAAAATAGCACACGCCCCAACTGATGGAAAGTTCTCCTTTCCTACACAGGACAACATCTGCAGGGCTTTGATGTCATCCGCACATGGTGCAGAATATCCGTTCAAGAAACTTCTTTTTCTGCACCATTAAGGCCTGGAATACATTACCAGCTCGCGTGTTTCCTTCTGCTTGCAGTCCTGTGTCGGTTGGGCTGGGTGTGAAAAAGCATAGATGAGGCCGTCAAGCTCAGTGTCGTTTTATCTCATATTTTACGATTACATAACTATTTAGTTATGTAATCGTAATATGTGAGATAAATCCCATTCACATGAAAAAACATTTGTTTGGTTGTCAAGTGTAATTTGTAAATAATACATTCGATTTTTCGACAACACCAGCTTCACACCAGGCTAAAATTAGTAAGTAACGCTAGTTACAATTCAAATTCATTTCATTTATTTCTGAAGTAAGTAGTATGTTATTTATTATGTAATTATCACACATAATAATAATAAACTTTAGCCGCGTGGTTTCCGGCAGAGTAGAATTAAGGTCATGTGGTGTTACATAATATGTAGATTCTATTCATTTTCCAAATTCTAATTATTTCTTCTTTTAGTTCTGTGTACTTGTTTATTTTTCAGTAATGGTTTTATTGAGATTGCGCGTGTTGGGGACTGAAATGTCAATGAGAAATACTGTTTTATTTTGTTTCTCCATTAAAGGGATGTCAGGTCTATTGTTGGTTTTTGATCTGTGTTTAGGCCAGAATATTATTTCTTTACCGTTATCCTCGAAGCCACCATTTACTATTGACAAAAGGGTTAGATCATGGACTCTCCTTCCCGTAGCCAGCAGAAGAAGTAGGTACACTAATGTGTCTTAATAGCTATCATCTATGGCAGTCGTTACGTGTAGTTGGAGCGCTAAGTCCAACGACTGGTTTCGCTGGAATGCTTCGATAGCGTTTTGGAGGTCTTATTTGCAGTCTTTTCACAGAAAATATCGAAGTTGTATAGTTATTACGTCTTTCACACTTTAAACTAATTGATTATCTTTTGTTTATCAAGGTCGATCTGATGTTGATGACTTTTTTTATGGGAATTCATAGCAATTGATAGAAATGTACCTGTACTTACCTCCCCATATCCAGTGACGAGGTGGGGACTCTGTGGTCCCAACATCCGAGCACGGAGAGAGCCAGATCGAGAGAAATGGCTCTGGGTCGGTCGGGGTGCGAGGGATATGCCTGTTAACCTCACCTTAGGCAACCAAAACATTTATTTTTGCATGCTTATATGTTTAAGCGAATAAAATGATTATATTTACAAAGAAACAAAGGAAACGAAAAATATTTTAATCGACACTATGTAACAATACAAAAACAAAAACAATACATCATAAAAAATCATGCTTTAAAAATTATTTAAACATGACAATATCAAGGATAGCCGTGGTCGTATGCCGGTATAAATTCCTGGACAGTTAGTGGTCTCTATTGAACTGTTGTGTTACCGTTTCTCCTGAAATTAGCCGCGCTGATGTGCGCGTGCGACGCGACTAACGGACGCGGACGGCACGTATTTATGTCGTTTGGACCTACGTTTCTCAAAGAAGAACCAGCTGAGACGCATGTTTGAGGGTCGTAGGTTGCCAGAGATATATCCCTCGCACCTCGGCCGAACCTTCCTATACATGTGACAAATAGCTCACTATTTAACATATACATCTGCCTATGGTGTGTGCGATTTTACAGTACTGATGATGGGGATGGTCAATCATTTAAAGTCCACTCTGTGCCTAAAACTGAAGAGTTTACTTGTTTGTATGAACTCTAATCTCAGAAACTACTAGTTCGAATTGGAACAATATTTGTGTGTTGAATAGTCCGTTTATCGACAAAGTATTTTATTGTCATTACGTTACTACTTATGGAAGAACTCATGGAACATCTGCACCGGCTTCTTCTAGTTATAGCTTAGAACTATATAGTTACATGCCGCTCCAATCATTCCGGTTGATAAAATTAACGGATTCTGCAAATGCACTTAAAATTTCTGTCATTCTAAAATTTTATGTACTAACCCGGTAATCACCCGGTATAAGATTTAGTTTCCTGTTTAACTTTGGAGAGGTGTAAGGGCAATCCTTTTTTAAAAACAAATGAATAAATTTGTATTCTTCAGCGTTTTGTATTAGGCACATAAGTAGTTACAAAAACGTATTAAACTTCACAGTGTCACGCTTAAACGTAGACATTCACACAAATTGCTCACAGGAGATTTATCACAGCAGACTTATGGATTGAAAACTATATCGAGGTATGTACTTGTTGACCAATGTGAATAAAAATTCAGTATAGGTAGTATACTTATTCCATAAAATATTTTTAACAATAATGTGGAACATTACACTGTTTTGTACTCGTTTTAGTGCACACTCGCCAAAATACATCTGATAAAACACCGATTAGCTTGCAACTTTGCGTCGACGTTCAAGGATCTGAGGCTTCCGGTATTAACCGGATGCACTAGCATTGTGTCTCTTGAGTTATAAATGTTAGTTAAAGTTATCAAAGATTAAATATAAACATTGCCTGTGGTCAGAGGTTTATGCCGATCCACACTATTTCAACATTAAGGTAAAATTAAGTACTTATTAAAGTACCAATTGTTTTAAGTATCCGTAGATGAATGATGACAAAAAAATAAGACAAAAACAAAATAAACAATGGGTAGGGCTAAGGAGAACCGGCTCTGTATACGAAATTTGAAAAAATGTACGTAGAAAATCGTTAATTGCGTCAACTATCGAAAAGTCAGTAAATATATTCTAAAGTTCCACTCATCCATCACTTTAATATAGGTGTGCCCTTTAGTTTGTTCATAAATTATTCAAACAATACAAGTCATGTCACGAACTCTGTCACGGTTTAAAAGACATTGTTTTATTATATTATACGAGTCCGACCATAGACAGCAGCAGTAAATGCGGAGCGTACCATGTAATACTTAACTATGATAATTTTGTTAATTGTTATAATTCATTGCATCTTCTCAATGGTGACGTTTACCCGTATCGAAGTTGAACAAGTAAAATAGGTATGCGAAGAGACGACACGTCATTCGCTCCCAATTCGACTTCGACGGAATGCTCAAATTCTTTCCTTGCTTTATAGTATTCTCTTCAATCCCCGTACCCTCCCACCTACTTAAAAGAACGCTTTGTGTTCCACAATGACACACCTTCAAGATCCTTGAGGTCGTCAGTGACATTGCAATTGTCCACGCCCTCTCATTCCAGATTTAATTTCCCTCGTAGTGGTATTTTTGTAGCTTAACATATTTAGAAAATATTCAGAGTTGCTGTGTTTTTATTATTATTTTAAGGTTATGTTTTGATGAGAAAGTGGTGTTCTGATTCTACACAGAATGTGATTTTTGCCGCATACCAAGTGGTGTTTTCTCATAAAACGAAATAGGAAGGTGTGTAATTTATAACCAATTCGTTTAGCAATCTATAACTTGCTTACATTAAATATTATTTTACATAATCAGTACAAATTAGGAATGAGGCAAATTATTACCAAACTTTTAACTGAATGACAGTTTGGCAATGAAATAAAAAAGTTTCTTTCGTTATTAATAAAATGCAATTTTCTTTTTCGTAAATATATTTATTATAATACTTACTTGCTTAACTAGGAACTACACAGATCTCAAGACCTGTCATCAACAAATAAAAAAAAAAAAAACACTAGTTATATTATCTTAGTGGATTATTTTCAATAGAATTTCTAGCGTTACAAGGTTTTATTAGATATAATTTAATGTAATTTTGGCTGCTTGGATAATGCACAGAATACCACGACTATAGACTCGTGTTGTTTTACTGGCGATAAGTAGGGTAGATAGAGCTCACTGGAGAGCCTCTATTACATGGGACTGAATTTAATGATTGGTAAAATGTGGGTGTCAATTTACCTCTGCCTAACTTATCAAGACATTTTTTTGTTAGCGCAAGAATGATCTACCAACATGTTATCAACATCAAAATTTATTTAGGCAAATAATTTACAGTCATACAGAAATACTCATTTATTTACACCTAGTTCGATGATTAAAAATAATTCATTGCGAAGTTCATTCCGAAATAGGTTTCTAACCAGTGCATAATTAGCAGCGCTGTCTATAGCTTGTCAAAATTTTCACTCGTTTCCGCTAGTCAATTGTTTTTAAATGTGGAAACCACCTCCTACACAAAAACAATACACTCATCCTCTGAGCCTGCTTTCAATTGGGGTTGACTATAGGTTTAGGTTTAAAGAATTTTATTCTCATAAAGACAAAATACATATAATAATAATTTACGTATTGTAATATATATTGTTGCATAATATGTGTATATATAGTACATTATATATATATTGTTATATATAATATGCATGCTATGTATATATATATATTACTATATATATATAAATAATATTATATATATATTTTATAATATATATATAATATATATATATATATATTTTATATATATAATACATACTATCGTATATAATAAGATAATATATACCTATATAGTTTATACTAAGTATTATTGACATACAAATACGGTCTATTAGGACTTTGACTTGTATTATGAATTATAACTTATACATTATTCGGCCCGTCTTGCGTGAGTGGGTGCAACGGGGTCATGGGGCTCCCACGTATGACTTTCTTTTCTCGGTTTCTTTTTTCAATACTATTAGTTTATATTTGATATCAGCTGACCCTTTTTCTTTTCTTTTGCCTTTTTGCCCTCCCGCGTGGAATTTTGATCCCTTTCCCGCTACACCTTCGGTTTTTTAAATTGATCTTTAGCCGAGCTGACATAGGGTTCAATTTTGATAAAAAAAATATTGCCGAGAAATTCAGAGTGCTGTCGGGTCATATGTAACCAAATCTCGTAAATTCTCATAAAAAGAAGCGTTTAGAGAATTACATTCATACGTAATTTTTCTAGAACAACATTATAATTGAGTTGTAAAGCTCGAGCTATTGGCGCGCCTTTGCTGTCATAGCGAACCGTATGCCGATTGTATATATTATTGTATATGTATTTAGTGGGTGTGTGTGTGTGTGTGTGTGTGAAAGTGGGGGTGTGTGTGTGAAAGTGGGGGTGTGTGTGTCTTTGTGTGCGGTTGTGTATGTATATGAGGTAGTATAACCTATCCTTATAAGAATATAATATAATAATTACCCAGACTCGGAGCCGTTCATCTTGTCCAATTATATCTTCTTACGGGTTACAATAGATGATTTTCACAGTACACGATCACAGGTAATCGTTCTTCACGGGGCCAGGTGCAAAGAACGGGAGGTCAAAACTACCAATGAATTATTAAAACGTCTAAAAATAGGAACTACGGCTATTACTGGAAGATTTGACAATTTTGAAGGTCCCTTCGATATTGTCAAATCTGGTGGCGCCATACTTCAGTTCACAAATTTGTTGATGCGACTATATTGGCCGTAATGAGCAGTGATATAGGTCTGTATCTTTAAATGGCAACCCAGATTTAAAAATAGAATGTCAAATCTAAATAGAATGTGAAATCTTTAAATATAAGTTACATTTGAATTTTTCCTGAGTCTGCTAGAATCCATCACTGCCCGCGTACGAAATTTCATCATTTCTATGACTACTTCTATGTCTTCTATTAATCGCTTCTTCTTAATAGCTTCTGCAGCACCCTGCAATTTTACCAATGTCACGTAAATGTACCTATATATAAAAAAGAATTAATGGCACTCAGGTGGCGGACAAGCACACGGTCCACCTGATGGAAAGTGGTTACCGTGGCCTATGGACGTATGCAACACCAGACACTCGCGCTGCCGGCCATAAATCTTTGCTTAATTATGGTAATATTTAGACTTTGTATATAGATTCAAAAGACAGCTTATAGGTTGCCTTTTTTAATTAAAAATGATCTAGTTTTTTTTTTTTTATTGAATCACCACGGCTTGAAATAACGTTAAAACTTGGGTATCGCTATCTTCATCATGGATTACCGGTAGAATCAAAGTTACTTTCACTCTGGGCTTAATACATAGTGTTATTTTTCTTTCAGTAAAATCGTATTAGACCGAAATATAGAAACTGAAATTGGCTCGTGCAGAGGCCAGCTGCTGCCTCTGTTCCTCATTACGTGCTTTAAGTAAAGCTCATTCTGAGACTGTGTAAGTGGATACGCGGCCCAAGACCCAGAACCATTCCTATTCGAGATTCTAATTAAATGTCTGGGATGACTCTGTAAAGATCTTATCATATGCTCACGATAAGTTGAACATTGTCTACATTTTTGTAAAGTCAAAATGACAGTCTAATCTATTAACCCGCCCCTCATCGTACCTGGTGTAAAGGTGCCCATGACGCTGGCGGCATTGCCCCGTACTTACTTTTCCATATTATTTTAATTGTTATTAGACGTGACCGGTTTCGGTGCATCTAGATGTTACTAATTTGCTGACATTACTTACAAATGAATGAAATAAATCGTCTTGTTTTGATTCGGAAATTACATTACATTTACATGATGATTTTTTTTACGTGCTAAAAGTCCCCACAGACAATTCCCCGCCGGAGCCGGTGGGAGAGGATATGTCGGACTCGAACCGACTAAACCGCACGGATCGTTGTTGGTTGTCGATGGTGAGGTTGACAAGCATATCTCTCGCATCCCGGCCGACCCAGGGCTATCTCTTTGGATTTGGCCCTCCTTGGATGTGGCGACCACAGAGACCCCAACGCGTCCCCGTAAACGGGGAGATGCAGAACAGATTAATAGTTGACCCTGGATGTTAAGTAAGCCAGATTTTTGCTAAATTTAGCATTGTTGTTGTGCATTTGTTTTCATAGGAACCTACTACTGGCCTGGGGGTGACAAATAGAGCCGCCCGTGACCATAGCAGAAGATGTCACCTGTCTGCGAGAGTTTATCGGATTCTGAAATTTTTATCATTTTGAATTTTCAAACTCTATGTATTGATGAGAGTATTACTAAGATTTGTACTGAATTAAATTTAACATACACACATACAGTCACGCCTTTTTCCCAGTAGGATAGGCGAGACTACAGTTTTCCACTTGCCACGATCCTGGCGTACCTCTTTAGCTTCTTCTAACGTCCAGAGACTGGTAGAGAATGCCTATGGCATTAAGGCCGCCAATGTACCTCGTGCATAAAGAATAAATAAAATATAAATAAAGGGATGTAATTTAATAATCTAAATGAAAATAATGATGATTACAGGTTTTTTATTCTTATATAAAACCTGCTGCTGCATAAAAGTTTATGAGGCCAATTGTCCGGTATAATTTTATCATCCACGTTTTGTTTTGCTGTTTTTTGTTGAGGATTTATTGCAATCGATGTGTCAGGGTTAATAGTAGGTGTTATGTTTGTGATTTGCTTCTGCGATGCTACTTTATGTTCTAACTCATTATTTTTTCTCTCTAGTTTTGAAACTGTCATTTTGGCAGCCCAGTGAGGAGCGGTGAAAATAATTATACAGAAATGTACAAGTATGAAAATTAAACATGCCAACACGCGATGAGCGGAGCGGCGGGCAAGTAAACGCTATGAGAGATGGCTATGAGCGATGCAGACATCAGATATCAAAACAATAATTACCCGACTGCGCCAACGACGATAATGTGTGCCACAATTACCAACTTCTTAATATCCCCGTTACAGTAACTTCCAAATGTTAAACTTTACAAGCGATAAACGTGCTTTACAACGATAAGCGTGCTTTACGGCGATAAAAGTGATTGAAGCGATAAAAGGCGACTTCGAATAATAATCATTGTAATTATCCATCAATGGACAAGCATACAGGTTTGTTATCTAAATCTGATTTACACTTGTTCTGTTCTTACTCGAAAATCTCATCAAGCAACTTCCCACCAATATTTAATCGATTTGGAGGAACGTAACCAGGACGCAACATACTTATCAGTTTCTTGAACTCTTCGTGTTCCAGTTCAATTGGGAAAATTTAATATCCAGAACGGAATTTTTACCCATACCAGTGATTTTCTAGGAGTACTTGTATGTCGACGAGGATTTCAACTACCCAGGACCACTCTATATAGCGTGATATAGTATTCGCTGTAGAACACTTTACCTCACAAGTGGTAATTATTAAAATCTGTCATGTTGTACATGACTGCATAATATACATCTAAGTTAACATAAATTAAAACTATTTGGTCTTGGGATAACAATTTAGCTATTTGCTAGATACTTTTCCTTTTAAACATAACGCTAGAAGGTCTAATTTCCTGATAAAACTTTCAACAATTAATGAAATTTTCAAGCATTCAAGTAGTATGCTGACTATTCAAATCGATTAAGATAGAGAAAACGGATAGAGGAAAAATTTGGAAAGCTTAAGACGTAGTTCGGTAGCTTAGTGGTTAGAGCGGTTTTCCCAAGCGACTGCAATATGGGGTCCTTCAAGAAGGACATTAGAAGGTTTTTTCAGAGTCGGCAGCACGAGTGTAACTCCTTTGGTGTTACATACGTCCATAGGTCACGGTAACCACTTCCCATCAGGTGGGTCGTGTGCTTCACTGCCACCTAAGCGCGCTGCCGACCATGAAGAAACCTTCTGATGCCCCTCTTGAAGAACCCCATATTGTAGGCGCTTGGGAAAACCGCAGCAGGGAGGTCATTCCACAGCTTGAGTGTGCGTGGGATGAAGTTTCTTTCATACCGCACAGTGCGTACCGTCTCAGGTCGCAATGTGTGGGGATGAATTCCCTGCCTATGGCAGGTCGTTAAGTACCAAGGTGGGTCCATCTTGTAATGGTGGCTGGTAGCCGAGGGGACCTACGGTTAAGTCCCAGTGCCATGATATGATTGCGTCATCATCCTGTATATAAAATGCACGTTTTATTTAAGCATTTGTGATAATGTTTGCTACATGTTGTGATGCAGTAACTTAAAATAGATTGGCATATCGCGAGATAGACCATCTTCATCACGTTCGGGTCAGCTGAGTAACGTAATTGCCGAAAGATCCCGCTCAGTGCAAATATTTGTATAATATGTATTTATTTACAAAAAAAAAGATCAAGACTAATTAAACTAGGTATGTTACTTACAAGAATTATATTATAAATTATCTGTGGTTACTTACAAATACAAGTTAAGTCAATGACTTTAAATACAGCCATGGACGCAACATCTCTACGCAGCTGTAAAGGTTCTAGGGTGTTCGTGATCTCGGGATTCCCAATGATGCGGATCGCACGTCGCTGCAACCTGTCGAGAGCATCTAGTAAGTACTTTGCTGAACCATCCCAGAGATGCGAGCATTGAGATCTTAAAAAATGCCACAGTGGATTTCGTTGCGCTGTTTCTTCTCCACCAGCGCCTAGGAAGCGTTGGTAAACTTAGCCTAAGTAGAATTATTATCGACGTCAATAAGAAACAATTATCTTATTCAAAAATGAAAATAAATGACTATGACTACGACTATCAAGAGGCTTTAAAGTCTATGTTTTACCACTATGTTTTACCTCAAAGGCCTCTTAAATATTTCCACTTCTTTCTCTCTAATTTCCTTTCCACAAATTTTGGTCGAGGCAGATCGCATAAAAAATATACGTTTAGAATCAGGATTTATAAAAAATATGAAATTCAGGGTCAATATCGTTTGTTAAAACAGTCGTTTCATCAGAGGTTTTCGAAATTGCACTACCCACGGGGCGCTGCTGTACTGTGGTGCCCCTGACCGGCGATTCCGTCCCGTTATCGGTAGCCACGTGTCTCTTGCATTCAGGGCACAGCCAGGTTGATGGTACAACGCCAGTCGCCGACAAAACAACGCATTTCCGATGGTACATAGCACACTTTGAAAACAGAAATTGAGAGTAGACGTTGCCCAGACAGGTTGTCACAGGGTTTTATTTCAAGTTTTCCTTCTCTCGCAGTGATATCGTCTGCGTATTTTTCCGTTGGTCGCTTCTTACGATACCCTTCGGCTCATCAGAAGGCTCATCCCATCTAGAGTTTATCGTATTCTACCGTATCTTCACACCATTTGCTTACGGTAAGTATTTTGAGTTTCCTACCATATGTTTTTGTTTTATATTTTCTTAGAGTAGATACATGGGATGTCTAATAAAATAATCTAGAGAAATCAGTCACTAGCATGCATATGGTATAAACAACTCCATCTAGAACCTAGTGGCTTAGCGACTTTTTTCTTAGCTGTCAATGGGAAGATCAAAGGCTTGTCCAGATAGTATCTTCTGCACTGACGGCACAGAAACTCTGTTCTTACAGGGTTGGCAGCACGAGTGTGACTCCCCTCATGTTGCATACGTCCATAGGCCACGGTGACCACTTTCCATCAGGTGGGCCATGTGCTTGTCAATAATGACAGGTAGGAATAAATTAGAATAAAGAGTATAATATAAATTAACAATGGGCATCAAAATAATTAACACTATAAAGCAAGAACGACGCTGAAGCAACATTTAAAAAAAAACCTATTTCGATGAATTACCGTGCCATAATAACGAAGTACATAAAAATATATCGCGCAAAACAATTTTGTACTAAATTCAAAAAGCGTAGGAGTTTCTTGCAATCAAGTTTATTGTTGTTTATTAATGATTGCAGATAAGGAACTTGTCTTACTGGTGACTGGCGACGAAAACAGGAGGCATCTGGTTAAACAACGTTTATCAACAAGATCTGATCCTCTCTCCTCTGCGATATACATGTTGGTATTTTTGTTAAACTGTTTGAATACGTTCACTACACGACTAGAACGGTTCCGCACGCAACAACGACTGCTCGATACACACGACCGTCTCAAAGACGATAAACAAACCGGAACTATAACGACTGCGCCTGCAAAGCAACGGAAAAATTCCTCCCCAAATTCGACAAACTAAAAACATAAATACTGACAAACATAGAACTTCCTCCTTTTGAACTAGGTCATAATTTATAGCTGATTCAGGATTCAACGGAGGTAGCACACGACTGTATTTCCGTCTAAATTGAGCAGTCGGACTCGGCAAATTGAATCGAGAGGTCTTTCCAAAGGGACTTACGATTTCTGTTTATCTTCGCCAATTACGTAAAATTTATTGCAGACCACTGTGGAGCCGTTTAAACAGAATCCTGCTTTTGTAATATTTATTACTTAGTGTGCACTTTTAGTTGTATGTAGATCAATTTATAAGGTCTAAAATCAAATGTGCTGTGACAGCATCTTTTTAAAATAAATTATGTTAGTTAACCCTATAACTTTGATTGTAATGTCTGGGGATCTTGGATCGTTCCGATAATAATGACGGAGTATTTTACCAATTCTTTCTGAATAAACGAATGTCGGTTTACTGATCATCAAATTCGAATTTTGATGCATTTCTAATAGCCTCGGCTTTCGCCATTTTGGAAACGTTGATTACGTTGAATAAACGCGGTGTTTTCACTAATACTACTCCCTTGAATTTATTCGTGGTTTATTGACATTACAAGTTCATTCTGTTTTGTGATATCAAATTTTGATAGAAACAAGAACTACATCTCAAGATTACCTCTGCGAAGTCTCACAAGTTTCCTTTTTTTAAATACCCAAACAAGTATAATTAGTATTGCACATACATACATATAATCACGTCTTTATCCCCGGAGCGTTAGGCAGAGGTGAATTAACACCCACATTTCACCAATCATTGAATTCCGTCCCACGTAATAGGGAGTGAGATCGTACATATTATTTATTCATTTTTTTCATTGACTCAAGCCAGTCATCATCATCATCCGTTGTACTACCTACCTGTTTGTATTTGGTGGGGTGCCCGCTGTGTGGGGCCTGAATAAAATATTTTCTTTCTTTCATCCCAACATTTTACAGTTGAAATTTAATAGACAACCAAAACAGAAGACAAACACACATTCATAAAAATATCTAATGACATCCTAAGTCTCATAAGCAGGTAGTGGCATAGAAACTCTATGATTACAGGGTCGGGTCGGCAGCGCGAGTGTGACTTCTCTGGTGTCACACACGTCCATAGGCTACGGTGACCATTTTCCATCAGGTGGGCCGTGTGCTTGTCTGCCACCTAAGTAGTATAAAAAATACTAGGAATTTATTTTCATACCGTTATTGGAAAAATTCTTTTCGTCTGACCACAGTATGTAATTTAAAAATTCATGATCTCTGCTTATTTTTCCTCTTAGCCATCTGCAAAAAGTAAGCCTTCGAACATCATCACCCGGATGTAACACTTGAACTATGCGCCCATAACAATGGTGGCACTCAGCTTGGCGGCCTCATCAGATGCTTTTTCACGCCCCGCTTAAAGGCCCCGGGACTATAGGAAGAAGGAAACACGTGTGCTGGTAATGAATTCCAGGTCTTGGTGGTGCGGCAAAGAAAAGAGTCTCCGAACCGCTTGGTTCTTGCTCGTATATTCTGCACAGTGTGATTTAAATAAATATAAACATACGTGTATGTCATACGGGATGTATTTTTCCAAGGTGTTTTAATGTTAACGCTAAATTTGACCGTTCTAAATAAATTTGTTCAGTTACGTTTACCCTTGAATTTGATGCCCCCGTTCTACTTTCCTACATCTTAACAATTCGTTAATCACCATATGTTTGGAGGTAATTTAAACACCCATATACCCCATGAGTAAATTAAATGTAGGTAATTAAATAATTGTTACCATAAAATTTATAGGATGTCGAATTAGAGGAATATATTGATGAACCTCAAACGATTGATGAATAATACTAGTAACATAAGATTTTTCAGTTTACGTCTGTACTGATTCATGGGTCAAGAATGTATTATTTATTTTTAAATTTTAAATTGTCTATAAAATTGTGGCATGGAATATTTGCAAGTGCAACAGTTTCGTACAAGTACTCATTAATTTCTAAATATTGATATCGAAATGTGGAATTATAATATTTACTCCTCTGCCTTGTGTTCGCAACAGGAAAGTTAACAACACAGAGGCACGAGCATGGAGCGAGGCAGCTCATGAATACTTAACCTTGCGCCACTTGCAATAGCTTCACCGGTGCGTTAAAGGCACCTGTGCTAATACTACGTACTACCAAAACTCAAACTGAAAACATATTATGGCAACAGGCCTAATGAGACCTATGACAGTTTGTCAAATTATTAAGTAGGTAGGTACTAATTATGTAATTTAGCTTATATTTTAGGTATAAAACAATGTAAATGCCATGAAGTTCCAATTTAATGAAATAATTTTCCCACTGTTTCGGTACAAAGGTGTATCTTTCACGGCAGAGCAGTGTGCACTGGTGTACCTTGTAGACGCGGCTGGCACGCGCACCACCACCGACACCTTTCTCGATATGAGCCAGGATTTCACCCTCAATGTGTTCTACAAGTATTTATCTTCATTTATACAATATGCCTGTTAGATTGTCGTAGTAAATATGGAATCTTTATCAAGATTGCAATTAGATACAAAGTGTATTATTGAGAAAGGTCGAACTAATTTTAAGAAGTCTCCTAAAGACAGACTAACTCAATCGTACATTGAAACGAAATTAGAAACGTTGGGAAGTCAATGGACAGAATTTGTGCGTTTCAGGCTAAGGTTCGGTAGCTTAGTGGTCAGAGCGTTCCCCTGTAAGGGAAAGATAGCGGGTTCGAATCCCGCGTGGACTGTTTAAATGTTAATCGATTTTTTGTAGAATAAAACAAGACAATACATTATAAAGCAGAAAAACCACTAAGGACATATCATCTACATATACAGGGTGTATTTTTGAAACGGGGCAGTAAGGGCAAGTACCTTAACCGTTGCAGTTACAGCAAAACGTTCTTAGAAGACCTTCCCTAACTTTTTGACATATTTTGAACTGCATTCACAGATTATGTAAAAAACTTACAGTTGGCAAAAAAAATGCAAAAAGTCCAAAATTTTTTTTTTATGCCAATCGATTCTATTTCATGTGGGGATCAAAAAACTCTATGATACCATTTTAGCTTTCAGTACTAGGAAAGACAGAAATCGCCAAAAACGTTTCCCTTGCAGTTTACCTATCTTTTACGGGAGTGACTGCTATAGGATCCTAGTATTGCTGAGAGAACCAGACAACACAACAAGTGTCGGCAAACGGCCTTACATCCGAGAGGTTCCAGGATCAAATTTAATCGTTGCTGAGATTTAGTATTAGAGGTATTGGGATTATTGCCATGTATTTACACTTTTTCATTTACTCTGCATAAAGTTATTTTTAAACTTTCGCGATGTGAATTCATAATTATACTAGGTATCGGGACTTCTCGCGAATTATATCTTGGCTTGAGTCAAGTCGTGACCACGGGTGCTAGAATTTTGTATTCGTAGTGCTGAATGGAGAATCACATTTTTTCGTGTTTTCCATGATCATATTCTTCTGAATTAGCTAATCTTTTCTTTTAGGTAAGTTTGAAAAACCATGTTAAAGACTTCAATTGGCGTAAAATATAGTTTTTATGAACAGAAATGGCTGCTGCGATGTGTCCCTCCTGTTACAAATTTTTGGGGCAACTTTTGACACCCAATGGTGAATGGGCTATGGGGGGAGACTAACGGACGCCTGCCATGACAATAAGTCTCAAAATTGTAAAAGGGCAGGCGGTGACCTGCCAACTCATTGCATGGGGCCCATTAAAATAGCCACATCAGCCACATGCCTCAACTGTTTAAAAGGGAACATTAATTTTCGGACCCGAAAAATGGTCAATTCTAGATGCTTCTGCTAAGTCAACCTATAATCTATGACCACGCCCAAATATTTTACCACCCTCAGGATGAGCGGACAAAGAAAAGAGTCACGGTTAGGTCGGAGATGCATACTGAGAGTTAGATTCCCGAATGATGGGGGTATTTATCAAATCATTAACTAAATTTCTTACGACTTTTCTTTCCGAATGCGCTAATCTATATGGTTTTCGAACAACAGGTATTTATTTAGTATTGAGCTCAATAGTCATTTCTCCTAAATTTGTGCAACCTATTTCCTTGCTTGTAGCTTTATTTTATTTTTGTCCGAACTTTATATCTTAATGCTTGTTTTTTTTGTGGAGGTAATCGAAGTTTAACCGTTTCGCAGTTAGCCCCCAAAATGGAAAACTGATCCCAACTGGGTCGGGTTAAAGGCTCAGAGGATTCCGATGATCTTTAATTTGAAACCACCGACGCAAAAACGGCGGAACAAATCATTGATCAGTTAGGTACGTACGACGACGACCATAAAGTAGACTTCTTATATCTACACCCTTAATTCGAGTCGTACAGTGTACGTTGTGTACAGACTTCGAGGGCTTGGCTCAAACAATAAACACTAGTTAGTAGGCGCCGTTCCTTGCCAGGGGATGCCACAATTCAAATAAACCTTGTCCACTTTATAATTTTTGCATGTATACTATATTATTATACAGACAGGCATTTTACCTTTAATCGTGTAAGGTAATACCATATGTATTACATAAATTATGGTAATACGAATACCACATAGGCCTCATTAGCACGGGACCGCGAGCGTCCAAACTATAAATAGAACAAGAATAAAATGAATTTCCGAGTATTGTGTTCAAGGGCGCGCCGTAGTAGCGGCGGAAAGACCCATCATGGGGGAGTGGCTAGAGGTCACACATCATTTTCAAAATTATTAGATTGATTACGAATTTCAACCGTAAATACATCTTACACAGGCGAGCTCACATTATTTTTCAACATTAACCTATCTTTCATCTCTTTCGTAACTTTTAAGTGACCTACCAATGTTTTTTTCTGTGGACTATGTTTTTATGTTTGGTATCACACTAAAATAATGATGATGATACCTAAAGCTCATTTACAACCATAGTTGTATTAAAATGTGACCAAGAAAAATGTAAAGGTAATATTCTTATAGATAACTTGTTGAGCCAGTTACCTATTTGCTACCTTTTTAAGACATGGTTCACAAGAGTCGGTCTTTCATTAACACGAAGTAATTAATATTTTAATGTATGTACTAAGTACAAATTACCCCCCGGCAATAAACAAGTAAAGAAAAATTTTGTAATGTAGAACGGCTAGCTGCGACAACAACGCTTTCTGTGGATTGTCGCTTAGTATCGTTATTTTGTCTATTCTAATTATATAGGTACCGTGGTCTGTCACTAAGTATATAATGTACCTATACCTACAGGTAGGAAGATTTCTGCCTTACCTGGCGGGAAAGCCCTGCAATCTCTAGAGATGTTGCGTCCATGGCTGTATTTTACCGTCTGTACCATGGGGAGTGTTCTGATGAGCTCTTCCAATTAGTCCCACCCTCCCCTTTCCTACACAGGACAACGCGTGCAGGTCTTAGATGTCATCCGCACACGGTGCAAAACATCCGATCAAGAACCAAGCGGAACAAATCTAAAGTCTAATCTAAATCTAGGTTTGGGAAATAACAACTAAAATATAAACCTAGGTTTGAACTCGTGCCTACTGCTGGCTAGGCAGAGGGCAGAGGCGAACAACCGGGCGCAGATACGATCCGGTTGCGGTTTTAACCCGTACAACACGAGTTATCCCGCGGGAATCGGGAAAACTTCCTCTACTTCCAATATTCGATTGTCAATCTAAGAATATATTAAATCCTGATTTTTGACAATCGATCGATCGATACAGAATCGGTATTTCAATATATCTATCTCGCCACCAACACTCAAACAAAACAAGCTGTCACTTTGGTACAAACGGCGATCTAATGGTACCTCCTCTCACTCACATCTTTAATCGATGCCTAGTAGAAGGTATTTTTCCACAACCGCTGAAAAAATCTGTCGTAGTCCCTATCTACAAAAGTGGTACCAAGGATAATGTAGCAAACTATCGCCCCATTTCATTACTTCCCACCATTTCGAAACTATTGGAAAGGATCCTAAACAACAGACTCAGTAAATGAGTTTAAATTATCATCATCATGATCATCATCCTTGAATTAGTCCCGGTCTCCTCCGACCGAGGCGTTCACCTCGGTGTCCGGAGTCCGATTAAATAATGACTAAGTTAATTCATTATCGAATTAGCCCGTATAATTCAGTTTCTCATATGTAAGCAAAAAAGTTGCTACAAGATTGTGTACATTTAGTTAAATAGGTACCTAACCGAATTGAGTTTGGTTGGAAATACTTTACTGTGGTACAGGTAAATTAGCTTGGAGAAATTTCTGAGTTTGTAGAACTATAGTTTTGTTCCGTTTGGAATTAATATTGTTTAGAATTTTATTATTAATCTGGTTAAGTAAAGTTAAATGTTAATACCAATTTGACTTCGATTAATAGCGTTTAAATGAATATATTCATGCCTATAAAACCCCGAAGGAGTAGGCAGAAGTGTACTGCGTAAAATCGGACCTCCCGGAGATGTTACTGTGAGGGGTGGTATATATACGTACGCGTAACGTGATCTTTTGTATCGCGATTAGGGTTTTTGGTGCTTTGATTCAGTATTATTACAATAATTAACTTATATTTTAATTTTATGTACATACGAACATCTATGGCACTCGTTACGGGAAGTTGGAGCCGTAAAAAGTCCAAGAACAGGTCTAACTGCAAAGCTTCGGTATTGCCTTAGGTTTGTGGAGGTCAATGGTAGTTGCATAATTAAGACATATTTTTAGTTAGTAGTGAAACAGATAAAGGAATACAGTGTTATGTAATTGTTTTAGTAATTTAAATGACACACAATTAAACAAAGAACATTTTAAGTGAACAATTTAATTTTTACTATATTATATACATTAATAACTTATTGATTATAAATACCAGTAAATGGTGGTCGGGGTTATTCGTTACCGATCACTAGACACGGTATTAAGCGCACTGAGCGTTGGCCACCATTTCCCTGTGGAGCCGGGATCTCACGGCCCGAATTTCTTCGGGCTCGGGATCGTGACCCCGCTCCCGCGCCGCCTTTCGGAACCGGTATAGCGCCGAAAGGGATCTCGCTTTCAGGACCCATGGAGCCACAAGTACCTTGAGCATACTGTTGCCGCTGCCGCGCATTCGGACTCCGAACTAAGCAAGTGTTTATTAATAATGTCGAAAAGAGGACGTACTTTGAACAGCCAGGCTCGTGAATTGGTGGTGAAATTACACGAGTATTTTGAGCGTGAATCTCAAAATGGTGGACTTCTACTGCCAGTTACACAAGTTCGGTACCTATCTATTCAATACTTCATATTGGACACTATAATAACTACTGACCTTGATCTAAGGCTTTTAAAAAATCTTGATAGAAAGTTGAATGTTGGAATACTAAAATAAAAGTAGATTTTCTTTATTATAATTACAACGTTGTATAATAAAATTGTATTCAACCAAATGGTAATTTTTTTTTTAATAGCCATCAGACGGTAAGTTTATAAAAAAATGTCAGAAAAAGTCAATGAGTGAAAGTCGAACTTGAGGCAACTGAACTTGATTCTCAAAAACCATATTTTTTGTGTGAAAAATCGATTCTTGATTTGTGATTCCATTGACTATAATGGTAGTGGAAAGTTCTATAGTTAAGTTGAGTTGATCCCAGGTTTTAATATGGCACACACCAATGACTTTTCGATGCTTTTCGATGTTACGTGTGTATTTATATTTATTATATAGGTTTATAAGTGCCCGGTTAATGGCAATAGGGTCGCCACATATTACATTGGGACCTAAACATAAACTCGCGAAATGTGGGTGCTAGAACAAATTGAGAAACGGCAGTATTTTTCCATACTGATGTCAGTGACCATGATAGTTTAAATACCTATATAGTTTATTAAGTTGTAATACTAACAATCAAATGATAATAATAATAATGATAATAATAAATCTCTTCCCATGCGGTGTCGTACAAGGCGACTAAAGGATATGGCTGTTTAACATCAGACAGATATATACAGCCCAGACTCAGCCTCATAAGCCCAATTTTTTTTTTTCGTGTAAATCTTGTTTTGCAAATAACTGGCAGCAAATAAATAAAAATAGAATAAAGTAGATTACAGAGTTGTTCGAAATTTAAAAATAAATTTAAATAAGTAATGATTTTCGAATATGGAGATATTTCTATGTAGGAAACTTTCTCGGCTATGTGCCCAAGTTACCAACTTTCATCGTGTTCAGAATCGTGGCATAGGTACCTATAAAGAATAGACAGAAAGTATCCATTGTTAGGGTTCTGTACCTCAAGAAGAACAAAGCTGAACCCTTAACAAAAAAATCAAATTTAGCTAGCGTTGTGTAGAATGTCGTGGAATATTTATTAATTATTATTATTATTATCATCTCTGTACTGTTCGTATGCAATTATTAATTAAGAAGAATATAGAAATAAAACCCTCCCAAATGTATATGACTGCACCAATTATTTGACTGACTATTCATATTAGTCACTTTTTACAAAACGTCAAAACGGTAAGTTATAAGGAAACTGCTATGAAATAATTTATTGTGACGTCATAATATTCAATAGTCAAATCATGTACTTTACCAAAAAATAAACAAAAACGATAAAATAAGAACTGATGCAATTTTTACCGTTCTTATATCATTCTTCATTTAATAAGCTTAAAAATATGTTATTGATTTTCAAAACGTAATTTTGAAATCATTTAATTAAATTAAAAAATTGAAGCTGCTCGTGAAATAATCCGTTTATTTAAGATTTTAATTTGTTTATAAAAGGTCAATAAAAACATTTTATTTTTCAAAAGATTTTTTTTTTTCAATTAATGTTTCAAAATTTTATTCAAAAGAATCTTGAATAGAAACGGACGGTTATGTACTCATAATAACTGTAAAAAAATTAAATAACGGTACGTAGAACTGGTAGTAACACGGGCAGGAGGGCAATATACTTACGTATATTGATTAAGGTAGGAAAAAATTAAACGATTCAGATGGAACTTGAACTTGTTAGCAGTTCCTTACATCTCGAGTCATACACTATATTTTTCATCCCCATTTTATGAAAAAATAGATATGTACTAATGCAAATACTGCCATTTAAATTTTAGACTTTAGTTCTATAGCGTTAGAGTTTAAAATTAAATAGCTTGTATAGTGAATGAAAAGCCTAAACTTTAGCAATGTTTTGTAGTCTCACGCTATTAGAAGTAAGCCTACAGTGGCGTAGTCAGGTGAAAATAGGCATCTGGATCTCTAGACAAAGAGATATAGAAACATGAGAAGTACTTATAGAACAATATAATTTTGTGATTTGAGATTGACATGGTCAGAAGACGAATACTGCTAAACTTAATAATTATATCAATCCTCACTGAAAAAGCAGCGGCTTTTTGAGACACCATATTGCAAACACATATTACCTACATATGACCAACTATTTTGATTCTTATCTACGGGAGAAAAAGATCATACCTAGTCATTTGACCACCATAAGTTCTCCAAAGATGGACCACTGTGCTAAAAAGTCGTCATCCTTTAACCATTGATGCTCCATGTATCGCACGAATTTTGCCAAGCCCTTATCATCATGTGGCATATCACTCAATATGTATTCCCAACCATCCCTTATCAATGATGAGGGTAAGTAAGGTCCATAGGCCACGGTAACCACTTTCCAACAGGTGGGCCGTGAGCTTGTCTGCCACCTAAGTGGTATAAAAAAAAACGTCATTGCTTATGCCACCTTACAATTCGGCATCTGAAGCAATGATATTTCATAACATAGATATGTCATATGCTCACAAATCAAGCTAAAAAAATGTTAGTTTGTAATGAAACTCTATTTCAATTTGGACTTTATGAGTGTGGAAATAAAGTCTAAAATTTAATATCATTTTTGAAGTGTCTGTGAAGACGTTTCAAATTGGCAGCCAAAATCAGCAACGAAAACTATTAGTACAAAGGGCGGCCTTATCGCTTAACACAATTACGTAATATAAATAACGTAATATAGAGCAATCTTAGATAGTAATTAGAATATTTTTTTTTTTTTTATATAGGACACGTCAATTGGACTTCGCCTTGCCTGATGGTAAGCTGAAGGCAAAATTATCTTCACATAATGACATTTGTATCTGCATAAATCAGCCTCAGATGTATGGCTCTAGTCAACAATTGTGCCCGGAATAAGGCAATAGGCTTACTTTCTATTAGATGGGACCGAATACAATGATAGGTGAAATATAAATGTCAATGAGTTTTGTATACCGAAACTCATGGAATGCAGTGCAATCAAATTGATAGAACATGATGTTGTAGTTTTATGTATATACAGACCACCAAGGGAAGATAGTAAACGTAAAAATCAGAGGGGAAAGAGTTGCATAACTTATGTTAGTTATTGAAATATATTTTTTAAAGGATTCATAAATCACACCTTTATACCTGGCACAAGCACAAGGCACATTTCATTTGAGCCTATTGCCGTATTCCGGGCACTGTAGTTGACTCAAGTCATGCATATGAGACTGCAACTCATCTGCCGATGACGCCAGTAAAACCTGATATTGCACCGAAATTGCAATTTATTTTTAAAGATTGTGATACATAGGTTACACTAAAAGTTTCCGGAACTGGCCACTTACATAAACAATATTTAAAAATTTATTACAACATTTGAAAACTACGTTGCAGATTATTATAAATACAATGTTGTGTCCCTACAGTAGCCTCCCTTTTACAAAAAAAAATATTGTAAAATATTTAGTTTACAATTCTTTGAAATTACACAAAATAACAGGTAAACCAACCTAACCAACTGTATTAATCAAAAGGGTGTAAGGGACATGGGTTACATATATTTTGTTTATCTCATCAAGATCGACGATGTCAAGTTTGGCTACCAACTTGGTCTCATAATGACTCACCAGAGGATCAGAAACTACACCTAATTGCACAGTTCCCGTTGGATAAGACTTAGAACCTGGTCAAGCTGAAGGCACAGAGTCAGGAAAGAGGATCACCATTACTGACACCAAATGATGGACTCATCAGATGCTTCTTCACGACCCGCTTAGTGGACCTATAATCCTTTGCCCTAGAAGTCAGTCAGCACAAGCCCTATGATGACTGTCATGATTAAAACTACAGAATCATTCTAGGGTAATTTACTATCCTAATTATGTTTTTTAATGTAAATTTAAGTGTAATCAAATGTAAAACTGGTTCTGAACAATAAATATTAGTTACTTACTAGGAATAGGCCATACAATTAGAGGTAGGGAGAAGTGGTCAAAGGCAGCATTAACATTCTAAGCTACCGACCAGTTTGCCTCTAAAACTACATGAATAACAAAACAAAAAATGAATTCTTACAGAAAAGATACCTAGTTTTAAATTTAAATTTAAATGTTCTTAAACAAAGCATATTTGTTTACCTACACATTGATGATACATGAATAGACCTGTTAGAGGCAACTAACGAGTCGTTATTTATTCCAGTCGGGTGTCTGTCTATGCACACAGTGCCATACAAATCAATCGTTAGTGAACTTGGTCCGGCTGCATGGTTGTGTGCCCGACGAGGTAAGGTAAAAGACATGACAAGACGTTCGTACTTATTCATTTATAAGGAGTAGGTAGAGAATTGACATGTGTAACGCTGAAACACTCAGCTTTATTGGGGATCTTAAATCTTTTGAAATGGTTTTTACCGACACGTGTTACCTCGACAGTCAATATTTTCCGTTCAAAGTAAAAAATAAACGTGATAGTAATAAAATCTTGAGACATTATGACGCCGCCGTTCAGAATATTTAATGGAAAAAGTTTTAATAGGATTTCATTTGTGCGAAACGGTGCGCTGCGCTGTTGCGGAATCGCTTCTTACATGTTCTCTTTAAGTATTTTCTGTCACTACAGGCTCTTTGTGATTGTTACATCACTATATACATACAATCCCGCTTTTATCCCCGGAGAGTTAGACAGAGGTTGTTCGAACTTGAACTCCTCCGAATCGGCTTGACCAATTCTCATGAAATTTTGTGAGCATATTGAGTAGGTCTGAGAGTTGTTGTTGGTTGGTTGTCCACCCTTAACATTATATGGCAAAACAACGTTTGCCGGGACAGCTAGTAAAACATATTATAACAAATAAATAAACCAATTTCGTGTTACATTGAAGTGTAATTTTTATGTCGGAGTATTAATAATGAAATAATTCAACGGTAAAAATATGTGAACCGTTTTTCATTTCTTCACGCTCCGTGAGCACTACACGCATATAGTTTGGACATTCGAAACACTGCCCTGGCAAGCAGAAAACTAATTACTCAAAACTTATCGGCTTTTCAAATCTTAACTCGTTTTTAAATTTTGAAAACAGACATTTTCGTAACACTCGTAATTGTACTTGTTGAAAGAACACGCAAAAACAATCGCAATTTGTTGTTCTAAAGTCAACCGAAATAGGTAACCGAAACATTTAATTTTGGCATTTAGTGCCATAGAAATAAAGTCTAAAATTTAATGCCATTTTTTGCAGTTTGTGGTACATTGCAAACCTGTATTATTATTCCAAAACGAATAAAATGAGATAGGATAAATAAACAAGTTTAAGTGCTTTTAAAATATTTCATTCAAGTTCGGACGTATTGTGTAGAGTTTTTAATTTAACTATACAAATAAGAGGTGAGCATATACACAGAGTTTTGGTAATAAATGATTTTTATTTTTATTTTTATTTTTTATTTTAATTCACACCGCGAAAGTTTAAAAATAACATTAGCCCTGGCTGTTGTTTTTTACACATTCATTCAACTTTCGATTTCTTTTCTTCCTCCAGCTAAGCTATATTTCTTGTCTTAAGAGCGCGTTCACGTCGGTAGTGTAATGGCCAGGACTCGAAGCCGAGAATTTTCGATTGTAAAGCTGACTCCTTAACCACTAAGGTATCTTCATGCGCAAACGGCACTGGAGACATACATACACGATTTGCATCCAAAGGCCTGAGAGGAATTCGTATTTCCATGTTTAGGAAATTACGTAACCAATAATGGATACCTGCCGGACTAAATAGTTGACACAATACTTGCCAAAGTACTGTACCGTTACAACAATAAAATAGTTATGTAACTAGGTAATAATTATGGATTATGTGCCGTACCTATATATATAATGTAATGTGCGTTACACAGTTGTTAGATGGGGGAAAGTCGGCAAGGTGGTAAGGAACTATGCGTTACCCAGGTGGTGGATGGGGAAAGTGTGCGTCACACAAATGACACATGGGGGAAGGCTGAAAAAGTGGCACAGAACTGCGCGTCACACAGATATGAGGGTTATGTAGCTCGATCCAGTGGTCAGTACCGGACTCCAATAAATCTTGAGCGATTGCAGACTTATACGGTTCATTGTTTTTGACTGCCCTGATGTGTTTCTTGATTCGGAATGTAACCTCGAAATAGGGTAGATTATAATTTGCATCAAATAGTTCTTACTATTTCCGCGATATTGTTTCTTTCTCATATTATGGTGATTGGTGGGTATATCTACCTACTTGGCTATCTACTCATAAACTTATTGGTACTACACGTTTATTGATCGACACAAGTTTGAGGCGCGAAGCTCCCCTAATTCTACTCCACCGGAAACCACACGGCAAACCTCTTATCATCTTAAGAAAAAACTTCCACGTAGAACAACGTGTTCTCGAAAGTGGGTATTTTCCTATAGTTAAAATAAACTATTTAACTAAGCTTACTAAATTAAGAATAGTAAAAACACGTGGTTCTCGGCAGATTAGAATTTGGGCCACCGCATCTCTTCCCATGCGGTGTCCTACAAGGCGACTAAGGACTAGGGCTGTTTAACATCAGACAGATATATACAGCCCAGACTCAGCGTCAGATGATTGGCTCGAGTCACGATTTTTATCGATACTGCATCTACTAATCGAATTCAATATTCGATGATCAAATCGATAAATTTGATGACCAGTGAATCAAACTGTAATACCTGTCATTGACAAAAGAACTTTGGTAGTCATGTGACTAACATATACTTATATATGTATATAATTATACACGTAGATAAACCTTGTCAATATGTCATGAGAATCGGTATTCTTTTTTTGGCGTAAAAATGTATATAAATGTTTAATTGTAAGGGATTGCGAAAGCGCTCTGGTATTGTGTGACACCCGCAACCTTGTAATAAGCGAATAGAAAGCAGTAGTTGCCTTTTGATTTGTTAGACAATGGCATTATAAATACATTTAGACTTCACCAAAATATTTTTAAAGTCTATAATTTAATGGCTACTTATCTCAATCAGCACATCTATACATTGTCTGAAAATTATGATAAATATCAGTAAAATAAAAAGCTTGATTATATCTGCCTATGGACCGCGTAAACAGCGCATCATTTGAAGTTTGACTGCGAACGTTAACAAGTGCGGGAGAAAAAACTAATTCACAGCAAAAATGTCTTTGATGCCGTATTGGATTCGACATCTGAGGAATGTGGCGTCTCGGGACCCTATCGTCAGAGCTTTTGAAGATCCTTTCAGTGTCTTCTCAAGAGATCCTTTCTTCCGGGACCCTATGAAGTTCATTAAGTCTATGACAGCACCCATTGACCATGTTGAAGGCGTGTATTCGGATTCAGAAATCAAAGTTGACTCGAAGAAGGTTGAAGTACTTAGCACGTAGGTATATTTTTGTATGGCTAGCAAGCGGATCCTTTCAGATTTAGTAGAAAAGTAACACTTCATTCAAAATCAAAACAAAATCATGGCAGATAGCGAAGCGTCTTCTACTGAGTCGGGCGTAACGGATGAAGAACTTCAGAACGAAGTCGTTAGTAAGTAAACACATTTTTAATCTCGAAAGTAGGTTTAGTTGCCCGACTAAAACGCGCGACGCCTGTGGATCGTTTTTCATTGCCGAAAGTGAGGTTAACAGGCAAATTCTTCGCACCCCAGCCGACCTTGAGCCATCTCTCTCGATCCTCTCCTCGGGTGTAGGGACCACAGAGTCCCCAACTCGTCCCCGG
Organism: Eilema griseolum; assembly: GCA_963662185.1. NCBI lineage: Eukaryota > Metazoa > Arthropoda > Insecta > Lepidoptera > Erebidae > Eilema > Eilema griseolum. Next base: position 13,911,050 of record OY759251.1, read on the forward strand.
ATGATTTTGCTGTAAGAACGAAGAAGATATAAATAGAAAGGTTTATCGTTCAACTATACTATCTCACGATTAGATACATACTTTTGCAAGTTCAGCCAGTTCAATACCTTCAACTCGCGTAGAGATTCTAACGGTATTTCAGTAAATTCGTTATGTCCTAGATCTAGCGAGGCCAGCGTCGCTCTCGTCTAATTGCTAAATGCAGACAGTGATGCACTCTTAACAAGTTATAAATCTTTAGTTCTTCTTATCAATATTCTTTTCTTTATTAGGAAAAGAAACAGTATTTACATTTATCATTACTAATCTTAAAATAATATATAAATAAAAACGTAACATTTTATGATCATTAAAACATCGCAAGGTTCTAAACTGTAAACATATAATTCTTTTGGTAGTACAATGGTAGGATTTTGAACATTAACGTCGCAATCAGCTATCCCTAATGGCATAGGTTGTATGCGCTGACTTGTTCGTAGTCTCAAAGTAATTTTATTACCAATTTGTATCATTAAATACATAAACAATTTCTTTGATATGATAATATTGTTCCATTTGTTTTGGCCTGTAAAATCCCATATTCTGACGACCTCCGTGGCGTAGCGGTAGAGCATTCGACTGCTATGCAGGGGGCGCGGGTTCGATTCCCGCTCAGTGCAAATATTTGTATGCATGAATATGTATATTTGCAACCATGGCACACACCAATAACTTTTCGATGTTATTCGAAGTTATGTGTGTATTTATCGCAGGTTTATAATTGCCCGATTAATGGCAATAGGCTCGCCACCTATTACATTGGGACCTAAACATGAACTGGCGAAATGTGGATGCTAGCACCTCTGCCTTCGGGGATATAGGCGTGAGTTTATGTTATGTTTATGTTATGTTTAATCTTAATAACAACATAACGAATAAAGTTCAAATAATGAACAAATAAGCTGTGTGTATTTTCATAGAAGGTGTAACTTGTTGTATCTTGACTGTTGGTATGTAACTACAAGAAAATAGAAAAGATGATAGTAAAGTTCTCTTTTAGACTAACTATTTTATAATTGAATTTGTCCCTTAATGCCATTGACTTCAACCTCCTCCAAAGTGAGGATCCCGAGGGAGTGACTGACCCGTTCAGTGCCTACCCATTCAGACTTACCTCCTCGTTTTTGGTCATCCATCTTTACAAACCTGTGCATCTAGTGTTTGGAACGTGTCCACTGGGACGTCATCTGTCCGTAGGTATCGTTCCCGATTCTCTGTTCTTATTTCTAATTGTTCATGTACTTTATTAATATGTTTGTCTTTTTCCTCGTAACGTAACTTCAAACTGTAGAATTTTTGCGTGACTGTACTCCCTGGCGATGATAAGTTTTTAATTATCTACCTTCAAATTAAAGAGATTTGGGTCACAGTTCTGCGGATCTTGCCTCATTTAATTATGTATAAGATTATGACAGAAGTTAAAAGGTCATAGCTGGGCTTCCCATATTATATTCCATTAGCATTAATTAAAAGAAATTATACAATATACCGCCTTGTAGAACCTTCAGTCACTTCGCTTTTGTCATGCTAATATTCCCTCTAACCCCTCCAACTAAGCTAAATTGCTTGCGTGTTTTGAGTGGGCTCGTGTCGGTAATTTAATGGCCAGGATTCGAACCCAGGACCTCTCGAATGCCGGCTCTTTAACCACTAAGCTACCGACGCTTCTTAATTATTAAATATAATTGAATTTTGAATAATAAAATCCCGGTCAACTCAGAGTAGAACTCGTGCACTGAGGGTTCCGTACAAATTTGTAATTATGTATTTCGGTACACGTGCAAACAGAATCCAGATGTTCATGCGAATGGCGCACGGATTTTACATAATTTGAGTCATAAGTTCTGTTCAAACCTTATAATTTTCAAATTTCCACCTGATGGGAAGTAATTTGTTAGGAGGTAGGACCTCTGCCCCACAGAATACCGCGGCTATAATAACTTCGTGGTGTGTTCCCAGCGGTGAGTAGGATAGCCAGAGCTCACTGGAGAATTTGTGCTGTCAGTGGGAGAACCCATTGGGTGGGGCAGGAATTTTCAAATATTTTTCTTAATTGCGTGCATGCTTTTGGTTGTAAAGTTAAATCTTTATTATTTTCTTTATCTAAGCATTCCCAGTAACGATCTCTGGAGTCCCAACACATCTTTCGCTGCTGTTTATCAGGAAAAGACATCTTTCAACCTAAAATGTAATTCTAATTGACGTGTTCTATATAAAAAAAACCCAAATTTCAGTACTAACATTTTTGCATTTTTTTTAGAAATGATAATACAAATTTTATGTTCTTTTTTTTGTGTATGAATTAGACAACATTAAGTTAACAAACTCTTTTATTACATTTTTGAGGCTCCCATAAAAGCCAAAATAGAATGTTAACGAACCCCGGGCTCGAAAGTAAAAGGTTTGGATGAAACCGGGATTGGTACTCGGATGAAGAAAAATATAGATCATATATACAAATACTCTAGAATTGAAAATTTTCCTCTAATTCTGTTCAACATTTTAAGCGAGAATACAAATCACAATTAACAAAATGTTATACCTTGAGTGGCAAATATGTGTTAATAACTTCACTTAAATTTGAATTATTTTCTTCACAAGAATATAATAAGCTTCCATTATCATTTTGTTCTCCACATAATCTAAAAATCAATCAGAGAAACGTACCCATCGTGTTTATCTGGGAATACGTAGATCCGACGATTGCTTTGTGCCACAGGAAATTAGTTTGAAACTTGGCAGTGAATTGCGCAAGTCTAACTAGATCGTGTACCCTCATCTAACCAAATTTGTATTCAATAAACAATTTTATCGGTTCAATAAATCAGTAGTCAACAAGCATGTTATAATAAATTGGAACTTAATTCATAAGTACATGAATTAATTTAGAATTCAATCAATAAGTATCCAAAATCACTGATATGATTTTAGTTGGAATTTGGTACAATGATAGATTTCAGCCTGAGAAAGGACACTATAGACCTGGAAAAGGCTATGTTCTGTGTGTGTGTGTGTATGTGTGTGTGTGAGTGTGTGTACATGTGTGTGGGATGTGTATGTCTACTGTATTATGCATGCGTGTCATCGTAATTGTTTGTATGTATAGGTATAGGTTAGCTGGCCAATTAGACAAGTTGTTTTGTTTTTTCAAGTAAAAAAACTTGTTATTGTCGGCCGAGTACTGCGACTCGTGAACAGTCAATATCTTCCTGCTTTTTTTTTGTTTGGTTTTTACCATGTTTTCATTAACTTTCTTACTGTAGATAACATTGGAATTGTTGATTTTCTGCCCCTTATACTAGAAGCCAATCGTTGGCTGGTGTATTGTTGAATTAGGTTTTTTTTTTAATATACAACTAAGGTGGCAGAAAAGCACACAGCCCTATGGAAAGTGGTTACCGTGACCTATGAACGTGTATCCTGCCTAATCCTCCAGGGATAAAGGCGTGAATATATATGTATGTATACAGATCCCATTAGTAACACTAACCAAGTCTTAACTCGTTTTTTGAGAGCCCTTTGACCCATTTGAATGGGGTTAGTAAAATAGTATTATTTTACATTTCAAAGGTTTTAAGGAAATAACTTAGATTATGAAATGTCATTGGTGTGTGCCATGGTATAACCTGGGATCGAACGCGAGACCTCGTTTCAGCAGTCCATTACCCATACCACTAGGCTACTGCGGTTAAATTTATACATTTAAAAATTTGTATTCCACAGGAGGATTTAATGAAAGCCGTGCGCAAAGTCGCCGATAACAAGAAACTGGAGAGCAAGCTGGGCCTGCGAGCGGTGCAGACGTACGGGACGCTCACAAACTTGGTATCGTGTTTGACATGCTAGTATGTTTCGTGTCGAGTGTGTTTAACTGTTAAGTGACTATGGAAAGACTCATTATGTGGAACTTTATATTTCTCGTGACGATACTCTCCCTGGCTGGGGCGCGAGCGGAACTCCAAGAAAGAGGTAAGATCCCCAAAAATCCTGTAAAACAAAAAAGTACTGATTTTTTAAATTAATTGAATGATTGAATGAATAAATAACATCTATTATGAATAAAAGTAAAGCATCAAAATCAGTTCAGATACGTACCGCCGTATAAAACAGGATTTTTGCGAAACGTACGTTAAAGTTTGATGCCGAGTTCGAAGGTTACCCAAAATAAAACATTCGTTTCCCGTGCACCACAGATAGTGTTGTAAATTGGATGTTATGGGTTCGGATCTTAGTTTTGTCCACTTTTTGTGTTGTTTTCATTTTAAATCTTGGAACAAGTTAACGGAATTAGCAATAATTATTTACAAATAGAAAAATGTTATACGTAATTTATTTGTATTGGCTTCGGCCTTAGAGGCGTTCAGGCATAATCCCGCGGATGGTAGCTTCGCACCACCGGCCGCTCGGCCGAGTGCATGAACCAAATGTCCGAAACTGCGGTTCCTCTCGTACTGAGCAGTATTACTATCGCAACGACAAGCCATCAGTAGGGTAAAACTAACCTGTCTCCAAGGTGGTATGTTTGAAATCATAAGGTTCATACGAACGAGACTAAAATTTTAATTCATCATTATGTATGTAACGAAAATATAAAACTATTTTCAAAAGAATATTTTATATTAAGTGTTTCATCATTACAGTATTAGATATTTGTGGCTTACCTTTGTGGATTTAGATTTAAGGAGATAAGAATAATAAATTGAATAAATTGTTTTAACGACCAAATAGATAATTTATTTTAGGGTTTCGTACCTCAAACAATCAATCAATGTATTATTTATCTAATGAATTCGATCTTCCGATACGGATTTATTTGAACTTGGGAGGTGTAATATCTTACACCATATTATTATATTATTTATACCACATATTATATATTATTTGCCTACTACCTACTACCATGATATTACTCACGCTTCATTCACTCTCATTACATTCTTCATGCATGCTCGTCGGTTTAGAGTACTTCCATGATTTGGTTAATTTGACTATTACGAAAACGACTGCCGTCTGTGTTTTCCAACCCTGAGAGAAAAGCCTAAACTAGAATCGTCTGGCCTCTCCTAGTATGTTAAGCCATCGGGGTTCCGGTACCCATACCAACATCTATGGCAGTCTAATTTTAAAAACTCTAACACCTGGTCTAGCTGCATTGCTTCAATATCGCCTTTGGGTTGTGGAGGTCAGATAGCAGTTGCTTCACGGAAAATATCGAAGTTTAACCACCTCCGCCCTAGAGAATACCGCGGTTATAATAACTTCGTGTTGTGTTGCCAGCGGTGAGTAGGGTAGCCAGAGCTCACTGGAGAATTTGTGCTGTCAGTGGGAAGACTAAAGGCTTGTCCTGATTTGTCTTTTACTGACGGCACAGAAACTCTGTACTTACAGGGTTGGCAGCGCGACTGTGACTCCTCTGGTCCTACCCATCCATTAAAATCACCTAGCATTATTATTCTTTCATTATCCTTACATTCTCTTAATACATCTCTTAAACTCTCCCAAAACTGTTCTCTTTCTTCTTGTACTTCCTGGGACGTATTCGTACCGGAGTCTACAGGAGCCAATTTAAGGATTCGGTCACGAAGTCAGAGACTAGCGGTACGACAAGCCTATGAGAGAGAAATAGAGAGAGAATAGACTCCGTAGACCACATATAATGTTTAGACCAAGACTGTATAGACCATATGTAATTGTGAGTAAACTAATGTCAATATTGTTCTTTAAACTGAAACACTCATTCCTTTTCTATATCTATTCCAGGATAAAGGTATGTTTTTTAAAATAATAAAAATTAAAACTAAGGCTGAAGTTGACATCAGACTGCGCCTAGCGTAATTGATAAGATTTATTTGTAGTATTAGAATTGTATTACACGAGCATTGCTTATCAAAACTTATGATGCAACCGCGTTATCTTTGACACGCGTACTAAATGTTAATTATGCTCAAAGCATAAACGCGTGTGGCCACGAGTTTACGCACCCGTAATGTTTTTAATAGAATATGTAATTGAAAAAGAGTCTTATTTATCTATATCATTATTACAACTCCTAAGCTATACGCGCTAAAGTGAAATTTTATAACGACAAATAGTTTTAAAGATATTTGAATTTGAAAATTCAATTTCTTGATCCGCCCGAAAACGCTCTATACAAAATCGTTACAAAGGCGTGACGTCACACATTCGTCACGTAGTACAAAATGCATAGAACGCAAGAGAATATCGCATTTATCTCGGTCTGCGTTGCGTTTACACTTTTATAGTTCATAATAAAAGTAATTTGGAGAAGGAAGGACTCAATTTTGATTGTTTATATTTTCACCTACATTAGGAACTAAAAATAACAAAAGTCATAGTTTCAGCAATGTATGGCGAGCAGTTAATTATATTCCAATACCTACCTCACATGGGCAAGCTGATTGCTTCATGTCGCCGCCGCCTGTCCGCGCCGCTAGAGGGCGGCGTGGTGGCGTGTCTACAGCTCGTCAAGTATCTCATACCCTACATGTCTGATGTTAAAGTTAGGATCAGATCCTTTTTCACGCCAAGCTTAAAGGAGCCGGGATTAGGCGGCGGCGCGTCACACCCGAGGAGAGGGCCAGATCGAGAGCGATGGCCCTGGTCGGCCGGGGTGCGAGGAAATGCCTGTTAACCTCACCTTCGGCAACCAAAAACGACCCACAGGCGGCGTGCGTTTTGGGACCAAAGATTGAGTTGTCAAATTAAATACATCTAAATGCAATGTCCTGCATTTGGGGCTAACAACCCAAGGGTTTAGCCTTGAAGGAAGCATCCTGACTTCGGTCCAAAAAGATCTGAGGGTGTGTATGACTCCTGATCTGAAGTGGGCAGAACGCTTATTTTCATTCGGTCTAAGTAGTTTTTCTCACCTGTATAATTTTATGAATTGAAAAATATTATATACAGAAGACATAACATTTCTTTAATAAATTCCTCTTATTCAGAGCCGCGGAACCAGCAGTAATAAAATACTGAACGGGTCTATTACCAAATAATCAATCTGATTTATTGATCAATCTACTCTATTCTACAAAATATGTATTGCCACTCGTCTACTGGGCTAGGGGGGCTAGGCACAGCTACTTTCTTACTACAAAAGGTGAACCCGTATTCTACCACTACCACATCATTGGGAGTATAATACGGAATTTAAAAATAATCAAACTAGCCCATGATAGTGTGTGTACAGTTGACCAAAGAGTTATAGTTGCACTTTTAAATACAACTTTATATGAAGAAATGTGACTGTATCACCTTTGTTATCCATACACAGTAATTCCTGAAATACAGTATTTAGACTTTTTTTTGGAGGAACTTTACGCATAGTTCCAATCTGGTAATAATAAATATTTTTATGTATTATATATAATAGTCGTTTAATATCTAAAAAGCATTACAGTCGTTTTACACAAAATACATTTTCACAATTTTATATTGATATAGGTATTATGTACTTAATCGAAAAAAATCATGGCATATTATTGATTTATATATTTTGAAATAACCTAACAGGTGTGAATCCTATCTAGATTCTCACTGTTCATTCTGAAGTCCCAAAAAAAAAGTTTAACACTAAAACCCAACTACTGAAAAATCACGCTTTAAAAAGTATTAAACAAGACAATATCAAGGATAACCGTGGTAGTATGCCACTTTTTCTTAGAATGTATTGTTTTATTAAACTAATTGGCATACACCTTACTCTAATTTCTTATAATATTTTATTATTAACTAGCTATATAATCTAAATCCATTGCAGTACATTTATTCTCCAGTCATTACTTCAAGAAATTCTGAAAATAGAAAAAGTCTTTGAAACAAAAAACAAACAATGAAACGTTAAAAATTATGAGCTACAATAAGGCTCAAGGAATTGTATGATGGGATGCAGAAGTGAGGAGGACAGAAGAAAAGTAAAGGAAAGGCTTGAAGGAGTCGCGGGTCGATTCGTTGTCGAGGAGATAAAGAACAGGGACCCTCTTCTGATTCTGAGGGACGTATTAAAGATTCATGATGATCATGAGATTTTTCCTAGAATGTATTGTTTTGTTACTATAAAAAAAAGAAAAAAAAGCTATTTATATATAACCCACGTGCTCACCCACCTATTTATGTGGGACCAAAAATATGGGTGTTGATACAACTATCTCTGATTTACAGGTATATTATAATATAATATTTATGTTTTGGTCCCTCGTAATAGGGGGTGAGCCTATTGCCGTCTTCCAGGCACTATTGTTGATTCAAGCCATGCATTTGAGGGTGAATCTGGGCTGTATATCTATCTGATGTTAAACGGCCTATCCGTTAGTCGCCTTGTACAACACCGCATGGGAAGAGATGGACAAAAAAGTTATAATCATCTATAGGAAATAATAACATTTTACGATTTTCGGAATTGTCAAAAAATAGTATCGATATTTAAAAAAAAAAACAAAATCGGAGAAGGAATTGGTTTTGTTTTCCTATACATTATTATTTCTTCTTCTGAAACAACGAATTTATTGTGACGTGTTCAATGTAAAGTATATTATGATTCTAACTGGGAAAATTATGGCTTTGTCACTATCTGGCATTCGAAATAAACTAAAGTGACAAACTAGACAGGAGCCAGGAGCTGAAAAGGTGGAACGCTCTTACCTTTTTGACGCGAATGGCATTCATTTGATTGTTTTTGTGTCTGGTATTTATATTATGCCGGTCACAAACTCTTGACATTTTTGAAACATTTCTCTTTCACACATGAGGTTCTCGAAAATATATACATATAGGTTTAATGAATTTATTTCTCAAAAGACTTACATGTCACTTTACGAGAAACAAACATCATACAGATATATACAGCCCAGACTCAGCCACAGATGCATGGCTCGAGTCAACAATAGTACCCGGAATACGGCAATAGGCTCACGCCCTATTACGTGGTACCTAATTCAATGATTGGTGAAATGTGGGTAATACAATTACTGGTGAAATGTGGGTGTTAATTCACCTCTGTCTAACCCTCCAGGGATAAAGGCGTGATTATATGTATGTATGTATGTACCAATTAGTATATTATGTCACATGCTCATGTCAAAGAATTTAAATAATGTATTGAATTTTAATTAATAAATTAATCAAGAATTGAATTGAATTGTCTACATTCGTAACTTGTCAGATTGCGTCACAAGTTATGGGCGTAAGATATATGATACAAGAACTTCTTCTGCACTCCCTCCAACCGCGAAACATGCACCTCATAAACGGGGTTCCACATCTGATAGGCCTCTAATCATCAACCAATCTCATCCGAAGGGTGTCGCCTTCGGATGAGATTTGATGATGATACTCATATTCGTTCGTGCTTCACCACCCAATTAAGTTGACTAATCGACAACAGTGCCACAAAAAACTTTTGCGACAAAATGTACCCCAATTTTTTTTTTCTTGTAAATCTTGTTTTGCAAATAACTGGCAGCAAATAAATAAAAATAGAATAAAGTAGATTACAGAGTTGTTCGAAATTGAAAAATAAATTTTAATAAGTACTGATTTTCGAATATGGAGGGAAAACTTTTAAAAGTGTTTGATTGTGCAGTTTCTCTGAGGCAAAATAAAAATTATTTTCTTTGATTGTAAATAACGTTTATTATCAATAATACGTCTTTTACGAATGGTTTGTGCATTTTTGTGACTGTAGTCATCATATCACGTCGTAATTTAAGTCGTGAAGAGATGTTAAGGGCTGTTGGTATGCTGCAAGCTGGACGAACTCAACGCGACGTAGCGGATGCTGTCAACACCCAACCAAGTGTAATTTGCAGATTATGAGCACGCTACAGGTCTACAGGGGATATTGTCGAACGTCACAGGAGACGAAATAGGGTTACACCTGTAAATCTTCGAAGGGGTAGGCAGAGATGGTTTTACAGTCACATTTCGGCAACTATGATTTCCAGTTCCACGTAATAGGAGGCGAGCCTATTGCCATCAAGAGGGCACTTACTCATGGGCTGTGTATTTACTGTCAGATAGAAAACAACCTTATCCCAGAGTCCAGTCGTTCAACGATTCTTGATAGCATTCCCATCGTTATATTTGTGTGAACGTGGATATAGTGCTGTGGCAACGCTGCTTACTAAAAAGAGAAATTGTTTGCATGTTACCGAACGTGGCGACTTGTGGCTGTTCTTGAGTAAATTCATAACCTCTCCCACCAGCTACGGCGGGAGTAACAAATTTTACGTACGTAAAAAAAGTGAATTACTATGATTAACCTGGTTGAAACGTCATGCAAATCAAAGGTATGTATGTACCTGTGTTTTTTTTACTTTGCTATGTTTTTTCAGAAAAGTGTCCAAAAATATTTATTCGAATCGTCACCTATCCGCTTCTTCTCCTCGGGTGGTTCGGAAACCGTAGTGGGATTGAATTGACTAACTGGCCACCTATCTAACGCGGCATGAATCCAGGACGGTCCACTAAACCATAACGGGTGATCTAAAATTTGCGAAGGAAGCAATCCACGAGAGAGACAATCGGCTGGGTTGTCGTCATGAAAAATAAATTTCAAATAAATATATCGTATATGTCAACTGAAAGAGCTTAATTAGCACATTTCAAAATGTATTAACTATACCTATTGCTTGCCCCAAAATAATATAAATAAAAAAAATAAGTTTAAAACTAAAACCCGACAATATCTATATATCTAGAATAGCCGTGGTCGTATGAAATAGTGAAGACCATTTCTGACACTAGACTGTGATGATAGCACTTCAGGTGACTATTTGTGTTTGCAATTGGGCATTGTTGATTTAGCAAAATATTTGACGTATATGCAAATATGGACAAATATAATTTACTTCACAAAAAAGTATTCTACACTATTCAAAGTGGTGCGGTATGAAAGAAACTTCATTCCACTCACGCTCAAGCTGTGGATTGAACTCCCTGCTGCGTATTTCCTTAGCGCCTACAATATGGGGTTCTTCAAGAGGGGCACTAGAAGGTTTCTTCAAAGTCGGCAGCGAGAGTGTAACGTATGAGGTAAGGAAATATGTCAAGAGATCTGTGTATGTTTGTTTGTGTGTCATTTTATTTAATACGCAGTTGCCTACGGGTCCCTTCCCGACCAAACATAGCCTAAGATGCCCTTTCCCAAGCTCTAATCTATCTGTGTACCGTTTATGCAATTTCACTAACTGTAATAATTCAGCTTTTAATAGTGACATGTCGGCATCCACTCCTTTTCTTTGCAGCCATGCCACCAAATCTGCTTTCTTATTGGCTGACGTAGGTGCTTTATCAATTTGCACAGAGTGGTATAGGGCATTATCCATTATAATTGTAAATTTATTTTAACATAAATTAATTAGCACAACATTATATCAGCAGTGAGAGTGTTTCTTTTTATTTAAAATGACGGAATATTATGGTATTCGTTCACGTCCATACCACGAACGTTTTGAAACTCTAGCAGAATTCAATTTTTATGTTGGTGATGATGAAAATGAGCAAACTATATTAATGGTTGTTCCAAGTTTCTACGAATGTTTTATACTCGTTTACACCTAAGTACAAAACAAGTATTTGACAAGTTGCAATATGTCACAGGCTACAGTGTGAACGCAAATGTGTTTTATACTTGTTTACAACTTGTTGCTATATAGTTCAATGTTCTTTTTCCATGTAGGTTATTGAATCTTGGTATTATCAACTTTTTATTGGTCACGCTTCTGGTTAATTTATTGTGAGAATTAACTATTTGTAGGTCCTCGTTAAAGTATTGTTCTGTTAAGATATTATATTTTATTTTAGAATCAATACGCGTTTCATGGTTCTTTTTCTAATTTTAGGGGGATAATTTCTAAAGAAAATTAACTGTCTGCCTTATTGAAGAAGTTCATCTGACGGCCACTTTAGGCAGTATCAATCCTTATTTCGTAAGCCCAGATCAATAACTTAAACCTGCAGGAAATCATAAATACAATATATGTATTTAAGGTTGTATTTCTATTCAGTAAAAATACGTTTTTTATACGTGTGAATCTAAGTGAAAAAGAATCAAACTAAATGTGGTTTTGACGGTTTAATAACTTCAACCAAAATATAGTTAAGTTTAGTTTTGACCAATATAGAATATCGAGAGTTGCGATGATTGAATGTAGCTGCGGGCATCATGTCAAACAATTCATCTGAGCACAAACCATTGTATAGGCGGTAGAACACACACAGCGAGGCAAAATCCCTCCTAAGGCTAAGAGTTTCCTAACTACCTGTGAGTATGGGATTGTCAACCAGCTTCAATGCCCGTCTTTGCAGCGTACTTCTGTTTTCTGTTGTACCAGTATTACTATGCTAACATTAAATTCTAAAATCCATACCCCAGGTTTTACTAAGTTTTGGTGTAGAATACGCTGTGTAAACTTCAGAATATTTATTAATCAACTGTGTCTGCGACTATGTCTGCGTAGACGATTTTTTTTATTAGGCACGGCAATAACAATTCGACTCGCCTGATGGTAAGCTGAAGGCAAAGTCTCAGGAAAGAAGGTCACTATTATATACATTTTCACGCCCAGCCTAAAACCCCAGGATTGTAGGAAGAAGGAAACATGTAAGCTGGGAATTAATTCCAGTCTGTCTAATCGATCCTTTTCGATAACTCGTTCGCCCTAGGAACACACAAAGCATATACTTATATATGAGTAAAGTAGTGCAGCTTTGTTTTTGTTGTTTGTCTATATAGGTTCCAATGCAAATATACATATTCGTCCAAATATGTGCAATGAGCGGGAATCGAACAAGCGCCTAGCACGCACGTAGCAGTCTAACATTTTACCGCTACGCCACAGAGGCCGTCATAGATTATTATTAAACAATCCCCGCACGCTAGGGCTACATTTGTCACTATAATTCGGTCCAAGATATGTGTCGTAAGGTATACCAACCGCGGCCAAATATAATAAAGACCTACAAGTCGAACTTATCCAAGCTTCAGTGAGTTAGCAATTGTTGCTCCGGATACGTATTACACATTAAAATAAAACAGAGATACAGGCTTCTTTCAAAAACTTACCACTTAGGAGAAATAGACTGCGTCTGTGACATCATTTCTGACGTTAAAACTGAACGCGACCACAGACGCCACTCAATATTGAAATATCAAGAGATCATAATATCGTAACCCAGTAAGTACTGAGTTTCTGTGCCGTCAGTGTAGAAGACAAAGCAGGACAAGCCTTTAGTCTTCTCACTGACAGCACAAATTCTCCAGTGAGTAAAATGTAGCACCATAAGAAATCCTCGTTCAAAACAATGGTTAAGAGAACGCGTCACGCCCGAGAAACTGCAGGAAGACTCGCTGCTGGAGCTGCACCGCGCCGACCTCGTGCATACGGCGGCCAGCTTGCTGGACAAGTATGGACTTTGTTTATAAATAGGAATATTAGCAACCTCAATTACTAATATTCCCTCTAACCCCTCCAAATAAGCTAAATTGCTTGTAGTTGTAACAGAGCATTGAGGAATTAGCCGTTTTTATATTTACGAACTGAATAAACGATCCGAGTCAAGCATATAGCCAAACATCAATCAATCAATCAATTAGCCCATGGCAGTCCACTGCTGGACATAGGCCTCTTCCCAATGTTTTGATGCTATTATTGTGTAATCCTGTTGTATGTATTTAATGTATTTAATGTTTCGTTCTGATAAATAAATATATAAAATAAATATATAATATGCATAATAAATTTACAATAAAAATATGTACATTTATATATGTTTCTGTGCATTTTGGAACCCATATCATTCTATAAGTCCCTAGTTCGATAAGTGTTTATCAAAGTATCCCGTTATAAAACCATGTAACTAGTTCACGTTCTTTAGAAAACTAAGCAAATAAATAAGCTGCAAGAAAAAATATTTTTATACCGAGCCTAAATATGGTTACCTACCCTAATATTATTGGACGTTCTAACTACTTTATATGACTTACTGGGGTATTAAATGGTTGACAAAACCACTTTTGGGAGGGAGGGTACTGAATCTCTTCGGATGTAACACCTCGTATAATTATGGTCAAACGTCACAGGTAAGTTTGTTTAACCATTAATTAGTGCTAGTCTGCAAGAATAAAGCCGTGATTATATGTATGTATATATGTACTAAGTACTAACGATAGCAATACGTACCTGCTGAACCATGGTATTATTGTTGTTGCGAGGTTTCGTAAAATGAGTATCTAATTGTTTTACAATTTTTGAATTAAATCAACACTTTAGAAAGAGATGTTTTATTAAGAGTAGTCAAGGAGAAAACTCCCTCCCTTTACACCTTCCTTCTCCAAATTTATCACTCTCCCTCCCTCCTCCTGAATCAAGACCTCGTTCTTTCGCAAGTGGGACCCCTGGTTATATCTCTGGTGGTACTGAGGGTCTGATAAAGTTAAACGGCACCACTGAGTAAGTACTCCCAGTGATGTTTTGACATACCTATCTATCACATGATAAATAGATTAAATCAGTTTTGGGAAACATGCCAAATTATAAACACAAATTTTCGCTATTTCTTTGAATAGCGCGCACGCGCTTGGACCCCACGGACCCAACGTTTTGACTCCAAACGGCTCAAAAATATAATTACCAGTTAAATTGGAATATTTGCGCCGTTTGAAAGTCTCACACATTTTTTACGGTACGCCGTTCCAGATGCCTCATATCATTATCACAGCGTTGTAGTATCGGTCGCATCCAAAGCATGTAGGTACGTACAATGTAGCACGGGGTCCACTCTCCTAATTTTATTTTCATTTGGATTATTTTTGTATTTACAGAAACAACAATCAAGTGACAGCACGTCCATTGTATTTATTTTTAAATTTCAATGTCCATTAACCTCCATTAGATGTATATAGGCATGTCCAATTACCTAGCATAAATTAAAAATAAAACATCAAATTCCTTCTACGAGTATACCTTGACAGATTAAAGAAATTCTAATAATAAGAAATAGAAGTTAAAGAAAAAATCAAAAAGGTATATTACGGTAACCACTTTCCATCAGGTGGGCCGTGTGCTTGTCTACCAACTAAGTGGTATAAAAAAATTAAAAAAAAAGATAGAAAGATACACTTTACTGCTC
The DNA here is from genome assembly GCA_963662185.1 of Eilema griseolum. NCBI lineage: Eukaryota > Metazoa > Arthropoda > Insecta > Lepidoptera > Erebidae > Eilema > Eilema griseolum. Next base: position 13,926,239 of record OY759251.1, read on the forward strand.
ACCAAACATAGGGTGGACACTACATGGTAGTGAGTTGTACATTGGGAGGTCTTACTTATCGCGGTATGCGCCGCCGCCGCGGCCTGCTTCTGCCAGGGTGACCTTAATAAAGATAAGAGAAAAATTATATACTGAATTTACAGATTTACTGATTCGTTAGAAGCCGGTTAGCCGGTTAGCCGCTCCACGGAAACGATAATTTACTAGACTGAATAATTCCAACTTAAAACTAAAACTAAATGTTAATTTTATTTGTAACTTAATTCATAATTTTATGATTATTAACATACGATCAAGAACCAAGCGGTTCGGAGACTCTTTCCTCTGTCGCACCATTAAGGCCTGGAATTCATTACCAGCTCACGTGTTTCCTTCTTCCTACAGTCCCAGTATGGCCACAAATCAAAGACTATATAAGTAATAAAAACCTTACTTTTAACCTTGATAATGCTATCCAATTGGCGAAGGAAAAAGTGGCGTCAATAGGCACAGATGAATGGGAAAAATTGTGTGCTAAAGTGAAAAACATCGAACTTGAATACGTGAAGAGTGACCGAGTGGTTGATGCAGCTATTGAAGAGTTCATTGTGTATGGTAACGATGATTACAGTTCTGATAGTGATGATGACGAAGATGATGATGAAGAGGACTCGGAGGGGGAGGGTGGAGAGGGTTCTGTTAGCTACGGTGATACGTCGCGATGTTCATTTTAAATTACATAATTATTTGTTAATGTTATTATATCTACAAAACAATATAATTAATAAAACACTATTGATTTTTAAGTTATTTTTGAATTGCAATATGCTCATTTCAATCCGCGATAGCCTAGTGGTATGGATAATGGACTGCTGAGGCGAGTTTTACCATGGCACACACCAATGACGTTTGACGCTTTTCGAAGTTATGTGTGTATTTATCGCAGGTTTATAAGTGCCCGGTTAATGGCAATGAGCTCGCCACCTATTACATTGGGACCTAAACATAAACTGGCGATATGTGGGTGCTAGCACCTCTGCCTACCCCCTTCGGGGATATAGGCGTGAGTTTATGTTATGTTATGGTATAGGACTTTATTTTATTTCAAAGAATTTTGTAAATCCTTCTACATCTAACGGTGCTATGCGTGTGATCTTTATAAGAAAAGCTTGCCGTAACAGTTTCATACAAACTTGATCGAAGAGCCACAGTTATATCAAATATCGTTGTTTATAGTTAGGATAGCAAGCAATATATTTTAATAGTTAGAGCGAAGAAGACATAAATTTCCATTTAGCTGCTTGCAGTGTCATGTATACTCGGGAGAGCGCGGCTGAAGCTACCTCGTATCTCAAAACTTGAATCATATGCATGTACCATTTTCGATTAAGTTTTGGAGCAGATGTTACAGATTATGTAATGCTAATGAACTCTTTGGGACGTTGTACATTTATATTGAAATCATTTGTCATTGTTTATATAAATTAGCAGCCATTTAAAAAGTATATATCGTGGGTGGAAAGGAATTTGACGACAGAAAATTTCTGATATATTTTAACTTTCGGTGACTATAATGATGAGATGGTAAGTTTAGTTTGATCCTGGTTTATACAATTTTCTAAAACAAGCTTTAGAAGTCCTTTTTTTAGGGTTCCGTACTCAAAAGTTAAAGGTAATAATAGTAACAGGGTTCTGTTTTCACGGAACCGTATTACTAAATGTGCAAATAGAAATAGCCCCAGATCAGGTACTTCGCCCACTAACCGCCACCACCAACCACCAACAACCGCGGTAGCCTAGTGGTAAGCGTAATGGACTGCTGAGACGAGGTCTCAGGTTCGATCCCAAGTTTTTTTTTTTTATATAGAACACGTCAATTAGACTTCGCCTTGCCTGATACAACTTAAATAATAAATTCCTATTGTAATCAGTATTCAAAACAGACATAACGCTAGCTACATGGCATTCATTTCCATCACATCGAAACATTTGGACTAGCTTCCTTAATTACGTAACTAACGCGTTATCCTAGTAATTAATCAAAACTAGTCACGCTCCAAAATGAGATTGTATTTAATTTCATGTGGGCTCTAGATGACTGCATTGCATTCCAACTGACTTCTAACTAATATATTATATAGTGTAATTATTGCTCTGATGCTAGTAAATTCCCTAGCTGTTCGTAACAAAAATCCCCTATACTATCGACGTGAACCCACTCCTAACACAAGAAATTTAGAGCTTATCTGGGGGGGTTAGAGGGAATATTAGTAATATCGGTTCTAATATTCTTATATAAAAAAATAAATATGATTTTTGCACATTATGATATTTTATTTGGGGATATATAGCTAACATAAGAGGGTGTGTGCTAATAAATTACCAATCAGGTGGTGCTACAATAGCAAACGCTAACTCACTTGTCGATGAGCCAAGTTATACCTTGAAATATTCTGTTAGTTCTGTTCATCCGTTCTTATGCAAAGTGCACTTACTTGCACAAATTTGAACCAAGTGACATATTTATTATGTATACATTTACGTATAGGAGCTGGGAATCGAATTTGTGCCCGCTAACATAGAAGTCGAATGCTCTAATATTACGTCATAGGTACTGAACATCAAAAGCAAACTTAATACAGTTAATACCTTTAATATATTTTAACATCATATAGTTGTCAAGATATATTAAGAAAAAACATTATAGAACTTTTCCTACCCCTTTATCGTTTACATATTTACTAATACAGCACCGACCCAAGCTCAGTGAAGCTTTGAATATGGGTTCTAAATTGTGAATAAATATTCATGTTTTATTTATTATCATTTTCATTTATTTATTATATGAGAACTGAGTGCAGATAAAAAAGATAAATTTTCCCGTCGGTCGTATACACAGATTGTTGCGTAACGGCAATTACGCCGAGCGCGTCGGTGCCGGTGCACCTGTGTACCTAGCCGCCGTCATGGAATATCTGGCTGCCGAAGTACTCGAGTTGGCCGGTAACGCCGCGAGGGACAACAAGAAGACAAGGATTATCCCAGAGCGTTGGCTGTGCCCACCAATTTGGGGCCCAGACTTCGGACCGTACAAAAATAGAGATGGCCAGTTTTCTTACCATGCGCATTTTAACGGAATCCTCTCTAGTGCACTAGTGCTAGTGCTTTAAAATGGCGAACTACACATTTCACCTTATCGAGATTGTCTTTTATCTTTCGTAAACTGTCTTGAACAATGAGATTAAGAGTATGTCCGAATATAAAATAGGATGGTATATATATATATATATATATATATATATATATATATATGGTTTACTGGTGGTAGAAACTTGGTGGCACAAATTTGTCTCAAGTTTCGACCGGGTAGGTACCACCGTGCACTATTGCGAAAAACCCTCCATAGCAATTCAATCTCGGTTGGATTGTGTTCAGGGGTCGCAACTTTCAGGCTATCTATCTATGTCCTGTGGTCATGTCATTAGTTTGGTTGACGCATAGTAAACCTGATAATTTATTTATATGCTTACGATAAAAAAAGGAAGCACGCTCCTAAATACTATCAAAAACTTTATTTACAAAATCAATCGCTAGGGTGATGAACAATCATGGCATCTACTACTTTTCAAGTATTGTTAGTGATTTTTAGTTTAAGTACCAGTGAGTAACATTTGGATAATTATGAAACTATTTTTTTTCCAATTGTATACAAAGCAAAGACGGATACATTTCTATTACGGCATTTGTATTTGTTCTTTAGTTCTATTTATATATTCTTGTTGCTATTTACATGACACATCTTTCACTTTCTTGTTTTTTTTTATACCATGCCACTTGGTTGGCAGACAAGCATACGGCCCACCTGATGGAAAGTGGTTACCGTGGCCTATGGACGAGTGCAACATCAAGGGAATCATACTCGCGCTGCCAAGCTTACATTGTAAGCTACATTATTTGAAGACTAAAAAAATTTCAGAAAATCTAGTACTTTAAAAGTAAATTAAAAAATATACAACATGCACACATACGTGAATACAATCGAATATTATAGACAAACAACCAGCTAAACAAAAATAGACATACAAATATTTACACTGAGTGGGAATTGAATCCGCGACCACTATTTTGCCAGCCGACGACAAAACAATGAAGCACAATGAATGAAGAACAAGCAGGTGCTTGTCTGTCACCACGTATGTAGTATTAAAAAAGGACTTCCCAGTATCCCCAGGGGTCTTCTGCTATAGATTCTCGTGATGGAATGTTTTTAATTCATTCAATTCGATATTTATGTCACCCGTTATTATAATACCTTTTTGTGAAGTTAATGTATTTAAATGTGTATCAAGCGAATTTATAAAACTCTCAGCGTTTTGGTTGGAAGGGGATCGGTAAATGCACAAGAGTTGACGACGAAGTCCCCGAGGTCACTTGGGTAGAACTGGAGCTGGCGGTGCGAAGGCTTAGAGCCAAGAAGAGCACCGCCCCGGGACCCGACGGCATTCCGGGCCGCGCGTGGGTCCTAGCTCTAGGAGAAGACGGTCTCGAACCCCGGCTGAGAGCCATCAGGTGGGCCGTGTGCTTGTCTGCCACCTAAGTCGAATAAAAAAAAATGAGACTCCGATGTAGGATTTCCTCACACCGAGGGTTGGGAAGTCAAACGGCAGTCGCTACCATAAATCCGTATAAACCGAATTGTACGTGTAGTGCTTTGCTCGAGTAGGTGCTCATAGACAGGACACCTAAGTTAACTTCGCATAATATTATAATAGCTCACATACTTACCTTAGTTTGTGAAGTTGTGCTTCTGTAACACCCACAATAACGTTCTTTCTACGTAACAATTGGTCTTTCCAAGCGAATATGGGGTTCTTAACATTTAATGTCGTTTCTTTGTTTACCGATCGCTCCCCACTCGAGACTAGCACTCGTCGTTCCAATTTCACATTATTGTCTCACCCATCAACAGACATTATCTGTTGCACAAGCAAACATCACTGCATCAAAACAAATTTCAACACTCTAACAGTTAGGCTCCCTATTCTTACCCAATACTTAACTTATACTCTAAACATCTACATGGTTATATCTGAAGAATAAAATGACGAAATATAATATAAGATCAAACGAACTTCTGGAAGTGAAGTTCGATCAATATTATATGAGTCATTTTATTCGAAGATATAGCGGAATATTTATTATTATTATTATTGTTAGGTACACTCACGCTGCCGACCCTGAAGAAACCTTTCATAATTACACCAATTATAGTCTTCGGCATTGTATAAGTAGCGCATTAAATTTATATACAACTATAATCACTGATAAACTACACGAAATCTTGAAAAAACAAACAAGCATACTCTTGTTCTTCAACGCCCACCACGTGGAGTGGCTGGGGTCTCCTAGGACTGATTTTGCGGGAAGGGCTGCTCACGACTTCGCTCTAACTTATGGGCTCTCTCAACTGGTGCATTCTATAACTAGAACACCAGAAATTGAGACCCACAGAAGCTCTATAGAATTTAAAAAACCCAACTGATGTTGAAATAATCGAATTGATGAAAAGTTGTGTTTAATTTGTTAGGGGTATCACGCAGAGTGGTGGGTGGATTTGCAGCGAACATTGCGAAGTATCCCTCCTCGGTATCAGAACAGAAAATTATACTGATTTAATTTGTCGTTATATAACAATTTATGGAAAACTCTATTGGTTGGGTCATGCTGTAGTGTGTACTAATGATTTACAAAATTAATTAAGCAGTTTCCATTTTCAACGTCAATTGTATATAACTACACAAAGGGGTTGTTTCTTTGTACCAAAACACCAGACTAGATGTAAGGACACTGAAACAATGGATTTCCCATTTCCATTCGCCAGTGCCGGCTCTCAATGAGTCAGCTGATGTAGCAATGGCCTCAAGTGACTCATTGCTGATCTCAAACAGATACGAATGAGACAAACCGATTTGTGTAAAAAATTCTTAAATTAAATTCTTAAATTTGTAAATCTTGCAAAACTTGAATTACAATTGTGTTAATAGTGTTCATTGTCACATATTATAGAAAATACAACAAACGGTGAGTTATAGACCTATTGATACTTATTATTTGGTATTTGTTTTAAATGTTTTTCAGGTCAGATGTGCGATGAACCGGACAGGTAGCATCGCATTGAAACGGACGTCCGATTCAATGCGTCATGGCTTGTCCGTTTCAAATACTGTAAACTCAGGTCCAGCAGTGAAATTCTGATTCCCATTCGGCAATCCATAGGACCCTATTTCAAACATGTTTTTCAACATGCATTTCAGCAGTGTCTTCTATACAAGACACAAATTCGCTCCTGTGTGGAATACTGCTCGCATATCTGGGATGGTTCTGAGTGAAAAGCCATTGATACAACTTTTTAAACAGCAAAACATATTGAGCTTATTCTCTTAACCTTTATATTAATTAAATAGGGATAGTATGGATTTATTAAATGTATATTTTTGTTGTACTAGTACTACCATTAACGCATTTACGTCATTTTCATATGACACACAAGTGACAGTTGTGACACTTCCCCAGTCGGACTGCTCAATTGGGCGGAAATACCGCCGTGTCCTTATATTTTTACGATAATAAAACTATTTTGTAAAAATTACAATATTTATCTGAATTTTATCAGAAGATATATTATTTTGTGGTAAGTTAGCAATATCATTATTTTTAATTCACGTACTCCAGTTTAAAATCGATTTTGTGAAAACGAGTGTTGTGAAATATGAATTGGTGAAAGTACCTATCTTGTTCGATACGCATTGAAGGGTGGCTTTGAGTAATGTTGACACATCCACATTATTAAGTTGTTCAAATTCTATTTAGTTATTATAGGCAACAGACATAGAATAATAATTTAACCAACCCGAGCATCGATCTCTTGACCTCATGCGCAGTAAGCAGCGATGCCAAATGTATGTCACCGCATGGGGCCTGGCAGAGAGGTACGAGTAGGTACGGTCTTCAGTGAAGAGATTATAAATAGGTCAGTATGCCAAAGAGGCAGAAACAAATATTTATTGGATTGTTGCGTTGTTCATTTCTGTCTATCTAAAGGTAAAATTGTACCAGTGTGCTGTACTGTGCAGCATGTTTGCGCACATCTGTATACTTTTGTGCGCGCACACGTACAGTCAATAGACTCGCGTCGACGCGTACAAACTGAACATTCTGCTCAGTGGATATGTTCAGTCCTTCGTTACAAAAACAGCAGGTGTTGTTCGCAAACACTAAATGTAACCACTGTATGATAGCTTCACGCGCTACTGTTCGAAGTGTCGGAATATTGCTTCGAAAAGTGACACTATTTCATAAAAATTAATACACACATACTAACTGTTCAAAATGTGGTTATTCAAACAAACACTACTAACAGTATTTTACATGGTTCTTAATCTATCGTGCGTTATCGACAACTTTTATTAATGATTATTGTGCTAACAATAAAGAATATAATATTGTGTTATGTAATTTACAAGAAGTAAGAAGACAAATACATAGGTATGTCACTTCAAATTGCTTTGTAGTTTAATCTCGCGTGATATAATGAACATGATTCCGTTTCCACGACTCACAGGAACATCATCATTTCATAGCGTTTTCCAAGTTGCATCCAAAGTTTGCACTTTGTGGTCTAGGGTTCGTTTCTTGTTTTTATAGGAGTATTTACTTTTCCGGAAGGCGACGAAGTCTGACCTTCAAACCCCAGCGACTTAGTGAGATCTTGTAGAATCACAGGAGCCTATTTTCGGGATAAGAAGATGCATGTTCTATTCCAGGTTTATAATTTATCGTGTTAGGGCAAGTTATTTCAGTTACAATTTTAATTTGTAACTCGATGATTCTTTATTTAACTTTCATCAATGACCCGCTTTTTTATTTCCTTTACTTTCCCATTGATGTTCTAACAACATTTCAAAGCATTCTAAAATATAATCAAAGTAATCGTAGCTTCCGAGACCCTTGGATGCTGTCAGCTACTCCCTGTGACACATGTTCGATGGCCAGCCCCTGTGCCAACACAGCCAACTCTTGCAACTGCGATAAATGCTTCAGAAACCCCGCCAATGTTTGTGAATATTCTAACCAAGTATGCCAACCAAGCTGTGGATGCTCAAATGCACCAATCTGCTGCCATGTCGAAATCATCGGGGTTAGTTACGGGTCGTGCCCTATTATGTTTTTTCTTCTTTGGAGTTGATAATTTGTTCTCCTCCATCGACGATTCGCCGAACTTCTCCTTTGTAATTCGGGAAACGGTAGCTTTGCCAATTCCCAAAGCATCAGCAACACGGTCGCGTACGTTGTCAAGTAATAAAGTACTGTGCCATAAAATAAATATGTCGTGTTTGGTATCATCTGAAAAGACTTAATTAGTACATTTCAAATAAATATAAATTATACCTATAGGTAGATTGCCACCAAATTATAAAAAAAAAGTTTAAAATTAAAATCCGACTACTGAAGTCGTCGTGAGTCGAGTTTTAGTTATTTTTTTTTATCACGTCTCGTCGAGACCTTTTGGTGTTAAATAACTTAAAACCTTGCTTAAAATTAAAAACAAGACAATTAAATGCAAAAATAGTTTACAATGAAACATATTTCACAGAAACACAATTGAATGAATTTTCAATCACATTTTTTTGTTTAACAAACTTATCAAACTGTAGAATTATTTTTTAAAGAATATTAAACCACCTTTATAATTTTCCAAATCACATTTTTTTTAACTGTAACTTTTACAATCATACTATTATTAGGCTCGCCACCTATTACATTGGGACCTAAACATAAACTGGCGAAATGTGGGTGCTAGCACCTCTGCCTACCCCTTCGGGGATATAGGCGTGAGTTTATGTTATGTTATGTTATTAGGTATATCATAACTCTGGGGTGCGAGAGGCCTTAGGCAATTTCACACCATTGGAAGTTGGGGCGTATTGTGCCCAAACTCGTTATTTTTACGATCTCGCCTCACAATGTGAGTGTTTTCTTAGATCCCTCCCCTCTCTAGGAGAGCTAACAAACTTTTTTTAATCCTTGTGCTTGAATGGTCGGCTGGCATTAAAAAAAACTGCTCAAAGGAAAACGTGGGATTTCGCCTATTGTTACCGTTATTTTAAACGAGTTAAGGCTAAGATAAATAAGGAGCCATTGTTAATTGCCAATTATTTGAGCTCTAGTGAACTGGACCATGCCTTGAATTGTTGTATAAAGTTATCACAAGCCACTACCTTTCAGGACGAGATTTCTTGTTTACTATCGAGCAAATCCGTTTCGGTCCCGTCAAAGTCAAAGTCAATAAAAGTCTGTATAGAACAATGAAGGAACTTACTATATGTCAAATTTAAATTTATCCTATTATTGTAATTATAGATAGATAGATAGATAATACTTTATTGTACACAATACATTTACAGCTAAAACATTTTTTGCAAGACAAAGTATAAACAAGGGCTAGTGATGAAAGTTATCGATTATTAATGCTGTTGATTGATGGCACTTGGTGGAATTTATTGTTACACATATTGAGAGCACACTTGTACTTTTTCCACAGTATTTTTTATTAGACCTGACTGGTTTAGTTTCTTAAAGTCACATCATGTAATAAATTTAATTTAAAATTATATAAAATCCTAATCAAAAAGTGTATAAAAGATTCTGGCAAAACTTTCAATAAATATAATTTTCGTCATTGAATGAGCCTAAAAAATTGCTCGTATTTTGCTAATAATCTATTAAAGTCCAACTTTGTGTTTGGTCTTTGTGATGTGCTTACTAATATTCTCTGAGCCGTCCATGACATGGTTTTGTCAAGATATATGCCCAAGTTCTTCACTGTATCACTTATGGGAATGGTAGTACCTTCAAAGCAAATTTGGGGCAGTGCCGACCAGTCGACCTTAGCTAAAAGTCTTGAGCTACCAATTACAGTAACCTGAGTCTTTCCGGGATTAACCTTGAGTCGGAACAGTTAATTTACAGAAAAAATCTGGGGTGGTTTTTACTCTTATAGCAGTCTTTCAAAAGTATTTAAGATCACAGTTAACAGGCATATTCCTCGCACCCGGCCGCCCCAGGGCCATCTCTCTCAATCTGGCCCTCTCTTCAGGTGTGGGGACCATAGAGTCCCCAACGTTTTGGAAATTCATATTTGAGAAACAGGGATTTTTCTGAAGTGAATTTTTTAACCTATTTTGTTCCTTTATTTTAGTGAATGTTATTCTCAGTGAATGTGAGAATAGAGAAGATAAACTACAAATTTAGATATGGTTTTATTAGCCATGATTATTTTAGGTAGTTCAAAATGTGTTCTGAGGACCGGGGCGTGCTTTACTTTTTATGCAAAAGCTTTCAAAAACCAGCAAACTTTCATAACAAATCCAAATTCAAATGTCTTTCTCTCATTCAGCTTCCACATTACAGCCAGATGCGCAAGACAACAAGTTCAGCTTATAAAAAAGAATCTAGTGAAATAAAATATCAAAAGATGATCATTATTAGAGATTTGGTCTATAAAAAATAGTTTTAGAGCAGAGAGTTGTTCCAATATTCTCTTCACTGCTGCATGTACTGATAACCAGCGTGTTTGAGAGGGGTGAAGTGTTTTATGGACTTTTAAGTCGCAAAGCATTTGAAAGTTTTTAAACTCCAAATAAATGATTATATCATAAGCACACCAAACTATTTATAGGAAAGTAACGAGCTAAAGAAAGGGTTTAACAAACTTCAACTGTGTTATCAAAAATTGGTCAAGTGCGAGTCGGATGGTTCATTATCCATTTGCATAAAAAAATTAACCATAAAATATTTTCTAATTTCGCTATTTCTTTTTTGATAATATATATACCCGCGATGTACCAGTGTACCTACAATGAAATTCAGTATATAGTGTACTACTAGCAACCAAAAAAATAGTTTGTTACTCAAGTTGATAGTTTAATGGCTAGCCAGGATTCTTTGCCGGGAACCACGCGGCATGTTAATTACAGACTGTTTTATTGATTTCAATTGCTGTATTATCATCCGAACTTAAAGTGTGTACCAAATATCAGAATAACAATCAACCGGAAGGGAAGAAAATAAAGGCATTAAGATCATTATGAGTAGTTTGCTAAAAAATAAACCATTGGAAAATGATTCTTTCGCTGGTTCGGTAGATTAGTTCTACTGAGAAGATACCAGCAAGAAACTCAGCGAACTACATTAGAACTAGATTATTTTTCTTTTTTAAATTTGTTTTGGTTTACAATTTATTTTGTGCGAGCAAGCAAGAGACCACGCATTAACATCATTAAGGACAGCCAGTTTCATTAGTTAACAAACATCGATTTATTGCAACACTTTAGTTTTTACATATTATTATTCGTAGAGCAGGTTCAACGAGATAGCATCAGGATTTATAAAACGCCATCTGTTATTGAAAATATTGACTTCGGAAAAACGCGGGTAGCGAAACCGCGCCTCGTGTATAGATAGATACGCAAGGAGAAACTAAGTAGGTAGGCGTATAGTCGAGCGGCGGCGAGCGGCTGCTCCTCGACCGAATAAGTAGAAGCGAGTCGAGTGGCAGCCAGCGAGCCCCTCGAGGGTTCAACGCAGGAGGCCCAGCTTCGAACCCCACTGTGCAAACATTTGTGTGCATGATGGGTAAATGCATTGGTCAGATTGTTTCTCGCAGACCACGTTAAGCAGTCGGTCCCGGTTACCATAAGAACACCAACGGCTCCCCGTTACGAAAAGTTGGAGCCCTCAAAAGTTCAAAAGCTCCATTGGCAAGCCTGTGCCAGAGCCTCGTCCTAATAACATAACATAAACTCACGCCTATTTTCTCGATGGGGTAGGCAGTGGTGCTAGCACCCACATTTCGGCAGTTTATGTTCTGGTCCCAATGTAATAGGTGGCGAGCCTATTGCCATTAACCGGGCTTTTTTGTACTCGGCCCATTCCTTAATGTATCTATTGAAATTTAAATGAATTAGAATGTCAGTCCCACTAAAGTATAAGAGTTTGTAGATGAAAATAAGACAAATTTACCTTTCTTTATCCTGATCTGCAGCATCTAAATATTGTTGTTTTACCTTATTGAATCATCACTTATTTTAATATGATGGTAGCCAGAAAATAAATCCCGCTATGGTGGACATCTGTGGCGGACATCTGTGGCATGCCACCACCCCAGAGAATCATTCAGAAACATTATTTTCGATTGTTTTCGCCTTGTCAACTGCAAGTCAACCAAGTGGCCAAAATTATACATCAGCAACACTTCAGAGGTGCCATATTACCAGAATATGCCTCTGGCTCCGGATTTTTTGCATGTAAAAAAAGTGTCCCACGTAATAGGAGGTGAGCCTATTGCCGTCTTCCGGGCACTATTGTTGACTCAAGGCATTCATCTGAGGCTGAGTCTCGGCTGTATATATGGGCTGTCTGATGTTAAATAGCCCTATCCCTTAGTCGCCTTGTACGACACCGCATGGGAAGAGATAGGGTAAAACAGAAAATAAATATATAGGTATTATACCTATATATTTATTTTCTGTTGCTATTTACTAATATTTAATACTCATTATCTTGTTTATATGTGAACACTTTTATGTGGGCTTCTTATACTAATTACTTTTGTAAATAAAATAAATAATAAAAAGTAAGCGTTCCCCGCTTCCTTGAATAATAGAGTGCTCTAATGGAAGCCTCTGTTACTAAGAAATAATGCGGCTTCCTATTGGTAAAACATCAATTCAGTAGATTCAGATATTACCCCTACAACGTCACAAACTTTACCATTTGTCGCTGTCAATTTCAAGAGGTGTCGCCTTACTCATTTTGCGGTAAAACATGTTATTTGCAATGACATGGACCATAGGGCACCATTGTTTTGATAGGTAATGATTCATTTCCGCACATTCGGTAAATAGCGAGTAAACAATTTTATAATTATGTTTCATCCTTTGTGATTCAAGTTCCGTTTCGCGAAATTGTTCAAAATACGATAGTAAACAAATACGTTTAAAACAAAAGTGTAATAAGTCTAGATTATCAGATCAAAGTAGTGATGTGAACCAAAAGGTTAATAACCTCTACATTGATAGAAATGTACGCACAGTGGGAAAGTATTGGATAATATTAAATTAATAAAAATACTAAATTTACCCATAATTTCTTCATTATGTTAATTTATTTAGTTTCAATTTATTCAGTCGTATGTCCAGTACTGTTTTGGGGGTATCCTTGTAAAGGTGGTGGATAAAATTGTGATATAAATAAATAAATAAACATTCGGCAGTACAACTAAACAACTAGGTACCTACCCAATACTTAATTTATGCAAAGATTAGTGCTCCAGCTATGTTATGTTACTTAAATAACTAATTATAAATAAATTGTAACTGTTATAAGTAGTAGGGCACGCCGTAGTAGCGGCGGGGTAATGAATTCCAGTCTTGGTGATGCGGCAAAGAAAAGAGTCTCCGAACTGCTTGGTTTTTGCTGGTATATTCTGCACAGTGTGTGGGTGACATCTAAGGCATCTAAGACATCTAAAGTCGTCCCACTGACTTTGTTATTTGTTAATTTTTACTTTGACTGGAAATATTGTATATTGAAATGGCGCTCATTGGGAGAGATCTATGTCCAGCAGCAGACTGCGGTGGGCTAATTTATTGATTGTATAATTAACTTTTTTTGTTATAGAACATTGTCAATACCTTTTTTTTTTTTTACGTGCGCAAATTTAATAAACACATGATACTTAATGTTTTTTTAATTAATTAAAACATATTTTTTTGGTTTAACTCTATTGGATTTTAGCTATCATGAGGTCTTACCGGTAGCCGGAAGTCAGGGCTGACGCAATATACACTGATGCACGATATACCGTGACGGTAGGTACTAGGTACCTACCTAGCCATTTCTTATGTTTAGTTCCTACAGTATTATATAACTATCATATGTATACCTATAGTTATTGTAAGTTAACATGAAATTGTCACTAACAGAAATTTGTGTAGGTAGGTACAGTAGATACTTATCTATCCAATTTTTTTTTTGCAGATTTTGCATAGTGCCATAAGGAAATACTATTTTACACTATTTTTATTTATTTGGTGCCTTTTTTTATTGAATCAGCTCAGAATCTCAAAGGTCTCAAGGTGATGGAGGTGTACGTACTCGTGGCGGAGATCAGGTGCAGGGAAGGGAACGTGGTGAACCCGATCTCGATCACGTTCACGACATACGATGCTCACTGTATCCACTCGCGATTTTGTTTTAGCTTGTTCCCGGTTGTTTTTGCAAAGACGGACCACTGGATGCCAGACGTTCGGCAGTTGAAACCCATCCTCACGATTGAAATTTTTATACTTTTTTATTTCAATTGCTTCCCTAACCAGTCTTGGTATATAGTGGCGTTCTGTCGAAAGCATCTGAGGGTTATGTAGTTCGATCCAGTGGTTCGTACCGGACTCCAATAAATGTTGAGCGATTGCAGATTTATGCGGTTCATTGTTTTTGACTGCGGAAGCTCAAAATAGAAAAATCAGAGATTTTGGGTTTGAAGCAGATCGACAGTTTGGGCCAGTCTTATTTTTCCCAGAGGACTAACGAAGATGTAATCGAACTTTGTAGCGCTGTCGAACAGGTTAGTGCCAAAGCATAGAATTAATTGCAGAATATTCTGAACAACGCACAAAGGCTCCGGTGTAGCCGGCCTGGCGCTAATGGTGGGCTTACAAGACCGCACCAGACCAGTTTAGACAGTCTGGAGGTCTAACTTGATGTAACAATGGTCTTATAGATTTTCTGTGAAAAGTTCTGTTAATAGTATTTAATGTTTAAACTTAATAAATTAATGTTGCATGCGAGAGTTACTTTCGAGTTTATTGTTCTTAATGTATGATTTCGAAGGCGACCGCATACGACAATTGCAGACGCGGAGCGTACTGTAAAATACACCGGAATATGACTTCTTTTTAAAACATTACGGATCTTTTAGAAAAAATAAGTGGCCTAATGAAATTTTGCATACCCTGAGACAAAACACATTTAAAAATAACATTTTATATAATTAGGGGAAGTCAAAAAGACTTAGAGGCGTCGTCGGATTCGCCGCGGCAGTGCTTCGGCCTCCCTGTTCGGTAACTGCTATGATCTGGATGATGGCGGCGCCGATGGTGCACACTACGAAGACCGCCATCAGCAGCGAGACCAGCAGTAGGACTGTGTTGATCTAACTATAACAACCTACTTCTAGCACATGCTGTAAGAACGTTTCGCACGATCAAACGGACTCGACAGCTGAATCCGCGGAGAGGATTCAATTACACGTGCTGTTAATTTGGTGATGTCACGCATATAAAAACACACCGCTGTCGCCTTTTGAAATTTACAGCAAGCGAAATTGAAATCTCACCGCGGATTCTGCTGTCGAGTTTGTTTACTCTTATAGCATGTGCCTGCTGTAGAAAGAGTGACTCCGAAACAGTCTGATACGGAAAACAATTGATGTACGATTTGTGGTTGTCCATGCTTGTCTATCGTTGAAAAGAGCGTCAGTCACTGGAATATTTATTTATTGATAACAAAACCCTTAGTAAAATAACTGACTAGTGTCTAGACGATCGATTTTCACCAGTATAGAGCCTTCCTCTGACGGCGGGCGTTCTGAACGACCTTTGGTAACTGTTCACTTTTCACTCGACGCATACAAACTTATCGTAAACAAACATTTGTTGTCTACAGCATTAATTTTATTATTTATTCAATAACTACAGTAACTAAGTACCTACCTACTGTAGGTACACTTAAAGTAAAAGGATCAATATCGTACTGCCTACAGACTTGATTAAATTGTCTACTCACTCGCACTATAAAACTATTTTTCCGATAATTTGTTGATGACGATGGTATGCTAAGAGGGGGATTATATGTTGGGCCGTCCACGTAGTGTTCGTACGAAAAAGGTGGTCAAAGCAGTAAGGGAAAGAATTTGAAGAAATCCTGTCCGAAAGCAAAAGATTTTATCTCGGGAGATGAAGATAACACCCAGAACCATGTCGCGCATTTTAAAAGATGACTTAGGACTTGCAGCCTATAAGAGACGCACTGGTATAATACTTTATATACACCTCAAAATAATCCTGTAGAGAGATATAACAAAACAGTCGAAACATGTATTTCTTGTTTTGTTAAAGATGATCATAGAACTTGGTCAAAATATTTGCCTCATGTTCAATTAGCTTTAAATAGTAGTGGAGACTTTGGGGTCATGGGGTCCGAGCGCTCGCAACCTCTTCCGTGAGATTGCGAAGCGAATGGTCGACGCTTCTCGTGACCAGAAGGCTGGCCTCTTTTTAGGTCAGAGAATAAGCATTGCCATACAACGTGGCAATGCTGCCAGTCTTCTGGGAACGCTACCACAAGAGGCATGCGATGCGGAGGAATTCTACGACGCATTTTAATTGTTCTTAGCTATAAGTTGTGACTACTGAAAAAGTATTAAACAAGAAAATATCAAGGACAACCTTGGTTGTATACCACTTTTCCCTAGAATGTATTGTTTTGTTAGACTAAATGGCATACGACCACGGCTATCCTTGATATTTTCTTGTTTAATATTTTGTTTTGAAAGTTTATAAAGATAAACCGCGGTGATGATAAGACTGTGGATTTATATTTTATTCAAATGAGATATATATTAGATTCAATATAGGTCTTTGATAGTTTGAACTTTGTGGCATCTTTTCAGCTGTATATTTTATAAATGGCCTTTAATGTCGAAGATATCATATATGATTTGTGATATGTGATCCGGATCAATTAAATATCTCAAGCCCCGAAGAGCGAGAATATGAATCTCAAGCTCCTCCTCTTTTTATTTCACTGTTAGGGAATCTACTTTTTTTTCTATTGACTACTGTCCAATTCGTTTCTTCTCGTCCTTTAGTATTCATTTCACCCGCTTTTTCTTCCGTTCGGCTCAATGTCGCTAATACGTTAGATGACTTAGTGGCTTCTTTCCTCATTAACTTATTACTACTTTTATAATTATATGCATACATGCTCGGCGGTTGTGAGTTGACATACTCTTGATTTGACCTATACTTAAGATATTCCCGATCTGGGTGACATACGCAAGCCTAGGTCCGTTTGCCCGTTCATCATTTACATTTGTTTAAAGTTTCCTCATTCCGAAGTGAACAACGTACTGTAGTAAAAAATACTTGAATATGTGAGCCACTACGAACACGTATCTGAATACAGTATTCTTATCATATTAGGTAATCTTATTATATTAGATCCCGTTTTTCTTTTGGTTTTTCAATATTGATTTTTGGTAGCAGAGAGAGAGAGAGACACCCACATTTCACTAATCTTTGTTTTCAGTCCCTCGTAATAGGGGATGAACCTATTGCCGTCTACTTAAATACCTACCTATATGTAATACAATACAAGATATTGCGATTGTGATTTGTTTTTATCTATACTAATATTATAATCTATACGAAAAAGATTTCTTTAAATTAATGAATAACTCTGTTTTTGGTAAAACAATGGAAAATGTTTTAAAACGAGTAAATGTAAAATTAGTGAACCGTTGGACAAATTGTGGGAAAACTCAGGGAGCTGAAACTTTAATAGCAAGACCTGCATTTCATAGTTTATCTGTATTTTCAGAAAGAACAAGTAGACTCGCAGCCTTTCAACCGGGCTAAGCTTATGAATATCGGAGCGGTTGCTGCAATGAAAGCTGGATACCCATGTTTGATACTTCATGATGTTGATTTACTGCCTTTGAGACCAGCTAACCTATATGCATGTACAGAACGTCCCAGACATATAATATCGACTGGCAGAAAGATAAAGTCCCAAATCAAAAACGCACCCAGACAGCCCAACGGTAAGCCTAAGTAAACAGAAAGGTGCAAAAAGAGTCAGCTATAAAGTTCCTGTTCAGAACAAATTTGACCTCCTTAGCGATGAAGAACCTACAACTGCACCTGAAATCAAAGAGTACACACCAAAACCAGAACCAATATTTGTGACTGGAGTGGTTGATATAACGCCCTTGAGAGAACTCTTAATTAAAGTAGTGAATATAAATAAGGTTACCATGACTACAATGAGATCAGGGCACATTATTAAGCTCATGCCTACCGATATAGACACTTACAAAATAATAAGAAATAACCTACTTGACAACAACATCAGCCACTACACATACAAACTTAAGAGCGAAAGGCTTCAGTGTTCAGATTTTCCAAAGAATCACTGAAAGCTCTTCTCCCAAGCAAATCCCAGGCATGCTCTATGGGATTGAGGTCGGCAGACTGAGCAGGCCATTCCAACGTCGTCATATTGTGCTCGCTTAACGCATTGACCACTACCCTCGCGGTGTGTGACCGTGCATTATCTTGCATGAATATAAAATCTTGACCGAACTGCTGTCGATGAGAGATTATCATGGGGTGTATAACCTCCTGAATGTATTGGTTTGAATTCAAATTGCCCCGTAGACCTGTAACTGCTTGGAGAAACACAAGCAATTAATAATTCCATATTCCAAGTCATTAAGACATTTACATGAGGTACTGTTGATTTATTGAGCGCGTGCGCAGTTTTAAGAGAACATAAATTGATAACATTGTTATGGCTAAGTGACATTCTGGCTTTTTAATAGTTTTCATACATCCGGAATATCCGGCGATCGGAAGAAGCGAATTCTGCCCGGATATTGAATATTGATCGTGCACCCTTAACCCTGACGTATAGCCGACATTCGGGAACGTTAAAGGGATATTTGGCGATTATTCAATTGTGTGATAAAAAATACGACAATAGAATCATTAATAAAGTCTGCGGAAGGGCCTCCCAAAGATCTCAACATTCAAAATAAAATAGTTTAACTAAGTTGAAATGAAAATCATAATTACTCAATTTTTACGCTATAGTAGCCTAAGTTATCCGTTTCTGATAAAATATTAATACATTCTTGTAGATGAAATTTGATTAAATAGTCTAATATCATTATTATACTATGTAAGCTATATATTTAGCTAGTGGACCTGAATAAATAAATAAATACTCACAGGCTCCAATAAAGTCACCCCTCTCGTCAGATCTGCCCCCTCCACTTTATAAGGGTTGTAGTACTGCTGCAGGTCTAACACATCGAGTACAGTCGCGTGGATGTCGTGAGGAGTGGTCAGCGCGTCCACGTTCCGCTCTAGCGCCGACTGTACCTCTGGACGTCTCCGTTTTAACTTCTCGGGTAAGAGAATAGCCATTAGTGGTAACCTCTCTTCGAGTTTACCTTGAAATGTGTCTCGGACGTTCGCGTATCTGTTGATGGGATTTTTTTTATATAGTAATATTGCGTGAATAGAAGTCAACGGGCGAATCGAAGTCAACTGGTGAATCGAAGTCAACTGGTGTATCGAAGTCAACTGGTGAATAGAAGTCAATGGGTGAATACAAATCATAGGTTGAATTGAAGTCAAGTCAATGGTATAGCATCACTAGCTCTTGACCAAGCCGCGCTATGCGCAGGGCATCCGCTCTGACATAGGCCCTTCTACAGACCTTTGTGGCTCTGTTGTACGCCTTACAGGGTCGGCAGCACGGATGTGATCCACTGGTGTTACACACGTTCATAGGTCACGGTAACCACTTTCCATCTGGTGGGCCGTTTGCTTGTCTGCCACCTAAGTTGTATAAAAAAATACAGCCCCCAAAATTAAAGCCTGCGTTGAAGACTAATCCGTCAATAAAAGCGATAGCTCGGTCTAACGCGGCCACGAGCGACACTGGCTCAGTGATAACCCTTGTTGCAGGAGGAGACTCCGCAGGGCTTCTTCGAGGACCATGGCCTCGGGTAAGCGCTGCCCCCGCCACCGCACCGCACCACATACGTATCCACGGCAGCATTTATTCAAACCAAGTTCACAATGCAGATGGAAAAGGAATGATCTATCAAACTGAGAATGCATGACAAGGAACGGGTTGAGGACATTCACAAAGCATTGATAGACCTATCTAAATATTTGGTAGAATTGACAAATGAGTTCCACGATAAGAATGAATTATATAGGTCTTAGTCGTCCGCTGGTCACTGAATCTATTGTGGCGCCCTCTATTAATATGTCATGTGTGATATCAACTGAAAGGGCTTAATTAGCACATTTCAAAATATATAAATTACACCTATTGCTTGCCCATTGCCGCGTGGTTTTCGGCAGAGTAGAATTAGGGACACCCCATCTCTTCCCATGCGGTGCAGCAGCGCATGCGCAGTCCATCGTACTTGGAAGATGGGAAGGGGCCAGGGTGTCGACGCAGGTTGCATCCCACACCAAAGGCCTACCCATCTTCCAAGGCAACAACGACATACCGTCCGGTCTCTTACCATCGTCGCGAGCCAAGCCAACAGGTTCAAGTATGACGTATGCAACACCATATATACTAGAAATACTTTTCGATTAAAATTATATATATTTTAGATACCTTATTAAAAACTAAAGATATAACACAAGTTTAATTTTGACTTAAAGTAATTTTCACAGTTGACTAAAATTTGTGTTATAAACTATAGTGATTCTGTACCAGTGGTATGATATTGTTAACTCCAGCTGTGACTTCGGTTATGTTGCTTGTCTCTCACCTACGTAAGTGGTATAAATAGTAACACGGGAGAAAAATAGTATTTTTTCGACTACGAATAATGAAACCCGACTGTTCAGTAGTTTGGTTCCATTATTAGAATATAATTTTGATTTTCTTCTCAAATCAAGCATTCATTTAATAATATATTATAGAATTCTAGACCATCGATCATCTAAGTGCTTGTTTATTTCTTATGTACGTAGTTAGATTCACTATTCGCAGTTAGATTTTTAATATTTTTAATTATTTTTTTACATACATAATATGAAACAGAATAGTCAATACAGCGGCACTACTTGTTCATTTTGCAAAGGACTTTGTATCACTTTCCAATTACATCTACTTAAGACTTACTTGGATTTAAAAAGATACATCGCTGTTCATATTAGTGTTAGCAGAGATGAATGGCTGAAGAACACACGTCGCAACGACCCAATAAATATGCGATTACGGTAGGCAGAAGATGACGATTAGTGTTAGGGAAAAAGTAAATGTAATGTAAAATTCAAATGGAAAACACTTGAAATACGTGATAGCTTGATTAATGCGAAATGTAAACCTTAGAATAATAGAACTTGAAAGAAACAAAGGCCATCCCCAGTTTTAGGCCCGACCATGAAGACTTCATCTGTGAAATCTTTATATGTATTATTTTACAATTACAAAAATCACCTTTGACACTACCGGTGGTATCATGGGGAGTTAATTGTACCTTCTTTTTTACGTGCTATAAATCCCCACGGATACGGAGAGGTTATGTCAGACTCGAATCGACTAAAACGTACGGCGCCTGAGGGTCGTTGTTGGTTGCCGAGGGTGAGGTTGACAGACATATCCCTCGCACTCTGGCCGATTCATTTCTCTCATTCTGGCCCTCCTCGGGTGTAGAGACCACAGAGTTTCCTAGCTCGTCCGCAATAATTTGTACCCTTGACACTATCGGTAGTGCCATGGGGAAAGAATATTTCTCTTGACACTACGAGTAATGCCACGGAAAAGTCACCTACAAAATTGCATTCATTCATTTTAGAACCAGAAAATAAACTTCAAATTTCAAATGTTTGCAATCGAATCAGACAGTTTGTAATCGTAGTACTCGAAGCAGATAGTTCGTACACGCGTCGTTTTTTCTCACGGCTTCCAAGATCCTTTCATCTCAATCACTTCTGTTCGGGGTGAACAACCTCGGACTGTCGTCTTGAGCTTTTAGTTAAGATAAAAGTAACAGGCGTCGCTGTAAGCGGCTGTATCCATCAAGTTTAGTCTCGCATTACGGTAACGAGCGCTGCGGGGGCAGCCTTTGTTACGATCTTGGCTTTGGCACTAGATATTGTTTACTGTTACATTGTTATTGCCACGTTTGTTATAGTAAACCAGGCGACTTTTTAATTATGAGAATAGTGGTACAATGGCGACCGATATTTTACCGTTATCTGGTATTTAAATTCATTCTACCATTAGTATCATTCATAGTTGTTTTTTTTTTCAAGATTGTTTTGCGATTTGCGAGCATGCAAAAACAAACTTGATATGAATTAGCCTTTCGTATGCATTATTTTTAAAAGGTTACCTGAAGTTTCCACTTCATGAATTATACCTAGATATAACTTGTACCTGAGAAGAGCACTGCCACTGGGGAGCATCTTCGACAAGACACTAGACGCTCAATAAATCCGCTCATAGTCAAGGACTGATTGCGGTCGGGAGCGGAAGCGGGAGCGACGAAGAATCGCAA
Source organism: Eilema griseolum (assembly GCA_963662185.1). Classification (NCBI taxonomy): domain Eukaryota; kingdom Metazoa; phylum Arthropoda; class Insecta; order Lepidoptera; family Erebidae; genus Eilema; species Eilema griseolum. The sequence goes on from OY759251.1 coordinate 13,948,659, forward strand.
GCCAAGCTGCCCACGTACGAAGGCAACTCGGGCGTCGGAGGTCGATGAACGACCTCCGCCCCCCATGAGCGCAGGCCTGGGGGTGACAGGTGGAAGGCCTTAAAATAATACCTACATCTCTGATAATGTACTTATAAATACTAAATACTATGATAACGTTATGAGCTTAAAACTTCATAAATAATTGTTGATCATTTTTTCAAATAACCTGACATTATACACCCAGTTTGCACAGTTTACATTTTGTTTTGTCGTCTCTCTGTACACAAATTTATGTACTTTTTCGTGTACATTTACATTCAAATCCCTACGAACCACGTGATGTATTTACAAACGCGGTACATTTTTATAGTTATTCTGTGAAAGTCGTTAACGCTGCGGAAACATTAAAAAAAGTACGTATAAACGATCATTACCACCACAATGTTAGGCTAACCGCATTTAGACCTAACAAAAGTTCAACTAGTCTGCAACAGTTTAATGTATCGCAGCGATAAATACTCCGGAGTTAATTACATCAACCTGCAGACACAAATAACAGAACATTAGTGGTACGAACACCGATATTCGTGAACAATCGTGACTAAAGTGGTGTAGCAGATATTTGTCAGTTCATCTATTTGACGTTGATAATCTACTAAGATTATGAACGCGAAAGTAACTCAGTCTACCTATATGTAACGCTTTCACGCCTAAACCACTGAACCAATCCTGATGAAATTAAGTTATTTTTATACCACTTAGGTGGCAGACAAGCACACGGTCCACCTGATTAAAAAAACTTGGGAAGAACTACGGTCTCACCTCCAAACCTAGCCTTTAGAGGAAAACCTGCGCCCAGAGTCCCATTCGTTACTTGCAGCACCGACTTGCAGGTTAGGTTGGCTTGGGCCTCGAGCATATTAACTCTGTTCCTGAACAGGCATATTATAACTTACCTTCATGCTTCTTGGTACATTGAAATCCTCTAAAATTACTGGCATTTCAGAAGAAGTCTTTACGCGACTGTCAATATTGAGAACGGATATGACGAAGTCTAGTTCAAAGAAGACTATTAACAATCCTTACTAGAAATGAGATTACATAAATATTATTGTTTCTTAGAAAGGATATTACATGTACCTACTTCTCGGAAAGGAAAGGAGATCAAGACTTAACTAGAATGACAGTCATGTATGAACTAATTTCTTTAATCTTAACGCGCTAATGTATTTTTATTTGTTTCAGGTAAGTAAGTCAGGTGAAATGGGTTTCGCTGGTACGGTTTACTTCTACGGTATGGTTAACCACATGGTTTGTATTTTAATACGTACATTTTAGGTGTATTTATACAGACTAGCGGTCGCCCTGTGGTCGAGAGTCGACCATAATTAATTTAAAAATTATAACGTTTGAACATTATTAAAAGTCTATTGTGATAAACTTCTATAATCTAATCTCTTATTATATTTCAAAAATAGGTATACAATTTCTCGACTTAGACCAATACATTATCAAAATCTAACATCTCTTGCTTTCATTTTAGAATGTGTTTCTTTCTTATTGGACTTTTTAGGGCCCCCTGCGTAGCAGTCGAGTTCACTACCGCCCCACCACAGAGACTGTTAATCAATAACAACGTCTGTAGAAATTTAAACTGTTATTATTCTATCCCCATGTCGCCATTCATTCCATCGCCGTAAGACGGATGTATGTATAGAAGAAGGTTCCCCCTGTAAGGGAAAGATCACGGGTTCGAATCCCACCTGAACTGATTCAATTTTTCCTATATCTTTATCGACCATCGGAAGTGTTATCACAGATCGCAGCTGCAATCTGGATCCTGTTTTGTGACTAACGAGGTCTCTGATTGGTTTTAGATATATTAATTTAGACAAGATGCTTGTGTCAGATTGAAATTTGGAAGTGAATTATGATCTTAGTCTGTCTTAGAGAGCTGAGGACGATAGACATGAATATTGTTGATGTACCTAAGTGGCTCATCCCGTGATCTGAGCGGAGTGTGGCAAGAAATATGATCAAATCCTTTTAGTCTTATTATCCACCAATATGTTGAGATAGGCTTTTTGTTATTATCTTATTATACTTTGACCAAGCCTTACGAACAAATGACAACAGACTATTATGTTCTATGATTGAGAACGTCCGATTAGGAATAGCTTTTATTAAATATCAGAAGAATCTCAAGGTTATCGAACATGTGTTATATATTATTAATAATTATATAAGATTACACAAAGGAAATTCACCTCTTACTAAATAGATCTCCATTAATACTCTTAAATTTCCTGCATTGGACGGAATATGTTCATTGCACATAGGAGCTTTCAAAAACCTGTCCAGTCCAACAAAACGTGTCACAATTTTTCAATAATAATGCAATGCGCTCTGTGAATCTACATAAACATGTAACGTAGTTCAAATAAGCAATATGAATAAGTGCTGTACAAGCAGATAGGAATAAATTGCGATGAATAAAATTACGATTTACGAACAAAACTATACTTGGGTATATATAAATTACAACTACGTGACTCCTCAAACCGTAAAACCTATTATTATATTTTTTATAAATGTGTCTAGTTATGGTTATTTTTTTTTTGTATAACGTACGTGTAATTATGTAGGCGAAACCACTGCGCAGTTAGCTTTTATGGCTAAAATCGTGAGATTTCGTGAAGGACCCACCCAAGGCTGTCGCTACTAGGGCTCAGAATGGCATCCTCAAGAATGTAGAGCACAAGAAAGAGAAGATTAATCAAAATCAAAGCAACAATTCTGCCAAGTCTGGAAGAAGTGATGTTTCTGAACCATCACTTTACGTGAAAAATAATATAAATAAAAAAATAAGTTTACGCTCTAAAAAGTTTTAAACAAGAAAATATCAAGGATAGCCGTGGTCGTATGCCACTTAGTCAAACAAAACTATACATTCTAGGGAAAAGTGGCATACGACCACGGCTATCCTTGATATTTTAGTCTTGTTGTGCTCGTTCCAATATTTCCTTGCTTCCTTTTCTATTTGGTGTATTTTTTCAGCTTGTTCAGGATTAGAGATGGGCCGAGTACTCGGTTGATACTCGGTACTCGGCGTACTCGGCGGGTTTTAGATACTCGTACTCGGCCCGAGTAACTCGGTTTGAATGCCGAGTATACTCGGTGTAAGAAAAGCAATATATTTAGGTAGATATAATTAAAACAACAGTGCTAATCAAAAAGTATTTCTTACTAATTTATGTCAATCTCAATTAATATAATAGAAATCAAAATTATGCTAATGAATGAGTAGTAAATTACTTGTATACTACGTGTTTTATTTTAACATGATTTAACGTTGCCGTCGTAGAAGCCAGAGAAGTCAGAGAATTGCATAAAGTACATTTTACTTTTGCTTTATCTTCTAAAACCTCGTCGTAAAACGCACAAATTTGGGATCTTTTACGTGAAATCATTGTCAACAATCACTGATCACGTACTACACAGTCTACACACAGTCAATCATTAATTGACAATCTTTTTCAATTATTTATCTCCTATGACGCGAAGTATTTGTTTGCAAACTATCAAGCATTATTATTATTATCATATTTAATAAAGTATTCTGTGCTATCACGCGACTGGTAGTTGAAACTGACTGGTGTTGGCGGGGTGAGGGGCTCATCAACACGAGCCGGCCGCTCGACAGGCGACACCCTGTTTGTACGTGTTTACGCGCGCGAAATGGGAATTTGAATGAACCGAGTTACTCGGCCGAGTACTCGGTCGAAAAAAAATTGAACCGAGTAAAACTCGGTACTCGTTACTCGGCAAAAGTGTTACTCGGTGCATCTCTATTCAGGATCTACTAACCCAACTTGTAGGGTCCACTCTGAATACATACATCAGTGTCGCAGGATCTATCCAGCCATTGCCAATACCCTACAATGATGGAGTCAAGTCCATACTTCAATGATGCTATTTTCATCTTTGTTTCAACGAACAAACAAAAACGAATCTTCGTCCGCTATTGGGCTATGCTTGCTACTTGAATACATGTACACAGGAGAAGCTGTTGTACCTGCAGATTATCTGCCATCCTTTGCCGAAGCAGCAAAATCATTACACATAAGGGGCCTTGAAAACATTGTAAGTTTAAGACCACAGTCATTTCTTTATTTACTCCTGTTGCTATCTGCAGGCTACGAAACGAATGTGCAAATAATGTTAAGATTGCCTCATGTTCAGAAATTTGGTTCTTTTGAAGTGAAACAAAACTTCTGGATACAACTTGCAGTCTATTTTAATACATTGAATTGTAATGTTACACATCTGTGGAATAACAATAATAGTGCCCGGAAAACGGCAATAGGCTCACTCCCTATTACGTGGGATCGAATACAATGTTTGGTGAAATGTGGGTGTTAATTCACTTCTGCTTAACCCTCCGGGGATAAAGGCGTGATTATATGTATGTATGATAATCACTGTGTTCATAATCTTCAAGTTATTTAAGAAGTTAGATCAGCAACCTCAAAAAGTATAAACCATTGAAAAGTAATTAAACCGCGTGGTTCCCGGCAGAATAGAATTTGGGCCACCCTATCTCTTCCCATGCGGTGTTGTACAAGGTGACTATAATTGGGCCACGCTATGATGGCCGTTTATAAGGCTCAGCTCATTACTTTTGTAGGGCCATTATAAAACTACTGTGACTAATGGAAAAATACGCAGACGATATCACTATGAGAGAAGGAAAACTTGAAATAAAACCCAACACGTCTGGCCGCGTGGAAACAATAGGCCAAAGCCTATGTCCAGCAATGGACAGCGATGGGCTAATTGATTGATACACTACACTGTCTATTAGATTACCCCACAACAAGAAACTTTTATTCAATTACCCTCTTGTTGGAACTTAGGAGTGTAGGGGTCAGGTGACAGTTGTAATGTGATAAGAAACACACAATGTGCCTCTTGTTTCTTTCGTAAGTTTTCTTGTGTTTCATGCTTTGGGAACTTGCGCCCCGCAGACTCACCTCTCGACAACCTTAGCCGCTCAACGGATGTTGCTCCATGGTCGCACTATATGTGGCTATTTTAATGGGGCCCATGCAATGAGTTGGCAAGTCACCGCCTGCCTTTTTACAAGTTTGAGACTTATTGTCACGGCAGGTGTCCGTTAGTCTCCCGCCCTCAGTGCAGAAAACAAAATCAGGACAAGCCTTTGGTCTTCCCACCGACAGCACAAAAACTCTCCAGTGAAACACAACACGAGGTTATTATAGCCGTGGTATTCTGTAGGGTGGAGGTACTTCCCCAGTCGGACTGCTCAACTCGGACGGGAATTCCGTCGTGTCCTACAAAAACTCTCCAGTGAGCTCTGGCTACCCTACTCACCACCGGGAACACAACACGAGGTTATTATAGCCGTGGTATTAATTAAAAATATTCCGGGTATAAAGGCATGATTATATGTATGTATGTAATTAAAAAATCGCACGAACAAGACTGAAAATAAAATGGGTTATGAGAGTAAAAATGTATAGTCAATCGCCAACAACTGGGTTCTATGCCTGCCCTATAACTGGGGCAGTCCACCCTCAGGTGCTGTTCACCGCAATGGCTACATTTGGGCTCTGCATCCTTGCAGAAGCGACGACTGTGCCCAGGCCAGGCCCAGGCACCGAGAACACTGCACGAGTGGCGATTGGTCCGCCACTCTGATTGGATATAATGTATAAAAAATATGTTAAATTTATTGTTATGTATGCTAGTCACATGCTTTTCTTCAATTCTAGAAGACATTGTTCAGATGAAATTAATATTTGTTTATCTCCCTGCTCTTTACGTAGAAAAATGTTACCGTTAGAGGACCAACAGAATTTTCTTCTCAGCAGTCCATTACACATACCACTAGGCTACCGCGGTTGTGTTGTTTTGTATCGTCCATCTAATTCGTTGTGAGTATTTTATCAGTGAATAGACGCAATGTCTTAAATTTCTGTCAAAAAAAAGTCAAATATTTTTATAAGTAACATCCTCCTTGATGTTTTTTTCAGGGACGGCAGCATGAGTGTAGCACCTCTGGTGTTGTATAGGCCACAGTAACCACTTCCCATCAGTTGGCCCATGTTCTTGTCTGTCACCAGAGTAGTATACATTTCTTTTTTGAAAATTAACATATTTCTGACATTTGAAATCAGAAACCAAAATATTATAGTTAATCTAAAGCTTTAATACCAATATACGACTTACAAATAAAATCGAACTAAGTACGTGTTTTAAAATATATCCAATGTACCTACAGACACGACGACTTGAGCATTTTTATAAAATTATAGTTAGAATTATCTAACTTTGAGATTATCCAAAGTACTGTAAAAACTTACTTTTTATGACGTTCATACAATTTTATAGCTTTTTTGAACGTTGGAGTTGAAATCCTGGCCAACGTGGAAACAGTAGGCCAAAGCCTCCTAACATTGGGAGAGGCATAGGCCATCAGGCTTATGATGATGGATAATTTATCTCCATTTAATTCATAAATATTATTCATATATAATTCAACAACATACATATTATCACACCTTTATCCCTGGATGGTCAAGCAGAGGTGAATTAACCCCCATATTTCACTAACTGTAATAATTCAGCTTTTAATAGTGACATGTCGGCATCCACTCCTTTTCTTTGCAGCCATGCCACCAAATCTGCTTTCTTATTGGCTGACGTAGGTGCTTTATCAATTTGCACAGAGTGGTATGGGGCATTATCCATTATAATTGTGCTGTTAGGAGGGATATTCTAAAACACGCTAGTTGAACAGAAGCTTCTTTGTTACCTACTAAACAGTGTGCTATGAAAAATACATATTAAATTAGATATTATAATGCCTTTAAAAGTTTCAAAACTCAGGCTTCATTAAGTTGGTAATTCGTTTATTGGCAGTTGTTTAAAATATTTACCCATTTTCTTCAGGATTTCTCACATTTCGCCAGTTTATGTTTAGGTCCTGATGTAATAAGTGGCGATTATTTATATTGATAAATCGATATATCGGCACTTTGGACAGTACACGATCACGTAGGGTTACGGTGCTTGTAACAGTGCCGAAATATCGGTTATTCTACAAGTGTTACACAGTGTGCAATTATATAGATACATTTATTTTTAATTTTTTAACAAAATTAATATAAAGGAATGGCCGAAATGTGCATAACTTCTGAAAGACTGCATAAAAGTGCACAATTTTTTGTGTATTGTTGTCCGGAAAAGACTCGTATGTTTTTTTTTTTTTTGGGAAATCTAGGCAAAGGATTAAATTTTTTCAACCCGCGATCAATACCTTACAGGGGGCACGCTCTAACCACTAAGCATCAGCACAAAACCTTCGCCCGAAACCATCAAAATTTTTCTATACATATATTCACCAGCCGCGGTAGCCTAGTGGTATGGGTAATGGACTGCTGAGACGAGGTCTCGGGTTCGATCCCAGGTTTCACCATGGCACACACCAATGACTATTCGATGCTTTTCGAAGTTATGTGTGTATTTATCGCAGGTTTATAAGTGCCCGGTTAATGGCAATAGGCTTGCCACCTATTACATTGGGACCTAAACGTAAACTGGCGAGATGTGGGTGCTAGCACCTCTGCCTACCCCCTCCGGGGATATAGGCGTGAGTTTATGTTATGTTATGTTATGTTTACATATATCCGTCTTACGGCGACGGTTAAGTGCCATCTACCGACATTCGTACGAATCGTCCCGCCTGAAACGATTCGAGTGAGAAATAGCGTGATAAGAGAACGATGTGGAGTGATAGATGTAGTGATGAGAATTGAGAGAGGAATGTTGAGATGGTTTGGTCATGTTGAGAGAATGAATGAAAGAAGACTAACGAAACAGGTGTATGAGGCGAGTGTGGATGGTACCGTCGGAAGGGGAAGACCTAGGCGCACATACCTAGAATATATAATAATCTTTCATCAAGTTTGACTAACCTACGTTTGACATTATTTAAGAAACAATTATTTGACATGTTATTAAACAAAATGTATTACAATATTAATGATTTCTTGGACGATACAATAACATTTAACAATATCTTTAAAACGCACGCCGATTGTGTGTGCCGGAGGTGAGATTATCTGAGACAATTCCCTCGCACCCCGGCCGCTTATAATGGATACTCAATAGGTACTGACGAGGTAGGTACCTAACATACATGTGAGTGACCACATGGCTTGCTTATGAAGCATATAATATTCGTACAACTTGTATCATTCAATACAATTACATTACAAGCGAATGCTCGTCAGTCATGGAGGAAGTATTGTAATGTAATGCTTAAAATAGAATTAGAAATGTTACATTACACGGATAATAATTGCCGCGATGGGAAAGCATCTATAGCCTTTGTCGGTCAACAATTAAGTACGCTGCAAGCTATAACAATAAGGAGAACACACTACTAACACTTTGTAACATTGATTGGAATAATGAAGAAACAAAGTTGTTTTGATGTTTCGTGTTTTATTAAAGAAATAATCCTGGTTAGCAGATTCAAGTCATACAGTCCACGACAGTACTTTCGAACAATGGCGGCGAGAGGCCGGTCGACAAAATTTATTAATTTTACTCAAACCCAACGCTCGGATGGCGATTAAAATACCTGGATATGTGTTGTTATTTGATAATTTATTGATTTATTACCCGACTACGTAGAAGTAAAATGAGGGTTATGATTTTGACAAGCTATGTATGTAGGTTCATCTGTTCCACCTCCGACCTCCGACAGGAGTGCATAAAGATTCTGTACAATGCCCCTATTCCCGTCCTTCACAAAATTCTATATTTCTTCTTCTTACATACATATAATCACGCCTTTATCCCCGGAGGGTTAGGCAGAGGTGAATTAACACCCACATTTCACCAATCATTGAATTCGCCTTTTTCTGGGGAAAGATGGGGCTCAGTCGGGGTGCACGAGGGATATCCTAGAGGTACACTTTATTATAATGCAAGTGCGTTCTAGCGTTATCACTGGTCGCTTACATCAAAATTATGCAAGAATTCAAAACGCTCGCGTTGGCGCCCCACGTATAAAACCGCATGGCAATAATCAACAGAAACTACAAGCTAACCGTTCTCGTATCAATTATTACGGGAAAATGGACAAATCTGGTCACACTCAGTAGGGAAGAGGCCTATATCCAGCAGTGGACTGCGATGGGCTAATTGATTGATTTGATTGATTGGTAATCATACACAGTATCTACTTGTTGTTAAGTAATTCACAATGAAGATTGAAGACTTCAATAGTGTCTAGTTTTACTTTAGCGACAATACCTACATGACAACTACACGCTGTATTTGGGTTCAGTTTGCAAAGTGCGCAATGTCCAGACAGCTAGCAAGGTGACCAGTTTACCTTTTATTTTGAACTTGTTATGTCAGTTAATGCATTCCAGTATGTTTGTATGAAATATTTTAATTAAGAGAATTGTTTGAACATTTAAAAGTATCGAAAAGTCTTTGGTGTGTGCCATGGTATAACCTGGGATCGAACCTGAGACTTCGTCTCAGCAGTCCATTACCCATACCACTAGGCTACCGTACCATAAATACTAGTTGTTTATGATTAAAAACCGATTTACCAGGTGTCAATGTAATATTCGTGATAGAACCTTGTACTAACAACAGACTGAGTCCCATATGCCATGTACTTCATGACTTAATTCAAAAGGCATGACGTTTCAAATCTGTCGGTTGAATGCGGTACGTTTTTTTAAATTTCCGGTTGAAATCGGAAAAAATTTTTAAATAACACCCTTATTTTAGAGTCGCGTGGTCCCCGGCAGAGTAGAATTTGGATCACCCCATCTCCTACAAGGCGACTAAGGGATAGGGCTGTTTAACATCAAACAGATATATACAGCTCAGAGTCAGCCTCAGATGCATGGCTGAGAGCCATCATCATCTATTAAAAGTAATATTATTTCAATCTTAGTTTACTGTCATCGTGTGATTCGGACTCGGGTTGTTATAGTTTGTCGATATTTGTGTAGGTACTATATATATATATATCTTGTAAGACATGTGTAAAACCTAGCAAATTAAACTTATAAATATATCCACTAAACCTGAACTTTGATGCAGTTTATGAGTCCGTCAGTGTATTATACTATTCATGTTATTACATATTCTAAGAATAATCATAGTTAGAAGGCATTTTTACTTTCTTTAACGTGACAAATGTAATTTATTTGCTGTAAAAATACAATGATATGCTCTATTCACAACAGTTGATGATTTCAGTCTTCTAGGAGTTCTCACATTCACCTTCTCAGATAATGCCGTGTATAAGGCCTGTCCGCAAGAACAGTGCAATAAGAAGCTGGTGGATCTGGAAAATGGGCTTTTTAGATGTGAGAAGTGTAATAGAGAATATCCAAACTATAAATACAGGATACTGCTGTCGGTAAGTAGTATGATTTGATTGAACGCGATCATTCTAAATTAATCTAATAATTGTAAATGCTTATTCTAAATAAATCTGGGGGTACTTCGTGGATAGAGGCGTGAGTTTATGTTATGTTATACCTGAGTGTCATTCATTACAAAAATCGAATTTACACTCAAATCTTTCAGGTAGGTAAGGGTTTATTATCTATAAAAGTATAAAATCTGGTTATAATTATGGATGTACAGAAGAGAAGTAATCTAAGTATATTTATCTGTATTACAAGCTAGTTAAGCTCTGTTCACTTAGGCTCTAGATGGCACTTAATAATATGTCATAGAAAAATATTAAACTAGCATAAGTTTCATTACTTTCACAGTTAACAAATGAAAGAGAACTCATTGTTGCTGTTTTTTTTCCTGGAAACATTCATTATGAGTTAAAAAGTCATTGTCATAATACCTGCATACCACTTTCTAAATGGGTTTTAAAATATGTATGCCTTGGAACACATCTCTTGGACCTAAGTCTTGAAACATACAAGTTGCTGGTGTCTGGATTATTTTTAATGCAATAGCACCCCCATACTATTCTCAAAAGACACCCAAGAAATGTGTACTACCACCGAGGTGGTGGCGAAGCACACGGCCCACCTGATAGAAATTGGTAACCGTGGCCTATGGACGTGTGCACACTCCTGCCGATCCTGTAAGATCAGGGAGCTTCTGTGCCGTCATTCCTGAAGACAAAACGGGACAAGCCTTAGGGCTAACGAAGCAGGGACCGGACGGGTACTCGTTGAAAGGGTTTTTGAAGAGGTTTTTTTAAGCGCTTTATCAAGAAACCCTATGAAATGGGTTACCCTTTCGAACGGGTGTCAAAAACCCATTCCGAAAGGGTTACCATTTCAAAACCCAGTAACACTGTAACTTGGGTAAGCCGTTCCAACAAGACAATCCGAGCGCGCCAGGGCCTCGTTTGTCTCGCGACTTAGCTCCAAAAGACGTGTCCCGCGTTATACTAGTCTACATGTCGCCAGCTGACAAACTTGTGTACATATAAATGAATAATTCCCTCAATTTATTCAGAAAAATAAGGGTTCTTAATTACAGCAGTACGACATTAGATCTCGGAGTTGATGACTATAGCGACCATCATAATTAAATAGCACTGATATTAACTATTATTAATAATTTATTAACTTTCATTTCCAATTATTTAATAAACAATATAATTTTAAATGTATATTGGCTTCAACACCATTGTATGCTCACGATTCGTAACGGTAATTTTTTTTTTATAAATAGGGATGTGCAAGCAATATAGTATCTGGTGTACAGTTTATATAAATTGGCTTATATATATAAATATAGTTGTTAGTGATGCTCACTTAACGTACAGTCAACATTCTTCTAATGGTTGAGTCACTTATAGCCACTCTACGTACAACATGAAGCTGTTGCTGCAGTTGAAAAGCGTTAAGTCGTCGATTTAGTAAGGAAGTTGTTACAATAAATCTATCATGTCGATCAAAAGTGACCCGATTTTTGCCAGATCCTGAACGGCGGGTGAACAAACTTATCTACCGATAGCGTTTGTAGACTCTATGAACAGAGGACAGGCTTATCCAGCAATGCCACCACTTGGGCGGCCACAGCCTATTTTTTTTATACAGAATACGTAAGTTTTTGCGAAAACTCGGTTTTTATTTTTCAAATCTTCCGGCGATTCAAGTCAAGTATTTTTCTTTCTTTCATACAATGCAATTATATTTTTTTGTTTATAAATACACTATTAATAAGTAGGTACATTAAAATGTACAGCGTCATAAATGAGTTCTGACTTGTTTATATTTGATTTGTATAAAAATACATAATTAAATATTTTTTCCAGAGTGATTTTGTGATTCCATTGACTATAATGGTAGTGGAAAGTTCTATAGTTAAGTTGAGTTTGCTATAATGTGTTAAAATCCATATACTCCCCGTTTCCGGGGTCGAGTTGGGGACTGTAGTCCCCACAACCCGAGAAGAGGGCCAGATCGTGAGAGATGGCCCTGGGTCGGCCGGGGTGCGAGGGATATGCCTGTCAACCTCACCTTCGGCAACCAAAACGACCCACAGGCGGCGTGCGTTTTAAAAGCCGACTAAGGGATAGGGCTGTTTAACATCAGACTGATTTATACAACCCAGACTCAGCCTCAGATGCATGGCTCGAGTCAACAATAGCGCCCGGAATACGGCAATAGGCTTACCGCCTATTACGAGGGACCGAATTCAATGATTGGTGAAATGTGGGTGTTAATTCAACCAAAAACTAATATATATGTATAGCTTTGCATCGATATTAGTACAGGGGGTTTCATTGAAAGTACCTACACTACAGGAACCATCTTGAAGAAAGCAGCTCAAATCTGTGATGTACATTCGTTGTCCAAACGCTCAACATTTTCCTAAAGGTATAAAGATTTGTTGTAAATATAAAAGAAAACTGAGATCTCTGTGCTAACAGAAACCAAATAATAACAATATTAATATAAAACAAAAATATGTAAATTACACCAAAGCTCTAAAAAAATGACTAAGTAATTTAAAAAGAATTACAAATTTACATTTTTAAAAATTCAAGAAATAAGACTGTAACACCAATAATAATCGTGGTGGTACCTTTTCATGTATAGTCGACATTTCCTTGTTCCTATCCCTTTCCTGTCTCCTATTAATCTGAAAGGTATCCGGAGGTACTTAACTCACAATTTGATACATCTTATATTACAAGCATTAAAAGCTTTCCGAATGCCACTCAAGTGACGATAGCATGCACTGCAAAATAACCGTTGTCCTCTAAGAGTAGTGCCATCGCCATCTGGTCACAACGTGAATCTTACGCCAACAATAAATCTATATAATATGCTAGCTGACCGGCAGATGTTGACAAGAAGTAAAACAACACTCCCAATGGCGATGAGAAAAGAGATACATGCATACATACCTACATAAACATATTAATACCCACATAATTTCACCAATCAGTGAATTCGGTCCCACATAAAGGGGGGGTGAGTCTATTATGTGCGACCAAATTGTAAAAAATAAATAGTGGCAATATGCAAATCATAAAGTATACATTTCACACAAACATGTATATTAAATGCAGATTCTTCATAATTGAAAATTTAAAGCATCATACATCAAGTTATTGAAGTCAAATAACAAGATACCTAATTTATCTTTAGATTAATTTTGGTGGCTTCGTTCAGATGGCAGTCGCTCTCATAAAAGTCTAATTAAGCTGTGAACGCACAACAACGTTAATGTGCTGATAACCTTAGTTTCGTTACTATTAATTTATTAAATTTCACTATTTCTATGTCGTAGCAGTAGTAAGCGCAACAAAAATTAATACTGTTCTACTACTACTGTACTAGGATGGACTCCCGTTGCTAGCAAAGTATTTGGTTTTCATGGTAGCAGCACAGAACAGGACAAGAATTCTCGGTTGGCACCAAAAAGCTTACCCTCTATGACGTGGTACACGTCGTTAATTCTTACTTTAAATGGATTATGAACAGAAAGACGAGGAGGGCTTCATTCAATCCGATAGATAATGTAAGTATGGATAAAAAATGTTTTCGAATTCGTCCACCACAGGAACAATACAACTGTCTACCTTATTTTGTCTTGGTTTGGGTCCAAAGATTATCCCTAAAGCTAGGGTTTATTTCTCCCATTATATGATCAATCTTTATTTAATTATGTACCTACTTATCTATACTAATATTATAAAGCTGCAGGGTTTGTTTGTTTGTTTGTTTGAACGCGCTAATCTCTGGAACTACTGGTCCGATTTGCCGCTGATTTCTCGCGTATCTAAGTGCAAAATTACTAGAAAGGGATCGGTTGTAATGGTAGCGGGCCAGCAATGGTCATACCAGAGCCTCTCCTCACGAGCTCGTCTGCGGCATCATTGCCGTAGGACCCACTATGCCCACATTCTCCTAAGGGACCTAAGTGAAATATGACCTAACAGCTGCTAATGGTAGTGTGATTCATACCTATGGTCCCATTCAACTTAACCTAGACCTAGGGCTTCGCCGAGCATTTGGATGGAAATTCACCATAGCTGACGTTTCGCCAGCAAATAACTTGATATCTCCCCTTAGCTGCGTTGAATGCCGGGGTCCACTCGAGAGTTCCCAGATTTGAATCCTGGTCATCACACTACCGACATGAACTCATTACTCCAAGCAAATTAGCTTCGCTGGCAGGGTTAGGTTTTTAGGGTCTAAATATCGTAGCATGATGTTTATAATCTTACTAGCGACCCGCCCCCGCCCCGGCTTCGCACGGGTGCAATGCTGATACTAAAAACACTACATTTTTAAATCAGTAATATCTTCGAAAATATTCATTTAAATCCAATGCTGTAAAGGGCCATATGGATCCGAAGACTGTCAGCAGTTTTTTGGGCAACATGCCTCGTAGCATTTATTTTAATACTTTACGTGATGACTGACTTAAGTTTTAAATTGCCTAGCATTAAACCCGCAATAGATGATATTGACAACGTAAGTATATTTCTGGCCATAAGTATATACTTTCAATCATAGATGTTTTTACAAAATATTGTTGGATATTTCCTATGACTAGTGCTACCACTAAAGTAATTTGTAGGATACTTGAAAAAGAAATATTTCTTAAGTTTGGAACACCTAAAATTTTCATCAGACAGATCTATACAGCCAAGACTCCGCCTCAGATGCATGACTTCGGTCAACAATAGTGCACGGAAAACTGCAATATACTCACTCCCTATTACGTGGGACGGAATTTAATAATATAAAACCTAACAAAGAAAGAGGTTAAATGTAAAAGACTTTACCATTATCTTTGAGACTCCTGTCAACCTCAACTGCAAGTTGAGGATCTAGCGCATGCTTTCCTTTCGGGGCTGAAAGGTCAGACGACATTCGCTCCAAGAATAGCCAAGGTAACAATAGTGCCCGGAAAACGGCAATAGGCTCGATGGGACAAGCGATATGTACCGTAGCTGTCGATATAAGGCAAGTCAGAGACCTCCGTCTGACCAATACTTGAGACCAGTTTATTTGAATGAGTTCTATCATTACGCCTAGAGAAAAACCGATTTGATTCCTTTATTATATATGTTTTAAATAAAAGGAGGTTAATAGTGGAATGTAATTTAGTTAAGTTTGTCCGAAATGGTGTATTGAAGGATATTTTAACTGCTTTATTTTGAATGGTTTGGAGTAGTTTGTGATTACTAGCACACGTACTACACTTTAAGAAATGTATATCTCCACCTTTATATTAACGATTTGTAATTTTTCATTTAATACTTATTAATCTAATTTGTATTTTTATGAATGAAAACTTGGCAGTATTAATTGTTTTGTTTGTTTTTATTATTTTATAAAATCCGTCTTCAGGTCGCCATAGAACAGGGCCTCGCGAAATCTGTCTTGATAACCCCACCAGAGCCGGTGGAAAGGTTATGTCGGACTCGAAATGACTAAAACGCACGCCGCCTGTGGGTCGTTTTGGTTGCCGAAGGTGAGGTTGACAGGCATATCCCTCGCACCCCGGCCGACCAAGGGCCATCTCTCATGATCTGGCCCTCTTCTCGGGTGTGAATTAACACCCACATTTCAACAATAATTGTATTCGGTCCCACATAATAGGGGAGTGAGCCTATTGCCGTTTTCCAGGCACTATTGTTGACTCGAGCCATGCATCTGAGGCTCAGTCTGGGCTGGGATTTCTGTCTGATGTTAAGCAGGCTTATCACTCAGTGGCCTTGTACACAACCCATTGTACATACCTACATATAATCACGCCTTTATCCCCGGAGGGTTAGGCAAAGGTGAATTAACACCCACATTTCGACATTTCTACCCAGTTATTTTTATATAAAGTGGCTCTCTTTACGTCTTCATTTTAAAGTAATTAAATTGTTATTGTATTTTCTTTGCCTATGTTACTTCGCGAACTATTGCTACTAAAAATGTAGCAATAGTACGGTGCGTTGTGCTTACCGGACTACTGCGACTAAAAAGTAGCATTAGTTCGGTATACCGGACAAATCACCGAACTACTGCGAATAGGGGCAGAGATCAACCTACTACTAACACAAGCGATTTTGCTGGACCCCGGTTAGAGGGAATATTAGATATTTTGGTTTCGCCGCCGCGGCCTGCTTCTGCCAGGGTGACAGGCGGCTCCACCAGTCACCCCCAGGCCAGCGCTCAGGGGGGGCGGAGGTCGTTGATCGACCTCAGACGCCCGAGTTGCCTTCGTACGCGGGCAGCTTGGTTTGCGATCCTTCGTCGCTCCCGCTGCCGCACCCGCCCCGCCATACCTGGCTTCGGGTCGCACGATTTTCAAACCTTACCAATAGTGGGCGAGGTTTACCAGTGTCACTCCCCAGCCGATGGCAAACAGCAATGTCTTTAGCTGTGACACTTATAGCGTTCATTTTATTTGTGATTACTTTTATGACACTGCCCGTGAGATCCAGTCTCGGCTGTATATATCTGTCTGATGTTAAACAGCGCTATTCCTTATTCGCCTTGTACGACACCGCATGGGAAGAGAAGGAGTGATCCAAATTCCACTCTGCCGGGAACCATACGTATATTACAGTTAAAAAAAATCAATGATTCCATGAATGGAAGGAGGCCGCCCCTTGCTAAATTATCTTTGAAGAACAAGCCTTTAGTCATCCCACTGACAGCACAAATTCTCCAGTGTGCTCTGGCTACCCTACTCACCGCTGGGAACACAACACGAAGTTATTATAACCGCGGTATTCTGTAGGGCGGAGGTACTTCCCCAGGCGGACTGCTCAATTGGGCGGAAATACCGCCGTATCCTGAATATAGTTATAAACAATGTATTGACATCAACAAAATATATATATATATATGCCAATAGACAATCTCAATAAAATTAAAGTCTAAAGCAGCTCACATGAATTCGGGCAATCGGCTGGCTGGCGTATTTTTGAATAAAATGATGACAAATGTATGCGATTGACATTAACAACAGCGGTCTACCTTTTTAGCAATTTTGTAATTGAAATTGTGTATACATTGAATAAACCTAAATTACATATTATTTAGTGAAGGAATTAACTTATATACGCATATGAAGTAAATTATCTGATTATAAAAAATGTATTCACAAAATGTATATCATACTAGATTGTATGAATAAATCTCTTCGTCGAGTAAACGGCATTTAATTGAAACAACATCTCAAATATCAACAACACTGTTAGATATTTCTAATTTGGTAAATTGATGTTTAATTTAATACAACTTCGTACTACAACAAGTTCTAGAATAAATAATGTATACTCTCATCTGTTATTTTACTGAGGCCAAGATTAATATGATTAATTAATTAGATTGATAGGTTGGGATACTAATTTGCGACCTGAATGCATAGAGTTCTTCTATAGCAGTTTGGGAGGAGTGGTTACAAACAATGAGCACGAGAAATTCATATAGTCATAAAGACTACTTTTTTCTTGTGTATCAATGGGGATAAAAAATTTGACCATAAGACATTAATTGAAACAACGAATACATAACATTGTGTTCAGGCTGTACACAAAAAATCAATAATATATGAAAACTGTGATTTATCACCCTCATAATGAACCTGTATTTGCATTATCTTTGCTTGTATTTTGATAATTTCACAGAGCGGCATCAAAATTGTAATATTTTCGTCCATTCTAGGTAGCCTTGTCTTTGTATGAATAAAGTCAGTTGTCACTAATCAAAGTTTTTAAAACTCAGAGTGCTGATAGTCAAAAAAAACAATAACAGAAATTCATATTAGTTCTGAAAACTTACAAGAATTTGATTTCCTACTTCATAACAGTATTCTTGAGTCATGGGCATCAAATAACGACTGCTGCAAGATCCTCCACAAATTTATCTCTATAAATGAAATTAAACTGTAACCCCCCTCCACTCTTTTCATCTGTAATATACAGTGCTAATGTTCGATGAATACAAAATATAAGCTTTGTATTCATCTAAACCCTCCCTATCCCCCACTATATAACTGTTTATTGTCAGACCATCGATCCATAGTGTTAGTAACAATTTAACTTAAGAACTAATGTTAGTAATAAATACATATGAATAACAACACTCCACTATCTGTGTGGAGTGTCATCCAGTGTTGCAACAAGGGGGAGTCCCACCTATCTTTAAACACACTCAGGAGACTGTTGGAGCTGCGGCGAAAGCCTCGGTTGCAACCAGGAACAAGATAATGCAGTGTGAGAATTTATATTTTAGGAGGTAGGACACGGTGGTATTTCCGCCCAATTGAGCAGTCCGACTGGGGAAGTACCTCCGCCCTACAGAATACCGCGGTTATAATAACTTCGTGTTGTACAACAAAAGAGCGAGCCAAACTACCGCCATGCCTAACAGCCACGTGCCGGAGTGTTGATACAAACTATGGGTAATAGTTAGTGCTTTCTGGACTTTCTGGTTCATTTCATAAGACATTGTTATATGTGATATTGACACTATTGTTCAAGTTTATAAAAAGACTACATACCAGTCGCTAAACCCAAGTGTAGATCCACGATTTAGCTTACTTTTATCGATGAATTTTATTTTTAGAGTTGGGTAGCCCCAAACAAAGAAGGCTTGTGTTAGAGGCTTGTTTGTCAATTTGCAAGTATTTCGGCTTGCAGGTGAGGTTGGTTTTGGCCCTCAGAAGTCTGCGGGTCCGAAGGTAATCATTGTTTGGCTTACGCTTGGGACCTAAAGATTTGTAATTTTTTTTTCAAATTAGTGGCGTTTCCTTTCTTTGAGACAAGGTCGAGGTCCAAGGACCCTTCGATTGTGTATAATTTGTACGATTTTGTCACGGAAAGATCGGATATTGATTGGTTTTGTTTGTAAAGACAATTATAAATTAGTAGTACAATGATTTTTTTCGTATTCGGTAGAGACTGACAACATTCTGTGAATAATATTTTACTACATTAGTAATGTAAACAATAAATAGACACACCCCCAGGTCCGGGTGTCATACTATCTGTTGATCTTCAACCATCTGCAACCAATGAGCATACACCATATCATGTAGCACACATTGCGAACTGAGACGGTGCACACTGTGCGGTATGAAAGAAACTTCATCCCACGCACACTCAAGCTGTGGAACGAACTCCCTGCTGCAGTTTCCCCATGTGCCTACAATTTGGGGTTCTTCAAGAGGGGCATCAGAAGGTTTCTTCATGGTCGGCAGCGCGAGGACGCGCGTAGTTTGCGTTTATATCGTGCGACAGAAACAATGAGAACGTGCGGCTGTATCGATATGTGCGATAGAATTTTTGACGATAACGAGAGAACGTAGAAATGAGATCAACGAGATGATGAACCGCGTTTGCGGAGCGATTGACGCATGACAACATTAGTAGGTGCTATGAATGGTAATGATAGTAAGTCGCGGATGACGCGACAAGTTTTTAAATGGCAGTTTTTCTGCAGTTGACAGAGCAGCTTTTCCACCTATCCCACCGGTGAATGGCCTGATGTAAGGTTTAGGTACAGTCAACAACAAAATTTACCCTACACACTTCTATAATGAAGCCTTCATTACCTCTTAGATGCTCCCCGTAGTATAAACGTACCTGCTTTATCTGATATGTCTCTAAATACATTAGAATTAATTCATTTTACAGAAAAGCTGGAGAAAATCATTTAAGTTATCATTGTGAACCGTAATTGTAATAACTGATTGACTGAAAGTCAAGAAGGTGGTAATGAATTCATGTCTTGGTGGTGTGGCAAAGGAAAGAGTCTCAAAACCTCTTGTTTCTTGCTCATATATTCTGCATTTATATTGTTATTTACTCCGTTTATCGACGAAGGTTTAGGTTATATATCATCTCGCTGCTATTTAATGAAGTAAAGCAGTGGTCATAAATGTCAACAAATCCGCTTACAGGGTAGGCAGCGCGAGTGTAACTCTCTTGGTTTTGCACACGTCCATAGGCCACGGTAACCATTTTTCATCGGGTGGGCCGTGTGTTTGTCTGCCACCTAAGTGGTATAAAAAAGTGTAATATAAAACGGTATCTATTATGTACTAATCTCCCGCTATCTAGTGGCTCATAAAGATAATTGGCACATTATCGCTGGTATTGTATTGCTGTCAAATTCACATAAAAATATTAGTAAATAAAGGACAAATACTTCTATGGAATAAACAATGGTGCTGTGTAGTACATTTCAGTGCAAAAATAAACTTCAGTCTTTAAATCTAACTATTGGTGTAAGGAGTTTGACCAGTTATAGAACATTGAGCCTTCAACATAGTACCTAATTATATTATTTACAGCAAATAACAATAGTAACATACGACTGATTTATATTCAAAGCATTAACACCGTGTAAAATATCTACGTCATTCTTCGATTGAAGAATTCTGGGGAAAGTACACAGCCAGCGACAGCATCGTGGTTGTATCGATAAAAAAGCGCCATAGCATTGCTCCAAAACGTCGCCGCGTACGAAAGGCCTAAGTTGTAAAGTCTTGTGTTTATTTCAACGGCCGTGAATGAGGTTTTCTGGGACATTTTGTTTGTCAGCTTAGTTATAAACCTAAATTGTTTGTGGTCTTCTCGCGAATTATATCTTGGAACTTACTATTTCTGCCGACGGTTCAGATGCGTTGCAGCACCCGTGGTCACGACTTGACTAGTCTTCGAGCGTCGAGATGTATGCGGGGAACATTTTTTGAGCGCCTACCCACCACTACACTTATTATGAACGGTTAGGCTGGCGACACGAACTGCTGAGACGAGGTCTCGGGTTCGATCCCAGGTTTTACCATGGCACACACCAATGACTTTTCGATGCTTTTTGAAGTTATGTGTGTATTTATCTCAGGTTTATAAGTGCCCGGTTAATGGCAATAGGCTCGCCACCTATTCTGGGTCGGCCGGGGTGCGAGGGATATGCCTGTCAACCTCACCTTCGGCAACCAAAGCGACCCACAGGGGGCGTGCGTTTTAGTCGGTTCGAGTCCGACATAACCTCCTTCACCGGCTCCGGTGGGGAGGTATCCGTGGGGATTTTGAGCACGTAAAAAAAAAAAAAAGAAAAGTAGTCGGGTTTTAGTTGTTACACCTATCCCCTCATTACAAACCACATTAATAAAAATAAATAAATAATTGTTTACTGACTCAAAAGAACAAATATTTTCTCAAGACTAAGGCATATTTGATGTTCACATTTTAAATGGTGTACCTACTGGTTCCCAAACTAAGCTGAAGATTGTATTTTGGGAGTCAGCTGCCGGAGTTTTGAAGGCTCTGACTACCCGTAACGATTGACCAAGTCGGTTGAACGAGATCTACGAAATACGAAAGAGTCTCGATGTCTTAAAAATGGTCTGCTATTCAGGTCCGGCAGGTTAGTTCAGCCATTTGAGCAAGATCGAGTAATAACATCTAAATATATTCACAAACTTCAAACATTTTTTTCACAGTTTCGGTACACCTAGTGATTGATGGACAAGACCTTGGTTCTATTATTGTTCTCGGAGTTGGGAGGTCACACGGCAATCCCTTTCAAAAAGTCAAGATAAACCGAATCAAGTAGATACAACATCAAGATCGCACATCCCCAGTTTTCTAATAATCGCATAGCCACCATTCTAAAGGCATTAAAAATAAAAGTCCATAGAGTTCTACACACGTTATGAGTCCGACAAGTAAAATCAACCTCTTTTATTCCCATGCAGCTTGACCTTCGTTTATTGCAATACGGCGAAATATAATGCGAATATGTAATACTATGTTACTATTTGATACTAGGAATGTGTAATCTATTTTGATGTTCGAAGTTGTTAGGCACTTTATTGTTATTAAATAGTATGATAGTCATGACCCAGAATAGTTTTACAACGGGCGGAGAATGTGAGCTGTATATGCCTATTCTTGTAAAGGTATTATATTACGAACCTATATAGGTACTAGAGATACCATAAATTAATCTGAACTACTAATTGTACTATCTGGATTCGAGCTTTTAGCGTGAGCGTTATTTGTTAAAATAAGTGATTTAAATACCATGCTCTTACACATTAGTTGACCCCTCTCGGTTTCGCCCGGGGCACTTTTGAAACCTCATATGGGCCTTTCAGCCTTTCATTTATTAGTGATCCAATAATGTAAAGAAATCTTTAACTCTGTGGAAATTCTACAAACTATGGAATGGATTGGGCTTTTATGTTGTCTATCTAAATATTCGAATAATACTACGAAATCATTATTGAAAATCTGTCTGAGTACATAGGATACAATTTTTTTAATAAATTATTATTTGATTTCACAACTACGAGTAGCTACACTTGCGCTGCCGACCATGAAGAAACCTTCTGGTTTCAAGATCTACCCTCTCTTGAGATCACTTGGCAGAAATGTAAAAACTTTCCTTTTTATTTCGACTAGTATCAATAGACGTCCGAGGGATATGGCTTTAACATCAGACAGATGTATACAACCCAAACTCAGCCAGAGATGCATGGCTCGTGTCAAAAATTGTGCCCGAAATATGACAATAGGCTCACCCCCTATTACGTGGGACCGAATTTAATTGTTGGTGAAATGTGGGTGTTAGGTAATTCACTTCTGTCTAAACCGGTAAAATCGTGATTATATGTACGTATGATAATGGGGTTCTTACTTTAAACTTTTGCGTTCCATTATAAACAATAATATTAACGGGAATTAATGTGATCATGGTATAGGTACATATATTACATTTAACACTGAGCCAGTAGCCTGTGACCACAGCTGGTGTAACCTGTTTGAAACGTCAGGCAAATCAAAGGTACCTATACCATGATCGCATTAATTCCCATTTATATTATTGCTGAGTTTCTTGCCGGAGTCTTCTCAGGTTGGGTCCATTTACTAAACTGATATTCATGTTTCTTTTTTGTTGACATTTTGTAAGTGCCGATATAATGGTATACACGGAATAAATGATTTTTGACTTTGACTCCGTTTGTCAAACATAAAAAAATGAGTCAGGTGAGGAACAAATGTGACCTTGTGAGAGCAAGCTCGAAGCATCTCAATATTCTCAATTGAACTGTCACACCAACTAAACAATCTGAATGAGCTGCTTTCTTCATCTAAATTAAATATTTGAATAAGAAGACAGAGTTGCCCAACGGGTTGCATTAGATAGTGAAATTAAATGCATTCCTCAATGCCACACACCTTTACGCACAGAAATATTTCTGTGAAAGCACCTCTCCTGCCAACCCCCCGCACGCCAATGGCGACAGTATCAACACTGAAACTTCTGTACCCAAAGTCCCCGCTCCAGTCAAAAGCAAACCGGCCCTGGATGATGTTAAAAAGAAAGTGTCTTTTAATTGCACACACTATTTATTAACAGATGGATACAAAACACTCGCAAGCATAGCTGCGGAATGTACAAAAACATTTGTTTATATTTAAGTTTTCTATACCTACTCTGTCCATTATATTAATAGTCTTTTGACAGCTCGACGATTGACAAAGTTAGTGATGTACAAGTATTTCAACAACACACAAATGCTCCCAGAACTTGAGGGTCATCATCGTAACATTGTTAGTGTCGATGGTAGTGACTCTTCCCTGACTGATGGTTGATTGGAGACTGACATTGCCTCAGCTTACCATAAATTAGGTTATTTTATTTCTTAAACCACTGCACGGACATCGCGTTCCCTGATTTGGATTTCAGGCATTGCGTGATCTTTGTAGGGTAGTGTCGGTGGCTGCGTACCACAATCATCGATTCGGGAGCTGGCCGCGAAGAGATTAACTGCGGTGTGTATGGTCTCATAGATAACGACCAATGCGCGTAGACCAAATGGTAGAATCGGAAAAAAATAGTATATATTGACATCAAATTGGTGGCAACATTCAACGTGCAAGATGTTGGAATAATTTATTTGTATTAGCCAGCCTAGCCGAATCCGGCAAGGATATGCTCACTGTG
Source organism: Eilema griseolum (assembly GCA_963662185.1). NCBI lineage: Eukaryota > Metazoa > Arthropoda > Insecta > Lepidoptera > Erebidae > Eilema > Eilema griseolum. The sequence continues at coordinate 13,973,162 of OY759251.1, forward strand.
GAGCCCCGAGAGTCGGGAGGCTCTAAACAATGGATCCGGCGGCTGGGCCTTGAGGTGGCTTTGCATAAATCCGAGGCCATGTTCTTTCATGGACCTCGGCGCACGCCACCACCTGGTTCCAGTCTGACAGTGGGAGGCACTCTCATCGGCATCAAGCCCCAGATGAAATATCTGGGGCTCGTGCTCTTCGGCCGGTGGGACTTCGGGAAGCCCCCGATTAAGGGATAGGGCTGTTTAACATCAGACAGATATATACACAGCCCAGACAGCCTCAGATGCATGACTTGGGTCAACAATGGTGCCCAGAGACGGCAATAGGTTCACCTTCTATTACGTGGGACCGAATATAATTATTGGTAACGCTTCCCGGCGACCTTGACCTTGATCGAGGTTGGCCATAAATACAATAAATTATTCCCTTCCAATATAAAAAAAGCATTTTGGTATTTCCGCCCAATTGAGCAGTCCGACTGGAGAAGTACTTCCGCCCTACAGAATACCGCGGTTATAATAACTTCGTGTTGGTCTGCCAACTAAGTGGTATAAAAAGAAAACTGGTCTAACTGTTATATTTCGATACCGCCTATGCGTTGTGCACTATCGAAGATCAGCGAAACTCGCAGTAAAAAACGGAATTTAGCTTTGAGTTGAGAACTTTGGATGCTACTGGGATTAATTAAAAAATGTACGTAGGTAGGTAGATAGGTAGATAGGTAGATAGGTAGGTAGGTAGGTAGGTAGGTAGGTAGGTAGGTACGATAATACTGAACCGATTGGCAAGAGAATTGAATAATTGGGAATAAATGTTGATTTTAGTGATGAAAAATTGTTTAAGTACCTATATGCTTGAATATGTATGATGACGTAGTCATAGAAAAAATGGTTCATGTGTGAATTTAAACACCGAATGTATAACACATGTCGAAGCTATTTTCACACATCTGTGATTGATGAGAGAGTCTTTGTAAGCAACCCATTTAACATTACTCAAACTGTAATCAAAGGATATAGTAATATAGCTATGTTATAATTGCTGTAATTATTCGTTATAATGTTCAAAGCATAAGGTATTATGTCTTTAGAAATGAAATGTATTTATTGTAATATCTGTCAATGTTAAAAAAGATCACTATTTCTATGAAAATTGTGTTACGAAAATTTCGACCCTCCTAATATTATCGATAAACTTAAGTTAAGTAAACCCCGGATTTGGATGTGAATGGTTTGGAGGATGTATTGTCGTTAGTTTCAAACAACTTAACCATAGCATTCGTTCACTGCTGGGCAAAAGACTCGCCCAATTCGTTAAAATAATACTTTCAGACGATTTTGCTATCGAAACTGTGACCAAAATCTTTCGTTCCGCAATGACTATAAAATCAGCCCATAGATGTAGCATGTTTCTGCAGTTTCTATAGGTAGTTTTTTGACACGTACAAGGAGACGGATTTATCTTCTGATGGTGTTCTTACCATTACTGCAAAGAGGAAAGGTGCTATTACTGATAGAACTTTGACGGTGAAGCAACGAGGCTCTGAGCAGAAAGATAGTAAAGGTCAAGGCAGTTCTAGTAAGGAGAAAAAAGAAGATCCCAAGGAGAGTAAGAAGGAGTCAAAGAAAGACAGCCAGTTAAGAAAGATGTTGAATTAATGTGTAATGTGCGATCGTTTACAATTTTTTTAGTTCAGTTTTGTTGTTCTAAGTTGGCTGTGCCATGGGACTGATTTTTTTAAATATACCTATTTTAAATTTGTAATTTTAATTATTTGTATTTTTAAACACATAAAACATAAACTCACGCCTATATCCCCGAAGGAGCCGGCAGACGTGCTCAAAGGATGCAAAAATACCTACTTAATTAGAAATGATTGTAATCGTTTGCTAATTTTTAAAGATGCCATCCTTAGTAAGACTAGTTATATAGAATAATAGCCTCTTAGTTATTATAATCCTTGTTACTATTTAGTTACCTACAGCATAACTAGATAGATATTATATAACTAGATATACATAACTTAAAAACCCATATAAATAGTTCTCCTGATCAACTACTGCGTGAATACCAGCTCACAACAGTGAGCTATGGGATGAAAGTAGCTCCTTTTTTGGCCATGATGACTTTGAAACAGTTAGCAGCGGACGAAGGGCACAAATATCAGAACAGCAGAGCCGCTCAAGCACTGCAAGAAGAATTCTATATGGATGACCTATACATAATATAATCACGCCTTTATCCCCGGGGGGTTAGGCAAAGGTAAATTAAAACCCACGTTTCACCAATAATTGTATTCGGTCTCACGTACTAGGGGAAAAACCCATTGTATTCCGGGCACTATTGTTGTTTCGAGTCATGCATCTGAGGCTGAGTCTGGGCTGTATAAATCTGTCTGATGTAGTCAATTTATATGCGTTAATCTTAATATAGATACATGTGAAGACGACTAGTTAGATTCGTTTTATATATAAAGTTTGTACGGAGGATGATACATCGTCTTCCTTGAAACTATCCAATACAACCGGTAAAATCATATTGTATAGAGGACAAACCAGTGTAGGTAAAGCTTCTATTTATTTTCCTGTTGATAGGAATGAGAACATTATTCTAATTTTTTGTTACATTACGCTGTTGCGGCAACCCTGTAAGTACAGAGTTTCTGTGCCGTCTTCTAACGGGACAGAAACTCTGTACTTGCAGGAAGAGGACAAGCCTTTTGTCTTCCCACTGACAACAAAAATTCTCCAGTAAGCTCTGGCTACCCCACTCACCGCTGGAAACACAACACAAAGTTATTATAGCCGCAAAGTTATCTCTTAATTATGCAACTTAACACTAACTATTTATCTACGTCAACTTCAGATGATCACCGAGCACGGGTGCTTCGGGAAGTATCTGTGTCGGATGGAGAAAGAGCCAACGTCCGAGTGCCATCACTGCGACGCGAGCGAGGACTCGGGGCTGCACACGCTCACCGAGAGTCCGGCGTGGGAGACGCCGAGGCGCGAGCTTGTGGATTTAGGCCCTACTATACAGCTGGTTCATTAAATAAATCATTACCATCACAGCTGTAGTTTAGCCTAGTTAGCTTCCAAACATTTTTCCTTAATTATTCTCCATCTGCCGAGCGTGTAAAAAAGCTATAAAAGTTTCAATTAAAGATGTTCTCTTAAGTACAATGGGCGGCCTTATCGCTTTAAGCGATTTCTGCCAGGCAATCTTTGTATGGTGATTAAAGTTGTAGGAATGAGTATGTAAGTAAGTGCATTATGAAAATTATGACTTTCATCTGTCTAAAATACAGTAATATAATGGACAGAGAAGATTCTCAAGTAGCTGCCAACGCTAACTTGACCTCCGAGGACCTCGCATTGTGCAGATCTCTCTTCTAACGCACTTACGGCTTATAACAATATTTTATAGAGCTTAAGGGTAAGCTAAATGTCAAGGTGTCAGTTTGAGAAGTAGGTCGAATTGTTGTTAAAGTAAATCCGCCTTATTTGGTATTATTAAGTATTTAACGCTAAAGGATTATTATAGATTGGCGATAAGTTGTCACTGTGTGGTATATGAAGTAGGTACTTAATAAGGGACACCGATTTACAGCTATCTAGGCCAGAATACCCCCAAGCAAGCTATCCTAGGGCACGCTGATCAAGTCACTCATCGATGAGTGCGCTTTTTAAATAATATTACGTAGGTTATTTTTTTTTGGTATTGATAATAATAAAATTAAAGCGTCATTTGTCTTTGGTTAGCAGTTAATTATAAGAATTTCTTCAGTTATATTTTTAATTATTATTACGTAGGTTTATAGTATTTTCCGAGGGTGTATTTCATGACACCTACAAGTGAGTTCTCAATATATGTAACAACAAATTCCACCAATATGTTGTTATGTTATGCCATCAATCAACTTTTGTCAATTGGAATGTATGAAGCACTGGTTGGGGTACGCATAACGACGCGTTATGTGTACCTGTAGCCCGCCGCCTCCTCCGAGCCTAATGCTCGTGAAGGGGACGGCGGAAAGGGAATGTAGAAGACTCGCCAACCGCGCAGCCCGCGACGAGCGGAGGATACTCAGGCGTCGGTGATCGCTGAATGACCTCCGTCCCCCATGAGCGCGGGCCTAGAGGTGACGGGTGCCGCAAGACAATGCGCGGCGGCGCGAATCTTCTCACCACTATTTCAAGTTACAAGCTTCAGCCGCTGCTCTTTTTTGCGCTTAGTCAAAAATTGTCTCATTAATAAATTGCAGATTGCATATGTATGCTCAAGTATTGGTAAAACACCTGACTTTGACAATATTTCTTAACCATACTGACCAAAGGATTCCGGCTACTGCCATTGCACTGACTTTTCTGAACATACTTCGAGGAAAATCAAGAGTTTCCCACCGTAATATTTACAGGGACGTAAATATTGGGTATAATACTTACATGTCTGATATTAATGCAAAATGAATCCACAAATAAATTACTTGCTCATTTAATTAAGTACTTACATAAGAGTATAACTATATGAATAACCAACAATAAAAGTACATTTTAACAGTTAACTATGTATTATAAAGACTGAAACTGGAGCTCTGGCAGTCCCCCTTGAGGGAGATCGAGGGAAAATTCGGCACAGGCGTCGTCTCCTACTTCATCTTCCTAAGGTGGCTCCTCTTCTTAAATATAACCATATCTATAATTATAATAATCTTCATGATTCTACCAAAAACTTTGTTAACCGACAACCCTCGCCTGTTTGACTACCATTACACATTTATCGTCTGTTTGACTACACATTTATTTTATATTTCAATTGGTTTTATTTAGTTTACGATGGGCGATACAAAGGCTAGTTCCTATAATAAATATAGTAGATAATAATATGGAACCGCCGAATAGTCCCTGCTGTCGTCTTATTTGTGGCCTCACGTGAGATGCCATCCTTGCCAGTAAATGTATTTAGTACTCGTTCTAGATGCCATTTCAGTGGTGGTAAATGGCCCTCCTTAATTATAACCAGAGTGTCAGGAACGAGTGTGTCCTTCAGCTGCCATTTCGTTCTATTTTGAAGTTCAGAGCTGAATACAGATAAAATAATAAACAACAGGCTCAAAGTAAATCTCAGTAAACCGCAATACCGCAAAACAAAACTGCAACAGAATAGATTTATTGATATTATTGAAAGTTAGGTTAAGATTACGTACGTATTGCACGTTGTAATAAAACTATTTCGTACCGCAGTTCGTATTCTATCCCTAAGAGAAACCAGATTTATTTTTAATTTATTTTTTGGTTAACTAGCGGATAAGATGTACTAACATAGTTTATTAAGTTGTGATACTAACAATCATTGTATGGATTTCTATTCTGAAATAAATGATAATAATAAAATAATAAATTCAATCACAATATCACAAAATCTATCACACCGTCGTTTTGAGCTTAGAAGCTAGTTGCTCTCGAGAAAGCCAAAATAAACCAAATATTAGTTTGGAATAATTGGAGTACCTCACTTTCAAATTATTCATTCACCATTGTGGTCCTGAGATACCGGTCTTGACAAACAGACAGACGGACAACGAAGTAACACTTTTTCTATTTCTTTAACACACCCTCCGAATACAGCAGAAAATAGAAAACTAACGAACCACAAACTACGACAGCTGTCCTTTATTTCTTCGGTGACAGATTCATCAATCATGCATGTAGTTGCTTTTCACTTCACCACTGTAAAAGTTTTGTTTGTTTTATTTACTGTACGAAAATGTTTTTCTTTTTATTCCAGTTACGTGTAATGACTTTATGTCAGACCTCCCAGCCCGAATTGTGATTAATGGCCAAACTTGGACAGTTATTCAGGTCGCCCATATAGGCCTCCATCTTGACCTAATAATGATTGGCAGACGAGATATTACATTGATATTATGGAATCTAGAATGCGAATGCCGCGTTTGCGCGAATGTCACACGACTGTCACATGTGTGATGGCGGTGATAAACTTTTTAATGTAAAATAATTGTAATAGTTCTGAAGTGTTAAATTTTTAATGTAATATAAATTGTCATGTTTGTGTACGATAGCGCAATAAATGAATATTGTATTCCACCACATAAATAATAGTACTTTTATACTGATAATGAAACAAAGAAAAGAGTCTCCGAACCGCTTGGTTCTTGGTCGTATATTTTGCACGGTGTGAGGGTGACATCTAAGGCCTGCACGTGTTGTCCTATGTAGGAAAGGAGATGGTGGGATTAGTTGGAAGAGCTCATCAGTACACTCACCATGGTAGAGACGGTAAAATACAGCCAAGGAAGCAATATCTCTACGCATCTGCAAAGGCTCGAGATATGTGGAATCAAGGATGCTTTGACTGGACTCATGGTATGCTGCTGTTATCGTACTCCGTATGACTCTAACCTAAATGTATTCATGAACAAACAGATTTCAGATTGTCATAAAGGTATAAACTTCATGAATTTACTGACTTGTTACAATTTTAGATGGAAACGAAAGTTACATAACAATTTCTATTTATCAAATATCACTGGTGTTTATCAACAAAGCAACAACCAATTGATATAATTTATGAGCTGTTTATTTCCCTATTATTTGGGAAAATACCTACGCTACAGGTCAATGGTCTCTACTCGGTAGTAACCACAGATATCCGAGTTGTGGTAACTTCACTAAAATAAAGTCGTTTGGTATAATTTTATTAGAACTGAGATCTAACTTTTTTAACTTTGCTACTTTAAAAAGCTTTTTCCCTATTCTAAAAGCTCACCAGTTATGACATTATTCAAAATTTGATATAAAACAAAGCGCACGTCAATGCGAGTAAAGAAATTTTAATTCACGCCATCTACCAACGAATAGCAATACTACTTTTAATCATAGTATAAATTTCCCATCATCATCAATAATACCATTAATAATGTACCATACGCAACATTTCAAAGCTTGGATAGAATTGTAAGTTGTTAGTGTACCTGTGTATCGAATACACTTCGGTAGATGAATTACAGAATCCATTTTATCATTTAGGTGTTTTCATTACTTATGTGAGTCCATTAGGTATCTTTCCTCCTTCTTATATGGCAAGGACGTGGTGCACAGAGTGTATGTCATGCTAGTGAAGGAGTGCTACTTGTAGAGACTGGGTGGGATTTAATAATCTTAGTAGTTTAATATGTATAATACATACATACATATAATCACGCTCTTATTCCCAAAGGGCAGAGTATTCAGGTTGGTGAATGATTAAAAAAAACAAAAGAAAAAACATTAGAACGGACGTAATAATTTTGAACGCTCTTTCATTATTCCTTATCTAAATACAAGCTCTGTTAAATAATTAATTTAGCTACATAATTATATTAGATTAATTATAGTACTCGGATGCACTTACGTACGACGTAACGAGTAAGCTAATATAGACTAAGAGAAACGAAGAAGTCATTATAAAACTTGTAAATAGTAACTATAAAAATTAAACCAGAACGCCTACCATCGCAACGTATACAAATCAAATTTTCGGGCTTTGAACTTCATGGCCGGCCAATAAAGGCAAGCACACAAGGTGAGGGGGAATAAATTCTAATCCTCAGGAGAATCGGGGTACGTGGTGTCGCCACGCACCAGCAGCTCACCACAAACTGCCCCTGCGGGGTTATTGTTATTATTATTATTCTATATATCATTTGATAAATTCCAATCGAAAATACATTGGGACAGCGCGATCTGTGTCTAGTGTTAATGCAGACCGCAGACAGCAAACCCGGCGCATCGATGGCGGAGTGTATGATTTTGTGAAGGCAAAGGACCTTTTACGGCGGGCTTCAAGTGATATCATATTGAACTCAACCAACCCATCACCATAGTGGTATAATATATGAATTACTAATGTAATTCTGATAGGACATAAATAGTTCACTTTAGCACGTATGCTGTTAAATAAGATCTCACTAAATAAAGCCTTTGGCATTAATAATTCAACTGCAAATTCTTTCCAGCTACAGTCAAATGTGGAAATAACAAACCCCAACTCAATAGTTCAACACCTAAATTGTTGAACTGCTGTATGATGTGTACAAATTTTATTTAACTTACGAATATGAACATAAATGCACGTAATAGCGGTAATTACCACAGAATATAAAACGAAGAAAAGGTTTCCCACAGCTATCGCTTGGTATGCCAGGTCAGCTGTCAGTTGGAATTAGGAATTAAATTTATTCATAATTTGGGGTTATTATTATACTTAAAGTTGACAGAAATTAATAAAGTATGAATAATTTAAGAAGGCCTTTCACAGTTCCAATTCTATCTAGACTTAGATCTACCGCTGCCCATGAGTTTGTGAATAGAAATCCTCGTAATTTCTGTTGAGAAGAAACAGCGGAACAAACTCCACTGCGGAATTTGCGAGACGTAATTAAATTAGCAAATAATTAGTCTTACGTATAGATACCTATGTGTTTAAGCTGATTAATAATTTGACCTTATGATCGAGATGGCCCCGGTTTGAATCCTGGCCACTGCTAACGGGGAATACTATGGTCAATAACGTTTTTTTACTTTGCTGTAATCCATTATTACCGTAATTTATCTACTTATGTTTCCACGTGATTCCTGACAGAGTAGAATTTGGATCACCTCATCTCTTCCCATGTGGTGTCGTACAAGGCGACTACGAGATAGGGCTGTTTAACATCGGACAGATATATACAGCCCAGACTCAGCCTCAGATGCATGGCTTGAGTGAACAATAGTGCCCGGAAGACGGCAATAAGCTCACCCCCTATTACGTGGGACCAAATTCAATGATTGGTGAAACGTGGGTGTTAACAAGATAGATGATCGGGTTGCCGCGGAGATGGTTTAGGCAGTGAATGCAACCCAAGAAATTAGTAATAATATTTAAAAAGTTTATCAGTTGGTGTCCCTAGTAGCAAAAACGATTGCCATAAGCCTCAAAGCTGTTGGATGCCCCCATAGACATACATACTTTCTTTAGATACAAGTGTCAGTATTCCATATTGTTTATTTCTTAATTGTTTAACAAAAGTAGGTCATACAAGGTAAACATTCTAAAAGTAGGTCACAGATTAAAAATAAATACGTGTGTAGCTTATTTTTATGGTTATGTTGCATTCCTGTACATCGGTGCGTTCAAAAACCAGAGAAAGGTCTTCCTCCCCGTTTTCCAGGAACGAGTTGGGGACTCTGTAGTCCCCACACACCCGAGGAGAGGGTCAGATCGTGAGAAATGGCCCTGGGTCGGCCGGGACAAGGGATATGCCTGTCAACCTCACCTTCGGCAACCAAATCGACCCACAGGCGGCGTGCGTTTTAGTCGGTTCAAGTCCTAAGCATGATATATATATATATATATATATGCTGTGTTATATATATATATATATATGTATATATATATTTATATATTTGTATATTGTAAACGAGGGGTTAGCGATACTCATAAAACCTCGAATAAAACCTTTTTGTATATAGACTGCATTGTATAGTTTTAATTTTTTTAAATGCTATACACCGTCTTTTGTATTTTTTTCACTTCTGTATTTTTACACAAGACAAGTAATACAGGTAATCTAAACAGCCCTATCCCTTAGTCGCCTTGTACGACACCGCATGAGAAGAGATGGGGTGGTCGTAATTCTACTCTGCTGGGAACCACACGCTATTCTTAAAAGGTACCTAAAACACTTACTAGAGTATAGTTTGTCTGCAGTCTGATATCGCGTTTCTTGCAGAACTCCGCCCGAAACTAAACATGAAAACGGTAAGATAAATGGAAACTTGTATGTAATAATTTACGGTGACGTCATAATATTTACTAGTCAAATCATTTACTCTAATAGGTTAAGTGGATGATTAAAAATAAAAATAAAATAATAACCAACGCAACTTTTACCACTCTACAAAATATTATCCTTATACGATTCCAATATAGTGACCTTTTTAGACCTACTGGTCAATTGTACGTCTTTTATATATAAAACTACAAATGAACAAATTACTTACAGATTAATTAAATTAATCATTTTAACAATTTCATATCATATTAAACCTTATCGTTGACTCCAGTGGCGGGAGGGGGATTCTACATGTAAAAAATAGGCACCAAGTAATAACTAGGCACAGCCTACTAACTAATAATCTAACGTAATACTTGTATCAGCAACTTAATAATAATGCTGACCGCCACAAACAGCGCCCATGGCCACGGGGCGCCCTTGACTGGCGAGCTGTCGGCAAATTTACATTTTAGTGTAACGTTGTTGACCAGTTACAGCTTGCTTTCCATCACTTTTTGTACATCTGCAGTGGCCATAATAGGTACATTCATACTGACGGTATAGGTTGCTCAGCGACCTCCATTCTCCATGAGCGCGGGACTGGGAGGGAATTTAGAATACCGATAAACATACTTAAATACCTTTTTTTTGTAAATATATACATATTATACATAGAAACATCCAGACCAATGCAAATATACATAGGTATTCATGCATACAAATATTTGCACTGACTACAAAATCCGTAGCATTGTTAGTACAATGTCTTCGTCTTTTTTAGATACATTATACCTCTTGGTACCATTGTCAAAGCTATTCTGCGCCGACGCCTAATATTTCTGTGATACTTATCTTTGACCTTTTTGAACTTCATAACGATGGTTCTCTACTTTTTTTATTACTTAAACAAAATATGTGCATTTTAAAAGTGTTATTACAGAATTTATAAATCAATACTTTCTATGCAAGGATATTGTTGGCAATCTTAGCATAAATTAAAAAAAAACGTGCTAACATTTATTATAGAACATTAACTTAGAATTTGAAGAGCTGTGTATCACTATTGGTTGGTATTAATCACAAATAATCATAATATAATATACTATGGCAACCTCAGTCTGTTAAGCATCAGTTGCGTGCAGTTGCGCTTACTAAAATATAATTGTAATGTAAACAAATGGTCTCGAGTCGGGTGGAATGTACCTGCGAGCCCGAAAGATTCCAGAGAACTCTAAAGATGAAAATGTGGCGGTTCAGGGAAATGTTGACATTACTAGAAGAACCTTCAATTATATTTATAGATAACGCGCCCTATCATTCACGGCAAATAAATAAAAAGTCGAGAAGACGAGATTATTAACTGGCTTCGTGATAATGGCGAGGATGTGACTAATTCATTATTGAAAGCAGAACTAATAAGAATTTTAAATTCAAAACTTAACCCTGGTGAAATTGTAGAAGATATTATCATAAACAAAATAATATGGCGTGTACCGCATGTTAAAGTATCTGATAGAGAAAAAATAAACATTCTAAAATTGTTAGAAAAAGATCGACCACTTCAGATGATATTCAGGAATTGGGATTTGTATGAATATCCAATGACCACGGCTATCCTCGATATTTTCTTGTTTAATTACTTTATAGAGCGTGATTTTTTAGTAAGTAGTCAGAGTTTTTAAACTTAATTTCTTATTTATATTATATTAATTTATATTTATTATTTTTATTTACTTATTTATTTTTCAATTTTTGAGCAATAGTAAGTAAGCCCTTATCGCGGCCGTAACGCTATACCAAGAATTAAAACACTTACCTTGACTATTGCATTAACTATTACAACGTATTTAAACACTTCTATTTAATTTACTTCTTAATTGCCACTTTATTATCAACACTTATGCACACCCGCCAGCTTTCTTGAATGAAATTGAAAACACTAAGCCACAAAGGTCTGCAAGAGGGCTTACGTCAGAGCGGATGCCCTGCGCATTGCGCGGCTTGGTCAAGAGCTAGTGGCACATCCCACGGGCAGCCGTGGATACTGGCGACTGGCCAAAGCCGTGCAGGCCAACTTCTGTCAGCCTTCGCTGCCACCGCTGCGCTACCCTGATGGATCCCTGGCCCATGGGTTAGGCCTACGAGTACGTGACTAGCCATTAGTAAATACTCGGCATATTTTAGCTTTCTAGGAGTGTACCCCTAGAGAACTTACTATATTAATTGTGGCAATTTGTTCACAAACTGTGTTATAAGTCCAGTTGGTATTCAAATTGCGTGCCGTATAATGGGGAGGGCTGAATTGAGGGTGAAGGGAGTTATCAATGTTCAATATGGTGGCCAGATATTTTTACGAAGTTAGGATAAACATTTTAAAATTTTTATTTATTTTTTATTGTCAATATCAGATTTGTGCAAAATTTTATTACGGCAATATATCTGTACTTTGAGTTCATAATGCGTTACAAGTATTTATAAAAATCTAGTATATTTGATTTATTTGATGGGCAAATTTAGTGTGCAATTCAGTATTTTTGTTAGCAATTTCGAATACTTTGATAGAAAAATGTGGACTTACAGTTGTAAGATTAAATACTACCCATTTTTTAGCATTTTAATTTACTTACCAACTTGCTTACTTTGTTTTTTACGTTAAACGTTAGGTAACTACGTAGGTACCTACTTATTTTTAAGGCAATGCCATATGGAAGTGCCATAATACCTACTGGTAATCAGTTGAGCACGCTTTTTCATTTACCTACCTATTTATAGATCATTATTCTGAATAAAATACAGAAATAAGAAAAAACATGCAAAGCGCGATTGTACAACATATAATATAAAGTTGACAATATAGTATTACGTTTTGATCAAGGTCATTATACTTCACAGGTTTGCTGTGTTGAGCCATCAATATAATTTACATGTGTACATTAGTCAACATGCCTATGTAATAATATGTCTGCAACCTTAGTTCTTTGTCACATCACATGACCTCTTTTTCTTTGAACTTCATTCTTCAAAGAAAATCCAAGCATAGTGCGCTCCATAGCCTACTTCGAGTATAAATTATAGATAGAGTTCTATACTCTATCTTAAACTACATTGAACATACCTTGAATATGTTTGAACAAGTGAAATAACATAAAGACCTCAATGTACCATATTCTTAGAAATAAATTATTATTATTAAAATTATTATTATTATATACTTACCACCTTTATATTCGGATATCGAAATGCCCTTTTTTTAATATGTCCACTTATTTACTGCTGCACACTTCTAATATATGTGATAAAAATATAGAATTTTAGTTTCAAGTTATATGTCCCAAGCAATACGTAAATTAGGTACCCTTAGAGTTGGAAGTTCAAAGAGCATTTGCTCCCTGCAAAGTCAATATCCTAGCCGGCCTCTAAAGTTCAGAAGTCGTGACTCAATTGGGAAACCATCATTATGATGTTGATAAGCTCGCGGCTCTGTCGGCTGTCAACAGAGTTGAATGTTATTATTATTATTATTTTGTTGCGTATGAGAAGTTATTGGAGACTGTTCGGTATCTGAGTGTTCGATCGTTCGCCCGCGGGGAGCGTATGTATTGTTCGATCCTTGTATCGATTAAAGATATTAAAATAGATTTTATCCGAGTATGTATGATCCCACCCGTCGATCGTGTAACTGTTATGGTATGAGACATTGTGAGTAAATATAATACATATTATTATAAAATTCTAAAGCGTCGCTATTTATACATAGATGATTTTAGTGTTTAGTGCGGCGGTTTTCTTGAAAGGTTGCGTTCTGATTTTCTTTGACTAACTCTTTCAATTCTCTAGATATTCTACTGTATTCCGATCTGTCTACATCGAATCTGCTGGTGTGTAATCACCTCCTTTGTCTCCGTTTATCTTCTAGCTTGTTGCCCTTTTTATCTAACTAATCATTATAAGTGAAGTTCGACCTTAACGGCACAGTGACGGAACTCGGGTGCGATAGCTGAGGATATCAACGGGGCGCCCCGCTCACCCGCAGCATTACAGAGACAGGTGATAATTTTGTCCTTGTTCATCAGTCCACTAACTATAACGCATTTGTGAACGTTAGGATAATATTAGAAATAATAATTATTATAGTTGAAGTACATTATTACGTAAAAGATGACCTCTGTGGCGTAGCAGTTGTGCATTCGACTGCTACTGCTTGCTTATTTGAAATACATGCAACACATCTCTAGTACTTCACTGCGGGGCAGCAACTCCTTCTTTATGAAGCACAGGTCCGGCCTCACATGGAGTACTGCTGTCACCTTTTTGCTGGAGCACCTGCATACCAGCTTGACCCCTTCGACTCGAAAGACGGGCATTGAGGCTGGTTGACAATCCCATACTCACAGGAGCGTACATGAGATGTTTGGAGTTACTGAAACATTTATCTATGTCAAATAAATAGGCACAATACAGTAGAGGTCCGAGATGCGAGCCTTGTGGTACTCCGGAGGAGATATTAATGAAATTAGATTTGTATCCCCCAACAGTTACGGCTTGTGAGCGGTTTGTTAAGCTGTAATAGTCATGAAAAAACCAAAAAAGTTAGTGAACAAACTAGTGTTGCCAGTTTAAATGGAGTGCATGTTGAAAATTATGATAATGACATGGAAGCTGATGATGTTGTCAGTGAGATAAAAGAAAACAATGTTAGTAAAAAATCAAAGAAATCGAAACGAAAATATAGAAATAGGTCTGAGAATCGGACAACATCTATTTTTCATCTCCCTAAATGATAAGGGTTGTCCACCCTTAACATTATATGGCAAAACAACGTTTGCCGGGTCAGCTAGTTGTTGTATAAGTATAAATAAAGTGTGTCTGGGGCCAGTCGTGGCGCGGAGCTGCCCCTGCGGGGTTATTATTATTATTATTAAAATTATGGACAAGCAGCATGTTTGCTGATATGTCCACTTCATGGTGTTGGAGTACAGTTCAGTCCAGTCCATATCTCTTTTATTGTTTGTTTTCAATTTAATCTTCACATTGTAATAATTAACAAAATAAATGGTTCGCTGAATAAACAGGACCCAGTTTATTTGAGTACTTCCAGTGTAATGTGAATAATATTGTTAATATGTACAGTTTCATGTTGATTTTTATAACAAGGTTTGGGAATGAAATGCACCCCAAATTGAAGACTTCTGAACTTTCTGTCATACTTGTATATAAATCTTGAGCATAACGCACTTTCTTTGTGCAATGGTGACTGCTTAGACAATACCTTGACAATGTTATTGCATACATGCTTCATGGCCGATACATCTGCAATACACAAGATTACTATTACTATACACATATACACAAACGTTTTTTGTCAACATGAACATAATAGCGAATATACTTATGATAAATAAGTAAAAATGATTTAACTTACCAACTTTTTTGTTACATAAGAACATGTTTACAGGAGGTGGTAAAATGGTCGAATTATTCCAAGGTTCGATATCTTATATACTTTAAACATATGTATAAGACTATTCATTGCACATATTTATGCTTATAATCAAATAAACCACAAATAAGAATTCGCGGCTTGTAATGTATAACCAATAAAGGCATAGCACTCAAATATTCAACGTTTGTTTGTAATTTGAGATGTTTTGCAAAACGATATTTTGAAAAAGAGGAGACGGAAGTTTAACAGTATTTGAAAAAAAAAACCTATTTGCACAAAATATTATTATTAGGAAACCAAATGAATCTATATTTTATTTGTCAATACTGTATGTGGTGTGTAGTGCTGTGGTCTGGAGATGCTTAATCTAAGCTAATATTAACAATGAATGTGTCCTTAGGCTGAACTAACCTGCCGAGTGGCGGCAGTGGCGCCTCGCGCTGTCGTAGATCGACGAGCGAGTCCGTCACTGCCGCCACTAGCCACCTTTATAATACATCGAATTATTTCATGTCAAGCCTTGTAAACGAGAAATTTTAATGATTTTATTGTTACATATTATTATTGGTTCTTAAGATTTATTAAATTGACATTGACAATAGATTATAATTATTGTATATGTATATGACAGTAAAATGTATTGTTTGAGCGTTATGAGCAATGTATTATTATGAGCAGTATGGACACTGTATCGTGCTTTCAACATATTATATGTATTTTTTTTAAAATACAGTTTGCAAGCACTATTGGAAATCTACAGAGCTACTAGGGCTGCCTCTTACGGAGGTAGGTGAAGTCGTAGACACCTTGTGATTTTAGTGGATTTAGTATCGACAAAACCACTGCGTGCTATCAGTATGAGATAGTGCTGTAGTTCTGTGGAAAATGTGTATCTACTCGGTACAATGGGGACTCTAAATTGAGTACTTCTGCGGCATCAATAGATAAATGGACAACCTGTGGACTTGGTTTCTTATTAAATACTGGTGGCTCATAATTTTGATGGGTAATAATATAAAGATATTTATAATATCCTTTTTTATCGTGACAAAAATATCCGTACGGATACTCCCTGCCTGTGGGAGAGGTTATGTCGGACTTGAACCGGCTAAAAAACACAACGTCCGAGGGTCATAGATTGCCGGAAGTGAAGTTGCTGGAGGCATATCTCGCGCACCCCGTCCCTGAGGACTATGAATTTTGTTGTTAACTTTGCTTACGATTTCGTAAGATAAGTATTAACGACGAATGTACAGACTGCCGGCCCGTCGGATTATAAAGAAATGTTTAAAAGACTTGTAACTATGCCAAGAAACTTTCATAAAATAATTAATAGTGATGTGAGTGAAGTTGGTTGTAATGGACATCACCTATTATTTGATCAAATAAAATCACCTACTATTTAATAACAACCAATATGCCTAGTAGGTACTTATTAAACCACCTCATCAAGGTTGCCGGGAAGCGCTGGATGCAGTAGGATTATCTCTTGACACGATTCCGACATTTTTTAATTGTTGTCGGTGAATGACATTTCAGTGTAATAACAATCTATAGTGATAACATTCTCAAGCAATGATAATGCAATTACTTGTGGATAAGAACTATGCTAAAGATATCACACAGCTGATAGTGATATTGAAATGTGTTCGGCGTAGGAAGGAACTAGGAAATAGAAATTTCTCTCAGGGACCCGATTCTACAAGGATTTTCGTAAACTTAACATTAACGCCTATATCACCGAAGGGGTGGGCAGAGGTGCTAGCACCCACATTTCGCCAGTTTATGTTTAGTTCCCAATAGGTGGCGAGCCTATTGCCATTAACCGGGCACTTATAAACCAGCGATAAATACAAAATCAGTCATTTGGAAATTCGCACACGGGCACACAGACTCTTTCTTCTGTCGCACCATTAAGGCCTGGAATTCATTACCAGCTCACGTGTTTCCTTCTTCCTACAGTCCCGGGTCCTTTAAGCGGGGCGTGAAAAAGCATATGATGTTAGATGTCAGCTGTGTATTGTGTACTCATTGACTTGAATTGTACGAACAACAAATACTAGTGTTACTTATAGTAGTTAAAAAGAAAATGTGCCCATCGAAAACCAACCAGTCAGCATTTCTAGCGCCAGCGCTGAGTTTGTCGTATACCATGAACTACTTGGTGCACTTATATAGTTTCAGGTATTCATCCAAACCACCCATAGGAATTTCCAATCAAATGCTCTCTCTTCCGAACATCGAAAAGTTCAGCTGAGATGACACTGTAGTGTCGGCCATGAGCTTGGATTCATTTTCTTGGACCATGGAAGTAGGACACGGTGGTATTTCCGCCCAATTGAGAAGTCCGACTGGGTAAGTACCTTCGCCCTACAGAATACCGCGGTTATAATAACTTCGTGTTGTGTTCCCGGCGGTACTTCCTATAATGATGTGGCAGACAAGCATACGGGCCACCTACTGTGCAATTCTCTAAGTATACAGCGACGAGCGCATTGCAGCCTTGATGGAAATTGTCATTGGTCGATCTCCAGGGACGTCACCCAGTAGAAACGGTAACGACTTCCTATCAGCAATTCAGTAAGCACACAGCGTCGAACACAGCGCTGAGAGCAACGACAATGCTTGCTGAATTGCTGATAGGAAGTCGTTACCGTGGCCTATAACCGTGTGCAACACTGGGGGCGTTACATACGTACTATCGACGCTTTAAGAATCTTCTAATGTCGTTCTTGTAGAACCCCATATTGTAGTCACAATTTTGAGGGCAAAAGAAGGCAAAAACAATTGGGAGGCGTATTTTACGGACTTTAAAAAGTCCAATGCACAGAAAAACTTGTGGGCGTTGAATGCAGCAGAATGTGCGTATAAGAACTACGTGAACTCTGAGATAGGCTCAAAGTCTTGCTGCTTCCATCCACTCGCGCTCAAGAAAATGCATATTTTCATGCAAATATTTTTAGTATTCATGCTTCTTTTTCCGACAATGGCTGTTCTATATTCAATTTAAACCGATTGGAAAGCTGAGTCGAATGGATTGAACTGCAATTTTTGTAAAATAACTATTTCTTTTCGGCTCTCCCTTTCTCTCATCTGTGGAGTCTCCCCCTGTCACAAAGGCTCAGATGAATTGTTTGACATGATGCCCATGATAGCAGGGAATTTAGCGACTACAATATGGGGTTCTACAAGAAGAGCATTAAAAGGTTCCTTCAGGGTTTGCAATGCGAGTGTAAAGCCACTGGTGTTGCATACATCCATAGGCAACGGTAATTGGTGTTGCATACGTCCATAGGCCACGGTAACTACGTCCCATCAGGAGGGCCGTGCGCTTTTTTGCCACCTGTGAAGTATAAAAAAACATATAATGAAGTATTGTTATTTACTTACTTACTTTTTATCGTTTGACATTTAATACAACCGCGGTAGCCTAGTGGTATGGGTAATGGACTGCTGAGACGAGGTCTCGGGAGTATTGAGGTTACTAAGAATGCTTAAGAGCAAGTTTGAAATAGCGTTGGTAGCTTAGTGCTTAAGGAGTAACAAGTTCGAATCCTAGCCCTTACTTAGGAGTGCCTAATACAAGCAGTTCAGCTGGAGGAGGTTAGAGGGAATATAAGTAATTTTATTTCCCGAATAGACACCAAACTTTTTTTTTTTTTTTTTTTAGCCGTGACGGCCACCCTGAAGCCGAGAGACAGGGCATGGCAGGGGGAGGGAATGACAGGGGGGAGGTGGTGGTTTGGAGAGTTGGTCCAGTCCCCGTGAATCCCTACTACTAATATTAGTAGCCACTAAATCTGAGTCGTGGGATATATGCGACCCTGCAGAGATCTTAGGGACAGCTGGCTAACAACTTCGGCAGCAAGCCAATACATCTGCTGCATGATGGATGAGGTTCTGGCGCAGGCTTAACAGCATCGAAGAATATAAACGGAGTTAAAATCGTGTGGGCTCCGAGTGACTACTTTCAGATCGTGTCCAATCAATACCGCTCCCAGTGAGGGTGCACTCGGCGCTGAGCGGCTGAGTGGCTCAGCTACTTAATGGCGCGTCAGGCAGCCGCCGCACTGTCGAGTGTCGAGTGATTGACATCACTATACCTAATAATAAGCTTCTGTGAAATTCATAAAGTAAACGCCACTATTCCACTATCCACAAGCACTATTTCAGCTGCTATCAATTCTAAATTTAAAAATAGATTCGAGAGGTCACACGTTGCAAACCGTTTGTTAAATTCAGACTGCTTATTTCTGTTAAATTGCATCAGAAGCTTTCACCTCAAAGTCTGGGGTCCGCTTTACCAGCAGTAGACAGCAATAGCCTAATTGACTAACATTGATATAACCTTTACTAAAAGACCCTCTTTAGTCACATAATTCTGTCACAAAATTCGCTAGTAGAACTATTTCTTTTAATCTTGGCCCGGGCGGCCTGCACATCCTGGGGGGGATGGATCGACCACTTGCAAAACGTAGCAGGAATAGCAAAAATCTATGATCATATGGCAGCGCAGTCAATGGACGACCAATAAGAAAGTGACCCGGTGTTAAGGGCGTCAAATCAGACGGGTCCGTAGACATAGGTGTCAACGGACGAGAATTAAGTAAGGCCTCAATTTGACAAAAAAGTGTAGATAATTCCTCGAAAGTTAAGCTACAGGAGACCCCAGCCAATCTACGTGGTGAGCGTTGAAGTCCCCCAAGAATACTAAATCTGCGGTAGGGTATTGCTCAATTACCTTGTCCGCAGACCGCTGCAGATGCTCAAACAATTGAGCTGTACCCAAGTCACCGCTATGAGACCTGTAGAGGCACGCAAAGATACGGGTGTGGCTTAGCAATTAAAGACTGAATTTTAGTGCCAGAATTTGTTCTCCTATTCATCCTTTGATTTGGAACAACTTAAAGATCTCTTTTTCTTCATCATAACGTTAGTTCCAGTTGCATCCGAAACTTCCACCTCGGAGTCTGGGGTCCGCTTTACGGAACACGTTCGTCACTTTGTCAGTCGCTGAACTATTTCGCCATTCCTGTAAGCTCGAGCTTCGCGCCTGTAACCCCACCACCCTTTGCCAGTGGTGCGCTACGAAATGGGGACAGGGAGCGTCCCACGGCCATAAAGAAAACTGTCTTCACTGCTCTGATGGATCAGGGTGGTGTGTGCAGAGTGAGGAATAGATAGATAGGACACGTCCAAAATTACTACACTGTGTATAGTGATCTGTAATAAATTCTACAGTATTCTACAATATTCTACTACATTCTACAACATTCTACTACATTCTACAACATTCTGATCCCTGCTCAGTGCAAATATTTGTATGCATGAATATAGGCATTTGCATTGGTCTGGTCGTGCCTCGGAGAGCACGGTAAGCCGTCGGTCCCAGTTGCCATACCAACATCTATGGCAGTCGTTACGGGTAGTTGGGGTCTTAAAGAGTCCAACAACTGGTCTAGCTGCAATGCTTCGGTATCTGTGGGATGGTGCGTGGCGTCAGCGCTGCCTAGTGGCCCCATCTGAAAACCAGCGCTGTGCATACCCAACGAAGGGTGTGCGCAACATTCAATGCTGAGATGGGGCCCTATTTGGGTTCGCATAGTGTGGAGTGTTGCACCCGTAGTTTAATTTTAATGTGCCTACTGTTTTTGGGGGCGGCAGTTGTCGGCTGCCCCATCGCAGCAGCCAAAAAGGCTGCCGACCGGGGGTTCCTCGCCGTTGGAGGCGTGGTGCGGGTGCAGGTCCGGCTCCTGCAGGCTCGACCGACTAGGTGCTATAGGTGCCTGTCGGTCGGCCACGTGGTATTAAGTTATAACTTTTAACTGAGTTGAAAACTACGCTCAAGACTCGAGAGCGAGGGACTCGAGATGTTCTTGAGGCTATGAATAGTTAATAGCTGCTTCAATATTGAAATCCATTTTATTCCGTTTTGTGAAGGTTTGCTAATCACGTCTGGGGCTGTGTGTGACAAGGCTACTCCCTCAATGAACTTCCTATCGATTTTTCGAGGGCAACGACATATGCCAAGTTTTGACACCTAACTACGAAGTTCAACGTTCAGTTACACTGTTAGAAACAAGAAAACAAACATCAATAAATACTGGCGAGAGCCGTAAATGTTCTTCTGCCCTCTGGTTAGTCATTGCCTATGTATAAACTCAGGGTTCTACCATATACCAATTAAAGCACGGCGGTATTTCCGTCCAATTGAGCAGTCCGACTGGGGAAGTACCTCCACCCTACAGAATACCGCGGCCATAATAACTTCGTGTTGTGTTCCCAGTGGTGAGTAGAGCCAGAGCTCACTGGAGAATTTGTGTTGTACCTGCAATTAAATTACACACTGATAATACATATGAAATTTCCATTTTTTTAAGAAATTGGAGGAAACCCAATTTTCAGTACTAACATTTTTGCATTCTTTTTTATGAATAACAAAACCAAATTGTATGATATTTTTTGTGTATGAATGAGACAACATTAAGCTAACAAACACTTCTATTGACGGATTCTTTTAATTAGCACTATAATTATAATAAAAACAACATGCTTGTTTTTATTTGTTTATTGCAATCAGTGAGATTTTATAATATCTATTCGTTATCTCTTCTTATTCATCAGAGCGTCAATCCCTTACACTGTGCAGAATATAGGAGCAAGAACAAAGCAATAAATCTCTTCGTTGAGTAAACGGCATTTAATTGTACCCTGTGCACGTAACAATAACATAAATGGGATTCCTTTGATTCTTTCAGAAGTTGGTAGGAGTAAATAAAATGTAGCAGATTGCCCGAGGGACGGTAAGAGGCTAGCTCTCTATAATGTGCAAACAAATGTAGCTGCAATATTCATCACAAGTGTTATCTTCTGAAGTGCAGAATGGAATTGCAAATGGAATTGCTCTAAAACATATTGCAATATGCGTTTTATAACCAATTTCGATATGGTGCTTTGAACCTCTCTGTAGATATGTAGCAAATGTGTGTTAGTACGATCTGACATAGATCGATATTTTAGAGAAGACTCACTGAACTCATACCCCTTGAATGAATCGAGTGAAAAGTGGCTGAAGTAGCAGTTGAATATCCGATTGCTAAAGCCTATGGACCTTTTCACTCTCTTGTAATTTATTCCTATCATCGATATAGTGGACAACACCAAGGGTGTCATGCTCGTGCTACCGGTAGGTAGGCATGACAGGTAAGGTTTAGAGTTGCCAGCATATTTTTCTGATGTACTAGTGGGAATTATCTTGATGCCAACATGGACCAATGACATAAATGACATAAACCAATTAAAGTTTATTTAATGTAGAATAACATAACATAAACTCATACCTATATCCCCGAAGGGGTAGGCAGAGGTGCCCGCTTCACCGCTGCCGAAGGAGGAGCCAGGCTCGCAGCAGCCGCCTCCACCAAGAACATTCTCGCTGTGGAGTACGCTTCCTTCATACCCGTCAGGCTGCTGTATGAGAAGGCATATCAGATACGGGGGTAAGTAGGTTAATGGTTAAGGCGACCTTACGATCGAGAGGTACCGACGCAGCGGTTGGACTTATCAAATTGAGATCTGAGGATACAAAGAACTAGACTTGATTGGACGCTGACCCCGTTCTTTGACAACTTGATGAACGATTTTGTATCACAATTGATTAGATTGACTTACTAAATTGCGGTAGACCATTGGTCAAAGACATATTCAACAAAGTTGTAGAATTACATTCATTATCAGAATCACAATAGTAGTTAAAAAACATCATAAGATCTGAGCGCAGAGTGCAAATGTGTGTGTATGTACACGATATCTTAGGATGTAGGGTTGATCATATAATTACCTTCACTCTCATAAGTTTCCCCAGTCGGACTGCTCAATTGGGCGGAAATATCACCGTGTCCTACCTCATATAGATATAAGAATAATATAACATTCTACTATCCACTGTGCACCTAGTAGACGCTATCTGGACTCAAACTACCCATAATGTGACTAAACAAGGTTTTGTTAAGAGTTTCTCCGTGATCATGGTGCTTGCAACAGCGCCGAAATATCGGAAACTCAAAACAATGCAACATGGTAAAATATCCCGATTATTTTGATACTGACAGATGTTGATTGTCAAGTCGTAAAATTACCAGTAAACGATCAGGTACCGAGAGAGTGGGATTATGTGGTGACCAGCAGAGGAGTATTGGCAGCCAAATTTTGCCAATTACTTTCAGGCAGTAGTCAGCATAAATGTAAAAATTTTAATGGACGGGTAAATAAATTACTTTACATACATACATACGTACGTCTAATCACACCTTTATCCCCGGAGGATTAGGTAGAGGTGAATTAATACTGTACATTTGTACTGCACATTTTATTCGGTCCCACGAATTAGGGGGTTAGCCTATTGCCGTATTCCGGGCACTATTGTTGACTCGAGCCACGCATCTGAGGCTGAGGCTGAGTCTGGACTGTATGTGTGATGTTAAACAGCCCTATCCCTTAGTCGCCTTGTATGTGCCTGCTGATACCCGCGACAGCTCACGCAAAATAATGTATTTTAAGTCCATCGCTAACAAATTGTAAAAACAATAACTTTTGGGGTTCCAAATCGTTAATTAAAATTCGTTCCGGGTCGTTCCTGGTCCAAAGGCTGGCCATCGCCAACCAACGTGTCAACGCAGCAAGTGTTATAACAAAATTATTATGACAGCAAGCGACAAGTGATGATGGTTGTCATTCCAATGCAAAGAGCATACAATACTACGTAAGATTTAGGTTTTATTGCAAATCAAAGACAATTAAGCACGATTTGACATCATTAAGGGAAAAGAGGCGGCCTCCTTCAGTTCAGGGAATTTTTGCAACCGTAGGACACTCTTTTTATCTAATTGGCGTTTTCCGTTGCCTCCTACACCATCGGCCACACTTTTATCATGACCGCTTTCGGAGAACGACCATGTACAATAATTAAGTTTTAATTTACGCGTAAATTAACTAAGCAAGTAAAAGTTCTTTTTTTGACACAGGCATATCCATCGCACCCTGCCGACCTAGGACCATCTCTTTTTAACTGGACCTCCTCGGTGACAGTGTATAGTGGTCTACTCAACCAATCCCAACCAAACATACAGCAGATTTTAAATCTGAATAAGAACATTCCAATAAAAGTAAACCCTACTCTACTCACCGCCGGGATTAAAACACGAGGTTATTATGGCCTCGGTATTCTGTAGGGCGGCAGTACTCCCCCAGTCGGATGGAAAGTAGACGGAAATACCGTCGTGTTCTACTCGATTATCAACTAAAGAAATTCAAACGAAATAATGTATATGTGATGGCACATATGTATACATGAAGTCAAGCTCTAATTATGCATTTCAAAAAAATACCTACAGTCTGCATAAACATGACAATTTAGTTAAACCTTTTATGATTGTCTGCTGTGATGGTCATATTTTAGACTGTTTGGGGCCTTATAAGGCTACGTGTGTGAGGATTTTAAGATGTATGTTGCTCAATTACGCTTAAATGGCTAATCGTATCCAAATGAAATTTTGGTAAAGGGATAGATTTTAATCTGGAATAACTACGTTTAGGGTTCCGTAGATAGGTAGATAGATAGACACGGTGGATCCTCTTTAACTACCACTAAGGTATTCGGCTGAAGACTGTCCTTGGAGGATTGCCATTTCACCCTGAGTTGTAGCTCCGCAATGTACTCCTTGCTCCATCTTGCCCAAAAGTGTTGACGGAGCTGTTCGATGCGCTGGAATCTGGATAGGTTACTAGTAAATAATTATGACGTCATAATATTCAACAGTCAAATAATTTACTATTATAGATTGGGTGAATGATTAAAAATATATAAAAACGATAAAATAAGAACAGATGCAACTTTTGTCGCTCTTAAGTTAATAACATAAACTGACGCCACTGCGCTATTTTACTTTTTAATTAATGGCCGACGACAAGCAAAGCAAAGCAAAGCGTGAACTGAGACGACGCTTATTACGAATTTCTCGAATTGGCTCGCGAAATTCTGTAATTTTTACACATTACCATTTTGCGTAACCCGAGTTACTAATATTTTCTCCAAGGTTACATTATCTGCGTCTCCGGCTTCGAGATGGCTCTCTTGTGTGTGGGAGCCACAATGTCTCTATCTTGTTCGTGGATATGGGGACACGTGCTTTCATCGCTGCTTCGGCCTCAGGCGGTTTCACCTGTCACCCTCCGCGTCGAGTCCCTTCAGTCAGTTCCCGTCGCGAGAGTAGGGTAGCCAGAGCTGGAGAATTTGTGCTGTCAGTGGGAAGACTGAAGGCTTGTCCTGCTTTGTCTTCTACTGACGGCACAGAAACTCTGTACTTACAGGGTTGGCAGCGCGACTGTGACTCCTCTGGTGTTACAGACACCATAGGTCACGGTAACCACTTTCCATCAGGTGGGCGGTGTGCTTGTCTGCCAACTAAGTGGTATAAAAAAAAAGATTTGGATGATTTCCTAACACTAGCAATTAAGCTTAGCTGGAGGGGTTAGATATTTACAATTATTGGTGAAAATTCTTCTCTTTGTCAATACTCCGGGCATAAAGGCGTGATTATATGTATTGTATGTATGTACAATAGGGAAAACTCAATCCAGTCAGGTATACTATTTCAAACGAACTAGCTGAACATTTTTTTGTACAGGCCGCGTCATTTTGGTACGCCTTTTACCTGAGGTACTTTTTTATTTCCTGTTTTTATGATTAAAAATTGTTATTGTAGTCAGATTATTTTCCATTTTTCATATAATTAAATATAATTGTGACACAATCTACACTCTACATAACATAATATAAAATATCAATTACATTGTATACAATTGAGCTGGTAAGCAAACTGGGCTTCGATTATATTATTGTATGTTAAAGCAAACCACTATCATAAGTACACTATAATATTCTTAGTTCACTGTAATATTATCGTTTCACTGTAATATTATAAGTTCACTGTAATATGAGTTCGGACACGGCGGCATTTCCACCCAACGGAGCAGTCCGACTGGGGAAGTACCTCCGCCCTACAGAATACCGCAGTTATGATAACTTCGTGTTGTGTTCCCAGCGGTGAGTGGGGTAGCTAGAGCTTACTGGAGAATTTGTGAAAATTCGGTATCTTAAGAGATGCATACATACATACATACAATCTCGCCTTTATCCCTTGACGGTTAGGCAGAGGTGAATTAAAACCCACATTTCACCAATAATTGTATTCGGTCCCACGTAATAGGGGGTGAGTCTATTGCCGTATTCCGAGAAAATATACCATAATCAAATATTATGAATACGATGAATATATGTCCGCGTCTTTCCGCAACTGTATACTAATCCTTCCGAAACATTTCGATTGCGTTACAATATATTTTGATATTGTGGTGGAATTCCGGTTTTGAACTGAACAACTGTGCGAGTGGCAACACTATATTGCGTATAGAACCTATAACGGCAACTAAACGGCTTACAATTTCAGCAAATCCGGTTAAACGAAACATTAACTAACTTTTCGGTAGAGTTCTAATCTTCCGCAGGCTTATCAGTATTTTGTTATTCAGGTTGCAGCGAACATCCATACCTAGGATATTGAGATTGTCCTGCAGTGGCAGTGGCGTGCTCTGAAGAGTGGGGAGGGGAAGGAAAGAAGATACTTTTGCTGTAAACGCACATGCCTGCGTCTTCTTGGCATTGAACTCAATCAGGTTCTCAGAGCCCCATTGAGAAATGTGATTCAGGATAGGGTAAGAGCATTGACGTACTATGCATTACAGAGCATAATATGATTCAAGGTGATATTGGTATATTAAATATAGGTAACTATGAACTTGCGTCTTTCTATTGTAGAGATAACAGATATGGGGGATCATGCATTTTAGTGAGCAGTGGTCACAAATATCATACATTATCAGATGTCAATGAGTTTTGTATACCGAAACTCATGGAATGCAGTGCAATCAAATTGATAGAACACGATGTTGTAGTTTTATGTATATACAGACCACCAAGGGAAGATAGTTAAACTTTAGGTACCTACCTGCTTTCATCAATGGAAAGTAGTGTTTGGAGGTTTTCCTGGGAGTCCTTATGGTGCAGGGTCAGGTGCACCATATAACTATCAGCCTCCACCAGACATGTTTCAGAGTCTACCAAATCAGTATCGCATGGTAAGTAAATGGATGTAATAATATTTTAAAATGGATAATCGTCCCGCACACAGTTGCAACTTACATAGTTTCAACGAGTGATATCAATAAAGCAATGTTTTCAAATTATATCTCTTTGAGATAATCGATGATAACAACGACAATGTAAACTTTATGTTATGATAAATTATGGACTTTGAATACGCAGAGCGTACCATAAAGTAGACTTGAATATGATTATTTTGTTTATTGTTTTAATTCGTTGCGGCTTCTCAACGGAGCCTTGGAGCCGTATTCAAGTTTAACAAGTAATGTACGTGAAAAATGTAAATGTATAGTTTTAGGCAAATGAGCGGCTTTCGAAACAGATTTTCTTTTATTTCTATGGACCATTTTTGTGAGAGCAGATGACGTGTCTTCACATACATTACTTGTTAAACTTCGATACGAATAAACGGCACCATTTAGAAGCCGCAATAAATGAAAATAATAATTTTGTTTTTTTTTATACCACTTAGGTGGCAGACAAGCATACGGCCCACTTGATGGGAAGCGGTTACCGTGGCCTATGGACGTTTGCAACACCACGGGTGTTACACTCGCGCTGCCGACCATGAAGAAACCTTCTAATACCCCTCTTGAAGAACCCCATATGCTGTTGTCTGCGGTCGGCCTCGGAATCATACCTTTAATCTGAAAATTACATTCTAATAAAAAGTGCATACATAAATGTGATAGCAACATTGTAACGTGTGAGTGTTCCGTTGTGCTATTTAGAGGGAGGGGAGGGGGAGGGTGGCGGTACCTCCGGCTGCAGGACGCGGCGGTACGGCAAAACATAAATATCGATCGTATTTAACTCGTTTTCGGGTAGTTAATACGTTAGATACTCACAAAATATTATAAAAAGGTCCGGTAAATAAGTTCATCGCTGCTTTCATAATCGAACATCCTTTTCTTTTTGGCTACTCTTTTATTCTTAAACTCTTTTGGCAGGTCATAACAGCTTTTCTCAGTAAATTTCCGAACATCAGACAGGGATTTCTCAAATCCAGTTTCCCGATACTCTTTTATCCATTCACAAAATGTGTGTAAATGTTCAAGAGATCTAGACTGCGGATAAACATGTTTAAACTTCTATTTATACATAGAAACACCCAGACGAATACAAATATACATATTCATGCATACAAATATTTGCATTAAACGGGAATATACACCACGCCCTCTGCGTAGCAGTCGAACGTCACCTCTCAGTGATTGCGATTCAATACTAAATGAAATGTTAAGTTTAGAATTTATCGTATCTTTACATGTGTGGTATGAGATATTATTGCGTGTTAATATAATAAGTAAATTATGGCAATCAGTACAAATTCATTTAAGCATTGCTCTTGAACATTTACACACATTTTGTGAATGGATAAAAGCTAAAAATTTGGTCAAGTATAGGAACTATAAAAATGAAGACACAACTAAATATATTTAGTGGTAACAACACTTATACAGGGTGTATTTTTGAAATGGGGCAGTAAGGGCAAGTACCTTAACCGTTGCAGTTACAGCAAAACGTTCTTAAAAGACCTTCCCTAACTTTTTGGGACATTTTGAACAGCACCTCTGCCTACCCCTTCGGGGATATAGGCGTGAGTTTATGTTATAAAAATAATAGGAAAACGAGAAATATTATATAAAAGCTATTACATAAAATTACAAGGAATGAACGAGCCATGCTAACAATCAAAGGTCATTATTTTATGTAGAGATTTGACGGCACAAATTTGTCACAAATTTCGACCGAATTGGTACCACCGTGCAATATTGCGAAAAACCCTTCATAGTAATTCAATTTCGGTTGGATTGCGTTCAGAGATCAGCAAATGCATAGCCGGGTAGAGGTGATGGTGGTCACAGCACAAGTGGGACCAATGGGTCTTGGTACGGAACCCTCATGGCGCGAGTCTGACTCGCAATTGACCGGCTTTTTATTCAGTATTAGGTCACCGGCGATGAATGAAGCACTTCTCATCATCAATCATCAATGTAAATATGATATATTCTGTATTGTGTGATGTATTTTGTGGAAGGAATATGGGCTCAAACCACCAGTTGCACACATTGGGTCTAACAATTCTTTTACTTCATTAGCAACATCTTCTTTCATAGCAAAACCCAACAGAGTAATACAATGAAACAGAGGTGTATCAGTGCCATTACGTTTTTTCGGAGTGTCTTTAAGTGACAAAGTCAATTTGATAATTTACAACGCCCCATGAATAAATATAAAATAGTAGCAGATAAAAAAAGAGTCCGGTTCACAGTAAATGATGAAGTGCCTTTAAAACGTTTTCTTCAAAGCAGGAGACCTTCAAATGTGGAGGAAGACATACAGCCACATGATTCTACAGGTACCTATGCATTCAAACAATCGCTCTGAATAGTGAATTGAGGGTTGAATTTACTTGTGTACGAACACCTGCGCGATTGCTTCCTGTGTCAAAGGAGACCTATTGAAACCATGCCGGCTGAGATTAAGAACATTGTATACAGCAATACAATTTAGAACGAACCACTGCAATCGTGATCGTTTTTGACTGAATTTAATTTTGACAAACAAAAGAACCGAAATTGAATCTTATAAATTAGCTGAATGGTCCCCGGGCCGGCTGTCAAACCAACCAGAATGGGGACGCCGGACCTTCTGTTGGCTTTCAAACTTCAACCAAGTCGTTTGCAAAGCCGACCCCTACTGAGTATGATTAAAATAAGTATTGTGGTTTGTCTAGTCTATAACTTGTTTTTTTGTGATAACGAGGGCTTATATTCCCAATCGTATTTAAAATTTCTACCGTCATACTAACAAAATAAATTACGCAGCGTAAGAGAAGATAACTAGCTATAAAAAATCTCTGCGTAATTTATATTGACACCTACCAAGTTTAGTGAATGTCCTGCACATGGTATAAAGGTGGCAAATTCACATTTTTCCTTGATTCTTGTTTGTAGACCACTATACTTTCCCGACATATTTGAAGCATTGTCGTAGCTTTGTCCTCTGCAATCTTTTATGGGAATATCATGTATCTCTAAAAAATTTAAGGATTTAACGAAACAGGTAATATCGTCCTAATTATTTTTTTACATTATTTTGTGGCAAGCAATAGGTATTATTTATACATTTTTGAATTGTGCTAATTAAGCCCTTTCAGTTGATACCAAAACCGATATATTTATCTCAATTTAATTTCTTAACACAGTACTTTATGACCACTGGAGGGGGCCACAATAGATTCAGTAACACATCATATAGCCTATAACTAGCGGACGACTACGACGCTTCTAACGATACCTCATTTGTCTAGTTCTATTATGTGGTTGAGGAGCTATGAAGGAACAGATGAACCTACATACATACATAGCCTGTCGTATTTGTTATGATTGATAAATAAACACGAAAATAAAACGATTTCATACAATTACGAGTGATAAGATATTACCCTCACGATTGTGAGACAACGGACTGAACCTTAGTATTTTCGATTGTTTTCAGACAAACTAATATGGTTTTATTTTAATTATTTACAGCCAAGATTCTTATGATGATTATTATAGTAAGTATACGGTATATTAAGCTATATTTTGTGACTGGTTTATTTTATTTATTTGGAACAAAAATGTATATTAAAATATTACAACAATTAGCTATAAATTTATAAATTAGTAAACCTAACCCACACTATTTCACAGATTCGTTTGATTCTGACGAAGAGAAGGATTGATTTCGGTAGTACTGGAGTAATCACAGTCAATGGCCTACCAGGCTGCAAACCCTGAAAAACACAGGCAATCTGCTGCACTATATCAGGCCAGGAATACCGATGAGCATAGAGCGATTCAGTCAGGGTATAGAGAAAATACAATTCAGCGTGTATGGAGAAGCAAAGCAACACTGATATTTTATGTGCAACATTTAGATATTACCTTATTGTGATGTCTTTTTCGCAATTACTGGTATATTATTATAATATCACGCTTGTGTAATACAATTAAAATAGATGAAATTAAATGGCAAACTTGCATGAATTCCCTCACTTTTCTTATCTAATATTGAGGTTTTCATTGTGTTTTCTTTATAAATATAGAGCGCCAGTTTATAAAACCACAGAATATGGCTATACTGTGGTTTTAAAAATTTACTATTAAATATGTGAACTGAACGATGGCGTCACCGTCCTTTTAATGTGTTAAATCTAGCAATATTGACTTTGATAGAGCAATAAACAATGCATTTTTGACAGTGAACCTCTTAGCCTTAGGAGGGACTTTGCCTCGCTATGTGTGTTCTACCGCCTATACAATGGTTTGTGCTCAGATGAATTGTTTGACATGATGCCCACAGCTACATTCTATCATCGCACCTCTCGCCATAGGCAAGGAATTCATCCTCACACATTGCGAACTGAGACGGTGCGCACTGTGCGGTATGAAAGAAACTTCATCCCAAGCACACTTAAGATGTGGAATGACCTCCCTGCTGCGGTTTTTCCAAGCACCTACAATATGGGGTTCTTCAAGAGGGGCATCAGGTTTCTTCATGGTCGGCAGCGCGAGATAAAGAATATTATACCTACAAGATACACGCGAAAAACATAACCCTTCATTAGCAGTTCGGTAAAAAGACACATCAAGAGCCCTTGATGTAGTTAAGTACTTAATCAAATAGAGTATATATAAAAAACCACGGATTATTAAAACCAAGAGAAAGCAATGAGGCCAGATTTCGACCGCGTCTAAATGGACAATGGTAGAATTGTGACTGAAATTGTGTTGTTTGGGTACAGTACAAATATTATTTTAGATGTTAAGTGTGCCTTTAACATTAGAGAATTGCTTGATTACGCTTTACGGCCCGCACCACATCCGGTGATGGGTGTTGTGGGCGATAAACAATTTTGGATATCGAAAAACACGAGATATTTCTTATCTTTAAGGCCAGCATCAAGACCACATCGCCTTCCCTTTGAGTCAACAGGAGCCAATAGCTTATGTATGATTTCTAAATTCACATTCAGTGGCTATTCTACTGAATTTCGCATTTGACCTGATCAATTGTATGTTCATCAGAATTCATTTTTCAGTATTCTTCGAGCACAAGAAACAGGTATTCTCAAGCGCTTGTTGTTAAAAGAATACGAATTTGTATACCTAATAATCTGTGTTTGCATGCCAACTTTATGGCGAAATGTGCTTGATTACTATATTTTTTATTTCCATCTTTTGCTGTACCACATTACAAGCAAATAAATAAATGAATTGAATTGATTAACATACAAATCCAGAGGCAGCTTGCTGACTGTACGCATTTATTTTTTAACATTAAAAAACATCTCGTTTATAACATTACTTTAGCTTCTGTCCGTACTCTTCATAGATATTGCCCCAGAACTTTACATCTTCCGTATCAAGGGCAGTACCAGTGGTGAACTCGTTCCCAATGTCCAAATATTCTTCTTTTTCCGGACAATTATTTCGAGCCGGAAGAAAAGTTGTACACATTTTATTCTATTTTGAAACCTCATATCAGTCCTTTGAACCCGTAATTTTTTAGTCTTCAAGTAATGTACGGTTATCTGCTGGATTTATTTACATTTATGATCACTGCTCCGCTCCATTTAGTAATAGCGTAATGAAATATAGCTTAAAACCTCTGTCGATAAACGGGCTATTCAATAGAAAAAGAATTTTCGAATTCCATTCGCACATAGTCCCAATAATCGTGTTAAATTCTCGTAGTCATAAACACTCGACATTGCGTGTTTCGATATAGTGCACTTTCGCACAAATGTCAATCGCGATTCCGTACTTTCGCACTACCACTCATTACGATTACATACATACAATCACGCCTTTATCCCCGGAGGGTTAGGCAGAGATAAACTAACACCCACATTTAACCAATCATTGTCTTCGGTCACACATAATAGGGGTGAGCCTATTGCTGTATTCCGGGCCCTATTGCTGGCTCGAGTCATGCATCTGAGGCTAAGTCTGGCGCCTGAGGCTATAAAAAGATTATGATAATACGAGTTAGTGTATTTATTTCTCCTCTAGATATAGTAAGTACCTTTTATTATACAACTTAGGTGACAGATAAGCACACGGCCCACCTGGTGGAAAGTGGTTACCGTGACCTATAAACGTGTGCAGTTGGCTTATCTGGTGTTACACACGTCCATAGGCCACGGTAACCACTTTCCGTCAGGTGGGCCGTGCGCTTGTCTGCCACCTAAGTGACATAAAAAAAGAAAAGCCTCCCGACATTGGGAGAGGCGTAGTCCAGCAGTAGACTGCGATTGGGTAGTTGATTGATTGCCATTTTTTTATCCAGATCTTGGATTTAGCGGACCAAGTCGCTTAAAGCTTGATTTATTTAAATTAAAACAGAGTAGCATAGTGGTATGGGTAATGAACTGCTGAGACGACGTCTCGGGTTCGATCCCAGGTTTTACCATTGCACACACCAATAACTTTTAACTTTACCCTGCAGATAAAACAATGCCATATTGGACTCCATCATCATTCTTAAGTAATCAAGTAATTAATAATTAAGTAAAGTAGGACACGACGGTATTTCCGTCCAATTGAGCAGTCCGACAGGGGAAGTACCTCCGCCCTACAGAACTGAATAATTCTGACAGTGTACCCAATGAATCTCCAGTAGCCAAATATTTTAATGTTATTTCTAGTTTGGTTCGAGCTGGAATAGCATTACGCATTGTTGTATTTTGCCTTTGTATAGAAGAACCAATTTTATCTAATAAATAATAAAACTCTTCAATAGCAGGGGTCATTCCCGTTGGTCAATATTGGTTGGTTTCCAATCCTAATCGTTAACACCGTTAACTACTGGGAATATCTTGTTCAACTGGTTATTACTATTGATGAATGCGACCTATTTTTTTTCTGTTTCCGCTCGTTGATACCTAGTCGCCGTGGTTGGAAACCGCAAAACATTATTTAGCTACCGCAACCTCCGTAGTCCTCTCGTTACTAAAACAATTTGCGAAGATTCTTTTTACAGTAAGTAAAGTTGAGATATACTTACGTTTCAAATTGGTGTCGAATGTTGATGTCGGGACTACTCTTAAAATAATCCAAATAAATAAGTAAGTATGTATGATTCCACCAGAAAACCGACACCTCCCTGGGAGAGCGGTTCACCTTCTCTGAAGTAGAACAGGTCGCCTGACTCAGTGGTTGTCGTGTCCTCCCCCTGTCTTCGGATCTCGGACAACCCTAATATATGCCAATTTATGCGACCTAGTTCCTGCCCCTTTTCTAAAACTTCCCCGATTTGGTCCAGGTATGTGCGCCTAGGTCTTCCCCTTCCGACGGTACCTTCCACACTCGCCTCATACACCTGTTTCGTTAGTCTTCTTTGATTCATTCTCTCAACATGACCAAACCATCTCAACATTCATCTCTCAATTCTCATGTTACACGTACACGTACGTTACACGTACGTTAACAAAATACAGGATGTATTGAGCAGCCTGTATTTTGTATTTGTGTACACTCTGATTTTCAGTCATTTCGGATAAAAAGAATTTGACGAAATAAAAATTGTATTTATTATCTATGGGAAGAATGTACAAAATAGTACGATGACTACTAGACACAGTGAAAGTGGGCCGTCGGCGCCTGACATACGTAAAGGCAGCGTGTTCGAGAAACCCCTGGAGCTGGACGATGTGCTGGTCACTGAACTCGGCCAGTTTGGTCTCTACCAGTTGAGGAACCTGCTCCTAATACCTGATACCTATATATATGAATTGTAATTGTATAAGTTTAATTATTGTGGTCCACTACCATTGCATTGGGTAACAACCTGTAAAGATGGTAGTGTGAGGAACAAAATAAATAAATAAATAAATAAATAAATATTAGTTATTAGGTAAATTATCTTAATGGATCTTTTTTTAGTAAGTACACATATTGAAATCCACTTGTGGATATGCCTGTCAACCTCACCTTCGGCAACCAAAACGACCCACAGGCGGCGTGCGTTTTAGTCGGTTCGAGTCCGACATAACCTCCTCCACCGGCTCCGGTGGGGAGGTATCCGTGGGGATTTTGCGCACGTAAAAAAAAAAAAAAAAAAGTATAAACTCACGGATGTCTTTAACCGTCCTTATTCCTTTTAACTTTAATTTTCAATTTAATTCTCTTTATTTTGAACTAGTTACTGCGCTAACAGATACCTATTCGGAGGATAAAAAACTATTGTGCTATTCCAGTATTCCTGTCTCTGTCATCGCATATTTTTTACCTATATGTGGCTACAATCGGCTTTGAGAAGTCAGACGGCAGTCACGCCAAACCAATAGCAGGAAGAGGAATAAGTAGACCCAGCGCTAGAGAAAAGCCTCTTTATTTTATGCACAAAATCCCCACCACTGAAGCCGGTGGGGGAGGTTATATCGGACTTGAACCGACTAAAACGCACGCCAACTGTGTGCCGTGGTGAAGCCATCCTATCACAAGCTCAATTGCTTAGCTGAAAATGGTTTGAGAAAGTACTATTAATTACGGACACTAATAGAAGATTATTTTATTTTATAAAAGAAAAATAAAGCTTAGTGTTCAGTTGTTTTGTTAATAGACATCGAAAATGTGCTATATATAAGACATGTTTAGCGAGTAATGTGGCTGATACATTTACCAATTACGGATAACCAGCATGCGTAATATCATAACGTTGAAGAAAAAAGAAGAAAGAATTCTATATTAGCATAATTATACAAGATATCGGGACTTCTCGCGAATTATATTTTGGAACTTACTATTTCTGCCGAAGACCACTGACATTTATCATAAATACTTTGTTATCATTAATAGCTTTGAAAATAGATCTTCTTTTTAGATGGTATAGTTGTACATCATCACATTTTCTATTTCAGTTGCCCCACGATCTTCACCAGCAGAAGATCACGTTCTTAATGCTATTGAGGTATTCAAACAATTCAGAAGACTAGCAGCATAGCCACGTTGTATGGCAATGCCTATTCTCTGATCTAAGAAAAGGTCAGCCCTCTGGTCACGAGAAGCGTCGAACATACTTTTCGTAATCTCCCTGAAGAGATTACGGGCGCTCGGACCCCACGGACCAAACGTTTCGACTCAAAACGGCACAAAGATACCGCGCAGCTGGCGGACGGCTATACGGTACTCGGTAGGGCACAGAATCCGCTGAGTACGCGTTTAGTGCCCGTATCT
Source organism: Eilema griseolum (assembly GCA_963662185.1). NCBI lineage: Eukaryota > Metazoa > Arthropoda > Insecta > Lepidoptera > Erebidae > Eilema > Eilema griseolum. Next base: position 14,009,867 of record OY759251.1, read on the forward strand.
GTGACAGCGAATTTATGATTTCCTCAGCTATTGATGGCAAGACAGCCTCGTTAGACTATAAGCGTTATAAAAAAAAAAGAGCGTTTTATTCACTGTTTTTGAAGACTTGCGTGCCCTTTGTCAAAGTCAAAACGTAAACATTTTTATTTATATTAACATCAATAAAACTTATTGCATCCAAATTTACGGCCACATTCGCAAGGCAGAACCAAACGGTTTGGCGCGTGACGATGGCAAGAGACCGGATGGCATGTCGTTAATGCCATGGAAGATGGGTAGGAAGAGTCCAGAGGGTGTGGGACGCCACATGCGTTAATACCATGGCTCCTACCCATATAACTAGCACGGCACGGCCAGCTTTCTCGGGACGACAGCCGTCTGACTTTCAAATATTTGTTTTTGTTAAGTTAAATGTGATCGGGTTTTTTTAACTGTTTAATATGATAAAAAGAAAAACAATTACTGTAGTACTCGGTCGCTTGATGTCACAGAATAGAGAGCGACATATTGGACGGAAGTAACGACAATACAAACTTTTAAATATAGTGTTAACCACAGATTATAAATAATAGTAATTATTTCAATACTTTCAGGCTTCTTTCATTCTACAGTGTGTCGCTGGTCGCGTACAGCGTTCACATAACCTATATTTTGTATCATCCATGGCCTTTGTGCCGGTACACAAACATTTGACTATTAATACCAAGCGTATGGAGAGTTTTAAAAATTACATTCGGCTCCATACCAACTTTGTGTAATGCAATCACAGCGATTCGGTTTTCTTTATCACCCCACTCAGTGGCGGGGCAACAACTAAATTTGATGTGGGCAAGACAGATTTCGCGAGGCCCTGTTCTATGGCGACCTGAAGACGGATTTTATAAAATAATAAAAACAAACACAACAATTAACACTGCCAAGTTTTTATTCATAAAAATACAAATTAGATTAATAAGTATTAAATGAAAAATTACAAATCGTTAATATAAAGGTGGAGATATACATTTCTTAAAGTGTATCTTAAAAAACATTAGATTTCTTTATTAAAGGAACAGAAATTTCCTGCTTTTAACGTTACTAAATTCCTTAATTATGGTATCGTAATTCAGCCTAGATGCCAAATCTGATTCAATTGATAAAACAGCCAAAGCTGAAAGGTCTTTCTTGGCTCATTGTGTTTCTCAAATAATTTTTTATTAATTTTAATTTTGAAAAACTTCTTTCAGCTGAGGCTGTACTTACCGGAATTGTTAATAAAATTCGGATGACAATGTAAATATTTCGGTAAATTTCTTTCAAGCTATTTTCTGTTATGTATGACAGCAGCTGTTTCACGTCTTTAATGAAGTTGGGTAAATTCGGGATCATTGTATTTAATTCTTCATATAATTCAAATGGTTGGAAGTCACTGCTCTCACCCACACGCAGGACGTTATGTAAATCGTTACAGTGTTTTAATATTTGCTCCTGTGGCATATTTTTTAGCGCGCTTAAATCATAGAGAAAACCAAAGTCTTCAAAATGTTGATTTAAAGACGTAAATCTTAATTCCATATTGGTTATTATAGAATTAATCATGGCGTAAAAAAAATCTGTTTGATACCGGATTTTGGGAGACTGTATAGGTTCATCGCTGCTTTCATAATCGAACATCCTTTTCTTTTTGGCTACTCTTTTATTCTTAAACTCTTTTGGCAGGTCATAACAGCTTTTCTCAGTAAATTTCCGAACATCAGACAGGGATTTCTCAAATCCAGTTTCCCGATACTCTTTTATCCATTCACAAAATGTGTGTAAATGTTCAAGAGCAATGCTTAAATGAATTTGTACTGATTGCCATAATTTACTTATTATATTAACACGCAATAATATCTCATACCACACATGTAAAGATACGATAAATTCTAAACTTAACATTTCATTTAGTATTGAATCGCAATCACTGAGAGTGTCTGATTCCTCCGTTTGATTTTTTAAGTTTTTTATGCATTCAATCACTTCATCAAATTGCAATAATACGGCCTTTACTGCTTCGACTCTACTTTCCCATCTTGTGTCTGATAAAGGTTTTATAGTAAGTTTTAATTTTCCTTTTATAAAATCCCAGCGCTTGCTTGATCTTGAAAATAGCAAATAAATTTTTTGTATGTGAAGTGGTCACGGTAGTTGTTTACGACCACTTACGATAGTGTGTAAGTAGGCAGGAATAAAAGCAGTGGTTTGCAGTATACAATTATATTGACAAGTATTTACAGTAGGGAAGTTGATTCGTAGACTGTATCTCATCGTCGAAGGTACACGGGTTTTTATACAAAATCTTAATTAATAATATTGACCGCCTTACAGATGGGCGTCTACCTACGGACAATAGATCGTAGGTCGCCATCTTGCGCCCGCGCCACACGCACAATAGATGCAGTGAGTAGGCGGGGCCTAAGTAGCTTCACTTTTAACGTTCCCGCCCCATCGTATGATCTGTGACGTAGCATCGTTCGATGTGGCGTGATCTTGTGCCTCGTTGAGTGTGTACGCTACTAGTCGGTTTAGTAGGTAAACTCGTCTGCTCACTACACCTCTCCCCTGGTGAGACCGTAACTTACGGGCGATAGTAATCCGGGAACCTCACCACCCGGCCGCTTTTTGTTTTTCTCACCGTGCTATCTGTGGGTTGCTGGCTTTGGGTCTGGGTAGGTGTAGAATCTAGGTCTTCCTTCGTCATATAAGCTGCCTTCAAACGATCTATTGTGACTCTCTGCGTCTTACCCTGGACGTCTATATCGAATGTCTTCTCACTGCGGCCAACCACCTTGTACGGGCCTGAGTATGGAGCCTGTAGAGGTCTTCGAACTGGACCCTGGCGTAGGAAGACATGGGTTGCCGTAGCCAAGTCCTTGGGAACGTAGAAGGGTCGACTGGAACTAGTGTGCCAAGAGGTAGGCTGAGGGGTCAGCTTCGACATGTGTGCTCGAAGTCTACTGACCACGTCTGTCATGTCCACCGGATCTTGAGGACCAGCTGTGAGGAACTGTCCAGGTAAACGCAGGGGCTCGCCGTAGACAAGTTCTGCTGCGGATGTCTGTAGGTCATCCTTCCACACGCTGCGGATACCCAGTAAGACCCATGGGAGCGCTTCTGTCCAGCTTGATGAAGCGTGGCAGATTATAGCAGCCTTTAGCTGTCGGTGCATCCGCTCCACGAGACCATTTCCCGCAGGATGATACGCTGTGGTGAGGTGATGAGTGGCACCTATCAGCGTAGTGAGGTCTCTGAAGATGTGCGAGGTGAACTGTCGTCCACGATCGGTCGTTATGTGCTCCGGGCAGCCGAATCGGGCGATCCACCCTGATTTTAGGGCAGTAACACAGGCTTCTGCGGTGATTTCCTGCAGCGGGTATGCCTCGGGCCAGCGTGTTGCACGGTCAACGATTGTAAGGCAGTATTTGTAGTTGCTGGATAATGGCAAGGGACCAATTAGGTCGAGATTGATGTGCCGAAGTCGGCCTGATGGTATGTCATAGGCACTTAATGGAGCTGAGGTATGGCGAGTCACTTTACTTTTTTGACAGGCTCCACATTCTTTGGTCCACTTTCGGCAATCTCGCCTTACACCTGGCCAAACAAATCTTTGCGTTACTAAGTGAACGCTAGCCTTTGTACCAGGGTGACTCAGATTGTGGAGTGATAGAAACACCTGCTTGCGGAAAGACTTAGTAATGAATGGCCTAGGGACTGCTGTTACGTCACAATAGACCTCAGTGTTGCAGCCTGGTATGCTGACCTTCTTCAGCTTCAGAGACGATCCGTTTTGCAGTAGGTCATGAAGTTCAGCGTCAGTTTCTTGTTCTCTGGCCAGGTATTCATAGTTCAAAGGCTGTGTCAGTTCATCAATCCTGGATAGGGCATCTGCAACCACGTTGTTCTCCCCCTTGATATACCTTATATCTACTGTAAACTGACTGATGAAGTCAAGGTATCGAAATTGCCTTGGAGAACAGCTTTCTCGGTTGGTTGTGAAGGCAAAGGTAATTGGTTTGTGATCCGTCATGATGCAGAATGTACGTGCTTCAACCATAAACCTGAAGTAGCGTATAGCCTCGTAGATCGCTAAAAGCTCACGGTCGTAGGGGCTATACTTCCTCTGTGAAGGGCTTAGTTTCCTCGAGAAGAAAGCCAGAGGCTGCCAATCTTGACCTTGGCGTTGTTGCAGTACAGCTCCGATCGCTGTATCAGAGGCATCTGTCTGGATGGTCAGTTCAGCCCTTGGGTCTGGGTGCGCCAATAGTGTGGCCTCTGACAGGCTATGCTTGCACTTCTCGAAGGCTTCTAGGAGTACTGGTGTCAAGGTAACTGGATGCGATCCCTTGATCTTTGGACCAGTTAGCAAACTGTTGAGAGGTGCTTGTATCGAAGCTGCTGCCGGTATGAAGCGTCGGTAAAAGTTCAGCATACCCAAGAAGCGTCTCAGCTCTTTGACGGTTTTGGGTATCGGGAACTCTTTTATGGCTTGAACCTTACTATCCAGTGGTTGTATGCCAGCTGCCGAGACTTGGAATCCGAGAAACTTGACCTCCGCTTTGCCAAATACGCATTTGTTCGTATTTATCAGGACACCATACTCTGACAACCTTTTAAACAGTTGTTTTAGGTGCTCAAGATGTTCAGTTTCGCCGTTACTGCTGATCAAAATATCATCCAGGTAACCGAAGCAGAAGTCCAGTCCTCTGAGGACCTCATCCATGAACCTCTGGAACGTCTGTGCAGCGTTACGGAGCCCGAAGCTCATGAAGGGGAACGAATATAAACCAAATGGAGTTGTGATGGCAGTCTTGGGGATGTCTTCCTCATAAACAGGGATCTGGTTGTAGGCTTTTACCAGATCTATGGTAGAGAATATGGTGCTGCCTGTCAGTTGCTGAGTGAAATCCTGCAAGTGTCTGACAGGATATCTGTCTGGGATCGTACGGGCGTTCAGCAATCTGTAATCCCCGCATGGACGCCAGCCATCATTCTTCTTGCGGGCCAAATGAAGGGGTGAGGACCATGGGCTGTCGGACCTACATGCTGTACCACGCTGCAGCATGTCCTCGAACTCTTTTTTCGCTATCTTTAGACGCTCTGGATCTAAGCGACGTGGGCGACTGGCTACTGGTGGACCTGGAGTCGTACGTATGTGATGTACGGTTGTATGCTTGGTTGTGCTGGGGGTACCAGCAGGTCGAGTGACATCGGGGTATTCCCTCAACAGGCGGTGGTATACGGAGTCATCCATCGTGGTGCGGATCGATGTGATCGTCTCTGCAGATATATGCTGTGCTGCAGCAACTGTTAGCGCCGTAATCCCGTCAATTAGGCGCTGATTACGGCAATCTACCAACAGGCTATAGTAGCCAAGGAAGTCGACGCCGATGATAGGCTTTGTGACGTCGGCTACGATGAAGCGCCATGTAAATGACCGTCGAAGTCCCAAATCCAACGTCAGCGGTAAGTCACCATACGTTGAAATTACGGATCCGTTGGCTGCAAACAACTCGTATCGAGTTTTCATACGTGGCTCCCGAACAGCGGACCGTGGAAAGACGCACAGGTCTGAACCCGTGTCAACCAGATATTGTATCTTCGTCTTGCGGTCCGTGATGAACAGGCGGCTCGTAATTGCTAGGCAGTCGTTTACCGCCACTATTGGCTGCCTGGGAAGTTTTCCGCTTGCTCAAATGTGCAGGGCTTGATGCATTGCCTCGCTCGTTGCCCGTAGCGGTAGTGGTTGATGCAAAATGGATGGTTATTTGGACGCGTGTTGGAGCGAGAGCGAGAACGAGAACGATACCTCTGCTTGTGCCTTCCACTTCGGACGTGCCGGTTCTTGAGTTGACGCATGTCCATACTCATGGTCTCTAATTTCCGGCTGAGCTCTTCAACAGTACGGGTCAGTGTCTCGATGGCACTGCTTGACGATGGCACGGTTGCAGCGGCTACTGTCGTACTGGCTACTTGTCCCGTTACTTGCGCGGTTACTTGCATCGACGTTGGCACGACGTCGTTAACGCGGTCTGCGAGCTCTGCCAGGTCTTCTAACGTCATTTTTGTCTGCTGGGCTGCGATGCAGGTCTGTAGATGGGTGGGCAGTCGGCTTGCCCAAATCGTCCTGATGAAGTCAGGGGGTACATTGATACCAGCCAGCTGCTGCAAGTGGCGCAGGAATTGTGAAGGTTTCCGGTCTCCCATCTCTTCGTGCATCAGGAGCTGCTTGATCTTCCTTTCTTGTGAAGCAGACAGTCTACGTGTGAGCTCGGCCTTCAGCGTGTTATACTTGTTGGCAGCCGGCGGGGAGACTATTAAATCTCGCACCTCTGCTGCGTGCTGCGGTTCCAGCTGTGCCAGTACGTGGTAGAACTTTGTGTGGTCCATGGTTATCTTCGTCAGCACGAACTGCGCCTCAAGTTGTGCAAACCATAGTTCAGGGTCATCGGGATTGAACTTGGGAGTCTTCACTCCAACGCGGTAAGTTTCTCCCAGTAACGCACCTGCCCCATCTGCACCTTCAGGCATGCTTCAAATTTGATCCTTGTAGTCGAAGGTCACCAGTGAAGTGGTCACGGTAGTTGTTTACGACCACTTACGATAGTGTGTAAGTAGGCAGGAATAAAAGCAGTGGTTTGCAGTATACAATTATATTGACAAGTATTTACAGTAGGGAAGTTGATTCGTAGACTGTATCTCATCATCGAAGGTACACGGGTTTTTATACAAAATCCTAATTAATAATATTGACCGCCTTACAGATGGGCGTCTACCTACGGACAATAGATCGTAGGTCGCCATCTTGCGCCCGCGCCACACGTACAATAGATGCAGTGAGTAGGCGGGGCCTAAGTAGCTTCACTTTTAACGTTCCCGCCCCATCGTATGATCTGTGACGTAGCATCGTTCGATGTGGCGTGATCTTGTGCCTCGTTGAGTGTGTACGCTACTAGTCGGTTTAGTAGGTAAACTCGTCTGCTCACTACATATGAAACCAAAAAAAGTTTTTGCTACCATAGATGAGTTCGCTGCATCTACCAATAGTAGATTCCAACTATGACAGCCACAAGGTGTGAAAAATGCCCTAGGGTTAATATTCAATATTCGAGTTTTAACTCCACTATTTACACCTACCATATTTGCACCATTGTCGTATCCCTGGCCACGGCAGTCTTGAATATTTAAGTCATATTTTTCTAGGTGTTCCAGTATAGCATTGGCTAAATATTCTCCAGTTGTCTGAGTAACAGCTAGAAATCCCATAAAATGTTCGACTATTGTAGGTACCTGTTGACGTATCACAAAATCTTAAGATAACCGACATTTGTTCAACTCTATTACAATCTCTAGTGCAATCGAGCAAAAAAGAATAATACTTTGCTTCTTTAACCTTACGAATAATTTCATTGACAACTGTTTTTGACATCAATATGATCAATTCATTTTGAATATCGTGACTTAAATAATGGTGTGAAAGTTGTTTGTCACTAATGCGTTTCATGTGTTCACGTAAAGTAGGATCAAATTTTGATATCAGTTTAAATAAATCTATGAAATTACCGGAATTCTTAATACCGTCACCTGTCTTGAGAGATTCTCTGTGACCTCTAAATGCAAGATTATGAGAGGCCAAAAAGTTTATTATGTCAATTATTCTCTCTAACAAGTTGTGCCAATGTTTTTGTGATTCACGTATTAGCCTTTCGTTTTCTTGGTCTATTGTTTTGCCTTGATTTATTCCTTTCTCTAAATTTAACCATTGGAACATATGTGCCATATGTTCTTTGGTATTCTCATGTCTATGTAAAATGCTACTTAAATGTTTCCAGTCACAACACCCTCCTTGCACCACCTGAGTTTGTGAATTGCTAAATAGTCTGCATGGAAAACAGTAAACTTTATTTTGGGAATTGGAATACACTAACCAGCGACGATGTTGAGTTTCACCATTATTTAGTTTTCTCGAGAAATAGAAATTGGAAAAGTGTCTGTTATCATCACCTTTGGGATAATATTCATCACCGCTATTTAATTGCTGTGTGGGGCCGCTTCGAACTATGTCACGACGCTGTGTATCCGTTATGGGAAACGTCCACAATCCCGGATCCGAATTAACAAGTACTTGCTGAACTATGGCGCTGGCATCGTCGCTGCGAATTGGAGAATCTATGTCAATCTGTTCTTCTTGATTGCTTGATGACAGCACAAGAGTTTCAGCGTCAATTTTTGATTGGCTAGAAGATGATCCAAGCTCTACGTCTAACTGACGTTCGCTCTCGGTATTCAGTGCATCTAGAGCATTTTCCAACGGTATCTCGGACGTTTGTTGTGTAGAAGTCGAAGCTATCGATTCAGAAGGTTCTGTACTACCAGATGCAGTTTGGTTGAGGAACTTCATCAAATTTAAACTCAAAACTTGGTTGGTTGCAATTCTTTCAGCTTTTCTTTTTCTTTTTGCTGATCCAGACTCCCATTTTCTTCCAATATCTCTATCTCGGCCGGACATGTCGATAACGTCGTATCTATACACTGTAAACGAAAGCAATAGTTAACATTTTTTTGCAGTTTTATCTACATAATATTGTAAAACCTAAATTTAAATTAGTTTTCAAATAAAAATCTTTAAGATAGCTTTTACTACCTGCTAGTTTTAAAAACTTAAAAAGTCGATACGTTTTTTACCTTAAAGCTTTTTTGGTTTCCTTCAAGAGATATTATAAAGCGTATTTTATATACAAGTAATTACTGCGTTATATACTTATTACTAATTAAATATTTCTTACCTTATGTAAAATAGACGAGTACAGGTACCGGTGTGTTACAAATCACAAAGAAAACAAAAAAACAATTAAAAAAGTCACTGTTTTAAAATTTTGGGTCAGTTTACAGGAGCAATCAATATACCTAAACACTATCTATTTATTCACTAAATATTATTAAAACATTGAACACACTATTCTTATCAAAATAGGTACGTACAGTCATAAAAATAAACAATATTGAATAACACAATTATACGTTTCTATTGTTATGCGCCTAGCGACTGCGTTGCGTACTTTGATTTGATTGGTTGACTTCCTAGTAAAGAAAGTAAACAAATAAACCGGGGATTCCCCGCACTCTGGTCGGCGGCGAATGTTGCCAGACTAAGAAAACATGTTTCACAACAAAATTGATTTATATTTTTTTTGTTTTATTCTCGCTTTAAACATTTTTGAGTCTCGAGGCCCCTTGTACCGCGAGGCCGTAGGCGGTGGCCCACGTCGCCCACGCTTAACGCCGCCTCTGACCCCACTCCATTTTAATATAGCAAAATATTGCCACCAATTCACGAGCCTGGCTGTTCAAAGTACGTCCTCTTTTCGACATTATTAATAAACACTTGCTTAGTTCGGAGTCCAGTATAAATATTGCCAAGGTAAACGGATAAAGAATGATCAGTCCAGAAAAGTAATAGCCAAGTCACAAATTGTAAAACACAAACGAGAAAGCAAGTACGCGCACAGTCTGAGGGCACATAAAATCTCTAGTTCTTACAGGGTCGGCAACACGTATGTGACTCCACTGGTGTTACACACGTTCATAGGTCATATCTCTGTATTTTTATGTCATCGATCGACAGGGTTAGTTAAATATAGAGAAATCTATGAAATATTAGAGTTAACATAATATCTTTCGCACCGCACGGCGCAGGTTCGGTAGGTAGGTATTTAATTAATTACTGAGTATGACATTACTTCTTGTTATAGGGCGGTTTGTAATGCGCACGTTATTAGCAAGATTGATTATATTGTACAAAATTTCAATGAAATATACGTCTTATCACAGTTGCAATTCCTTTTAGCGACAAATCTTCGCTTATAACGTAAAAAACGTTAGATCTCAATAGACTAATTGGTAGATTGATATATATTGTTATATTTGAATCTGCAACAAATACATTAAAAAATCTTATCATCTTCATTTAGATGTATTATCCCAATTGCATCCGAGACCAAGCCCTCGTAGCTTAGGGTCTACCTGCCGGCTCCTCCTCCTCCACTTCCCACGATCTTGGGCGTCCAAGGTAGTGAGACCGCCACTGGTGTCGCACACACCCATATGCCACGATAACCACTTCCCATCAGGTGGGTCGCGTGCTTGTCAGCCTCCAAAGTCGTATATAGAAAAACCTAAATAAATCAAGATATGGAGGATTAGGAGAGTGACCTTGTACTCAGTATTTATAATTATTACAATGATGATAACTTTTATTTTGTACAAGTCAATAATGTATACATGTCAAATAAAATTAAAATTTAAAATTTGTCATTAAATAAAGTCACACAATATGTTATTTCTGGTAATTTTGCATGTCGTTTATAAATTCGGTTACACTGTAATAGGCTTTTTCTACGAGAAATTGTCTTCCATGACAACACTATTTAACGAAAAAAAAAATAAAAGCACACTTACATACTAAAAAAAATGAATAGAGCCATAAACATCATCACATGAAATTATCATACACAGTTTTATATATATAGTTATAATATTATAATTATATGCAAAATTTGTCATCCGAATTGATTTGCCAAGTAGACCAACTGCTGCCTTGCATATTGTTTAAATAAAATGGTCACGATATTTTTCTTTGCATATGACAAGACTTACCTACTCTGCGGATGACAAGACGCAAAACAAACGAACCGCTTTTCGTCTTCTATCTTTTAAAAAGCATAAACTCGTAAAAATACATTTTAATCTACTAATAAATTTATTGTGGATTTATGAGACTACGTACCTACCTACTCCATGAGCTGACATTTTGTTTATGATAGCTTGGATCTCAACGTACATTTTTCGATTAAGTAAATAAGACTTTAATAGTTTCCCTGCTTTGCCTCTAATGCCGTAGTGATCCAGTTTTATTAGAGAGTATGGAAATCCTCACATATACCCACGCCCACCCGATTCCAGCCGGGGAAGTTATGTCGTACTCGAGCCGACTAAAACCGCACGCCATCAAGGGTCATCAGTTATATAGGGTGAGATTGCCACTGGTATATTTCTCACGCTACGGTGTTACGAATGCCCCCAGTTATCCCTATTAATCATTACCTCGGAGTTCTGAAAACCAACAAAATAGAACCGAGATCATATTCTATTATTCCATGCACGAAATATTCAAGCAGCATTTTGAGCCCGCTTTGAGCACTCTAATTTGTTCAAAGTAAAATTGTCGGATTTCAAAGCCGCAATTGGCCTAGCCCAGAGTCACTTTTATATGAAGTTGTATGTACAGATGCAACTGTATCTCCTTTGTCAACTATACCTACACTTAAACGGCGAGAGTCAAACCCGCTATATTTCGTCAGTGTCCCTTTAACTATAGGGTAGCATGAGTAAGCCTTTGGTGTTGCACACGTCCATAGGCCACCACTTCCAATCAGGTGGATCGTTGCCTGCCACCCAAGTGGTATAAAGAAAGACCACAGTCTGTCCATAGGCGTCGCAAGACTATTCCTACTTGAGCTTGCTCATACTGACAGTTTAGCAACTTATTTAAAAAAACACGAAATGACAAATGCCAATTCACCTTGACATTTAAAACCTTCATCCGCGAAACGTTACACCTCACTTACGCAGAAAATCTCCCATTTTATTATTTTTATTTAGTCAAATTTTTCAGTTGGAATAACTCACTTTACTTCAAATAAAATAAGACTTGGAACCGATTCGGGGGTAGGTACACCATAGAAATTAATGTTGATATTATCCTTCGTTATAAAAAAAAATAACCATGAAGGCAATTTTTTTTTTTTTTTTTTTTTTTTTTTTTTTTTTCATTACTCCAGCTACGCTAAATTACTTGTGTTAGATTCACAAATATTATAATTACTACTAAGTTAAACCTACCTTTTTATTTAATTGCAAGCTAGCTATATAGCATTGATTAGTTCGGGGTGCGGGTTGGGTAACCTCCACGTTGGCTTACCTGTTTCTTTTCCCTCTGGACCGCGGTCCTGGGGAACGGAAGCGGGGAGGCTGGTGCACCCTGGACGACGGTTAGTAGACTCTGACTCCAAGGAGAAGGAGTTCTGCTAGCCGTCGACAAATAACCCGACAAGCCCTTTTTAGGGCTAGCTGACCCTGAGGGGGTCGTGGTATGGCGGACCTGCAAGGCCCGCGGGAAGGGATTCGTAGAATCCCTTCCATCCCAAACAGCCCTTTTTAGGGCTAGCCTGTCGCTCCCGGTATCCCTCTGCTTTCAGAGGGGACATGGGGGCGACACAAGGATCCATGGGATCCAGGGACGGGCCGGCCTACTGCTCGCGCAGAGGTTGGCAGGCATTCGTGCCACCGTCGGTGTTGGGAGAGTTGGCTGCTCTCCCGCGTCGCGTAACCTCCAGGATATCGACAACGACTTGAGTGCTAGCCACACTTGGGAAGCCGATATTCTGAAGGCCGCGGGGCTTGCCTTAATTGGCCGGCCCGCGACAAGGAAAAGTCTGAAAAACCCGACAGCGAAGTCGATTAAAACCTGTGGAAACCTGGGGAAATCCACAGTATTTACCCCGCTTCTCGGAATGAGCGTCACCCGGGAAGTGTATTTTAGATCGTCTCCACTCGTGGGATTCAAATGGATACTAAAAAAAACTTAACCAAAAATACCAAACCATCACCAAGCGAAACAGTCTGCGCGGAGGTCGCGCAGCACCAAGACGCGGAGGTCGCGTCACAAGCAGGGACGGTATCGGAAGACTTCGACACCGCCACTGAGAGGAGCAGGGCAAACAGCCCGGTGGGTCTGCAGACCCGAAAATCTGCACGGCGGAAGCGCAACCGCCGTAAAAAAATCATCCCCCCAGATAAGACCGAGTCGGATCTCGACCTGACTCTGACCGACTCGTCTTCAAGTAGTTCTGGTGGGGATGAGATGATGCGTCCCCCCCCACCCAAGCAGGTTGCGGTTAGCCGCCGAAAGCTGCAGGGTGGGGGCACCAAAGCCGCCCCCTCACGGGCCTCAGCCGGGGAAGATGTGAGAGCGCCGCCGAGTCCCTCCGTCTCGGCGGCGCCCGCGCTTCGTACCGACGGCTCCACGTCCAGGGACGTGATGGAGGCCCTGGAGAGACTGGCCGGGGCCCGCTCTGGAGCTCTAACGCCGGAGGAGGACCGGGTCCGGCTGGCTGCGACGCGCCTCGTTGAGCAGTTTGAGCTGCTCAAGGCGGAGCTGGCCGAGTCCCGGAACGAGCGAGCTCAACTTGGCAGGAGGCAAGTTGAGCTCCTCAACAGCGTAGAGCGAACGGCGGCTGAGCACCGTAAAGAGATGGAGAGGATGGCGGCCGAAATGGCGAACCTCCGTCAGGTCGTCGCCGGGCTGCCCGCGGAGCGCGTGACGCGGTCGGCGCGGCGGCGACTAGCGGTGCAGCCGGAGCGGCCGGTGCCGCCGGTGCCGCAGCTGTCACCGGTGCGGTCAAGGTCGCCGGTGCGGCCGCAGGCACCGGTAATGCCGGAGACACCGGTGCGGTCAAGGCCGCCGGTGCGACCGGTGCGGCCGGAGACACCGGTGCGGCTGGTGTCACTGGCGCAGCCCGCTCGGCTGGAGTCGCCGGTGCTGCAGCCGGTTAGGCCCATGGACCCACTGGCGGCATGCATGGCGGCAATGGCCGCCATGGAAAAGCGGCAGGAGGCGGCGCTGGCTGAGCAGCGGAGGTGGCAGGTGACGCAGGAGGAGCGCACCCGGAGGTTCATGGAGGCGGTCATGGACTCCAGCCGCCGCCCGCCCTTGGCGCCGCCTACGGGGTATGCCGGAGCGGTGAGAAGAGGTCTCACCAGTCCGGCGGTCGCAGAGGCCCTGCAGGAGTCGGCCCGCAGCCCGTCCGCTGCGCCTGCCACTCCTGCCGTTCCGGTCGCTCTAGCCACTGTCGCTCTCGACGTGGAGGCTGGGAGCTCCAAGGGTGCCCGGGCCAAGGGCAAGGGGAGGGGGAAAGGCAAGGGGAAGAAGTCCCCGGCCCTAGCCTCAGCCCCAGCGCCAGCCCGGACCCCGGTGGGGATTGCCTCCACAGGTTCCGGAGGGAGGTTGGGAGGTGGCCGGAGCCTCCAAGAAACGGCGCAAGGCGAAAAGGAAGGCAGCCAAAAATGCCAAGAAGGCTGAGGCTGCTGCGAGGGGAGTGCCGGGGAAGCTGCGCGTCCCCCGCTCAACCGCCGTCGTGCTAACGATGACGGCGGAGGCGGCGGAGAGGGGCGTGCAGTACGCCCAGATTGTCACGCAGGCCAGAGCCTGCGTTGACATGAGGGCTCTCGATATGCCGGGCCCCATCCGGGTGAAACCCACTCGGACGGGTGCTCGGCTACTGGAGATCCCCGGCGCTTCAAGTGGTCCCCAGGCCGATGCCCTAGCGGCTAGGCTTCGGGACACGCTGGATGCAGCCGACGTCCGGGTGTCCAGGCCCAACAAGTGCGCAGAAATGCGCATTTCGGACCTGGACGACTCCATCACGGCGGAGCAAATCCGCCTCACCGTGGCGGAGGCCGGGGGCTGCCCCCTAGAGGCGGTGAAGGTCGGAGCAATCCGCTTCGGCCGCCGTGGACTGGGGGCGGCAGTTGTCGGCTGCCCCATCGCAGCAGCCAAAAAGGCTGCCGACCGGGGGTTCCTCGCCGTTGGAGGCGTGGTGCGGGTGCAGGTCCGGCTCCTGCAGGCTCGACCGACCAGGTGCTTTAGGTGCCTGTCGGTCGGCCACGTGGGGGTGCAGTGCACGGCGGCAGTGACGGTCGGTGACCGCTGCTTCCGCTGTGGCCAACCCGGCCATACGGCCGGTGGATGCGAAGCTCCGCTGCACTGTTTCAGGTGTGCAGCGGGGGGCAAACCGGCCGATCATAGGGTTGGCAGCAAGGCCTGCACCGGGGGGGAGCCGAAGCCGCAAGGCGGGGGCTCCACCCAAAGTTCGCGGCGGGATGCGGAGATGGTTCCATAATGGATCCCCAGCTCCGCATCCTGCAGGCGAACGTGGGCCACGGTGCCGATGCTCAGGGTCTTCTGCTCCAGAGCATGGCACAGTGGTCCATACACGTCGCCGCTGTCGCCGATCCGTACACTCACCGGCCCCTTGGGCCTGCCTGGGTGGTCGACCTGGACGGGTCGGCGGCACTGGTTTACAACGCCGCTATGGGTGCCCCCCCCCCTGTTGTCGTGGCAAGGGAGCATGGCATCGTAGCGGCGCGTGTGGGGGAGATTGCGGTCGTGGCCGTCTATCTCACGCCGAGCCTACACCGACGCTGGAGCGACTGACCGACGTTGTCAACGCCTGCCACCCTCATCCGGTTCTTGTGCTCGGGGACTTCAACGCCTGGTCAGTGACCTGGGGGTCCCGGCACACGAACCCACGAGGTAGGGCTCTGGAGAGCTGGGCCGCTAATCACGGTCTAGTTCTCCAGAATCGCGGGGCCGAAGCCACGTTCGTGGCCGCGGAGCGCAGTTCGATTATCGACCTATCGTTCGCAGGCGCTTCGCTGTCGCACCGTGTGCGGGACTGGCGTGTTGTTGTGGGGGTGGAGACACTGGCGGATCACCGATACGTTCGGTTTGATGTCTCCCCCCCCGCGGGTGATGCGCCGGTCATACCGGCCCCACGCGAGCCACGCTGGGTGCTTGGGAGACTGAATCGGGAGGTCCTCCTGGAGGCCGCCATCGTACAGGCCTGGGCCATTGCGCCGGACAGGCCTGTCGATATCGACGATGAGGCGGTGTGGTTCCGGGAGGCCATGACTCGTGTCTGCGATGCGGGTATGCCTAGGGCACCACCCTATAGTCCGAGGCGTCGGGTCTACTGGTGGTCTGCGGAGATCGCGAGGCTACGGCAAGCCTGCGTGATCGCGCACCGCCGGTGGACCAGACTCCGTAGGAGGCGTAGCCGAACCGCAGATACGGAGCCCCGAGTGGCGGAGCTTCATGTGGGATACAGGGAGGCCAGAGATGCCCTCCGAGCGGAGATTAAGCGGGCGAAAGCCGCGGCTTACAAGGAGCTAATGGAGACGCTGGAGAGGGACCCATGGGGGCGGCCTTACCTTATGGTAAGAGGAAAGCTGCGCCCCCGGGCCCCGCCGTTGACCCGGGTTCTCCAGCCAGCTCTGCTCGGTGGAGTGGTCGAGTCCCTGTTCCCGGCGCGAGCGGAACACGTTCCGCCGCAGATGACTCCGCCACCTCGGTCGCCTGTGGCGCCCAGTGTGGTAGTTGACGACGAAGTCCCCGAGGTCACTTGGGTAGAACTGGAGCTGGCGGTGCGAAGGCTTAGAGCCAAGAAGAGCACCGCCCCGGGACCCGACGGCATTCCAGGCCGCGCGTGGGTCCTAGCTCTGGGAGAAGACGGTCTCGAACCCCGGCTGAGAGGGTTCCTCAGCGCATGCTTGGAGCGGGGCCAGTTTCCGAAGATGTGGAAGACGGGGAAACTGGTCCTCATCCGAAAGGAGGGTCGCCCGGCGGACGAACCGTCCGGCTACCGGCCCATTGTGTTGCTCGACGAGGTGGGCAAGCTCTTTGAAAGAGTTATTGCAAAGCGCCTCGTCGAGCACCTCTCTGGTAGGGGGCCGGACCTGGCGGATACCCAATATGGCTTCCGCCGGTGGCGGTCCACCGTGGATGCCATCATGCGCGTGAGGACTTTGGCGGAGGAGGCAGTTGCCCGGGGTGAGGTGACGTTGGCGGTGTCCTTGGACATCTCCAACGCGTTCAACACCTTGCCCTGGAGTTGCATCAGGGAGGCACTCGTGTACCACGGTGTGCCTCTCTACCTCCGCCGCATAGTCGGGGCGTACCTGACGGAGAGAGCCGTCATCTACCCAAGTGCGACCGGCGTCGGTCGGCGTGAGATGTCGTGCGGTGTTCCACAGGGATCGGTTCTCGGGCCGCTACTGTGGAACATTGGATACGACTGGGTGCTTCGCGGTGAGCTTGCGGACGGCGCCGCCGTCACGTGCTATGCGGACGACACGCTAGTGACGGCGAGCGGGGCTACACACCGCGAAGCGATCCTGAGGGCCACGACCGCGGTTGCTCAAGTCGTGGAACGGATCCGGCGGCTGGGCCTTGAGGTGGCTTTGCATAAATCCGAGGCCATGTTCTTTCATGGACCTCGGCGCACGCCACCACCAGGTTCCAGTCTCACAGTGGGAGGCACTCTCATCGGCATCAAGCCCCAGATGAAATATCTGGGGCTCGTGCTCGACGGCCGGTGGGACTTCGGGAAGCACTTCCGAAGTCTGGGCCCCAAATTGGCGGGCACAGCCAACGCTCTGGCGCGGCTACTGCCCAACCTGAGGGGCCCGGATGACTCCTGCAGGAGACTCTACGCGGGTGTCGTGCGGTCCATGGCCCTGTACGGGTGTCCCGTGTGGGCGGACACCCTGAGTGATCGGCACATGCTTCTGCTGCAGCGTCCGCAGCGGAAGTTGGCGTGCCGCATCATAAGGGGGTACCGCACGATATCATTCAACGCGGCGAGTCTCCTCGCCGGATCGCCACCATGGATCCTGGAAGCGAGATGCCTTTCGGCGCTATACAGGTTCCGAAGGGCGGCGCGGGAGCGGGGTCACGATCCCGAGCCCGAAGAAATTCGGGCCGTGAGATCCCGGCTCCACAGGGAAATGGTGGCAGAATGGGAGAGACGACTTGGGCAACCAAGCGCAGGGCACGCCGTAGTAACGGCGGTAAGACCCATCATGGGGGAGTGGCTAGAGAGGCCACACGGCAGCCTCTCGTACCGTCTGACGCAGATGATCACCGAGCACGGATGCTTCGGAAAGTATCTGCGTCGGATGCAGAAAGAGCCAACGTCCGAGTGCCATCACTGCGACGCGAGCGAGGACTCAGGTCCGCACACGCTCACCGAGTGTCCGGCGTGGGAGACGCCGAGGCGGGAGCTTGTGGCGGCCCTGGGAGTGAGGGTTCTCACGCTCTCCACCTTGCTCGCGGCGATGGTTCGCTGCGCGGATGCGTGGGCGGCCGGCGCCTCCTTCTGCGAGCAAGTAATGCTCGTGAAGGAGGAGGCGGGGCGGGAGCGGCAGCGGGAGCGACGAAGGATCGCTAGACAAGCTGCCCGCGCACGAAGGCAACTCGGGCGTCGGAGGTCGATGAACGACCTCCGCCCCCCATGAGCGCCGGCCTGGGGGTGACAGGTGAAGCCGCCTGTCACCCTTGCAGAAGCAGGCCGCGGCGGCGGCGCGCGTGGCGCGCCTCCCCGTTTCCGGGGACGAGTTGGGGACTTTGTGGTCCCCACACCCGAGAAGAGGGCCAGATCGTGAGAGATGGCCCTGGGTCGGCCGGGGTGCGAGGGATATGCCTGTCAACCTCACCTTCGGCAACCGAAACGACCCACAGGCGGCGTGCGTTTTAGTCGGTTCGAGTCCGACATAACCTCCTCCACCGGCTCCGGTGGGGAGGTATCCGTGGGGATTTTGCGCACGTAAAAAAAAAAAAAAAAAAAAAAGCATTGATTAGTCAATTTATCAGAACAATGACGTATTTGGTAATTGTGTCAAATAAACCAACTATCTGCTGTAGTTTTTTTTACAAAATGGCTTCATCGAGGATTCGCCCCGTCACTGCCGAGGACTCACCTCGCCCCACTGGCGGCTCGCCGAGGATTCCTCTCGACGCATCGAGCCCCAACTCAAGGCGTTTCACAGCAGGACCGCAGCACCGCAGCACCGCACTTGTCCCGCGTCTTCGGGCTTCTTCTTGAGGAAGCTGACTTGAAAAGCCAGCTTGGCCACAGCTACAGTCAATCTTGTACACTCCCGGTCTGTCCAATGGGGAGCCATCTTTGGGTGAGCGCAGGCATTGCGACAGCTTTTTAAAAGGAGTGAATATAGTTTTGACTATATTCACTCCTTTTAAAGGCATTGCGACAGCTTTTTTTTGAGAGATTTCGTTTGGGACTTAGACTGCGAGCAAGCTTTTAGTACACTTAAAGAACGCTTGTGCGAAGCTCCTATATTGGGTTATCCTACCAGGGAAGGAAGATTCATTGTGGATACGGATGCCAGCAATACCGGCATAGGTGGAGTGTTGTCACAAGTGCAAGGAGATCGCCATGTTGTGAAACAGGACAATTTTTTTGAAGTCACCAAACTGACCACTATTTCACTATAAGGTCCATTTAATTTCAGTTTTTAATAAAGAAAACATGCTATTTATTCAAAATAAAATACAATTTTCAGTACACCAGACTATGTAGTACAGTCTAGGATCTAAGAATTAACTATTTCCTTGTTGTTAACGATTACAGAGCACACGGAAAACGTTACACCATATAATATGTTACTGATTTCACTATTCGACTATTCACATGTAGATATTAATAAAGCTTATATAAAATTTTCCAAGATTTTTATTTACACAGCTTACACAAGTTAACCCGCCACTACATATACAAAAATTTCTCGAGACTAATTTCACTGTAGTAGTTTTGCAATTAAAGACAAATAGCGAAGCGACTAATCGACGCTTCCCGTGACCATAAGGCTGGCCTTTACCTCGCTCAAAGAATTGGCATCGCCATTCAGCGTGGTGAAGAGATTTTCAGAGGAGGTAGGACACGGCGGTATTTTCGCCCAAATGAGCAGTCCGACTGGGGAAGTACCTCCGCCCTACAGAATACCGCGGTTATAATAACTACGTGTTGTGTTCCTGGCGGTGAGAGGGTAGTCAGAGCTCACTGGAGAGATTTTGTGAATTTTGCTAAATGATTTGACAAATTTGAACATTTACCTGTAAAGAGCATTCTGGTGATTGATACGATACACAAAAATAAAGAGAGCGTTTTAGCGAGTCTTCCCGCGAATTGACATTGAAGTATTGAAATATTAAGCTTTGCAATGAAATGGCGGACGTTGGGGGAGACCAATGTCCAGCAGCTCGCAGGGTTCCGTAACAACTAAGCGACTGTAGTTAGTAGTAGTCAGTGAGTGTTTAAACGAATATGTCTTACTAAGTTGCTCTTATCACTGAAACATTTTTTACATACATTACTCTCATAAAGCTGTTCGCCAGTGTGTGTACGAGTATGCTTATCGAGATTATATAGACGTATGAATATTATTGCAGCGTGCTTTCCGGCCGGAGTAGAATTAGGGCCACCCCATCCCTTCCCATGCGGTGTCGTACAAGGCGACTAAGGGATAGGGCTGTTTAACATCACACAGATATATACAGCCTATACTCAGCCTCAGATGCAAAGCTCGAGTTAACAAACTATTGTAGAATCAATATTAAATGTAATTTTTATTTATTTATATAATACATTACATTTTTTTTGTTTTGAGAGCCCCCAGTAAGCTTGTGCTAATAGGTCAGAGTTACATTATCCCAAACTTATTTGCAACAAGACCTATACTACATTTGACGCATACATTTTTCTTTCTTCATCATATTTCAAAAAGCAGTAAGGTAACGATTACTATAGCCTAGTTTTACTTTACTAATACGTTTTCCAACAATAAAAATAGAACTAATACACATATTTAAACTATTCGTATTATTTTGGCCACTATTTCAAGTAGGTGAGAAAATACAAAATTCGACCCCAGGTTTTATCATTGCACACATCAATGACTTTTCAATGCTTTTCGAAGTTATGTGTATTTATCGCAGGTTTTATAAGTGCCTGGTTAATAGCAATAGGCTCGCCACCTATTACATTGGGACCTAAACATAAACTGGCGAAATGTGGGTGCCAGCTTCCGCACTCCTGGCTGGTTTTAAGGTCTATAGTTTTAAGATGGCCCTTGCAGGTGTGAGAAGCCGCCGGTGTCCCCATCGAAACCCGGAAAGGGGAAAAGCGAATGTCGCGCCTCTGCGCAGCCGGGAAGGATTTGGTAATAGGTGTCCGTGTCCGTGTAGCGTCCGCGTGTGCATAACGAAGCGATGGACAGCCAAAGTATGCAATCGCGAATAGAGAATACTCAAGACATATACAATAAACAATTTAATACGCTGATGTCTGTTACTTATCTCGCATATATTCAATCGCACGTATAAATTCGGTTTACAAGCTACCGTACTTCATTGAGTCGGTCTCCGTACCATAGGATTTCTAGCCCCTGTCATATGATGAGGTTGTCTCTGCTATCAGGCAGCAACAGAAGCGAGCGGTTGGTATTGACCTTATACCGGGAGAGCTGTTATAATACGGCGGCGGGGAGTTGTAGATGTTGGTTTGGAAACTTTTTGCTCGTATGTGGGAGGAAGAGCGAGTCCCGGATGACCTTGTTTGCTGTTTTTTACTTGATCAACTAATTCTGTTTGTTTTTATGGAGTATGTTATTAAAGAAGTGAAGTCTAAGACGTAATGCTTTCCAAGTTTTAATAATTTCTGCATTTACAGGAAGGTACCTACTACAGAGGAGTGTATTAAAATTAAAATTCTGCTGAAATGAAAGTACTTACAGCGTGGTCCTATTTATGTAATTAATAATTCTTGATTTATGCTCATTTTATAACAAAATTGGGAATTAGCTTATGTAAACCATCACGAATCCGTGCATAGGTCAGGCGCCGTCGACACACTTCCATGGACTGCCATACAACACTGTTGAAAATCACGACGTGCGCCGATACAGTAATTCGCCAACCTTAGTAAATTAGCTGATAGCTAAGTGGCAGAAGCAAGATACTATTGATTCACTGCGATTAGAGATACTTGTGGTTCGATTCCAGTCTATAACGATTTTTTATATTTATGACAAAAATATAATTTTATATATTAAAATTTCAATCGTGAGGATGGGTTTCAACTGCCGAACGTCTGGCATCCAGTGGTCAGTCTTTGCAAAAACAACCGGGAACAAGCTAAAACAAAATCGCGAGTGGATACAGTGAGCATCGTATGTCGTGAACGTGATCGAGATCGGCCACGTTACGAAGATTAGATCAATTTTATATCGCTGCCGTAACCCGACAACACCTGTAACGCTCGTAAACTACGTGTCGTTTTCACTGACCGACGTTTTGAAAACTCTTTTATGGATATCACAGGCGGCTTTTTTCCATCCGCAATATTTCCGGCACGAAGATTGGCCCTCCTCTAATGTCTGAATTCCTTACGAAGACACGGCATGATCTCTTCATGACAGCGCGCGATAAACTAGGCGTCACCAAATGTTGGACCAGGGAAGGCAATATTTACGTGCTGCTTGCGAATGGGCCGCAACGAGTGGCTTCACTGAGCCACCTTGAGCGGATTTGTGTGGAGTCTGGGACTGAAGTCGGATAATGCCCACGTTGCGCTCTGTCGACTAATTGGGAAGCTTCCTTTGAGCTTTGAGCATAAATACGGTCATTTTGTTTGTTAAAATGTTGCTCAATTGTAAAGATTTTCTCATCCGTAAACAAAATTTTTCTGTGACCTCCCTTTGCGTACCAACACCTAGAAAATCACACAAGTGTTGTGTACAAACTCCATAACTAACAGTTCGTCCAACAGCTATAAGTGTCCCAGCCAGGACTGTCTACTATGAGGTCGCCTCATTACAATACAATCCACTCCTGACAACTTATTTTGATTGTCCAATTTGAATATATCAAATCGGTGCACAGTCACGAGAGACTCTCGAGTCCGACATAACCTCTCCCACCGGTTCTTGTGAGGAGGTATCCGGAGAGATTTTTCGCACGATAAAAAAAGGTATATTAGATGGGACTGATTTTAGCTATGTTTGAAAAAAATCGGTCGGTACAGAGTACAAATGTTTTCACAACAATATGTAGAACAAATATAAAACTTCCAATGCTAGTTTATTTTATATGACTTCAAATGCAAGTGATACCATAGTTGGGAAATGGCTACTTATCACAAGTATATAGATCAGTTCCCTATCGTACGATCTTACCGAAAATTTAGTTGGTCATGTGTCACCGCGCCCGACAACATTGCTAAGTTGTGCTAAGGGATAGGGCTGTTTTACATCAGATAGAAATATACAGCCTAGACTCAGCCTCAGATGCATGGCTTGAGTCAACAATAGTGTCCGGAAAACAGCAATAGGCTCACCCCCTATTACGTGGGACCGAATTCAATGATTAGTGAAATGTGGGATTTATCGTCTGCATATTTTTTCTTACGACACCCTTCGGATGAGACAGTGTAGTGATTTTTGTACTTTTTCTATGTCATCACACCCAGTATATTTTCCAGAAACGCAAACTCTAAAATTTTTAGCAGTATGTTTGTACGTTTGAGGAAAAAACAAATGAATTCACAAACTTTCACCTATAATATTAGCGGGATGCGTGACTTAAGTCTAAAACTCGGTACTCGTTACTCGGCCAACTGGAAGCGCCTTTACCTACCGTTATTGGAGAGTAAGTACTTATTATGTAATCAATTATTTTTCACGATGTTATGAAACTCTGTATTTCTTTGTATCTATTCGAGTTAGTTGATATCGGCGGGGCCGATTTTTACGAGACGATTTTTTTAGTTATGAGGCCGGTAAATCTGGTATTTCGAGGGACACGGAAGGAAACTTTAAAGCTGCAGATAGAAAAGTCCCAATATTCATAACGAGAGTACATATAGATACTACTGATAAAGATGTTATTGACTATGTATTTAGAAAAACGAAAGAAACGATAAAATTAGAACAAATCTCAATTAAAGAGATACCTTCCACCGTTTTCTTTTTTTTTATACCACTTAGGTGGCAGACAAGAACACGGCCCACCTGATAGAAAGTGGTAACCGTGGCCTATGGACGCGTGCAAAATCAAGAGAGTCACACTCGCACTGCCAACCCTGCAAGCATTGTCACAATGTATAACCTGTGGGGTTGCGCCGATGGTAGATTTGTATTTTTTTTGCTCAATAGTAGTAATTCAAGTCAGTCTCCCTCCCGCGCTACCTTTTAAAGTGAGACAGCAATAGTTTCTGCACCGCTCAATGTAAGAATTTACAAATTTGGCTACTTCGTAGATATAAATACAAGGAACAGTTAAAATATTTTCAGATTTATAAACCGGCTTACAAGATTCAGACTATTTCATTTTAAATATAGCACGAATGCATTTTTTCTGTGAAACAAAGACCTCTTGCAAAAGTAGTGGTTTCTGTGCTGTAAAATAATTTTTTTTTTTTGATTGTAAATAACGTTTATTATCAATAATACGTCTTTTACGTATGGTTTGTGCATTTTTGTGACTGTAGTCATCATGTCACGTCGTCATTTAAGTCGCGAAGAGATATTAAGGGCTGTTGGTATGCTACCTCCTTCGCGCATCTTAGCGTCCGATTGGTGCAATGTCATGTCATGACCAATCACAGCGCGTGTTTTCAATTGGCGTGATATGTATGCACCTGCAGCTAGTGCCTCAATAACTACTAAGTCTCAAAATGATCTTAATACCAAGATATTAAGATGAAATCATTTTATTAAATCATTCGACCTATGTGCAATAGCGAAACATACGAATTATACTCGTACTATATCCATTGCGCAGTGGACAGTAATCGATACTGAATTGAATTAACAAGGTGGTCAATGGACATGCCTTTGAGGTTTATTAACAGCTTGAGTGAGTGTGACAAAAAGTAGGCATTAGACCCAATGTATATTTTTCTGGTTAAATAAATTAAAAAAAAAAACAAGAATAAGAGATATATACTATTATATTATTGCTCCCAGTGACGCTTTTCACGCATCAATTTATTGATTTCATCATTCAAATCACGGATTCGAAATTCACCGAGACCGGCTGTTGGAAAAATGCGGTTACCGCCATAAG
Source organism: Eilema griseolum (assembly GCA_963662185.1). Taxonomy (NCBI): domain Eukaryota; kingdom Metazoa; phylum Arthropoda; class Insecta; order Lepidoptera; family Erebidae; genus Eilema; species Eilema griseolum. The sequence goes on from OY759251.1 coordinate 14,034,642, forward strand.
TATATTAGCCAAGAAAGTATATTACAACTTATAAAAATGGTAACTCAACACTAATCTACACTGACGGCACAAAATCTCTTCTTACAGGGTCGGCAGCACGGATGTGACTCCACTGGTGTTACACACGTTCATAGGTCATGGTAACCACTTTCCATCAGGTGGGCCGTGTGCTTGACTGCCACCTAAGTTGTTACAAAATCCTTTTATATTTTGTTATAAAATGTGTTTTGTGTACAATAGAGTATATTAATATGAATCAGTGTATTTCGTACGACACCGTATGTGAAGAGCCCTTCCCTTAGTCGCCTTGTACGACACCGCATGGGAAGAGATGGGATGGTCCAAATTCTACTCTGTCGGGAACCACGCGACACGAAAAGTTAGTATGACCCTTAATATGACAAAAAAACTGGTTCGACAAAAAAAATTAAGATAAATCTACACATTTTTTTGTTCATTGTGCGTGGAATCACTTTCACTTTTGCACGAGTATGATTCCGAGTTGATGATATCTAAGTTGACCTACAGTAGCCGGGACCGTTATTCACGGTGATTAGTGTTTTATTTATTTATTTACCTACTAATACTCGCGGTTCTGTCCGCGTCGTGACGGTTATCGTGACTTTTGGTCATATCTCCGGTTTTACACAACTAACCTAAACATTTGGCAGATTTGAGGTTTGATCTAGACTTTTCTGGTCATCAGAGATTCGTTCTTGTGTTCTATAGAAAACTTAGATAGTCTACGCGCGGATTTCGAAACCTTAGTACATGACATCAACGTTTTAGAGTTGAATTTGAATCCCGATTACTCAGTGAGTTATCAAGCCTTGTCGTCGTTTGACGATTTGTATTGTCGTAGTGATGGTACTCGGACGTTGGCTCTTTCTCTATCCAAAACAACATAATTTCAAATACTGTTGGACACTAAATGGTAACATTTTCTTGCGCAAAAAAGATGGAGACAAACAACTACTTATATCTTCCGAAAAATCATTACTGGAATTGCGCAAGAATATTTGACTATGTTTTTTATATATGAATTCCTTAAGTAGTGTTCAAATGTTTAGCTAATTTTAATAGTTAACCTAGGAAAGGAATGGACGATTATGCGATTTGTTTTTTTTTATCAAGGATACGTCAATTTTTATTTTTATCTAGCCAATTTGACTTCACTTCGCCTGATAGTAAGCCCCTTTCCTCAGGACAACACGTGCAGGTCTGGCTCATATGATTGACCATTTATAGAATTTTATAGGAATCTATTATATTTAGATCTAGGAAATTTATAAAGTTACTAGTGTCTAGCACAATCGCTTAATGTGGCCTTATTAGACCCGCAGAGTAGAGAAAATCTTAGAAAAGAAAGAAATATTTATTTAGCGGTAAAAGTTGCGTCTGTTCTTATGTTATCATTTTTATTTATTTTTAATCATACACCTAACCTGTTATAGTACCTATATGGTTTGACTATTAAATATTATGCCGTCACAATAAATTGTTTCATACAAGTTTACTTTTAACTCACCGTTTTGATGTTTAATAAAAGTACCTAAGTTGACTGGAGAGTAATTGATTGAATGATAATTTACATTGATCTTGATGTTTCGGTTGCACTTCAGCAGAAATAGCTACGAGAAGACCAAAATGGTGGTTTGCTTTTTTACACAATTCCATGCTCATGAATTATCTTCTATGTAACTAGCACCTGCTGACCGAAAGATGAGGCTCAGACGAAGGTGAATATATGACCCTTAATATATCACAATAAGATAAAGGTAAGAGTATTTAGAATGACATGTAGAATTTGCTTGATATCTAGTTAATAGTAAAGCAGTTTTCTATTTAAAATTAATTTGAGATAATACTTTTTTAGTAATTATTTTTTTAACACATTAATTTATAACCGCTAAATGGCGCCACATTAGATTCAGTGACACGTTATATAGCCTTTAACCAGCGGATGACTAAGACGCTTCTATTGATACATTATTTGTCCAGTTCTAATAAGTGGGTGAGAAGCTATGAGGGAACAGATGAACCTACATGCATACATACATAGCCTGTCAGAATCATAACCCTCCTTTTGCTCGTCGTAGTCGGGTAAAAACTAACCACTTACACATTGCAACCATTCTCTAACGGTGGCACTTCATACTGCTGTTTTTTTTATTTTATTATATTTAACAAAGTACATAATGCGGACATAAATAACAGTTTAGTAGTATATAATAAACCACTAAGGTTTGTGCTAATACTACAAATTAGATTATAGAGCACGCCACTGCCACTGCAGGACAATCTCAATATCCTAGGTATGGATGTTCGCTGCAACCTGAATAACAAAAACTACATCGAAAGTATCATCAAAACAGCCTCACGAAAACTCGGAGTCCTGAACAGAGTGAGACGATTTTTCACGCCGGAGCAGCGGTGTCTTCTATACAAGACACAAATTCGCTCCTGTGTGGAGTACTGCTCGCATCTCTGGGATGGTTCAGCAAAGTACTTACTAGATGCTCTCGACAGGTTGCAGCGACGTGCGGTCCGCATCATTGGGAATCCCGAGATCACGAACACCCTAGAACCTTTACAGCTGCGTAGAGATGTTGCGTCCATGGCTGTATTTTACCGTTTGTACCATGGGGAGTGTTCTGATGAGCTCTTCCAATTAGTCCCACCCTCCCCTTTCCTACACAGGACAACGCGTGCAGGTCTTAGATGTCATCCGCACACGGTGCACTGTGCTCGGTGCTCCAACGAGACTTCTAACATCTAAAAAGATAAGTGATATGTCAAGATTGACATGTTATTCTTAGATTATATTGATAACGTCCTATGTATATCGCGATCTGTCATGATAACATATTCTCATGTGTACAGAGTGGTTCAGTGATAATCCGCGGACAAATGTGTGGACTTTGTGACCAATTTTTTATTCAACATTTGTTGTATGGAATAATTAATGGGGCCCAGTGATGTCGAATATGCTAAAGAGGTGAGTAATTATTTTAATTAATAACTTTTTCTTCTGTTTTGTGTATCATCTCATTGACCTTGCTGTTATTCAGTTACAAATTTATAGAAATTTACTTTAAGAAAAATCTTGAAGCAAATTTGATATCATAGACACCATATGCTTCGAGCAGTACAATCGACTAAAAAGATAAGATAAGATAAGTGGACAACTTTTCATGCAACTTTATATAAAAACGTGTATACATATATTTCCTTTGCCGACTGTACAACTCAGATATAGCCATTTTATCTATAACAGATTCTATTTGCAGTGGTGATAAGCAAGAGAGTGATTGTAAGTATTTTATCATAAACTTTGATACAGAGATTAGGGTTTTAATACGTAATTGTTTTTGACTTTGCGCAGTTTAATCTATTGCCATATCTGATACAGATAACATATTGTTTTAATCACATTGTGGCTTGTGAAGTAATCTGTGTCGAGCTCTGGTTACTCTACTCACCGCCAGGAACACAACACGAGGTATTCTCTAGAGTAGACTTCCCCAGTCGGACTGCTCAATTGAGACGGGAATGCCGTCGTGTCCTATCTCCCTGTATTCATATGTGATGTGGCCCAGAGGAGTAAAATAGCGCCACCCTATCTCTTTCCGCCTCAAACAGCTTATTAATAGTTGAAATAGCTCCTCAGAACACTCGCCGTGATACATGGCGATAGGATACGGCCAGAGAGGCAACTTCTTCACGCAACTACAAAGTTTCCAAGGTGATGGTAACTTAAGGACCACAAATGATTCGAACTGCAAGGCGCTAGGTATATAGAGCGTCTAACAAATATTACTTCGAATAAGCTTTTTATATTTTAAATTGTTTTATATTTATGTATTAAACGAACACACTGTAAAAGTAATAAATACCTATTATTTGCAATAAAAAAAAAATGTTTTTTCTTCGTAACAATATTTATGGCTAGACTAGGTATATAGTTTGCCAAATTAACATCGTTTTGATATTCAAACGAAACTGGATCATTGTAAGTAATTTGTTTAGCTTGACGTCCAATAACTTGCCTATCGGCGGACTGAATGACGGCTCTGAGAGCCAGCCTCCACCCCGCGCTCGTCTCTTACTCCCCTCGCTGTCTTTCGTCCCCCGCGCCCGCAGACCATGGGAGTGTCACGAACGAGCTTGCCAGACTATAGTTAGGTATATACTCATATTTTACATACCTACATAAAATATACTTACATTTATTCACGCATAGATACACAATCGTAACATATAATACTGCATTTTCATCCATTATGACGACTAGGGGCCACTGCGAGGGAGACGCCGAGGCGGGAGCTTGTGGCGGCCCTGGGAGTGAGGGTTCTCACGCTCTCCACCTTGCTCGCGGCGATGGTTCGCTGCGCGGATGCGTGGGCGGCCGGCGCCTCCTTCTGCGAGCAAGTACCTAATGCTCGTGAAGGAGGAGGCGGGGCGGGAGCGGCAGCGGGAGCGACGAAGGATCGCCAGACAAGCTGCCCGCGCACGAAGGCAACTCGGGCGTCGGAGGTCGATGAACGACCTCCGCCCCCCATGAGCGCCGGCCTGGGGGTGACAGGTGAAGCCGCCTGTCACCCTTGCAGAAGCAGGCCGCGGCGGTGGCGCGCGTGGCGCGCCTCCCCGTTTCCGGGGACGAGTTGGGGACTCTGTGGTCCCCACACCCGAGAAGAGGGCCAGATCGTGAGAGATGGCCCTGGGTCGGCCGGGGTTTCAATTTGAATAGAAAAAAAATCATTAATAAGATAAAAAAAGGTTTGAAAACTCTTTGGTTTGCAACTATATGCACCCTATGACTATAAATGGAAGTTGATCCATAATATTGATAACCTTTTATCTAATATAAGTTCTAGGCTAGATCACATTTGAAACGCAAGCCGAGCCTCGCAGTGAGCACTCCGTACATGTTTATTCCATCCTATCAATGATTTATACCTTCGGTTCTTAACTATAGCGCTACGCTCGGCAGACTCCGTGAGTATACAAATTATATCTCTGTACATTTTATCCAACATGAGTCTATGTTGGAAAAAGCAAGTCAAGTCAAAACAGGAAAAGGAATGGCCTGGCAGGCTCCAAAGCAATGGACCGTACCAGGAAGGCTAATGTGGAATATTTAACTAATGAGAATGTGAAAAATAGAAGCAAAACGACAAACTAAAACTGAATCATAGAATTTTGAAAGTTCCGTGAATAACCAGAGTCAGTGTGCCGGGAAGACATCAGCATCAAACAGGGCGAGGGTTTGCAGTGCGGGCTTAGTTTAAGATCAAAATAATTAAGAGCATATTTGCTCTTTTTGAACTGAAATATTATTAAGATATTCCAGTATTTTGCTAAATAAAAAACATTACTGTTTCAATTTTTTCCATCGATTAATTTTAAAACAATAAAGCTCACCTTCCATCCTAAATTCTCGAAAAATGTGCTGAGGCGTGATTGTCCAGTGGTTTTGCCGCCACACGGTCCTGGTAAAATACAAAGTGGTATAGATTTCGTAGTAAAAATACATGTCACAGAAATCCACGTTGAAATTTCCTCCGTTGTACGTAAATAAATATGTAAGTTTTTAGTTAATCTATTTATGTTTGTGAAGAGCCATAAGTGCCCGGCGGAGGTCTGTATTCTGATGGTAAAGACATAACTTGTTTCTTAGTGAACGCGTACTTTCTTACAAAATAGCAATCTATGGATGCACTGATTTCTATGTTCTATGTAGGGAAGAACTGTTTAGAATAAAAATTTGTCATGATTGTTCCTGGATGAAATGAATATATTTTTTTTAAGTAGGTACGTTTTTTGATGAGGGCTTAAGCTACATATCATCACGCTACTGCTCAAGGGAGCGAAGCAGTGATCATAAATGCTAATAAATCGGGCAGATTTTCATACGTCATTTAAAGACCAAATAATGGACTCAAAGGGATGATTATGCCGTTCAAAATTATGCCACAGGCGAAAAAGAAGCTGGTCAGTTAGCAATTAATATAATGAATTTAGCTAGCTATGTGTGATATTACAATTTTGTAATGTTATCTGTAGGACACCTTTAAATTGTCGCACATTGTTGCTGGTCAAGTTATAATTCTTACTTGATCACGTGATACTAAGGCCCGGTTCCAGAATGATATTCAGTCTTGAATCTCTTGACAATATTAATAACTTAACCCACCCTCTCCTTTCCTACACAGGACAACACGTGCAGGGCTTAGATGTCATCCTCACACTGTGCAGAATATACATACGAGCAAGAACCAAGCTGTTCGGAGACTCTTTTCTTTGCCGCACCACCAAGACCTGGAATTAATTATCAGCACACGTGTTTCCTTCTTCCTACTACCATGACTGTAGGTTCACTTTCAGATGGATAGACTAACAGACAAGGCAGACATAGACTTTCTTCTTAGGGTTGGGTGGTTAGGAGGTCAGACGGCCTTCGCTTTTGCAAAAACCAAGATATTAATTGAAATTTTAAAGCATTTAATATGCCATCTTTTCAATTTGAATCCGTTCATATTTTTTACTCTTCAAATTAAATATTGACAATTATTGGATTTGTGATCACTGCTCCACTTCCTTAAATAGTAGCGTGATGACATATAGCTTTGTCGATAAACGGAATATTCAATACTAAAAGATTATTTCGGAAAACATAGACTTTGAGGCACTCATCCCCCCCCCCCCCCCCTGCCCCCCAAAGTATCTATGTATGTTTATCCGCATTCTAGATTCCATAACACAAGCTAGTTAAGCTATGCTTACCATAGGTCTAGATAGCGTTGTGTAGACTGAACAAGGACAGAAGACAGGAACGCTGGTAAGCCCAAGCATCTCCGATAACCCGTTCTTTGTAGAATTGAGAACGGCATACGCAAATTTATTTCAACACTGTATTACACAATCTTGGATAATATGTGTACCAAGAATCGGCAGTTTAACTACTCGAATATTTACAGTGGAGGACTTTTGTGCACACATACTTGTGCCCGCCAAACACTTGGGTTTGAAGTCTAGTTCGCTGGCTAGAACTTGTAGGTAGCATGCATACAGTTTAATGTATAATGGGCGGTTCATCCCAAGGCAACCTTGGGATGGACAGTGGGAAGGTTGCCTAGAAGAAATTGCTTTAAAGGATAAGGCCGCCCATTGAACATTAAAACTGTTTATGCATGCTACCTACTTGTCTCAGCTGTAAATCTATTAAATTTATGTTCAAAACAAAATACTAATCTCACTGTCTATCACCACATTACCAGCACACTTCCTCGACATCTCACCAACCATAAGCAACTATTTATCTTTATATCGATTACGATAACATAAAATATTTCCTCCAAAAAATGTTATCCGCGCAACGCACAGATTCGGATATTAAAAAATAATAGAATATTGTTAGAAGCTGCGGTATATAGAAGGCTAGAATGAGATGCCTCCAGTATCGCAGGCCCCACGCTGTCAAGCCCATAAGTATTTGCCCCAGAGAGAAGAAGGAGTTCATCGCTGCACCAGCACCCGTTCGAAATTTCGGCCCAAGCAGCTCCATCACTGTCAAAATTGGTAATAGGTAGGTACTTTAATATTTTATTACATTATTTCATTAATAAAAAGTAATATTCTGAAGCTAGCAAAAAATTGTATTGATCTCTCTATTTCTTTTGCATGTATGAGTTTTTTTAAAGGCTGAATATGTTCTTTTTTTTTTTTTTTTTTTTATACCACTAAGTTGGCAGACAAGCACACGGCCCACCTGATGGGAAGCGGTTACCGTGGCCTATGGACGTATGCAACACCAGGGGTGTCACACTCGTGCTGCCGACCATGAAGAAACCTTCTGATGCCCCTCTTGAAGAACCCCATATTGTTCTTTCTGTACAAGGAGTTGGAATTTAACCAAATAGGGTCGGGATCATTTTTATAACCATTATTTAAAATTTATTACCATCCCTAAATTTAAATTTAATATTAAAAAGAGGATAATATATGTTATGGGTTACAAAAATTATTAACCGTACATTTTATTGCACTTACTTAAAATGTAGGCGCTGGTGTAATTTCCAGACCCCAGCAAGTCCTCCATGAACTCAGATACGATGAAGCTGACATAGGAGTTTGCCCAGTATCTCGTGACGCCAATCCAGGCAGTGTTGAAGGCCGTGATACAGAGCGCAACACGGCGACCCCATCGGTCTGAAACGTACCCGACGATAGGCAATGCTATAAGTGAACCCACAGTGCGAACTGTACCAATCAGCGTACGAGCCGCCTCTGCCATCATTGTCGTTATTAACTCGGCCATAACCACATTTATATCCACCGCAATCATCATCTCGATTATCATTACTTGTTCGAACTGAGTCCCTGTCGTTTCGGCTGGATCGGTAGCGGCCACACCTTCCTCCAATGCACAATCTAACATTATCGTTATTATAGTCATCGCTTCTACTACACCTACCTCCACCGCAGTCATCGTCTCGATTGTCGTCACTTGTTCGACTTACTTTGGCGACGTTGCCAACATTTTTACTAAGGTCTTCTAATAGATCTAGAATCGGACCAGCATCAGCATCATTACCATTCTTTTCAGAATTTTGGTCATTGTCACTTCGACCGCGGCCACATCTATCTCCAAAGCACAACCTAAGATTGTTGTTTCCATCGTCATTAAGGTCATCGCTCCTACCACACCTACCTCCACCGCAGTCATCATCTCGATCAACGTTACTTCGACTTACTTTGTCGACGTTTCCCGCAACAGATTGCCTGTGTTTTTCAGGGTTTGCAGCCTGGTAGGTGGTGACAGATTGCCTGTGTTTTTCAGGGTGTGTAGCCTGGTAGGTGGCCATAATTTAATTTCCATCGCGGCCACAGCACCGCACAGCAATAGTCTCTGCACCTGGCGGGGACCGTCTCCCGGTGTATCATATTGTGCGCTCAGGGATGATATCCGCCATGTGCGTGTATTCTTATTATGTTAAATTTTCATAATAGGGCCTCTACGTCTTGGCTTCGGCCCTATGCACGCCTTCCAAAGGCCCATAATCAAAAACCTTGGACGAAATTGTCGCGTGCCATTATGCCGTCACATGAAATCATATTATTATTATTAGATACACGTGACAAAAATAACTACTTACATGTAAAGTAGTACATTACATGTGCCTGAAACTAATGGGATAGAGTCTTGCTAAAAAGTTTATTTAGAGAAAAAAATAGAAATTTCTCGAAGTTCACGATATAAAGTGGAAAATAATATATTTTCACACAAATTTATCAATGGTACAACGAAAAATATATATATTCGAATATTATCAATACAATAATACTACAAATATTAGACAAACTACAACAAACAATATAGATACACAACACAATCGTTACAAAATACAAAATATTGACATGAATTATTGTAAATTATTAAGTTGACATTTATAATTTATTTGAAATTAATAATTTATTAATATGAATAACTGAGTTTTTAAATACAATCTATTAAACAAAAACCAAAGATGTTCTAAAACTATAGGGGAGAATAGGATAATGGGAGTTAAATATAATTATTATAATAGATTGTTCCTTTCAAAGGGCTGTTTAAAAAAAAATTAAGTTTGTATAAAACTTCACTCCCATTCATCCGCTATTTTGGTCCTTCACATTAATGTTTAGGAAAGAAAAGGTAATGTTTAAGAAGTAGGTTCTTAACTATAATTGTAAACCTTTGAGGATGCAGTAAGGCACTACATTCAATCTCTATGAGTATTGAAATTCAGAAATTGTACAATTTTATACTCACCAGACAATAACATCCTGTCTCCTAAAGCAACTAAAAGCATAAGAAGTATGATGATTCGTTTGTTTCCGTCCCTAGCCCTCATCAGACACTGTACTGCATTCACTATTTAAATGACATGCGACGACCATTATTCGGAAGTTAAAAGTAATGTAGTTAGGAAATACGATAGAATGTTACAATAAAACACGTTTACAGTGGGGATTTTCACCCTTTATAGGTGTCCTTTCTTCACAGTTTTAGACTGGTAAAACCTGGGATTGAACTCGAGACCTCGTCTCAGCAGTCCATTCTTTTGCATTCATCAAGTCTAAAGGCCATGTAACAACCATCAACGCATTTCTCAACTTCAACAAATAGGTTGATTAATTATACTGTACACTTTTATACCTAAAACGCTGTATTACTCAACCTTAGATAGCATTATAAAAGTACTTAAACATTGATATAAAACAATCACTATAAGACAATCACTATGAAACAATCACTATAATTATAAGAGTAATATGAAAGCAACTCACCACGTGTGTAGAGACTTGATAGTGTTTCACTTGCCTTTTTTTTTTTTTTTTTTTTATATAGGACACGTCAATTGGACTTCGCCTTGCCTGATGGTAAGCTGAAGGCAAAGTCCCAGAAAAGAGGGTCACCATTACTTACACTTACCGTGTGACAATGGTGACACTCAGCTTGACGGCCTCATCATAAGCTTTTTCACGCCCCGCTTAAAGGACCCGGGACTGTAGGAAGAAGGAAACACGTGAGCTGGTAATGAATTCCAGGCCTTAATGGTGCGACAGAGGAATTCTAGATCCCATAACACAAGCTAGTTAAGCTATGCTTACCATGGGTCTAGATAGCGTTGTGTAGAATGTCGTGGAATATTTATTATTATTATTATTATTATACCACGCCTGGAGTCGCGGTTTTGCGTTGTCAGCGGAACCATGCTACGGGCCCTAACAGTGTACAATAAAGAATTATCTATCTTTCTATCTATCTAAATTTTGATATTGTTATACCTAGATTAAGTATTGCCTACCTGATGTATATTCAGTATTTATTCATTAACAATTTTTACATTGTGTTTGAACATGGTTTGTACACATACATTGCATATACAAAAAAAAAACATAAGAAAAACAACAATTAAAAGCAGTAGAAAATATCATGACACTCACACATATCTCATCAACTGAATAATAACACCCTTGTAACAGAAAAGCCTTCAATTTGTCTTGGAACTCTCTTTTGTAAATAATAGTTTTCAAATCTAGAGGCAGTTTGTTGAAGATTCTGATGGAGTTGTAGAGCGTACTATGCTTTACGATGTCCAGGCTAGGCACAATTTTGCTCTGAAAATCTTTTCTGCGAGTGCTTTCTCTAACCCTTCTCTCATCATCAGATTCATAATCGTGTATATGCTTAGCAAAATTGCTTAGCAGTACCAAAATGTATAGGCTAGGAACCGTAGAATTAGTATTATATAGACTCGACTACGAACGCAGTGTACGGACAAACCTTTCTGGTTTTTGTTACACTACTAAGGCATTAGACCCCAATGTATATATTTCTGGTTAAATAAATAAAAAAAAAAAAAAAACCGAAACAAAATTTCAACAACGTTCACAATAATACAATTGGCGGTCTTTTCTGCGATCTCTACCAGACAACCTTTTGATGGATCTTTGGATTAGCAGACAACAAGTGGTGTACATACTATTTTGAAATATGTATGTACTTAAGATATTAAGAGAGATTAAATACTTACTTAAGAGATGTACTTTGATTTGTCTGCCTGATGTAGATTATGGAACGCGATAGTTTCAAACTTAGTATATTATATTAATATTATGTCATAAAGTAATCTAGTTTTTTCTTAGAAATAGTACCGTACTTTGATAGCACACTGTGAGTCCTAACCTTAACAGCCTGATAACCTAACACAACAGTTTTTGGTACCTTAGATAAAACTATTCTGTCTGGGTCGCGTGTGTTCCTAGTGAACGCGGTCGATACGTAGAAGGCGCGGGTTCGGTCCTCGCTCAGTGCAAATATTTGTATGCATGAATATGGTTATTTGCATTGGTCTGGTCGTGATACATGCTTGTTAGATAGTTGTACAATGGACTGTCTTATCGCGGTCTGCGATCTCTTCCAGACAACCAGTGTATGGACAATACGGCCAGTAATCAGGGTTTTTTTTTACGTGCGCAAAATCCCCACGGATACCTCCCCACCGGAGCCGGTGGAGACAATATAATTATGACAATGTAATAATGGTTAAGGTTGCGCGCACAGACAGAGCCGACGTTACGAGGCGTCCCTGAGGTGATTAATAGTCGTCAATGTCGTACAAGTTGTCGATTTCCTCGTCGTCCAGCTGCATAGACAGTACTCCGAGCCACGCCGCTAGCTAACTGAAATCGCCTTAGTGTTAAGTAACTAGTTGATAAGGTATACAAATGATTGCTCCTTACGCCGCACCGCGGGCTTGAAGGAACTTAGTTAATTAATTAATAGGAAATGGTTGCTCCTTCTGCCGCAGTACGGCCTACGGCTAAATTGTTGTATATCCCTAGAGTTCCACGAAAGGTTTAATAAAAGATCCCATATGTCAGCAAGCAACGGAAACAGAATTCCATACGTGCGAAGCATTCGAGCAACGTGACGACAGGATTCAAACCCGCAATCTTTCCCTTACAAGGGTAAGAGTCTTCGCCCGAAACCATCCCAATTTTTCTAAACATATATCCGTCTTACGGCGACAGTGCATAAATGCTTTAAAATTTCATTCAACTATCTGGTTAGTTTACATAAAATAAAAATAATAACATAAACAAGTAACATTCAATGTTTTATTTTCTTTCTAGATAGACTGACAACAGGTTCCGTTTCGTACTCAATCTCTACTCGCGGCTTCTTTTGCTGCACTCTCTTCACAGCCATATCCTGCAACAACACAATACACTTTTACACACAACAATTTATATATCATAGCAGTGTTAGGAAAAGATTAATTGCAATTAAAAATACCGACTTCTTTTTTTATACCACTTAGGTGGCAGACAAGCGCACGGCCCACCTGATGGAAAGTGGTTACCGTGGACTATGGACGTGTGTAACACCAGAGAAGCCACACTCGCGCTGTCAATACCCCTGTAATAATGGCACCAACTTATCGCACCGTATACTGTCTATATAACTTTGTTAATGTAATATAATTATAAAAACTCGATTCTAGCGAATAAAATGTATAAAATCTTAATTTTATAGAAGCAAAGCACGCTAAACTTATAGTATAATCATTCTATATGAACGTCACATTTGAAATTGAAAACCGCATTTTTGATAATGCTAATTATTGGGCGAACTTAGTTCGACAATAATACACCACAGTACTAAATCGAAATAAATTAAAGGCTCATTTTTGACACGGTCCGTGTCGTGGACGATGGGTTGCGGTTATGTGTGATGTGGGGCTTCACCCAGGCCCAAGCTATACCTTGATATCTTGATTGTTGGATGTGGAATTCTGACTTAGGCTTTTTAGGAGCGGTTTTTTTTTCTTTTTTTTTTGGTCCCATAAAAGCTAAGCAAGCCATAATTTGTAAAGGACGACCCACGTCGCACAGATAACACAACATAAGCTAAACTGCAAGCTTATAATGCAACCGAATTTTCGTCAATGAGCAGACAATCGCGTCGCGAATTATTTTGAATTACTAACTACACCTACCTACGTTAATTTTTTGCACATGGGTAATAATAACATCATCATAATAATAAGTACTGGTAATCATGCGAAACAATGGCAAATCATCGCCAAGTATGTCATACAAAATAATAAAAAGACTGCCACTAATGTTGAAAACGAATCAAGTCGTCGATCACACACTTTTACATTATCATCTTCCCATGAATTCCGACCATGGCATCATATTACAAAAAGTTTGCGCTTCAAGTGGATTAATACAGTTTTATCACTCACCCTCAAGCCTGCAGCTATCTCTGAAATGCTTTGTGATGGATCCACTTTCGCATTAGTTTTAATTCTTTATTTTCCGCTTTAGTCTCAGGCCGTCCACGGGGTTGGTTCTGACGGTCGAAATTTAAAAAATGCGTGTTATATGCAAGTATAAAATTTAATTTAATAATTAAATAAACTAAGTTGTGTTGGTTACACAATTTATTTTCTAGTTCTTTTTTTTATGATGAGGGTTTATTTATCAATTTAATTTTTGAGTTTATTTTCTGGACAGTGTCAATTAATGCAAGCTGTATTTTCGAAATGAATGCAAGCTGGCTTTTCGAAATGAATGCAAGCTGGCTTTTCGAAATTAATGCACGCTGGTTTTTCGAAATGAATGCAAGCTGGTTTTTCGAAATGAATGCACGCTGGCTTTTCGAAATGAATGCACGCTGGTTTTTCGAATGTTGGTCAGGTAAATAGATACTAAATGCTCAGCTACGTTCACAGCTGAGCGTGTGTGGGATGAAGTTACTTTCGTTCACGTTAAGAATTCATTTTACTTTATTTCGTCAAGCGATGCCCCGGCGGCGTGCCGCGGCGCGACGCGACGTGCATGGCAATGCTTATTCTCTGACCTAAAAAGAGGCCAGCCTTCTGGTCACGAGAAGCGTCGACCATTCGCTTCGCAATCTCACGGAAGAGGTTGCGAGCGCTCGGACCCCATGACCCCAAAGTCTCGACTCCAAACGGCACAAATTCATAATCTCCGATGAGATTGGAGTATTTGCGCCGCTTGAGAGCCTCTGCAGATATGAGCCCATAAATTTTACTCGAAGACGGGGAACAGAAGCAGGTATAATTCTGATTTTATATAGGCTATATAGGTTTAAATGTACGTACGTAATTTTTTTTATACTACTTATGTGGCAGACAAGCACACGGCCCACCTGATGGAAAGTGGTTACCGTGACCTATGGACGTCTGTAACACCAGAGGAGTCACAGTCGCGCTGCCAACCCTGTAAGTACAGAGTTTCTGTGCCGTCAGTAGAAGACAAAGCAGGACAAGCCTTTAGTCTTCCAACTGACAGCACAAATTCTCCAGTGAGCTCTGGCTACCCTACTCACCGCTGGGAACACAACACGAAGTTACTTTAGCCGCGGTATTCTGTAGGGCGGAGGTACTTCCATAGTCGGACTGCTCAATCGGGCGGAAATGCCGCCGTATCCTACCTCCTTACATCCAAAGGTGATGGAAGAAAGACGGTTGCATGTAGCCTAGATGCGAATGTTGAGATGGATGTGTGGTGTGAGAAGAATGGATAAAATTAGGAATAAATATATTAGAGGAAGTTTGAGAGTAGCACCAATCACGGAAACGCTACGAGGAAATCGTTTGTCCTGGTTCGGACATGTAATGCGTAGGGATGAAAGTAACGTCGTTTAGAAGGCTCTAACTATGGAAGTAGATGGCTACAAGGAGAGAGGGAGGCCTAAAATGAGGTGGATGGACTGTGTGAATGATGATATGGTTAAGAAGAGAGTTGATGTTGAGATGACTGCAACTAGAGATGAATGGAAAAAGAACACATGTTGCGCCAACCCCAAATAAACTTGGGATGGCAGGAGGATGAGGAAGGTGATGTATGTAAGTAGGTTCATCTTTTCCTTCATACCTCCTCAGGCACTTATTAAAACTGGACAAATGAGATATCGTTAGAAGCATCTTAGTCGTCCGCTGGTTATAGACTATAAATAGAACGTGTCACTGAATCTAACGTGGCGCCATCTATCCATCATATAGATCTGTCCTGAAAAAAATTGAGATACATAATGTCGTGTTTGGTATCAACTGAAAGGACTTAACAAATTTTAAATGTGTGTAAATCTATACTAATATTACAAAGCTGCAGAGTTTATTTGTTTGTTTGAACGCGCTAATCTCTGGAACTACTGGTCCGATTTGAATGATTCTTTCAGTGTTGGGTAGTCCATTTATCGAGGAAGGTTTTAGGCTATATATCATTACGCTACTACTTAAGGAAGCGGAGCATTAATAATAAATGTTAACAAATCCGACAATTTTTCATATATATTTTAAATACTAAAACATACGGGCTCAAAGGGATATGAAGCTTCAAAATATACCCCGGGCGAAGCTGGGGTGGGTCAGCTAGTTATACATAAATTGCTTGCTCTAAAATAATATTAATAAAAAAATAAGTTTAAAACTAAAATTCGACTACTGAAAAATCACACCCTAAAATGTATTTAACAAAGAAAATATCAAGGATAGCCGTGGTCGTATGCCCCTTAGTCTAATAAAACAATACATTCTAGGGAAAAGTTGTACAGGCGGGTTGGTACAGGGTATTATTTCGAGCTTTTCTTCTGTCACAGTGATATCATCCGCACATTTTTCTGTTAGTTGCTTCTTACGACACCCGTCGGATGAGATGGAGTGGTCAGTGAAAATGTCGGTTTTTAGTAATAGCGAATATTAGATGATGCTTTGTGATGATGTGTTGGCGCAGCTGATGGTAGCTTGCGAAAAGCTCGTCGGCTGTACAGTGAGATATTTGTGGACGGAAGACTAGAGGGTGACCGTCGGCGGTTTCCCTCTTTGGAGTGTTTTCACATATATCAAAGCATTCTTTGAAATGGCTTCTCCAATTAATTTCTCACGTATCAATAATAACGCAATCTCAGTAAGTAAATGCTTGTGTTCACAAGTTCAAATTAAATTCGTACTTGCGACCAAAACACTACATTACTAATAGTGAAAAAGTCCTAGTTGAGAGTTCTGTCGCTAGGCTGCGTGCGCCTCGGGACCACGGGCTTATAATTCTATAGATTATTGTATTTGTACAAGGATTAGCTGGACTCATTAGTAACTTAGTGGTTTAGAAGGAGGTAAGTTCGAGAAGTTCCGGGTTCGAATGCTGGCGATTACACCTATACTCGATATAGAAACTTTTGTAACTCAATCTTAAAAAAGCTCAAACGCCAATATGAAAGGGACCTTATTGAAAAGGCTGGCAAAGACAACAAAAAAATGTGGAATGCAATAAGATCTATAACAAATACTAAAAGAAACACTGCCTACAACAAACAGCTACTCAGACTATCAGAGACAGTCGCAAAATCGGGAAGGTATCAAAAATGTGTAGAAAGGAAACTCGAAGTTGGAATCTAGTAAATGGTCAGCAGCGCGAGTGTGATTCCTCTGGTGTTGCACACGTCCATTAACCATGTTAACCACTTTCCACCAGGGGGACAGACCACCTGATAGAAACTTGGAAAGTACCTACTTGTCTAAAAAAGTAAAAAAAAAAATTCAAGTAAAATTGTTACTGGCAGCCAAGCCTTGACCTTCCAACCCCAAAAGGAAATCCTACCCCAAATCCTGGCCTGTCAATCAGCAAGTCTACAGTCATGCAGGCAAGATTGACTTGAACCCAGAAGGCTTTGATAGGAAACGGGAACCGGGAGCGACGAAGGATCGCAAGACAAGCTGCCCGCGTACGAAGGCAAATCGGGCGTCGGAGGTCGATGAACGACCTCCGCCCCCCATGAGCGCCGGCCTGGGGGTGACAGGTGAAGCCGCCTGTCACCCTGGCAGAAGCATATCTGGAGGGCAAGTGCGATACCTCTAGTGTTGCATACGTCCATAGGTCACAGTAACCACTTCCTTTTAGATAGCTGGGGCTTGTGTGCCACCTAAATGGCATGAAAAAATAATAGTACAGTAAAGAATTGACTTACCGACAACTGAGAGGTACATCCGGTGACCAATGGGGGGCGTGGTACCGACCTCTCGTGTACGAGCCCGACACGCTCTTGCCGGTTTTGTTCATGTTACATGTTTGATTAGGACTTTTGTGCAGTTTTAAAACAAGCCTCAATGAATATGCGGAAGTTTGCTTCACAAAACAAATTGGAATGTTCTGTAGGTGCGTGGAGTACTATAGGCTAACTGCTCTTGAACAATGGATTTAAGACAATATTCGTACTTAGATATGCCAAATAAAAAAGGAGATAACTACCTACTAACTTTTATATAAGCTGCAAAATTTAATTCACCTACTCGCGTTAGTCTTGCAAAACCAGTAACAAGTTATTGTAATTAGTAACTATTTTATTTTTATTTTTTATATATAGAACACGTCAATTAGACTTCGCCTTGCCTGGATGGTAAGCTGAAGGCAAAGTTTCAGAAAAGAGGGTTTATCATTTACATTATTTATCATTAATAGTGATAATTATTAAAAACTGAATATATTAAAGGAAAATCTGTGTGTTATACTTAGTTTCAGCTGAGAAACTTCGTATGAGTTATTAATTAAAGATTTTCGCTAAAATGTCTTCTAATCGTGAAAAAATTTACTTATTAGAAGCGTATTTTGTCAATAATCGAAATGCGGGAGCTGCATTAGTGTGGTACCGCAATAAGTATCCGTTGCGGCATGTGCCAACAAGAAAGGTTATTACAAATCTTTTGAAAAACCTGGAATTGCAGGGTTCTTTCAAAAGAAAGCGGCAGCCTCGTGTGGACATGGACACGGAGATTGCGGTTCTGAATAACACAATTATACGTTTCTATTGTTATGCGCCTAGCGACTGCGTTGCGTACTTTGATTTGATTGGTTGACTTCCTAGTAAAGAAAGTAAACAAATAAACCGGGGATTCCCCGCACTCTGGTCGGCGGCAAATGATGCCAGACTAAGAAAACATGTTTCATAGATTAACTATACCTCATAGGTATACCACTATTTTATTACATAGTTAAAAATGACCACTTGTAGGTACTTATTCCGTCACTTAATACCTTCTGCCATACGCCCGGTGGGTCAAGATAGTGTTACATAATTATCACTTGAACAATTATTATGCACATTAATCTATGAATGGCTCGATTGAATATCGATGATACGATGATTCAGCCGAGAAGGGAAGAATGGTTCTATCGTTTAGGTCAGTGGTGGGCAAACTATATTAATGGGAGGAAAGTTTAAGAAATTTCTAAGGATTCATAGTTTGTGAACCATTTTACGGTTTCCATACAAAACTGTCCATCATTTTTAGTAAAAATGTTTTTATACCACTTAGTTGGCAGACAAGCACACGGCCCACCTGATGGAAAGTGACCTATGGACGTCTGTAACACCAGAGGAGTCACAGTCGCGCTTTCAACCCTGTAAGTACAGAGTTTCCCTCTTTCCTGAGACTTTTCCTTTAGCTTACCATCAGGCGAGGTGAAGTCAAGTTGGCGTGTCCTATATAAAAAAATAGGCCTCTCCCAATCGTGGGATGCTTTGGCCTAGTGTTTCCTCACTGGCCAGACGGATTGGTACAGGGTTTTATTTACATTTTTTCTTCTGATACAAATGACGTGGATTTAAACATAGAAGAGTCTGGAGAAACTAGTGCAGAAAATGCAATTACTGAATCAGTAGTGCTGTACAATTTCGATTACAAGTACAATTTTTCTCTCAACTTCAACTTTTTCAACTTCAAACTTTGCAGCAATTGCTGTGAGGCTATGGACAAGCACGGCGAGTCACTGGCAATTATTCTTGATATCGCCAAAGCTTTCGATAGAGTCTGGCACAAATCGCTTCTCTCCAAGCTACCAGCCTTTGGTCTGCCTCCTAGACTGTGCAACTGGATTGCTAGTTTCCTGCGGGAGTTGAGTATATCTAAAATCTTGGTGATACCCTATTTACAATATTTACCCTGGAGAAAATGATGAAAGCCAGGTAAGTATGATTTCTTAAACGATGCCCCGGGAGTATTATTTGATGAATTAAGAAGAATCCGTAACACATTTAATGATAAAATCGATTGACTGACAGAAATTATACGCACTAATATTATAAATGGGAAAGCAACTCTGTTACGGTTTCACGCCTAAACCACTGAACCGATTTTGATGAGAGTACAGAGATAGGTAAGGTAAAATACGGTATTAGACCTTTGAAAAGGACAAAGGGTTATGTTTGGTAGCGATAGCCGACAAACACGCATGCGGAGCCGCGGGCAACAGCTAGGGAATTAAATGATCGGTGAAATGTGGATATTAAATTCACCTCTGTCTAACCCTCCGGGTGTGTATGTAATATTATATTTTTGGTGTTTTTACATAATCCTTTTGATGTTCTTAGTGTGATGACTTGAAATGAATTATCACTGACTGGATAGACTTTCACGACGCGTTCATCTATCAATCAATCAATCAGTCTACCGCAATCCACTGCTGGACATAGGCCTCTCCCAATTTGCGCCATTTTCACCGATCCTCCGCCTTCCACCCTTCGTAATATACGCTGACTTTGAAGCTTTTTTGAATCCTATTAACGGATGTTCTAATAACCCAAATAATTCATCAACCGAAAACATCCAAAAACATGAAACGTATAGCTTTGGCTATTACATTAAATGTTCATATGATGATAGGCTTTCAAAGTATAGGTAATGCGTTTGAAGGAGTTACTAGACATATACATAATATTATAGATCATTATACAACGATATATAATCGACCGAAGCCATACACTTTAACGTCGGTTGTATAATATACAATGTGTACAAAAATGGACTATTGTGTTCATATTTACATATTATGGCTTTTTCTGAGAGATAAACGCGGGAAAATCGACCTTATCGCGTTGACATTTTAATAAAATTGTACAGCGCGCGTTGTGTTAAGCAATGTATTCGGCCTGGGGCGCAGTGCCAGTTGCTTTGTGAACGCCGTACGAAGTGGACGTCGCCGTCGATTTTCATCAAAACGATTGAGAAATAGTTCGAAAAGTATTTGCTGTTTTCTTTTTCATACTGAAAATGATTTTCAAGTTCAGCTAAAAAATATGTCAAACAGTAAAAGCACCAAATTTGAGCCACAGAAGACTATACACTGAAGATTTATACAAAAATATCTTAATGGATTATGATCTAACTAACCCATAAAATCGGGTGCTTCCACAGTTACTGAGTATTCGTCCGGGCGTGAAGTCAGCAGAAGGTCCAGTATAGAGCTTCTATGGGTCTCTATTTCTGGTGTTCTAGTAATAGAATGCACCAGTTGAGAGAATCCGTAGCTCAGTGCAAAGTCATGAGCAGCCCTTCCCGCAAAATCAGTTCTACATCCTTCGAACATTGAAATACCTTTAGACAGCAAGACTTTCTTGTCTAAACACAGCCTGGATATGAAATTCACATATGTCGATGAAGCGTAAGTAATTTTTAAAACATATTTTAAAATAACTTCATAGCTGAGGTAAGTAAGTTCCAGCAATGTTTTGCCGCTATAAACCTACCGTGAATACAACTTTAAAATCACTCATTTCAACAAGTTTCGTGTGTTATATTTTGTTGAACAGTGAGTTAGTGAAATAAATTCCGTTCTATTTCGTACACTAAAGTGAAATGAAACTGAACGACTCATAATGTAAGTAATGAGAATTAACGCGATCATGGTATATGATCATATAAAACGCCTCAAAAGTCAAAGGTATGTACCTGCCACCATATACCTTTGACTTTTGAGGCGTTTTGATCAGGTTACACTGGCCGTAGTCACACTCACACCATGATCGCAATAACTCTATCGTGCGGGACCGGAGCACGCGCACGTTCTCCAGAATTGTCGAGCATGCTACTTTCAGGTCCCGCACGTATTGTCCTTTTAGGTTGGAGCTCTTGCTGGCGATGGTTTGCACCATCTCCACCGCCGCCTCAATCGCGCCCGTAAGCTGCTCCGTGCTTACGGGCTCAGTGGCAGTGGGAGCCGCTCCGCTACAATGAATGGGGTTTTCTTAGCGGTGAATACACATACTTGTGTCTTAGTGGGGTTGAATTGGACTAGGTTTAGTCGTCCCCAATCGGATACTCCAGAGAGAGTAGTCTCGATTTTAGACACAAGTTGTTCGCGACTCTTCTCCACCTCGGACTGAGGGATATTTGCACGGCCCGTGTAACACGTAATACGCTTATTAACTGAAGCGATAACACGTCTAATATCGCTGTATTAGACGTGTTATCACTTCAGTTTTCTTCTAGAACCGATGTCATCGTTTTCTTGCGATTACATACATAAATTCACTCATGTAATTATCCGAAATATTAAATGACTACCGACTAAACTCCTAACCTGAATTATGGTAGGCGGACTTAACGACTATTGACAGCTGGGACAGATTTTTTACATACCGCCACTAGCACGGAAGCGCTCTGATGAAATATCACTAAACGGTCACCCATCCAAATAATCGGCAGCGAGAGTGTGACTCCCCTGACCGCTCTTCTCTCCAGCCCAAAGTCTAATGCCCCGATCCTACGGTCAGTCCTGTCTCGTAAAAACCTTCCCGAGATGTCCTCATCCCTTGTTTTTATAAGCCTGCACGTGTTTTACCAATTTCTATGGAACTCCCTAATAGCTAACTAATAAATCTAGCGTCTTAATAGTTTCTTTAAGCGTTACAAAAACAATGACCCTCACTTTAGGGTTTTAAACAAAAGGTCTGCTTTATCTGATTTATGGAGGGTCGAAATAACAACGATGCAAGCTAGATGACTATAAGTGAATGACTCCTAATAAATATCAAATTACAAATGTATTACAGATGTACCTAGAGGCGTTTATTAATTTCTTATCGTTGAGTAACCGACTGGGGATGTACCTCCACCCTACAGAATACCACGGCCATAATAACCTCGTCTTGTGTTCCCGGCGGTTAGTAGGGTACCCAGAGCTCACTGGAGAGTTTTTGTGCTGTCAGTGGGAAGACCGAAGGCTTGTCCTGATTTTGTGTTCTGCACTGACGGCACTGCAAGACGTATTTTGTATACATCTTAGTCGACAACTCTTTACGAGGTAGAGAAGCAATCCTCCGACATTACTGTAATTGTATTGTAGGTAAACGAACTGCAAGCTGCTGCAACTATAAGGTACCTTGGTTGGGCTATCTATTTGTAAGTTTTCTTGCATTGTCCATTTAACCCATTCAAGACCAAGTTTTTATCGAGTGTCAGATTTTTTCTTTCTTAGTATATTTATTATTAGGACCAAATCAACATTACGCAAGCATTTAAAAATTTAGCCCAGGCTTAGTTCACACATAATATGCTGGGACCATATGGTGTCAAGACGGTGACGTAACGCTGCATCCACCACCGCCGAAGCAGCTAGCGGTCAGCCGCACGCAGCTGCAACGGGGTGATAGCTTCAGGGCCCCGGAGGATGTGGAGGCGCCGCCGAGTTCCTCCACCTCGGCGGCGTCCTTACCCTTACCTCGCGCCCTCCATCAACACTTGCAGATAGATCGGACACAAAGGAAACCAAGTTTGTGTGCACGGAACGGCCAGTCTTGAAACCGTGTTGAGCCCTGGTAATAATGGCACTTACTTGATTTGTGATAACGGGACATAAAAGGGACTCACACAGCTTCGAGAAACAAGAGAGGAGCTCTAAAATTACGGAATGGAGAATTTATTTGCGATATGCGTAATGGAGTTTTGGAAGGAGTGTTCGAGTATGAATTATGGTGATATGGTAGAATTAATTATAACAACATCGTTTAAAGCCGTATTCCGGTAAATAAATAATATAAATTTGAAAAAAAAGTGCTATTAAAACGCCTGCACATAAATTGTATACACGTCATCCTTACTCAATCACTTTTCAACAAATTAGTCTCAAACTTTGTTACGTAGCGACAACTTTTATTAAAACTCGAAAATTACACCATTCTTAGTAGATGTACATAATTATTAGCTAGAGGCACAGATAACATAACTAGAGGTGATATTATGCCTACAATTTTTATTCTACTTGAGGTGAATTTTAATTTAATTTAATATATGTGAATCTAACTACTTTAGAACTTTTGGTTCCTTGTTGATTAGAATTTTAGACTAACTTGTACTGTTATTGTATTACGAACTTAAGAATACAAATTGATATTGATATTTTGAACTATACTTTGTTTTATGATATCCTCCGAAGTTAGTAGAATTCATAGACGACCGTTATAGGGTGTTTAGGTGTGATCGAGACCGAGCTAGCACTGGTAAGCTCGATGGTGGTGGGGTTTTGATCGCCGTTCTACGCACCCTGCGCCCCGCCGGCCTCCTGACACAGCATGCGAACGCCGTACTTGAACACGTTGCAGGTCGTCGCCAAATCACACCCACCTATTTCCATTGGCACCGGCTACATTGTTTCAATCAGTATAATGATAGCACTCGATCTTGGCTATTTACGCATCCATATCATATTTATGACGAGCCAACCCACCTGTGATTTTTAGAAAATAAATCGTGATTCCCACCTGGTCGCCATAATTTGATTTGTTAATTTAATTTTCATTAAAATGTGCGCCAAAATTTACAAAATTAAATTCAAATATGATGATAATTACATATCAACTGTAATGCAGTGGTACTTACCTCAAATTATTTGAGGTTTCATTATTGAGCGCATTAAAGTAACCACGTGAAATCGGTGTACATTGCATTCCGCCAGCGCTCCACCTACGCACATTTGCACCTATAATACAGCAGTCAGTTTACAGAACATGGCAAGATTTGACTGATAATATTTTCCTGTCACTCATTACTTTGTAAGATTAAAGTCCTCTAAGGTGGAAGTCGAATTGCTTAGTACAAGCAATTTCATTCCTGTAATAAAGTAGTGTCTTTATTAAAAACACAGTACTTATTTACCTAAAATACAATGCTCACATGTAAAATATGTGTCACCACATTATAAAATGCTGCATTGAAATCTATTGTGTCAGTGGGAAGACCAAAAGCTTGTCCTGCTATGTCTACGCTATGTGTACACTGACTGCACAGAAACTCTTGTGCTTACAGGTTTGGCAGCGCGAGTGTGACTCCCTTGGCGTTGCACACGTCCATAGGCCACGGTAACCACTTTAGATCAGGTGGGCCGTGTGCTAGTCTGCCAACTAAGTGGTAGAACAGACTGGGAAGGAGTGGTGCTCTCGACCTCGACTATTCTAGGGCCAAGGTGCTTGTCTGCCGCCTAAGTTGTATAAAAAAATAGAATACTGCCTGTCATACAGAACATACAGTTTAATTTGATGTTCTGTAAGGTCGACAATAATTTTTTATAAGATAAAGTAGGACAAGCCAATGGTCTTCCTACTGACAACGCAAAAACTCTCCAGTGAGCTCTGGCTACCCTACTCACCGCTGGGAACACAACATGAAGTTATTGCGGCTTATAAGGAGCTCATGGAGACGCTGGAGCGGGACCCATGGGGGCGGCCTTACCTTATGGTAAGAGGAAAGCTGCGCCCCCGGGCCCCGCCGCTGACCCGGGTTCTCCAGCCAGCTCTGCTCGGTGGAGTGGTCGAGTCCCTGTTCCCGGCGCGAGCGGAACACGTTCCGCCGCAGATGACTCCGCCACCTCGGTCGCCTGTGGCGCCCAGTGTGGTAGTTGACGACGAAGTCCCCGAGGTCACTTGGGTAGAACTGGAGCTGGCGGTGCGAAGGCTTAGAGCCAAGAAGAGCACCGCCCCGGGACCCGACGGCATTCCAGGCCGCGCGTGGGTCCTAGCTCTGGGAGAAGACGGTCTCGAACCCCGACTGAGAGGGTTCCTCAGCGCATGCTTGGAGCGGGGCCAGTTTCCGAAGATGTGGAAGACGGGGAAACTGGTCCTCATCCGAAAGGAGGGTCGCCCGGCGGACGAACCGTCCGGCTACCGGCCCATTGTGTTGCTCGACGAGGTGGGCAAGCTCTTTGAAAGAGTTATTGCAAAGCGCCTCGTCGAGCACCTCTCTGGTAGGGGGCCGGACCTGGCGGATGCCCAATATGGCTTCCGCCGGTGGCGGTCCACCGTGGATGCCATCATGCGCGTGAGGACTTTGGCGGAGGAGGCAGTTGCCCGGGGTGAGGTGACGTTGGCGGTGTCCTTGGACATCTCCAACGCGTTCAACACCTTGCCCTGGAGTTGCATCAGGGAGGCACTCGTGTACCACGGTGTGCCTCTCTACCTCCGCCGCATAGTCGGGGCGTACCTGACGGAGAGAGCCGTCATCTACCCAAGTGCGACCGGCGTCGGTCGGCGTGAGATGTCGTGCGGTGTTCCACAGGGATCGGTTCTCGGGCCGCTACTGTGGAACATTGGATACGACTGGGTGCTTCGCGGTGAGCTTGCGGACGGCGCCGCCGTCACGTGCTATGCGGACGACACGCTAGTGACGGCGAGCGGAGCTACACACCGCGAAGCGATCCTGAGGGCCACGACCGCGGTTGCTCAAGTCGTGGAACGGATCCGGCGGCTGGGCCTTGAGGTGGCTTTGCATAAATCTGAGGCCATGTTCTTTCATGGACCTCGGCGCACGCCACCACCTGGTTCCAGTCTCACAGTGGGAGGCACTCTCATCGGCATCAAGCCCCAGATGAAATATCTGGGGCTCGTGCTCGACGGCCGGTGGGACTTCGGGAAGCACTTCCGAAGTCTGGGCCCCAAATTGGCGGGCACAGCCAACGCTCTGGCGCGGCTACTGCCCAACCTGAGGGGCCCGGATGACTCCTGCAGGAGACTCTACGCGGGTGTCGTGCGGTCCATGGCCCTGTACGGGTGTCCCGTGTGGGCGGACACCCTGAGTGATCGGCACATGCTCCTGCTGCAGCGTCCGCAGCGGAAGTTGGCGTGCCGCATCATAAGGGGGTACCGCACGATATCCTTCAACGCGGCGAGTCTCCTCGCCGGATCCCCACCATGGATCCTGGAAGCGAGATGCCTTTCGGCGCTATACCGGTTCCGAAGGGCGGCGCGGGAGCGGGGTCACGATCCCGAGCCCGAAGAAATTCGGGCCGTGAGATCCCGGCTCCACAGGGAAATGGTGGCGGAATGGGAGAGACGACTTGGGCAACCAAGCGCAGGGCACGCCGTAGTAACGGCGGTAAGACCCATCATGGGGGAGTGGCTAGAGAGGCCACACGGCAGCCTCTCGTACCGTCTGACGCAGATGATCACCGAGCACGGATGCTTCGGAAAGTATCTGCGTCGGATGCAGAAAGAGCCAACGTCCGAGTGCCATCACTGCGACGCGAGCGAGGACTCAGGTCCGCACACGCTCACCGAGTGTCCGGCGTGGGAGACGCCGAGGCGGGAGCTTGTGGCGGCCCTGGGAGTGAGGGTTCTCACGCTCTCCACCTTGCTCGCGGCGATGGTTCGCTGCGCGGATGCGTGGGCGGCCGGCGCCTCCTTCTGCGAGCAAGTAATGCTCGTGAAGGAGGAGGCGGGGCGGGAGCGGCAGCGGGAGCGACGAAGGATCGCAAGACAAGCTGCCCGCGCACGAAGGCAACTCGGGCGTCGGAGGTCGATGAACGACCTCCGCCCCCCATGAGCGCCGGCCTGGGGGTGACAGGTGAAGCCGCCTGTCACCCTGGCAGAAGCAGGCCGCGGCGGTGACGCGCGTGGCGCGCCTCCCCGTTTCCGGGGACGAGTTGGGGACTCTGTAGTCCCCACACCCGAGAGGAGGGCCAGATCGTGAGAGATGGCCCTGGGTCGGCCGGGGTGCGAGGGATATGCCTGTCAACCTCACCTTCGGCAACCGAAACGACCCACAGACGGCGTGCGTTTTGGTCGGTTCGAGTCCGACATAACCTCCTTCACCGGCTCCGGTGCGGAGGTATCCGTGGGGATTTTGCGCACGTAAAAAAAAAAAAAAAAAAACATGAAGTTATTATGGCCACGGTATTCTGTAGGGCGGAGGTACTTCCCGAGTCTTCCGGGGGATCCCGAAAGAGACCCTTTCGCAGATTACGAGAAGAATTTGGATTCCCCACCTTTCGGTTTGAGCTCATTCAACCCGAAGTCGCCACCGGGTGCCAACGGTTTCTCAGACAGTGGAAGTACCAAGGAGGACAGTTACGGAGAAGCTACATTTCGGGCCATCTGCTTGTCTGCTACCTAAGTTGTATATAAAATATCCAAAAATTTTATACCGCCTGTACTCACTATATATATATAACCTGCTAGAATTAGTAAATCAAGCAGTTTTGTTAGCAACTAATCACGCATTCGTCAAACCTGACGTCATTATGTTATACAACGCTTCCACGCATGACCTGCCTTCATATCTTGTTTACGCTTTTAACTGATTTCAAATAAAGATGTAAGAATTCGACGGGTAAGCCTTTGTTCAGCGGTAGTATACGAAGTCACTGGACCGTTTTTAATGTTGTTACTTTGGCAGAAAACACGTATTTTAACATTCTATGGACATCAGCGACAAACTAGTTAATCTCTCTTGAAGCATTGTACTTCTTAATTCATTTTTTATTCGTTTCAATTTGGAGAAGGAGCGTTCTCCGCTGCAGTTAGTTACCATCATACTTAAAAATATTCTCAATGCAATATTCTCTCAAATAATCAGTTCGGCTTTAGGAAAGGTAGGTCCACCATGGATTGTCTTAGCATCTTCATAACGGACATCCAACTTTCGTTTTCTTGTAATCAATCTGTGGTCGCTTCTTTTCTAGACATCAAATCTGCATACGATAACGTTATTATTTCTACTATAGAAGGCAAAAAATCTGCCCCTAAAACTATCATACTTGGGTAGTAACTAGTAACCGACCAGAATATATAAATAAAATACATGGTAATAAAACTCTTTGGATTCCTTTGTTTTGTGAGTACTTTGTTTAATCATTTCCTAGTTAACTAAACCTAAACGTATCTAGATATTCATTTGCCGTAGAAACCGCGCGCGGCAATACACTTCAAATTTCAACTGGCTCGTGTGTGAAAATCATTATATACATATAACAAATATTATTATTTTGTTAATAGAATATTTCGTTTAGCTATCAGAGGATAAATCAAATTATTGCAGTTAATTATATCCTAATAACGTAATTACGTCCATGAGAAGCGAACACTTGTGTATCGTAAAATATGACACGTTCAAATAAAAGAATAGTTTTAGTCACTGTGAAAGGATTGGTGTGGTGATATCACTTATGGCGAGCTTACCTTCCAGTGATAACTGTACCAGAACATTAATTAGGAAATGGAGTCGATGCACATTCGTTATATATAATTTTAATATATCAAACTGTGTGCTCCCTTCCATTCATTTCATTTAATAACTCGATAACTACTTAAGCTCTGCTAGCACCTCTGCCTACCCCTTGGGGATATGGGCGTGAGTTTATGTTATGTTATCCTCACTCTCAAGATGTCATTCCAAATCAGGCAGAAGCTGCGGCTCATCTCTTATCGTGTATCAACCGATTGCAATCAAACAAACGTCCCAAAATCACCTCAAAATACTTTAAGTAGTTTTTGTGTGCATTGCGAACAAACGTATGCAATTTACAATTATAATAATAGTATTATATTGTATACATAGAATTCATTATCAGGCTTTCTGAAGATGATAAAAGATTATTTTCATTTTTATTTTCAGGGGATTCTGATAACTGCCTCTTATTTGAGAAGCCTTTAGGTGTGGGATTGTCCTTTGTTTTTAACGTGACTATTTTGTCATGACGCAGCATTACCTTTTCCCCTGATAAACGCCTATTTTGAAGTGAATCCAGTCCTAAAGATTATCATCGAAGGCAACATCAAAATCATGACAGTACACCTAATACCTACTTATGCATATACAGATAAATGTTTGCACTGAGCGGGTATCGAAGCTGCGACCTCTGACGTAGCAGGTAGGAGCCAGACCACCACCACGTCACACAAGTCGTCATAACAAAATCATAGAACAACATATAGGTATATCTATACAAACTAGTTGTTCTGTGAAAAGTGATAGCTGTAATCCTAAAATATTTAAATAATAATTGAATTATTATTTAAACAATAATAATTCAATTTCCCATTTAATATTAATCATTTTAACTTTGGTAATTACATTGGTACCTGCTGTATCTATTTCTGTGCACATAGTAACATGTTTACATTTCACTGTCGATAATAATTTAAAATAAATGTTCCATGTTTAATCAATTTTAATTTCCGAATGTTAAGATGGATTTGTGAGGTGAGTCGAGAATGGGCAGAATAAAGAACGAACTACTTACATTAGGGCAAATTTGAAAGTGGCAAAAAAAATTGAGAAATGAACGACATCTGTGCAATAAAAAACAATAAGCGGAAACCCGGGTATAGTTCAGAGGGAAATCGGTATGAGAATAATGATGAAGCTGGTAATATTTCTTGAAATAGGCTACTGAACCATGAACTTTGCATAAATATTAAATGCAATTATGTGCTCACTCACTATTTTCCCTTCGTATTTACAAGAAGTAAATTTGGAGGAGCTTGGTTTCATACTGCATTGCGATGAATTCGCGCGTAGGCTGTATTAGCCCAGTGCATCAATCTGATATAATCGTATCCAAATAGAACACTAACGGCCAAGCAGCCATTTTCAGGACTGAAGAGGCACTTAATTTATTTTATGTTTAGCCACATTTTGTTCCCAATTTATAAATATAAAAACGCATAGCTTTTTAGAAGACTTTCAATTAATTTAGATGTTCTGCACCAATATATATATATTTTTTAATATATGAAATTATAATTTTGCAATAAATTCAAATATACAACAAATTTCACCAATCATTGAATTCGCTCCCACGTAATAGAGAGTGAATCTGGTCTGGTTTGGACTGAGTCTGGGCTGTATATATCTGTCTGATGTTAAACCGCCCTATTATTTGAGAAAATGTTGGTTAAGGATTTCAAAAAATATAAAGTAGCTGGGGATATTTACACCGGCTAGCGGGCTCTGGGTGGCTTGGTGAAGCCACAAAACTAAAAATTCTTGATGTTCTTTCTCATATATACCTTTAACACTTCAGTCTAATACCTACGCCAAGCTAGTCTAGGCAAAATCCCCAATTCGGTTGTAACATGAAACAACGGGTCAAAGTCAATACCGATCATTAGTGATACTATATCATCGATTGTCGAATCTATCGGTATTGCATAATTACCTACTCAAGTAATAAACTAATTACCACATTGAAACACGTCACATAGTTTAAAACAATGTCGCTATCCGCTGTACAAATTTACATGTTGTTTTCATTGGCATTCGAAACTTTATATTGATTTTTTGAACCAAATTTACCTATTAAATACTATAGTGCTATATATTTTTGAATTCGCACCGCTGCCGGCTACACGGCGCGACCGGAAAATTGGAAAATTTCCACGAAAATTCATTGACTTCACCGCTTTTTGTGCAAATTTTGGACAGAAATATATTCTTTAAAAAAGGTGAAGATATTTTTATCATAGATGTTAGTTCAATCACATCTAAGGCCTTACCTCGGAGTCCAGAGTATGGATATGAAACATCTTTACTTTTTTTCAAGAAGACTATGATATAATTTTTTTTTGAGGAAGATAGTCACCTAAAATCAATCAAGCACTTAGGCAAACTGCATGTTGTGTTTAAAAAAGTGTAAGCGGTACTTCCAAGGTGAAACCAGTGAATATTGTCATAGCTTAGTCCACCCCACCTTCACGCAAACCTCATGAGACACAAGCTACAAACAATTCCACCTCACACTGCACTCACTTGGAATTCTTTGTTTCTTTTTCGGTAAACAGATGATTTTATACTTTGAAATGATGGTATTTTCTCAATGACTCCTGGTGCGGAATTACTTAAACTTGACACAGTTTCTTTATATATACCTGGTGCGGGTTTGCTACAAGATGAAATTTTTTGTGCATTATTCGAAAAAGTTATTACTTTGCGCACATTAAAAAATAAAGTATTATTTAAAAGATTTCTTAAAATCTGTAAATCATTACTATCGATTGTTGACGCTGACTATACATTTACATACATACATAATAATCACGCCTTTATCCCCGGAGGGTTAGGCAGAGGTACAACCCAGTTAGTATAAGTGGAAATTGAAAAATAGTGTAAAAATATATAAAATTAGACAAATAAGAATACCTATTAGAAAATAAGTTTATGTACCAAGTACTTTAAGAATAATCTTACAAGACTGTAAATAAAGAGAGCACCGGATCAGAAGACAAAGCAGGACAAGCCTTTCTTCCCAGTGGCAGCACAAATTCTCCAGTGAGCTCTGGCTACCCTACTCACCGCTGGGAACACAACACGAAGTTATTATAGCCGCGGTATTCTGTAGGGTTACTCTTCATAAAGCCTCTTGAGTCAAGTGGTAAATGCGTTAAGGAAATATTTGGCGTAACAAAAAACACAAAATATATACCATATAAGCTCCAAAAAAGGTCTACCATTACTGTACTGTACTGGCAGTTGTAATAAAACAATAAACCTGGCTCAGTAACAGTCGAGCATTCATCCTCAATCTTACAGCTAAATTATTACTAGGTAAAGTATAGTAACTATTTTTCACTCTAATATAACACGTACTAGATATATCACATTTCTAATACTTATGGAGTTTAGGATGGTATAATATGAAATTTATGAAATTAAAGGCCTTACTTAATATCATACAGGATAAAACAAAATTACTAATCGCAGATTTTCTGGAGATTTCTTTCTTTTCCCTATTTCTCCCATTGCCTATGTTTTTAAGTCCATCGAAGCTTAGAAATATCATAATAGGTCATATATGAAGATTTTTAATTAAAATAAACTAGACTATAGTTGGAAAAAATCGTATAATAAGCCGAAAAAAATTCCATGGGCTGATGGGTCCAAGTACGATATGACCATACCCGAAGGCCGACGGGGTTGGATTCCGAGTGGACTTCCGCCCTAAAAAAACGTTACTGAATCAAAATCCTAATAGTTAATCAAGTATAAAACAAGTAAGCGTCCTTCGGGCACAGAGGCGAAAGCCTCGAATACAACAATAACGTCAAGATGATGATAATGATAAAATAGTTGCTTCCCATCAGGTGGGCCGTGTGCTCGTCTGCCACCTAAGTGGTATAAAAATAGAGGTGTAAGTGAGAAGGTGGTTGGTTGAGTGGCAGTTACCATAAGGTAGGCGAACATCCTCTGCATCTCGTGCAGCGTGGCGGCGTGGATGTGGGACGCTTTTATAAAAATAGTTTTTCTTTTTTATAAACATTGCTTCCAGTGCCAGTTTTAACACCGCCAGCGCCCTTGGCAAATTTAATAGAGTAGGTAATGTAACAACAATTTTCTCATAGATACCTATGTAAGTACCCATGCACAGTGTTATAACGCACGATAGATTATACTACGGTGTTACATCCTCCGGATTCAGTATTCACTATGTAGTTCACTTCTCAATGTACTAGGCATCGCACAGTATTTTAGAGCTAGAAATTAATAAAAAAATTAATGTTACTTTAACGAACTCTTATGAAGGACCTCTTACAGTCTATGTTATCCGGGTACGACATGATATTCCTTAGTAAGTTCTGTGTGCATTTTTGTACACCGTCGTTGTTTATGTTGTTGTGCTCATTAACATGGCACCTGGCTTCCTTGCTTCCAAACAATAACAATCGAAGGATACACAATGCTTTCACTATAATAACATTATGTGTAATAGTATGTGTAATATTGTATTGCTGAACACATACCAATAGGATTGCCCAAAAAATGATCGTAAATTAATCAATTAAAATTATGAAACGTATTTTTTTTTCTAATTTCACTGTGTCATATTTTCTAATTTGAAAATTCAACGGATTTTACTAAAAATATTTGCGAAGCCTTGTAAAAAGTACAGGGCGTGTGCGTAATCGATCGCAGTGGGCTTGCTGCTATTTATTGAAGAGTTACGTTATCTATCTTTTGAACTCATCTTCAGACATAAACGAAATATAAATGGGGCTATATTATTATAAAGCTGCATAGTTTGTTTGTTTGTTTGTTTGTTTGAACGCGCTAATCTCTGGAACTACTGGTCCGATTTGAATGATTCTTTCAGTGTTGGGTAGTCCATTTATCGAGGAAGGTATTCACGCTACTACTTACGGGAGCGGAGCATTGATAATAAATGTTAACAAATCCGGCAATTTTTCATACATATTTTGAAGACGCGCGCTGGTGGAGGAATTGCGCGAACAGCGTCTTGGAGAATACGAGCACCTGGGAGGAGGAGAACTCTTTAGGTAAAATTATATCACTACTGCTACTGCCGGTAGCGGACGGCGTTGACCAGATGCTGTTCAGACCTACAGTATGGGCCATTTTACCAATTTTCACGTGTTGCTTTGATAAGAATCAAGCCGTAAAAGTATCTATGAAATAGTAAGCCCTGTCTTCAAACTAGCAAGGAGCTATATTTTATATCCGAAAGATCGCTTAGCAATAAAGATATCGATCTCAACTTTTCCACGTAATTTCATCGCAATTTATCACTAAATGAAGTAGGTAAGACCTTCAATTATTTATGAAGTATCGATAAAACGCATTTCATCATAATAGTAACAACAAGTAATTTAAGGCCTTTGATGCGACCGGGACCAACGGAAGAAGTTAATATAATATTACAGAAATTAATATTACATTAATTGAGTATATTAACTTAATTTTATTATTTACTAGGGTCAACCTAAATGAATCCCGTTACTTTATCAGTTTACCATACTAAATACAGGGGATCCTGCCTTTTCGCCGAAAATTGTTTGGCCGATTATCACTTGCCAACCAACGTTTCGCCTATTTTTCACTTTGACGACTAACGATTGTCAAATTTTTGTATGACAACGTTTCACCACTGTGCAGGCTGCCAACCGTCTAAAAGAGGCGGCTCCGCCATCACTGAGGGTCACCGAGCTCAGCCGTCGTCAACCTTTGGTCTGCCTTAGTCCCATTGACGGCGATCCGTCATATGAGGACATTAAGAGTGCGCTACATGACCCGTTCCCTTGGCTGTGGTTTCGCTAGATAGTAGATAGGGACAGTGGGAATCTCGTTAATAATGCAGCATTAATTAAAAATTAAAAACTAAATGTTTCAGGTGAATCGTCGCATGAAACGCGCATGCAGAAAAGCCGTGAAGTCGCAGACGTTCTACTGGCTCATCATCGTGCTGGTGTTCCTCAACACCGTAGTGCTCGCCAGCGAACACTACCAGTGAGTATATCATCTGTGTATATAATCTTGGCGGTGTCGTTATACCTACCGTTTGATCATTTCGGGAATTTCTCCGTGCTCTCCATTTCGACATTCTTCAGACCGAGTACATATAAAGGGATATGGCTTAAGTGGTAACCGTGTAGGTTAACAAATTGAAAGGATAACCAAATCTAACAAAATCCTTCAAATATTGTTTGTCTAACTTGGATTTTTTATTTGTCTAAATTGGATTGCTATTTCATCGTTGCGTAATTGCTCGAAGTATAAAAGAGAGCCAAAAGTTCTTCCACATGTTAAGAAGTGAACAAATTGGCTGAAATTAGCCATCACCTCAAAAAAATAAAAACTTTGCCCGTTCTAACTCACTTCACTTTTCCATTGATCACAAAGTTCTTTAACATTCTTACAATCGTATTGGTATACTGTATCAGACAATTTGCCTAAAACTTGAAATGTGTGGTCAATCCAGTTGACAAAATACATAGTAGAAATGATTATTGAATCATTGGCACTATCATTCTGGTTTTGAAAATCGATGTTCTCCAAGTAATTCTCAATAGACATAAGTCTTTTGATACACCATGATAGTCTCTCCAGAGCACATTGCCGACTCTCCTACATGTAAATAATCAGAAATTTATGTCATGAAAAAATCAACTCCCACCGTAGACATCTTCAATGAACTGACTGAGTCCATTGCCATTAAACGGGCACTTATAAACCTGCGATAAATACACACATAACTTCGAAAAGCATCGATAAGTCATTGGTGTGTGCCATGGTAAAACCTGTAATCGAACCCGAGTCCTCGACACAGCAGTCCGTTACCCATACCACTAGGGTAGCCTGCCCAGGTCACCGCTATGAGACCTGTATAGGCACGCATAGATACGGGTGTGGCCACCGTGATCTATACGTACCCATATAGTTGACAGGTCTCTGTCCTCAAGACCATGGAGACGGCGGCAGCAAAGTGACACTCGCGCGGCCTGAACCACCGCGGTCAATGAATTCCAGGCCTTAATGGTGCGACAGAGGAAAGAATCTCCGAACCGCTTGGTTCTTGATCGGATGTTTTGCACCGTGTGCGGATGACATCTAAGACCTGCACGCGTTGTCCTGTGTAGGAAAAGGGAAGGTGGGACTAATTGGAAGAGCTCATCAGAACACTCCCCATGGAAAATAGCGTTCAAAAAAGTATAAAAACAAGAAAATATCAAGGATAGCCGGCGTATGCCATTTTTTCCAATAAGTGTATTGTTTTGTTGGAGTAAGTGGCATACGATTACGGCTATCCTTGATATTTTCTTAGAGATCTGTTTTAGATTTTTGTGAAGAATGTCTACGATAACCTTCTTACAGTCTTCATTCTCTTTCTCTGCAACCCCCAGGAACAAGAGTGCCTTACGTCGATGTCTAGTCTCAATGGTGTCAATAGTCTTTGAGCACTCATTAATTTGTTTGCGTAGTTAATAAGCAAACTTCTTAGTTTACACAACACATTCAAAATATATTACATTTTATGTAGCTTAAGTTACGGAACCCTAGGTCTGCGAGTCCGACTCGCACTTAACCGGCTTTCTACAGAAAAAATTAATTAATGTTCTGTTCGACTTCCCAACCCCGAATGGAAAGCCTGCACCAGAGTCTAGTCCCTTGTCAAGCAGGTGCTTTTAGAAGTTACAGTCAACACAAATTAAAAGGCTCGTTTTGACAATTCACGCCCATGAGGTTCTCTATTTTTTTATCGATTTTGATTGATGGTTACCGCCCACGCGGTTGAGTGTTGTAGAGGTGAATTAACACCCACATTTCACCATCATTGTATTCGGTCCCACGTAATAGGGGGTGAGCATATAGCCTTTTTCCAGGCACTATTGTTGCCTCGAGCTATGCATCTGAGGTCGAGTCTGGACTGTATAAATCTGTCTGATGATAAACAGCCCTATCCCTTAGTCGCCTTGTAGACACAGCATTCTTCAACACACTCATTTTGTAGATACGTCACTTGCGTGAATTGTTGACGGTATAGCTTTATTTATTTATTTATTTATTTATTTATAATATGCATATTAGTGAGAAAACATATGGGACACTGAAATCTATGTACGTTTATTAATATTCGGTCGAATTGTTTGAAAGTTAAATTCTATCTGCGCCTAAATATTAACAAAAATATTTCAGTGGTTTAGGCGAAAAAAATATTAGAGTCATTGTATATTTTATACAGTCTATCGTTTAGTAATGGAAACAATGTATAGGACTAAGTGAAAAGCGGTAATAGCCCTTTGCTGAGATGTTATTTGCGCTATTCCCAATTTCTGTTCTTCTTTTGTTTTTACTGTTACCAATATTAGTTGTTTTATAGTTTGTAATATTCAAGGGAAGTCTAAAGGATAAACCGATTGATCGGACGACGCGGATAATTTTTTTTTTGTTTTTTTTATACCAGTCTCAGATGCATGGCTTGAGTCAACAATAGTGCCCGGAAGACGGCAATAGGGTCACCCCCTATTATGTGGGACCAAATTCAATGATTGGTGAGATTTGGGTGTTAATTCACCTCTACCTAGCCCTCCGGGGATACAGGCGTGTTTATATGTATGTATTTATGTAATTTGTCAAGTGCGAGTCATATAAGCCGTAATATCTTTTGAATGCGTTGACTTTAAAGTTTGATTTTTGCACGTAGTATCATTCTTTTTGTTTGTCCTATATAAGAACTGGTCCGCGTGGATAAAGGCGATTGTAATTTTATAGGTAGGTACCTAGATTTTCCATTTTTCTAACATCTACAAGCTGACATTCGCTGTGTGGAACATTTCTAATACTAATTACTATACATTGAACTTTTATTAAACTTGCTGATGCCCTTGGTTTCAACTCTGAGACCCTGTTTTTATGGAGCTCGACAATTACTCCCAACCAGCCTTAAGCTAAGTACTCTTCTAGATTCGGGGGACGAAAAGAGCTGTTTGTTGTCTTAATGAACTCGAAACTACGCATCTCCACACTACACTTAGCAATGGATCAACTTGACTCTGTTGACTTGTCATAATCACAACGTTTTATATATGTCGTAATAGCACCCCCCTCCCCCTATTTAGGTACCCTTCCCGCCCCTTTCGTCAGTCGAAAGTAAAAGTTGTAAGTAGGAATGTACTTTAGTATTTGGATAATCATATTTTAACGGCACTGTGTTTTTTGGTTTTAGTATCTTAATCACTGGATTCCACGTTCCGGATAGCTTGAATCCATCTTCCCTATTGAAATTTTTATATTTTTTGATTTCAATGGTTTTAGGCACAATTCGTGAATAGTAGTGGCGATCAGTGGAGAGGTTATGGTATCTCTTGTCGGCTGTTATAACTGGTTTAGCATATTCTTAGAGTAATACCTGCTTATATATGTATAAATAAGAGATGACATGCGAGTCAATGGTATCTTTGACGGGAATGTTGAAGATCGTGCGAAATGGAGGAGAATAGGCAACATAAACATACAGCTTACATATTTGATTGTTTTAGGTATCGAAATTCAACGTATCGCTGTTAACGCAACTCAATAAAGTTCAGAATACAATAACGGCAATATATTATTACATATCCATCACTATTCACGAAACACAACCAAACAAACCAACGGATATGACTCACGGTCTTCAAAAATGAAAATGAACTATAACATTACACTTGGTACGTTCATAAAAGTGTGTATTAGGAATAATAGTAAATTATAGGTGTAGTTTTAGTAGGAACTTTTTTTTTACGCCGGTGGGAAAGGTTATGTCGGACTCGAACCGACTAAAACGCACGCCGCCTGTGGGTCGTTTTGTGTGTGGCGTATGAGGTGGCGAACGGTGTGGGGGCGCCGGGCTGCCAGGGTCTAGGTCTGGAGACGGAGAACGCCGCGCGTGGGCGTAGTACCCCAGAGCACCCAGCGCCGGACCACCCAGTCCACCTAGATGCGCAGACGGTCCCGGTAAACCCAGGCCAAGAGGATAGGAATCCAGGGTTTGTCAATTGTGTACTCGGGAATACATAGGCTAATTTATATCCCGGGACTAAGTGCCCATGGGTTACAGAAACGGGATGTAAATTCCATGTGGGTGAACCTGCAGACAACAATTAGTCATTAATAAAATGACCGTAACATATTTTTAACAGTTTGTACTCTTAACTTATGAAAATATAAAAATTTGTTTAATTCAGGTTCCATCCTCCATACAAATTCTCGTTGCAACATTCTCTTATAGGTCTCACCGCTTTTGTAGACCTGCCTTCTTCCTATCAGAGTAGTGACTCCACTCGTTAAAATATTGAATCCCAAAGCTGGTGGTACGTTCCAAACATCTATTTTAATTTCAATAACATCGCAAATCATCTTGGGTTCTCTAGCTGTGGAATGACCTCCCTGCTGCGGTTTTCTCAAGCACCTACAATATGGGGTTCTTCAAGAGGTGCATCAGAAGGTTTCTTTATGGTCGGCAGCGCGAGTGTGACACCCCTGGTGTTGCATACGTCCATAGGCCACGGTAACCGCTTCCCATCAGGTGGGCCGTGTGCGACCACCGTGTCTATAGGATTTGCCTCTCTCTTTTCCATTGCCTTTACTTCGCGTAACTTGTCTTTTCTCATTCTATGTAATTGATATTCTACGTCTAATATTTTTTTTCGGTCATCATCAGCATCTTCATACAGCGCACAGGTTGCACATAAGTCCTTTTTGGGTTTATGAAATGAGTAATTAAATCTCGTGTTAAAAATGGTTTCGTACTAATCTGATTAAATGGAATATCACTGTTTATGACCAAGAGAAATACTCGAGCAAAATAATGATAAAAGTTATGAAGATTGTATTCCAAACGTAATATGTCAAAGTAAAAATAAAGTCCGCGCTAGCAAATAAGTCCTGCGGCAAATATCAGAAGTAAAAAGGCATCGCTACCATACTCAGTGTTGGTAGGTAGGCATGACAGGTAAGGTTTAGAGTTGCCAGCATATTTTTCTGATGTACTAGTGGGAATTATCTTGATGCCAACATGGACCAATGACATAAATGACATAAACCAATTAAAGTTTATTTAATGTAGAATAACATAACATAAACTCATACCTATATCCCCGAAGGGGTAGGCAGAGGTTTTAATAGCCACTGTGTCTTACAGATTTCATTTGTAGATGCTTATAGTAATACATACCTACCTAAAGTATTGTATAAGTAGTTTACAATCCATATAGGACGAAATAAACATACAGTTTTGTTGTTCTGTCGTTTCACGTGAATGCATTGACTCAGCATGGCCGAAAACCCCCGAATAGACACCAAACTTTTTTTTTTTTTTTTTTTAGCCGTGATGGCCACCCTGAAGCCGAGAGACAGGGCATGGCGGGGGGAGGGAATGACAGGGGGGAGGTGGTGGTTTGGAGAGTTGGTCTAGCTTGTTTTAGGCTACCTGTCCACTGAATCGGAGAGGAGAGGAGCGGAGCTGTGTCAAAATTAACCAATCGAATTGCATAAAATCTCCGCTTCGCTTCAGTGGACCGGGATTTGCAAACTAGTTACATATACATATGACGACCTCCGTGGCGTAGCGACAACACAGTGACCTCAAATAACATTGCCCATTAGTAGACAGATACAAGGTCTTTTATTTAATATATTTCCGACATCGCTCACTTAACAAATACCAATGCTATGCACGATGAACGCTAAAATGTTTCAACCGTACCCAGTCTCTATGGCACACACCAATGACATTTCGATGCTTTTCGAAGTTATGTGTGTATTTATCGCAGGTTTATAAGTGCCCGGTAAATGGCAATAGGCTCGCCACCTATTACATTGGGACCTAAACATAAACTGGCGAAATGTGGGTGCTAGCACCTCTGTGGGGTAGGCAGAGGTGTTAATACAACATCTCACTATACAACGTGTTACAGAAAGGTGTAGATTTTCTCGCAGAAGGAAATCTCAAAATAAGCTGTGGAATTAACTCCCTGCCGTGGTTTTGCCAATCGACACAATAAACGTAATTCTTCAAGAAGGGCATTAAGAGGTTCTTACAGTGTCGGCGGAGCGATTGACACCTCCCTGGTGTTGCACACGTCCATAGGCCACGGTAACCACTTTCTATCAGGTGGGTCATGTGCTTGTCTACTACCTAACTGGTATAAAAAATGTACCAACCAATGTGTGGCCAGTGTGGAAACAGTTGCCCAAAGTTTCCCAACGTTGGAAGAGGCCTATGTCCACCAGTGGACAGCGATGGGCTAATTGAGTTGATTTACGAATAATAATTTCGCGATTTATTTCAACAAACTTTTCGTGAAAATAATCGGCGGGATCGTGCGATATTAATTCTTCTGTGTTGGAAAACTGCTGTTCAATTGACACAGTTGGAGTTGTCGGTTTTAAAGACCCATTAAAATTAATTTCAAACGACATTCGCGTAAACTTTTGAAAATTTATACAAACCGGACTGACATTGTGAACGCACACCCAGCGCCGTCTAACTTGAGTCGTATTTCAGTAGCCGTCGTTTCAGGAAATGCCCACGAAACTCCGAAAATAAGGAAAAACCAACTTTTATAATAGTTAGCTATATTAATTACACTGTTATGTAAGGAGACTAGTGTGTAGTTGCATTTGGCTTCTAGCATACATTTTAATGACAGGCTGGACCAATACGTTTACCTAGCTTAGTACCTACGCATCTACAGTGGACACTCTAATAATTTTCGTCTTATTCTTGCTACTGATGACTCTAAAGTGAGGTTCGATTTTTTTATACTACTTAGGTGGCAGACAAGCACGCGGCCCAATCGTTCAAAAGTGGTTACCGTGACATATAAACATGTGCAAACACCAGACGAATCACACCCGTGCTGCCGACCCTGTAGGAACGAAGTGTTTCTTTGCCGTCAGTGCTTACTTGGGCCGAATGCAATGATGGCTGAAATGTGGGTGTTAATTCGCCCTATCTGTCAGATAAGATTAATATAATTAAACTATGTTTTCGGCAATATTGATACTCAGGTACTATTAGGTGACAGATAAGCAGCGACGTTGATTGGTAAAACGTAATAAGTACAAAAATGCATTTTCCAGAAAATTTGTAATATTTTTGGTGTCGAGGTTTTTTCTCTGGATCTTACGTTTCATTTTTGTTTTTTAAACTTTGAAGTTGCCCACTTCTTTGTCCTAGAACCTTGGGTTTCGTCCCATTTGTTCCGTTTTTTTTTATAAATTAACTTCCTCCTTTAGAGTTTCCTCCTACGCCCGTTAGTCATAATGGGACGAATCACAGAATGTCATAAATTAATTTTTTCGTTCACTGATTCACCTTAAAGATTTATTTCTGTTATTTTTTGCTAGAAGGTCAATGCTAAGCATGAAACAGATTTATTCCGTAATCGGGTCCAAAGACCGCATTTTTCATTCGGACTAAACAGATAAGTTTTAATAACTTCAGTCAGCAACAGAAAGATTTTGACTACAAAGTCTCCAAATGATCTTAAAATCAGGTAAAATTGTCTCATCGACCACTCGGTTCGGTAGAAAATGTTTTAAGGGGGTTTGGTTGTAATAAAGGCCAATAGGCCCTGAATTACCTGAAACACTGCGTGGCTCCTAGAACTTTCAGCATTAGCGTCAGTTGGGTGCTGTGTTCTGTTTTTATTGCCGTCCTCCAGCATATTGAGACAACGGAGGACACAATAAAGAACAACGACCATTTTTGATATTTCTGCGCTGCGTCGCAACTTACCGCGTTGTCGCGCTTGTCGCTAACGTAGGACAATGCCTTTTTTTTTACTCCGAGCTGGTGGGAGAGGTTATGTTGTGGATGCTGAGGGCGGAGGATCGGGTGCTATGGCGCACATTGGGAGTGGTCCGTGCATGTCCAAAGCTGGAATACGACAAGATAATTGATTACAAATTGGTGGGATTTTATTTATACACCTACAGTCAGATTATTTTGAGTACTTAGCTAGTTAAGAACGATCTGATGCTGACTATAACAACTTTATTAAAATACTTAAAGCATTGTACCTAATATATACGTCTAAATGTAATATGTGATTATATGATGATTATATATATATACATATGTATATAGTATAATATATATATATAGTCTATATATATTATAAATATACATGTTATATATATACATGTTATGTTATATATATATGTTATATGTACTGCTATATATGTAATATACAATTAATAAGGCTGGATTCGTATCAGTACGTGTTATTCCTCACTCACATGCCAGTCACGTTATAAACTTCAAGCCCTGCCTACGTATCTCATGGCGGTAGGAGATAGTAAACACTGATAGATGCTCAACTTAATGGTACAACATTGTTTACCTTTAGTTAAATACCTAATCAAAACGAGTAGTCTTTTTTTTATACCACTTGGTTAGCAGACAGGCCCACCTGATAATTTTTATAGCGTGATTTTTCAACCCGAGAAGAGGGCCAGATCTTGAGAGACGGTGTTTAATAACCTTCATCATTAATGGTGAAGGCTAAACTGATTATAGTAGCGGTACGCTATGCTGACCGTTTTGACGTAACTGGTTTTACTCGTTATCCTTTTGTTGGTGCGCTTAATACTGGACAACGAATTGTTGGACGAATAACTAAAGAAAAAATATCTATTACTATTTATTTATATTTATATTAATTGGTATATCCGATGCTCTAGTATTAATTGAACTTAATAAAGAGCATTGATTTGATACAAACTCATTTTATTATATAAATGGACAAAACATTACAGTGGTAAAGGTTAATTCGGTTAAAGAAAGAATTCAATTAGTTAAAGAAACTTCTTCAAACAACCTCAGGATTTGCTCTGACTCAGTAATTTTAAAAGCACGAAGGCGTTTTTTGGGTGGCATCTGTGAAAGCAAATAATGTTTATTAGGTATTTTTATCGACTTATCTAGCGCAATTACCTAGTTAGTTTAACGTCAAACCACTGAAATACATTGTAAGTAGCATCATAATAACAAAGAAACAAAAGAAATAGTGAATTAAATTGTAAATATGTACGTGTCTAATAATTGTGGCAAATTACTTCCTACGATGAATGTACCTAGAAAAATCTAAAGATTGTCTTTGTACCAACGACTGTGTTTTCATTATTATTTTTCAAACCGCGATAAATCTGGCTATGGAAGCACGATGACCTAATACAACGACGTTAAAACCAGAACATCCGTAAGATGATCAAGGATGGTCTCGTCATCAAGAAGCCCGTAGCAGTACATTCCCGTGCTCGTGTCCGTAAGAATACAGAAGCCAGAAGAAAGGGTCGTCACTGTGGTTTTGGTAAAAGAAGGGGTACAGCTAATGCCCGTATGCCTCAAAAAGTAAGCAAATCTTCACTTCAACTAAATTGTTAAAAATATTATCATGCTGTTTTAGAGTATAACACTATAAAATTACAGAAGATCAATTCTGTTATTATATAAATACTCATAATTCGGTACCTTGCCCAAAAGGCTGGCGGCATTTCCAAGCCAATTCTTTGAGCAAGGTAAAGGTTATGGTCACGGGAAGCGTCGATTAGTCAGTTTATTGAATAAATATTATTGTACAATAAACAAAAAGACGAAAAAAAAGGTCGTTTTAAAATCTGTTGTAGTCGCTCAGTAGTTCACAGTAGTCCACAGTCGTTGCTCAGGTCGCAGGTAGAATCTTCTTCGGTCAGTTAAGTTCGCTGTGTTCGTTATCGATCTCAAAGACAGAATGAATCGTGTCGCTATGCGAGCATGTTTTTATACCTCTCAATTAATTCTGGTACAGATGGAACTATGCCTCTAATAACTGACACGAATACTGTATACAATTTACAAATAATTGATGGAAATGCTGGGAACTGCCATGAAACAAAAATTCTTGAAACCTTAAATCAGGTTTTAACAAATCAATCAGTAATTTTGGAAGCTTCGGCAAGCACGGCCGCTG
Organism: Eilema griseolum; assembly: GCA_963662185.1. Lineage (NCBI taxonomy): Eukaryota > Metazoa > Arthropoda > Insecta > Lepidoptera > Erebidae > Eilema > Eilema griseolum. The sequence continues at coordinate 14,079,490 of OY759251.1, forward strand.
TCTGCAGCTTACTGAAGCAGACATACAGACAGACGTCCCACTAGGGTACAAGAGTAAACTGCCGGTGTCGGATAAACATCAGATACTGTGTTATTTGTAAGTAATCTTTTTAACTTTCCTGTCCTGCATGAACTTGTAATAAAATCTCTTTGGCTATACTATTTGCATCTGGCTGGTTTTGGTATCATTAAAATTTAAAACTTTAAAGAACATAATTCCAAATTTAAATTAGGTAAAGTTTTCATTAGTTTTCCGTACTGTCAAGATAAGTACAGACGATGATTGACAATCTCATACTAAGTATGCCACGCCGTTGTCGAGCTGTTGCTAATGCTTTAGGAGGTCCTACAGATTATTAAAAACGTTTAAAGTACGGTTAATTACTGTATTTCTTACTACCTCGTTATTTTTGTGCCTAATCATAGAAGGTTGTAATATTAATTTTATTGTGTTCATATAATATTGATAGTAGTGTCCTGATGTGCTCTTCCAATTAGTCCCATCCTTTTCTTTACTATACAGGACAACACACAGTGCTGGGCTTAGATCTCACCCGCACACGGTGCAGAGTATCCGATCAAAAACTAAGCAATCCGAGGACCACAGCGAGAAAGATTTTCTTATAGTAAGAACCTTACATGGAATTGTGGATTCTTAAATATTATGTTAACAGTATAAAAATATTGTTTATAAATTTATGAAATTATATCCAAGAATTTTGGAAAAGGTTATTATTTAAATCTTATAATTAATCATTTCTTAATGATTTGATCAAAATTCACTCAAAACCTGATATATATGAGATGGGGCAGAGTTGGGGCACAATGAACCACGAAGCCGTCTAAATCAAACTGCTTCTCACTACTAGTGGGGCAACATGATATAATTCTCAAGAAAATTCTGAAAGCTATTTTTCTATTTACAGATGATTGAATGTCTCACTGAGGTTCATGTTTCAATTGATGAACTTCTATTGTCAGCAATGACTCTTTGTAAATATTGCTTGGATGATGACCAGCACATTGTTAAGGCTCGCTGCCAAGTGGTATGTTAACCCATATTTAATATATTATTGAGCACCTATAGAAAAGATAATGAGAAATGGGGTACCGCGGTAGCCTAGTGGTATGGGTAATGGACTGCTGAGACAAGGTCTCGGGTTCGATCCCAGGTTTTACCATGGCACACACCAATGACTTTTCGATGCTTTTCGAAGTTATGTGCGTATTTATCGCAGGTTTATAAGTGCCCGGTAAATGGCAATAGGCTCGCACTTATCACATTGGGACCTAAACATAAACTGGCGAAATGTTGGTGCTAGCACCTCTGCCTACCCTTATAAAACTCACGCCTATAGACGTGATTTTATGTTATTTTATGTTATGTTGTTATGTAGAAATGATTGAAATGAGTCACTAAAGCTAGATATTTGAAATTGGTTGATTGAATGTTTCGGGCGAAGGTCTTGTGGCTTGTGGTCATAGCATTCCCCCTGTAAGGGAAAGATCGCAGGTTTGAATCCGGTCTGAACCAATTCAATTTTTCTATATTATAATCAAATTAAAGCTAGATAGCCTGGATGTAGGCCTCTTATGACCACTGCTGCCTCATGTGCATAAATGCTTAATTTGATTTATATGTAACAGTAGGCGTCTGCATGCATGCATAGATCCTGTAATAATCAGAACTGACTATTATCTGTTAACCAGAGTCAACGTGCTGCTCTATTGTTGTTTCACAACCACACCACACACTCACCACAGTCTCTTGACTCAAGTGAATTTCCATTTTCAAATACTAAAGATTCAAAAGTTCTTTTTTTTATTTTGATGTTACAAAACAAATTGAATAAGTAGCTTCCTTTTATTATTACAGGTTTTAAGAGAAACTAAAGCATTGTTAGAAGAGTTACTTGAAGGAGACTTGAGTTCTACCATAAAGGCTACACCAGATATATTGAAACTGCCTATAATGCCTTCAAATGTTAATGTTCTCATAGATGTCTTGAAGGATGTCCTATATTCTTTAGAAACAAATACCAATACTGCTTTACTGGCTTTGGTAGTTCACTGTTTCAGCTACAGCAAACCTCATATTGAGATTTTAAAAGAACATTTTGATAGTGGAACTAAAGAAACTAATACATGTATAAAACAAGTATTGTGATGGTTTTTTTTTTTGCATATTGTTATATATTAATATTTAAATAAGTGTACATTATGTAAATATTAATAGAAGAAGTTATATATATTGTATAGTTAGTATAGTTTTATTTAAATTTGTTATTTCAAGAGACCGGACAAAACGGACATGACACGGTTGGCCAACGGTAAAACACTTTCACGAATACAATGATAATTATTACAAAAGATTATGATTCCGAAACGGCCCGGCCGGTATGGAACGCCGTTTTTAGAATATGAAAAGAGAATATTTAAATAATGTCGTAGGCAGTGAGTCTGGGCTGTATATATCTGTCTGATATTAAACAGCCCTATCCCTTAGTACAAGAGATGAGGTGGTCCAAATTCTACTCTGCGGGAACCCACGCGGTTTATAATATTAGTATAGATATAAAACTAGTATATAGAAGTGCATGAATATTAAATAAATTTCCAGGTTTTAATGGCAAAGAAAAGAGTCACCGAACCTTGTGATCTACACAATTTAGGATGAGCTGGAAAATTGCTTAAATATTAAATGTACCAGGGAATACGTTTTGTATTCTGTGTGTATACTTCTTTCTCGTCGAGTCAATGGCTCATAAAATTCCTACGTCGCGTTGAGTTCGTCCAGCTTGCAGCATACCAACAGCCCTTAACATCTCTTCGCGACTTAAATGACGACGTGACATGATGACTACAGTCACAAAAATGCACAAACCATACGTAAAAGACGTATTATTGATAATAAACGTTATTTACAATCAAAAAAAATAATTTTTATTTTACTTCAAAGTAAAGTGTTATATGAAAATGTGTGAGTGATTATAACTTTTATTTGTAAGATAAGTCCTATATATAGATTATAACGTATTTGACAGTTTGTTCTTCATATTCATAAATATTTAAATATGGATGGATAAGTATTGTATGCATACTCTTAGTGAGACTGAATATGACAATATATAAACTATCGATAAAATAATCATTTCAAAAATATTACAGGCACCACTAGAGCCGGCGTCTCGGCTCGTAATCGTAAATATCAGACATTTAACACACAGTGGTCTCGCCGGCCGGTGATTATAAATAGATTGTTGCCTTTTGTAATATTTACAGATGCCGTAACGAAGAACGAAACTTATAAAATTCAGGAAACTTTGCCTCAATATTTTCATGGAGAAATTTTACAAAGGAACTTGGGGTCCAATAACTCATACTTTGGTACAATAAAATTTCAAGTAGCATTCAATTTAGCTGTAGTCCCACTTATCTCAAAGAACGTCTTACATTTCTCCACGACACACACACGAGATCATTGAGACCGTCTAGGAACCTAACGCTGGGATTGCCAGCGCATTCTACTGTTTACTATGGCAAATCTTTTACGGTGAAGGCCATTGGCCTATGGAATGCATTCCCACATTTCACCAATCATTGAATTTCGTCCCACTTAATAGGGGGTGAGCCTATTGCCGTCTTCCGGGCACTATTGTTGACTCAAGCCATGCATTGAGGCTGAGTCTGGGCTGTCTGGTGTTAAACAGCCCTATCCCTTAGTCGCCTTATACGACACTACATGGGAAGAGATCCAGTCAAAATTTAAATATCCCCTGGCAAACCTAAACCTACTTCGACGATGAAGATCCCACGTCAAAATTTTTCTTGCCGGTCTGCGACATCTGATCCTAGCTGCCCGAAGATGGTTCCTTACTGTTTGCAATGTAACATGGTGTTTGGTGGCCATAACACGGGTGGAAGGGGTTTTTAAATATGTTTTTCAACCACCTCTTTATGCAAAGAACACGCATCGGTGTAGGCAAAGGCTTTGGGGCCAGGCCGAAGACGGTCTCTGGTGCCTGAATCACAATAGTGGCACTCAGCTTGACGGTATCATCAGATCCATTTTCACACCCCGTTTAAAGGATACCGGACTGTGGAAGGAAGGAAATATGTAAGCTGATAAGGAATGGTCGAGTTCAATGCCAAGAAGACGCAGGCTTGTACTATGCTCCCTTGTTATACAATCTACTATTCTCGTTTAATACTTACTGCGTGATTTTTGAGTAGCTGGGTTTCGATGTTCTGCTACAAGTTACGCTAAGTGTATGAATGTTCCGCAATGAACCTTTGGACGTATCCGTTCCCATTATTGACAGCCTATCATGGTCTAGTTTCTTCAGCTTTAAGATATGGAATAATATTTTGGGGTAATGCAACTGACAAGGATAAAGTATTTATAGCACAAAAACGATGCATACGAGCAATGTGCTACTTACGTAGAACTGATAGTTGTTAAGACACAAATTCGCTCCTGCGTGGAATACTGCTCGCATCTCAGGGATGACACTGCGAAATACCTACTAGATGGTTTCGACAGGTTGTAGCGATTCGTGGTCCGCATTATTGGGAATCCTGAGGTCACGAACACCCTCGAGCCTTTGCCGATGCGTAGAGATGTAAATACCACTCACTGATTACCTTACCCTTAACTTGAATTTGGCAGGTAGGTTCCTTATATGCTGTAGACATCCGCTACGAACGGACCTCTAAGGGGATAAAACAGGTCCACACGTATGAAGTCATAGAAAGACCAATTTAAATAGACATCTTCAAGGCCTCTGGACCCCACGTCAAAAGTAGCTGAGCATCCCACGTAATAGGGGGTGAGCCTACTGCCGTCGTCCGAGCACTATTGTTGACAAAAACCATACATCTGAGGCTGATTCTGGGCGTTATATATCTGTTTAATGTTAAACAGCCCTATCCCTTAGTCGCCTTGTACGACACCGCATGGGAAGAGATGAAGAGACTCAACGACAGGAACTAAAGAGTGCGCAAAGCCGCGCGTAGTATCTATTGATTTACGCGCACCTTTGCGCTTACTTAATAATAGCTCTTATATTTAATATAAAACATAACAAGATAATTCTTTGCATCAAAGGAGCTATGATAACACATTTATTCTCACTTTTTTTTTAATTACACTGCAGTGAGATGTTATAAATGTAGGTGTCATATGTCCTTTGATTCATTTTCATTAATTCTATCACTTTGCGAATGTTACAGTCCCATTTCATAATGTCAGTGTTAATATAACACGAAGGGGGCGAGCCTATTGCCATTAACTGGGCACTTATAAACCTGCGTTAAATATACACATAACTTCGAAAAGCATCGAAAAGTCATTGGTGTGTGCCATGGTGAAACCTGGTATCGAACCCGAGACCTCGTCTCAGCAGTCCATTACCCCTCGTACTGAATCCTTATTATGTCGATAGCCTTAATTATCTAATATATACAGTTCATACTTAGTGGTGAGCTGAACATTGAATTATTGCAAATTAACATTTGTTCCCACGTTTAGTACTCACCGATGCGTGCGTTTGTGGTGTAGCTTTCTGCGAAAAAATTAACGTAACTTGCGTTGGTCCGTGCCACCTGATATATTAGTGGTTACAGTAGCCTATGGACAAGGGAGTCACACTCGCGCTGCCGACCCTGTAAACATAGAGAGTTTCTGAGCCGTCAGTGTAGAAGACAAAGCAAGACAAGCCCTTGGTCTTCCCATTCTCCAGTGATCTCTGGCTCTTGCCTGTCCTATCCTCTTTTCCAGTCGGAATAACATCACACCCCCCTTCTCCACAGGTTAATGTAATACCTGGAAGATCTGGCTCTTGGCGGTGCCCAGCACGATGATGCCGCCGAACTTGGTGAGCGTGATGCCGGACAGCACGGACGAGCCCATGCGCGTGAGCGCCTCCGCCGCGCGCGCCACGCGCGAGCCGCCGCCCGCCACGCTGAAGCTGTGCACGATGTGCGAGCAGAACTCCACCGCGATGCCCACCGCCATCACCTACACACACACCACATCGCATATACCATCAATGAAGCTAATTTAGCATAAGTGGGATAGGACCATTGCATCTCATCCTGTAGATGCCGTAGAAGTTGAATAAGGGATGGAGCTGTTTTTCGACGAATCGTATCCGCATTGAAATACGAAGCGGATTATTACTTTTGTTTTAGGACAAGATTTTTTTAAAGAAAAGTTTGTCTTAAAATAGGTTTTTTTTTATTTATTTTTCTATTAAAGAACATTGGAAACATTCTGACTGATAACTGTATATTAACGAAATATTTGGAAGTAAGAAGGACTAAGCTCCGCACATACTTAGCTACCTGTGTATAAGGTACTAAAACAATAGGTAAATATCGAGAATGAACTCGAAAGTTCAGTGACGGCGGCAAACTTCAAAAGAGAGTGGATAGTTATCGCTCGCGTATTTTGTAGATGATTCGACCCTCCTAATTGAGAGGTATATGAAATGTATAGGCAGATAAAAGTGTCCAGTGCTATTAAAGTTATACATTTTCGCCTCCGTTCGAAGGCATATTCTACATATTTTCAAATTAGACATTTTGCAATACTATTAATTTACGTACTAGTACAATAAGAATACAGGTTTAATATAAAAATCTAAAAATACACACGAAATTAAGCGATAATTCTGACAAACGCGAGAATACGTACCTGCGACTTCAGACTTAGCAATCAAACGCTCTGCCGATGCCGCCCCGCTAGTGGGTTTGTAATTTATCAGAAGTCTGAGTATTGTAAAAAATAGACGTGGCAAATCGACTAATTATAGAGTAACCAATATAAATAGATGTTTCTAAGAATTATCATTCTAAAATACGACATTCTACACAACGCTATCTAGACCCATGGTAAGCATAGCTTAACTAGCTTGTGTTATGGGATCTAGAATGCGGATAAACATACTTACGATACTTTTTTTTTTTTTTTTTGATAACACATACATATTATACATAGAAACACCCAGACCCAATGTGATTTCTGCCCAGTGCTCTGAATGTCAACGTGAAGAAATTCAAGCAAGCGCGGGTAAACGGCGGGAGTCTTTATTTCATTTTTGTATACATTGTATAGTTACCGAAACGAGTAGGATCTGAACAAAAAAAATAGAGACCGAAAAAATAGGAAGGCCTCAAGGTTTAGCGGGTTAACTATTCGAAAAATTAAAAATAAACATTTCTGGCACTGTCAACGGAGTTATCGATAGTAGGACAAAAGAGCGGGAACTACTGGAAAACAATTTTCATTTTAGTATTTACATGTTTTTAAATTGGACGAGGATTGGACGAGGTTTATGTTGTGCAATTCCTAGGTACACCACTTACCATTTCTTCGAGTATCGGGATCCTGCGTGTCGATATCTCTAGCGACGTCCAGTACCGCAGTCATTTGGAAGACAAGGTTGGCCTTAAATAAACTTGGAGTGCTTAACAGGTGAAGTACATCTGGTATAGAAGACGGCTTCCGTTCTTCGTCTGGTCGACGTTCTTCTCTGCTAGGAGGCGATATCATGCTGTGGTCTTCTTCTGGTACAGCGGTGAACAGAAGTGGTATCTTTACTCTAAGCACTCCTCAACAACAAGTTTAACAAGCAGACAAGTGTAGAAACTCTACAACGAACCTAAAAGGTTATTGATTGTATTTATAAAGTTTGAATGGCTATTTTGATCTCATTAAAGGCAGAACGTATGTAACGTGTCTATCTATTTGGATAAGGAATAAGAAAAAATGACAGTTAAGTAATGATAAAATATTTTGATTTTGACACACGTGTGTGACGTATGTCATGTCGTATATTCTTATTTATTTTAATCTCGGTAAACTAATATCAGAATAAAAACAAGAAAATCTGAAAAATAATAAAAAAGCATGTTAGTCATACCGTCCGGCCTTTTGCCGTCGGATCTGCTGAGGCCAGGTGGTTCTAATAGGCATGGGATATCCGCCGACACACACACAATAAATTATTAAATATCATTTCAGCTCTTGTTCATGACCTGGCAGAATGTATAGTTGGAGACATCAATCAATAATCAATGAATCCGTTGACAACTCATCATAAATATTAGATTGACACAAAACTTGTAGTCTGTGATTGAAGAACTTGATTGATATATTTGTCAATATGAATAACATACGCGTATTATCTAATCAAAGAAAATTAAATGCCACGTGGTTCCCGGCTGAGTAAGGCTAAACCTTTCCAACATCGGGAGAGGCCTGTGTCCAGCAGTGCTATACGCTAATTGATTCATATATTCGAACTGTCCCTCGATGAGACTGCTGGGAAGCCTATCTTATCTACTTCCTCTTTTCCATTGTTTGGCCCTTAGAATATACCGATTATAGCTACAGCGGAGTGTTTCAAAGATGTAATTAATCATGAAGCTAATGAACAAATGTCACTATTAGTGATCCAGTGCACAAATGATTGGGTGTCCTTGTTTTCGAGTAATAAAAACGTTGAACAAACAATGACATCTAAAGTGTTCGGCTGCAGATGCTTTTTTTATTTTTTTAGAAACTAAATTCCTAAATTTGTACAAAATATACAATATTAAATATACAAGTGTATAAAAATATATACAGGAAAATAATCCTATACAACAAAGATAAATAAAAATATAAGATCTTTTGATGTGGAACCATTTGTTAATATGGAGCTCATATTACTATTAAACTAATCGAGAAATTTCCCATGTTGTATTGTACTGAGTTTTCGATATTTCGGCACTGTTGTAAGCACCATGATCACGGATAAACTAATGCTAATGATGACCATGATAGTCTTCACAATCTTTCAACTTTGTTTAGCAGGATTGGATTTTAGAACAAGTTTAGTAGACAACATACTTGGTGAAGGAATAGGCGGGTTGGGAGCGGCAGCGGGAGTGACGAAGGATCGCAAGCCAAGCTGCTCGCGTACGAAGGCAACTCGGGCGTTGGAGGTCGATGAATGACCTCCGACCTCCATGAACGCAGGCCTGAGAATGACGGGTGGAGCCACCTGTCACCCTGGCAGAAGCAGGCCGCGGTTACGAACATCTATGGCCGTAGTTACGGACAGTTGGAGCTCTAAAAAGTTCAACAACTGGTCTACCTGTAAGACTTCGATATCGCCTTTGACTTGTGAAGGTCAGATGGCAGTCGCATTACGGAAAATATCGAAATTCTGCTAAATCCGCACTTAGACTGGTAAAGCGGACCCCGGACTCGCGAGGTTAAACCTTCGTATGACACTGGGATTAACGTTAAGTTGAAGATGAAGAGTAGTACAAAATACTGTTGAACACAACGGCGACCAGCTTGGTCTGATTGTAAATGTAAGATAAGATAAGATAAGTTTCTAAACTGAATAAATGAAATTGACTCTTTGATTCTTTGACGTCACAAGGTTGTTGAACAAACTTCGCGCGCTAATTTAATAAAAATAAATAAATAACCTAACCAGTCACCAGTAAAAGCATTTTGTAAGTAAAACGTTCTGAAGCAATTTAAATTGAATTGACAATGTTTATATTCATCATTGAAATTCAGTTCTTAGATAAAAAACAGTTAACGAAAATAAAATTATAATAAATCTACAAACGCTAGGGGCTTATTTTAATGTTGGTATTTATAATTTTGAAGAAATTTTGTAGGTATATTATACAATGACTGCCTTATGCGCGTGAACGGATGCTTGATTTTGTGCAATAATGCGATGCAATTTTTCGTGCAAAAGTACATAAGTTTAATTACACCCAGGTGCACAAGTTATTCGAATCAGCGGTTTTCCGGCTATGATGACCAATTTTACCATATTCTTACAAGGAAAAAACATTTGTGGCAACAACACAACAACCGAGTATAATGGCTTTTAAAGAGTTGGTTTACATGCCTTGTTGTGTCATTTCATACATTCCACGATAGTTGTTTTAAATTTACTTGAAGTTATTTATATTATTGTAGTGATATTGAGTTCAGAATGAATAGGCCTGTGATCCGCAGCTCCGCCAGAGAGATTATTTATAAAGTTGCCGGCGATATGCTCCGCAGACGTGTCTTCAAAGGTGCCTAATGTGGGGTATTTCGCGAAAGGAGATTATTTGACACAAAATGAGAACACTGTAAATTCAGTAAATGAAAGTACTTATTAACTACTGCATAAAACGCGTGTATACTAATTCATCATCATCATGTCAGCCACATATAGTCCACTGCTGAACATAGGCCTCTCCCACAGACTTCCAGAATGACCGATCTAATCCAAGCTAAACAAAGTTCTTTTATACAATTAAGGTTGCAGGAGAGCATAAAGTCACAAACTTATATTTTAATCAATTTAGTTATAATAATTGTTAAGACAGAAAAAAAATGACAAATCACTTGCCGTTAAGTCCGCCCGATGCGCTATAATATAAATAACACTAACAACTAAACATTATCTCAGGAATAAAAAAACATAATAAAACTTTGTTGAAATCAGAGACTTCATCCTCTGGTTAGTATTTGAGCTATCGGGAATGTTGAATTGTTCGAGTTTCAAGAGGGTAAATATTATAGCCATGGTATTCTGTAGGGTGGAGGTAATTCCCCAGTCGGACTGCTCAATTAGGACGGGAATAATAATAATAATAATAATATATCTCTTTATTGTATGTACACAGAGAATGGATACAGAAAGACAAAATTTGGTACAGTTTTGTGGCATAACAAATGGCGGCCTTACTTCTTTTGTTGAAAAAGTTACATTTCGGTCTGAGATGACAGTCTCCGTATCGAGCACCTGAGAGACGGGACCCAGTGGTGACTTAATATTGAAATGCCGCCTAAAGACCTCCGCAATCTCACTCGGCCGATGCACACCACCCACGCTCACTGGCAAACCCATTCTAGGATTCAACAAGTGATAAACAAACGAAGTAAAATTGAGTCACCCCATTAGTTTAAGTAATGTTTAAGGGACTACTTTCTTTTCTGGAGCTCTTGCCGACTTGATGAAAGGGCTTTCCCTTAGTCGCCTTGTACGACACCGCATGGGAAGAGATTGGGTAGTGAAAATTCTGTATACGTGACAGCGTCTCTGATGACATTTTCTACTACAAACTCGAACCCAATCTCGATCACGTTCACGACACATGAATGCATATATATATATACACTCGCGATTTCGTTTTTTTTTATTTTTTTTTATTTTATACCACTTAGTTGGCAGAGAAGCACACGGCCCACCTGATGGAAAGTAGTTACCGTGGCCTATGGACGTCTGTAAGAAATATTGATGTACAATAATTTACAGCAACTACTTCCGAACTGATGCACCTCGTTTGTTTTCCGGAAATAGGTAATTATAAAATAAAAATGTTTCCCTATATGTAACGATGTAATAGGTATAGTAGAAAGCAATAGATTATGAATGGTTCGTGGACGTCGCTCAGAAATATATGTTCAAGTCAACTGAAATAAATTATTGATTGTATTCTAACTTTTTACGGTATGTATTAAGTACAAATGTGACAACGCAATTTAAAAAGAATGCGTTTGAAACGCGTATACATTTATCGGTGAAATCCAATTTCAACGAACTTTTAGAACCCACGAAGAACGTAAACTCGTAGTAGAATTTTACTATTAACCGTTTAAATTTTGTACCTACTAATAGAAGTTTACAGTCCATCAAATCTAAGAGGTACCGTTTGACGTTTCATATTTTTCAAACCGAAACAACTTTGTTCATACGTACATTATTCAGTACGCTTCCACTGCTGTAGCACCACTAGCTTTCCTCAAAAGAGACCCAAAAAATGCGTACTGTGCATACAGAGTACTTTTTTTTTATAGTGCGAAAAATCCCCCGGATACAGAGTACCTGCACGTTGTGAGTATGACTCATGTCAAGATGAAATCTGCTGAATTATCCGAAAGTAGTATTCCATAGGAGGTTATTCCCCGGTTGCGCGGCTCTGATACCAACGGGAAATCCCAACTACACTAAAAATAAATAGTGAAGGTGGGCGTTAGATAATATAAGATGAAGATAGATAGTAAGTAGATAAAAGATAATCCAGATGAGACAAGACGACAGAAAAACTATTGCACGACTAGAAGAGAAAATTGAGTCATTGGAACGCAAATCAAGAGCTACGGGTATTGAAGTAAGAAATTTACCGAAATCTCAGGGAGAATCAAGGCAGGCTTTGTGTGATGTTATTTCGCTCACAGAAATCTATTTCCCGGATAAAAAGTATGTGCTATTTCAGACTCTGGGATTAAATTTCTGACTAATGAAGACTCATTTTTTTGCGTGATAAAATAACATAGGTAGAAATGCTTTGGCTTGCAGGAAAGGACTCAGTACTCCCCGCGGTATACGGCCGAGTATCCGTCTGCGGAGCTATTTCTGTAAATATTTTAATGGAATATTTTTTTAATCTAAAAAATACAAGTATCTTCAACTAAAGTAGAACCAAAGACTCTATATAGTGCTATGTAGAATGTCCGGGTCCTAATTTATTAATGCTGTGTTGCTTTGCTGAGTCTTGCGTTAGGAAAAATAACAAAAGTTTAGATATGCCTAATATGATAAACAAGTGTTTTAAGTAGGTACGTACTCGTCTACATTTAGGTTAGTACAGAAAATGATAAGTAGTGACGTAGACGAGTGTTTAGGGTCAATCCACACTGAAAGTGCAGGTCTCTAAATTCGGCGGCAAATATAAACTATACAGCTCTCTGAGGCGCAGATTATCTTTCTAGGGTTAGTGAGGATTGTAGCAAGTGAAAATATATCCTCCATGTATCCCGTACTTAGGGATGTACTTGTCCGACCTCTCGTTCATTGAAGAAGGAACATCAAACCACACTCCTGATGGGCTTCTTAACTTTTCCAAGATGAGAATGGTATTTATTTATTTTATAACTTTTACTTAATATTCTGATTCCAATTGGAGACATTGCAAACCTTCTCCATAAATTTGCTTATCAACTCTGGACAGTTTAGATTGCTTTCAGGTTCCCATGAATCGAACTTGCTGGCCCATCCTTTCCAATGAATGAAAAACTCCCTCTTGCCATTCTTCTTGACACGAACTTCTAAGATGCGATCAACCTACAAAAAATAACCAAATATAAAAAAAATATAAAAGACTAAGTCTCGCGTATAATCTAAGTGAATCTTGGTAGACTTTGGTGTACTTTTCGTGTATACGAAATACGCACACACTCTCAAGTACACCGATCTCAATATTATGGATACTAAATTGAAAAATCGACATTTTTGTGAGAAAAATGAAAAGAATATTACGGAAAATTACAAAATAAGAAAAAAAATTAAAGGTCAAGGGCAAGGTCAAACACCGTAAATTCTGTGAATTTGAAATTCAACCTCTGTAATATTGTGACACGACCTTGTTTTATATTTTGTAAAATACACAAAAAAAAACATGTTAAAAAAAGGTCATACCTAAGTACGACAAATTGAACCGAAGACTCACATTAAATAAACAATATCTTATTGAAAATACAGAGGCGTTTGAAAGATACATTATATTTTACTTGGCATTTTGGTAGCTATTCGCTAGTTATTTCACGCAAAAAAGTAGCTTGTAAACGCAAGCGTTCTTACGTAGTATTGTCTAGCAGAGAAGGTGCTAGGCCCGACCTTCTTGGTATCCTATTGACCTCGTGCACCAATTGAGTCAGGTCGTGCGCCAGAGCAAATGCGTGGGCGACTCTTCCCACATGGTCTGTTTTGGAGGAGCCCAACCAGATCTCGTGGTGGGCGTTAAAATCCCCCAAAAATACCGATATACACGTCACGACCGATATAGTCGTTGACACGTTACACGTTAATGATCCTTCCGCAGGTTCCAACTCACTGTATACCTAAAGACTGCGCCCAAAAAACGATACATTAAGATTTTATCTAAATCGATGGACACCGAAAGACCAATTAGTGCACACACAGCCGATGCTACTAGATTTTAATAAAGAGATCAAAATTCAAATGTTCTATAATTTCCTGCGTGAATTATACTTTATTTTTAACATGAAGCATGAAGCATGAAGCTTTACTGTTATTATCGACAGTTTTTATGTAATGTTTTTTTACTGGTCCTATGATACTTATTGGCTTGGATACGGGTCTGAAGTTTTTGAATAATCATAAATATTTTCACGTTTTCATAAAGATAGTTCCCAAATATTAAATTGTATGGATGTATATGTCTATTTGCAATGCAGTACAGGATGTATTTTTGAAATGAAGCTGTAAAGGGGGCTACCTGAACCGTTACAGTTACAGTAAAATGTTCTTAAAAGACCATCCATAACTTTTTAAGATATTTTGAACTCACACTGAGCTTATTCAATTTAACTTTAGCACCTGGGAACCAATTACAGAAGACCATTCTCAACTTTCACATGGGATTTTTTACGGTAAGAATCAGTTCTTAGCGCGGGCACAGATATCATAATTTGGGAGTCAGTCACGTAAGTTAGGTGGCAGCCAAGCGCACGGCCCACCTGATGGAAAGTGGTTACCGTGGCCTATGGACGTGTGTAACACCAGAAAAGTCACACTCGCGCTACCGACCCTGTAAGCACAGAGTTTCTGTGCCGTCAGTGTAGAGGACAAAGCATGACAAGCCTTAATTGCAATAACAAAGTTGCCTCTTAGGAGAACTTCCATATCGTGATTCAGAATCAATAGTCTCGAATTAGTTCAGCTAATATTAGCTAGATGGCGTTAGGTGTATAATACATCAAAACAATAACCAGTTTGATACAAAACTTGTAGAAGATTAGTCAAAACAAAACTTGTTTTATACATGTAATATTAAACATCTATGGAAGTCGTTGTCTTTATTGGAACCCTCAAATGTCCAACAACTGGTCTAATTGCAATACTTCGTTAATTCTTTATTGTACACAAGAAAATAATACATCAACAGACAATCACAAATACATCTTGGTGTACAAAGGCGAGCTTAACTCAATATTGAGTTTTCTCCCAGCAAACCTTCTATACCAGATTTCCAAATATGACGATGGGCGATGTCGGGTGGGTCAGCTATTTAAGAATATTTATAACTAACCTGACTCCTAATTCTATCTCTGTATCATCTCAGTATCACTTTCCCGGTTGCATCCATAGTTTTCATCTCGGAACCTGGGATCCGCTCGATGGTCTTAGGTCAGTCGGGGCGTGAGGTATATACGTATACCAGAGGCAATCTCATCCTCGACCACTAACGACCTAAGCGGCGTGCAGTTGTAATTGGTTCGAGTTTCGGTGGGGTTTTCCGTACTTAAGAGTTCGTTTACTTCTCTCTGTTTATTTTAATGGCGAATATTCTTTTTTCTCCAAGACAAATTAAATTTAAGTATTAAGAAAAAGATTGATTAAAACAGGTATACCTTTTGTTTAATTCAATCATATTGGGATGGAGCTGAATGTATATTGATCAAACAGGTAGTCCTTGTCTAAACAGGTATGTTTAGTAGTTATAAATCTCAGAAGATTTGTTAAATAAAAACCGAGTTTTCGCAAAAACTTACGGAGGAGCTCTGACTTTTTGTCTCCGCAGCACAGCTCTAATGTGAAACAGGGAATAATAATATAATAATAATAAATTTCTTTATTTCGAGCAACAAGACTCAATGTGCAAATTTGGTCACGTTTTGGCACCAACTGTTGTCTACGGAGGTGATAAATGTTGAGCTTGGAGCAAGACACAAAACTTATAACTTATATTTGACTTTTTTATACTAACTGTTGTCCGTGTCTCGGTCCGCATGGATGTTGTTATTGCTACTTTTGATTCAGAGCCTAAATGCAATCACTTTGGTGTTCCCTTCCGTGTGGCCTCTTTAGACATTCCCTCTTGATGGGTCTTACCGTTGCTACTACGGCGTGCCCTGCGCTTGGTTGCCCAAGTCGTAGCTCTCATTCCGCCACCATGTCTCTGTGGAGCCGGGATCTCACGGCCCGAATTTCTTCAGGCTCGGGATCGTGACAAGAAATAGACGAGACGTCAATTTTCGAAATAACACGTTGTATGGCGTTGAAGTTGCATTCTTGCTTGTTAAGTAGAATCTGCACACTCGAGCTGTTATTATCTTCCCCCTCCGATAATTCACCTTGAATAAAGAAATACAGGCTGAAGAAGTACCAACTGAACCCTCTGCCGCTTATAGGAAAGCGTTAGCAGCTGCTTTGTATTATAAAGTAAGTATTTTTCGTTACTTTATATGTACAAAGATTTTGCATAAGAAGAATAAAAGAAATGAAATGTGTATTAGGACAAGCTTTTGGTCTTTCTATTGACAGCACAAAAACCTTCCAGTGATTGATATTGATATCCAGTAAATGATTAATATTTTAAACATTATCATAATATATCTTTACTACCTTTACTACCTATAATTTTGAAAACTGTGACCTAAGACCTGCACGTGTTGTCCTGTAAAGGAAAGGGGAGGGTGGGACTAATTGGAAGAGCTCATCAGAACACTCACCACGGTACAGACGGTAAAATACAGCCATGGACGCAACATCTCTACGCATCTGTAAAGGGTCTAGGGTGTTCGTGACCTCGCGATTCCCAATGATGCGGACTGCAATCTAAAAACAAGGTTATGAAAACCTCGTTGCTGATCGTTTTCAGCTTCTACAGTCAACCTGTTGATTACTATACTTTATTATTTATAAATTTTCGTAAAGTTACTGTCTTTAGTAACTGGATATTGTGTTTTGAATAGCGAGATTACTCTTTACCTAACAAAAAGACCTAGCCCAACTGACTGCTGCCTGGTCGGAGGATCCTCCCTTTGTGTCAGAGGAACATCACACCTCGTTCTTCCACATTATGGCTATTTTTAAATTAATTACGTTTGTAATTTTCCATTAGTTTTCCGGCCAGCGTGTTTTAATTATTTCATTTTACGTTTTATGTAATAGTTTAAAGTAACACCGACTCCTTTCTACCAATTGTACACATTACATATTGATGTTGCTAGAGACAACGACACGATTGATTTCGTTCCTATTGTGTTCGCTTTACTGCCAAATAAGCACCAGAATACTTACATGCGATTATTCAGAAGATTATTCGAAAGAACAATTTCAGTTGAGTATCCGTACATATAAATGTGACTACGAAATCGCAGCCATTAACACAATAAGAAAGGTGTTTCCGGATATTAATATTAAAGGATGCAAAGGAATCAGGAAGAGCAAAAAGTTGGGTTACGATAAAACTGCAGATGACCGCAAAACTCTTCTTTTCCAAGTAAGTTTATTCATTGGATTATAGTATTATAGACTAAGGCCGTCCTCTGCCTCACGTGTTTGCGCGTATGCGGGCACACCGGCCGCGCCTGTTTCGTGTAAATAATCTTGCGCTGATTCCGTTTAAAGAAAACATACGATTTGCACGAAACTGTATGTACTCCAGATATCTTTAATATAAACGACAACTCCGCTGTTTTGATTGAAATGCTTGTTTGTTTGGTAAGAGTTATATCCAGGTAATTGAGGAATTATTAACGATTCATATAACCAGCACTCCGTTAAGATAATGATATCGATTGACACATCCAAACGAGCAAGTGCTAACTCTGTCCTTCAGAGAAACTCCAAGTATAGCTCGCTCCATGGCCCGCTGCACGACTTTTAGGTTATGAACTAGCCCCACCGTCAATGTCCACGTTTTGGCACTGTTAGTCATAACAGGTAGAATGCACTGGTCAAAGACCTTTGTTTTCCCGGCGGTGAGTAGGGTAGCCAGAGCTCACTGGAGAATTCTTGCTGTCAGTGGGAAGACTAAAGGCTTGTCATCTACACTGACGGCAAAAAAACTCTGTGCTTACAGGGTCGGCAGCGCGAGTGTGGCTCCTCTGGTGTTACACACGTCGATAGGCCACGGTACCCACATTCCATCAGGTGGGCCGTGGCCTTGTCTGCCACCTAAGTGGTATAAAAAGTATAGTTTTTAATATGACCGCCAGGTTTTTAGCCTTGCAGCATAGCAATTTCGTGTTCTCCAATTAAAGACGCGTCTAATGATATGTATAGGAAACAGATCAGACTACAATTAGTGATATCAGCTCTGTACTATAAGGTGTTCCCGGGATACACGAGGCTGTCATAGACTGTATGTTTGTTATTCAATCACGAGCTAACAGCTCAAAGGATGTGGCTGAATTGGTACAGGGATGGATTATGGAATGATACATAGTCTACTTTTATCCCAGGAATAGGTTCCCATGAGTAGGTATCAAAATTTCTCTTTACTACTTGTGTGTGCACACAACACACCAATCAAGCATCGTTTTATTGACAACAATAGTAGACAGATTTGACTAAATCTGTATTTACTAGTTGAAAGAAAATGAAGATTTACCGTCATGACGTAAACGTAGCAATACCAATACCAAGGTGGCTAATGGATGGGGTTGTTTAACATCGGACAGATATATACAGCCCAGGCTCAGCCTCAGATGTATGGTTAAGAAATCTTATAATTTCCGCTCATTGTCTAACAATTGCATTTTATTTTTATCATTTTCATAAAGTAAGACCAAAGACTTGACAGCCTCTGTGGCGTGGCGGTTCGATTTCCGCTCAGTACAAATATTTGTATGCATGAATGGATTTTTGGAATGATTATGAGAAAGTCAAGTCATTTGGCGTTCACGAAACATTTTGAGATTCTGTTTATAGCCACACTCACTAGAGAGTTTTTGTGCTGTCAGTGGGAAGACCAAAAATTTGTCCTGCTTTGTCTTTTACACTGACGGCACAGAAACTCTCTGTGCTTACAGTGTTGGCAGCGCGAGTGTGATTCCCTTTACTCGACTTATTTTATACTACTCGAGCAGACTATTTCAATAAAAAACATTGGTGGGCTTACCTTTCCTCTCGTAACTACGCCCATTTGCTCGCGCCCGCCCGCGTCCACGGCGCCGACGATAGCAGCGGACGGCGTCACATTCTCTTTGCGACGATTCCAATGCTGAAACAAGTTCGACTCGGAGTTCAAGGGATCAACGAAATAATATGTTATTCTTGGCACTGGTTGAGCTCGAATGTGAAAAAATAAAGATAGTTTATTTAAATTAAATCCGAAAGCTTTAGGTTGACAAGATATAATATAATACATTACTTGATTGTCCTTTGTACTCTTGTCATTCCACTCTTTCATAGTGACAGGTAGTATTCCTTGACGAGTCTTTTGAACACAGGCAAGGACTGAGCTCGCCTGACATTCACTGGCAAAGCATTCCACAACCGAGCCGCCTGAACCGAAAAGGATTTACCATGGAATACCAAACGTTTGCCGGGTCAGCTATAATTATTATTAATATTTTAACTTAACAATTTGGTCTGAATATCTAGGAATGTTAAGAGCACTTATCTATGTCACATTACAATGTAGCTATATTGTAATCGAGATAGCAGGAGTTGTATAAATCAAACAATTCACAAGCTATTAACAAAGTATAAGTAACGGAGGGTGTCTGTGTTGGCGGTCACAGGACACACTTGAGATTCCGCCTTACCTCCGTAAAGGGCTCTGCGGGGGTGGACCATATTTTCCCTATGACTCGTGGGAACGCAATGATGATTCCAAAAATGTATCATCCGCATGGCGGCGACGCGGGGCTAGGTCGAAGGACAACGATGACTTACTGCATTCTTATCGCGAACGAATATTATAGTCGCCTTGTACGACACCGTATGGGAAGAGATAGGGTGGACCACTGAACTGAAGAGATTTTATTTCGAGTTTTCCTTCTCTCGCAGCTCAAAGTACAAGAGGTCACAAGGATGTTTTTGCTATAGGGTCTTTTTTGCATACAAACGTATTGGAAATGTTTACAAGTGTTATAGAGCTCGACGTACTAACTAGTATGTGCGCGTATGTTTACATATAACATATGGTTAACGTATTCTTGACGCGCTCGCTTAACCGGGGTGCGAGGGATATGCCTGTCAACCTCACTTTCGACAACCAACAATGACTCGTAGACGCCGTGTGTTTTAGTCGGTTCGAGTCCGACATAACCTCTCCCACCGGCTCTGGCGCGGCGGGAGAAAAAGATCATTTTGAAACTTTAGTCAGACCAAAAATAGATCGTTGACTATCTAGTCTGCTGTCAGTGGGATGACCAAAGGTTTATTCTGAATCCTTTGTGTTCTGCACTGAAGGCACATAAAATCTCTGTTCTTACAGGGTCACCAGTACGGGTGTGACTCCACTGGTGTTACATACGTTCATAGGTTATATTTTAAAAATCGCAAAGATGATCCAGCTTCGTTTGAATATCAAAACGATGTTAATTTGGCAAACTTAGTGGCTAATGTAACAGGTTTATCGAATACTACAGTTAGGAATATTGTTCGCCAAGGAAAATTACTGTGTGAAAATGATGGTACAAAAATCACTGGATTTATGGAGCGAGTTATACTAGAAGTTTCTCTCAAGGATACGCAATGAGTTCACCCCAATGATATTACATATAAAAATATCATTGGTTCACCCGAAATAGATACCAACTTAGCGGCATTTTTCAATTTTAATGGCATCTGACGAAAACTAACAGTTTTGTTGAAATGGAGAATTTGAATAAAACCGCGAACTGTATAAAATATGGCTTGTGTTCTGTCGCATACTGTATTGTTATTATATATTTCAGAACAAGTATAGTAATTTAAGTGGTAATAACATATTTGAGCCGTTTGAGGTCAGTGTTTATGTTTCTATTTTTGTTATTATAATAGACCACAAACGCATAGAGTATAATATGTAGGTAATTTTGTTTTATTTTGTTGTTGTCTTTAATAAACAGTTAGTTATAATACCTTTTTAAATTATTTGGCTAAAAATCCCACAGGAAAGGGAAAACGACTAATAATTAGTCACATAGGCGGAGAAGAAGGCTTCCTGGACGACGGACTTCTTATGTTTGAAGCAAAGAAAGGTACAGAAGACTACCATGACGAGATGAATGCAGTAAACAGATTTCTTGCGTTTATCTATCAATATCATCACCTTCATTATCAGTGCATTATTCTCATTTGAATCCGAAATTTTTCACTTCGAAGCCCTAGCTCCGTATTTTCTTGTCTAACTGCTTGTTAGGCAGAACTTCGAGAATATTGCGACGGCACAGAAACTCTCTGCTTACAGGGTTGGCAGCGCGAGACACCAAGCCAAGGAGTTTCTAGTCGGAGACTGATATAAGATGTGAAGCCCTTAACTTAACACTATGGAAAATTTTACTACCTGAAAACTACAAGGGTAAATATATTTTTTAGTATTATTTCATTCTCATGTGTGTTGAAAAACGTCGTATGATACACGTGTGTATTACTGTTTTCAACTCTCTTAAGACCGCAATGGCCATAGCATGCACATATTGGCAGTTTAAAGAATAATATTGACGTTAGGATCAAAATAATTGGGATATTTACCATGTTGTATTGTACTGAGTTCCCGATATTTCGGCGCTGTTGCAAGCACCATGATCACGGAGGAACTTGGAGTATTGGTGATATACCTACTCCAGAATAATTACGAATTCATTTGCCTTATGGTCGAAAAAACAACTGAGTGAACTTCAGGATAGCGCCAGTATCCCTTTAATATTGTCTAATCGTGCTAAATTGTCTTTGATTTGCATTGACAACCGTAGTTCCGACGACGGCGACGTCTCGGATGCGTTGTAGCCTACAGGTATATGTGGCGTACTTTGATTTTCGGAAGGCATTTGATACTGTTGATAATGACGTGCTTTTATCACGACTAGCTAGCGTTGGATGTACGCCGCATACACTGTCCTTCTTTTCCAGCTACTTGCGGGACAGATGCCCTTTAACTTTATTTTGTGGACCTTTATCCGTGTGGTGACAGACAGAACATCATCACGCGATCTCATCCGAGGGGTGTCGTAAGAGGCGAATAACGGAACAATACGCAGACGATATCACTGCGAGAGAAGGAAATCTCAAAATAAATCCCTGTACACCCTTCACCTAAGATTTCACATGCTAATTATGTAGCATGTGTCCAGTTTAGTAAACCTAATAAAAAAGTATTTCTCTCTCTAAGTTTTGTGAAAACTTGACATTGAATTGAATTTATGTTGTGTACAGGGCCCAACGCCTCTGGTCCAGCTAACTAGTTCACCTGCTGAATGATGGATGTCCCTGATTACTGGCAACATAGTCCATACACTGGTTGTCTCGAAGAGATAAGACCGAACATTGTACAATTATCTAACATGTATATATCTTATGTTTGGCGTGCAATAAAGAGTATTTATCTTATCTATTCTTCTAATAGATTCCGAGCATGTTGACGATAAGACGTTAGATATAAACCCATCAGACCCTATTGAAGTAGTCCGTTAATTACGTAATTTTTATAGCAATTTTTGAAGCCTATGGTGAAACGTGGTGGTTATTTTAAATAAACAATATGTACTTTTTCGCCCTTAATTTAGAAAAAATAAATACACGTAAAAACTGACCCCCTCGTCGCGCCGCTTGACGTCCCGCACCATAACTCGCACAAGGCACTCCAATAGCTGTATTATCAAATTAATTAAAACGTACATTTAGATATCACTTAAAAATATATCAGCGAGTGATGAGAATTAAAATATATCGAGACGGTAGATCATTCCAATAATTAGACATAGCAACCTGATGAAAAATGTGAAACTAAGAATAATTTAGTACCTATACCACTAAGCTAACGCGGTATTTGATACAACTTCATAAACTCCACATTAACTTACATTAAAAAAGTGTGCATTCTCGTCAGTTAAAGAGCCACCTTTGATGCCAAAAGCACAAGCTCCGATAACTTCCAGAAGTATTTTTTCTTTTCATATTCAATCGTGGCATTAATTATTGCTCTCCTATATAAAAGTCCTGAATGCACACGATATGATTCCAGACGCAGTCAATATTTAAATAGTATATGTATTTATTTATTACCTGAATAGCGTTATATTTATGATATTAGACCTTAGTCAAAGTTTATAGATCGATGTCAAAAATTCTTTCACCATTAGAATGCTATAAATTTAGTAACAAAGTTAGTAGTAGTCCCAGGATACTTCGCACGATGGTTAAGGAAGTTGAAGTTGAATATTTTTCCTTTAAGGTATTGGCTTAGCTGTATATTAGGCAATTTGAGCCGGGAGGAAATGACTGACTTTTTTTTTTTCAACTTTAGGTCAAGTCCGGCCAGCAGGGACCTAACCGAACCAGAAAAAACCACTCAGATAACCTCAAAATAATCATCAAGTAAATTACGAATAAAAAATATTTAACCTCATTTCCTTTCCCCCGCTTTCCCACAGAACAAGCACTCACATCCGGCTGAAACCACCTGAATATTGGTCCAGCACCGATATTATTTTGACGAAATATTTACAAAGAAAATGTTTAACATAATATAACAAAAGCACATTTAATCGTATGTATTTATGTTGCGATTTAAGAAATGCAGTTCATTACAAACCTTAAAGAAGAAAATATTACTAGAAAAAATTACATTCAGTGTTTGCCACGGTGGCGCGCGTGGCCGGCGGCAGCCCCGAGTCGGGGCTCGGCGGAGAGCTCGCCGCCGCGGGCCACGACCACGCCAACGGACACGACCACGACCACGACCCGGACAATGACCACGGTGGCGCGCGTGGCCGGCGGCAGCCCCGAGTCGGGGCTCGGCGGAGAGCTCGCCGCCGCGGGCCACGACCACGCCAACGGACACGACCACGACCACGACCCGGACAATGACCACGGTGGCGCGCGTGGCCGGCGGCAGCCCCGAGTCGGGGCTCGGCGGAGAGCTCGCCGCCGCGGGCCACGACCACGCCAACGGACATGACCACGACCACGACCCGGACAATGACCACGACAACGCCCATGAATCTGACTTTGACTATTACTATTGTGAACCTGACCCCTCACCGTTAACCTCAGGAGATGAAGATGTCAGCATATCTTTAGTCACATAATGTTCCTTAATATCGGTTACCTCACGCTGCAACATTATTATATCTTTCAGAAGCCTAGTAGCATCTAAATGGTCAAAGGTGACTGGTGGCAGACGCTGGAGGTCTCTTAGTACTGGTATGATAAATAGAAAAAATTGGATCGGTTCAGGCATGATTCTGTGGCTTAGTGGTCAGAGCGTTCCCCCTTTAAGGGAAAGATGAGAAGAACCAATCCAATTTTTTCTATTTCTTAATCGATTTACTTCGAACAGTTTTGAACATCATCTAATCCAATTATTTAAATTCACGCGAAAGGATTCCGCTATTTAGAGAAAGCACCAAATATATTGTTGCTTTCAAGAAGCAAACAGTTTTCTTACTTTAGAGTTATTTATCAAGAGAGGACTGCTTTGACTGTTGAGTTGGAATAACGACGGAGACTGTCTGATAGATTTTAGCTTCAAGGATATTGTTGTAAGTCATTGTCACTTGAAAATTGACGAATGCAACGAAAATTTGGCTCTCCTCAATGAGAAATTGAAAGCCGTAGAATCTCACATTAGCCATCACCAGTTTTTTATGACGGGTTCTGTCGATCACTCGAAAATACCACTGATGCAGTCACCGAATGAAATGGTACCTACATTAAGTAATTTATTTCCTGTTACTCATACTGGCTACCCTATTCACCGCTAGGAACACAACATGAAGTTATTATAATCGCGGTATTCTGTAGCTACCATGTATCTACCATGGGTCTAGATAGCGTAGTGCAGAATATTGTGGAATATTTATAACAATAATGATATTATTAATAAGATTCTTTTTTACGTAGCGCAACAACACGAAGTTATTATAACCGCGGTATTCTGTAGGGCGGCGGTACTTCCCCAGTCGGACTGCTCAATTGAACGGAAATACCGCCGTGTCCTACCTCCCTTAAACTACTTCTTCTTTATGTTCTCAGATATTTCCGTAGTGTATGAACCATTAAATAATACTCGCTAGGATGAGAGAAACGTGTCGGCCTGGTAGTTGTCTACAAACTGAAGTGATGTGACTCTCATCTGTGTTGTGATTCTCTTCTTTATTTGTATTTAATAGACGCTTTTTAAGTGAAAATGAATGAAGGCACCGTTGATGTCCTTGAGTTGGAGAAATTGAGGTTGGATTTATGTTTATTTTATTGCAACCTTTCTAATCTACTCAAACAAATTAAATGATATAACCCCATGGTTCCTCTGAACGTATAAATATAAAACTCACTTCTAACATCATTCCTGTTTGTCTATCCCAAATAAACAACGTGTAACTCTGAATTCTCAAGGAAAAATCAACAAAATATAAGGAAACTATGTGTAGCGTTGATACTGACCTGTACTCGTGCTAAAAGCAGTATATTTACGACTATCAGGGGATAAACTGACTTGAAAATAACCTTGATTTAAGTACAATTTGATTCAAGCATTGTCGTTTCGGGGACCTCGCCCACATGTTATCGGAAAAATTCAAGGTCCTCCGATTTATGTGATTTATTGACTGGCGTCCGGGCGTAAATGTTTAAGACTAGTTTATAATAATACCTATACCCGAAATGATCCAGGGCTAAGTTTCGTACACTACAACATCAAATATTTCGATTATCATTACATTATTTCCACTATTACTATTTTATATTGGTTACATGGGCATACATACACGATCCATTTTTTTAAATGCCTTTTTGAGAATGCCTATTTGACAGAGGTTTTTGTTGTGATCTCTGACGTTCTCTATGTTTCTTCAGGGAGCTAGTTTTTACCGTGCTTTCGGAAGAACTCGTGAGGCCAGTAACAACTTCCTGAAGACGTGTAAGTTGTTAAACCAACCACACCTGCCAGCCGGTATACACTTGCCAATATCCATTATTATGTTTATATTGGCAGTTCAGTTTTCATTAGGTAACGTATATAAAGTATATTGAAATAACCATGGGTGTAGTCTGTAGATAAACCCCTTGGAAAACACTTAGAAAACGTACGTACGGTAGCAAATCTCTCTTGAACCATCCTCATTTTTGTAATGTAAGATATCTATTGTACATTTACTGTGCAAATTACACTTTTATCACTATATGGGACTGCATACTAGGTCACCACAACTACAGGATCAGTTTTTAACTTGTATTTGGTAGAAGCAAATTGTTCCCACACGGCAGCCTCTCGTATCGTCTGACGCAGATGATCACCGAGCACGACCACATTCAACGCCCTTAACCAGTTTTACAAATGGTTTTTATGTCGGTAGTACCACATCCTACGTATTTTACCGTTTTATTAAGGAATTAATTGTTGGTACTACCACATCCGACCATAACGTTATAGCGGGATGTGGTCTCCAGCTTCGCATCGGGTACCTTGTAGCCCCTGTTCTGTGCCTCTGCGCATAGCGCGATAAACGCGAAAATCCAGAGGTACACCGACATGACATCTGCATCCGACCGCAGTCACCGGCAAACTGGAATAAGTGGTCAAAATAAGTGCGCAATCGTGCCTGTGATCTAAGCATAATTTCTGAACGGATCTAGGTAAAATGTATACACGGATAGACTATACTTTAGAATTAATATTAAAAGTTATCAGTACAACAATCAAAAACAGGGTTAGCAGCGCGAGTGTGACTCTCTTGGTTTTGCACACATCCATAAAGCGTGAGGCTTGTCATGTCATGTTTGCGTTACTCTATGTTGCGTTGGCTTACTCCTCCTCCTTTAGGTTGAACGTGAATAGGGTTTTACGAGAGCTAATAATACCTGACTCCAATTCGAAGAGGAAAGCCCGGGTCCCAACCTCCTCAGTCAATATTCATTGGGAATTTTGAAATCATGATACACATAGACGCGAATGGAGTTGGTCAGTACTTTGATTCCTATGGTAGAGCACCCACAGGTTTCCATCGTACGTTTTTAGATCGAAATTGCAGAGTATGGAATTACAACACTAATCGAATCCGTGGAAGTTGTGAAGGCATTTGGTGTGGGATGCAACATGTACCCTTGCGCCTTCACATCTTCCAGGGCCTGCAGTCTGCGCCTGCACTGCTGCTGCGTCGGTAGAGACCCTCAATCGGCGCAAATATAGTAATTTAAGTGGTAATTACATATTTAAGCCGTTTGAGGTCCAAACAACTTTCAGCTTGATATTAATTTACCCTCTGTCAAATAGGATCAGAGACTCACTTGCATACATAAGCAACTATGGCTCCTGCTAGCCATAGTTGCTTATGTATGCAAATAATATCGCGCTGGTTGACATAGAGACGTGCATATTGGGGGAATATATGTCTTGTACAAAAGAAACCGTTGCTCCGGCGTGAAAAATCGCTTCGCCTTGTTGAGGACTCCGAGTTAGAGATTTAGGTTAATTAACCTAAATATTGGCAAAAACAAAATGAACAAAATTTGCATTTACAACCGCATATATCATGCTGCGCATCGTATGTTAGCTCGTCGAATTGTAAACAGTTCCCTAATGGCTACCTACCGTATAAGTTAGTTACATACAAAAATTACAAGAGACAATGTTTCTGTGTGGGCTCCATCAAACTCTGTGGTTCTAACTTTTTTGGGTCAGGTCCTTCCGGATAAAGTGTTTTGTTTTAATGCATCGCTTCCTGTCTCTCTTTACCAGCTTCCAACAATACAGTGCAGGAATTGCTGTCGATTCGATCTAGACGAATGACAAACGATGAATGTATGGGATTGATACTTATTTTAGCATTTATGACATTTGTTTTCGTCACAACTGTCATAAATGTCAAAATACCTGTCAATTTGAAACATCCATATGATGAAAAATATATGATTCTACATCATAAACTAGCTGAAGCATACATTGGCATTCTCAGCCTCAAATTCATAGATAACCTCATGTATCTTGTATGTGTCATGAAGGAACTGGAGTCGCTCTTTAAAGTAAGAGGGAGTGATGGCATTAAACAATACATTATATAACAATGTTAAAATATAGACATTCCTGCGAAGCCCCACCCCCACCGACTCCGAATGCCTCAGCCCTCAGAACATACAACACAAAGCTGTCATCCACAATAACCAAGAAAGCTCCACAGAAAGCGAAAAAGACTGCAGCAAAAGCGATGCCAGTCCTCAATATGAAATTATTAGAAACCATTCCAATACGACTTATTCTGTCGCAGAGAAATGTTTCATATCCGATGATGACAATGTTCCAAATATAACCTACGAACATCTACCTATCAAAGAGGTTTCCAGTGCTTGTTCAACACCTATAGCTAAAATCAAAGCAAGGATGAAAGATATTGGCACTCCAGGGACTCTGCATAGAAGTGATTCAACAGAATACTGCAGTATCCTAAGCCCTAATCGAACAGTAAACTTTGCTGATGACAGCAAGGAGCATAGCATAGAACGGCCATTGACGAAACTAAGCAAAAGTTTCACTCCTAAGTCTTATAAACCTTTGCATATAAAGGTTCCAGAGTACAATTTTGATTCTATCAAGCCTCTGTTGAAAGGTCGTTTTGGTTGCCAAAGGTGAGGTTGACAGGCATATCCCTCGCACCCCGGCCGACTCAGGGCCATCTCTCGCGATCTGGCCCTCGTCTCGGGTGTGGGGACTACAGAGTCCCCAACTCGACCCCGGAAACGGGGAGGCGCGCCAGGCGCCAGGGTGTTGACCTGATGGACAGTGGTTACCGTGACCTATGAACATGTGTAACACCAGTGGATCACATCCGTGATGCCGACCCTGTAAGAACAGGGATTTTATGTGCCCTCAGTGCAGAACACAAAATCAGGACAAGCCTTTGGTCTTCTCAGTGACGAATCAAAGGCAAGAAATTTCTGGGTTGAAACCAGAATAAATATTAGTGGCTAGAAAAAAGAACACACACCCAAGTTATATTTAATGGAATTGTCTGTACATACCTTAAGGTTCTGTAACCAGAACTTGTTCTTCAAACTCTTTGCCTGTTGCTCAAATTGTGATCTTTAGCGTTTAACCAATGTGAGTTTTGATATATTATTTGAACCGTTATATTTATTTCCTATATTTAAGTTTGGTTATTCCATTGTTAGCCCAGTTAGCTGAATTATCACCTGCGCTACCTTATGCTTGGCACTCATACGGTCCCGTCGTGCAGAAATAGCGTGATAAGAGAACGATGTGGAGTGATAGAAGATGTAGTGATGAGAATTGAGAGAGGAATGTTGAGATGGTTTGGTCATGTTGAGAGAATGAATGAAAGAAGACTAACGAAACAGGTGTATGAGGCGAGTGTGGATGGTGCCGTCGGAAGGGGAAGACCTAGGCGCACATACCTGGACAAGATTGGATATAAATAGCGGCCATTTATCTGTTTAGTAGGTACCTACAAGGATTTATGTAGTTTGCATACCAGTAGTTCGCGTTGCCCGTGGCAAGAGTATATTTGTGGCCATGTCGACGTCGGTCTCTTTTTTATTGTGCGCAAAATCCCTATGTATACTTCGGCTTCATAGTGGTCACTGATACAAATTAGGGGCAAGTCTGTTAATGAAATAGTGTTCCGGTGGTGTGATGACGCAATAATTTTGCTCTTTTTGTAGCTCATTTTGGTCAATGTTACAAATTGGTAGTCTACTAACTAATAGCGTCCCAATATCTTTGTAATAATTTGATAATTGGTATTCTGCCCTGCAAACTCCACTTATTTGCGAATTAGTTACTTTGCTCGTTTGTCTGATCTGTACACGACATTACAACTGTCATGCGAACCGCACCTACGTGAAATTATAGCACAGAACTCAAATACAGACACAGGCTAGTTATCACAATACAGTTGCTAATGTGGCACATAGAAGTCTACATACTTGACCTGCGTATGATATATACGCATATACATATTGCTGCACTCAGTTTCAGCGGATCCTATCTTTTCCTTCATTTTTGCATACACATCCGGGACCCAAGACAATCTCCCGTTAAAGTGGTACTGCTGCTTGACAGACGAGACTCAGACGTAGGCTATAGTAGTTGGTAGGTGAGTCACATCACTCAATAATATAGTAACCTCAGAACATGCTGTTCTCAGAGCCCGGAGTCCAATGTATCAGTTTTGGACACAACTGGGACTATATCTAATTAAGCAGTAGGGCATATTCGATTGTTAGAATGATTCAGAATGGCAAAAATAATAATGTAAGATTATCGTTTGTAGGTTAAGCGTATGACACAATGTTTTATCAAACGTTCTTAGGATGTACCTGTATGTATAGGCCAAGCCAAGAAGTTGTTCGAACCATATGAATAGGAACATGTATTTAGTAATTTTTTTCCAACTAAGCTGCAGAGCGGCCCGTCCCACTGACGCTGTGAGAAAAGGTTCCTTGGGAGATCGGTGTTTGGACATGCAATTTTCCAAGCGTTCACTGCATCAGTCTTACACAATACTTCAGAATTAACTCCCACGGATACCTCCCCACCGAAACCGGTGGAGGAGGTTATGTCGGACTCGAACCGACTAAAACGCACGCCGCCTGTGAGTCGCTTTGGTTGCCGAAGGTGAGGTTGACAGGCATATCCCTCGCACCCCGGCCGACCCCCTGGATTTAATGGACCTAGTTGTATCCTCCTAGGATACGACGATATTTCTATCCATTGGAGTAGGCCGACTGGGGGAGTACCGCCGCCCTACAGAATGTACCGCGGCCATAATAACCTCGTGTTGTGTTCCCGACGGTAAGTAGCTAGCCAGAGCTCACTGGAGAGTTTGTGATTAGAGATTCGTTCTTGTGTTCTATAGAAAACTTGGATAGTTTGCGCGCGGATTTCGAGTCTTTAGTACATGACATCAACGTTTTAGAGTTAAATTTAAATCCCGATTACTCAGTGAGTTATCAGGCCTTGTCGTCGTTTGACGATTTGTATTGTCGTATCAAACGCGTCGCTAGGAGTTTGGAGAAACCGTCTGACCGACCCAATCCCACTCGCGACCGACCTAAGTTGCCACCAATTCAAATACCCGAATTTGATGGTAACATTCGCAATTGGGGTTTATTTATAGATAGTTTTGAGAATACAATAGATAAGAACGTTTCGTTGAACCTCTGCCTAACTCTCTGGGGATAAAGGTGTGATTATATGTATGTATGTAGTTTCACAACACAAATATTTAATGTTATGTACAATTTTAGTTGTTCTCTAAAGAAATTGCAAAACTAACCATTACAAAGAAGAGGTTGTTAAAATTAATACCATAAATATTTACACACGATCTAATTAGCCTAATGTTTCGGTGGCTCTTTCCTTTGCCGCAACATTAAGACTTCCTACAGTCCCGTATCCTTTAAGCGGGGCATGAAAAAACATATATTGAGTCCATCAAGCTGAGTGTCACCATTGTAACAATATATTTCCGCCCAATTGAGCAGTCCGACCAATTGTGCGGATAACCGCTCAATTGGTCGGACTGCTCAATGCTCAAATAACTTCGTGTTGTGTTCCCGGCGGTGAGTAGGGTAGCCAGAGCTCACTGGAGAGTTTTTGTGCTGTCAGTGGGACGACCAAAGGCTTGTCCTGCTTTGTCCTCTACACTGACAGCACAAAATCTCTGTTCTTACAGGGTCGGCAGCGCGGATGTGACTCCAATGGTGTTACACACGTTCATAGGTCATGGTAACCACTTTCCATCCTGCCACCTAAGTTGTATTAAAAAAAAAAAGCTCAATAAATAAAGATTAAGCGTCGGTAGCTGAGGGACGCAACCCCCACCCACCCAAGACGCCCACGACAGAAAAACCTTTTGAATTCAACACAAAAATGCCGGGATGCCCCAATGAGGGGTGCTTTTAAAAATATAATCAATAGTGAGGTGGGGGAGGGTTAAAAATATTGTAATGAGATATTAGACATCGGCGAAAGGTTGATTTTTTCTCTTCTAGTTTAGCTAATAGTGGAGTGAATTTGCCAAGTTCTGATCTTAGATCCACCACCTTCATTTTAGATGGATCCATGGTTTAAATATATAACGTATACAGTCCACAAATAACAATTAACAACGCATTCACTACTATTAAACAGATTAAGTGTAATCAAACATTACTCGATAAAGTCAGTAGTTTGTATTTTGTATAGATAGTTGTGTATCTATATTGTTTGTTGTCTTTCACCTCTACTTTTATCAATAATAAATTTAAGCTAACGATCGGAAATAACTGATTTTTATAAATCGCAAAAAAAACCGTTAAGTAATATTGCAATATACCTATTCACATGAATTGGTAACGACTAGAAAAATAGGTGCTAAAATAAACTTAAACGAAAGCAACACTTCTTCTCCTAAAACACAAGAATGTTTATTTTTTAAGAATGGCCATTGCCTGTATGAGTGTCCATCTTTCAAGTCTAGCTCATTAGAGGAGAAGATAGCATTTGTTTCTTCTAACAAATTATGTGAGAATTGTTTGAGACCTGGTCATGTAGTTAAACGTTGTCGCTTCATATCTAGATTTTACACTGAGATAGATTACAATCATCCTTACATATTATCTGTACTATCTACAAAAGTATCAACCGGTAATTATATTTAAGTGTTATTAGTTGTTGCCCGCGACTTCGCCATCGTGAAATTCTGATTCAACTCCTATAACCTATTCTGATAGAATTTTTTAATTTTGCAAGGTTCTGCCAAAAGGGAATTTGGGGATTGGACAACTGTGGTGGCGTTGCGCTTGGAAGCACATTTTGGGGCTTATGTACCCTTCCAAAATGTATTTTCAAACCACGCTCACTTTTAAAAAAACGAGCTTGAGTACAATGTAGGCAGCGTAATAAAGCATTTTGGAAATCTTCCAAATCTTTTAAAGAAAATATGACCGAGGAGAAGAAGCACTCGCTTGTTGTATGGCGTACAATAAAGTGTGAAATAAATTATAATGGCACAAACCCCAGCACTACGCGTTCGCCAACCCCCTACGCGTTGACCACTGTGTTCGCCAACGTGTAGAGCGGACATTAGCCTCCTGTTAATTGTAGTATCGATTTGTATATGTGATATCGCAATAATAAAACATCAATTTATAAATTTTCATCTAACATTGTCATGATGAACAAGCTTGCTACGGTTGTTCTCTCTTATTTATTCAAAGATTTCTGACAGACAAATGGTCGTGTACCATTCAGAATTAACCATATTGCGATACAGTGGCACTGTAGCCACATGCCCATTTATACCAAAAAAAAACAAGCGACCATTTGTTTCAGATTCCTTCGCTCAAAACACAGTAACTAGCCCTTGTGAATTCATTCAGGGAGCATGAAAACAAGCACAAATCTAATCTGTCAGCCATCACATTAAGCGCACGCAGCGCCCGCGTCAGCGGCGCCCTCTGCAGCAAGTTGGTACGCGCGCGACACACTCGCAGCAACAAAGTAACTGCAGGCAAAGTTAGGCACCGTAAAAAGCATTTGTGGAGGTAGGTCACGACGGTATTCGCGTCCCAATTAGGCAGTCTGACTAGGGAAGTACCTCCACCCTACAGAATACCATCACTATAATAACTTTGTGTTGTGTTCCCGGCGGTGAGTAGGGTGGCCAGAGCTCACTGAAAAGATTTTGTCTGTGGAAAGACCAAAGGATTGTCTTGATTGTGTTTTCTGTACTGACGGCCCAGACAGCCTGTTCTTACAGGGTCAGCAGCACGGGTATGACTCCCCCTGGTGTTGCACTTGTTCATAGGTCGCGGTAACGACTTTTTAACCACTTGTCTGCCACCTAAATTTTATAAACAAAAATATAGCAAAATTATAGTATACTGCACTTATACACATTATATATATACTGCACTGTGCATGTTGTGATAACACTTACTTACAAATTAACAATAAAATTGTTGTACCTTAAAAACTTTTTGAAGACTGGCTAAACAGGTTTATAAGGACTACGTATTCAAATAAAAATATTCAAGATAATAAAACATGAGCGTTTAGGGGTGTCAAAATTGTCTTACGAAATGTTATTGTGTGGATAAATTTTGTAGTTCAAATACACTTGTGTGTGCAATAAAGATTTGGAAGGGAATTTAGGAAAATATACACTGTGTCGTAAAAATTTGCAATCGGTTGGATTGTAAGTCGAAACACCTGGTTGACAAACGAGACTGTGGTACATGGTTTCCTAGAAGGTGAAGTCCCATAAAACTATGATGCAAAGAAGAACAAGGCTAATATGATGATGATAGTCTCATCGCCAAAACAATACATGTTCTTGTACAAATACATTAAATTCTCATAAATCTAGTGTTGATAAATGTACTAACTTTGATTTTCAGTATATTGATATTATAACTATACTTAAAACTTTTAAGCAACTAAATGTTAAAAAAAAAACTGAACTCCAGCGTGCTACATGACTTTCGGCCTATTGGATGTTAAATACATCATCTCTTGTACATTCATAAAACCTTTGATCCGAGACTACAACAAGTCACATTCCGACAAGTCGAAACTATGAATTAAATCCCGAGCTAAGTCATTGGCGGAAACATCGGTTAGAAACTTTATATTATTATTTTGAACCAAAATTACCTATTAAATACTATAGTGCTATATATTTTTGAATTCGCACCGCTGCCGGCTACACGGCGCGACCGGAAAATTGGAAAATTTCCACGAAAATTCATTGACTTCACCGCTTTTTGTACCATCCCCCCATGATATTTGGATTACTCTTGATGTCTTTCAAAGTCCGATCTAGAGCTTCAATTGCTCTTTTATGGGACATAGTACACTCATCCCAAACTAATAATTTACATTGCTGCAACATACGTCCACGCTCACTGTTTTTACTTATATTACAGACTAGCATTTCTTCATGGGCTAAGTTTAATGGCAGTTTAAACACCGAATGTGCCGTTCGACCACCATTGAGCAGAGTGGCGGCTATTCCGGAAGAGGCAACTGCTACAGCAATTCCTTTATCTTTTCGGATTTGCGCTAAAAGCAAGTTTAAAAGAAAGGTTTTTCCCGTGCCTCCGGGACTTTCACTATGTTTATTACTTGTCACGAAGTTATAAAAGTGCATTCGCACAGCACAGTAGTTATAATTAAAGAGAAATGTCGCGCTCAATCAGAGCAAATTGGCTGATCAGACCGACGCCGCTTGGTGGCGACAGCAAAAAAATTAATGTAAAATATACTCTTGCTGAGCGATAGTCTGACGATAGTTATTCATTATGTATATTTCAAGTGTTGGACGACCCCACTGCAGTATACAATTTGACACGTTTTTGCACTTTTTAATTTTATTTATTGCTTTTGCTTTTTTTATTTTTGTTTAAAAATATTTTCCAAATAAATATTTTTATTTTGCGGTAGCGACTGTTGTTTACGATTTCGTTACAACTCATATAGACTCGTATTTACATGTTGCAAATGGGAGCATAAAAAAGTTATATAAATCAAAAGCTAGTTGTGCATCGTTTTTACTGTAGTTTGCACTGGACACGGGTAATCCATCATAATGTTTGCGACCCATAGCTGATGACGACCTCATGATACCTGTGATTTAAAAAAAGTACAAACAGAATCGAACAGGATCTAAATTATTGGCGCCAATATGCATATCGTTAAAAATTTTTTTTTATACACTATAGAAAAAAAAAACATTGAAATTAGAACGCAATTAAAAGCTAGATTATGTTGTACTTTCAAATTTTACCAGCCTGCCAGATTGATTCTACAGGTTGATTCTGAGCATAATTTAAAACACGGAATGCAGTGTTCATGTCATGAGTGTGTGTGAGTGGTTTTGCTGTGGCAGAATCGAGGCACTGGTGAAGACTTTATGGTGCGGCAAAGGAAAGAGTCACCGAACCGCTTGGTTCCATGATGGGATATTCTGCATCGCTTATATGAATAACGAATTCAGTTTTAATTTTCCTTTTTTTATGAAAAATCTCGGTCTCTCGGTCAGAGAACTTCACGCCTACAAAAAGTGGTAGGAGGTAGGACACGACGGTATTCCCGTCCGAATTGAGCAGTCCGACTGGGGAAGTACAAATTCTCCAGTGAGCTCTGGCTACCCTACTCACCGCTGGGAACACAACACGAAGTTATTATAACCGCGGTATTCTGCAGGGCGGAGGTACTTCCCCAGTCGGACTGCTCTATTGGGCGGAAATACCGCCGTGTCCTACCTCCTACCAGACATTGGTCATTGCATGCATGCCAATGGAGTAATTAATATAAAATCATTGGTACAATATAGCAGGATTACAACATGATTTGTACCAAGTATATACTTGCCTCAAAATAGGTCACATGTATGCTGTATTGCACTTGACTCTGACATACATAATATAAATTACGGAACTAGTTGCTCAGAGAAACTGCATAATCACACACTTTTAAAAGTTTTCCCTCCATATTCGAAAATCATTACTTATTTAAATTTATTTTTAAATTTCGAACAACTCTGTAATCTACTTTATTCTATTTTTATTTATTTGCTGCCAGTTATTTGCAAAACAAGATTTACACGAAAAAAAATAATTTTAAATATTTTAACGAGGAACAATTGGAGGGCAAGTCTGAGTTATGCTTACTGTCCTGGTCGAGGCATGCAAAAATATTAGTTACACTCGGTTTTTTTCTTTAATATAATAATAATGCTTTTGTTTTCTCCCACAAAAAATATCTACTAGCGCCAACGATCATATTATTTTGTTCGATATTCTAATGGCGAGGGCGAATAATGCATACTTGTTTTTTGGATACTCCTTCCAAGCTATACTGCTAAAGCTAACTAACTACTTAAATAAAAATAAACTGTGGTTCGTTTCGGCCTTATTTTCTTTTTGCCCGACTACGACGAAGTCAAAGGAGGGACTCCGGTGACAGGCATCTTGGGCTCTCCCTGGGGACAAAAACGTGACAAGACGTTAGACCGACTGACATAATTCACTTAACTAAAATTCGAGCCTGTCTCTGGCCACTCGTTAAGTTAAACCGGTTATCGACATTTGAATATCGGCGGTAAACAAAACGAATGCGATTTTGTGCACGTAAAAAAAAAAAAAAAAGATAACACTCGTTTTATTTAATACTAATCATATATACCAGTGTAAGTAAGTATACTATGTTTATGTATGTAATTATTCAAACAAGTGACATTTTTATTCAATAATAAAATTACTTCGACGACTTTGGATAGAATCTTTAATTTATATTGTTTCTCACATTAAAATTATGTTCATCAGATTTTTTTCCAAAAAATTTATGTCCTTTCGTACATATAAGACATTATCGTAAATGTACTGAGAAACAACTGCTAAAATATTAATTTCATAAATAATTTTTCCAACTTGTGACCTCTTCTACTACTTGGTATGGTTACATTTCATTATGAAGATCAAACAAACCAATGTGACCGTGGACAACTACACACATTTCAAATATGTCTAAGGCAGTGTATTTTGGTTCGTTGTTGGTGGTTAAGCTACGTTGTTCCTCACTCGATCCGTCAACTTCACCCTTCTCAGACTTCTCATTTCCACAGTATTCAATTTACTTCCACAGTATTCAATTTCTTCTTCAATTTTTTTGTAATAGTATTATGTTTTCAGCTTAGGCAATAAGATCACTCTACAGGCCGTAAAGAATTTTAAAAACTAAATTACTTGTCAATTGTACATATTTGGTATTGGTCTTATTTTTCAAAAAGGTAATAAGTCAAATGCTTTGTCAAATACACTGTCCACACTTGGTAATTCTTTGTTAAATATGTCAAATACGAATAACCATGTGAAGACGAACCGTGGCCAAATTTGTTTTAAACACGGACCATTGAATGAATAGTTTCACTGTGACATTAAATATTTATTAAATATGTTCAGTGTTTAGCAGGAATAGTTAGAACGCGTGCGATGGGCGAGATTTTTGGCTTAGAAACGTTTCGATACGATAGCCAAGAGTAGATACCGGGTATACCGGGATAACGGGCTAAGCCCTAACTATGTATAGCTAGTGTATAATATTCGCGTATACATTCGACAGTCATCATCCATCTAGCCATTTCCGGGCTTCATTGTTTACACTTTAGTGCCCGGATTACTACTGCTACACACGTATTTCACAGAGCACCCAGAGACAGAAAACTAACTACTTAAGTGGTCTATATAAAAAAAAATACAATAGATATCCCCGTCTTTAGACTTCTCACCTCGCTGCGATCGGAATGTAGAGTGAAAGTTTTGTATAGAGAGTTTTGAAAATTTTGTAGTGCTTACAGATTTCGCTTGCATTGTGCTGGGGGGTTAGATATGAGGCTGGATGGTTATAACCACTGGCCAAGCCATAATCACTATAACTGCCAATATGACATTTGTGTAATTTAAGTAGGTGTTTACTTAATTAAGTCTCCATTATGTATTGATTAATCATTCATATTTTTGTACAAATGAATTATTGAGGATTTAGTAACAGTAAGTAGTTTAATGTTCTATGTTGTCACACTGGGTATCCATTATGTTAGAATTGAAATCTGTTTGATCGCTTACATTGCATACCTGTACTGTAGACAATAGTAAAACAGCTAGTCAAAAACTTAGGCATTTGTACTACCAGGCATTGCACAGTTGTATCCTCTACTCGCGAACTAGCTACACGGCCATGTTGAATACCTCATTACGAGGTGTGACGTCACGCGGGATCGGCCAATAGCGGCGAAGGGCCCCCACGATGGAATGCGGCGCGTACGCGAGCGCGAACACACGAAGCTGTTTCGTACGTCACTTTTCCGATGACATCTGACGTCGTTGACTAATGACAAATACGTTACTCGGTCAAATACTTGCTCACAATATCTACAGGGAAAGTTACCAACTTCGTGTGTCCGCATATGACCTCTTAGCCTTGCTTTAGTTGCGAAAGCCTTGCCACAATTCTCACATATATAGTTTGGATAATGTACATTCATATGTGTATTTAAACAACTATAGTGCCCGGCAGACGGCAATAGGCTCACCCCCTATTACGTGGGACTGAGTTCGATGATTTGTGAAATGTGGGTGTTAATTCACCTCTGCCTAACCCTCCGGGGATAAAGACGTGATTATATGTATATTCAATTTAGGAAAAAAATCAACAAAGCTTAACCGAATCATAACAGACAGCAACCAATACTACTGACCTTACTGTACCTTTTGTCTTTAAAAACATCGTTGATAATAATTCAGTATATTAGCACTGGAAAAATTATAGCCACTTACACCAAATCTAGAACAAATAATAACAGGTACACATACTACATATTTAAGTGTAGGTAGGAAATAAAAACCCATAAACCAGCATTCATAATGGTTACCGAAACTCAACTTAATAGCGAAGTAAGGGACAGCATCATCAACATACAGGGATATACAGTATACAGAAAGGATAGAGAGGGTAGAAAAGGAGGTGGTGTGTTAATATACACAGCTCAAGAGAAAGCGCGAGTCTGATCGATTACATCGACCACACTCACCAACTTTCCCTTCAAAGATCCTTCAGCTACCAGAGCTACGCGCCCTGGTTCTACAAACCGTGCGAAAGGCATGACGTCCTGCAAGCATACGATAGAATGTTGTGATTCAATAAACATTTTTGTAAACGGTCAGTTTTCTATCACACACACTGGCTCACGTTTTCTTCAAGCTTTTATAATAATATAGTCGAATTTCAACCATTGAGCGAACACTAACATCTATAACTTTTCGAATACTAAAACATTCAATGCCTCGGGCGCTGATTTGCCACAGTTATCCAAGTAACTGAGTAAGATCTAAGGATCCTCGCTTTTTTTCTTTTTTTATACCGCTAAGTTGGCAGACAAGCACAAGGCCCACCTGATGGGAAGCGGTTACCGTGGCCTATGGACGTATGCAACACCAGGGGTGTCACACTCGTGCTGCCGACAATGAAGAAACCTTCTGATGCCCCTCTTGAAGAACCCCATATTATAGGCAACGAGTTCGAGATATATTTTCCGTTTCTAGTCCATTTCACGGAACTCACTTTTGGCTTAGCGTCTACTTTACATTCCATTGTGGCTACGCCATCGATTTCTACTCGTAAAGGATTTTCTGGTGCAACTTCGACACGTGGAAAGTCTGGAACAAACGCATTGTGATAATTTACTTGGTGGTATTTACAGTGATAACAGAAAAAATTTACAACTAACTAACTAACTAAAAAAATACATTGAAGATATTAAAGTACAAATAACTGGCGTTATACTAAATTAACGTATCTGAACCCAAAAATATTTTAAACTCTAAAAGTGTGTTGTTTGTTGTGTTTGGCCTAAAATGGCTTTCTTGTCACAGCAAAAGCATCTTTCGTTTCTTTTCTCTTTTTCTATTCTTCGTAATAGTAAGATTCATGTAAATGACTTAAATGATTATATTAACAAGCATGAATAATATGAATATGATAAAAGTTCATAGCTAACTGGTACAGGATTTTATTTCAAGTTTTCCTTCTCTCGAAGTGATATCTTCTCTCGCGTATTTTTCCGTTAATCACCTCTTACGATACCCTTTGTATGAGGTAAGTAATACCTGTATTATTATAAATTCAGTGATTTAAGTTATGATAGCTATATATATAGCTATATAGTAGTATTATGAAGCTAAAGAAGTTGTTTGTTTGAACGCGCTAATCTCAGGAACTACTAGTTCGTATTGAAAAAATATTTTTGTAATGAATAGTCCGTTTATCGACGAATGTTTAAGGTTATATACCATCACGCTACTATTTAAGGTATTAATGAAATTGTAAATTTACATGCCTTTTGGGTGAAATACGGAATGAGGATACTTTACTGATTATGATTATCTATACTAATATTATAAAGCTGCAGAGTTTGTTTGTTAGTTTGTTTGAACGCGCTAATCTCTGGAACTACTGGTCCGAATCTCGTATCTCATTCCTTCCTTTCCTTTTGGTTACCCCGAGAGAAACGAAAATCGAGAAGAGATCACCCGTTATCAGTAGGTACACCGACTTTCAGGTGAGGACGTCAGAGATACGCTAGTACTATTATCTGTTCTGTGACCGTTGAACAAAAAGAGGTTTCAATATTAATTAAATGCGTAGATAGCATTAAGATTTTTAATTACTAATTTAACTCGCTGATTAAAATATTATTCAAAAGTAACTATAGTTCTTACTATTACAACTCAGAACTCATTGATTCATAAGAATATTACTCGTCACATAAATACATCTTAAACTGAAAGAAAATGAGAGTGAAAAAAAATGATAACACCGTGAAAAAGAGCATTCAGTAAAATTGAGAGCCTCCTTCTTTTTGAAGTTGGTTAAAAATATGAAATATTAATGAGCTGAGTTAACCAGATTAGGAGCTAACCATAGTATAATTGAGAGTAATGACTACTTTATCACTATTTTCTTTATCCTTGTCAGATTTGCTGTCATCATTTTTAGAAAGTTTCTTTCGTAAATTGTATTTTGCTGTTTCCTTTTCGTTTTTGTCATTAGTCTCGTCTGAAGACTGTGATACAAGTAACTCGAATTCAGTTGCTCTGGGTGCTGTTATATCTTTGTATATATTTTCAAACGGCTCCACAGGGAAATGGTGGCGGAATGGGAGAGACGACTTGGGCAACCAAGCGCAGGGCACGCCGTAGTAACGGCGGTAAGACCCATCATGGGGGAGTGGCTAGAGAGGCCACACGGCAGCCTCTCGTACCGTCTGACGCAGATGATCACCGAGCACGGATGCTTCGGAAAGTATCTAATACTAACTGAGTACAAAGATAATCGCATTAATTAAGTACATATTCAGGCATTACGTGGCTCCACCCGTGTGGAACTCTGGTGTTAATCTTGCAACTACACTAACACACTTAGGATACTAGAATGGTTATAAACAGTGTTCACACGTATAACGCCTGGGACATACCCAAGTACTTGTAGGTCTCAGTTACGAGGAGTGATCTTAGGTTAATGGAATCAGAGAGTTGTAGACCCTCCGACTCCACCACCCTACCTCGCTTTACATGAACGACTGCGCATTTGTCCACACCAAACCCCATTTTAATAGAGTTACTGAATGCTTCGGTTATATAATGTTGATGAGACCGGAGTATCAACGGTGCATCAGCCTAGAAAAGTATTAGTTCCAAAAAAATTAGGCAGTTGGGAAAATTAACTTCTGGAGGAAGAGGGACAAGCAATACTATGATTGCTTGCATAAATGCAGTTGGAAACACTATTCCATCGCGGTATTTTTTTATTTTCCAAAATTGGTGTGAATTTTGGTCTTTTTTGGTGCAACTTGACTAATTTGTTTATTTGTTTGTGTTTATTGTTTTTTAATGTGTATAGTATATAAGTATTTGTTAGTCGACGCTGTACCACCCGCCAGGTGCAACCAACGTGCCCAGCCGGAGGGTGCTACCTTTGTGTTGGAGGATCATATAGGGTGGTGGGCTAGAAAACCTCCACGCGGTGCAGCCTGGGCAACAGAAGCGGCAACTCCTCCCTAAACTTAGGGGAGGAGTTGCGCCTTCTGGCAGATATTCTACCTCATATAAAAAACGTCACTGTCTATTGAGCTAGTGGTTGATAGTAAAATAATTTAGTGTTCGTAATTCTAATAAATAAACCAAGAAAATGGCCTGCAAATTCTGTGGCCCTAAGCTGTCGCTATGCGGGCTTGTATTGAGCGTCTGGGGAATTATACAGTTGGTAAGAATCTAATCATAATTCGTTTCTGGACTCTAGGAGCCCTACCATGAATAACATTCCTGTCAATATTTCAGACTCTAATGGGCGTCTTCTACCATATCAGAGCTGTAGCTTTGTTGGAAGACCTCCCTCTAGCTGAGCACCATCACTCGGTCTCAGATTTCATAACTAACGTGGAAACTGGATACAGGAATTAATTTTAATAGTACTTGCTTTTTTTACCCGAATCTGGAACAGGATTAGGTAAGGGATAGTCCCCAGTTTTGGGTGCAAAGGACTTGCACTTTTCTAGAATATCACAAAAGGCTGTATCTAACAATTGTTTCAACTCAGTGACTAGCTAGTTTGTTCGTTCGCTGACATCATTCCTATTTTTATTATCGTTGAGCTAACTTAACCAAATATTTTTTACTAAAATGAGTACGCGATGCAATGTCGACAAGAGCAAAAATAATTTGCTCTGCATGATCGAGGCAAAAACATTTCTGGCTCATCTTGAAAGACCCATACGCTCGATTGCTGCTTTGTTTTGGGATCGTAGCAATAAATCCATGTTTCGTCACCTGTTACTATGTCCCACACCAAATTTGACGCACCTTCGTTGAATCTGGTAAGCATGGCACTGCACCAAGTGACGCGGTCCGTTTTTTGATCCTCGGTCAAGTTATGTGGACTTGAGGAATAAATCTTATGTGACCTATATCACATGTGACTTAGATGTTCCGTTATATGTGAATAATTTTAATGGGATTGTTGTGGTTTACTTGCGTTATCGAAATACTATAGACGCGAACAGTAAGGAAAAATATTCCGTAAACGTGTGGCTACTACTTGTTTTCCCTCCAAAGCAAGAAATAGGGTGAGCCGAGTACAATCTTTGGATCAGCGCTTTGCCATAGTCGCCTTGTACAACGCCGCAAGGGAAGAGATGGGGTGGCCCAAATTCTACTCTGCCGGAAACCACGCTGCCATGTTTTCTGAAGAATAATAAATAGTACTTACCTACTTCTTCTTTTATATTTTTGTAATGACCATGGCATGTATGAATTACACCATATTATAAACACTCACGTGTCAGACAAGCACACAGCGTATCTGATGAGAAGCGGTTACCGTGGCAGTATTCATGGCCAGACTAAGTATGTAGGTATGTGTGTTATTTTGCGCAAGTCAATATTATGTCATAAACCAATCATCTATAACAAAGTCAACATAATATTTTATTAAAAACAAAAAGAAAATAAACACGCTTGTAATTATAATAACCGCATAGTCACTACTATGAGTAGTGAGTACTCACCCGGTATGGTTCAATCATTTGTTCAGAAAATACCTTTGAGCCCGTACTTTTTTTTGTATTATTTTTTTTTAGACCACAAATGAATATAGACTGCAATTTCACATTTTGTCATGACTATACGTATTTTGTACGTAGGTACAGGTTATGTTTGCCGGTATTCATCACTATTATATATACAAGTATGAATAATTCGACTGTAGTTGATTTCAATGGATTCATTATCCTCACTTCAAAAATCAAATAGGTAATGCTTTTTGACATACTTTGGTAAATTTTCCTGAAAT
Organism: Eilema griseolum; assembly: GCA_963662185.1. Lineage (NCBI taxonomy): Eukaryota > Metazoa > Arthropoda > Insecta > Lepidoptera > Erebidae > Eilema > Eilema griseolum. The sequence continues at coordinate 14,123,859 of OY759251.1, forward strand.
ATACTTTCACCTAGAATTTCTTTTGTAATAATGATTTTCTGATATTATTGATTGGTCTTTTTGTTATCAATGCATCCATATCTGCTTTCAACCCAAGCACAGGCGTAAAGCAAGGTTCAGAAAAAACAAAAGTGGTTTTAAGACTTGGGTGTCTATCCATTTTTTCACTTTATTGTTACACATTGAATAGATCTGATAATGCCCCCTTATACTTGAACCTTCTCTGTAGGTCATATAAATTGTTCAGATTCCAATTTATCTATAGTTTACATTAACTTAATAAAATACTAACAGCCCTGATACATTTTCCTGCTCAATTAAAGTTTTAACCAATACATTGAATAAGACACTTGTACTTTTCCACTTCATTTTAATTTTCAACCTGATTGGTTTTCAACCAATATAACTAGAAAATTTTAGAATCCAATTGTAGTTAACTGAAATAGAATAACGTAGAATTTAATGGAACTGTCCCTTAAGTGTCAAGCTCTTTATGTGACTAGACTGAATAAATGAAATTGATTCTTTGATTCTTTGTAGAGCAACAGAAAACGCTTTTGCTGTGATCTAGTTTTGGGCCAAAATGTTAAATGTGTGGGTGTGTTAAGTATAAGTATAATATGTAGGTGCCTAGTTGGGAACCACGATAACTACCTAATATATCACCATTTTTTAAGAAATTTTATCAAAAGAGTTATGAATTTGGTTTTTTAATTGCAAAGACATACAGTTTGTATTTTAAGTAGATGCAATGTATTACCATATACTATATATGTATACTATATTATATTATACAATTATATATGTAACTAAATATACTGTATATAACATGATATCTATCGTATAGTTATTATATTACATTTAATGTATATATATATATAAGATATATATATATTGAGGTACATAAACACTATATATATTTATATACATAGTAATAATATAAAGGAGTTATATGAATCTAATTTACTATGAAGAAGTGCTGGATCTAGTGGAAGGTGAATTGCCCTCAGGTTCTCGTGAAAGGGACGTGATGCGCTGCGGTGGTTCAGTAGGGTGCGGTGGAGCAGCGGCTGTCGTCTGCTGTCCCGACCATTTACCCGACATTCGAGCACGACATAGTTCCTGAGAATAGGTATAACATAAGTAAGATACAGTGATTTAAATTTAGAAAAACAGTGTAAACTAGACTTTCTGGCTTAAACAAGTCGGTACACCAGCGCATTAATGGATGAATTCCTGGTACAGACTTTTCTCCTATGATTAATCTCCTAGGGTTAGGTTCAGGTTTCGCTGCGTCATTATTTAAGGAAACTAAATTATGCAGGAGTAGGAGAGTGGAGCCCGTTTGCATTTTGATTTGATTAGCGCTCGGATGACCATTGTTTTCAAATTTAATATCTTGTGATAACATGCGATCCTGCTCAATGATTTTTTTTTAATAAACGGAGCTATTTCGTCTAAAATATTTCCTAATAATAATGATCTTTTTTTCTTTTATTTTAGTTTAGGTGTCTTTATTTTAGGTGATTTTAACTATGCAGGAGTATAGTGAAAGTGCTCAACTGAGCAAAGTATATTATATACTTAATGGTGGAAAAGCATACGTACTTGATAATCAAGCCTAGCTTCAGCATCTATTTCAGCAGCAGACGATAGGCCCTGCATCTTCCTTCTGGCCCTCATGTCTTTTTTCAACAGTACGGCGAATACTGTAGCTCCAATGACCAATACCGACAAACTGCCAACCAGGGCAAGTATGACTGGCAGATCGAGGCCGAAATATGTCAAATCGGGATTATCTACGCGTTTACTTATAGGGGCACCTTTAATCTGTGAACATATTATAACATTTATTAGTATATTAGGATTCAAAGTCAAAATCAAAAATTATTTATTCTGTATAGACGTTCCTATCATTAATGAAATCCTATGCCTCATTTTGGCAGTTGATCGAGCAGTGGCTAAAGTTACGCATACAGTGGTGTTAATTCTGTCATATATTTTCACAAAACTAAATGATAACCTGTAAATTTAAATTACGATTTTATCTCTATTTCTCAGCTTGGCGGCCTCATCAGATGCTTTTTCACGCCCCGCTTAAAAACCCCGGGACTGTAGGAAGAAGAGAACTCGTGTGCTGGTAATGAATTCCAGGTCTTGGTGGTGCGGCAAAGAAAAGAGTCTCCGAACCGCTTGGTTCGTGCTCTTCTTAAATATTTACAAAACATTCACTATTCTATATGAACATCCCGATATAGGATGTCGATAACCAAATTTTTTTTTAAGCTACAACCTTAAATGATTCTGCCATGAGACTAATTTCAGTGTCGTTTGGATTCGTATTTTCTACGGTTATACGAGCGATAGAGGCACGAGTTCAAACCTAGGTTTATATTTTAGTTGTTATTTCCCAAACCTAGATTTAGATTAGACTTTAGATTTGTTCCGCATTTTTCGTTTTGAAGGTAACCCTTCAAGCCGGGGGGAATGGTTGCGCCGATGGTAGAATTTATATTTTTCGCTATAGTAATAGTTCAAGTCATTGACGCGGAAACACACGCTTCCTGTACCCATCTCCCTCCCGCGCTACCTTTTAGAGTGAGATAGCAATAGTTTCCGCACGGCTCAATTGTCAAAATAGACGCATATTCAATGCACAAGATCGGCTATGACGCATATTGGGAGAGGCCTATGTCCAGCAATAGATTGCAATAGGCTAAATTATTGAATTATGCATGCATACACTTTATTTTACATCCCACTCAGTATTTGGCGAGCACCTTACCGTCAACGGAACACTTTTCTGACTCTGTATTGTAAAACTGAAAAATGAGCTCTGTAGTTCATGTCGCATAATAAACTTTTATTTTATACTAATTAGGTGGCAGACAAGCACACGGCCAACCTGATGGAAAGTGGTTACCGTGGCGTATGGACGTTTGTAACACCAGAGGAGTAGAATACCGCGGTTATAATAACTTCGTGTTGTGTTCCCAGCGGTGAGTAGGGTAGCCAGAGCTCACTGGACAATTTGTGCTGCCAGTGGGAAGACTAAAGGCTTGTCCTGTTTTGTCTTCTACTGACGGCACAGAAACTCTGTACTTACAGGGTTGGCAGCGCGATTGTGATGCAAGCAGCGTGCGCGACCGGCGACCGGGTAACGCCACGTTTAATCTTTTGTTACCTGAATCGATTATTCTCACAAGCGATTTGAGACAGTACAGCTATCATTATTCACTTATTAAATTATTTCAACTACAAAACATTATGATCCTCTATAATCGGTTAAATCTACTCTCCGTTGGCAGAATCATCGGTAGATACCGATGATATAACCCGCAGAAAAGAAAAAAATTACAAAGATGTTCTAAGGTATGATTTACGAAATTCTATATGCTAATGCAATTTTGGGTTCTTTTCAGTCGTTTACTCACTTTTAAGGCGATAAAGATAAAAGAATGAGTTCGGTAACTACGGTAACGCCGGGTTAGATCTATCCGGGCTTTGCTGGATAGGTGGGGGAGGGGTGGATTTATGATTAATGAATGATTTTTTTAATAGTGGACCTGACAGATACCCCAAAAAATCATTAAAAAAATCTTGTAATGCCAAATATTCACATTTGAAAAGCGCTCGTGAAGTTGGTTTAGCTGTTTAAGATCGACGAGGCGCTTCGCAATAACTCTTTCAAAGAGCTTGCCCACCTCGTCGAGCAACACAATGGGCCGGTAGCCGGACGGTTCGTCCGCCGGGCGACCCTCCTTTCGGATGAGGACCAGTTTCCCCGTCTTCCACATCTTCGGAAACTGTCACATTGATGAGGTCGGAAAGTCTATCTCTTTTAACTTTTCTCGGAGGGAGACTCTTGGTCCTAAATAATAAATAGAAAGATAATAGAGAGTGTACCCTATGCAAATGTCGCAGTGAAATAATCCCCCAATAAGTGTAACATATGAATGATTTTCAGGCCTCATTAGCTTGTCTTGCGATCCTTCGTCGCTCCCGCTGCCGCTACCGCCCCGCCTCCTCCTTCACGAGCATTACTTGCTCGCAGAAGGAGGCGTCGGCCGCCCACGCATCCGCGCAGCGAACCATCGCCGCGAGCAAGGTGGAGAGCGTGAGAACCCTCACTCCCAGGGCCGCCACAAGCTCCCGCCTCGGCGTCTCCCACGCCGAATTGTAATAGACTGTGTTTTTAAATAACAAAGGCAGTCAAGTGCGAGTCGGACTCGCCCACTGAGGGTTCTGTACAAAATTGCATTCAGGGACGAATTTAAGCTACAAAAACTGCAAGATATTTTGTTTGCGTTGACTTAGAAGTTTGAGTTTTGCACTCCTCAAAACCTGGCTCTATAGTTATAGACTTCTGCTGAAAATTATACAGGAGGTAGGACACGACGATATTTCCATCCAATTGAGCAGTCCGACTGGGGAAGTACCTCTGCTCTACAGGATACCGCGGCCATAATAACCTCGTGTTGTGTTCCCGGCGGTGAGTAGAGAACATGATGTTCAATACTGTCTGCAAATCAACCTGCCATCATTTTATTGAAATATAAAAATAATAATTTTAGACTTTAACCGAAGCTTATTTTTAGTAATGACAATCCACACTAAAATTTGATTCGAACGAGGACCTGCAGAATTTATTTAAATAATAAGTTCTTGTGCGGTCTTCTGAAATGACCTTCATAGAAATCGCATTCCATGGGTTCTTGGGATGTGCCTTGTATACAGAACCGTCAAGTTTTCCCCCTCGTCTTCTACAAAGGTTTATGAACTACATGATCTCAGCGTAGAGTAGGTATCCTATATTAAACTTTGGTGCCACCACCACCTTCTCTCTTCGTCCGAATATCAATCTCAGTAGCATACAAAACTTGTAGTTTGGAGACCTAGTTTCGCTCTCCCACTCCTCTCTTTCATGATTCGGGCGCGACTGCCGTCCAGAAAGGCAAGCTGCACCAGAGCCTTGACTATCTATAAAAAAATTTGGAAATTACTTAACTTGAATTAGGTTTTAAACTAAAGGCTTATCCTGATTATGTCTTCTGCACTGACCGCACAGAAACTCACCGTTCTAACAAGGTCGGCAGCTATTTCAAAGAACAATACTGCTGAGATTACTAAACCATGGACTATCTCTGGTCTAAAGATAAACCTGCGTGACCCCTAGTTTAACGTTGGTCTGCAGATGCAAGCTTGTCAATACCCATCATAATCCCATGGGATGTTCAGACGGCTAACAATAACAAAACAATATTGTACTGTCCACTTCGTGACCAGCAGAGGCAGTAGCGTTTGGTATTACAGATTCTCAGAAATTTAATTTCTGATAATAATACAACAGGAATTTAAAATTGAAATTGCATTGTTTAATTTACATATATTTGCATCATACAAATACAAATTAATCGTAATTTATAAAATGTTTGCATTGCAGTAGGTAGGTAGGTCTTTTCATTGTTTCTGACAGGGTTTTAATCGAATCGTATCTTTCTTAGTCAATTGCCACAATGTCATAATATCATAATACGTAGTAACCTTCTTACATAGTAAGTATATCTCTACATAGTAACGATTCTAAAGTCCGTATTCAAGACTAAATCTGAGGATAGATTGCATTATTGATTCGTAACTGAGCTTTGTTTTACCACTTAGTTGGCAGACAAGCACACAGCCCACCTGACGGGAAGCGGTTACCGTGGCCTATGGACGTATGGCAACACCAGGTAATACTGTAAGCGGGTGATACCTAGCTACCATAAACATAGTTCTAGTGTTATCATATACCTAAGATCAGGCGTTTCTGTATGCACACTCCTTTTCCGGCATCCTCAAAGGTTTAAACCTTTGTAAACCTTTGAGGATGCCGTGAGGCGAAACCGGTCAGGTGTAATAAGCAATAAAGTAATGTCGAATGTAAACCTTTGAGGATACCGTGCGGCGAAACCGGTCAGGTGTAATAAGCAATAAAGTAATGTGGAAAATTACAAGTGAGTTATCAATCTTTGGGGTGAGGCTATGGACAAGCACGGCGAGTCACTGGCAATTAGTCGTGACATCGCCAAAGCTTTCGATAGAGTCTGGCACAAATCGCTTCTTTCCAAGCTACCTGCCTTTGGTCTGCCTTCTAGGCTATGCAACAGGGTTCGACCCCGATTCAATAATCCAATTGTAAATAGTTATTCATGACAGCTCCATGCTTTCGGACAAATTGTTTTCTTAACAGGGCTGATTGCGTAGTCCGCACCGTCCCCTCCGTAGTATATGATCTCATTCTTCAATAGTTCGTACGTGAAGCCATGTCTTCGACGGCATCAATAGGCAAGCGCCATTTTCTCCGATCCTCCGCCTTCCGCATCCAGTCTGACCCAGCCACCGTTTTCAGGTCGTCCGTCCATCTGGCTAGGGGGCGTCCTACCTTTCGTTTACCTTCTCGCGGTCTCCACTCTAGAACTCGTTTGCTCCAACGGCCGTCGGTCCTTCGACGAACGTGACCAGCCAGGACACAGCGGTATCTCCGCCCAATTGAGCAGTCCGACTGGGGAAGTACCTCCGCCCTACAGAATACCGCGGTTATAATAACTTCGTGTTGTGTCCCCGGCGGTGAGTAGGGTAGCCAGAGCTCACTGGAGAGTTTTTGTGCTAGAATTATGCTCACCATTTAACTCATTTTATGGGCTATCTGACCATACTGGACAGTTATTTGCAGTACCGGTGGGACGCTTTAATCTATTTAAGTACTGGTATGTTGAAAAACGAAACTATTCAATGGTAAATATTACAAAGTTTAAGGAATGTTTAGACTCACTCAGTTTTCAGGAAGTGTACGATTGTCAAGATCCTAAAGATTATATAGTGTGTATACCTATTGTGATAAGTAAATTAATAAATATAGGGAGATACGATATTGTATACGTCAAATTCAAACTATTCACATCACTTTAGTGTCATGTTATCTGTGACATCAGTTAGTTCAGCATTAGGAAAAAAAGAATTACATTGGAGCTGTATAGAGACGTCCTTTCTCTGCCGCGCGATAAACAGCTGGAATACTCTGACCGCGCATACGTTTCCCTCATCTTACAGTCCCGGGTTCTTCAAGCGGACGTGAAAAAGCTTCTATCAAGGCCGTCCTGCAATGCATCACCATTTTAAGTCTAAGCATCAGAAACGGTGTCCGAGTCCATAGGCCACGATAAACACTTCCTGTCAGGTGGGCCGTGTGCTTGTCTGCCACTTTAGTAAAAAACAAAACCTCTGCCAAACCCCTCGGGGATTTACAGGCGTCAATTTATATGTGTATGTAATATAATGTGTATGGAGACAGAAAAAAAATGCACTAAAAATAATATAAATTTGATTCGAACTCATACCCGCCATAATCACAGATCTCAAATCAAACAACAAATTACATAAAAAATAGGTATATCTAACATAGCAGATGAAATAGAAATATCCCAAACATTTATCAGGGAAAAATACAGTTCTAATGTTTTAAGTACACCTTGAAACGTTTCATTATAAGAGGTTATTATTAAATGATTAATAATACTTGCGTTGATAAGTAAAATATCGACCACTTAAAATTATTATTTATGTCGGTAAAAGAGATAGTCTTACCAGTTGGAAGAGTACAACGAATCCGCGATGGCGACGTCGTGAAGGGCGAGTACGGTCTGGACCAGCCCGACGGCACCGTCAGGAAGGTGAAGTACTACGCCGACAAGAAAACTGGATTCAACGCGGAAGTGAAGTACGAGGGTCACGCCAAACATATTGTCCCCGAACACTTGGTAATAGTTTGTCGTTGTTGGGTTTCTTTTTATTATAAAGATAAATAAATGAATAACGACATAATAATCCAGCTAAGCTAATTTGTTTGTATTAGGAATGGATTTATGTCGGTAGTGTAATGGCTAAGATCGAAACCAGCTTTTTTCATTCACAAGTAGCTCGTTTATAGAGGAAAGTTACAGGCTATATGTCATTATGCTACTACTCAAGGGAGCGGAGTAGTAATCATAAATGTCCCTTACATCATTTGAAAATAAATAATTTGTGGGAATGTATGACTAAAAGGTATGTTAAAATGTGTCAGGGGTCGCAGCTGCAATCCACTTTATAAACACCCGGTGTTTGTAGAGGTATGACGTCCTTCGATGTTCGTACGTATTTCGCTACTTTGGCGAACGATTTGAAAATCGTCTTGATGGAAAACTTCCGTAAGCAAGATCCGATTTTGTCCGTTACGTCCAGATTCTACTCGGCTGAGAACCACCCGATTAAAAGTTTCCCTAAAGATGTATTTCTGTTGCCGTTTTAGAGAACGAATACTAAAACAGTATAAAATTAGGGGGTTCCCATACTCGGCGACCGAGCGCAGGCCTAGGGGTGACTGGTGGAGCCCTTCTTTCCTTGTCACACACTTAACGTCAACTACTAATTCAAACAAATGAATAGGTTTTTATATCAAGTTACATTTATTATTTAGTAAAGTGGAGTTTGCAGAATCATACAGTTCAACGATTGTAAAATTGTGTTAGAAATAGATCAGTCTTGCGCGATAATAACGGAATATTTTGATGATGTACACTTATTCCATAGTTTCATATATATTTCATACTTCAGTTACTTGTAAGTATCAATACTAATATAAATCAGTCCATTACATTGTAAAACGATTGCTGCTAAAATGGTGTCCAAATATGCCTCTTCGAATTAGCTTGTATGGAATCATAAGGAAAGGAGGAAAATCGACTGATTTGATCCGCGCAATGTAGGTATCTATTATGAATTATTTATATTCAACTTCCATCCAGTGATGACCTATGACCGTATCTCAGTAAGTACCTAAAGTAAACGCACTTAGCTCTGTTTTGACACTTGTCGACAATGTATTGTGTAAAAATAATTTTGTGCTAAGAATAGTTAATTTCACACAAGCTGAGGAAAAGGACTACTCCAGCATTAAAGAGGTACGCGTATCCACAGAAGGCTCCAAAACAAAAAATGGTTCAGGAGCCGGCATAACCCGGATCTTGGCTTGAACATTTATCTACCACTAGGCAAGCACAGTTCAATTTTTCAATGCGAATGTGTTGCCATAACAACGGCGGCGACGGCAATCTGCGCACTGAAGTTGGACGGCTTACACAAGACTCCTAACTGACAGCACAGCTGTTCTAAAATCACCAAATAACCAACTGTTATCCACCCACAAAGTAGTAAAGCTAGTGTATTAAAGGGCACAGTGGGTTCTACAGCAATGATGCCAGAGACGAACTCGCAAGGAAGGGCTCCGTTAAGACCGTTGCTGGCCCGCTACCATACATAAACTTGTCACTTGGGTTGTCAATGTCAGCTGGCAATTACACAGAGGATAGAAAGTCACTGTATGATGTCGGGTTTCTCGTCCACAGTTCCCTTATTAACAACGTCAAATCCATCGAGAGTATCTCGAGTCGGGTAGTATACCTGATACTCCGAGTATCCAAAAGATACTTGTTGAAGGTCATCCAGTTATACATGCCCACCAAGTCATACTCCGATGAAGAGGTTGAGGACTTCGCCGTAGTCGGATAAAAATATTACCGCATTCAAATCTATTTCACAGTCTATATATATAAAACTCAAAGGTGACTGACTGACTGACTGACATAGTGATCTATCAACGCACTACCGGGTTGGTACCACCGTGCACTGGTGGCTCGCGGGCGAGGTATTTATAATTCAACATTTTCACTTATTTCTAGCAACTACAATTATAGTAAATAATAAACTAAATATAGTACACTGAATATGTGCACTTCACATAACACATTTTAGTTATTTGGTATTTATTTCACTATAAATTGAATTAATCGCGTCTCACGACGACACTGCAATTGACGAATTTGATGATTATTGTGATGGTACTTAACTCTTGAATCTCGTTACTAGTGTTATTAAACATATTATTTTAAAACTATTTACTGCCATTAACATGATAAATAGAGAATGGTGATACTGATTCACATGTTTCCACGCCTTTACACAAAATGTCTACATCTACCTCGTGGAAATAATGTATGAAGCTGAATATAAATTAAGGAAATTAGTGTAATGCGGCCTTTATAATAACGTTCAATAAAATGGCGAGCGATTAAACGAATACATTTGTTTGACATGTGCACTCACCTCTGCTAACAGTTAAAATAATATTAAATTAGCAGTCAAATTCTCTTTAACGTAAGAGACAAAGCATTAAACCTACTTGACAGACTTGACTGAGAATCGGGAAATTGCGTGTTTTAATAATCATTACAATACGGGGTGTATTTAATTAGTCAGATTCTCTTTATCGTCAGTCGTACTGCTCAATAGGGCGGAAATACCACTCTAACTATAGACCAATAGCTATCTTGTCGGTAATTAATAAAATAGTAGAAAAATATATTGTAAGTCAGATAAGTACTTTCCTAGAAAAATATAACATTTTAACTGACATCCAACATGTCTTCCGAAGGGGTAGGAGAGGAGTACTGTCTATGACAATCGCTTCATGGAAGATATCGAAGTTTAGCCAAATTTGTTTTCGTAAAGCGCACAACACATACCGAACTAAAAGCTATGGATACGACAGGGATACGCTAAGATGAATACGTAAATAAAAATGAATTAAAAAAAAACACAGACATAAGTTAGACAGAAATGCGTGCGTTGCGAAGTATGTGTGGCTTGACCTTGAAAGATAGAGTGAGAAGTAGCGTGATAAGAGAACGATGTGGAGTGATAGAAGATGTAGTGATGAGAATTGAGAGAGGAATGTTGAGATGGTTTGGCGCAAGAACCTTTAATGGTTTACGAGTTTAATCGTGTTTGCTTCGGGCTTAAATCTAGCCCTTTTCACGCACTTCGCACCGTCAAGCAGTTGGCCGCTGACGAGGGCGATGCATTTCCGAAAGCGAGAGCCACCATTGAGACTGGCTTATACATGGATGCTCTTAAGGTAGCCAAATGCCTCGTCATCTAAAATCGGGGAAAGGAATTAATGTTTCGTTACACTCGTGTTGCCGACCTTCTAATGGTCTTGAAGAACAATTGTAGTCGCTTGGGAAAACCGCAGCAGCGAGTTCAATCCACAGATTGAGCGTGCATGGGATGAAGTTTCTTTCATACCACACAATACGCAGTATTTCGGATTACTGGAGAAACGTACTTAAACGGATTGTAGCTGTTGTAAAATTTTTGGCATCGAGAGGGCTTCCATTTCGCGGCGACAATGAAATCCTAGGATCTCCAAACAATGGAAATTATTTGGGTTGTGTGGAATTATTGAGTGGAACCTGCGGAAGGATCATTAACGTGTAAAACGTGTCAACGACTATATCTGTCGTGACGTGTATATCATATTATTGGGCACGCTGTACCACCCTCTCGCTCGGCGATCACGGCTCGCCTCGCTCCAATTGGTGGTACAGCATACCCAATAATATACAATCGGTTGGTATAGCTATTTACGGTTATAAATACATAATGTCATAATTACATCTGTTCATAACCGCATTTACGGACCCCAATTATTAAAGCCTGAAACAAATTAAATAACTTTAATTTAGATACTTTGACTTAAAAAAGAACATTGTACGAGTATTGAATGCAAACTTGATACCACAAATATTTTTTCATGAGAATTACCTATCTTCAATCTAGTAAGGTTTGTTTGTTTGATCTATGAATCTTTTGAGTCTCTTCGTCATCCTGGGTAGGCCGGGGTGCGAGGGATATGCCTGTCAACATAGACTTAAAACTCATAGACGGATAGTCTCTTAAGATCAGTTCGACGTGAGTGAATCCAAAGTAATATCTATGTGTGCATAAACTATACATTCTCATACTCAGACCTATTGTTTTTTATTTATTCAAAAGAGTAGGTACTCGTAGGTAGGTTGTGACTGTGTTGACGATTCTAGATTTTTCTTTCCCAATCGGTAGAGTACCTCGTCACTAACAATGCGTTTTTATTTCTTGAAGATTCGATTATTAGTTTTTGAGATATCGACGAATTGTCATTTAGGAATTCATCTAGTGTATAGTAGCATTTGTCAATTAATAATGATTGTAGCATGATTTTAAACTTAAGTACAGGCAATGATTTTATTTCCTTAGGAATTTTATTAAAAATGTTTGGGGCCATACCAAATATACTTTTGTCCATAAGGGCTGTTTTAGTCTTCAAAATATGTACGAAAAATTGCCGGCTTTGTTTACATTTATTATCAATGCTACGCTCCCTTAAGTAAGCGTGATGATATATAGCCTACAACCTTCCTCGATAAATGGACTAAGATATATGTCCCGAGGTAAGGCATTATTGGTCACTAGAGGGCTTACACGCACAAAGTTCACCACAGTTTTGCCACAAGTTGACCACACCGTGCGTGTGGTTGGTAAAAATTATACAGTTGCGGTATGCCGTGTACATATCCAGCCGGTGCAGTCGAGACTGTGGGATTCTTGATTTCAATCGCTTCACGAACAGCTGCAGTGACGTCCGGTGGAGAGGACTTACGTATGGTAGAATTCAATCCAATGACTGGTGCCTGCTTCTAGCAGATGTCCTGCAATCGCAGATTTGCTCGTCTGGCGATTCTTTACAGCTGCGACGTGTTCTTTGACACTTTCAGCAATAGTCCGCTTGCATCGTTACAAATATTGCGAAATTCACAAAAATAATAATCACAAAGTCGGTTATTACCCGCATGTTGTAAACCCATTAACTTAGAATTCGGAAACTTCAACGTTATTAGCAAAAGAGAACAGAAAATGAATCATGGTGAATGTTATGAAAGGTAGATAATTAAGCATGTGCTACACAAATTACAGATATCCGCATACTTTGGGTTGAACGGACGTGACTGAAATTTGATACAGGGATAGTCTTTGATACAGTCTGAAATAACGCATAGCCTTATAGGCTATATAGCCTATTTCGGGGATATCCCCGTGCCCGTGGGTTACGAGAATGAGTATAATATTGAGATTATTATCAGTATTAAATACAATACACTAACACCGCACAAGTCGGACTTGAACCGACTAAAACCACCCACTTCTTCTTCATCCTCTTCATCCTACAGTTATTTCCAGTCACATCCAAAGCTTTTACCTCGGAGTCTGGGGTCTACTTTACTAGTTTAACGGCGGATTTGGCTGTATTTCGATTTTTGAATCGACTGTCATCTGACCTCCGATGTGAAGGGTGATATCGAGGCATTGTAATGCGGTGTCGTACAAGGCGACTAAGGCTTAGGGCTATTTAACATCAGACAGATATATACAGTCCAGACTCAGTCTCAGATGTATGACTTGAGAACCAATAGTGCCCAGTATACGGCAATAAGCTAACCCCCTATTACGTGGCACGGAATACAATTATGGGTGAAATGTTTGTGGCCAATAATATTAACTCCAAAAACTCTAAAAACAAAGAAATTGTAAAATGTAGGTATTTACGAGTCAAGATGACAAGCGAATAACATTTTATAGGATTTCTTTCCAGTTGCCATAAGTATAAAAACACAAGTTCCATCGATTAAACATAAGTTCGTTTGAGATTTGTATCTTTTTAAAAATAAAGGAATGTCTCTTCAGTAAAAAGAGCCAACTTAAGGATTTAATGTAATTTTCCTACAGGACCTTAGTTATTTTTCCACCCTGTTTACATAACTAGTCTGGCCATAAATACCGTTACATTAAGACTTTCCTTTTTACGTCTTTTTAACTATTTTTATGACAATTCATCTGAGCACAAACCATTGTATAGACGATAAAACACACATAGCGAGGTGATAATACGGCAAGTTAATACTACTACTTTTCTTGTTTAATCATGAAAAGAGATTAGCACAGTCTATATTGTTTAGGCAAAATACAGCCTGATCTGAAGACACGAGATGACGCACGGTTTTAGTTGGTATACGTGTAACAGTCTGTCTGTGGTTCACAGTAATAGGCTGAAGATCAGAACGCGCTTAGACTCAACCATAGGTATATGAACGCAAGCAATAGCCAAAGTGAACAAATCAAATCTAAATTAGTAATTTGCACCATCGGGAATGCGTGGCACACGGTACGTCCACAAATTAGCTAAATAGTTATACCTAGTTGGTTACACAATTCCTGGATGAGGAGAAAAAAAAAAATATTTTGAAATATGGGACGAAACGACGAAACTCCCTGCCATGGTTTTTTCGAAGCGATCACATAATAGGGTTTTTCAAGAAGGGTATTAGAAGAGACGATATTAAGAGTATGACGCCCCCGGTGTTGTCCGCCGCCACTCAATGAATAACAAAATATGAAAAAATATTGAAATAAATTATAATACAAATAATTATATTTTATAATCTATATTTTCAAACTTCAAACTTCAAACTTTATTTCATGGAATATGGTATACATTAGATTTTGTGAGACATAGATAAAAGAACGTCATACTCTGCCGTGTGGCGTTGAAATACATATAACATGCTTACTTGACAATATTAAAATTAATGTGCAAATAATAAATAATTAGTAATAACACCCTTAGGGGCTTCGGCCAATCGATTAATATGTTACAAATAGAATAGTCAATAGTAATAGTAATAAGTAGCTAACATAATATTTTGAGAACTTCATACAGTCATGATAAAATAAATGTCACTAAAACACAAATCAAGTCAAAAGCCAAAAGCGAAAGAGTCAGTCATGAGGATTCAATTAAAATAAATAACAATGTCAATTAAAATTTGAAAACATTAAATTAAATTTAGAAATTATTCATTTTCAATAGTTATTTTGTCTCTTAAATATTCATCTATCCCATAGTAACCCCTTTCGCTTAGGATTCCGTACAGTTTCCTGCGGAAAGGAGCTCCTTCAAGTTCTTTTAAACATTCTGGCAGATGATTATATAATGTTATACACATACAAAATGAATTCCTCTTGGACAGCTCTAAGTTTACCCTTGGGATCTGGAGTCTATTTCTATGCCTTGTTCGGCTGTTTGGCATGTCTCCCAATTTAATGAAGAGATGTGAATGCTTTTTAACAAAGATACACATTTCCAGTATGTATAGGCAAGGCAGCGGGAGAATTTTATGACGTTTAAAAAGCGGCTTACAGCTAGTTAAGCCATCAGCTCCACACATTGCACGGACACATCTCTTTTGGGCAATGAATGCCTTATCTGCTTCCACGGAATTGCCCCATATAATAATTCCATAGCGGAGCACCGAGGACACATACGCATGATACGTCATAACCGCTGCATGCAGATTTACAATCTGTCTAAGTCTGCCGAGTACATACACAAAACGGTCAATTTTAGTTAGAATCCTATTGATATGCGACTTCCAGTTACAAAATTTGTCCATCGTAATACCTAAGAATGTACATTCGTTGCAGTTACTAATTACATTATTGTTGTAGTTAATTTTAAGGTCTACTGCGTTACCATTGTATGTTTGGAATTGCATGATGTTTGTTTTCGAGGTATTTATTTTTAAATTATTCATTTCTAGCCATGAGCTCGCATTACTTAAGGCTTCTTTTATTTTAAATTCTAGTTCGCCGTTGTTCTTGCCTTTAACAATTAAGGTTGTGTCGTCGGCGAAAAGTATACAATCGTGCTTTACAGCTTTTGGGAGGTCATTTATATAGAGCAAGAACAAAAGGGGAGAGATCAGACTCCCTTGTGGTACACCGTAGCCATTATGTCGATACTCTGATCTGAACTTTTTCTGTACGTTATGTTCGAATGTTTCTATTTCTACACACTGCACTCTATTCTCTAGGTTCTCTAGGTTCTAATCTATATTTTATTTTATATTTGGCTTTTCTTTATGTTTTATTGTATTACATGTTTAAATTATGGTATGAAAATATACGTAATTGAATGTCCTTGTTCCCTAGACTTTGTTGATGTGTGTAATAGAATATTCCTGTTTACGTTATTTGCTGTCTATGGTCGTGTTTATTGTAATTAACGACCTATTGTTGCGATTATATATTATTAGCAATATATATTTAACTGGTTTTATCGGTATTAAGAACTTCGGGACTTTGATATGTAACTTAACGAATGCATCGGGTGTACCAAGCTCACCTCACGTGGGCTTTCGTCTCGCGGTTGTAAGATTAGGCAAACTAAACGTAGAAGAAAGAGTAAGTTGTCACTGTTGCTGACGTTAGTCAGATCCCTTCAGAACACAAAATCAGGACAAGCCTTTTGTCTTCCCACCGACAGCACAAAAACTCTCCCGTGAGCTCTGGGTACCTACTCATAGCCGTTAACACAACACGAGGTTATTACAGCTGTGGTATTCTGTAGGGTGGAGGTACTTCTCCAGTCGGACTGCTCAATTTGGACGGGAATACCGTCGTGTCCTATCTCCTCCAAAAATATCTTATCTATCTATCTTTAACAAACATTACCTACCTTTTTCATGTTTACCAATATTTGACTACCTAACTCTAGGATTTTACTAATGAAAAACCACTAAAATTGTTATACAAATAACGTACTCGTATCAACATAACCTTTCATAATCTGCTGTAATTGTATCTTGTAAATATTTAAATTGTTATTATCTGACTCCACATTTATTTTCTAGTCAATTTATTATTGCTTAATCCTATACAAAGTACTCAATAAATTAATCATATAACCCACCGTTCAATACAAAAATTGTGTATGTGATAAAAAAACATCGTGTTTTTTGAAGTTTTTTTTTGTAATACAGTGGTAGGTGATTTTTTGTATTTATATTTTGTTCTGTTTGTTATTGTCTGATTAAGTTTTTTGTGATGATCAAGTAAGTATTAGTTAACTCGATTTCCTCATTACCAATTATCTACTTAGGGCCCATAATCGGCTAGACTGACTTTAACCACGTGCTTTTACTAACTGAGCTTCAACTAAATTCTTGTTAACCCTATGAAATGTGCCAAACTAACCACGACACGATTCCAAACAGAATAATGTCCCAAAAGTCAACGCGTATACTGTGTGATACACTTTTATAAAAAATGTCGATACCTGCACCCTTGATAGTCATCGTTTGTCACGATTCTATACCTCAAGATTAAAAACATAACCCTTATAGGATCACTTTGTTATCCATGTCTCTGTTTGTCTGTCTGATCTCGTGACAGCAGTGTGACGTTGCAACCGCGACATCTATTTCGTTCAGAAGCTTCGAATATACGTAAACCTATATCAGTAGGTCTCAAACTACGGCCGTAGACAGTAGAATTATTTCGATTTTAAAGTTACATTGTGTTGGATCCGTCTGAAAATTTGAACTTCCACTCGCGGCGTTATCGTTGGAGTTATTGGTGGGGTATTCTAGAGGGAGATCTTGCTGCTGGTACGGTATTTGAGTCGTGTCGTAATCATTGTAGTAAGTATAGTCACAGGTCCCGTCATTAAGTTGTGTTTGTACAGTAGGTTATTAATATCAATGTTGTCATATGCTTTGTCGATATCAATGAAACAACCAATTGTTATGCAATCTTTACAGAAACCCATTTGGATTCTTGTTACTAAATTACTTAAATTATCTAGGCAGGACCTGCATTTTCTAAAACCCACAGTGTCGTTGGAAAACAAATGATTTTTTTCAAAATACCATTCCAAACGCTTTTGTATAATTGAATGAAATATTTTACATAAACACGATATCAACGAAATTGGTATCAATGGTGAAGGAGAATTAGGATCTCTCCCAGGTTTAGGTATTGGTATTATATGTTTTGAGATAGTAAATCGGTTGCATTATAAATATAGGTTTTGGTACTCCTCTAACTGTAATAAATAGGTTGAATGACCTTGCAGTAACACGTCTTTCGTTTAATAATGTCATAGTTCTATCTATCCAGAACATAGGATCTAGATTACGGTTACATGTATTAGGGAGTAATTTCCAGCCAGACTACAACTCGGTAGGTATTTGCTTGCAACAATCAATCATTAGATTTTATTCATTCAATCATTAGAAATTATCTTGCTTTGCGTTTGCAGTATGTGAGAAACAAAACTAGAATTACCTACGTTAAAACATCAGTGACCCCTATTTAATATGCTACCTATGTTATGCACTAGTGTAAAAATATTAATGACATAAAATTCTTATAAGCGAAAAATCGATAACAAATTAATCGATCATATTGTAGGTAAAGTACATCATATTATTAGAAACTTGCATAACTTATAATGTTATTTATGAGTCTGTAAAAGAAAAATAATAATAAAATAATAAAAGTCAAAATGATATTCTGTGCCTAGGTTTTTTTCCATAACTTGGCAGTAATTTGATAAGTACCTACTTATTAATACTAATTGTTTTGTAATTAGGTACCTACTCTTATCAGTAGGTACTACAATTTAATTGGAACTAAGCTGCATATAAAAACAGAACTGTTTAAAATAATGTAGGCGTACTGTAATTTTTTTTGTTCAATCGTGGCTAGAAGTATCGAGTATTTATTGGTTTATTTGCCCTCATCAATATTTTTTTGGAATTATTAGAAAGGTAACATCTCACCCATGCCTTGCCATAAGAAAGAGAAAGTGGGATTAATAGAAAGAGTGCAAAAGAGATAACATCTATACGTAACTAGTAAGACTCAAGGGAGTTTGAACGGGTGACTGACCCGGCCTTGACCTGCTTGGTAGTAGTCACAGGCTGACTAGCTTAGTCGTGCACGCCCGCCGTCATCGTGTCCGTGAGGTAATAGGTTCTTAATTTACCCGCACATTCTCGATATTTTTGAAATTTTCGTTTCGCCATGAACCATCACATTCCACACTTACAGTGTCCTTATTCTGTAAGCAAACTGTCCGGTGTTTATCCCAGATGCAGCTGTGTGTAAGAATAGAAGCAGTTGTGGATTGTGGCCGCTATCTACCCAAAAGGCGTGACTATCTGTACGTATTTTTTAGTTACCCTAAAATTAGTCTATAGCAGTTCATAATAAAAATGTAAATCAAAGTTATTCTGTTACTTAAATATAAAAAAAATCGGAGGGAATACCGTCGTGTATATATATATATATATATATATATATATTTTGGAGGAGGTAGGTAGGTATGGTATGTATGTTATATACCATGATCGCGTCAATTCCCGTACAAAGACGTGGGCGACATCTAGTAGAAATTGAACAATTACCTGTATTTAGATATGATTAAGTAGTTTGTTCAAAATCTTTTAAACAAATAATCTGTTTAATTTATTCAACTAAGACATATATTTAATCACGCCTTTATCCCCCCAGGGTTAGGCAGAGGTGAATTAACACCCACATTTCACAAATCATGAAATTTGGTCCCACGTAATAGGGGGTGGGCCTATTGCCGGCTTCCAGGCACTATTGTTGACTCAATCCATGCATCTGAGCCTGATTCTGAGCTGTATATATCTATCTGATGCCCAATCTTTTAGTAGATTTGTACGACACCGCATGGGAAGAGATGGGGTGGCCCATCTCTTCCCATGTGGTGTCGTACAAGGCGACTAAGAGATAGGGTTGTTTAACATCAGACAGATATATACAGATCAGACTCAGTCTCAGATGCATGGCTCGAGTCAATAATAATGCCTGGAATACGGCAATAGGCTCACCCTCTATTACGTACAATCAGCATTTTTACTGAACGCGAAAATATTATCTTATAATAAATTATTAAAAACGCGGTACCCATTAATTTTAATCCGGTTTAATATTTGCAAGTAGGTTAAATGGGTACCAACCAATCAATCAATAATCCTATCACAGTCCACTGCGAGACATAGGCCTCTCCTAATGTTGAGAGCCTTTGGTCTACTGTATGTTCCTGGCGGTGAGT
Source organism: Eilema griseolum (assembly GCA_963662185.1). Lineage (NCBI taxonomy): Eukaryota > Metazoa > Arthropoda > Insecta > Lepidoptera > Erebidae > Eilema > Eilema griseolum. Next base: position 14,143,738 of record OY759251.1, read on the forward strand.
AGGGTAGCCAGAGCTCACTGGAGAGCTTTTGTGCTGTCAGTGGGATGACCAAAGGCTTGTCCTGCTTTGTCCTCTACACTGACGGCACAAAATCTCTGTTCTTACAGGGTCGGCAGCACGTATGTGACTCCACTGGTGTTACACACGTTCATAGGTCATGGTAACCATTTTCATCAGAACTTGTGAATTATTTCATAAGAACATATTTCAACAATGTCTTCTAGGAAAATCTAACATAGCGAACATATAATACATAAAAACAGTCATCATCATATTCTAAAAAATATCAAATAACACTTACTTTATGTGTGATAACCGACTGTTGACAAAGTGGCGAACACCCCCTATTACGTGGGACCGAATCCAATGATTGGTGAAATGTTGGTGTTAATTCACCTCTGTCTAACCCTACGGGGATAAAGCGTGATTATGTGTGTGTGTCACAATGATCTTAATATACCTCCTCGGGAGACATGTCTTGGATCTGACGCCGCGCTCGACCTGTCGCACACGCAGAACATCGAGGTATATAGCGCATAAAATACGAACATACATACATACATATAATCACGCCTTTATCCATGGAGGGTTAGGCACAGGTGAATTAACACCCACATTTCACCAATAATTGTATTCGGTCCCACGTAATAGGGGATGAGCCTATTGGCGTATTCCGGGCACTATTGTTGACGAAATATGAACAAAACGGTAGAATTATTTTAATATTAGATTCGTCGTTTATTTCACAAATAACATCGAATTTTCATAATTACACGGGAGCAATAGGAATAGAGTTTTGAAATTAGAGAAGGCCGAAGGTGACATTAGGGAAGAAACAGTGTTGCCGGTATCCGTGGGGATTTCCACACGGAAAAAAAAAGTTAATTTGTATGTAATTTACACATAATTTCATTCTTCACTCCAAGGCGTTTGTTTTTATTATCGTATGAAATATGAAGGTAAATTATGTACTTGGGGATTAAAACAATACGTTTCTTCAACGCACTTTTTTTTATATGTAGAACCATCTTGCATTTATATGGTTCGTCAATATAGCGCTGTTCACTGGGAAATGCGAGAATATAAAAAAATCTTGCGTATTCCAGTGAACAGTTATCGTTAGAGACGTTGTGCGAAGTCCTGCTCCTGTACCCTTTTGGTTCCACGTAATAGGAGGCGAGTCTATTGACATCAAGCGGACACTTTACCTTTGCCTACTCTTTTAAGTATTTACAGGTGCGAATATATGTATGTACATAAATTAGTTTAGTAAATACCTTATTACACTAAACTCAATAATCCCAATCTAAATGGCCAAACGTTAAATAGGTATTTTATGAGAAGTCGGCGCCTCATGTGACTCGGAATTGATGTAGAACGATTGGCCATTTAAGATATTGGTGCATTGTGATATTATGTTGATACCATATTATCATACTGTAAATCTCTACGATGACAGCTAGACATCAGAATCAGCCATCATCTATGCGTTTGAGGCTGGTGACATGTAACAGTAACCTGGAATTTCTATCAACTCACGTGTTTCCTTCTTCTTACAGTCCCGGTTGCTTTAAATGTGCGTGAAAAAGCATATGATGAGGTCACCAAGCTGAGAGCCACAATTGCAACAGGCTACATGTCTTTAATGGACCCTCTTTTCTTAGACTTTGTCTTCTGCTTACCATCAGGAGAGGTGAAGTCAAATTTATGTGTCTTATATAAAAAAGACAGTGAAACATACATGTAAAATGTATATTGTAACAACTTTCTAATTATAACTTCTTTAAATCGAGGTATGCAAAAGTATCTGCCAAGGCTGTCAAGATTGCATTTTGCTAAGTGCTGGCCTGCAGTGCCACCCACCCACGGTGGAATTCATACCGTCTCGCACCAAATGATTTGAGGCCTCCTTCCTCTGGTTCACGATAAAGACCTGAATTGTTTCGCCCGCTCTCTCTTACAGTCCCGGGTTCGTCATGCGGGGCGCGAAAAAGCATCTATCGAAGCCGTCAAGGTGAAAACGACGATATTAAGTTCAATAAGTATCGGCAGTGGTGGACTACACCTCAGCTTTTAACTATCTAACGGGTTGCAATTGACAGACCAAATATATATAAAAAAAGCAATAGATCGGATCATTGTTTTATTAATATTATTTGCACAAGTATCTAAAGGAAACTCGTGATGTACGTAAGGATAGAAGGAGATAGCGGGCTGTTGTCTCTGTCTACCGCGGAGAGAATAGGTGTGAACATATCTGTTATATTTTATACAGTGAATTCTTTTATTGTCTGTTTTTATTATAATAATATTGCGAAAATAAAAAAACTTATTAAATGAAGTTAATATTTATTTCAAGTATTTTTAATAATATATTGTAATTATCTATAGACCTGCAATTTTCTTAAATGCGAACTATCCAGAGCAAAACAAAAACAAACAAGTAACAACAACAAATAGAAAATAAAGACTAAGCGAACAATATTTCTATCTACTTACCAGATGTAATCCCATTGTCAAAGGAAACCTTACCAAACATAGAATCCAATGGCACAAAGAATGTCCAAACTCAGCTTAATTATCTGAGTTGGTAACACAAATTGGTGTGGAAATCGAAACTATTGCAAACGATTCTGTATGTTAAGGCTATACCCTACATTATGTTATCCTATAACATTTTTGTTTCAGTGTTGGAACATCATTGTTGATAAGATGTTTTATCTTCTAAAGTTTTACAAAAAATAGAGAAAAAGTTGTCCAGGTGGTAACTATAGTCAAATACGAGTACTGTGTATAGAGGCGCCTCGTTTGAAGTTCTTCGTGTGGTAATGTTATTATTACCTATCTACCTTTTTTTCTTTTTTTTTTTATATCACTTAGTTGGCAGACAAGCACACGGCCCACCTGATGGGAAGCGGTTACCGTGGCCTATGGACGTATGCAACACCAGGGGTGTCACACTCGCGCTGCCGACCATGAAGAAACCTTCTGATGCCCCTCTTGAAGAACCCCATATTGTAGGCACTTGGGAAAACCGCAGCAGGGAGGTCATTCCACAGCTTGAGTGTGCGTGGGATGAAGTTTCTTTCATACCGCACAGTGCGCACCGTCTCAGGTCGCAATGTGTGAGGATGAATTCCCTGCCTATGGCGAGAGGTGCGATGATAGAATGTAGCTACGGGCATCATGTCAAACAATTCATCTGAGCACAAACCATTGTATAGGCGGTAGAACACACACAATGAGGCAAAATTCCTCTTAAGGCTAAGAGGTTCCACACTACCTGTGAGTATGGGATTGTCAACAGGCCTCAATGCCCGTCTTTGCACTGAGTCGACTGCCTGGTTGACACCAATAAACCTATACTCATTATGTGTGATTGGGATTTGTTAGTATTATTATATGGTTTTTTTTTTTTTTTTTTTTTTTTACGTGCGCAAAATCCCCACGGATACCTCCCCACCGGAGCCGGTGGAGGAGGTTATGTCGGACTCGAACCGACTAAAACGCACGCCGCCTGTGGGTCGTTTCGGTTGCCGAAGGTGAGGTTGACAGGCATATCCCTCGCACCCCGGCCGACCCAGGGCCATCTCTCACGATCTGGCCCTCTTCTCGGGTTGTGGGGACTACAGTCCCCAACTCGACCCCGGAAACGGGGAGGCGCGCCAGGCGCGCCACCGCCGCGGCCTGCTTCTGCCAGGGTGACAGGCGGCTTCACCTGTCACCCCCAGGCCGGCGCTCATGGGGGGCGGAGGTCGTTCATCGACCTCCGACGCCCGAGTTGCCTTCGTACGCGGGCAGCTTGGCTTGCGATCCTTCGTCGCTCTCGCTGCCGCTCCCGCCCCGCCTCCTCCTTCACGAGCATTACTTGCTCGCAGAAGGAGGCGCCGGCCGCCCACGCATCCGCGCAGCGGACCATCGCCGCGAGCAAGGTGGAGAGCGTGAGAACTCTCACTCCCAGGGCCGCCACAAGCTCCCGCCTCGGCGTCTCCCACGCCGGACACTCGGTGAGCGTGTGCGGACCTGAGTCCTCGCTCGCGTCGCAGTGATGGCACTCGGACGTTGGCTCTTTCTCCATCCGACGCAGATACTTTCCGAAGCACCCGTGTTCGGTGATCATCTGCGTCAGACGGTACGAGAGGCTGCCGTGTGGCCTCTCTAGCCACTCCCCCATGATGGGTCTTACCGCCGTTACTACGGCGTGCCCTGCGCTTGGTTGCCCAAGTCGTCTCTCCCATTCCGCCACCATTTCCCTGTGGAGCCGGGATCTCACGGCCCGAATTTCTTCGGGCTCGGGATCGTGACCCCGCTCCCGCGCCGCCCTTCGGAACCGGTATAGCGCCGAAAGGCATCTCGCTTCCAGGATCCATGGTGGCGATCCGGCGAGGAGACTCGCCGCGTTGAATGATATCGTGCGGTACCCCCTTATGATGCGGCACGCCAACTTCCGCTGCGGACGCTGGTTTTAAATCGCGTTCACCATTAAATAATGCCTTTGCAAGTAAACAGACGTGAGTATATTACGAAATACATTATGTATAGAATTCAATTTAAAATCTATATGTTACGACGGACGTCGATATCTCTAAAACTAGTAATTGAATCTTCAAGAAATAAAAACGCATTGTTAGTGACGAGTTACTCTACCAATTGGCATAAAAAAATCTAGGATCGTCAACTCAAAGTGTGTACTAGTGGTTTAATTGTCTAGTTTGTGCTATATAACTCAGAAGCTTCTTTTGTCAATAACTGTGCATATTTAAAAAAATATTTATAATCATCTATGTCTATGCACAGAAAATATTCTAGACTATCTGTGTCTATTTCATTACCAAGTTAAAAAAGAAGTTTCCAACTTACATCATTTTAAAATTAGAAGTCTTTCCAAATTCAAGTTGTTCTTGTTAAATGTATTAAATTACTAATTTAAACTTCAAAATGGTGAAAATCTACTCCTAAGTTTCGTTTTTTCGGTTATTAACCATCCATGATTCGTTTTTCTAAAAGCTAAGTAGCGGGACAAAAATTTATTAGTATACTGTAGTGTTTATATAAATGTATTTGTGTATTTAATTCAAAAATCATTTCTAATTCCTGCTGTGTCTGCCATCAAAAGCAACGAAAACTAAAACGGAAACTCCAGGTATCTATCTACCTTTTTAAATTACCTAGAAATATGTTATTTACGTATTTAGAGGAACTTTTTTTTGTGCTATGTACTAAAATGCTAGACTAACCTTTCAATAGTTTAGTCTCAAAACGTTAAGAAAGCCAATCATTTTTTTGTAAATGATTACTCCTTAGTGCAGAATTTTAAGTCCGCTTTTAAACGTTTTTTGTCGCGTCGTGGTCCGGTTAAGCGCATGTATTCGGACAACGGTACAAACTATGTAGGGGCCCGACGTAGTATTTCGGAATTGCACGCATTCTTATGGTCTAAGCGCTGGAGGCGGCGGGTGCGCTGGCCGACTGAAAATAAATATCAATAATCATCGTTGAAATAATTAAAATGGGGTCCTGCCGTTTGGCAAAATATGTTTCGTCAAATTTCACTTCCCAAAAAACTTATCGCAGTTTCATTTTCCAAAAGAATGCTTAGCAAATTTACATTTCGCATTTTATTCACTTGGTCAAATAATCCACAGGCCGTGTGCGTTTTAGTCGGTTTGAGTCCGACATAACCTCTTCCACCGTACCTCCGGTGGGGGGGTATCCGCGGGGATTTTGCGCACGTAAAAAAAAACGTGCAGGTGTGCATTGATTCTCAGATAAATACTTGGTCTACCAACCTTGCGGCTGCTCTTCAAGGAGACGCGTCTGGAAGACCAGGGCACCTATAGATGTGAAGTGAACAATGGAGTCGGCAAGAAACAGCAGCACAGCGTGCAGCTAGTTATTATCAGTAAGTAGCTGTTTCACCATCATCCTTTGAGTCGCTTTTGAACTCAGTTGGGGTTAGTTTTTAATCGGGACAGAATGGATGCCAAAGAGCGGAGGATCTGATCACGGAGGAACTGGAGTAGTGGCGGTGAACTACAACACGAAGTTATTATAGCCGCGGTATTCTGTAGGATGGAGGTACTACCCCAGTCGGACTCCTCAATCGGGCGGAAATACCGCCTTGTCCTACCTCCTTCTATTGTAACTACTTTATGTATCTTGTAGGTTTACACATGATTATAAATGCAACTCAGCCGGTCGCATAATTATCTTAATGCCTTTTCCCCCCTCCTAATTGTTCTAAAAGTCATTGGTGTGTGCTATAGTAAAATCTGGGATCGAACCCGAGACCTTGTCTCACCAGTCCATTAACCATACCACTAGGCTACCGCGCTTGTTGTCTAACCATTGCGGTTATATGGATACAGTAAGCATCGTGTGTCGTGAACGTGATCTTGTAGCTTTATTATGCGAAGAGGCAGAAAAACTAGAAAGACACGCGGTCAACAT